>JAQSVV010000002.1:0-1370389 GCA_036375495.1 Agrotis segetum
CCACCCGTGCGGGGGACGCCGTCCGGTCCGGGGGCCGTCTTTTTCTGGCGGAGGGTGAGAGCCCCCGCCCCGATCTCCGCCGCCGTCACCGGGGGGATCTCCTCACCCGGCGGGGCGCCCCCTGCGGAGGATCCATCGTTGGTGGGGCGAAGTCGGTCCTGCGCGGAAACAGGGACCGGACCACCCCATCCAGCAACGATGGCTCGAGGGTCTCAGACAGTGGGGGACCACAGGGGCGCAGTTGGCTCCGCGCCGCCCTGTATGGCCCTACCAAAAGGGTCCCTGTCGAGACCCTCCAGCATCTCGGGCCCTCGCCGAGTCCTGTGGCGGCCCCCATCGCGGACTTGAAGACCGCCGTCGCCTCCCGATAAGAGGCGTAGAGGCGATCCTCTTCGGCCAGGTCTCGGGCGCTGCGCCGTCGGCTCCGCGCGAAGGCCCGTCTGGCCGCCACGCAGGCGGCCCGGAGCCCCAGCTCAGCTCCTCCGTCCACCAATAGACGGCGCGACGGGGTGGCGGACGGCGAGACCGGGGCATGCTGGAGTTACACACCTCGGTCAGGGACTCCCTCAGCCGAGCCGCTGCAATGTCGACGTCCCGGACCTCGCCATGAGGCGACAGCCAGTCCTGGAGGAACGCCGCCTCCTTGGCTGCCTCCCGGTCCAGACGGGTGAGAGCCCAACGCGGAAAGGGAGATTGCCCAGCGCGGGCCACCGCTCCCCCCCGGGCAGAGAAGGTCGAACCGCACGTATCTGTGGTCCGACATCGTCTCCGCCATCTCCACCCGCCAGTTGACGACGCGGGCTGCCAGCGCCGGGGTGGCAAACGACACGTCACCACCGACGCGACCCACCCTGCTGCCGCACGCATGTGTGGACCGCCCCCCTGTTGAGGAGGGACACGCCCGCATGAGGCCGCCCAGAACTCGACGGCGCGTCCCCGGACGTTGCAGCAGCTGGCGGCCGGGCTGCCCCAGGACGCCGACTTGGCGTTCAGGTCGCCGACCACCATGGCCTGGCGTGGCGCCACCCTCCCTATGACCGCAGTGAGGACTTCGAGGAAAGTCCTCAAAGTCCGAGAGAAGGGCGGTTTGGGGAGAAATAAACCCCAACCACAACTATGTCTCCCCACGCGGCGGCCACGTATCCCGGTCCCCTCTCTAAGAGCGAGAGGGGAGGGGAGTCCGTGGAAGACCGCGTCACCAGCGCCACAAGGCCGTCTCGGTCGCCCAGCCAACGGCCAGGGACCGAATATGGCTCGGCGACCACCACCAAGTCGACCAACCACTCCAGCCATGGTCTGCATCAGCAGATCCTGGGCCGCCCTGCAGTGATTGGCATTCGCCTGAAGGATGCGATGCTCGACCCTATCCATCAGTCGGACATCGCACCCCCCTCCACAGCCGCCGCAGGAACGACGGCGCCAGCAGCGGTAGCAGGCCCGGTCGGCGCCTGCGCTTTGCCCCGCTTAGGGGGAGGATTGCAGTTCCTCCCCCTCATGACGTGGGCCGCCGGGCGGCCACTGGCGGCACAGACCGCGCAGTGCGGCGTGGCGACCTTGCAGACGGCGGCTTTGTGCCCCTCCTTGCCGCAGCGGTAGCAGGCGTCCGTCCTGTCTACCGTGGACGGACACAGGGGCCGGGTGTGTCCGATGCCGAAGCACCGGAAACACCGCAGAGCCTGCTCCTCGAGTGCCCGTACTAACCGCACCCGAGCTGAACCCGACTGTAAGCCGTCCCTTAGCAAGGACGGCTTTGGCAGCGGCGATTGGGCACTCGAGGCGAATAGCGCCCATGCCACCGCGGCCGGGTCTAATGTCCCGGCCGCGGACCGCTGCGACGCCACATCCCCCAACCGCCGCGACCGCGGCCACCACCTCCTCCTTGGTGACGGAGTCGTCCAGGTCCGTCACCTCAATGGCCGCCGACTTGACCGGCCGAGCCACCTTCGCCGAATCCGCAATGACCTCTTGCAGCTTGGCTGCGAAGAGGTCTGCGTGGGCACTCCCCTCCGCCCCCGGGAACTCGAAGATTCGAGCCCCCGCCTGGGTCCGACGGCAAGAGACATTGCCGATCCCCAGTTGGGCGGGATCGGCATTGGCACGCGCCCGCACCAAAAGGGACGCGTATGTCTCCCCTCGTCCCCGCAGCCTCCGTGGTGAGCGTCACCACGACCGCCGCAGTTTTTGGGGGACCAGCGTCCCCTTTCCCTTCTTCGCCTTCCCCTTGCCGGTCATCTGAGACCGGCTGGGAGCGGCAGGAGCGGCAGTGGCCTGGCCGGCAGAGACGACCGTCGGCGTCTTCTTGCCCTTGCCCTTCCCCTTGCGGCCCACCACCGTCCACTCGTTGACAGCCGGTGTGGTCGCGGGGAGAAGGGCATCTTCCGCCTGGGAGGAGGAGGACGGCCCCGGCTCGCTCTGCCGTTTATCCGCCGCAAGCGGCGGTCGGAGGCGTTTCTCCGGCAGGAGCCGGTCCTCAATTCCCTGCGATGCAGGCTCGTGTGAAGGCCCTCTCTTCCATCACAACCTTGCGGATCACATCCTCAAGGTTGGAGGTAGGGCCCTCCCTCGCTGGGCTCGTCCCGGCTTGTTGCGGGCCGGCCCGTGGCTTCGGCCAGCTTCTCCTGAAGCTGGCTGACCTCCGACTGCAGGCGATCCACCTTCGCCTGCAGCTGCTGGCGTCTCATCGTGGCGTACGTCGGACCAGCTCCGTGACGAGACCGCGCAGGCTCGCGGCCCGGCATTTGAGGGCCTTCTGAAAGGTCCCCTTGAGGTGGGAGGACTTTGTGGCGACCTCCACGATCTCACTGCTCGTCCTCCTCCGCCATTTTTGCGAACTCCCAAGGGTGTGGTCCGCGTACACGACGCGGGACGCACCGTATCCAGATTTGGCACGTGCGGCGAGCACTCGGTTTTCCTCGCTCGCCGCAAACCGCTCCTCCAGCTCCATTTCCCTCCGAAGCACAGATCCAACCGGCGTTGGGCATCCGCGAGCCCAAAGTCATGGGTGTCCGCGATCGGCCGTCGGCTTTTTAGCCTTCGGCTTCGCCCTCCCCGATGCCCGCAGGAGCCCCCAGAACCACGCCACTTGAACGGTATGCTCGCTTCCTCGAGCGGGATTTCGTCGGTGTCCGACATGTCGGACTACAGAGTCGTCCGACGATCGTCCGCCTCTCCAAAGCTTCGCCATAGACGGCTAGCCGCGACGCCACGCGCGGCTTGCCTCTGACAAGGGCCTGGCGTCTGAGAAGTGGCCCTGAGAAAGGCCTTTGGGGTGGCCCTGAGAAGGGCCTTTGGGGTGGCCCTGAGAAGGGCCTTTTTGTTCCGCCCAGGCGTCACGCTCATTGGGTTTCGGCCTCATAAAATAACAAGGCAATTCGCCTCACAAGGCGAGATGATGAGCTACGAGTACACAGTCAACTTTGGCCGTACCCAGTCTGCCACTCCGTTACGGTGGTCAGAACTGGGCCGTTTCCAGGGGCACGACGAGGACGTAAAGACTGTGTGGGGGGTCCCCTCAACCTAACCTAACCTAACCTAACCTAACCTAACCTTTTTTTTTTTTTTTGTTTGCGCTGGGAACCCATCGATGTAACTATACGCGATTTAGAGCTTTTTCAGCTCATAGACCTAAAAAGGACGGGACGCCTATCATTTGACACTAATCGCATCCCCTAAATTTCAACCCTAACCCTTATTCCGCATCGTTTTTCGATTTTCTTCAAATCACTTCCAACACATTTAATTCGATAACTTCGCCAGTTTTTAATCTAAATTCACCGTTTCAAATTTAAAATAGTCTCAGCCACCGCCCTCAATTATTCCAGTGACCAACCAACCGCTTTTCCGTGGCGACCTGGTTCCGGAGTGGGGGTGAAAAACACTAAATTTCGCCCGTTAAAAAACTGGTTTTTTCGCCATAACTCAGGAAATTTTGTCTCTTGTTATAAAAAATTTTATTTCATATTCGACTAGCCCGCGCGAGCCCGATCTATCGATACCACGCGCACGACGGCTAGCTCGCAAAAATTTCCCTTCATTTTTCTCTCAAATTTCGACATAAGTCCAGAAATTGATATACCGGATAAGGATTTTTAGAAAAGTATCGATAACTTGTGTAACTATAAGTGCGATTTTGAAGCTGTTTTCAGCTCAATAGACCTAAAAAGGCGCGACGCCTATCATTTGACACTAATCGCATCCCCTAAATTTCAACCCTAACCCTTATTCCGCATTTTTTCGATTTTCTTCAAAATTCCAGCACATTTAATTCGATAACTTCGCCAGTTTTTAATCTAAATTCACCGTTTCAAATTTAAAATAGTCTCAGCCACCGCCCTCAATTATTCCAGTGACCAGAACCGCTTTCCGTGGCCCTGGTTCCGGAGTGGGGGTGGAAAACACTAATTTTCACTTAAAAAACTGGTTTTTTGGCCTTAACTCAAAATTTTTGCTCTTGTTATAAAAAAATTTATTTCATATTCGAGTAGCCCGCGCTGAGCCCGATCTATCGATACCTCGCACGACCGGCTAGCTCGCAAAAATTTCCACATTTTTTCCAAATTCCGTCTAAGTCCAAAAATTGATATACTGGATAAGGTTTTTTAGAAAAGTATCGATATCTTTGTAACTATAAGTGCGATTTTGAAGCTGTTTTCAGCTCAATAGACCTAAAAAGGCGGACGCCTATCATTTGACACTAATCGCAACCCCTAAATCTCAACCCTTACCCGTATTCTGCATTTTAGCCATTTTGTTGAGCGTTGGTTGAGCGCGTGCGGAAGGCCAAATTACAACCAGAAGATTATCCGTGGGGTGTGCGACGGAGAGTGAGAGGCGCAATTTTGTTCTCTTGTGAGGGAGCGTTTCGGACGGTCGGAGAGATCTATCGATACCTCGTCGTCGAGGACGTAAAGAATCGGGACCCGCTTCTGGTTCTGAGGGACGTACTCGCGATCCACAGTGACGAAGAAGTTATGAACGGGCCCTTCGGAACCAGAACCGGGAGATCTTCTGCGGCCTCGTCGACGAGGACCAGGATGTGTGTCCGATTAGAATAGAAAAAAGAACCGAAACCCTCATGTTAATAGCATTGTGTTGAGTGTGTATCCCCCGCGATCTGGAGGCGGGCACTCGAAGGGGGCAAGCTCGGATTGACCTCCAAGGAGTGCACGTCGAAGACCAGACGCCTCTGGTGCAGTGCACCCGCTGCCTGGCATACGGGCACGGGAAACGCCTGTGCACGGAGCCTGCCGATCTGTGCAGTCACTGCGGTGGTGGCCCGCACCTCGAGAGTGGGCTGCCTGAAAAGCAGGTCGGCACGGCAGGCGTGGCGGTGTGCGTAAACTGCACCAGAGCCAAACGGGGGGAGCACTCAGCACAATGCTTTTAGTAGCGAGTGCCCAGTCCGTCAGGAAGTGGGACGCATTCGCGCGATCTGCAATATTTATTGCTAAAGTGCATGGATGCCCCCACTTCCGCGCATAGAGAAAATACCAACTCTGACACCACCAGATAGCAGACGCATGGAGCGAACCGTCAGGGTTGGCTCTAAAAGGCACGTAATTGTGGTCACGTTCATAAGAAAGTGAAAGCAATTGTGCGGGTTGGAAGGAGTCAACTCTGATGGGATCGCCAAGTTGTTGAGTTGGTAAGACTTCTGTTTGACTATGCTGTGTGCGTGTCCAAATGTCGTACATTCTGACTCATATATGATATAGAGCTGCAGATATGACAGCTGGAAGGACAACACAGAAGTAATCAGCGGCGGGCACCAAATTCTAGAAGCTATAAAATATAGTCTATACTGTAAAAAGCGTAAAAAAGTTAAATGTAATTATGGAAAATCACGAAATTAATTATAAAATAAAACTAAAATGTAACGCCTCTAGTAAAAATATTTATTAAAGTAAAATAAGCAAAGAAACAAATGTTTAAACAAACACTAAGATGAAACTCGTAAAAAAACAGCATTCCAAACATTACGCATCGGACAACACACTGAATGTGGTCTCTTCGGTCCGACCGCGACAAGGCGCCCTAAACAAAGAAACATCCCGCAAATAAGGTCTCTGCGAACTATGGCAGAGGGACACTGGGCAGGGCAGGAGTGGGTTTTAGTGGGTTCGAGTCCCACACTACCTCGACTGTCTCATGGTCTCCGTGAGACGGTGAGACAGCCGGGGTGTCCGTGGGGATTTCCCACTCCTGCCTCAACAAAAAAAAAAAAAAAAAAAAAACCTAACCTAACCTAACCTAACCTAACCTAACCTAACCTAACCTTTTTTTTTTTTTTTTTTTTTTTTTTTTTTTTTTTTTTTTTTTTTTTTTTGTTTGCGCTGGGAAAAAATGCATTACGCATACCCTCCCACCGGGGGGATGGGAGGGTTATGTGGGACTCCCCGGTCTAAAGGACCGGTATACCCACTAAAACAACCCAGCGGCATTCCCGCTTCGTCCTAGTGGCGGAAGGCTGGGAAATCACTGGCACAGCCATCACTTCCAGCCCTCCGCCGACGAATGCTCCTCAGGCCGGGCCCTCACACGGGCCCGGGAATGCTTACGAACGTGGCGACGGAAACAATGCAGGCGAAGGCGCCCCCGCGCCTGTCGCCTGCCCGTCGCCACCGAGAGAGGTCGGCGCCTTCTCCGACCGAGAACCGAAGTCGCGGTTTGGGGAGAAATTGACCCCCACAACCACCATCCCCTCCCACGCGGCGGCCACGTATCCCGGTCCCCTCTCTAAGAGCGAGAGGGGAGGGGAGTCTGCGGAAGACCGCGCCACTAGGATGCGATGTTCGACCCTATTCATCAGTCGGACATCGCACCCCCCTCCGCAGCCGCCGCAGGAACGACGGCGCCAGCAGTACCAGCAGGCCCGGACAGTGCCTGCGCTTTGCCCCGCCTAGGGGGAGGATTGCAGTTCCTCCCCCTCATGACGTGGGCCGCCGGGCGGCCACTGGCGGCACAGACCGCGCAGTGCGGCGTGGCGGCCTTGCAGGAGGCGGCTTTGTGCCCCTCCTTGCCGCAGCGGTAGCAGGCGTCCGTCCTGTCTACCGTGGACGGACACAGCGGCCGGGTGTGTCCGATGCCGAAGCACCGGAAACACCGCAGCGCCTGCTCTTCGAGTGCCCGTACTGCACCCGAACTGAACCCGACTGTAAGCCGTCCCTTGGCAAGGACGGCTTTGGCAGCGGCGATTGGGCACTCGAGGCGCATGGCGCCCATGCCACCGCGGCCGGGTCTAATGTCCCGGCCTTGGACCGCCGCGACGGCACAGCCCCCTACCGCTGCGACCGCAGCCACCACCTCCTCCTTGGTGACGGAGTCATCGAGGTCCGTCACCTCTATGGCCGCCAACTTGACCGGCCGAGCCACCTTCGCCGAATCCGCGATGACCTCCTGCAACTTGGCTGCGAAGAGGTCAGCATGGGCATTCCCCTCCGCCCCCGGGAACTCGAAGATTCGAGCCCCAGCCTGGGTCCGACGGCAAGTGACATTGCCGATCCCCAGTTGGGCGGGATCGGCATTGGCACGCGCCCGCACCAAAAGGGACATGTAGGTCTCCCCTCGCCCCGCAGCCTCCGCGGTGAGCGTCACCACGACCGCCGCAGTTTTTGGAGGGACTAGCGTCCCCTTTCCCCTCTTCGCCTTCCCCTTGCCGGTCGTCTGGGGCCGGCTGGGAGCGGTGGGAGCGACAGTGGCCTGGCCAGGGACGACCGTCGCCGACTTCTTGCCCTTGCCCTTCCCCTTGCGGCCCACTACCGTCCACTCGTTGACGGGTGTTGTCGCGGGGAGAAGGGCATCTTCCGCCTGGGACGAGGACGGCCCCGGCTCGCTCTGCCGTTTGTCCGCCGCAAGCGGCGGCCGGAGGCGTTTCTCCGGCAGGAGCCGGTCCTCAATACCTGCAAAGCAGGCCCTCGTGAAGGCCCTCTCTTCCATCACAACCTTTCGGATTACATCCTCAAGGTTGGAGGTGGGGCCCTCCCTCGCTGGGCTCGTCCCGGCTTGTTGAGGCCGGCCCGTGGCTTCGGCCAGCTTCTTCTGAAGCTGGCCGACCTCCGACTGCAGGCGATCCACCTTCGCCTGCAGCTGCTGCGTCTCGTCGGTGGCCGTTCGTCGGACCAGCTCCGTGACGAGACCGCGCAAGCTCGCGGCCCGGCACTTGAGGGCCTTCTGGAAGGTCCCCTTGAGGTGGGAGGACTTTGTGGCGACCTCCACGATCTCCTGCTCGTCCTCCTCCGCCATTTTCGAGCTCCGCGAGGGTGTGGTCCGCGTACACTACGCGGGACGCGCCGTACCCGGACTTGGCCCGGGCGGCGAGCACCGGTTTTCACTCGCCTCAACCCGCTCCTCCAGCTCTTGTTGGAGCATTTCCCGACGAAGCACATCCAAGTGACGTTGGGCATCCGCGAGCCCAAAGTCGTGGGTGTCCGCGATCACCGTCGGCTTTTTCGCCTTCGGCTTCGCCTTCCCCGAGGCCGCAGAGCCCCAGAACCGCCGCTCTGAACGGACTCGCTTCCTCGAACGACGCGAGTCGTCGGTGTCCGACATGTCGGCAAAAGAGTCGTCCGACGACTCGCCCGCTTCGCCAAAGAAGCTAGCCGCAGACGGCGCGCGGCTAGCATCTGACGCCACAGCGTCGGGGTGGCCCTGAGAAGGGCCTTTGGGGTGGCCCTGAGAAGGGCCTTTGGGGTGGCCCTGAGAAGGGCCTTTGGGGTGGCCCTGAGAAGGGCCTTTGGGGTGGCCCTGAGAAGGGCCTTTGGGGTGGCCCTGAGAAGGGCCTTTGGGGTGGCCCTGAGAAGGGCCTTTTTGTAACCGCCCAAAGGCATCCCGCTCCGGTTTCTTCTCCGACATAAAAAAAAAACGCAATTCGTAACTCTCACAAGGCAAGATGGTGAGCTACGAGTACACAGTCAACTTTGGCCGTACCCAGTCTGCCACTCCGTTACGGTGGTCAGAACTGGGCCGTTTCCAGGGGACACGACGTGGACGTAAAGACTGTGTGGGGGGTCCCCCCCCCCAACCTAACCTAACCTAACCTAACCTAACCTTTTTTTTTTTTTTTTTTTTTTTTTTTTTTTTTTTTTTTTTTTTTGTTTGCGCTGGGAAAAAATGCATTACGCATACCCTCCCACCGGGGGGATGGGAGGGTTATGTGGGACTCCCCGGTCTCAAAGACCGGTATACCCACTAAAACAACCCAGCGGCATTCCCGCTTCGTCCTAGTGGCGGAAGGCTGGGAAATCACTGGCACAGCCATCACTTCCAGCCCTCCGCCGACGAATGCTCCTCAGGCCGGGCCCTCACACGGGCCCGGGAATGCTTACGGAGGTGGTGACGGGTGCAATGCAGGCGAAGGCGCCCCCGCGCCTGTCGCCTGCCCGTCGCCACCGAGAGGTCGGCGCCTTCTCCGACCTCTCCGTCTGCGGAGCGGCGCCGCGAGAGGATCATCCTCCCGCGCGCGCTCCGCCTCCTCCTTCTGCGACATCACGTCCTCGCAGAAGGAGGCGACCGCTGTCCAGGACCCCTCGCTCTCCAGCATGGCTTCGACCACGGCTGGGAGCGAGAGGTCCTGCCCAATCACCGCGGTCAGACCGCGGCGCAGTTCGGACCACGTTGGGCACACCTCGAGGGTGTGCTGTGCCGTGTCCTCCGCTGCGCCGCAGTCGTGGCACACCGGGGTTTCCTCCCTCCCGATCCGGTGCAGGTGCGTTCCGAAACAGCCATGTCCGGACAACACCTGCACTAGACGGAACGAGAGGAAACCGTGGGACCGCTCGAGCCAGCTCTGCAGAACCGGACCGAGCGCGTCCAACGTCCGGCGGCCAAAGGCGGCGGCGGCGAGGTCCTCCGTCCAGTGGAGGACGATGGCGTCCTTCGCCTCCCGCCGCACGGCCTCACGCTCCTCAGCGGCGGGGCGCTCCCCGAGCGCCTTCCGGCGCGCCGTCCACTCATAGACTCTGGCGAGCACCCAAGCCTCCAACTCCCAAGGAGGGGTGCCCGCCAGAGCGCACGCCGCCGAGAAGCCTACCGAGCGGTAGGCCCTCGCCACCCGCTGTGCAATGGCCCTTTGGGGCCTGCGGATGGCGGTCGCGTTCTCCCTCCTGTGGAGGGAGTCCGCCCAGATGGGTGCCCCGTAAAGGGCCATGCTGCGAAGGATGCCGGCATATAGGCGCCGGCATTTCGCCTGTGGCCCCCCAATGTTCGGGAGGAGCCACGAGAGGGCGTCCGCGGATTTTAAGAGGCGCGTCGACAGCCCGCTGAAATGCGGGCCGAAGCGCCACCTCTCGTCCAGCACCAGGCCCAGGTACTTCATCTGGGGCTGGACTCCGATTCGGACGCCCTCCACCACAATATGGGCATCGGGAGGAGGACGGCGCTGCCGGGGCCCGCGGAAGAACACGGCCTCGGTTTTGTGCAGCGCCACCCCCAATCCCAGGCGGCGGATCCTCTCTGCAACTAAGGATCCGCCAGCCGAGGCCAGACAGGCCGCCTCCCCAAAGGTC
Source organism: Agrotis segetum (assembly GCA_036375495.1). Classification (NCBI taxonomy): domain Eukaryota; kingdom Metazoa; phylum Arthropoda; class Insecta; order Lepidoptera; family Noctuidae; genus Agrotis; species Agrotis segetum. The sequence goes on from JAQSVV010000002.1 coordinate 10,503, forward strand.
CTCCCCCGGGCAGTGAGAAGAGTGTCATCCGCGTAGCAGATGACACTCGTGCCCTGGAGGAGGGCTCCCCGCAGGAGCCAGTCGAACCCGATGTTCCACAGGGGAGGGCCAAGCACCGACCCCTGCGGAACACCGGACTCCGCGCCATACCGCCTCACCCTGGCTGTCCTGTCTACGAGGAGGACCTCCCTGTCCTCCAGGTAGTTCGCCAGGAGGTCCTGCAGGTATTGGGGCACTCCGTGATACCGGAGCGCCTCCAATATTGTCGAGTGGGGAACGGAGTTGAAGGCGTTCGAGATGTCGAACGACACCGCCAGCACTCCGTCCCCCGCCTCCACTGCCTCCTTCACCTGGCCCTTGAGTAGGGCCAGCGCGTCGATCGTCGAACGCCCACGGCGAAAGCCAAACTGGGCGTCCGACAGGTCCGGCCCTACCCCCCGCAAGTGGCTGTCAAGCCGGGCGGCGACGATCCCCTCAAACATTTTGCCGACCTCATCGAGCAGGACGATGGGTCGGTATGCCGAGGGGGAGTCCGCCGGGCGTCCCTCCTTACGGAGGAGGCATAGCTGCCCCTCCTTCCACAGTTTCGGGAACCTCCCAGCCGCAAAGCACGCGCTGAAGAGGTCCCGAAACCTGTCCTCCATCTGGGAGGCGGCGATAGCCACCACCCGTGCGGGGACGCCGTCCGGTCCGGGGGCCGTCTTTTTCTGGCGGAGGTTGAGAACCCCCGCCCCGATCTCCGCCGCTGTCACCGGGGGTACCTCCTCATCCGGCGGGGCCGCCCCCTGCGGGGGATCCATCGTTGGTGGGGTGAAATCGGTCCTGCGCGGAAACAGGGACCGGACCACCCCATCCAGCAACGATGGCTCGAGGGTCTCCGACAGTGGGGGACCACAGGGGCGCAGTTGGCTCCGCGCCGCCCTGTATGGCCTACCAAAAGGGTCCCTGTCGAGACCCTCCAGCATCTCGGCCCTCGCCGAGTCCTTGGCGGCCCCCATCGCGGACTTGAAGACCGCCGTCGCCTCCCGATAAGAGGCGTAGAGGCGATCCTCTTCGGCCAGGTCTCGGGCGCTGCGCCGTCGGCTCCGCGCGAAGGCCCGTCTGGCCGCCACGCAGGCGGCCCGGAGCCCCGCCAGCTCCTCCGTCCACCAATAGACGGCACGACGGGGAGGCGGACGGCGAGACCGGGGCATGCTGGAGTTACACACCTCGGTCAGGGACTCCCTCAGCCGAGCCGCCGCAACGTCGACGTCCCGGACCTCGCCAGGGGGCGACAGCCAGTCCTGGAGGAAGGCCGCCTCCTTGGCTGCCTCCCGGTCCAGGCGGGTGAGAGCCCAACGCGGAAAGGGAGATTGCCCAGCGCGGGCCACCGCTCCCCCCCGGGGAGAGATGTCGAACCGCACGTATCTGTGGTCCGACATCGTCTCCGCCATCTCCACCCGCCAGTTGACGACGCGGGCGGCCAGCGCCGGGGTGGCAAACGACACGTCCACCACCGACGCACCCTGCCGCCGCACGCATGTGTGGACCGCCCCCCTGTTGAGGAGGGACACACCGCATGAGGCCGCCCAAAACTCGACGGCGCGTCCCCGGACGTTGCAGCTGGCGGCCGGGTTGCCCCAGGACACCGACTTGGCGTTCAGGTCGCCGACCACCATGGCCTGGCGTGGCGCCACCCTCCCTATGACCGCAGTGAGGACTTCGAGAAAGTCCTCAAAGTCCGAGAGAGGGCGGTTTGGGGAGAAATAAACCCCAACAACCACTATCTCTCCCCACGCGGCGGCCACGTATCCCGGTCCCCTCTCTAAGAGCGAGAGGGGAGGGGAGTCCGTGGAAGACCGCGTCACCAGCGCCACAAGGCCGTCTCGGTCGCCCAGCCAACGGCCAGGGACCGAGTATGGCTCGGCGACCACCGCCAGGTCCACCAACCACTCAGCCATGGTCTGCATCAGCAGATCCTGGGCTGCCCTGCAGTGGTTGGCGTTCGCCTGGAGGATGCGATGTTCGACCGTATCCATCAGTCGGACATCGCACCCCCCTCCACAGCCGCCGCAGGAACGGCGGCGCCAGCAGTACTGGCAGGCCCGGACGGTGCCTGTACTTTGCCCCGCTTAGGGGGAGGATTGCAGTTCCTCCCCCTCATGACGTGGGCCGCCGGGCGGCCACTGGCGGCACAGACCGCGCAGTGCGGCGTGGCGACCTTGCAGGCGGCGGCTTTGTGCCCCTCCTTGCCGCAGCGGTAGCAGGTGTCCGTCCTGTCTGCCGTGGACGGACACAGGGGCCGGGTGTGTCCGATGCCGAAGCACCGGAAACACCGCAGCGCCTGCTCCTCGAGCGCCCGCACCGCACCCGAGCTGAACCCTACTGTAAGCCGTCCCTTCGCAAGGACGGCTTTGGCAGCGGCGATTGGGCACTCGAGGCGAATAGCGCCCATGCCACCGCGGCCGGGTCTAATGTCCCGGCCGCGGACCGCTGCGACGCCACATCCCCCAACCGCCGCGACCGCGGCCACCACCTCCTCCTTGGTGACGGAGTCATCTAGGTCCGTCACCTCAATGGCCGCCGACTTGACCGGCCGAGCCACCTTCGCGGAGTCCGCAATGACCTCTTGCAGCTTTGCTGCGAAGAGGTCTGCGTGGGCACTACCCTCCGCCCCCGGGAACTCGAAAAGATTCGAGCCCCCGCCTGGGTCCGCCTGCAGGAGACATTGCCGATCCCCAGTTGGGCGGGATCGGCATTGGCACGCGCCCGCACCAATAGGGACGCGTAGGTCTCCCCTCGCCCCGCAGCCTCCGTGGTGAGCGTCACCACAACGGCCGCGGTTTTTGGGGGGACCAGCATGCCCCTTTCCCTTCGGTTTCCCTTTCCCGTTGCCGGTTTCTGTGCCTGTCTGGGAGCGGTGGGAGCGGGCGTGGGAGGGCTTGCGCCGCCGACTTTTTGCCCTTACCCTTCCCCTTGCGGCCCACTACCGTCCACTCGTTGACGGGTGTGGTAGCGGGGGGAAGGACATCTTCCGCCTGGGTCGAGGATGGCCCTGGCTCGCTCTGCCGTTTATCCGCCGCAAGCGGCGGTCGGAGGCGTTTCTCCGGCAGGAGCCGGTCCTCAATTCCCGCTAAGCAGGCCCTCGTGAAGGCCCTCTCTTCCATCACAACCTTGCGGATGACATCCTCAGGGCCCTCTCTCGCAGCGCTCGTCCCAGCTTGTTGCGGCTGGCCCGTGGCTTCGGCCAGCTTCTTCTGAAGCTGGCCGACCTCCGACTGCAGGCGATCGACCTTCGCCTGCAGTTGCCGCGTCTCGTCAGTGGCCTTTCGCCTGACTAACTCCGCAATGACACCGCGGAGGCTCGCGGCCCGGCACTTGAGGGCCTTTTGAAAGGTCCCCTTTCAGGTGGGAGGACTTCGTGGCGACCTCCACGATCTCCCCCTCGTCCTCCTCTGCCATTTTCTCCAGCTCCGCGAGCGAGAGGTCCTCGTACACGACACGGGACGCGCCGTACCCGGACTTGGCACGTGCGGCGTTCTTCGCTCGCCGCAACCTTCTCCTCCAACTCTTGTTGGATCTGCTCCCTCCGAGCCAGATCCAACCGGCGTTGGGCGTCCGCGAGCCCAACGGCATGGGTGTCCGCTACGGCCGTCGGCTTTTTAGCCTTCGGCTTCGCCCTCCCCGATGCCGAACCCCCGGACCCGCCACTCAAATGAGTTCGCTTTCGCGAACGGCGAGAGTCGTCTGTGTCCGACATTTGGACTACAGAGTCGTCAGACGACTCGTCTGCCTCCCCAAAGAAGCTAGCTGCAGACGGCGCGCGGCTAGCCTCTGACGCCACTTGCGTCGGAGTGGCCCTGAGAAGGGCCTTTGGGGTGGCCCTGAGAAGGGCCTTTGGGGTGGCCCTGAGAAGGGCCTTTGGGGTGGCCCTGAGAAGGGCCTTTGGGTTGGCCCTGAGAAGGGCCTTTTTTTAAGAATCGCCCGCAGGCGTCCCGCGCCTTTTCGGACATGATAAAAACCGCAGGTCGTACTCAAGGCAAGAGAATAAAATTAGCTTCGAAGTACACAGTCAACTTTGGCCGTACCCAGTCTGCCACTCCGTTACGGTGGTCAGAACTGGGCCGTTTCCAGGGGACACGACGTGGACGTAAAGACTGTGTGGGGGGTCCCCCAACCTAACCCCAACCTAACCTAACCTAACCTAACCTAACCTAGTTCCCCTAATCTCAAAATATCTCGATACCTCGCACGACCGGCTAGCTCGCAAAAAATTTTCCACATTTTTTAACTATAAGTGCCAATAGACCCTAAAAAGGCGGGCCTATCATTTGCTCGAATTCTGCATTTTGGCTGACTTCCTTCTTCGCAGGCTAAATTCACCGTTTCAAATTTAAAATAGTCTCAGCCACCGCCCTCAAATATTCCAGTGACCAGGACCGCTTTCCGTGGCCGTAGCTCCGGAGTGGGGGTGGAAAACACTAATTTTCACTTAAAAAACTGGTTTTTTGGCCTTAACTCAAAATTTTTGCTCTTGTTATAAAAAATTTTTTATTTCATATTCGAGTAGCCCGCGCTGAGCCCGATCTATCGATACCTCGCACGACCGGCTAGCTCGCAAAAAATTTTCCACGGCATTCCGTCTAAGTCCAAAAATTGATATACTGGATAAGGTTTTTTAGAGTATCGGTAACTATAAGTGCGATTTTGAAGCTGTTTTCAGCTCAATAGACCTAAAAAGGCGGACGCCTATCATTTGACACTAATCGCAACCCCTAAATTCTTACCCGTATTCTGCATTTTAGCCATTTTCTTCAAAATTTTAGCACATTTAATTCTATAACTTCGCCAGGTAAATTCACCGTTTCAAATTTAAAATAGTCTCAGCCACCGCCCTCAAATATTCCAGTGACCAGGACCGCTTTCCGTGGCCGTAGCTCCGGAGTGGGGGTGGAAAACACTAATTTTCACTTAAAAAACTGGTTTTTTGGCCTTAACTCAAAATTTTTGCTCTTGTTATAAAAAATTTTATTTCATATTCGAGTAGCCCGCGCTGAGCCCGATCTATCGATACCTCGCACGACCGGAGCTCGCAAAAAATTTTCCCCACCCACCCGCCCATTGGCCTATAGGTAGGAGGGAAAACTTTATTTTGACAAAAAATTTTTTCTTGTCGATTTATTTTCTTCGTCCATTAATAAGGTAGACAGTCGCAATAAGCGCGGTCAGGGTCTGATTTTAGGGAAACTACATTAGTTTTAATTATTTTAAATAAAAATTGACTTTAGACATAGATCCCTTATAGGGACGTATTTTAATTCGTTTTGACTTATTTGTATTTCTTTATTAAATCGCATATTTATTCTGACTGTATCCCCCCTCTACAGGGATACAGATTCAGTATTGATTATCATATTTTTCTTCTTTTCAGGAAGTGAAGGGTCCAGTGTCCTACCCTCTCTCTCCCAGCAGATACATCGCTATCAGTAACCTCGTTCCAAGGTTCATATTATATTATCTGCTTCTCCACGCCAAACCATGTACCGCACCCCAGTTGTTCCCACTAAGACTCAGAGCTCCGGGGGCTCGCCGCGATCGGTGGAGTATGTGGGGCCGCCACCCACGGAGGCCAGGAGGAGAATCTCGTTCGGAGAAAACAGTCCTCCGCCCCCCCAGACCGGCCTTCACACTCCGGCGACGCGGCGAGTAACCGTAGAAGCTCCCAAAACGCTCAAGAAGTCTGGGGTTGGGCACCGCGGCCGTGTTGAGGAGGCGAGAGCTTGCCTGAGCAAGGCAAAAGTCAACTTGGGCAACTCTCGCAACCTTAGGACCGACATTAAGGCTGCGGTGCTCGAAGCCATAAACAGGCTCTTTGAGCTGGTAAAAGAGTCGGAGCTTGACCGGACTCCCTCCATCCCTACTACCATACCGGTACCTGCCTCCACTGCCAACCATAGTCCGGACCCCGTTTCGAGTAACGTTCACGCTGGTCAGACTGAACTCCTAAACGCCATCAAGGAGCATATCTCGGAGCTGAGAGACAACTCCAAGAAATTGGACTCGCTCCGAGACAGTCTGACCAGCGGGATGAAGGTGGGGGAGACAACCTACGCGAGTGTAGCAGCAAACACGAAGAGCCATACTGGGACACTCGTCCCGGAGCGAACGACGCTGCACTCGGTGATTGTCTCCTCGACAGTCGAGATGGAAACGGGGGACGACATCCTCGAGAAGGTCAGGAAAGCAGTGGACGCAAAGGGAGGCTGGGTACGGGTGGATAGAGTCCGGAAAGCCAAAGATAGAAAAATCATACTGGGATGCGAAACAATAGAGGAGAGGGCAAAACTCCGTAAGCGACTCAGTGAGGCCGGGGGGAACCTCGTCGTCGAGGAGGTGAAAAACCGTAACCCGCTTCTGGTTCTTAGGGACGTACTTTCAGTCCATAGTGATGAGGAAGTTCTTACAGCCCTTAGGAACCAAAACCGGGAGGTATTCCACGGCCTCGGGGACGAGGAGCAGAAAATGTGTGTTCGGTTCAGGAAGAAGTCCCGTAATCCCCATGTAACTAGCATTGTGCTGAGTGTTTCCCCCGCAGTCTGGGGACGGGCACTCGAAGGAGGCAAGCTTAGGATTGACCTCCAGAGAGTGCGAGTCGAAGACCAGACACCCCTGGTGCAGTGCACGCGCTGCTTAGCATATGGTCACGGCAAGCGTCTTTGCACAGAGCCGGTTGACCTATGCAGCCACTGCGGCGGCCCACATCTTAGTGTGGACTGCCCTAAAAAGCAGAGCGGCCAACCAGCAATGTGCGTGAACTGCACCAGGGCAAAGCGGGAGGAGCACTCACACAATGCTTTTAGTAGTGAGTGCCCAGTGCGTGGGAAGTGGGACGCGTTTGCGAGAGCTGCGATATCATACTGCTAAAGGCGTCGATGCGCCCACTCCCACGTACAGAGAGAAGACCAACTCGACACAGCCTAAAAGCAGACGCACAGAGCGAACCATTGGGGTTGGCTCATTAATATGTATTAATTGGGGTCACTTTCGTGAGAAATTGGCAAAAATTGTGCTGCGTTGTGGGTCAATCCTCGTGAAAGCGCTGAGTTGTGTCGAGTTGGAAGAAGCTCTATTTGACTGGCTGTTGTTCTGTGCCTGTCCCAAAAGTAGTACAAATTTGACTAATATAATAAAGTATATTTTGCAAATATTGGCAACAGGAGGGACGACACTATTAGCAGCAGTCAGTCAAATGGATGCGAAGAAAAACGGGCAAAAAAAAAAGGAAAAAGTCAAGAAGAATAAGTAAAAAGATAATTGGGTAAAAAATAGTCTAAGAAATGAAACAGCTGTACTCTCTAGAAAAACAAATATTAAACTAAAACAAAAAAAAAGGAAGCAATTAAAATAAAGTAACCAAAAATTGGAATTAAACATTTAGAAAATCAAAGAAAAACGAAGAAATAGATAATAACCCTAACCTAACCTAACCTAACCTAACCTAACCTAACCTAACCTAACCTAACCTAACCTAACCTAACCAGTTGCACTCGGTCAGCCGAGCAGTTAGCAGCGAAACTGCACGTGCTCCGCACATTTAATTGCAAAATAATTGGTTTTTCTGCTCCGATTTCAAGTTGTGAAGTGTCGTTGGATGCGGAAATCCAAGCCGCACAAAGTGCCACCTTCAAATTGTGTCAGTGACTAGTGCCTGTGAAGTTATCTAGAAAAAACCGTTTTTAGTGAGGTTATGTGAAACTTGAAAAAGTTTAAATCTCAAACGCTGCCAATTTAAGATCGACGACCCCCCAATTTTTCATCGCGATCCTGTGGACAATTTGGTCCCCCACCACCTGGACCCATCTCGGACGACCAAACACCATCAGTTAACGAGATATTCAGGATTTCAAGAAAAGCACGTGGCCTGAAAAACCTGAAATACTCAAGATACCGGCACGAAAATTGACACCAACTTAGACCTGCATAATCAAAGGCGAGTGCAACTATTTTTAGAATTTTAACTCAATAGGCTGATTTTATATTACTATTTGAAAATCACAAAATTCGACTGCTATATCTCCCGAACCAAGAAGAAATTTGAAAATTTGCAACTGCAGCCCGCTGCGCGCTTCCTAGATGAGCTTAAGTTCTTACTTTTAGATTTTTTAGTTTAGACATTCCTGAAAAATCACCGAAAAATCGAAAATTACACATATTTGGATTTTTGGATGGTAGGATTTAATTTTAAAATTCTTAAATTATTATGCCGATAAAGGTGCCTAAATTTTAATTATTTTACAATTTTTTTCAAATTTTTTTGACTATTTTTGACAAAGATATCGATTTTTCAGTGATTTTTGTAAATAATTCAATAAATATTAGTTAAATTCAATTTTTTATGTATTCTATGTGTTTAGATAGTATATTGGGACCTATTTGAGCCAAAACTCGGCACAGATTACTCCTAAATTGCCGGATTTTGTAAAAGTCGGCCATTTTGTTTTTTTTGGGATAACTTTTTCTTTTGTTTATATCTCAAGAACCGCTCAACGTACGACGACGCGGTTTTGACTATAGGATAGTGCCTTGTCATTAGATTGTATTGCGACAAATTTCAGGCGTTTTCGGGCTCGGATCTTTTTCAGGCCTGAAACCCATATTTACTGACAGAGGAGGTTAAGCCGGCCTGTACACTGAAAACCCGGTTTCAATACGCCTCCTGGTTGCCGAGATATCTTAGGTTTAATCTTCCATTTGACAGCTCGGCGGCCATCTTGGAATTTTTCAAAGCGCCATAACTCCTGACTCCGTGGGGATATTTTCAAACGGATTTCGGATTACTATTCAGGGGCTTGAGAACTACCCCTCCTCTTCGGTTTCAGGGAAATCGGGGCTGAAAAATTCCAGATTCCTGAAAGTGATCCGAGCTGAAAGCTGAGCTCGAGCTGACAAAAATAAGACCAAACTCGGGCCCTCTGCGGCGCACACGACCGGAGATAGCATAGGTTGAATTACGACTTTGACAGCTGAGGCGGCCATCTTGCTTTGTTTTACACAGCTATAACTCTGGAACGGGGCGTCGTAGAGGACTGGGGTTTCTTTTGTTTGTATGGACTGGTCCTCGGCTATCCGGGAAAACAGGTTTCAGGTGATTTCGGGCAAAAAATTTTTGCACGGCTGAAAATTAGCCAGGCGGGTTGATCTCATCGAGCTCAATCAGATAAGCCCAAACACGGTACAATTCGGCCCGGGCGTTCGAAAGTTACGGCAGTTATCCCAAATTTATCCCACGAATCCGTGGTTTATCCAAAAACTTTGACAAACCGTAACTCCTGAACCTGTTGAGCTACGAAATCGTGCTTGGTATCGTTTTAAAGGGCTCGAGGAGACCTACCGGTTGATGCTATAAAAACAGCTCTACATAGAGTCAATTTTTCTTTTGGTCATAAAAACAAATTTAACAGCCCTGAAACAGATTTTTCAGAGGATCCGAACTCCTGAACCTTAATTCTGCCAGATAAACCCTGGTAGAGACAGTCTCTACATAGAGACATAATTTGTTTAAATTTTTATTTTTATATTGTTTAGTTTTATTTTGTGTACCGCGACTTACGGAGGCTTTATTGAGCCAAACTTGTTTCTATTGCGACCGCGGGAGAGCAATTACCGCCAAGTTACCTTGCGCTGTCTTTTATTATTGTTCTTCACTGTTTTATGTTAAATGTATGTTTGCTGACGCAGTAATCAATCTATATAATACTTACCCTTGACATTGACGCAAAGCACGATTTTACAATCTCACAACTGCGTGTAATACCAAAAACAGACAAAATTCCTGCGGGAATTTCTATTTCATCCTTTTTCTTTTATTTCTTCAGTTATTATTGTGTTTAAAGTTTATTTTAATTTGTTTTTCTTTTGACCGGGGTATCCATTTACAATATCCTGGAACATTGACTTGAGCTAGCTCCCAAAATCTTTGACAACATGATCGGTATACGCACACCCGTCCAAAAACCACCAGCTGAGGCACAAAGAAAGAGCCCGCAAATAACAATGGGAGAGGCGGGACCCTCACCCACAACATCCCGCATCGAAAAGCCAAGAGGCGCAACAACCAGCCCAACGAAGCGAGTAAGCCCGCAACCATCTGTCTCAAAACCTTCACCCCCGCATAATGCGCAACCGAAACCAAAGACAGATCCGAAAGAAAGCGAAGAGCCCCGCAGCGTCTCGATGGAGATCCCAGTCACGCCAAAAACCTACTCAAATAGAACTAAGGAGGCAGCAGCCTGCCTTATGAAGGTGAAGCGACATCTCCAGGAATCGAAAAACATCAAAAGAGAGATAAAAACAGCTGTATTAACGGCAACAGAAAGACTGTACAGGCTGGTTAGAGAAACCGAAACGGAAACAAAAACAGGAAACAGGGAACAACAGAAGGACAAAGACAAAGTTAGCGTAGTGGAGACAGAAAACAGAGCTTCACATGACACAAACAAACTGATGACGCAAATTGAGGAGCACTCCAGATTGCTGTTAGAAAGTAACACAAAGATGGACGAGCTCAAGGCTGCTATAGAAGCTCAAAACAGAAGAAGAGAGGATGCTGAAACTCCCACATACGCGGGAGTGACCGCGGCTGGGAGTAGTAAGGCGCTGGGAAAGCGAACACTGCACTCGGTCGTGGTCGCCTCCAGTAATGAGGAAGATTCGGGAGAGGAAGTATATGACAGGGTAAGAAAGGCAGCAGAAGCAAAAGAAGGATGGATAAAAGTGGAAAAAATTAGAAAAGCAAAGAATAGAAAGGTGATAATGGGATTTGAGACGAAAGAAGAAAGAGATAAGATGAAAGAAAGATTGACAAGGAACGGAGTTTGCCTCACCGTGGAGGAAGTCAAAAATAAGGACCCGTTGGTGATCCTTAAGGACGTCCTACTAGTTAACACCGATGAGGATGTACTCAGGGCACTCAAAAATCAAAATCGGGATATCTTTCAGGACCTCGACGGTGAAACAGACAGGATACAGATAAAATATAGGAAAAGAGCAAGAAATCCGCTAACAGGCCACGTGGTTTTGTGCACCTCACCAAGCATCTGGCGGAAAATAGTGGGGAAAGGGTATGTGCACATAGACCTCCAACGCATCAGGGCAGAAGACCAGAGCCCACTTATACAGTGTACACGCTGTCTTGGCTACGGACACACTAAAAAATATTGCGAGGAATCGGTGGATATGTGCAGCCACTGTGGTGGCCCTCATATGAGAGCCGATTGTGAGGACCTTCTGACAGGAATACCAGCAGCGTGCAGAAACTGCAAAAAAGCGAACAGCCTGCAAGTAGAGCACAACGCCTTTAGCGCCGGATGCCCGCAAAGAAGGAAGTGGGACGAAATAGCAAGGGCGTCGGTCGCGTACTGCTAAGGGCACCCACGGAAACTCCGCATACAAATTTGCACAAGCCAATCTACAACGGAAAAGACTGGCCACCAATGAAATGTACGTGGAAGCTGAAAAGCGAGGCATAAGTGTTGCACTTATCCAAGAGCCATACGTCGGAAGCGAGCAAATAGTAAAGAACCAGAGGGGAGTGAGGATCTACCAAAGTGCGAATGTAGGAGAAGGGTCTGTAAAAGCGGCAATTGCCGTCTTCGACAAAGATATTGATGTAATACAGCACCCAAAACTCACCACAAACAATATCACAGTGGTGGGAATCCGAACAAGAGCGTGGGAAGCCACACTCGTCTCACTATATTTCGAACCCGACAAACCGATAGAGCCATATCTAGACCACCTAAAAAAGATAGAGTCGGAAAATGGCTCCAAGCCACTAATCATTGGAGGGGACGTCAATGCAAAGAACATGTGGTGGGGAAGCCCAACTAATGATGGCAGAGGCGAAGACGTATGCGGCTGTCTCGGAGAACTAGGTCTTTATATACTCAATACAGGGGAAATCCCGACCTTCGACACAATCAGAGGAGGACAACGCTATAGCAGCTATGTTGACATAACGGCCTGTTCAACAAACATCCTAGGTCAAATAGAAGACTGGAAAGTTGATGAAGGTCTCACGAGCTCCGACCATAACGGCATTACCTTCACTTTGAAACTACAAAAGTCTACAGGAACAAAAATAGAACGGACTACCAGAATTTACAACACTAAAAAAGCAAATTGGCCTAAATTTCATGAGAAACTAAACCAATTAGCCCTAGAAAATAAAATCTTAAAAACGGAAATAGAAAAAGCTAATGATACTAAACAGTTAGATACAATAGTAAAAAATTACACGAAAGTTATCCAAGATGCTTGCGAGTCATCAATGCCAAGAAAAGGTAATAAAGAAAAACTTAATTTGCCGTGGTGGTCGGAGAAACTCGAGGCGATGAAGAGACAAGTCACAACAAAGAAGCGAAGGATCCAATGCGCTGCGCCAGTCCGAAGATCGAAGGTCGTTGGAGAGTACCTGAAACAGAAAGAAGAGTATGAGTTGGAGGCAGCAAGGGCCCAAACGCAAAGCTGGAAGGAGTTTTGCAGTAGGCAGGACAGGGAGGGGGTCTGGGAGGGTATATATAGGGTAATAGGGAGAACTACGCGTAGAGAAGAAGACGTACCCATGATAAGGGATGGGGAAGAGCTAGACGCTAAGGCTTCAGTAAAATACATTACAGACACATTTTACCCGGAGGACCTACATAATGCTGACGATGATTCTCATCGTCACATTAGAGTAGAGGCCGAGGAAGTGAATAAGAAAGATCCAAGCGACGACAGCAATGACCCACCTTTTACTATGGCCGAACTGAAAGTAGCTACCGATTCCTTCAATCCTAAAAAAGCCCCGGGGAGAGACGGACTAACCGCAGATATCTGCAGCAGAGCCATAAACAGTGCACCGGATACTTTCCTGGCCCTCCTAAATCAATGCTTGAAGCACAACCATTTCCCACAGCCCTGGAAGGAGGCCACGGTGGTGGTGCTACGAAAACCAGGGAAGGCGGACTATACCACCCCCAAATCATATAGGCCAATCGGGCTATTACCAGTTCTGGGAAAAATTTACGAAAAGATGCTGGTGGCCCGCCTACGGTTCCATATCTTGCCAAGGATGAGTACTCGCCAGTACGGTTTCATGCCGCAAAGGAGCACCGAAGACTCCCTCTACGTCTTGATGCAGCACATTCGTAAAAAACTAGAAATGAAGAAAATAATAACTGTAGTATCTTTGGACATAGAGGGAGCCTTTGACAGCGCCTGGTGGCCCGCAATTAAAGTACGACTGGCTGAGGAAAATTGTCCGGTAAACCTGAGGAGGGCCTTCGACAGCTATCTGAGAGATAGGAGAGTCAGAGTCCGATATGCCGGCGAAGAGCATGTGAAAGAAGCTAGTAAAGGATGTGTACAGGGCTCCATAGGAGGGCCCACCCTTTGGAATCTGCTCTTAGACCCACTCTTAAAAAGTCTGGAAGGAAAAGGAATCTATGCGCAGGCCTTCGCGGACGACGTGGTCCTAGTCTTCGATGGTGACACAGCAATGGACATTGAAAGCAAAACAAATGCCACTCTCGATCATGTTCGGACGTGGGGTGTCAAAAACAAGTTGAAATTTGCGCCCCAAAAAACAAACGCAATCTTAATTACTAAAAAACTTAAATTTGACACCCCGCGACTGAGCATGGGCGGGGTCGACATAAAAATGTCAAGAGAAATTAAGATCTTGGGTGTTACCATCGACGACAGGTTGACGTTCAACTCGCATGTTTCCAACGTTTGCAAAAAGGCCATATCGGTGTACAAGCAACTATGCAGGGCGGCTCGAGTGAGCTGGGGACTAAATCCGGAGGTAATTAAAATCATTTATGTAGCAACCATCGAACCCATCATCCTGTATGCCGCCAGTGTATGGGCTCCGGCGGCAAATAAACTCGGAGTAATTAAACAGCTGGGTATTGTGCAACGCGGTATTGCACAGAAAATGTGCAAAGCCTACCGCACCGTGTCCCTAAACTCTGCATTATTGCTGACTGGAATGCTCCCCCTGGATCTCCGAGTCCGTGAGGTGGCTTCACTTTATGAAGCCAAGAAGGGGGTATCCCAGTCAGTGCTAAAAGACAGGGAGGTAGAGCGAATGTCATCAGCGCTACAATCTCCACATCCGGCTAAACGAATGGACATAGAGTTCGCGAGCCTGGCCGACCGTGACGAGGTTGACGCCAGCGCCAGCTTAGACGTTAGAATATTCACAGATGGAAGTAAGATAGAGGGGCGCGTAGGCGCCGCACTATCCATCTGGAGGGGCAACACTGAGGCACGTACCCTCAAGCTGGCGCTGCCAAACTACTGCACGGTCTACCAGGCGGAACTACTCGCGCTTTGCCGAGCTACAAGGGAGGTCAAAAAGCAGTCGGCCGCTAGCTTCGGAATCTTCAGTGACTCCATGGCGGCCCTCCAGACAGTGAAAAACCACAATTGCCTTCACCCCCTGGCAGTTGAAGCCAGGGATAACCTCATGACCATATCCCTCCAGAACAAGGTGGTTAACTTGTTCTGGATAAAGGCTCATGCAGGGTTTGAGGGCAACGAAAGAGCGGATCAGCTGGCAAAGGAGGCCGCCATGAACAGTAAAAAGAAACCCGACTACGATCTGTGTCCGATTTCATTCGTCAAGCGACAGGTGAGAGTTGCCACGCTTGACGAATGGAACCGGAGGTACACAACAGGCCAGACAGCATCAGTAACCAAGATGTTCTTCCCTGATGCACGGGCGGCGTACAGGATGATCCGTAAGATAAAAATCAATTCCTACATCACACAAATTATGACGGGGCATGGTGGATTCTCAGAATACTTGAACCGTTTTAAGTGTAAGGAGAGTCCATCATGCATCTGTGACCCGGAAATAAGCGAATCGGTCCCCCATCTCATTCTGGATTGCCCAGTGAATGCAGTTGAACGGTATGACATAGAAAACAAAATAAATTGTAAACTGAAAAGGGAGGAAATAAGCAAAATTATGACAGGAAAAAAGTCAAAAGATTTCATTGATTACTGCGTTAAAATATGCCAAAAAGCTATAAAAAGAAACAAGACAAAATAAATTATGTTTCAAATATATTGTTATATATATTCAATGTAAACATAAAAATAAGTTAAGAAAATAGATGTAATAAGTTAACAGTAATAATGTAAACAGTTAAATAGAAGATTAAGGAACCTAAATGTAAGAAAATATGTAGAATAATAAGTAATATAGAATAACCATGTATGTAAATAAAAATAAAACGCCATGTTGCCGTTATTTACCCACTGTGCAAAGCAAGAAATAAAGCGGATAGGAATAGATAGGTAGAATTCAATCAAATGGGAGTCCCACCCATAGTATGAAAGAGGAATGATGAAAGAAAGAAACAGTATGCAGAATGGAAGTGCGAGAGGAAAACTTGCGAGAACTAGTATGAATGTGAAGTAGTATAGAAAGATCTCCGACTACCGTTGGAGGAGCTAGCTTAATAAATATTAAAAAAAAAAAAAAAAAAAAAAAAAAAAAAAAAAAAAAAAAAACCTAACCTAACACTTTTGAACCTAACACTTTTGAACCTAACACTTTTGAACCTAACACTTTTGAACCTAACACTTTTGAACCTAACACTTTTGAACCTAACACTTTTGAACCTAACACTTTTGAACCTAACACTTTTGAACCTAACACTTTTGAACCTAACACTTTTGAACCTAACACTTTTGAACCTAACACTTTTGAACCTAACACTTTTGAACCTAACACTTTTGAACCTAACACTTTTGAACCTAACACTTTTGAACCTAACACTTTTGAACCTAACACTTTTGAACCTAACACTTTTGAACCTAACACTTTTGAACCTAACACTTTTGAACCTAACACTTTTGAACCTAACACTTTTGAACCTAACACTTTTGAACCTAACACTTTTGAACCTAACACTTTTGAACCTAACACTTTTGAACCTAACACTTTTGAACCTAACACTTTTGAACCTAACACTTTTGAACCTAACACTTTTGAACCTAACACTTTTGAACCTAACACTTTTGAACCTAACACTTTTGAACCTAACACTTTTGAACCTAACACTTTTGAACCTAACACTTTTGAACCTAACACTTTTGAACCTAACACTTTTGAACCTAACACTTTTGAACCTAACACTTTTGAACCTAACACTTTTGAACCTAACACTTTTGAACCTAACACTTTTGAACCTAACACTTTTGAACCTAACACTTTTGAACCTAACACTTTTGAACCTAACACTTTTGAACCTAACACTTTTGAACCTAACACTTTTGAACCTAACACTTTTGAACCTAACACTTTTGAACCTAACACTTTTGAACCTAACACTTTTGAACCTAACACTTTTGAACCTAACACTTTTGAACCTAAGACTTTGACTTTGACTTTGACTTTGACTTTGACTTTGACTTTGACTTTGACTTTGACTTTGACTTTGACTTTGACTTTGACTTTGACTTTGACTTTGACTTTGACTTTGACTTTGACTTTGACTTTGACTTTGACTTTGACTTTGACTTTGACTTTGACTTTGACTTTGACTTTGACTTTGACTTTGACTTTGACTTTGACTTTGACTTTGACTTTGACTTTGACTTTGACTTTGACTTTGACTTTGACTTTGACTTTTTGACTTTGACTTTGACTTTGACTTTGACTTTGACTTTGACTTTGACTTTGACTTTGACTTTGACTTTGACTTTGACTTTGACTTTGACTTTGACTTTGACTTTGACTTTGACTTTGACTTTGACTTTGACTTTGACTTTGACTTTGACTTTGACTTTGACTTTGACTTTGACTTTGACTTTGACTTTGACTTTGACTTTGACTTTGACTTTGACTTTGACTTTGACTTTGACTTTGACTTTGACTTTGACTTTGACTTTGACTTTGACTTTGACTTTGACTTTGACTTTGACTTTGACTTTGACTTTGACTTTGACTTTGACTTTGACTTTGACTTTGACTTTGACTTTGACTTTGACTTTGACTTTGACTTTGACTTTGACTTTGACTTTGACTTTGACTTTGACTTTGACTTTGACTTTGACTTTGACTTTGACTTTGACTTTGACTTTGACTTTGACTTTGACTTTGACTTTGACTTTGACTTTGACTTTGACTTTGACTTTGACTTTGACTTTGACTTTGACTTTGACTTTGACTTTGACTTTGACTTTGACTTTGACTTTGACTTTGACTTTGACTTTGACTTTGACTTTGACTTTGACTTTGACTTTGACTTTGACTTTGACTTTGACTTTGACTTTGACTTTGACTTTGACTTTGACTTTGACTTTGACTTTGACTTTGACTTTGACTTTGACTTTGACTTTGACTTTGACTTTGACTTTGACTTTGACTTTGACTTTGACTTTGACTTTGACTTTGACTTTGACTTTGACTTTGACTTTGACTTTGACTTTGACTTTGACTTTGACTTTGACTTTGACTTTGACTTTGACTTTGACTTTGACTTTGACTTTGACTTTGACTTTGACTTTGACTTTGACTTTGACTTTGACTTTGACTTTGACTTTGACTTTGACTTTGACTTTGACTTTGACTTTGACTTTGACTTTGACTTTGACTTTGACTTTGACTTTGACTTTGACTTTGACTTTGACTTTGACTTTGACTTTGACTTTGACTTTGACTTTGACTTTGACTTTGACTTTGACTTTGACTTTGACTTTGACTTTGACTTTGACTTTGACTTTGACTTTGACTTTGACTTTGACTTTGACTTTGACTTTGACTTTGACTTTGACTTTGACTTTGACTTTGACTTTGACTTTGACTTTGACTTTGACTTTGACTTTGACTTTGACTTTGACTTCGACTTCGACTTCGACTTCGACTTCGACTTCGACTTCGACTTCGACTTCGACTTCGACTTCGACTTCGACTTTGACTTTGACTTTGACTTCGACTTCGACTTCGACTTCGACTTCGACTTCGACTTCGACTTAACAACAACAACAACAACAACTCGATAAGTAAGGCTGACCGCAGACTTGAGTCAAAACAGTTTTAAGACAGATTAGTGCTTTACTAAAACCATGAAGATGCGCACACTTAAAACAAAACGTCTCATAGACAATATTGTCTAAAAGACACAAGAACTGCACACCGACAAGTCTGACTAACGATTGTCGGCTTCCCTTTTGCATGTACGCGGGCGCGCACATCAACGACAAAACAGTCTAACGACGTAACTCCTCTCTATAGTCTCGGCCAGGGTCCTCTCGTTCAATAAGTTTGCATTTTGTTCTGAGCTATAGTTCCGTATCCAGACTTGATGGCATGACTGTCTCAATTTCATATTCATATATACTGAAATATAAATAAAAAAAAAGAAATATTGTTCGAAGATCTATAAAATGTTAACTATTAAAATTTGTTAAAAAGAAAATCAAAATGATGACAATATTGTATAAAAATTTCTATGACAACACCGACCCTTAGTAAAAATTAAATGCTCCAACCAGGCCGCGAAAGTCAATTTTTTTACGTTTTTTGCATGGTTCCCTATCCATTTGCATAAAATTTTAAGACCTAATATAACTTAGCATAATTTTGTTTGGCATAATTATATTTTCGCATAATATAATTACGCATAATAGCTTACGCATAATTATTTAAGCATAATTTCTCTAAGCATAATAATGATTAAACATAATATTCTAAAGCATAAATTTATTAAGCATAAAGTTCTAAAGCATAACTTTTTTAAGCATAATATCTTAAAGCATAAATTTACTAAGGATAAAGTTCTAAACCATAACTTTTTTAAGCATAATATCCTAAAGCATAAATTTATTTACGCATAAAGATATTAAAACATTACTTATAAAGGCATACAGCATGCAAGCAAGCCAGCATGAAAACAAGCAAGCATGCAAGCATGCAAGCAAGCATGCAGCAAACAAGCAAGCATGCAGCATGCAGCATGCAAGCGAGCATGCAACATGCAGCAGGCAAGGTTTTCTGTCACGGCTCCGGCGCTGCGGGCCTCCGGCGGCCCCACGCGTGCTAATCGTCGCAGACGGCTTTCGCTCACCACCGCAGCTTCGGCTTGTTGGCCGGCTTCGCCGGCCAGCCTCAGCCGCGGCGGTTCGCTCGCAGCCGCCTGCTCCTCAGCCCGCGGGCCGCCTCGCTCCTACGCGCCTACGCGATTTTAAATTACACTCTAGGGGTAGGACAAACAAGACTACGTGGAGTCGGTTTTGCAGCAATTCGGTTCTGTCACTAACTTTTGTTGCACATCATATTAAATTTTTAATTAATATATTATTTAATTGTTACAGAAACGTATTAATTTAGAAAGTATTAATTGTATGCCTAAATATTATTATGCTAATAGTCATTAGGCGTACTAACGTTATGCTAATAGTCATTAGGCCTATTAACGTTATGCTAATAGTCATTAGGCCTACTAACGTTATGCTAATAGTCATTAGGCCTACTAACGTTATGCGAATCCAATTTATGCCGAAACAAATTAGTCTTTAAGATGATTATGCGAATGTAAGATGTATGCCTACAAAAATTATGCCGAAGTATTATTATGCCTAAACAAATTGTGCCGAAATCGTTATGCCGAAGTATATTAGGACAAAGAACATTATGCGAATAGAAGGGATCCCTTTTTGCATTTTGCAGGCCAGTGACATGTTGTAACTTTATCAAAATATATTATGAATTGCGGAAATAACAAGTATAATTAAATATAAAAATTATCAAAAAATTTCGCTCCATCAGCTCTGACAAAGAAAAGGTGCATCATGTTAAAATCTCCGAAATCTAACTACGATGCACCTTTTCTATGTGACAGCTGATGGAGCGAATTTAAGATCCGATAGTAATAGTCCATTTTGATACTGAGAAAGAATTGAACGATGTGTGCCGCGTCGTCGTAGTAGACAAAACAGTTTTGTTTTAGGTGAGCGGCGTGTCATAGACAAAACAGTTTTGTTTATGTTTTAAGGCAGACTTGTCTGTGTGAGACAAAACTGTCTAACAACAGTTGTGACTCAAGTCTGCGCAGGCCCTAATGTGACGTCATTCTAAATCCGAGATGGCGGAAAAGTTACTTGTAATGCACTTCTTCAATATGGATACCAAATGAAAGGGCTCGTTGAGAGAAAACTCGATGAATAATGTGACGTCATTCAAATTCCAAGATGGCGGTATAGTAATTTTTTTTTAATACATATCGTATACCATGATCCCACGTTTTAAAAAATAAATTTTATTTGACGCAAGCAGTGTTCATTTGTCATCGAAACGCTTTCCTGTTAAACACTCATTTTAATAATCTATACAGGCTGTAAGGGTAAACAGTCTTGTCACTAAAACCATAGGTAGTTGATTTAATTATAAAACTTTTTAGCTGAATTAAAAAATAAATAAACGATTTTTTCTTTAGAAAAATCAAAAATGTTTTTGTCCCACACCGTCCGTAAATTCATGGACACTATGCGCCCGAGTTACGTAATCACTGCAAAGGGCGTTGACCTGCCGCACTAGCAGTCCGTTTAAACTATCTACATCATTGTAATAAAAACACAATACACGTAACCTGTGATTTAACTTTTCCTTCATACTTTTCCTGGCTTAGGACAGGCAAAAATACCTACCTCTGTTGCGTGACGAGTCCGAGAGATGTAAGTTAGATTTAACAACAAAGAAAATTTAAAGAAATACAAACAACTGGGTAGGTATTTTTGGCGTATTTAAAAGTTAATCACATTTTTATCTACAGTTTAATTAAAAATTACTTACTGGTTTTATTTACACTGATTGAATTTACACACTTACATTAACCTCAACAGCTGTTCAAAATGGGACCCATTTACGGCCACACATGCCTCCGCACGTTTTTTCAAATTGTTTTTCACTCGCGAAAGCACAAAAGTGTCATTTCTTATGTCTCTGAACGCACTACGAATCCGTCTTTTGAGTTCTGCCGTATTACGGAACTCAGTGGCATACACCCTGCGCTTCACTTCACCCCACAGATAGAAGTCCAGCGGTGTAAGATCTGGCGAGCGCGCAGGCCACGCCACTGGCCCTCCACGACCAATCCATCGCCCAGGGAATTGTTCATCTAGCATGGCCCTGACTTGCAGTTGAAAATGTGCAGGGGCACCGTCATGTTGGTACAAAGGGTTTCTCAGGGAACGAAGAGGCACATTGTCTAACATGATGTCGAACACATGCCTTAAAATTTCCATGTACGACTGTGCATTTAAATGTCCGTCAATAAAATAAGGGCCTAAAAGTTTTCCATCCACAATTCCCGCCCACACGTTTACTGAAAAACGGTGTTGATAGCTATTTTGTATGACGCGGTGTTCGTTTACCCGGCTCCAGTAATGTTCATTGTGAACATTGTAAATTCCCGACCTCGTAAACATTGCTTCATCCGTAAATAAAATGGAAACGTTGTCAAAATTTTGGATTAACCATTCTGCGAATACCATCCGCGGTATGTGGTCATTTTCATTTAACTCTTGTACTGGCCGAAAATGATAAGGATGTTGACCATCGATGTGTAAAATTTTCCAAACTGTCCAGTGGGAAACATTAAAAATACAGGCTGCCCGCCTCGTACTCTCCTCTGGGTTCTCCGCGAAGAAATCCAGTATGCGTTCCTGTAGGTCAACTGGCAGCTGCTGGTTGCCACGCCCCTGAGCATGAGCCGGCACGGTGAACTGGCCATAGGTACGTAACCTTTGAGTAGCCGCCAACATCGTTTCTCGACTTGGTACAGGTTGCCCAGGAAATAACTCAGAGTACATTCTGCGGGCCTCGTTCAGGTTATCACCCGATGCCGCGTAAACCCGAACCATTTCGGTCCACTGTTCGTTTGTGTACGACATAATTATCACTAGACACCAAAACTTGAACACAAATACACGGTGGTACGCGGGCGGCGGGCGCGGCGGCGGCGGCGGCGGCGCAGACGCGGGCGCTGCGCTGCGAGCAACCGTGACGCAAGCGATCGATAGCAAGGCTGCGCACAGACTGAGGGGTAGGGGTGTGGGACGACGGACGGTGTGGGCGGGGTCGCTCCCCGTCGCACGCGGCTCGCGGCCTGTTTGATCTATGCTGTGTTCCCGTGCCGCGCCTTGCGAATAAGGTGAAATAATTTTGGGGGAAAATGGAGACTTTATTAAAAAAAAAATGATACATTTTTTTAATGAATTTACGTTCTATAAGTGATACCAAACCACTGGTTTCAAGGATAAGACTGTTTACACTAACACCCTGTATATAAGGGGGTGAAAAGGGGTGAAAACTTTTGTATGAAAAATCTTATTCCTTGGGTTTATAAACTTGAAACTTACCACGAATAAGAACATTAGTAAATAAATTAGATTAGCACCACTATTTTTTTTTTTAAACTACCCTCCGTTGGTATTCTAGGGGTTGTTAAAGTTTGTATGGGAAAATCATAACGCGTGAGCTGATGAATTTGAAAATCAGTATTTATATACTAGCGAATTAATCAAACACGTGTTTTTGGTATTTTCGAAAATCACCCCCCAAGTTGGTGAAAAGGGGTATTCAAGTTTTAAGGGACGGAAAATTCAGGTTTTTACGTTTGGTGGTTTAATACCACCAAACGTGAAAACCTGAATTTTGGATGGTAGTTACAATTTATAATGTAGATGAGCATTATGAAAGGATTTTGCGAAAATCTCCCTCTAAGGGGGTGAAAAGGGGTGAAAACCTTTGTATGTAAAATCTTATTTCTTGGGTTTATAAACTTGAAACTTGGTACGAATATGAGTATAAGTAAATAAAAAAGATGGGCATTATTATTTTTTTTAAAACTACCCTCCATTTTTAGGTTTTCCGTAAATCACTCCTTAAATTGGTGGAAAGGGATGATAAAGTTTTAAGGCACGGATTTTATTGCTTGCTTCGATAAACTCAAAACTTGACATATAAAATATCTCTCAATCGAATAAAGGATACGTATTTTTATTTATATTTCATAAATCAACCCCTAACGGGGTGAAAATCGGATAATCAGTTTGTCTAATATGATTGATTGTTTGTTTGTATTGAGTTTTTAGATTTTCTTATCAGGAGGGTGAGCGGGAATTAAATTCACTGGGTTCGAAATTAGAAACACGCGCAGACGAAGTCGCGGGCAAAGTGCTAGTGTAATAATACGTTTCGTAAAAGGTAATAAAACATAAAATCTTCCATTAATAAAGAATGATCTTGTAAAGTTATTGTGCAAAACACAAACACATTAGAACTAGGTACCTACCTACCTGCATCTTGACCTCACATTCACCCTGAACCAATTTTATCGGCAGGCGTTTTATAAGAGCTCATAACACATTCCACTGACAATGAATTTTCATGACTCTTCATCTTAAGCTTGATAAACACACAGGCACTGATATCTTAATATTTATTGACACCGACATCACTGCTAAAAAATCCATTGTCACAGTTTATCGAAACTAAATCTACCAAGTTGTTATCAGAAAGTTAAATCGCGAAATTAACACTGAGTTTGCGCAACGCACGTGCTCATCGAATGGCGCATTCACGGAGACTGGCGGACAGCTCTGCTAGCTAGGGGCCACAGACTACATAGACACTCTAGGGGCACACTAGACTACATTATAGATAGACACTAGGGGAGTGGAGCGTGCGCTCGCGCGGATGCCTGCGGGGCATGCGGAGCAGACTACATAGAGATACTACGATGCGGAGGTGTCCGCGGGCGCTGGAGGAGGAGCGCCATTCTAAAAGGCGTTCTACACGATCCAAACTGACCGCCGCCGCCGCCGGCGCCGCCGATAGAGGTGACAGTTAACAGTTACAGTTACAGGCACTTTTGAACTGTCTAAGACAAATTATTTAGGTATTTATGCAACTGTTGTATAATCAGGGGTATAAAAACACGAATGTGGGTTTATCACACAAGGCGTAGCCGAGTGTGATCATAGTATCACATGAGTGTTTTAATACCTAATTATATCAGTTGCATACAAGACTTTATCTACAATCATGATGTGAATCCTCTATAAAAGATTCTCATAACATAGGGTCTTTTACAGTGTTGTAAGAAGTATGTAAATTCAAGAAAAGTCTAATTGCGAAGCATGTTAAATAATAAGTAAAAGAATGATTGTTCTTTTTTCAAAATTTTAGCGATGTGGTGGTGAAAATGTCATTGCATGAGAATGTTCTTTTTTTGAAATTCATAATATTACGCGTTTGGATGACATAATGATCATAATATTATCATTGAGTGTTTAAATGTTAGCAATAAGCTAATTGTTATAGGTTCTTTTATAGAGGATTAATAGCATGATAGTAGACAAAAAATATTATTTAACACTATAAAATTATGGTGCTGCAGTCAAAGATACAATACATGAAAACTGTAAAAGAACCGTAGATGCCATACCAAGAAATGATCTCGATATGGAGAAGAACGGTCATATCCGACTAGCGGATATTGGATATCTGAATATCAAATATCGATAATTGAATATCGAAATCGGATATCCGAACATAAAACTGCGGATATCTGCATTATTTTCAAATAATAT
This sequence comes from Agrotis segetum, assembly GCA_036375495.1. Classification (NCBI taxonomy): domain Eukaryota; kingdom Metazoa; phylum Arthropoda; class Insecta; order Lepidoptera; family Noctuidae; genus Agrotis; species Agrotis segetum. The sequence continues at coordinate 35,136 of JAQSVV010000002.1, forward strand.
CGGATATCAGAATATCGAATATTGGATATCGATCGACTAATCGAATATCGGTAATTCGAATAATGAATATTGAATGTCGGATATTCAAACATCGGATATCCGAAAATCGAATAACGAATATCGAATTTTCAAACATTGAATTTTGAATATCGGCTATCCAATATCGGATATCCGAATATCGGATATCGACTTTTCGAATATCGAACATCGAGTTTTCGAATATTGTATATTGAGTTTTTGGATATCAACTTTTCGAATATCGGAAATCCGAACATCGAATAACGGCTATCCAAATCGGATATCCAAGTACCGGATATAGACTTTTCGAATATCAAAAATTGAATTATCGAATATCAGAATATCGGCTATACAATATCGGATATCCGATCATCAAATATCGACAAATATCTGATATTCTATATTCAGCTATCCGATATTGGATAGCCGATATTCGATATTAGATATCCGGAAATCCGATATGCGAAAACTCGATATTTAAACATTCGCGATTCGATAATTCCAAATTCGATAATTCGATTTTCAATTTTCGGTATTTCGTAATTCCAGTATTTCGATATTTGAAATTCGGTATTCGCCATTCGGTTATTCGATATGCGACATTAAACATTTGCGATCCGATAATTCGAAATTCGATTATTCGATTTCAATTATCGGTAATTCGGTATTTCAGTATTTCATCGGTATTTCGATATTTGATATTCGGTATTCGCCATTCGGTTATTCGATATGCGATATTAAACATGCGCGATTTGATAATTCGAAATTCGAATATTCGATTTCCAATTTTCGGTATTTCGATATTTGATATTCGACAATCGGTTTTTCAATATGCTATATTAAACATTCGCGATTCGATCATTCGAAATTCAATGATTTGATTTTAAATTTTCGGTATTTCAGTATTTCGGTATTTGATATTCGGTATTCTACATTCGGTTATTTGATATGCGATAAGTATTAAACATTCTTGATTCGGTAATTCGAAATTCGATTACTCGTTTTTCAATTTTCATATCGATTCGATATATCGCACATCGAATAACCGAATGGCGAATACCGAATATGATATATCGAAATTCCGAAATACTGAAATACCGAAAATTTTAAATCGAATAATGGAATTTCAAATTATCGAATCGCGAATGTTTAATATCGCATATTGAAAAACCGAATGGCAAATACCGAATATCAAATATCGAAATACTGAAATACCGAAAATTGGATGTCAAATAATCGAATTATCGAATCGCGCATATTTAATATCGCATATCAAATAACCGAATGGTGCATACCGAATATCAAATATCGAAGTACCGATAATTGAAATCGAATAATCGAATTACGAATTATCACATATCGAATAACGTAATGGCGAATACCGAATATGATATATCAAAATTCCTAAATACTGAAATACCGAAAATTGAAAATCGAATAATGGAATTGCGAATTATCGAATCGCGCATGTTTAATATCGCATGTTGAAAATCCAAATGGATACCGAATATCAAATATCGAAATACCGAAATAATGAAATAACGAAAATTGGAAATCGAATTATCAAAACGCGCATGTTTAATATCGCATCTTGAAAAACCGAATAGCGAATACCGAATACCAAATATCAAATATCGAAATACTGAAATATTGAAATACCGAAAATTGGAAATCGAACAATAGAATTTCAAATTATCGAATTGCGAAGTTTTAATAATAATTGAATAGAGAGTACCGAATATAAACACCAAAGTACCGAAATACTGAAATACCGGAACTCCAAAACACCTAAAATTGAAAATCGAATAATCGAATTTCGAATTATCGGATCGTGAATGTTTAATATCACATATCAAATAACCGAATGGCGAATACCGAATATCAAATATAGAAATGCCGAAAATGAAAATCAATTATAGAAATATCGAAATACTGAAATACCGAAAATTGGAAATAGAATTTCGAATTATCGAATCACGACTGTTTCATATCGCATATCGAATTATTGAATGGCGTATACCGAATATCAAACACCGGAATACCGAAATACTGAAATACCGAAACACCGAAACACCAAAATACCGAAAATTAAAAATCGAATAATCGAATTTCGAATTACAGGATTATCGAATCGTGAATGTTTAATATCGCATATCAAAATAACCGAGTCGTGAATACCGAATATCAAATATCGAAATACCGAAAATTGAAAATCAAATGATGGAATTTCGAATTATCGAATCGCGAATGTTTAATATCGCATATTGAAAAACCGAATGGCGAATACGAATATCAAATATCGAAATACCCAAATACCGGAATACCGAAATACCGAAAATTGAAAATCGAATAATCGAATTTCGAATTTTTTAATTCCGAATGTTTTATATCGCATATCGAATAGCCGAATGGCAAATTATGAATATCATATATCGAAATACCAAAATATAGAAATACTGAAATACCAAAATACCGAAAATTAAAAATCGAATTATCGAATTACGAATGTTTAATATCGCATACTGAAAAATCAACTGGCGAATAACGAATATCAAATATCGAAAAACTGAAATACCGAAAATTGGAAATCGAATTATCGAATCGCGCATGTTTAATATCGCATATTGAAAAACCGAATGGCGAATTCCGAATATGAAATACCAAAATACTGAAATACCGAAATACCAAAATACCGAAATACTGAAATACCGAAAATTGGATATCGAATTTCGAATGATCGAATCACGCATGTTTAATATCGCATATTGAAAAACCGAATGGCGAATACCGAATATCAAATATCGAAATACTTTCAGTATTTCGAAAAACTGAAATACCGAAATACCGACAGTTGGAAATCGAATTTCGAATTATCGAATCGCGCACATCCCGCACCCGGGTTAGGATTGTGGGTCAGGTAAGAAATTATCCCTAATATCGCATATCAAATAACCGAATGGCGAATACCGAATATAAAATTTCGAAATATTGAAATACAGAAATACCGAAAATTAATAATCGAATTTCGAATTATCGAATCTCAAATGTTTAATATCGCATATCAAATAACCGAATGGTGAATACCGAATATCAAATATCAAAATACCAAAATACTGAAATACCGAAAATAGGATATCGAATTATCGAATCACGCATGTTTAATATCGCATATTGAAAAACCGAATGGCGAATACCGAATATCAAATATCGAAATACTGAAACACCAAAACACCGAAAATTGGAAATCGAATTATCGAATCGCGGTTACAGCACATGAGTTGCAAGGGACGACAGTTGAAGCCGACCCCTATGTAGTTGGGAAAACGCTAGGCAGGTGATGATGATGATGAGTGCAGGCCATCTTTGCCAGGGGTGAAATAAAAATGTATGGGTAATAACTAGATCATTTAATTGTTTTATAATAGTTATGTACAAAGTTATAAGATATAAATGCCGCCGCCGCCGCCGTCTGCCACTAATACTATTCGTCCTCGTGCAACGAGAACAGCTTGGCCACTTCGAACAGGTCCTCGAACTCGCCCTGCGCCAGCACCTGCACACACAACCGACCGCGTCACTATCACGCGCGCACGCACGCACGCACGCACGCACGCACGCACGCACGCACGACACTCACCTGGCGCGCCACGTGCATGCGGTTGAAGAGGTTCCACAGCAGCACGCCCACCACGCGCCGCTCGCGCAGGTAGAACACCACGCCGCGCTCGTAGCGGCGCGCAGACGCGGCGTCCGGCGCCCGCAGCGCGGCCTGGTCTGCGGCCGGCGCCGGCTCCGCGGCCGGCGCCGGGTCACCGGCAGCAACCGCCGGGTCACCGGCAGCCACCGCCGCTCCCTGCGCGCTGGCGGCGCTGTCGGCCACGGCGTCCGCTGAGAACACGCCCACGGTGGGCAGCCGCGAGTCGATGATGCCGATGGCCTGCGGACAGAGGGGCGTGTGAGGCGGGGCCGGGGCACGGGGCGGGGCGGGGCGGGGGGCTCCCGCTGGCGCTCACCTCGTAGCCGAGCTGCGGGCCGAGGTCGCTCCAGAACATGCTCTGGTGCGTGTAGTGCTTGGGCGGGCCGACGGCCGCCATGTTCTCTCCCGCCAGCCGGCCCGACACCACGGCGTGGTCGTGGTGCTCCACCCGGCGCCTGCCCAGCACCACGTCGTAGAAGCACGCCACGTCGCCCGCCGCGTACACGTCGGTGCGCGCCTACCGACATACAATACGAGTAACTTTCTGCGGGAACTGAAACAGTAGAGGAGTGCACGCGGGCAGAGGAACACACCTGCAGCTCTGCGTTGACGAGCAGGCCGCCGAGCTCGGGGTGCGTCTCCAGGGCGGAGGCCCGCGCCAGCTCGTCGTCCACCTCGCTGCCCACGCACTCCACCACCAGGTCGGCGCGCACGTCCTCGCCCGACGCCAGGCGCAGCGTCAGGCCCTCGGCCTCCAGCGCGCCCTGCAGCAGCTCGGCGCGCGGCAGCAGCGTCACGCCCGCCTCGCGCAGGCGCCGCGCCGCCTCGGCCGCCAGGTAGGGCGGCAGCACGGCCGCCAGCGGCGCCGCCTCGCGGAACAGCTGCAGCACGGCGCGCCCGTCCGCGGCCAGCCGCTCGGCCAGCGCCGCGCTCAGCTCGGAGGCCAGGAAGCCGCCGCCCAGCACGGCCACGCGCCGCACCTCGGGCCGCTCCAGCTCGCGCGCCAGCCGCGCCGCGTCGCGCACGCCGCGCAGCGCCAGCGCGCGTCCGGCCGCGGCCGCGTCGCGCAGCGCCTCCGTGCGGCGCGCGCGCAGCCCCGTGGCCAGCAGGCACTTGTCGTAGCGCACGGTGACGGGCTCGCGGCCCGGCGCGCGCAGCTCGGCCTCGTGGCGCACGGCGTCCAGGCGCGTCACGCGCCAGCCGCGCGCCACGGCGGCGCCGCCCGCGCTGGCCTCCAGGCTCTCCACGGGCGTGTAGAAGGCGGCGGGCTCGTAGGCCACGGTGCGGCGGCGGCCGTTCCACTGGCGGAAGGACAGCGCGTCCAGCTGCGGCGCGCGCGCGGCCAGGTCGGGCTCGCGCCACAGCTCCTTGCTGAGCGGCGGCCGCATGTAGGGCAGCTCGTGCTCGGCGCCCACCAGCAGCACGCGCGCGTCCGGCCGCGCCGAGCGGATGGCGCGCATGGCGGCGAAGGAGGCCGTGCCCGCGCCCACCAGCAGGTACTGCACGTGGCGCGGCAGGTCGGCGCCCGAGCTCGGGACGGGCGGCTCCTCCGCGGCGCTCTCCGCGGGGTCCGCGCTCACGAGCTCGACGTGCCGCTGCTTGTCCTCGTTCAGTTTTCGGTAGTAGTAGACCTGCAAGTGACGAGCCGGTGTGAGGCGCTGGTGCTGCACTAAGGAGTGGCAGGTCGTGCCAGTACTGACCCCGCCGAGCGACGCGGTGGCCGTGAGCGCGGCGGCCGCGATCATCCAGGCGCGCGAGGGGGGCGGCGGCCCGGGGGGCGGCGGCGGCGGGGGCGGGGGCGCCGCCGGCGAGGGCGGCTCATGCTCGCTGTTGCTTTTCGACGATGCTAATACGGTCTGGTGGAACAAAATGTATTAGTTAAACACACATCATTTTATTATGCACTTCCCAATCGTAGGTCATATTGTGTCCCTTAGATTCTCTATTTTATTTCATGTATTATTTCGTATAAAACCTGTCAAGTGCTAATCGGCCGCGCCATCGAACGCGTATTCCCCTCACCAACTTCCAAGTCGAGCTAGAACGCAACACGAAGGCAGTAAGTCCTTTTCTCGAGGCAGTTCAGGCCATCTTCACCCCTTTTAAACTTCGGAGTGATGAATGATGCCAATGTCTTCACTTTTTTGATTTAATGTTATCTAAATAAAAAGTATTCTGGTTGTCTTTTTCGATTTAACCACATTTCTGGGTGTAAGGCCCTAAACACACGGTGAAACGCAACTGCAACAAAACTCACAAATGTACATAATTATACTATTACTATATATATGTATGTACTTATAACGTACTAAGTATACCATCGAGTTATATATACTATATCATATTACACTACCGCTCGGCGCGGCTGAACCTCGGGGAACAGCTAGTTCACTTATTCTCCAAATATTAACAACACAATGTAATTTTTCAAGCACTAAAATATTATAATGAAGATAAAACCTACCGTCCTGTAATGTTTAATTTTCCTTGGAAGCTTGTAAAACAATATAAAATTTATTAGAAATGGGCAATACAATCAACTATCATGAATATATTAATTATATTGGGTTCTCTCTCACCTATAAGCATTGATAAGCTAATGTAGGTATGAGGAACAAAATTCAATTCATTTTTAGAGTAAAATACATAGATAGTTCCTCTCCAGCACCGGCACCCCTGCACCAGCCTCACCGTGCGATACATTCATTTCACTGAACCAATAGTTATCACAATGATACAAACTTCATTATAAAAGAACAGATTCCAAGTTCAAACAAAAAGTATCATTTTAGGGAAGTTAGTTTTTTTATAAATCTTACTTATTTTATATAGGAATATTATTATTAATTTTTCTTCCATGTTTTTACCCGACTACGGCAAAACCAAAAGGAGGGTTATTATTTTGAACGGCATGTATGAAGGTTTTTTGTTCCCTTATAACTTCTAAACTCCTTAGTCATGATAAATGCGGAGGTGTCGTTAGAAGCGTCTCAGTTGTCCGCTGGTTATAGGGAAGGTGACGTGACACCAAATCCAATATGGCGTCCGCTAGGGGATGTGAAGTGGTAACAGAAAAAAAATATTTTCGCACTGTATCGACATAGGTTTCAAATTAAATGGCTTGATGTGCACATTTGAAATATCAACAACGTTCACAAGTCATTATCATCACAAGTTTTTATAAACTTAGTTCAGGCAGGTCGCTACATGTACTTTAAATTCTCATGTCAATATTTTGTACTAATTATCTAATATCTTTAAACAAGCAATTCTTGTATATATCTATATATATAAAAGCAAAAGGTCACTCACTCATAGGACACGAAAGCTCGGAAACTACCAGTGCTAAAGGTTCAAAATTTCCCCCTGCCGGAGGTTACACGCCGGCGTCGTGCGGTCCATGGCCCTCTACGGGGCCCCCGTGTGGGCCCTGAGCATTCGGACGCGACCACAGAAGCTGGTCGCATGCCAGAGGGTCATGGCAATCCGAATGATCCGAGGATACCGCACGATCGCCGGCGAATCGGCCAACCTCCTTGCCGGATCACTGCCCTGGGATCTGGAGGCGACTGCCCTCCTGCGCGTCTACGAGTGGCGCGTGGAGGCGCGGAGTCGGGGCGTATCCCTAATGCCTCGAGAAGTCGAGACGAGGCGGGAAGAGCTCCGGCGCGATCTCAGGGCAGTCTGGAGAGAACGACTATCGCAACCGAGGTACGGGCTAGCCGCAGTCGCGGCTGTAAGACCCCTCTTTGAGGAGTGGCTGGATAGGTCCCGCGGCGTCCTCACCTACCGCATGACACAGGTCCTCACCGGACATGGCAGCTTCGGGAGGTTCCTGTGCATGATAAAAAAGGAGGAAACGCCCGGGTGTCACCACTGCGAGGATCGCCCGGAGGACACGGTGGAGCATACGGTGCAGGAATGCCCAGCTTGGGCGGAGCACCGCCGTGTCCTCACCGCGGCGATAGGCGGAGACCTCTCGCGCCCGGCATTGGTTGCGGCCATGCTGCGGGGCGAGACGGAGTGGGAGGCGGTCGCCTCCTTCTGCGAAGCAGTCATGCTCGCGAAGGAGGAGGCGGGCCGCTTGAGGCAGAGGATACCGTCCTCTCTCCGCCCGAGACGCAGTGGTAGACGCCCACGGCGACGGATGTCGCGGGACGATCTCCGGCCACCGTAGGCGCGGGCATGCGGGCGGCGAGTAAAGGGCAACTCGCTGCCCGACCAAGGACCATGCCCGGGTCGACGGCGCGTTGTGTCCCACGCGCGCCTCAAGGAGCGTCAGCATAGTGACGGGGCCCCCCTATAGAGGGCCACAGTCCTGCCGGGGTTGCGGGACACACGTATACCGCGACTCCGGCACACAAAGGGCTACCGAAGGACACCGTGGATTTTAGTCAGTACAAGTCTGACAGTCCCTCCCGCCCTGCCCGGGGTTGGAGGACTCATTTGATGATTTTACCACGTAAAAAAAAAAAAAAAAAAAAAAAAAGGTTCAAAATTTTGCACAGGGGTTCTTTTTAGGACGTAGGTACCCGCTAAGAACGGATTTTGGGATATCACGGCCCTAAGGGGTTGTTTTTGGGGTTGACAGTTTGTATGAAACTTTTTTGCTACACGTACTAGGAGTTTCAAATTTTGTATGCGGGTTCTTTTTAAAACGTAGGTGCTACTTTAGAAAAGGGTTTTTCGAAATTCCACCCCGAAGGGGTTGTTTTTGGTGTTGAAAGTTTGCATGAAGCTTTCGTTACTACAAGTGCTAGGGGTCTCAAATTTTGCATGGGGTTTATTTTTAGGGCGTAGATGCTAACTATGACGGGGTGATTCGAAATTCGAACCCTAAGGGGTTGTTATTGATGTTGATAGATACAGGTTTCAAATTTTGCACAGGGATTCTTTTACGACGTAGGTGCTACTTGAGACGGGATTATGACGGGAAGTATAGTAGTTTTTAGCTACAGAGTTTGTATGAGACTTCGTTACTACAAGTGCTACGAGTCTCAAATTATCCCAGGGTTTTAGGATTTTTGTTTTAGGATGTAAGAGCTTATTAAGATGGGATGTTGCGAAAACCGAATGTTAAATGTTTTGTGGTCGAATGAGAGAGAATAGAATTTTAGTTGCATATTGATTTAGATTTACTAAAAGTATAAGAGGGTGGCTGGAGAAGAAATTCACAGAAGCACAGCTCTAAATAAGCGCCGACGAAGTCGCGGGGGAAGTGCTAGTATTTAAATATACATAATCAGGATCTCGGAAAAGGCTCCAAGGATTTTCATGAAAGTTACAGATTAGGGGTTTTTCGGCTCAAGCTCCCAGGTTCGAGAAAAGCTCGGTTCCCAAGATATAGACATTTTAAAAATCGAGCGAAGCTCGCTCAACCAGATATTATTGATGATTAAACGAACTTACCTGTAAGTGAAGTTCTATCCCAATTATATTTCGTACGTTTCATTCTTCAGATAAATAATAGACACATGCACTTATACACTATCTCTATGTAGGCATTAATTTTTGCTATATATTATTAAGTATTGTTTTGTGGCTTTCTACACCCCTCTTTGTAAAGGATTCATGAATAAATTTTATTATTATTATTTCGTTTATTCATTTACTATACTCATATTATTACATTTTTAAATATTTTTAAAAAACAAAACCGTAAAAAAAAACATTTAAAAATATAAAAATAGTAGTCCGCCGGTGTGGGAGCAGGGTCCAAGCTACCGGTGGTTAGGGTTCCAGAGACAGGAACCTCCTCACAATACGAGCCGTATCAAGGAGTACTGCCTTCTGAATCTGGCCCTTGATCCAACTACCCAACAAAACCACGAGAGATCGTCGAGGCTCTTGGCCATCAGGCCATTAGCAGTCACGACGATCGGCACAATGATAGCCGAGCTCACATTCCACATGTCGACAACCTCGCGCGCCAGATCGAGATATTTGATTTGTTTATCTTTCTCTGCTTTCACGAGGTTCTCGTCATGCGGGATGGTAACATCGATTATTATTATTTATTATTATTCTAACAGTCATCATGGGTATTAAATGAAAAGGCTTAAAGAGTACTTTTGAAATTCACTCGCTACTTTGCTTTTGTAATTATACTTATCTAATTATTCATCATCATCATCATCATCAGCCTTAATTTTCCCACTGCTGGGACACAGACCTCCTCTCTGTGAGAGGGGTTGGGCCATAATCCACCACGCGGGCCCAGTGCGGATTGGTGGTGTCACATGTCTTCGAATTTTTGGTTCTAGGACATGCCGGTTTCCTCACGATGTTTTCCTTCACCGTTTTGAGAGCAGTGGTGATGAAATAAATTACACAAAGTAATGCGCCTGCCGGGATTCGAACCCACGACCTACAACTCGTAATCTAATTATTAATAATAGTTAATAATTAGATTAATAATTAAAACCCCAAAATAGTGTAAATAAAAAGTAAGTTAAAAATAAATAAAACCGGACTATATATCACGCTTTCTATTATATACCTTTAGGTCGAGTTTGGTGAACAAGTACAGTCAGGGATGTAAATTAATAGCCAATGGCATAAAAACATGTTAAAACAAGTATAGGTGAAGATTACCTAAAAAGGAAGCTCAACGGGAGCCCTATTTCTGCGTGCATGGTTTAAAGTAATCTAACAGAAGCTAGGTTCAAAGCCTCAGAAGCTAGGTAGCCTGTCTTAAATATCGTGCTGGATTTTCGTGATATTTTAAAATAAATAACAGACTTCTTGTAAAACGTGGTGTGACTTTTTATTGTTGACAGTTCAGTAACCATAGACTTACATCATAGACTACAAGACATTCATTTTGACATAAGAGTTCCACAGATTAAAATACTCATTACATTTTACCCGGGATATTTAAATGTTTTTGTTAAGTACATGCTTTTATTAAAAGCAACTCTTTAAAAGGAAGACGAACCAGGGAACGCAAGATCTATCATAAAAATAAAATTGGTCATTAGCGATTTTTTCTGATAAAGAACCAAACTAAATACTGAAGCGACACACATGCGTTATGGAGAAAAGAGGAACTAATATATTATGGTGATCAAAGACGATCTACACCCTTATATTAGGGCGTACATTTTTACACCACCCCTCAACATAATATTTTCCTGTTTTCCCTGTTTAAAACATAAATATTAAGCTATTTAATCCTAACTAAATTGTTAGTAATGCATTTTATATTGGCACATTCAAATACTTAACTTGTTCCCTCATTTTTAACGGAATGAAACTATAAAAATGCATCACCAACATTACATAGATTATGTACATAGCCTATATTCTTAAAAAATTAACTTAACAAACTTCTCAAAAACAGTTTTTCCCAATGGCTTAGTTAATAAATCAGCTAAATTATCTTGTGTTTTAATATACTTTACTGAAATACACTTATCCTTTATTTTGTCCATAATGAAGTGATACCTTATATCCAAGTGCTTTAATCTTTTATTATTTTCATTTTTATAAACAAGTTTTATTGCTGACTGATTGTCTTCATACAAGATCACTTCATTACAGACAATATCAAAATCACATAACAAGTTTTTCAGCCAACATGCTTCTGAAATAGCCATACTTAATGCAATATATTCGGACTCAGTGGAGGATAATGACACACTAAGTTGTTTTTTACAACACCATACTACAGTACAATCAAATAATTTAAACAAATAACCAGTGGTAGATTTTCTATCTTGTGTGTCACCGGCCCAATCTGCATCAACAAAGCCTTGCAATTCTGTGGATGTGCTATTATATACCAAAGAGTAATTTAATGTACCTTTTATATATCTTAGAATACGTTTCAATGCCTTGTACAACATAATACTAGCACAGTGTTGGTACCTACTGAGGAAACAAACTGATACACATAGATCTGGTCTTGTACCACAAACTGCATACATTAAGCTGCCTACGAGTTGTCTACACTTTTTCTCTATTTCTGGACTTTCAGATTTTTCCCTTTTTAGTATTTCAAACTTAAAGTTTTGGTCTATTGGAGTAGAAACTGGTTTGCAATCTGACATATTATAATGCTCTAAAACTTTAGTAAGATATGTTTTCTGACTAATTACCGTTGTACCTTTCTTTTGATCAATATCGATACCCAAATAACATTTAGCTAAACCTAAGTCCTTCATATTAAAGTTACTGCTGAGCTCGCTTTTAAAATCTTCCAAAACCTTGTTTTCAGTGCAAAACATAAGAATATCATCAACAAATAATAAAACGTATAGCATACATTCATTTACCTTTCTGAAATATAAGCAATGATCATTTTTAGATTTATTGAAATTTTCTTTACTCATGAAGTCATCAAACTTATTATTCCAATATTTAGGAGACTTTTTCAAACCATACAATGATTTATTTAACTTGCATGTTTCACCGCTTGGTAACTTGATGTATACAGTCTCATCAATGTCACCATGTAGAAAGGCGCCTACAACATCCATCTGTTATTTTCTATCAGAGTATCTAGCTCAGTCTTCATAGCAATCTTCCACTCTTCTTTTTCTTCAGAGTCAAGCGCTTCCTCTAGAGTAGCTGGCTCTGTACCGATGGACAGAAGGTTTGTATCGTAGTCATCTAGCCTTGATGGTTTTTTTATTGCTCTGCCTCTCCGTGAATGTGTTAGTACTTGAGGTGTTTCTTCTGCCTTTTCTTCTTCTGACTGGGATGTTTCTTCTGAATTTAGAATTTCCTCTGCTTGTACTTCTGTATTTTCATCAAGATCTGATAACTGTGTTAAATCTTCTTCACCTTCCTCATTAAAACTGTGATATTCTTCTCTTATTTCATCCTCTTTATTATTTATTTCTTCTTTTAATAATAGTGGGGTTATAATATTATGATCTTGAAAAGTATTGCCTAACTTTTGACTACTAGAATTGCCTTTCAGAAATGTTACCTCTCTTTTAATCAAAACATCATTTTTATGGGGAAAATAAATTCTAAAACCTTTTGTTGTTTCACTATAACCTACAAAGTATCCTATTTCAGCTTTGCTATCCCATTTCTTGCGATAATGATCTGGAATATGTACACCTACTTTTGAACCAAACACATTTAAATTATTTATATCATATAGTCCCTTTTTATACCAGAGCTCATATGGAGTTACATTTTTAATCCTACTTTTACCAGTTCTGTTTATAACGTATACAGCTGTATTGACAGCTTCAGCCCAAAGAGACTTATCTAAATTACTTGATAATAATATTGTTCTGGCTGCTTCAGTTATTGTACGCATTTCACGTTCTATGCAACCATTTTGCTGGGGTGTGTACGGAGCACTATTTTGATGTACAATACCTAAATTATCTAGGAGAGACTTCACCTCTTTGTTCATAAATTCAGAACCACAATCAGATCTTATTACTTCAATTTTATATTCTAAGTTTTTAGTAACAAAATTTAAAAAAGTTTTAATTTTATCAACTGTTTCAAACTTATTTTTCAGAAAATAAACCGTTCTATACTTTGAAAAGTCATCCTTTATGAGTAGATAATACCTGGATCCACCTAATGAGACAGTATCCATAGGTCCACATAAGTCCATATGTAAACATTGACCGGGCTTATATGCCCTATTTAAACTTATAGGAAACGGTTTCTTATGTAACTTACCCAAAACACATGCCTCACATGTTATTTCCTCTTGTTTACCAGCACTGAAATCTATATCACATTTATTTAACATGTTTTTTACCTGTTCAATATCCTGGTGGCACATTCTAGCATGCCATTCAGATAAGCTGTCACTTGATTTACCAACACAAGCATTTTGAACTTTATGAGACCTAAACTTCATTATAAATAAGTTATTTTTCCTATATGCTAGTGCACAAACACTGTTGTTGTTATTTTTCCTGAAATAACACATTTTACTAGTAATTGTCAAAACATAACCTCTATCTGTAGTTGAACTTGCTGAAAATAGATTCATCTTGATGCTAGGAACATGTAGAACGTTATTTAATGTTGTATTTATCCATTGTTTACCTGTAAATGCTTCTAAAGAAATAACTCCAATACCAATGGCTTGTATGATTTTGCCGTCTCCAATTACTATGGACCTAGGACATTCTAGTTTTTTGTAGTCTAAAAACATATTAAAATCATGACACATGTGCTCTGAAGCTCCACTATCCATTACCCAACAATTATCCCTTTCTAATTGACTGTAAAACAATGATGATAGCTCGAACACAGAGAATGCATTGCTTTGATTTCCTTTGTTTACATTTTGACTTTTCTCATTTTTATTTTTAAACCAACAATCTGAACTTTTATGATTATTTTTCTTACAAATATTACACTTAGTATCATTAATTATTGTACCTTTACTTTTTGATTTGCAGTCCTTTTTCAGATGTCCTACTTTGCCACACCGATAGCATTTTCTTGTAGACTTGTGAATGAACGCAGACGACTCATCTTCTTTGTTTTTGGTTGATGCACGTTGCTCTTCTATCAGTAATCTCGACGCTAGCTCGTCCATGGTCCTTTTTTCTGCTGGCACCGATTCCCACGCTGACACAAAGTGCTGGAATTGTGATGGGAGAGATGAAGTTATCTTTGTGATGGCCATGGTTTGACTCACTTCAGCGTTCAGATTCTTCAATTTACTCAGGAGAGACTCGAACCTTCCTAGAAACTCTGATACGGTTTCCCTTTCTTCAAATTTCATTGAAAAGAACTTCTGCTGAAGTATATGCACAGACAGCTCGCCGCGCTGTTCAAATATTGTATGTAGCTTATCCCAAATTTGTTTTGACGTTTTGCAGCTTACTATTTGTGGTATAACCTTTTCAGATATGCTTGTTACCAACATACCTTGAGCTTTCGCATCTTTCTGCATCCATTTGGTCTGATCTTCGTTGGCCTGGAATGTGCCTTCAACGACGTCTAAGAGGTCCATAGCTCTTAGGAGGACTCGTATTTTGAAACACCACGCTGTCCAGTTTTCAACACCTTGAAGCTGCTGATGGCTTTGTCCAGTAGCCATATTTCCGACGGAATCCATCGCCGTATTATTGTTGCTTTACCGCAATCACACGTCTCACGTGCGTTATTGATATATTGGCCTTCACCGACCAAACCGCCGATCGCCAACGGAGCCCCGAGCTGGCCGACGTATTTATTGCCGCTTGACCGCAGCTTTCTTGATAAAAAACTAATCCAGCACGATTATTAGGCCGAGGGCTATGCTGGGCCCATAACCTCTTAAATATCGTGCTGGATTTTCGTGATATTTTAAAATATATAACAGACTTCTTGTAAAACGTGGTGTGACTTTTTATTGTTGACAGTTCAGTAACCATAGACTTACATCATAGACTACAAGACATTCATTTTGACATAAGAGTTCCACAGATTAAAATACTCATTACATTTTACCCGGGATATTTAAATGTTTTTGTTAAGTACATGCTTTTATTAAAAGCAACTCTTTAAAAGGAAGACGAACCAGGGAACGCAAGATCTATCATAAAAATAAAATTGGTCATTAGCGATTTTTTCTGATAAAGAACCAAACTAAATACTGAAGCGACACACATGCGTTATGGAGAAAAGAGGAACTAATATATTATGGTGATCAAAGACGATCTACACCCTTATATTAGGGCGTACATTTTTACAGCCTGTCCATGTCGGGGTGCCCACAAGTCCCGAGATGGCTTCTTGCTCGCTCTTGGATCCCAAGTTCTTCTAATAACAATTCCAATCATGAAGGCAAACAATCAAAGTCCAGAGGACCCATAATTGAAATTCTTAATAATATCATTTTTATGTCGGGGTACCTTTTTTGACGTGACTGTACTTCTAAAATATGATATAATTAAACTCGTCATAAAGGTAATAGAAGCGTGGTAAATAAACACGACATAAAGGGACTAGAAACGGGACAGAAAACTAAGCTCGACACAGGGGGTAATAGAAGCGAGACAAGGTTTTCGGCTCGACGTAACGGGACTCGACATAAAGGGAATCAACCGACTTTACATCCCCTAGAGGGCGCCATATTCGATTTGGTGACGTGTCACCAATACTCTACCCTGTAACCAGCGGATAACTGAGACGCTTTTGTCATGTAATGATAAGAGTTTAGAAGTTATGAGGGAACATACAAACATACATACCGGTCAAAATCATAACCCTCCTTTTGGCTTTGCCGTAGTCGGGTAAAAAAAACGACCGGATAGAGAACCTCCTTCTTTTTTTTTAAGTCGGTTAAAATAACAAGCATGGGCGAGAGCAGCACATGGCCACTTTATATTCTGGATATTTGTGCAAGTGGATTCTGTAAACTGTTATTCAATTATTTATTTATACAATCATGCTCTTCAGGCAGGATTAGGATGTTAACAAAGCAGCGCAGATTTAGCGCGGCAGAAGCACATTCCTTTACATAAGAACAGCCACGCAGCAGTTTAGGGCAGTCTGAAACACTTCTTTTCAGGAGAAACATTGTAGCTTCTGCTTTAAAAAAACAAAAGCGAAAAACATTGCGTTCGGTACATGGTTACCTTTGCAGAGCGAGGGGTCGCCTGTGTTGTCAGCGAGCCGGAGCTTGTGCCTGCAACAATGAAACATGCATGACTGCTATGCGCTTAAATGGCCAATTATGAATACAATAATCTTAATGATTCACGACATTAATGAACAACAGAAGAATGTCGAATGTCGTTGCCGGAAAGGATAATAAAGGTCATGGCACACTATACCGGCGCAGCAACGGCACGGCTCCGATCCAGCTCTTAACCTGTCATTCAAATAAGAGCCTTAAATCATGTGTCATATAATATATTTCATAATGTCAATATGAAAAAGCCAACGGCGGGAAGTCAGCGCGCTTACCGCTAACATACAACTCGCCTCGCAGCCCGTACGCTACAAGCGAGCAGACAGCGTGCTTACGGCGCGGCGCGGCGGGCCGACTTCGAGTTGCTAGCGAAACAAAATGCCTTATAACAATTATGTTCACGGTGACAGCAAGCTTACACCTCGCAGACGGCGCGCGAACTGTGAGCTTACGCCTCGTGGACAACGCGCAGTTAGCACGCCGTGCTGCAGCTGTGCAGTTGCGGTGCCGGTATAATGTGCTATGACCTTAAGTGTGTGGGACAATAATAAAAAAATACTTATATTTAAAGTAAGTAAATACTTATTAATATTTATGTCTGACAAGTTAGTATACACACTATATCCCAAATCCAATTTTAATTTTTGATTATACTATCACCAAGTAAAAAAATATATTACATTATTATTATTTCTTTATTCATTATAACTCTTATAGATTACATTTTTAAATATTTTTATAAAAAGAAATAAAAAACATTTAAAAATATAAAAAATAGCACTCCACCAGCATCGGGAACAGGGTCCAGGTCGCCGGTGGTCAGGGCCCCTGAGAGAGGAACCTCCTAACAATACGCGCCGTGTTCAGAAGTACTGCCGTCTGAATCAGGAGCTTGATCCAGCTGCCAAGCGAGAGCCTCTTCAGATGTTGTTCGAGGCTCTTGGCAATTAAGCCATTGGCAGACACGACTATCGGCACTGCCGTATGTACGTTCCACATGTCAACAACCTCGCGAGCCAGATCAAGATACTTGAATTGTTTATCTTTATCTGCCCTCATCATGCGGGATGTCTGGTTTATTGGCAACAATAGTCCTGTCAGTGATGATGATGATCTCGTTGTATAGGTCGATCCCAATACAACTAGATATTGCCATTTTCGAGAGGTGGGTCAGGCGCATACTTATAGTACGGCACCTCCGATTCCACAAGGTTGTACTTCAAAGCAAGTTGCTGGTGGATAATCGTAGCCACGAGGTTGTGTCTATGCAAATACTCTCCGTTAGCCAGACTAGAACACCCAGAAATAATGTGTCGGATAGATTCTCCAGGACCATGGCATGCCCGACATTTATGTCAACAATGCCATCCTTTACAATGTATTTCCGGTAGTTATTTGTTTTTTTTTTTTTTTTATTATTATAATCAGTAGATACGCATAATCTTCTTTACTCTCAAAAAATTCAAGAAGTCTGTTGTGAGCCACTCCATTGCTCACTATTCAGCATTCACTGATAAGATAATTGAATAAAAAAGCAACTGCTGCCCCTTTTTCAGAGTTTATTACATATTATTTGTACAGTCACGAGCAATAACATGTAAACACTTAACAAAATTCAGATGCAATTTACTAGTAAAATATTGTTTTCTTCTTTGAAATAAGACCTATTTCGTAATAGTGTGTCTTCCAAAATGGAAGTATAAGGAAAAGGCAAAAGTTTAATCAATATTAGTAGGAGAAAATCGCTTTTGAATACCGCTTAGTGTATACATACTATTGCTCGTGACTGTACAATCAAAAGGTTGTTTTTAAAAAAAGGTAAATTTCCGGACATTTTTCGGTCAGTTTATATGTATAACTCCGCTACTAAGATGGTCTCATCGTAAAGGCATATTTTTAAGTGATAAAAGCTGCGTTTAATAATACATAATAAATATCAAGACACTGTCTAGGTTATCTACAATATCAGTAAGCATGAAAATTATAAAATAAAACTTTGGAAAAACAACAGACTACGCAGCAAGTTAAATACTGAAAGGACTCACGAAAGAGCTTGATCACATCTCTTCTGGCTGCCGAGAGTAGTTCGAGCGATTGACTCTCGATGTAAATTGCAGATACGGCTCTCAGTCTAAGCATAACTATTTCTCACTTCCCGCAAAGACACAAAATCTGTCCTTCCTACTAATAGTACAACAGGTTTGATGGATTAAAATTCAATTAAAATCTATAATCTCGTTCCCATACATCTTTGAAATATTTTAACTTGTTGTGAAATTGTGAAATAAAGATTAGCCGCTAGGTTATAAGTGTATGGCTGGCTGCTAGCTGTTATTATGACATTGACAAATTATTTGATTTGACACAATGATTTGACAGTTGACACGACCATGCCATATAGTATAATGTACTGTTACAAAATACAGCTTTCTATTACATATACAAAATTCAGATAAGCTTAATTTTTAAGTCATATTATTTTAATCAATAAACAAAATTTCAAATACAACTTTCTTTTAAAGTTACTTATAATTATCATAATAATTATAAAAAATCACATTATTTTGACGTAACTACATGGATTATAATTCAATCATGTCAATCATTGTATATAGTCATTAAGTTTTCAATGCCAGTTGTTTCCAGCCAAATTTTCTTTTTTTCCTTTATTAGCAGGCAGCCTTGAAAATAAAACATTAAACCATTATAGAATTTTAGTACAGCATTATCGATAAATATTAAAATGTCATGTATGCACTACTCTATCCCTAAAATAAACAAGAAAATGATTTCATGAAATACAATGTTATTACTGTTGATATTAGAGGCAAAAGGGAAATTATGAATGCTTTACTGTCGACATTTCCACCGGAGTACACGAATATGACTCACAGCTATCTACAGCTCGTTTGTTTTCAGTCATAGGCCTTGTGGGACGGACGCGTTTCGTGGCCGTGGATTGCAGTGGCACGTGCGTAGCCGTGCCTCCGTGCGCCATGCTATACATAGTCGTGGGTCTTGGTATAGGTACTCCAGTGGAAACGTAGACCCACGTTGTCAAACAAATTAATACACGGAGCTAAAATGCACCGCGTGCCCGTGCACAGTATGCGCCGCGGTGGCCGCGGTGGGCCCGAGTCTTAACGCAATACTTGAATAACACTTTTAAGCCTGGCGTCGACTGTAGAAGAAACGAGTTGCATCGAGCCAATGTTTATCTGACACGAGCCGAATCAAAGTGTTCATTCATCGCGACTCCTCACCAAAGTAGTTTGTCAATTTCTAACTTAGCTCAACCGTCCTTTTCTCGCGCTACCTTAGAAGAAGGATGTTATCTTTGCGCGTCTCGCAAGTAAGCAAGTTGAACTTGCTTACTTAAAAAAAAGTAAATGTAAATCTGGCAAACCGACTAAAAGGTAGAAATTCTCCATTTATTTTATAGTTATTGAACAAGAGAATCGGCACCAATATTATCCAAACTAAACATGATTGCACGTGTAAATTTTATCAATGTTATTGTAGAGAAATATCGACATGGGTTTACTCTATTAGCCGCCATTTTATGCCCCCAGCAAAGTTTAGGTATACACGTTTTTCTTGTAGGTATTTCAGGTCCATAGGATTAATAAGTCAGTGGTATTTCTGGTCCATGTCATAATTATGTCATTGTCAGTGAATTGTCATTGATTGTCAATGTCATCGAAGAAGGTTCCCCGGTGTGCCGTGCCTCAGATTGTAAAAAACTCATAATAAAATCAGCAAAGTTGTGCGTAATTATCGTCTTTAAAGATTTTGTGTATATCTTAGAACAAAGTTTTAGATTAAACAATATTAAATTGACCTTAGTTGAAGTAAAATAAATCAAAATTCCTCCTGCCTCAGTGACTCAGGGATCTTCTCTCCGAACTGCTGATTGGTACGTATCGTATCACCTAAGTACGAAGATGTGTCTGCATAGTCATTACTACGACCAGAGAGGTTTATGTAGGTGGCTCACTGGCGGCACTTACATTATATGTTGTAATATCGTTCTTTGTAATAGGTTTCTAAAACTGAAATAGTGAAAAAAATATCGAAAACAATCACTTGCTAAGTACAGGGAATTGTAGCAATTAGCCGACCCACCTTTACTTACATTTTCGAATGTTTAGAATGAAAGTAAAATAAAATCATTAACCATGGCCCCACCCCAGATGTTAGGTATGCAGGTAATAACAGATTTTGAGCTGAAACAATGATGTCGAATTTAAATGAGGTCTTCAATCAATAATAGCTCCAGATTAAGGATCAGCAACTACGAACTTACTCTATTCTGGAACTAGATGAAGTTCCTGGAATCACATTTCAATGTTGAACACAGGAAGTATTTAAAGACTTGGAGTTGCAGAACATTTTGTTTTTTGAGTCAAGATTCATTTAACAATATTGTCGCTGCAAATATTTTTGACAATTTAAAAAATTACTTACACCAATTCAAGTAATAATAATACAATGGCTTGACTACTAGCTATGTATTTGAGCCGTTTGGGGTTGAAACACTAGGGCCATGGGGTCCGAGTGCTCATCGAGTTTTCAAAGACATCGCCAAGCGTATAGTTGACGCCTCGCGTGACCAGAGGGCTGGCATATTTCTTGGGCAAAGGATCAGCATTGCCATCCAATGTGGCAATGCTGCCAGCGTTCTGGGCACTTTCCCCATTGACAGCGATGTGGATGAATTTTTTGACGCCCTTTAAATTTTAGTTTTTGTTTAGTTATTTCTGTAAATATTTTACTCTTAATTTAAGTTTTTATATATAGTATGTATATATAGGTATTTTTTATATAATAATTTTGTTATAGTTGTATAAGTGTAATTAATGTATGTAAATAAATAGCCTTTCCTGCGTCAGTAATAATAATATTATGTACTATTTGTTGCCACTGTGGGAGTGTCCTGGATAAGGCTGGTGCAAGACCGTGGTGCTTGGCACAATCAAAGAGAGGCCTATACCCAGCAGTAGGTGAAGACAGGCTGTGGATGTTGAAGGTGATGATTTTCATTTCCATGTTGATACCTTGAGGTTGGGGCTAGATAAAGGTGAAAAATTAATTTTATTCCAAGAAGATACTTTTATAATTAAGATGTTTTTACAAATCATATAAAGGTGTACCTTTGCATGACTCCTGTTAATTATGTTCAATTTATTAAAATGATCCTAACATTATTCTTGAATTTCAAATAGGTTTTATGATTCTTCACCTCGTTCTTTCGTGACAATAGATACCAAATAGAATAGATACCAGCTCAGCATATGCTGGGTGAAAGACACCCAGCGCTGGTTTTCAGTTGGCACCATGCAGTGACACACAGACAAGGGTAGGCAAAGAAATAAATTATAAAAAAATAATAATATAGTAAAACAAAATAAATAATAAGAAGTGAGTGTAGGGATAGGTGTAGTATATTAAATAATAAATATCTGGTTGACAGAGCTTCTCTCGGTTTTTAAAATGTCTATATCTTGGGAACCAAGCTTTTCTCGAACCTGGGACCTTGATAAATCGATTCCTTGAGTCGAAAAACCCCTAATCTGTAACTTTCATGAAAATCCTTGGAGCCGTTTCTGAGATCCTGATTACGTATAAATATACAAGAATTGCTCGTTTAAAGATATGTATTAGATAACACTGGTCGACAGCATTTTTGCGCACGGGTTCTACCTAAGTTATTTTTATTGCTTGTATATGTACAAATAAGAAAATGAACAAAAAAAAGTTTTGAATTTGCTTTTATGAGTAAAAAATGGGAAAATGAAAATCAATGAAAATACCTAGAAATTGACACAGAGATGAGTTATTGCACAGGAAACTGTACATCCATTCATGTTTAATTTTTACAAAATAAGTTTTAAAATAAAGTCAAACTATTAAGTAAATAATAGTTTTAGTTTTCCTGCTATTTTCAGTACAAGTTTCTCTTATAACCCCCAAATATAGTCTCCCATCATTTCCCTTTCAGTACTGGCCTTGGTAACATCTCTCAAATGCTTCTCAAATCTCAAATTGTTTTAATGGAAGCGTTCCTCTTGTTCTTCCGTACAAGCTTCCATGTTATCTTTAAATTTATCCTAATGAGAATGTAGCATATGCATCTTTAGTGTATCTTTAGAGACATTCCACTTCCGATGATGAAAAAATTTGGTAATTGTATCAGTAATCAGTTCGTCATAACTTTCAGCTCTAGGGTTTACAATAAAACCATGAACCTTAAAACTAACTTAGCCTTAAAACTGTCCCTGGCTTATTCCTCTTCAATGCTAAGTAATTTCAGGAAAATATCACACTTAGTTTTTTTTCTTTAGAGCGCCCACATAGACTCCAGCTTTAATTTTCGCTTCTGAAAGCTTTGGAAAAAAAACTCTTGAAGCAAATATTTTTTATTTGTTATCACATTTTTTAAAATAAATATGCTTGTATAATCAGAATATGATAAGTAAAACCCATGCGCAAAAATTTTTTTTTCATTTGTCGACCGGTGTAATCTGTAACTTTCATGAAAATCCTTGGAGCCGTTTCTGAGATCCTGATTACATATAAATATACAAGAATTGCTCGTTTAAAGATATTAGATAGATATATTACTTATATTTAAAAGTTCTGTAGTATTACAAAACATGTGCGCTTAATAAGTTTCTCACGAATGACGCCACCAATGGCGCAACCGACCAATAGGGAACGCCGCGCGCGCTGTGGCGCCAGACAGGCGAACAGTTCAAAGAAATTCGCTGCCGTAGGTTGGACTCTAAACTAATACCCCGCTTTTTAAGAAAATAGGTTCTTAACAAATTCTTATCAGCTAATTAAAACACAGTTTTATCTATCAAACTGGCAAAATGGAAAGACTATACTCATAGTTGTGAAAGTGCAATCATTATGGTTCCCGGCGACAGACGCAGGCCCAAACGAGCTCACCACATACAGCCCAGCTCGTACCCTCTCGTTTAGGTACACATCTTTATGGTGAGTTACAAAAGGAGGTGTTAATTTTTCGGCCCAACCATGTACCGAGGTACAAATTATTATTAAAATCCCTTCCAATAATTAGTATTTTTAGCAGTATTTAAAATCCTTCAATACTAGATAGAAAAAGAAATAAAAGTATATGAAAAAACACTACTTCGCAACGGAACTGCGTTCAAAGAAACGTTTATGACAGCTTCAATCTGTTTCATCTGTCAAAATCACGTCAAAATATGACATCGATGTTTCATTATTTGACAGCTTTTTGACAGTAATGAATATCAACAACAATAGAAAAAAACTATCGAACTAGGTCGGGAACCCTGGCTTTTGGCCGGCAGATAACCAAACGCAAAAAATAATACGAAATGTGAAACAAATGCATTTTTTAAAGTTCTTATTCCCATGATTTTTCATAAAATATGTGTACTAGTAATTATAACTTATTTGAAATACATAAATAAATTCTGTAAAGTACATTTTTGGGTTTTACACGTTTATAAATGAAGTAACCAAACGCATCATGTCGGAGACGTATGACATTGCTAGATTGAAAATCAATTCTTGGGTTGCAAGTTTTAACATTTTGGATCGACAATTTCATATGGTACAAATGCCCAAATAAATACAACATTTTTTTTTTCAAAATCTACGATTTTTTTCCTATAATTTCGTATTTTTGTCCTTGAGGTACACGGCTTGGCCTTAAATGTAGGGAACAAATTAACACCTCCTTTAATAATTGAAATAATTAAGAACAGTACCTATACATATTAAATCAATAGTTAATAACATTCCAAATAAAATTATAAAAATTTAATTATCAATTCTATAGTTTCTATACACATAGTGTTGGATGATGAGATACTAGATATCGTCGATAAGACGGTTTTCCTGGGGATAACATTTGATACAAGGCTACAATAGGGCCCTCATACTCATAAAACAACTCTTGCGGGATGATTAAGTTCAGCAGCATATGCTGTTTGGAAGATTCGTCAATTCACTGACGTTGATACCACGAGAATTGACTATTTTATTTTAATAGTTTTGGAAAACTTACAGCTAGACAGACACAGTAGTATAGACAATAACAACAATATGGCCAATTACAAGTTTTCACAAGTAACTAATTTGACTGAAAAGAATTAAACTGAAAATAATTAAAACTAACAAAACAGTGGTAAGGATTAGTACAAAAAATTATAAGAATTAAAAACGAACAATTTGAACAGAATACATATTTAGGCACATAAAAAAAGTCACATACAAAAGTCGATATCGACAAGCTGGCAAGTCTCATTGTACTCACGGCTTGCTCTAATCAAAAACGAGTTTTGTCTATAGTTTGTCCTTGTTGTTGGTATATGTAACAAACGAGATTTACGCAGAAAAAAACAAGGTACACGCAGCCCAATTTTGCTTCGCAAGTCAGGAAGACCACTGGATCAGTTTGCAATTTTAACTAGAAAGGACAAATCTGCAATTTTTCTATGTTCATATAAAGGAAGAATATGAAACCTTTTGCATCGTTTAAAATAATTTGGTATAATTACAATTCATAAATTGGAACGAAATTGAATGTACCTTATGAACTTTTTTGTATGCCCTCTAAACGAGCGATATAGATATTGTATTTAGGATTCCAGATTTGAGAGGCATACTCGAGATGACTACGAACGAATGAGCAATAGAGAATTTTGATAGTCTTGATACTTCTGAACTCAGAGACCCTGCAGATGAAACCTAGAGCTTTTGATGCTTTTTTGATAATATTATCTATATGCGTGTCAAAAATAAGCTTCGAACTTCGAGTCAAAAGTAACTCCGAGATTCTTGATAACATTGACTCTTCTTTTGGGGTATCTAAGAGTTTGTGGAGTTGGGGTTTGCGGGTGAAGGAACACGCATAGCATTTGGAAACGTTTAAGTCCAACTTGTTTAATCTGCAGTAGGTCTGAAAAGCATGATCTTCATGTCATCTGCATACAACAACACATTTTGCATTACAGCATTAGCATTTACAGTGCTGAAAACAGGATACTACGTCGTTTATGAAAATGTTGAACAAAAGTGGCCCCAACAGCGATCCCTGGGGAACTCCTGAGGGAATGTGCATAGTTTTTGACGAGTAACCATTCAAGACTACGGTCTGGCATCTACCCTCAACATAAGTGATGAACCACCTGTAGACGTTACCCCTTATACCCTTGTGTATTCTTTCGAGTAGAAAATAAAGTCGTAGTTTGAATGGCTCTTAAAAGTCTCGGTCTGAACTGACCCTCATCTTTCGAAATGTTTTGGTTAGATTCGATCTAGGGTCAGTACAGACCGAGTTACCGAGTTATAAGGCAGTCGCGCTTAAGTTCGCAGAGAATTCTGACCCCGACTTTGCTCTCCCAAGGAAGCAGCGAGGTTCGCAAAGCGCCTTTGACCGAGAGCATGAACCCTCTCATGAGAGTCTGGTGACTTTCACCGATAGGGATTCGCGCCACTAAAAAATATATTGTTAAGTTCCGACATCCACGCGAACGAAGTCGCTGGCACAGCTAGTTTATTTATATATAATCACGATCTCTGAAACGGCTCCAAGGATTTTCATGAAAGTTACAGATTAGGGGTTTTTCATCACAGTCATAGGGATACTATAATAGGATTTCTCCTGTAACTATCACTTTTGGAAAATAACGTCCGCCGAGTACATGGCCGTGTGCCCCTGTGTAACTTACTGCACTCTTTAAAACTGACGTTCTAATAGCTAATGGCCTCCTCACCTGTACTCGGAGTTCGTTAAGAAGGTTAAAGCAATGAGGCGCACCGACATAAAATACGAATTATTTATTGGCCGTAACTGGCCGAAACCGATATTTCGGTCGGTCACTATAAAATTATACAAATAATATATGCTGTCGCGGAGAAGGAATAGAGACAAACAGTAATGTATTGAGATGTCGGTTGTCGGTGCGGCAGGCGGTTGGAGATGTTGGCGGCGTGCGAGGCGGGCGAGGTGTTCGCCCTGCTGGAGGGCGGCGCGGCGGGAGCGCGGGACGCCGCCGACGCCCTCGCCGCGCTCTACTACGGCGTGCGCGAGCCCTGGCTCACGCGCGCGCTGCTGGCCTACCACGCGCGCACCGGCAGCGCGCGCGCGCTGGACCTGCTGGCGCGCGCGCCCGAGCAGCACGCGCGCCACCTGCTGGACGCGCTGCAGGAGCAGCTGCGAGGAGAGCGCGCGCCGCGCCAGCACGCGCTGGCCGCGCTGGCGCCGCTGGTGGCGCGCCGCCCCGCCTGGCTGCACCGCCTGCCCGCGCACCCGCTGGCGCGCGAGCTGCTGCGGGCCGCGCGCCACGAGCGCGAGCCGCTGCCGCTGCTGCACGCGCTGCTGGCGCTGGCGGCGCTGCTGCCGGCCGCGCCCGCGCTGGCCGCCGCGCACCCCGCCGAGCTGTCGGACGCGCTGCTGCGGCCCGCCGCGCTGGAGCCGCCGCCCGCGCCCGCCACGCGCGCGCACCTGTCGCTGGCGCAGCTGGCGCTGTTCCACGCGCTGTACGCCACGCACCCCTGCACGCTGCTGGAGGCGCTGCGGGCGCAGGGCGCCGAGCTGCACGCCAGCGCCGCGCGCGACGCCTGGGAGCGCGGCGTGGGCGCGCTGGCCGAGTCCGTGCGCCTGCACCCCGCGCTGGTGACCGGCAGCCGCCTGCGGGAGGCCGACCCGGCCCGCTGGGCGCGCCAGGAGCACCACGACGTGCTGGCCGAGTGCCGCCGCCTGTCGCTGCACTCGCGCGCGGAGGACGCCGCGCCCTCGCCGCTGCCCGTGCCGGCCGGCGCGGCCCCGGCGCCGCCGCCCGCGGGCCCGTCGCCGGCGCCGGGCTCGGGAGCGCACGCGGCCCGCGCGGCTTCGGGCCTACGTCCGGGCACGGAGCCCTGGTTCCCGCTGGCCGACCGCTGCGGCGCTGACTCCGCGCCGCATACGCCGCTGCCGTCCGACGCGGACACCGCCGAGCCGCCCGAGGCCGCGGTGGAGGCCACTCCGGAGAACACGCCGGCGCGGGAGACACGCGCGCAGTTCCGCTTCCCGGCCGACTCGGGTGCCGTGCGCGCCATCGGGCGGCGCTCGCGGCCCGCGTCGCCGCCGCGCAAGGAGACGTCACCGTCGGCCCTGGGCGCGCTGGCGCCGGGCGACGCGTACTCGTCGCGGCTGGCGCGCGTGGCACTGGAGCGTCGCGCGGCGGACTCGCCGGTGCCGTTCGCGGGCGTGCCGCCGCCGCTGGGCGCGGTGGCGCGGCCCGAGCCCAGCCGGCCGGCGCCCGCGGCCGCGCCGCCGCCGGAGCCGCTGAACGTGGAGGACCGCGAGGTGCTGGAGCTGACGTCGCGCGCGAGCGCGGAGTCCTGGCCGGACGCGGAGCACGCGGCGTGCGGTCGCGAGCGCGCGCGTGCGCTGGACCCGCGCCGCTCTCCTCCGCTGGCGCCGCGCCGCTCCGCGCCGGCGCCGCGCCGCGCCGCGTCGTGCGGTCCGCGGCTGGCGAGCGCGGCGCGCGCCACTGTGGCGGTGCAGACGGTGGACACGTGGCCGGAGCCCTACGAGTTCGTCATCGCCGACTTCTTCCGCGCTCTGCCGGACGATGCTCGACGTCCAGTAAGTCCTGCTCGTCATTTTCTTTTGTTTCAAGAGCGACGCTCGCCGGCGCTTGCTAGCAATATTTAATAAATAATTTTATCTACTCTCATATCGTTAAATTCAAAATACAAAACTCAAAACAAATTTATAAAGACGTACTTTATCTTATAT
Source organism: Agrotis segetum (assembly GCA_036375495.1). Classification (NCBI taxonomy): domain Eukaryota; kingdom Metazoa; phylum Arthropoda; class Insecta; order Lepidoptera; family Noctuidae; genus Agrotis; species Agrotis segetum. Next base: position 63,249 of record JAQSVV010000002.1, read on the forward strand.
CTTTAAACGAGCAATTCTTGTATATTTATATGTATATAATCAGGATCTCGGAAACGGCTCCAAGGATTTTCATGAAAGTTACAGATTAGGGGTTTTTCGGCACAAGGAATCGATTTATCACGGTCGCAGGTTCGAGAAAAGCTCGGTTTCCAAGATATAGGCATTTTATTAACCGAGCGAAGCTCGGTCATCCAAATATTACCATATTATGTACAGTCACGAGCAATAACACAACAAAATTCAAACGGAAATTATTATTCGTTGTATAATTAGATTCGTTGTCTGTCTGTCCGTCCGTATGTCACAGCCACTTTTTGACCAAAGTATAAGAGCAAACCTGTTGAAACTTGGTAAGTAGATGTATTATGTGAACCGCATTAGGATTTTCACACAAAAGTAAAACAAAAACCAAATTTGGGGGTACCCCCCGTACTTTTTTTTGCCTGACCCGTACGTTTGTGGTATTTATGAATAGGTCTTGAAAAATGATATTGAGGTTACTGACATAATTTTTTTCTAAACTGAAAGGTTTGCGCGAGAAACACTTTCAAAGTGGTAAAATGTGTGCCCCCCTGTAACTTCTAAAATAAGAGAATGATAAAACTAAAAAAAAACATATGATGTACATTACCATGTAAACTTCAATTGAAAGTTGGTTTGAACGAGATCGAGTAATAAGTTTTTCTTTTAATCGCCATAAATCGTAAGCCGCAATTTACTTTGCAAAGTTACAACCAACTACATGAACTTTTATATTATGTTGGGTACATATTTGAATATCGAAGATTAAAATATCTACGCTTAAAAAATCGATGTTCAGAATATCGAAAATTAAAATATCGATTGTAACAAAATATCGAAAAATGTTACATCTACGCTTAAAACGTCGAAGATTAAAATGTCGACTGATTTAAATGTCGAATGATTCAAAATATCGAAAGATGTTATGTCGAAATTCAAAATATCAACGTTTAATACATCGCAGTTCATAATATCTACGTTAAAAATACCTACTAGTTAAAATATCTTGGCGATGGCGGGGTCTTTCAGGGCCCGCCATCCTCTTCGTACCTGACCTGTCGGACTCGCTTTTGCATCCTTAGTCAAATTGCTGATAACCACCTACCAAAGTAGGTCGACGGAGCCCCGCTTTCAGACCCCGCCATCCTCTTCGAACCTAACCTGTCCGAGTCGGGGTGCCCCAAGTCCCGAGCTCGCTTCGCTCGCTCTTCTGTCCTTAGTCAAATTACTGATTACTACCCAACAAGGTAGCTAGACAGACTTCGGATGCAAGAGCGAGCGAAGCGAGCTCGAAACTTGGGGCACCCCGACTCGGACAGGTTAGGTTCGAAGAGGATGGCGGGGTCTGAAAGACCCCGCCATCCTCTTCATGTTAGGTTACTTTAAACTTTGCAAACAGAAATAGGAGCCCCGCGAAGCGGGGCTCCGTCGAGTTACCTTGTTAGGACATTCGATAATCTGTATTTCGATATTTAGATCTTTCGATGTAACTTTCGTAGATATTTAGATTTTAGATATATTGGACGTAGATCATTTAATCATTCGATATTTTAAACTTTCGATATTTTAATTTTCGATTTTATGGTCATTCGATATTTTCATTTTCGATATTTTGAACATCGATATTTTAAGCGTAGATATTTTAATCTTCGATATTCAAATATGTACCCATTATGTTACTTGCTGCTACGGAACCCTTTATGGGCGAGTCCGACTCGCACTTGGCTGGTCTTTATCTGTGGCTGCGCGCGCTTTGAAAAGAACGCTTCATTGAAATTTTGAAAAATGAACACTTTACATTGACACAGTTTAAAGCCAAAACAAACTCACACTCGTGTATAATACCTCTCATTATGTACCAGTTTCATAAACTACTATTATAATTGTGGCCTACTTGCGTAATATATTGATTTAAATTATAATCCGTAGGGTGGCGAGTCGAGTAAACCATGCGAAAGACTGGATGCGTACATGGCGGAGCTGTACGCGGGTCGAGCGACGCGCGGCGGCGCCGACCTCGCCGAGCAGCTCGCGCTCGCGCACGCGCAGCTCATGTACGAGCGCTGGCGCCGCGACGCGCACGCCGAGCGCAACCGCCGCCTGCTGGGCCGCTGCCGCCACATGCGCGCGCTCGAGCTGCAGAACGCGGCGCTGCACGAGCGACTGCGCGCCGCCACCCGCGAGCGCGACGAGCTGCGCGCGCGCACCCGCGACCCGCCGCCGCCGCCGCCCGCGCCCACTCCCGCGCCCGACGCCTGCGCGGGACTCGAGGCCGAACTGGCCGAGGAACGAGCCGCACGCCTGCGCGCCGAGGCGGCGCTACGGGAGGCCGAAGCGCAGCGCGCACTGGACGCGGCCGAGCTTCAACGCACGCGCGGCGAATCTTTCGAGGCAGCGCGGCACGTGGAGGCACTGGCGCGCGCGGCGCTCGCGGCCGAGCGACGCGCCGAGCACGTGCGCCGGCTGCGGCGCGAGCTGCTGGTGCTGGCCGAGCGCGAGGCGCGACTGAGCGCGGCGGCACGCGGTCAGGCGGCGCCGGCGCCGGCGGCTGCGAGCGCGACCGACGACCGCGCGTTGCGCGCGGCTTGGGCTCGCGCCGAGGCGGAAGCGGAGGCGAGTGCAGCGCGCGCGGAGGCGGCGACGGCGCGGGCGCACGAGCTGGAGGCGGCGCTGGCGGCGCGCGAGGCCACCGTGGCGGAGCTGAAGCGCGCCACGCGGCACGCGGCCGAGGAGGGCGCGGCGCGGCTGCAGGCGCTGCGCGACAAGTACTCGGCGCTGCTGCGCGTGGTGCGCGCGGGCGAGGCGCGCCAGCTGGAGCGGCTGGCGGCGGCGGGGGGCGGGGGCGGGGCGGGGCGTTGGCGGGAGACGCGCGCAGCTAATATGTGCGCGGTGTGTCCTCGCGGAACTGGGACGTGGTGTCGTTAAGGTTCGGGAGTGCGCCGGGGAGTACTTTACCGACATGATGCCAGAGCGTCGACGTCGGTGAACTCCAACATCGTGTGTCCGCCGTGATCGCGGCCAGTGCTGGATTTGTGCAAGAAATAGTGTTTGTGACAAAATATTATTCAATATTTTATCTAATGTTATTTTTACACTTCTGTACATTTTCCTAATGGGAATCAGGCGCCGCAGGTTGTAACGCCTCCGGGCGACGCTTCGCTTGCGGTCGCTTGAACTTTCACATAATGTATCGCATACAGATGTAACGCTTGTCGTATTTAGTTTTCAATGTACTCATCGATGACTAAGAATTATAATTCTATCTACAGCTCTATATGTATCGTTTACTGGGAATAAATGAAACAGATGTTCGTTTAAATTAGTCTTTATCTTAATAAAATCCACGAGCGGATATCGCATAATAATACGTCATACATAGTATATTTGGTACAAAATTCACAACAAAGTATAATATAAATAGTTAAAATATCAACAAACTCTTATTTACAATGTACAAAATATACAAATACGTACAAAAGAATCAACAACATAAGACTACGATATGATATTTGGTGTGTGCGGGAGCGCGCGGTCAGGGCAGCGGCTCCACGTAGTTCTCGGGCACGAGCCCCGTCTTGCCGTTGAGCGTGCCGCGCAGCCAGCCCGGCTCGCCCGACGGCGCCACGTTGGTGATGATCTGGTTGGGCTCGAACGACAGCTCGCCGTCCGACTCGCCCAGGCACGCGTACAGCGTGCGCACGCGCGAGCAGCGCGCCGCGCCCGCGCCCGGCCCGCGCGGCGGCGGCGACGCGCTGTGCGACGACACGGACTCGGCCGACGAGCTGGACGAGCGCGCCGCGCCCGCGAAGTGCGCCAGCAGCTGGTGGTGGTGCGGCGAGTAGCGCGCGCCGCCCACGCCCGCCACGCCGCCCACGCCCGCCGCGCCGCCCACGCCGCCCACGCCTCCCGCGGCGCCCACGCCCACCATGCGCTCGCACCCGCCCACGCTCACGCCCATGCGCTCCACCACGCCCTGCACACGAAAAAACGACAATATTAATGATGTTTTATATTTATGATGAATTAAATGTTTGTTGCATAGAAATATTTCAGGGAATTCTGATGATCGAAACCAAAAAAATAAGTTTTAATAAATGTCAACAGTATTCACAGGATCCATAGAATCGAAAGAAGTTCTCTTAGCGTAATGGTTAGTGACCCTGACTGCTATGCCAGAGGTTGTGGGTTCGATTCCCACCCAGTACAAATGTTTGTGTGATGAGCACGATCATTTGTTCTGTGTCTTGGTGTAATTTATCTATATATGTATGTATTTAGAAATATTTAAGTATGTTTATCAGTTGTCTAGTACGCATAACACAAGCTCTGCTTAGCTTGGGACTAGACGGCGTTGTGTGATAGTTGTGGAATATTATTATTATATTATATTGTTATATTAGATTGGCCGGAGAAAGCCGCGCAAAGGGAAGAGTGGAAGGTTAAGGGGGAGACCTTTGCCCAGCAGTAGGACAATATAGGTTAAAAAAAAAAATGTTATAATATTAATTTAGTTGTTAAGAAGTGGTGTGTACTTACAATATCATTGCGGGCTGAGATGGGTAGCGACGTCGGCGAAGTTCTGCAACAAAGTTCAGTTCATAAGTAACGGTGCAACTGCAGGTGCACACTTCCATCTCAGTTTACCAATAAAGTATTTATTTTACCAAACAATAAACAACTGCTAATTTCCCATTCGCAGAATGTTGTAAACCGGATATTATAATAATTAACTAATTGCACACATGAGCTTTAGGTATTACTGGATTGTAGGCTGCACTAATGCGCAACATTACTAATAAAACTTCCAGATATCTGGTATCGAGAGGAGTTTAAGAGGATAATGCGAGTGGCCTTTTTTCCATACAAACGCTCTCGCCTGTTTTCTTTCTGGATATTGGCCATACTTTTTTTTACATAATATTAAATATTTACTTCTTTTAGGCCCTATTCACGGCCTATTTTAATTTTTAATAACTTTATTTTGTATTATCTTTTTATTTCACTATGGACACTATTAACTTGCCACATCGTTCTCACATAATGTACCATCTGATGATGAATGATGTAACAAAAGTTTAGTAATAATTTTAGCGATTGAAAAAGAGTGTCCATGGAGTTTCTTGCTCATTCTTCTCCATAGAGATCTACGCTTTGGAATGAGCACCTACGGTACTTTCACAGTTTTTATGTCTTGTGACTGGGACTGTAGCACCATAATTACTATTTTTGTTATTGTTTTATTTTATGTCTTTTGACAATTCATAAGTGCCTGTAATTAGCCTAATTGAAATAAACGATTTGATTTGATTGTATGTTTTTCTTTTTGGAGATGCGTTGTTTTCGTTAGCTCTACAACCGTCAAAAAAATGCTCGAAATTGCCTGTGAAGTCTTAGTGTGCAAAATTGACAAATATTAATGAAAAAGAAAAACAGGGGTACAGTAAATATCCTTGTTATTCAGTTTACAAAATATATTTTAAATTGGTCCAATATTGGAGGAGGAAGTAGGCGAGAACTAAACCTCTAAAAATTACTTTTTACTTCGTAAAGGTTATTTAGAATTTTACACGATCTTTTTTATCGCACGCGTTTGCCTCTGAATAACAGAGCAACAGCGATACATTTTTCTGATACTTCGTTTCCAGAAGTGTCGCATTTCCTCTCAACATTTCATCCCACTGCAATATTAAGTTTATCATTTTCATTAGATTTAAAATAAAACAAGTATGTCTTGTGACAAAGTAGATTAGATATTGACATCATACCTATTTGGAATTTCGTGCATGCCTCGAAATCATTTTGTATTGTCGATTAGAAGTTTTTATGAAAGCCTATGTTTAAGACAGTGGTCTCACATCGGTGTAGACCGTATACAGGGTGAATTTTTCAAGTGGGCGTGGATGGCTATTTTCGAAACTATGAGGAACATCGAAAAACGTTGAAAGGAATCTCGAAGCCGATTTTGACAAAAACTAAAACTGCATCATTGGATTTTAGAAAAATCAATCATCCTAACCAGGAATCGAACCAGCTGATTTTGGAAAAAAAATCGCACCCTGTATTATTACACCATTCGATAGTGTTGCTGATAAGGATCAAATCCTGTATATACGCAGTTGCGAGATATTAATAAAATTATATAAAACAAAATACAATATTACTTCATTAAATAAACATTCTTAAAATTGATAGTGCAGGCCTGACAAAAAAGCACGATTACTGTTTCATACAATATTAAGTGCATCAAGTGTCATTGTTTTACAATATATCTAGATCAATTCGTTTTACACGTGTTATTTTAGGATCAAATCTGTATTTTTTTCTTGGACTTAATAGCGAAGTACCTACATTTATGTTTTCGATCATGGCTAAATAACTGATGTTTTTTTTTTAATAATTTTTTATTTATTTTTACATTGAAATATTTTGTACTTTTACAGGTTTATTTACTATTCTATTGTTAGTTGACACTGTCAGTCAACGTAGTTATGTAATATGTACTTTTAATTTTATTACAATTTCGTAACACATATTTTAAAATTGTAAGATATTTATCAGTAACCTATAAATTTTTGTACGCCACAAACTAAGGCCAAACATAAATTTACCATTAACAACCTGCAAGCTTTTTATGTGTACTCATGTTACCACAAGTAAATGAATTTGAATATTTGACATAAAGTACCGGCTCACATGAAAGTAATAGTGCAACTGTTGTTGGGCGGATCATCGGTAATACACTTTAAATACTATCAAGCAATACACACGACTTACAAAAATATTAGAAAAATAAGTACATAAGAAGTTATTATAGAGTGCCGATTGAATTAAAGAATCGACGCGAGACAGTTCCACCACGCCGCACTGTACCAATAGAACAAGTAATAGGAAAGAGGAACCAACCCAGCGATTACGAATCCGGACAGGCAGATGATCATTGTGCACAGAGAACGGTAGCCACCAGCTCACAGCACAGTCACACACGCACTGCGGCGTGCGGGCCGCGCGCGCACTATATACGCCGCGCGGCAGATGCGCGCACACCTGCCGCGACCACCTCACTGATTTCCATCCCCGTCTGCCTACCACGCGAATCCCTTACGTTTCACGATCGCAGGCGTTTTATTTTAATGAACAAAGGAGTAGCGCGTTCCGTCTAAAGCTTACATCCGTATATTTTGTGGACTGGATATAGACTAACTATAATTTAAAATGTGCCTTTATAATTCGATTCCAGGATATCTCCAGGATAACGTCAGATCAGATCCTGGCCTGGTGCGCTTGATCACGCGGAAGTTTCGACATCGGTCCAGGCGTCTTTGAGTGATAGACAAAATAAATGTTTAAAAAATCCCTAGGTTTCCACCAAATTCTGGCGGTTGTCTTAGAATTAAAATAATTTTGAAAAGGTTGTTTATTAATTTTGGTGTACAATAAAGTATATTCTATTATTTTATGAAATCACCGATCCGTAACATTACCTAGTTTATTTATTTTTATATTTGAGTCGATTGAATGAAATGTCTATTGCGGGTTACGATTTATGAGCTAAAAAAACTCCTACTAGATCTCTATAATTTATTTATTTTAAAAGTTACACACATTTTACCACTTTGGAAGTGGGACACTTCCCGGTAAATCGCGAAAATTACTTTTCACTATTTTAGTGCGAGTTTAGAAAAAAAAACATGTTAGAAACCTCAATATTAATCAGACCTACCCATAGTTACACCACACGAATAAGTTTAAAGAAAAAATAAAAACAAGTTTCTGTTCTTAGTATGAGGAAGCCCCAAAAAAATTAATAATAATCTTAATGAGGTTAACAGATTTCATCTACTTACAGGTTATTATAGATTCGGAAAAAAGTGGCTGTGACATACAGACGAGACAGACAGTCATGACGCATACATAAGGGGTTCCGTTTTTTGCCCATTTGGCTACGGAATCCTAAAAAAGCGGAGGTTCTTAATTCGACTGAATTTTTAATGTTTGTTATTTCATAACTTACGACTGGGTGAACTGATTTTGATGATTCTTCTTTGTTCCATGTAGTATATTATCTGCCATTCGGTCCTTTAAACTACTATTCAGTTTGGCTCAGTAGTTTTTATTTTATAAGTATTTCTTATTGTGTACTTGAGACGATTTTATTACCGGCACTACAGATTACGTATTGGACAAGACTTGGGGTTGGGAGCTGGGTTGAATATTTGCACAAAAACGGTAAATAAAAAGTTTAAAAAAAACCGTTATATTTCGGAAGTCGGTGGCAAAAATGAATTAAAAAAGCAAACACAGCGACTCGGACAGAAAGTTATTTTTGAGGATTTTGTGGATGTTTTTTGAAGACGATTAATAAAAATAAGCTAACATCAGACGTTATTATTAACCATGGATGAAGATGGTTTGACAGAGCCAATAATTATACAATATTGTATGTTGGACACACGACTTCACATCAAGCTTTGCAAAACCAGTATTAGGAAACTGTTCCTGTGTAGAAAAATTATGATGTATGCTTGATGAGGTAGCCGAGTGTACCATAATGTTAATGTTCTACGTGGACGACATCGCTGCTTCATTGTGCGTATGGTGACAACGGACTTATTGCTAATAGCGGCAGCTATGCTTTTCTCTATAAGAAATGCTACAAAATGCATAGTTTAGATTTTTACGTTGCAACATTAAATCGCTAGTTCGTAAAATCACAAACGATTTAATTTCGCAGTGCGCGGATTATAGTGTAGTTATTTCTTTTGATTATAGAAATGCTATATGTTTATGGTAATTTGCGAACAGTTTTTCTTGCAGAAATAAATATCGCATAATGTCTGCTTTGGGTATTCGAAGCGGCGGAGTGGTGTGGCGGGCGCTCGGACACTCACCGCGTGGAGTGCGCAGGTGGCAGGTGGACATTCCGCGCACGCGCAGCTGCCGCCGCCTGCATTCTTATCTCTCGTAAGGTTGCCCGCCCCGCCCCCGCCCCCGCGCGGTGCATCCTATACTTATGGCTGCCAGTCGAGTGCAAATAATCGGGGTCACCGCACAAGGTTCACGTTACATTTCAAAATCTGTGAAACGCCTGACAGACGCGTGACGAGACGTTCGAGAAGGATCAATTCAAAAGCTAAGATTCAATTCAGTATTTAGTAGGACAGGACGAGGCGCGGTGTGCATTGTGCGCCAGCTGTATACATTTTTTGTGCGCCCTCGACATCTGCCAACGCTATTACAAAAGGTACCTCGAAATAAAAAAAAATGAGCGCTCTACTGAAGGACAGCACACAAAAACATCTTCTAGGGAAGCTGCCCTCAATACTAATACGTTATCCGTGTGATAGGCTATCTCTTGCGAGGTCCGTCAGTTGCAACTAGCCTCCTCACTCACATAAACAGTGTGCATTACTCAAAGGTGCACTAGTTAGTGATTTATTTTGACTAGGCTTTTTTGACAATTTTCGAGTTTTTTATAACGTGTTTTAGATGACAATTACGTTAAGATTTCACCTGTCGGTTTAATAAAACAGCTCGAGAACCAAAATTGCCACTTTGTCATTTTTGGACATACATAATTATGTCTCATCATCAGCATTTATAAAACGGCTTTGGAATCGTAATTTCGAAAACAACAGTTAGTTCGCTCTTTATTGGTAAAAAAACACGATTCTTTATAAAATACGTTTTCTTGCTGGGGTAATGTACACTTGATATTATGGTCCATTTCATTAGCGCGTGACAACACTAAACAACATATTATTGCATAAATAAGTATCTATATACGATCCAGGTATATGTATTTGTTTGTAACATAAACAAATCCCAACTCATCAATATGCATAAATTTAACAAAGCAAGCACCCTGAAGATCAAAAGAAAAAATAACGTGTAGAATGCGCAGGTGATGCGCGCGGCCCGCGGGGTGCGGGGTGCGGGGCGCGGGGCGGGGGTAATGAGGCGAGGTTTCTTTTGTCGCGAACAGCTGTCGTCAACGACTATACAATACTAGACTACTCATTGCACGATCTAACGAACAAAACTATTCTGCCAACTCGCTGAGGTACTACGTAAGCGAGGGGGACGGGGTACTGCGTTATGATTGGCTAACTCAAGGTCAATGCGCCGTCAGTGCATGTCACTAGGGATGGGACAGTGTTAATTCAAACAAGAAAGTATCGATAGTTTTTAATTGTATTTAATAAAACATGTCTTATCATACTTAACTCTAATTAAGATTGAATCATGTAGGTAAAATGTAAAAATGAATAAAAACAATGTTTTAAAATTGTTCCCGTAATTATTATAAGCTAAATGTTCGAGGTCTTTGGTGAGGCCCATAGAGTAAGTATAGGTGAGGCTTATCAAATTGAATGCAGCGCGATATTTTAGAGTTGTGAGCTAACTCGGGACTCTCGGGAGTGACGTAATTTTTTAGTTTTATTTATTTTTGATAAAAAGGAAGCCGAAATGTTTATCACATTTCGTATTGACATGAATTAACAGATCTTATAAATTTCGATGGTGTGGGAGGTACTGTCATCGCATAGCATATAGAGAGATAATATAATATTTTTACAAGTAAAAAGGAAGTAAGAAGAAAGTAAAAAGATGAAATAAAATATTAGAATAAAATGTATTATCCGTAGAAAATCACCCCCTGAACAGACTGTGTTTATTTTTATGCATATTTGGGTAAAGCGTATTTATTTATTTATTTGGATCTCCAACAGAGGCTACACAATTACATGCAATAATGATTTAAACAAAGGACAATACAAGTGTGCGCTTCCAATTATAGGAGACCACATCATTCACTTATAATCTAGGTTATTACATTAAATTTGACAAGCTAAAATAATTAAAATGAATCAGAATAAATCATAGAACACTAAAATTAAATAATCTAATTGAATTAAATAATAGTAATAAAAGAAATAATAGAAATGAAAAACACAAAAACATAACAAACACAACAACAAACATACAAGAACAGCTAGACAAAATATTAAAACTTAAGCTTTATGGCATGTAGATCTTTTTTAAACTTGGACAATTTGCATGTGATGTCCAGTTCATTGTTCTTCGATACTTCGTTATACTGCCTACAAAGCCTTGGCAAAACGGCGAAGTGTCCTAGGTTCGTTTTGGATCCCGGCACATAAAAGAGGTTGTAGCTGCATTTGCGTGGCAAGCGAGATGGTGCGCTCATCTGCAGCTTTTCAAGAAGCTCGCTACAGTCAATAGCACCACTGAATAGTTTATGAAGAAATGTGAGATCTAGAACCTGTCTTCTAACCGATAACATTTAACAAAATTTCTAGTATTACCTACAGCTTGGGCACGCCGCAATTGCGGCGGTAAGACCCCTCTTTGAGGAGTGGCTGGAGAGAAGTCATGGCGTCCTGACCTACCGCTTGACGCAGGTCCTCACCGGACACGGAAGTTTCGGGAGGTACCTGTGTCTGATGCGAAAGGAGGAGACGCCTGGGTGTCACCACTGCGAAGATCGCCCGGAGGACACGGTGGAGCATACGGTGCAAGACTGCCCAGCTTGGGCGGAGCACCGACGTGTCCTCACGGCTGCGATAGGCGGACCTCTCGCGCCCGGCATTGGTTGCGGCCATGCTGCGGGGCGAGACGGAGTGGGAAGCGGTCAGCTCCTTCTGCGAGGCAGTAATGCTCGTAAAGGAGGAGGCAGGCCGCGAGCGAGAGAGGACAGCGTCCTCCCTCCGCCCCAGCCGCAGTGGTAGGCGCCCACGGCGACGGACGTCGCTAGATGATCTCCGGCCACCGTAGGCGCGGGCATGCGGGCAGCGAGTAAAGGGCAACTCGCTGCCCGACCAAGGACCATGCCCGGGTCGACGGCGCGTTGTGACCCACGCGCGCCTCAAAGAGCGTCAGCATAATGACGGGGCCCCCCTCTCAGAGGGCCAAAGCCTGCCGGGGTCGCGGGATTATTCCCTTACCGTAACCCCGGAACGTAACAGGCTATGAAGGACACCGTGGATTTTAGTCAGTAGAAGTCTGACAGTCCCTCCCGCCCTGCCCGGGGTTGGAGGACTCATTTGATGATTTTACCAAGCTAAAAAAAAAAAAAAAAAAAAGTATTACCTACAGCTTGGCCAGAACGTCTTGAAACGGAACTAATCTTTTTGTTTGCTGACAACGTTTTAAAATCTTTGATATTTGATGTAAACAAAGAACGCAGGTTTGTTAGATTTATTATTGTGCCATAAAACTAACGGAATAAGTGAAAAAAAAAACCATTCAAAGTGCTGGTAGCGAGAGTACAGTGGCGATTTCCAGTTTTCTACTCTAATTTGCCAAGCTGTATCTCAAGTGACGCTAATCTATATTTTTTCTGTTACCGCTCAAGATTTTTATATTATTTGAAAGAAAAATAAAAAACAATAACCGACCTATCAGTGTCGTGGACAACTATAAACTAAATTTAAAATAGATTTTGTCTTTTTTTTATAAGTAGACGGGATCCAGTTCTCTCGCCTGGTTGCACTTATCCATTTATTTTTCGAGATCGCGTGGGTATCTAAAATTAATAAATTAAAGTTTCACAATTTATCAGATGTATCTGTTGTAATTTCTAATTACATATTAAAAAAATATTTTTGCATAAATAAATAATATTAATAGGGTTTTTTTTTGCTTTATCGACAACAGAAGTGGTAGTACGCTTTGGAACATCACTAAGTATGTTTACTTAAAATCTGTATTAATGATTTAATTGAATGAGTTAGTTTTCATTTCACTAATTCATCTCATTAAATTTCATTTTCACTTCATATCAATAAAAAAAAGCTACTGAAGACTAAGCTTTATGGGCATAGTTCCCTATGCCTACCAAAATGGGCAAAGAAAAAAAACTCTGCTTATATTCTACGGTTGGCGCCATCTTCCAGAATTTTTCTATTATTAAAGTGCTTAATTTTTTTGCAACTGTATTAAAAATAGTCGTCCAATACACGTGCGGAACCGTCATTGCAACTTGTTCCGAGTTTCTACCCTCGCCTTCGGCTGCGCCTCGGCTAGGGTAGACATTCGGGCAGGCACTTGAAGTTCTTTGTCCAGTGTCATGCCTGTTCCGGTGAAGTGTATACAGAAATCTAGCTCCAGTCTACACTAGTTGAATAACTTTGATGTGTTTAATGAATGAAGTTTTATCATACATACAATTAAATCGACTTCGAAATGTTCGGTTTAAATATTCGCACCTTCGGTGCAACAAAGACATAACAGCTCATTTTTAAATTTTGCAGGAGAAGATTTTTAAAATTTATTTATTTATTTATAAATTTATTATTTATGAAAAATTATTTTTCTACCTTTTGAGGCCGATTTTAGTTTCGAAATTTAAATGGGACCAACTTTGAGATATACTCTTTCCAACAAAAAAATAATTTTTGAAATCGGACCACGTTAGGAAAAGTTATGCGTGGTCATACATAAAAAATATATATATATAAATGTCGAATTGAGAACCTCCTCCTTTTTTTTTCGTCGGTTAAAAACAAAATCCGTTCTTAGTACAGAGTTACAGACTAGGTAAGTCATTTATAGAATGCTTATGCAAAATGTCATGCGTTATGTCTATGCGTTCATTCATCAGATAGTCAGCCAGCTAGTTTTTTTCTTTAATACAGGATTTTTCTATGTAGTTTGGTTTACACACATTGTAATTGTAACTTTATTGTTTTTTTTAATGGTTATTCTAAACCCGAAATACGCATCCTCGCGTATGAAATCGTGGGTAACCGGCAAAGTACACGTATAAACTGTGTGGAGGAGTCGTTTAGTGCTTATTGTTGTTGCACTCCTGTGGCTTTGATACTTTCAAGTGCGGCTGTCCATTCCTCGAAATGGCTAAACAAATAAAATATCTGGGTATAACGCTTGATCAACATCTCTCTTTCACACCACACAGAGACTCTCGTAGTCTCGTGTCTAGGCTTCGTAAGTTAATTTACATTTTTAAGACCTTGAGGCACTCGGCTGATCGAAAAACCATTAAGATGGTCTACTACGCGTTTTGCCAATTAATTACTGCATTACGTCATGGGGGGTGGTGGTGCCAAAACACACCTGATCGAAGTAGAAAGGGTGCACAACGTGCTATGCTCAAGATCGCAGCCGGTCACCCTTTTCGTTTTCCCACTGCTGATTTGTACAAAGAATGGAATACTCTTACTGACTGACTTGATCATTCCCAATTATAGTATGATGCGGAGTTACACAAAGACAAGAGGCGGAAGGGTAGGGTGTGCAGCACGTCCCAATTCGAAACTACACTCCCTCAAAGATTCTTTTGTTTTCTTGTTCAATATCTTTGCAATAAAGTTTCTTGGTCAACAAATCCTATGATCTTTATCACAAAACAAAATCAAACTGTATTAAAGTTATTAAAAACAGTGGACTATAAAGCAACAGAAAATCTTTTGACTGTTCTGAAGTAATCCCAACAGCATTATTGTTTCTTCCCTTAATGATCGTCCCTCCATTTTAACTTGTCCGTTCACTGCACCCATACCATTAAAGTCATTGTCTCTCCCACTCCGTTCTTGCACTGACACTCATCTTCTACCACAATAACATTACTCAGGACTCACTCAACTCACAAAACAATTACATTATTTCTGTATTTAGGCTTAATCTATATATTTTTATCTTGTTTCTTCATTTTACTTACTCTTCTCTTCAACAGGGTTTTATAATTATAAAATATAACTAGCCGCTGATGGGGCCTGGTGACCTGTACCACAGGTTTTGTTCAAAATCCTATTTCAGTCACCAGTCTCTCACAAAGCAGCTCAACAATTTCTTCGTACATTAGCTTTAAGACTCTTCGTGAAGAGAGAATAAATGTTGTATTATTATTATTTCTTTATTCATTTTTTTACATATTGTTTTACATTTTTAAATATTAATAAATACAAAAAGAAAGTTAAAAATATAAAAAATAGTTTTTCACCGGTGTGGGACCAGGATTTAGCGCATTGACTCAAAAAGTTAATATCAGATAGCAGTTTTGACAAAAACCACAGAAAATAAATGTTGGGTCGAAATAAAATGTTATTTTTGAAAGGGTATACTTCACTGATGGTCTCATGATAATAAGCAGATCAGGATCTGATGATTGGATTCTGGAGAAATCTAACTATTCAATAAATGTCAGCAACACAACAGTCAACACCGTGTCCCCTTCGAAGTGGGTGCAGGTACTAAAACAATAATGTCTGTACCCACTTAGAAGGAAAGAATAAACGTTTTTAGGGTTCCGTAGTCAACAAGGAACCCTTATAGTTTCGCCATGTCCGTCCGTCCGTCCGTCCGTCCGTCCGTCCGTCCGTCCGTCTGTCCGCAGTTTAGCTCAGAGACGCACAGTACTAGAGAGCTGTAATTTGGTGTAAATATACGGATTTGTTGTGCCGAAAAAGTGGTAAAATAAAATCTCGTAAAATATTTTTTTTTAGGGTACCTCCAGTACTTACACGTAAAGTGAGGATTTTTTTTTTCTCGCGTACCCCTTAGTGTTGGGTATCATTAAATAGGTCTTTAAAAAATAATGATAGTTTCCATTAACAATTTTTTGATAAAAAAATTCGTTTGTGAAATATTAAGCTTTAAAGTGCTAAATTTTGCTCGATTCGAGTGTCCCCCCCCTCTACCAGCTAAACGGTTATGTTTAGGGGTGTGAAAAAATTCACAATAGTAGTATATATAACGAAGTTTAGAAGAAAATTATCATGACTAAGTAGGCTTTACAACTTTACGAGTAATAGTCGACCAACTTCTTCTTCGAGTCTTTTTAAATCTTTTAATTTGACACATGTTTTTATGGAACCAACTAGAGTGACAGCTTCTTCTGCCACTTGCTTAGATAATGTTTTTTGTAACTGTGATTACTTACATAAGGAAATTGTTAATAAGCTGCCATCTGATCACAGTGGCCAAACAATAACGTTTTGCGCCTATAAACCTATTCAAAAAACTCAAATAAGGTATAGGCCAATTACAGATAAAAATTTAGAAAATATGAATAATACTATAGCGAGTAAATTATGTGATCATAGGTTTAATCATATAAGTGACCCAAATGAGTTCTACGCCGAGTTTTTTGGAATTTTAAAAACAGAATATAATCGTATTTGTCCTCTTAAAACTAAAACTATCTGCACAAAGTTCTTATTTAGTGATTGGGCAACACCAGGAATTCGCAAAAGTAGAGATAAACTCTTCGAACTTTATGATCTTAGGAGTCATAAAAGGGATAATATTAGCTTTCATCAGTATGTTGCCAAATATTCAAAAACTTTTAGAAGTGCATGTAAAATAGCTAAGGCTCTTTTTATTAGTGGCAAAATTAAATCAGCTGATGATAAAATTAAAACAACCTGGAAAATTATAAATAATGAGACAGGCAGGAATAAACAGCGTAATAACGAATTCAATTTAGAAACTGCACATGGTCCTATAAACACAGATAAAGATGTAGCTCAGGAATTTGAAAAGTTTTTTTCGAACATACCTCTTAAGACTACTGAGGCATTAAATTCGTCACCAGCACTCTCTGCTGCCTTACTTAGAAATAATGTAAAGGCATGCCAGACCAAGGAGTGTTTCCGGATCTTATGAAGCATAGTAAGGTAGCTCCACTTTTTAAATCGGGTGATTGTAAGGAAGCTAACAATTATAGGCCTGTGTCAATTTTACCAGTTTTCAGTAAAGTGTTTGAAAAGTTAATGCTTGAACAAATGCTATGTCACTTCAATAGAAATTCCATCTTTCATGATCAACAGTTCGGTTTCACCAAAGGTCGTTGCACAACTGACGCCGGTGTTACCCTATTGAAGAACATTTTTAACTCCTGGGAGGAAGCGCAAGATGCCATAGGAATCTTTTGCGACCTCTCAAAGGCATTCGATTGCGTAAACCATGAAACGCTTTTGCTGAAACTGGAACATTATGGAATTAAAAATACAGCTCTTGAGTTACTTAAATCATACCTAAGAGATAGACAGGTTAAAGTTCACATAAATGGTACAAACTCATTAGGAGCTAAAATGACTATGGGCGTGCCTCAAGGTTCTATTTTGGGTCCATTCCTTTTCTTAGTCTATATTAATGACTTACCCCATTTACTAAAAAATCAACCACAGATGGTGTTGTTTGCCGATGATACATCGTTAATTTTTAAGATAGATAGACGTGCACAAAATCTAGACACTGTTAATGACTGTATTTCTAAGGTTCAAAATTGGTTCACTGTTAATAATTTAGTTCTTAATGAAAAGAAAACAAAATGTATTAGATTCACTTTGCCAAATGTTAGAAGTAGCGATTGCGACATTTTATTGAACGGAGAAAAATTGGATTTTACTAATCAGACAGTTTTCTTAGGAATCACGTTAGACGATAAACTACAATGGGGCCCCCATATAGCATCTTTAGCGGGGCGACTCAGCTCAGCCGCTTATGCTGTTAGAAAGATAAGACAGTTAACTGACGTCGAAACTGCGCGTTTGGTTTACTTCAGCTACTTTCACAGCATTATGTCTTATGGTATTTTACTGTGGGGCCGGGCGGCTGACATTGAATCCATTTTTGTTTTGCAAAAGAGAGCCGTCAGAGCAATTTACAAACTACGTCGTCGCGAATCTCTTAGGGAATTATTTAAAAAGATTAACATAATGACAGTGCCTTGTCAATTTATTTATGAAAATATAATGTATGTTAGGAAAAATCTTCATCTTTTTAATAAAATAAGTGATAGACATAATTTTAATACTAGAAATAAAGATAAAATTGATCAACCTTATTATAGATTGTCCAAAGTCCAAAAATCTTTTATGGGGTTCTGTGTTAAATGTTATAATAAAATACCTAGCGAAATTTTAACTCTAAATGAAAGAAAGTTTAAAAGTCACATAAAAAATACACTTAGTAAACAAGCATATTATAAATTAGAAGATTATATCCAAGATAAAAATGTTTGGAAACATGCCGGTCCTGCTCCATAGTACAATGTAGGGCTTAAGCAGAATCAAGCTGGTTGATATTCGAATGCTCACACACTTCTTATATTTGTAAAATAGCTTTGATTGCAATATTTTGTTAAAATGTGAACACCATGTACCTTTTTGATTTTTGTAATTCTTATTATTTAATTATTTTCTTTTATAATTTATTTAGTCTATATTTTCAAGGTACATTGCTTCCACATTATATATTATTTCAAATGATGTTATAAAAATATTGTAACAGATGTTTAAAAAGAGTAAGTATGGAGTTTCTTGCCCATTCTTCTCCATACAACCTACCTTAGCGAATGGGTGTAGAATCAATCCCATCCCATCCCTTTCCTTAATTTTAATATTCGACGTTTAAAAGTGCCTCACTGATGGCCTATTTAAAATAAATGATTTGACTTTGACTTTGACTTTGACTTATAAAATGTTCTTGATATCATATTTTCTTAAACAAAATGTATCGGAGACAACTGCAAATGTAAGTTTGTCAACTTTATTTTTACAGCTTTTATAGGTTTGTTCGTTGGGGATAGGTAGGTTTTTATCGTCAACTATTTTTAACTAAATTCAAAAAAAGGAGGAGGTTCTAAATTCGTTGTAATCTTTTTTCTTATGTATTTTCCCCGATTTCTCAAAGACTCCTGGACCGAGTTTGAAAATTCTTCTTTTTAAAATTAAATTCAGCGAATCAGTTTAGCTAGTTCGCATAAGTATTTTGATGGGCAACTACGGAACCCTACACTGTGCGTGGCCCGACACGCACTTGACCGGTTTTTTGAAAAAGAAAACAACTTCTAAAACAAACCTAAAAAGGCTGAGAAAACTTTTCTTTAGTAAGTTAGTGACAAAGGTCAAGCAAAACAATAATTTGTTAGTCGGTTATATATTTTATTGTTAAGTTTTTATTCGTAACTAGTGGTGGGCGTGGGCTTCTGACCATTCTGGGGTGGGCACGAGAGAATAGATAAGACAAGACACTTAATGATCCATGGACTTGTAATTTCATAATAATGTTTGATTGCTCTGAATTGAAAGTGAAATGTGTTATTCTGTACCTACAGCATTCATATTGTGTAATACAATTTAATATTTTTTTATTTCCCTCAAAAAGATATAATAATTAAGGGGCAAGGGTCATGTAAAGTTTGAAACCTTCGTGAGAGCTGGAGGGTACAGTGTACAGTGGCCTCATGACCTGCGTATCAGATCTCCAAGCTCTCACCCTCTTCAATTTATATAAAAATTGCTGTAATGTACTATCGACAAAGTTGAATCATGACCCATTTTGACAATATATCTAACGATTTTGATCTTTGTCAATTTGGCAGTTCGAATCCGTCGAAAATCGTTACCATGGATATGTATGTTTACGCGAATGTGAACCTAATTGTATTTGAAAGTCTGTAAGAAAATAAGCTTATGGTGAGTCATCATCCAAATTTGTCTTTCAAATGAACACATCGAAATAGACACTGGCAGAAAAAAAAATTAACAGAAGGGAAATAACAGGAATTACACAACAAGCAAAGTACATTTCAGTTAACAAGTAGTTGTGGTACAAACGCAGGAGAGGGCACCGCTCCAGAGACCACTACAAGCTCACAACAATATAATTTTAATGACAATATAGGTTAAGAGTTTTGAAAAATATTTTGTCGCGGAATTACAACTAAACAGTTTTCATAACATTTAATATCATGGATTTCCGAAAAGAAACGCTTGAATCTATATACCTTGTCTTGCCATAAATATTGTCACAAAGAAAAAATGAAATTTTGTTTTGCAAATAATATTTTTTACTTTTACAGTGTGTTAGTTTAATACATAAATATAAAACAATTTAAAATATAAAAAGCTTATTCGAAGTGGTCGTCATTGACTGCAATACAGTCCTTCAAACGTTGAGGCCAGTTATCAATAGCAGCACGCACTCTTTCCATGGAAAAATTCTTCACTGCCAATTGTATGGATTGTTTTAGGGACTCCAAATTATCATGGCGTTTAGAGCAAGCCATACTCTCTAAAACTGACCATAAATCATAATCCAGCGGATTAAGATCGGGACTAGACGACGGCCAGTCTTCAGCTCTGATGAAGTCAGAAACGTTCGCTTCCAACCAAGACTGCGTGGACCGAGCTTTATGTCCCGGCGCTGAGTCTTGTTGGAAGGACCATACTTGCTTATTGAACATGGTGTTGTGAAGGGGCTTAACTACCTTCTCAAGAATGGTATCTTGATACACTTGTGCCGATGTTTTGATACCTTTTTCACAAAAATATGGCTCAGTCACTCCTTCATAGCTGACACCCCACCAAACCATCACTGAAGACGGATAATGCCCACGTTGTACTCTGCTGACTAATTGGGAAGCTTCCTTAGAGGTTTGAGCATAAATACGGTCATTTTGTTTGTTAAAACATTGCTCAATTGTAAAGATTTTCTTATCTGTAAACAAAATTTTTCTGTGACCTCCTTTTGCGTACCGCTTCAGTAGTTGTTTTGATTTTACCACCCTTTTCTTTTTTAAACTATCAGTTAAAAAATGACCAGTACGTCTCTTATAGGCTGCAAGTCCTAAGTCATCTTTTAAAATACGTGACATGGTTCTGGGTGCTATCTTCATCTCCCGAGATAAAATCTTTTGCTTTCGGACAGGATTTCTTCTAATTCTTTCCCTTACTGCTTCGACCACCTTTTTCGTACGAACACTACGTGGACGGCCAGATCTTTTTCTGTCACAAACAGAGGACGTGTCATTGTACCTATTGATGGCCCGGTATACAAACATTTGACTAATACCAAGCGTATGGAGAGTTTTAAAAATTGACTTTGGCTCCATACCAACTTTGTGCAATGCAATCACAGCGAATCGGTTCTCTTTATCACCCCACTCCATTTTAATATCGCAAAATATTGTAAGATGTATTGGCGCTAAAATTAGAAAACCCAATGAGCAATCATATCAAAATGACAGATTCCAAATTCAAACGTAATATCTTTCTCATTTTTCATTGTAACAGTATTTATGGCCAGACTGTGTATAATTATGGTAATTTAGGTATCTAAGCATACATATTTATCACTACATACCTATTTACGAAAACATAATTATGTATTTAAGAGCTATGTTACCACAAGATTTAAGTATTGTGCCACCCGCATTTATAGGCGCACGCGCCCGTGCCCAGCCCCGCCCGGAAACGTCGGTGGATATTAGCAATAATATCAATAACTTTTGATCATCCCATTTTATTGAGCTGCTCACCTCACTATGTTTGATGCTGATATTATGTACGCATATTATGTTCAATGTGGCGGCCGTGGCGGGGCCGGGTCGTGCCGGAGCCGGAAAACAATAACCAACATTTCAAATGTCAAAAAATACAAATAAAACAAACACACACATACCATCCTTAAGAGCCTATACTACCTCAAATGGCTTAGCAGAAACCTGTGATACGTCGAAAATACTACAGCATTAATTTTGAAATAAATATATGGTAAAGTTGAGGATTAATGTTAGGTCTTATGTTTGTTGTTTGGCGAAAAGATGATTCCATAAAATTTTCTCGATAGAAAAAAATCCCAAAGTTACCTCTAAATTGAACAATAAAACGCTGGCAATCAGAAAATACTTAAAATTAGATCATGAAACTTTTTATAATATCTGAACTAACTATAAAGCAGGTCTTATGTTATTTACTTTTTTGAATTTCCTTTTTTTTCGCCGTAAAATAAATAGATTTGCGTGTAGACAGCTAAAAGAAAGAGCAAGCAATAGTGCGTGGTACGTGCAAGTGCGAGCGAGTAAAATTATACTGAAGTACTATAGACCCTTAATTCAAATCAGTATCGAGTCCCACTCGCAGCTTAATTTAACTTTCCTAAAAAAGTATTTCTCCTAGGGCTGAATTTTTAATGGTCAGATAACTTATCTAGTGACCGACCGAAAGGGCTTTGTGCTTTTTGTACCAGTTCCTTGTCCGCCATTTTGATTTTTTTTCAAAACAGCGTACACGAATGAAACATTGATAAATCGATAGATCAAATCAATACAAACATAAAATGTACGTGGCAAAACCTCGTAAAGCGTCACGTTTCCGAGTTATGTGCTGTCAAACATGTAAAATTATTGACACATTTTTTCTTATTTTTTTAATATTTGGATGATTATTGATCAAAAAGGATACTTCCGCAATAAAACTAATTGAATATTAGTTTTTACACGCATTTTAAATGCTGAAATTGCGTTAAACGAAATAATCCTATGTAAAAGCATTTGAAATGCGTGAAAAACTAATATTCAATTATTTTTATTGTGGAAATAACCTTTTTGATCAACAAACATTAAAATATTTAAAAAAAAAAGAAAAAATGTGTCCCTAATTTTACATTTTTGACAGCTCATAACTCGGAAACGTGACGCTTTACGAGGTTTTTCCGCTTACATTTTATTTTTGTATTGATTTGATCTATCGATTTATAAATGTTTCATTCGTGTACGCTGTTTTGAAAAAAAATCAAAATGGCGGATGGCATCTGGTACACGGCCCATACAAAAAAGTTCGAACCCCTTTGATTTCGGTTTCGGCCATAGTTTCGGTTACGGCCAAAATATAGCCGAAACTTTCGGCCCCGGCGAAATCAAGTGTTCGTGCATTTTCGTGCGCTCGGCTCAGTTCACCACCGTCCATTTAATCGTGAATTGACGTTATGTTTTTACCCGACCGCCCCAGCAGGCGTAGCATGGCGCCGTAGAAAGGGGTTTTGTCGACGGGAGAATCGACAAACTGACAGATTGAAGAAAGATTTCTATCGTCCCTAGCATGGCGATGTTTGACATGTAGAAAAGAAATGTTTCTTCTCTACGATAGAAAGAAGTCTACAACGTCGAGCATGGCGACAATATTTTCTCTACTTTTGACACTTGGGGGAAGACACATTTCTTCTCTACAAGAGAAACTTGTCTACATCAAATGAGACCTAGACAAGATTCTTTTTATATTATTCTCAGTATTTATCGACTTATATTTGTTATAAAAACAAGTAAGGGTCATCCCAACTCAATCGCAATAGTTTTTAAGCCTAATAGTATAAAAAAGTCTGAAGGAAACTTGTTAGGAAAGTGCAACAAACTTTTTTTATACGGATTTCATGAAAAATTATAAAATGAGAAACGTTCAGTGAACTAATGCAGACAGCTATTCTTTCCAATGTTTTAATAATAGACAAAAATATTATAATTTATCAAGAATCTACGTGTCGTCAGTCATTGACATGCAGCATGGACCTAACATTATCTGCCTAAAATTGCCACAATCATAATTTATCATTAATAAATTAGATATCTGTCTCCTATAACACAAAGATAATGATCAACACTTGTTTTTCTCTCTTTCTACAAAGTATGTTAATTTTATTTGACATTTGGCTAGGAAAGACTCGTGTCCATACTGCGTGTCTATGGTTTAGATACTTTTTGCGTTTGGTTGTCGCATTGATTTATGCGCAAAAGCTTTTTTATAATGCACATATTATTAGAATTATGGATAATTCTGTCTGATTCCAATAAATCATTTTATTATTGTATTGAAAACTTGAGAATTTCACACCTTTTTTTGGTTAACTAAACGTTTTAGTTCATTCACAGTTCAATCATTCGCCGTTGCTATGGAAAGAAAGCATATGTTTTGTCTTCATAGAAACACGAGTCTACGCGTCGCGCCATGCTCGGGCAGAAGACATAACAAGTGGGATAGAAAGAGCTTTGTCTTTTCTAGGTAGAATAGAGATAGAATCGCCATGCTACGCGTGCAGGAGGGTTATGTTTTTCGAGTGTATGTATGTATATTTCTGTGTGTTGCTCTGCAGCCTAAACGGCTTGATGGATTTTAACTTGAGAGGTGTCGTTAGATTCGTCTTAAACGTGAGAGTGTCACTGGGTACATAAAACTGGCCAAGTGCGAGTCGAACTGGTGTGCAAAGGGTTCCGAACTAAAAACATTTTTTTAAATTCTCTCACATTCTATCAAGTGGGTTATCAAATCAAAGGATTTTAAAAATGGTTTACCAAAATATATATAACTTATATGTTTCGATTTAAGGCCACGTAATTCGGAATCAACCTATTTTTGATTCAACGGCAAACAATCAAATATTCGTTTTTCGATCTGAAAAAAATGTATGTTATAGTTCAATAAACTGTCTATGTTATTTTCCAGTTGAAAACGCGATATTTATAACTTGACTCGATCAAAAAAAATCGCGAAAATAGAGATTTTTTTAACGTTTTTTGAGTGGTACTTGAAGTAGATCAAACTTTTGGTCCTGAAGAATATATCAATAAATAGGTAATGATGTTTGTCAGAACTTTATCAGGTTACTTTTTCATTTAATAACAATTTTAATTTATAAAAAGACGTCAATGTGTTTGGGCACATACGCCGTTTTATTCTAAGCACACATTCACTATCGTCCTCTCATCTTTTGCCTTTCAAAAGTAGTGTCATCACTGTCGCTCGTTGACGAATCAGTCAGCCAGCGTGGCTCTTACAGACTAGACCTATGACACTTTTTTTCTGATCGGGGCTGTCAGATTTTCGTAATAGAAAAATTGGAAATTGAGAAAAAGATAGCGTAGGCTTATTGATTATTCAAAATATGTTTAGGCATATATACGCTGTGTTTAATGGGACCTGATTAAACGGACATGGCTGTAAAATAGACCTATAAACTTTCTATTTTCAATAACATATTATTTTCATTAATAAATATTGAAAAGAAACCGAACTTACTGAATTTAATTGCAGGAAATTTCTGACGCACAGACATTCTTGATGTACGTAGCAAATAAGGGATTTGAGAGAATGAGAATTTTAGAATACGTATAATATACATTACGAATTGTTTCTATCAATATAATAAATTACTCACAGGTACCTATATCAATGTTATCGTGATATCGTAGTACGGTTCTTGTTCATCGTTCTGCAATATTTTGCATTCTCCATCGTCCAATACTTTTGGATCTATATAACATTTCACGTGAACTATTCTTATTAGTACTGAATTTCAGTCAACAATAATTATGTAACTGAAAACAACCACTAATGGTATCGAATTGCAATATAGGATAAGATGCACTTCACTTTTATTATTATTTATTTCATTTCGTCAAAGATTTATAACAATTTCGAAGAAACAGTATTGTCAATATTTTGAATACTTCAAGATTACATGTCACCCATGTCACCTACAAATAAGGAGTAACACCCACAACGCTGTTAAATATCGCATAAAGCTCCATTCTCACTAGCGCTGTTTTTTGGACGTAAAAAAACGCAGAGTTTTAACAAAAAGGTACATAAAATTGAACTTAACTGTCACCGCCTAGCATTTAAAATCAAATGGAGTTTGAACAAAAACGCCGCGTTTTATAATCGTTGACGTTTGAACAGATACAATATGGGAATACATTTTTTTCTATTTCCCATGCCCAGAAAAAAACACTTGTGCGATTGGCCACAAAGTACTGCGAATGCGATGAAAAATCGGTGGTTGTTGCTCAGTCTCACCATGTGTTCAGTACAAGTTGTTTGTCGCTCTATTTATTTTTTTTTTTGCGACGTGGTTGAAAATCATAATTATCTAAGACCAAATGTACAATATTGTTTTTTTTTTTAAAGAATTTAGACGTACTTGTCTAGAATATAAAGAATAATTAGTAAATTAAAAAAAATAGTGATCGTGATTCAAGTTTTGTGGCGCGTCCACAATCTGTTTTACTAGGAATTAGCATCGCCTAAACGACACTGCATTAGTTTCATAGAAATTACTCTTTTTAATATTGTATTTAGTAATAGTTTTTCTAAATAATAGCAATTTTATTTTTACATGAAGTGTGATATTTTATCCTACAAAAAAATGGGAAAGGCACGTTCGCGGGAAATTTATAATTTTGGTTGCTCTAATAGAACGAATAGAGGATGACACTACCATCATTTACTTCATTTAGCCAGCTGCTAAATAAACAACAAAATAAAATAAAATGTGTTTAAAATTTATATTTTAAACACATTTTATGAATAATTTGGTGTTGTAATTTAAATGCATAATAGAATTAGAACAATATAAATTCCATATTCTTTGTAGTTTTTTTTAATAAACATTTATTTATCGAAGTTCTAATTTTGATAATGTTTTTCCATGCATCAGTGAAAAAATTGTTCTTAAATTATACACAAAACATCGTATGATCATGATGATGATGAATTGATGATAAAAGAGATAAAAAAAATATGTTTTTAAATTCAAATCAGTAAATGTTTTATTCGTAAAATGTGTACTGGTACACACCACCAGATGGTGAAGGGCGTCCCGCTTTGTGAAAATGTGAACGCATGTTAATAAAACGCTCCGCTCGTGTGTTTGGGGCATTATAGATAATTGGGTATTGTCATTTTGGCACAGTATGCCAATGCTCATAAATTTTCTAAAAAATAGTAGTTTTTTTTTTGTTATCTGGGGACATCAAAATCTGTGTCAAAATGTTATAAAATATATTTAGGTCTGTGAATGGACGAATATATTTATAAAATATTTGTTTGCATCAACAGGTATTTATATCATTTTGTATTCGTAAATGCATTGACATCCTTGTGATAAAATATTTCTACTAGAGTAATAAATGTATTTTGCGTGAAGGGAACACTGTATGAAATATTGAAGTTTTAGAAATGAAATACATAAAACTTAGGTTTTCAATAATTTCGCGACAGTGGCGCTGGTGGCGGGGAAATCGTCAAACTTTCCCCGCTCATCGGACGTCGATTTTGCAAAATATGAGAGCCTTAATTTGGACTGATAAATGCTAACAAAAACTAAAAATAGTAAAATAAAATTAACCACTTCCCTGTCCGATGAATCACATGTGATCCACGACTATTGTTTAGGTATTGTGTCTGCTGCGCGGACAGTGAAAGTGTTAATATTAAAAAAAAAAAAAAAACAAAAAACCCGACTGCGTAAAAAAACTAAAAATAAAGAAACAAGCCCAGTAGTTAAGAATTCACTCATTCACACTCACAGTCGGGGCCCCTTGGGAAGATTTGATTGGTATAATTTGAATTGGTTCTTAAGATGTTTTCCCGTAACTCTTATGGATTCTGATTTCTCCCTTCTGGCCAATTTAAAAGAAACACCCTGTTTATGTAACATAATAGGAGTTAGATTGTTACTTTAAGTTTTGGGTATGTCACGCCCTGTCTTAATGTCGATGTTACTTTTTACTTATCATCACAGATATAGACAGTTAACGTCATAAACGAGCTAATAAAGGCTTCTAAGAAAGTTTTTCCGCATTTTTTTTTGGATGCGGGTTTCCCCTGATGGCCAATTTAAAAGAAAAACCCGGTATAGTCGGCCGTATGTCATTATTTTCCAGAATTTGATCCTCAATAGTTACACTATGTAATCTATATACAATGTGTTGATCTGCAACCTAGTCAAATTCAAGGACGTGATAATACTCATGATTCTCGACCCAAATCAACAATAAAATAGGTAGGTATTTTTTTATTTTTTTTTTTCCTTTTTTTGAAATCCGTAAGTGTGAACTAGTTTCTTCAAGAGTAGTAGATTCAATTCACGCACACCAGCTGCTCATCGCTGTGTGCGTACGCGCGGACTGCGTAGTCGGGTGATTCTCTTTCATTTGTATTGAATTAAGGGTTTAATTCTGAAATACTGTAAAATTTCAACAACAAAAAAAAAGCAGCCCTTATTAGTTTTGCCCGGTACTGTACTTTCAATTGATTATTTATGACTTTTGTGACAACCACCTGAAGTTTGACGAAAATGCAAAAAAACAGCATGTATATTAAAGGACAGGGGTTTTTCTTTTGACACGACTACAGCCGAAACCGCTAAACGCAGAAACTTGAATTTTGGACAGGATTTGCAGTTTACCATGTAGATTGGCAATAAGACGGGATTTTGCGAAAATCCTCCTCTAAGGGGGTGAAAAGGGGTGAAAACGTTTGTATGAAAAATCTTATTCCTTGGGTTTATAAACTTGAAACTTACCACGAATGAGAACACAAGTAAGTAAATAAGATTAGCACCATTATTTTTTTAAAACTACCCTCCATTGGTAATCTAGGGGTTGTTAAAGTTTGTATGGAAAAATCATAACGCGTGAGCTGATGAATTTGAAAATCAGTATTTATATACTAGATAAGAATTAATCAAACACGTGTTTTTGGATTTATCGAAAATCACCCCCCAAGTTGGTGAAAAGGGGTATTCAAGTTTTAAGGGGGGATATTAAACCACTAAACGTAGAAACCTGAATTTTGGATGACAGTTGCAGTTTATAATGTAAGTAAGCATTAAGAAAGCATTTTGCGAAAATCTACCTCTAAGGGGGAAAAAAAGGGGTGAAAACCTTTGTATGCAAAATCTTATTCTTTGGGTTTATAAACTTGAAACTTGGTACGAATGTGAGTATTAGTAAATAAAAAAGATGGACACTATTCTTTTTTCAAAACTACCCTCCATTTTTGGGTTTTTCGAAAATCACCCCCTATATTTTGAAAAGGGTTGATTAAGTTTTAAGGGAAGAATTTACTGCTTGCTTCGATAAATTCTAAACTGGGCATAATTATCTCTCAATCGAATAAAGGATACGTATTTAATTTATTTAAAAAATCAACCCCTAGCGTGTTTTTGTTTGTTTGTACTGAATAGGCCCTGAAACTACTAGAGATTTTCCAAAAGTATCCTATACTGTAAGGAGGGTGAGCGCGAATTAAATTCACTGAGTTCGAAGTTAAAAACACGCGCAGACGAAGTCGCGGGCAAAGTGCTAGTCTATATATATAAAAGAACAGGGGTTTTTCTTTTGACTCGACTACAGCCGAAACCGCTTAACGCAGAAGCTTGAATTTTGGACAGCATTTGCAGTCTACCATGTAGATTGGCAATAAGACGGGATTTTGCGAAAATCCTCCTCTAAGGGGTTGAAAACTTTTGTATGAAAAATCTTATTCCTTGGGTTTATAAACTTGAAACTTACCACGAATAAGAACATTAGTAAATAAATAAGATTAGCACCACTATTTTTTTTAAACTACCCTCCATTGGTATTCTAGGGGTTGTTAGTTTGTATGTGAAAACCATAACGCGTGAGCTGATGGATTTGAAAATCAGTATTTATATACTAGATAAGATATATCAAACACGTGTTTTTGGATTTTTCGAAAATAACCCCCCAAGTTGGTGAAAAGGGGTATTCAAGTTTTAAGGGGAGGATATTAAACCACTAAACGTAGAAACCTGAATTTTGGATGGTAGTTACAATTTATAATGTAGATGAGCATTATGAAAGGAGTTTGCAAAAATCTCCCTCTAAGGGGGTGAAAAGGGGTGAAAACCTTTGTATGTAAAATCTTATTTCTTGGGTTTACAAACTTGAAACTTGGTACGAATATGAGTATAAGTAAATAAAAAAGATGGGCATTATTACTTTTTTTAAAACTACCCTCCATTTTTAGGTTTTCCGAAAATCACTCCCTAAATTGGTGAAAAGGGATGATAAAGTTTTAAGGGAAGGATTTTATTGCTTGCTTCGATAAACTCAAAACTTGACACGTTAATTATCTCTCAATCGAATAAAGAATACGTATTTTTACTTATATTTCATAAATCAACCCCTAACGGGGTGAAAATCAGAAAATCAGTTTGTCTAATATGATTGATTGTTTGTTTGTATTGAGTTTTTAGATTTTCTTATAAGGAGGGTGAGCGGGAATTAAATTCACTGAGTTCGAAATTAGAAACACGCGCAGACGAAGTCGCGGGCAAAGTGCTAGTGATATTATAAAATAACAGAAGCTATATTTTATTGAAAGGAGTACCTATTGATTAGAAGTCGGTGGAGGTGAGGCGCACGGGCACGTACCTGAGCGCGCCGTTGGGCGCGGGCGCGGCGGGCGGCGCGCCCTCGAACACCAGCTCGTAGTGCTCCAGCAGCGTCTCCACCAGCACGTTGTAGAACTTCAGCTCCAGGATGGACGCCACGGTCTCGCGCTCCGGCCGCAGCAGCGTGGGCCCGAAGCACACGGCCAGGTTGGACGTTGACATCAAGTTCTTGTCGCTGCGCGCCGCTACGCTGCACACAGAGCGGCCGGTGAGCGGGGCGGGGCGGGGCGGGGCGGGGCGGGGACGGGGCGGGGCGGTACTCACTTGCGCAGGTGCGTGATGACCAGGTGCAGCATGTCGCGGTTGGCGGGCGGCAGCGCGCGCACGAGCGCCGCCACGCCGGCCGCGCGCTCCGCTCGCCGCTCGCACTCTGCACACACACATGAGCCTCACTACCGCACTCAATTAGAAATTACTCTAAAACCGAGTATTTAAATAAAGTAATGGTAGCGTCTTTATCTAAAGGTTTTTTTGTTATAGACTACTTTTAAGGCCTGTATTATTAAGATATTGAACAACAACTTTTGTTCTTTAACTTTTAACTGACATCAAAAAGAGGTTTCTTGTTTTGTCTCTATTAAAGAAATGTTTCAGACTGGTAATTTTGTTTTAATTTAATTTTATAACTTTTAAGAATCTTACAGCTAATCAAAAAATTAAAAAGAATCTTACATTAGTCAAAAATTTAAATGTACAGACAAACGTAATACGCTACGATTTTGCGCCTTTCGGCGCAAAAGCGAAGTAATAACTAGTACAGTTGGACATTACCGTTTATTAATTTGACCGTACAGAGCACCTTGATCAGAACAAAATATCGTCTTGATACTGCCTATCATATTTCCCGTAAAAATGCAACTAGTCATCTACACTAACATTATAAAGCTGAAGAGTTCGTTTGAACGCGCTAATCTCAGGAACAACTGGTTCGAATTGAAAAATTATTTTAGTTTTGGATATTCTATTTGTCGAGAAAATACGTTTGAATAGTTTGTGATTATGCTGATTAGTATTTAAAATATGGAAAATGAAACAAACGACTCACTGGCCACGGCGATGAACTGCGCGTGCAGCGCGCGCGTGAGCAGCGGGTCGGGCAGCGCGCGCAGGTAGCTCTTGAGCGCCGACGTCAGCGTCTTGGTCTCCCACTCCAGCGGGTCGTTGAGCGGCGGCACGCGGCGCCCGGGGGCCGCGCACGCCACCAGGCGCGCCACCTTGGAGGCCACGCCCGCCACGCGGTACAGGCCCTGCTCCTCGAGCCCGCGCGCCTCCAGCGCCGCCACCACGCGCCGCACGAACGAGAAGCCGGCCTCGTCCAGCGCCGTGGCCTCGGCGGCGGGGCGCGGCGCCAGCGCGGGCGCGCGCGGCGCGGGCGCGGCGTCCACGGCGCGCAGCCAGGCGGCGCGGTCGCGCTCGCTCAGCGCCTGCAGCGTGAGCGGCGCGCGCTCGCGCTCGGCCGGCACGCACTCCCAGCAGAAGCGGCGCTCCACGGGCTCGCTGCAGCCGCGCGCGCCGCACACGCACAGCGCCTCCGTGCCGCCCGCCTGCGACAGTGCACGACTCACTATGGCAGACTGCGACAGGCCCTCCTTTACATACTAGGCGTATGGTGTATTGAGATATTTCTATCTATATCTAAATCTATATACATATAATACAACTGTAGAAAAGTAATTATGTACATTAAAAAAAACTCAAAAAATATAGCCAGGGTGTTAAAGGACAACCAATAGAACCCATTTCTAGCACTTTTAGAATTTTTGTCTGTATGTCTGTTTGTCTGTTCGTATGTTTATTTATTCGGGCATCACGTAAAATGTACGAAAGCTATGTAAATAACTTTAATACACAACAACTGACCGTAACTTGAAGTAACATTAATTAGTTTTTGTTTCATTGAAATCGGTTCAGTCTATCAAAAGACATTTGAATTTAAAGTGTTCGAGTTGTTGAGAAGTAAAATTACGGTCAGTTCACACCGAGAAGGGCAGTTCAGTAGCGCGATCTAGCTTCGAATAGAAAAACTACATATTTGGTGTGAAGTGGAGTACAGTAGAGTAGAGTGGGATGGAATGGGACGGAATGGAATGGGGTGGAATGGATGGGAGTTTTATTACGAACACGTCAAATATTCTTGAAAAATCAAAGAAAACTCTAAATATAGAGTTTATCTGAAAAACGTAGCGATAATTAAGCGCTTCGCACTAAAAAATACATTGTTAAATTCCGACATCCACGCGAACGAAGTTGCGGGCACAGCTAGTCTTTAATAAAAACTTTAAAAAATATCAGTTTTTAGGGTTCCGTAGTCAACAAGGAACCCTTATAGTTTCGCCATGTCCGTCCGTCCGTCCGTCCGTCTGTCCGCAGTTTAGCTCAGAGACGCACAGTACTAGAGTAAGTAGAATTTTGAAATACGCCACTGGCCGTCATCCGCGGGCCGCGCGCGCGAGGCGGGGCGCTCCACACTCACCGTCTTCACGTTGATCTGGTTGTAGGGCGTGAGCGCGAGCTGGCGCGAGCTCTTCTCGTAGGTGCAGTAGTGCTTGCTCCACGTCGTCGTGCCGAACGCCTCTGCGAACACGAGGGAAAGGCTTTCTTACGAATGTTCCAAAACAAGCACAGCGAATAGACAAACTAATTATAATGCATGGTCAGCACCTAACGGAACTTGAATATGGCAGCGATGTTTTTCAGATAGACTCTAGACGGTCACCACAAGGTGGCCCGCAAGCGGCCGCGGTCGCTCGTGCTGCTGGCTCACAGTCTCGAGGACGCTCGAGAGCCACTCGGTCACCACAAGGTGGCCCGCAAGCGGCCGCGGTCGCTCGTGCTGCTGGCTCACAGTCTCGAGGACGCTCGAGAGCCACTCGGTCACCACAAGGTGGCCCGCAAGCGGCCGCGGTCGCTCGTGCTGCTGGCTCACAGTCTCGAGGACGCTCGAGAGCCACTCGGTCACCACAAGGTGGCCCGCAAGCGGCCGCGGTCGCTCGTGCTGCTGGCTCACAGTCTCGAGGACGCTCGAGAGCCACTCGGTCACCACAAGGTGGCCCGCAAGCGGCCGCGGTCGCTCGTGCTGCTGGCTCACAGTCTCGAGGACGCTCGAGAGCCACTCGGTCACCACAAGGTGGCCCGCAAGCGGCTCCGCGGTCGCTCGTGCTGCTGGCTCACAGTCTCGAGGACGCTCGAGAGCCACTCGGTCACCACAAGGTGGCCCGCAAGCGGCCGCGGTCGCTCGTGCTGCTGGCTCACAGTCTCGAGGACGCTCGAGAGCCACTCGGTCACCACAAGGTGGCCCGCAAGCGGCCGCGGTCGCTCGTGCTGCTGGCTCACAGTCTCGAGGACGCTCGAGAGCCACTCGGTCACCACAAGGTGGCCCGCAAGCGGCCGCGGTCGCTCGTGCTGCTGGCTCACAGTCTCGAGGACGCTCGAGAGCCACTCGGTCACCACAAGGTGGCCCGCAAGCGGCCGCGGTCGCTCGTGCTGCTGGCTCACAGTCTCGAGGACGCTCGAGAGCCACTCGGTCACCACAAGGTGGCCCGCAAGCGGCCGCGGTCGCTCGTGCTGCTGGCTCACAGTCTCGAGGACGCTCGAGAGCCACTCGGTCACCACAAGGTGGCCCGCAAGCGGCCGCGGTCGCTCGTGCTGCTGGCTCACAGTCTCGAGGACGCTCGAGAGCCACTCGGTCACAAAAGCCGCACTAAGCACACAGTTACCGGACGCGCAGCACAGTGTGCGGTGGATGCTGGTGTGCACGGTGAGGTTGCTTATTTTGACTTCGATTCACTCGAAAAAGTGTTCGATAACATAAATTATTACGTATGTTAACAGAACTCGGCTGCACTACACGTCCATTGCAGTTCTTAGCCGGTTATATTCATGACAAACTAGTACGCTGTTTGAAGAATAAGGTTATGACTGATCGACAGTGCGTGTGTTCGCGTAGCTTAGCGAAAGTATCTTCACCGGTTTTCGATACAACTTGAACTCCACCGCATATCTCCTATTTTCTGAATCTATACTGACAACTCATAACAAGGCATGAAAATAATCTATGGAGGACGCTGGAGACTCACTCTTCTCCATGAGGAACAGGTAGCCGGCGCGCGACACGCCGCCCGCTGCCTCCTCGGCTGCCTCCTCCTCCTTGTTCTGCACAGACACACACACGTTACACACGCACGACACACACGCGACACACGCGACACACGCGGCACACACTCACCATCTGCCGCACCTCCATCATCTTCTTCATGAGCGACTCGGTCTGCTTGCTCATCTCGTCGAAGTTGCTCCGCGTCTGCAAGGCACACAGGTTAGTGAAGCACACACACTGCCACGCGCACTCGCACACTACTTACTGAGTTCTGTGCTCTTCTACGATGTTCACTGCTCCTATTATTTACCTAAGGTCAATAAACTATGTCGACTTCACTTCAGAAAACATTGACAGCTAGAGATACATCCTAATGATTTGTTTTCGGAGCAGGATCTTTCGAATACAAGTGATTCAGTGAGCGCTATCGGCACAGTAACACGCGCGCAGCCAAACGTTTGGTAGTAAAGTGTGGCGCACACACACACACAGCGCGGCTACATGCAGCTGGTTGTTAGGGGAGGTTAGTGCGGGGTGTGCGGGGTGTGCGGGGTGTGCGGGGGGCGCGGGCCTCACCCGCTGGATGCGCAGCTGCAGGTCCTTGACGCGCGGCTCGGCGTCGGCGTGCACGTCGTGCGCCGTGTGGTGGAACGTCCACCAGCCGAACACGAAGCCCAGCAGCGTCTCCACCAGCTCGAACTTCTTGCGCTCCTGCACGGCCTGCAGCTGGAACACGTACTCCAGCGACGCCTGGCAGAAGTCGCGCTCCGCCATGTCCATCGCCGCGTCCGCCTACACACACAATTCAAATATGCAATTGTTAGTTGTTATGCAAGGCTGCAAAGTTGTTTTTTGGCGCGAGTACTTGAAAACTGAGCAAGCGAAGGATCTATTGAACCGCGAGCGGGCAAGTGGTTTAAATATTGGATCCTGAGCGTAGCGAAGTTTTCAAAGGTACGAGATGTTGAATAACTTTCTTGCCGAGCACAACTTTTCACCTCACTAAGCGAGGAAATGGAGTGGGGCCGGGTCGCGTGTTCGAATTTGAAAACATTTTCCGCGCTGGCGCGGAAAATGGACTTTTACGCTCGGATATCGAATGACAAATAGAATATTTCCGAGTGTGTGAGGTGAAAAAAATATTTACGCCTTAAAGAAGTCGAACTGTTTGGTGAAATTAAAAAGCAATTTTAATCAAAATTATATTGGTGGGAATTGTTATTTCCGCACAAATGCGATTAAGAAAAAGCGTACGTTTGAGATACTGACGCATGTTGGAACTAATCGTAGTGCGATTCAATATGGAGTGTTTAATTTGAGAAGTGCTGGTTTTGTGAATTACTATGATAAGTGCTCATTTTGCGAATTGTACATTTTGCGAAGTGCACATTTTGAAACCCACATCTCTCTTCAAATGCAATAACCAACTTTCCCTCTTGTATCAAAATGTACATATTTCAATTCTATTTCTCGAAAATTGTCTCTTTTGATATTTCTTTTGTATTGATGAAATAAAAACAATCAAACTAAAATTCAGCTTTTTGTGAATTTATGTATCCCTATTTTATAGATAACTCGATCGTGTTATAATAACAATTGATAGATGAAGCGTGCCGGACACGCCACTCTACGTACCTCTTGGAACACGGCCTCCGGCTTCTTGGTGGAGAGCGACAGCGTGCGCTCCTGGCTCTGGCAGAACTTGGCAGTCTTCTTGTCGAACTTCTTCTTGCCCTCCTGCAACATGCACACCTATGTTACAGTACACGCCTGCAAGTCGCCCGGCCACACTATTGAAGCACGCATTCCGTCGTTTCGAAGTAATCCTAATAAAACTAGCGACAATGCGGATAGGCAGTTATCCTTACTCTTAATGTGTTATTAAAACTCATGAATTTAAACAATAGTATAGTGATATTGACTCAATAGTGTCGGGATACTATGCTAGGTGCAAGGTCGGGGCAATCTATATATATAAAAGCAAAAGGTCACTCACTCATAGGACACGAAATCTCGGAAACTACCAGTGCTAGGAGTTTAAAATTTTGCATAATTTTGCATATTCTTTTTAGGACGTAGGTAAGAATGGATTTTGCGATATTACGCCCCTAAGGGGTTGTTTTTGGGGTTGACAGTTTGTATGAAACTTTTTTGCTACAAGTACTAGGAGTTTCAAATTTTGCATGCGGGTTCTTTTTAGGACGTAGGTGCTACTTTAGAAAAGGATTTTTCGAAATTCAACCCCTAAGGGGTTGTTTTTGGTGTTGAAAGTTTGTTTGAAACATCGTTATTACACGTGCTAGGAGTATCAAATTTTTCATAGGGGTTGTTTTTAGGACTTAGATGCTCACTATGACTGGGTGATTCGGAATTCGAACCCTAAGGGGTTGTTATTGACGATGATAGATACAGGTTTCAAATTTTGCATGGGGATTCTTATAGGGACGTAGGTGCTCACTAAGACGGGATTTTGCGAAATTCCACCCCTAAGGGGTTGTTTTTGGGGTTGATAGGATGTATGACACTTTGTTACTACAAGTACTAGAAATTTAAAATTTTGCATGGCGTTTATTTTTAGAACTTAGATGCTCACTATGACGGGGTGATTCGAAATTCGGACTCTAAGGGGTTGTTTGTGATGTTGATAGATACATGTTTTAAATTTTGCATGGGGATTCTTTTAAGGACGTAGGTGCTCACTAAGACGGGATTATGACGGGAAATTCCCCCCCTAAGGGTTACTTTTTAGCTTCAGAGTTTGTATGAAACTTCGTTACTACAAGTGCTACGAGTCTCAAATTATCCCAGGGGTATATCTTTAGGATGTAGGAGCATATTAAGCTGGGATGTTGCAAAAACCGACTGCGAAAGGGATATTTGTGGTCGAATGAGAGAGAATAGAATTTTAGTTGCATATTGATTTAGATTTTCTAAAAGTATTGCATAAAGAGGGAGGCCGGAGAAGAAATTCACATAACCAAAGCTCTAAATAAGCGCGGACGAAGTCGCGGAGGAAGTGCTAGTAATATTATAAACCCCCACGGAGCCTGGATTTGTCCCTTTATAACACGGGATTTCAATGTAATTGTCACAGCTGTGTGTTGTGTTAGATATAAAGTTCGGCCGTTCAGAGAATGCGTTCCTGACAGGTCGCGATTTTGAACTGACGACGTTACTTTGTAATGGCGTTGCAGTTACGATAAAAATATTTTTGCTGGTTGTTTACCGTTTTAACAATTGATGAGCATTAAAACAACATTATTATATCAATAATCAATGAATGTTATAATTTTATGACAAATACATGTACTAACTGACAGGTGTCAGGAACGCATTCTCTGAACGGCCGAACTTTAATTGTTCATAATTACAAGCTTATATTGTGTATGTCTGTCGTATTGTTGTGAGTGAGCTAGTGCGCAGTGGTAGAAGCAGGAGACGATGTTTACCTTGACGGCGCCGATGTGCTCCTTGCGGAAGCGCTCGAGCGGCTGGATGATCTGCTCGTGCGCGCGCCCCAGCTGCAACAGAACACGCCCCTTTAACAACCGGACTGGCCTTCCCAATCCCACCAGTGGACAACGTCTAAGCGTATCACGGATATGTTTTCGATCTTTTTTTTTACACGGTATTGACGAGCCATTACTGTGACAATCATTAATGATGACATCTTCAGAAAACCTGATGAATTCGGTTTCATCAGAATTAATAATGGTACGAGTATCCATTTTTTACGGGCAACCCTCAAAGAAACAGTGACAAGAATTATGATTGCTATGACGATATAAGAATTTGCGTTAGGAAACAGTCAAATTGCCGATGTGGGGGAAATACTGACTTGTTTTTTTTTTGTAAAATATTTAATAATATCTATAGTTCTATACTAATATTATAAAGCAGAAGAGTTCGTTTGTTTGAACGCGCTAATCTCAGGAACTACCTACTAGTTGGAATTGAAATATTATTTTGAGTTAGTATTCCATTCATCGAAGAAGGCTTTAGGCTATAATAATATAACATCACGCCATCACTGATAGCAGCGGAGCAGCAAAAAGAAATGTTTCGTAATCGGGAAAAATGTATTCCTTTTGGAGAGCTTCCGTTGCGTGCGCTGCGTAAACGGTTAGAGTTAGATATGCAAAAATTATGTACCACGGAATTATTCCTCATGAAATGTTCTAAAATAAAGTCCGCGGGAGGATTTATATCTATCTTCTAAGGTTAAGTCATTATAACTTTTTTTATGGAAATCAAAGTTTTTAAAGTAATGCATCTTATCCGAATAAATACGTTTACCATCACAAACATTTAATTTTGAGCAAAATTGCTCTTGACATCATATTTTGATTTCAATGAATATCTTAGGAGATATCAGTTTCAATTTAATACCTCAACAAAATAATGACGGGCTGGGTATGTATGGCGGGTATGCGGCGATAAGATTCCTCTTTGAGGACTGGTTGGAGAGGCGCTACGGCGTCCTCGCCTTTAACCTGACGCAAGTCATCCCAGCCACGGTTGTTGCGGGAGGTACCTCAGGGATTCGGTAGCAGGTGAAGGAAATATGGAGCAAGCGGAACGCGTGAGGGAAAAGACATAATTATATAGTCTAACTCTCGCCCCAGCCACCGCTGAAGACGCCCAGGGCGTCGGAAATCACGGAGCATATTCTAGCCGCTTACGGACGGGGAGTAATGGGTAGGTAGCTCGCCATCCGAGCAAGGACAAGGCCCGAGTCACGCACGGCGCGTCGTGTTCCACGCGCTCCTCGAGGTAACTGATGGGGAAAGAACCATAGGGCCAAACACCTAAAATGATGCGGGTGAAACCGCGGGCACAACCTAGTATGAAATAAGTGTAAAAATGAATGAAGATAAATAAAGGCATGAAAAGCGGGGGAGGAATCGTGAATCTGTGAGCTCCCAACTCTCGGATGCTATAAACCTTACATCACTCTCTCCTCTCATCAACCGAAACCTATAAGTTTTGGGAATGGCCGGGAAGTGTTGGGCACAATGTTGCTGACATGAAGCAATCGTTGAAGGAGTTTGGCCGCCTGAAAAAAGTACTAAATTAGTTTTTATCAGGTGATAATAAGGTGCGCGCCTTCAAAGGCTAGGTCGTGACTGTCTTAATTTACTCTTTTGGCGTTCGTGTGATTGTCTATAATATTATGTGGGATGTGGAGATCACTGTGCCGTTACTGTGTCATTTTAGCCATGCGCTGTTCATGGCTACAATTGGTAAATTTACGCAAAAAATGTGTAAAGTAAAAAGGAGATACCTATAGTAACATTAATCCTAATATTAAACAGAAATCGTTTCTACAACAAATGCTCCAGAATATTTCTAAGTCTTTTTTGTCTGAGGCCCGCGATGTCATGAACTTTAATGAATTATCCGAAGTAATATCGAAAGTAGTTGAATGACTGTAGTATACGTAACCCGCTGGTCGCTGTTAAGATGTGGGTGTCACGTCCTGGCCGCGCGGGCGTGACGTCGCGTGCGGCTGCTTAGCTCACGTAATGCGCCGCCAATTATGTCAAGCCCCTCATTAGCATGCACCCGCAGCCGCCAGCAGGCACCCTACACGTGAACGTGATCGTTGGCGAACGGCATCGAAAGTGATTCCCGAAGGTCGGGCGTGTTTACCAACAGCTCCCAGTTCCCACTGACAGCGATCCCCACCTAAACATACACGCACTAGTTTTCCTTGACATTGAACTGAGTTGATCAAAAGTAGCACTAATCACTTCAATACATATATCTTCCGATGTCCGTTGATCTTAGAAACTCGCTCACTATCTACACGAAGGCCACACGAGCGTAACCGCACAGAGACGCTCCAAGTTGTTACACATATGAAATATCTCAGTGCACGTATTACTTTAGGCCTAAAAAAAGTATAAATTGTTTGCATGAGATGTTTTTTTCCCAAGTAGGTATACAAGGCAGGCAGCTCTAGGGTCTAGGTAAACCTGGGACCGGTTTCTAAGCTGCCACAACTGGTAGAAGATAAGTTAACCGCCTGGCTAGATCAAGAGCTGAAAGGCTATCCTTAACAGAAACCAAACTCACATCACTCATGGACAGGGCCGCGCCAACCCCTTGCAGCGCCTGTGCGCAAAGCTTATGAAGCGCCTGCGTGCAAAACCTATGAAGCGACTTTTACGTGTCGACTTTCGAATTTCTTTCATAAATTCAATTTTTTTGTATATATGTAAATATGTTGTAATGTGACAAAAATAATTTAAACAATTGTCACTAGTCATCCGGCGCCTCTATTACCCTGGCGCCTGTGTGCGCCGCACACTTCGCACATAGGGGCGGCGCGGCCCTGCTCATGGATCATGTGTTCGGTTGGTAAGCATTCATACCTCAGTATATTCGGAACTGAGTCTTGTTTGTAAGGACCTCAAGTTGTTATCTATCATTCTCATTTGGTTAACATCCTACCGACCGAATTCGTAACCCTCCCATTTTCCCGGAAATAAAAAGTCTGTATTTGGCAACCCTGCCTGAAACTTGCAAAAATACAAGATAATTTTAAATTCGGGGGCCATCTTTCGATCTAATGATCGATAACAATGGCTACATCTATGCATCTTTAAACAATTTATTGTAGGACCAATATCTGTAGGACCAACTATCTCTTTCTTGTACAACATTTATGTTTGTACAGATGCCAGCACTTCGACCTACCTCAAACTTTTCGAGGTCTAGGTAGGAATCTTTAGAGAACTTTAGACAGGTCACCAAAGATGAGACGGATCTCAACAACTCTTGCTGAGGTCCGTCTTTGGATGGGTGGGCAAGGTTGAGCAACCCTCGTTGAGGTCCTTCTTTGGATGAATGTATTTGTTTACGATATGTAATTGAGATTTATGTGTAGGTAGGTATAATGATCTAATACGATTTCGATATTTTTTTAGAGTTCTGCAAAATCATAATTTTTCAGTAAACCTCTTTAAGTAAAAGTTATGTGATCAAGGTTTTTATGATAAAAAGACGCGCACTTTAGCAATTTAATGCAGATGTAGTAATTCCGAAGTATAATATGATGTGTATGTACTGACCATGCGGTCCCGCTCGTCCTCGATGGTGCGGATGAGCGTGGCGAAGTGGTGCAGCGAGCGGCTGATGACGCGCTCGTCCTCCGTCATGGAAGCGCCGATGCACGCGAACTCGAACTGCTCCATGCTGGTGGCCAGCGCCTGCTGCGCCGCGCCCAGACCTGCACAACACACGCCCATCACTTCCCACACAGACACACCAACTGTTCCTCTGCAACATTTATTAATGTATTGATCTCATAAGCTACAGCCTTGTGTTAGCCTTTTGAACCTGAACTACTACTGCTGACACAGGTGGCGACCCCATCATCAGATCAACTCTAGATCCCTGTCATGGTGTGAAGTCAGTTCCAAGAGGTCCTCGATGGTTATTAACAGCCTGTTTGGGCTCATCACGCTGGTCTTGATGAGAACTTTAGACTTGGCTGGTTAGACTAGGTCTGAGGATGGAGACGGAAGGCAGTAGCGTAGTAGTAGAGATTTTTAAGATTTAACAGCAACTGTATCGCATCTTGATGAGAACTTAAGACATAGCTTGGATTTAACAGCCGTCGACAGTCTGAGAATGGACTTCAGTTGCTAGAAGTCCTCAACAGTTAATGCAGTAGTTAGGTACTATGATGGTTGCGTTGACAATGAAAAACGTGAAGATGTGTTGCTCCATGTATTTATACACTCTAATCATGGTATAATTTTTTTTTTTGAATGGTCTTTCTTTATTTCTAAATCTTTGATAAGATTACGTGTGGTACCTAGATGAATACTTTTAATTAGTTTATTATCAACACTTAGTACTTTAAAAAATCACGAAATTGGTACCTCCGCGCAATTGGTCGCAATCTAGGTACCATCTACCATGTGATGTGAATTAAAAAGTGTCGAAGATTCGTCATATCATCGGAGGGTCAAGCATTGCCAGCTGCGAGCAAAGCAATGACAGCCTTCATCAACTAGACGCCGCCGCCGGCGCCGCCCGAGGGAAACAATTATGTCAATCTACGTTATGATAATCATGAAGGCGATTGTACGTGGCAGTGCGTCCAGCACGCGCGCTCGCTGTACTAATATGACTGTGATCCTATACATTACACATTGCAAGGTCACTTTTTGTGTCGCGCTCATTGTATAAGCGTATAAACACATCTCGCAGCCCGAGCTGTGACTCATCCGAACGATCACCGTTTCTCGTACATGTGACGACCCCGACGCGACGACGCGACGTTACCTACCTGAGGACGTACATACTTTCCTAGAATTTTGTTATGAAATCGACATGAGCTCATTAAGTAAGTATATTAATGTTAATTAGGCGGTGAGTGGTAGTCGTGAGCTGCGGCCGCGTGTGCAGCGCGCGCCCGCTCAAGGACGAGATTAAGAACGTGCAGATAGTGAATGTAAGTTGTCTAATATCTCGATACGAGTCGATAGCGGCGATTACTCACTATCAGCCTCGTCTTATCGAGCGCGACCACCGCCACTTGTGCGACCAACGACACCCATCTTGAAACATTTCAAATAACTACCTAATCAAATATTGTTGGTGTCCTTAGCGTGAACTAATACCATTTCCGAATAATTATTTTAGTTCGGATTTCATTTTACCGAAAACCAAGTATCGAATGGTGTAATTTTTTTTCTTAAGTCAGGGGGTTCAATTCCTGGCCAGGATTATTGAATTCAAAATCGACTCGACTCCTTTTTAATATTTTGAAATATTCCTCATAGTTTGGATATAGTAATATGATGATCATCAAAGTGTCATGTATCATAGGTATTACTTTACTGAACTATGTTTCGCCAATTCACATAACAAATTTTTGC
Source organism: Agrotis segetum (assembly GCA_036375495.1). NCBI lineage: Eukaryota > Metazoa > Arthropoda > Insecta > Lepidoptera > Noctuidae > Agrotis > Agrotis segetum. The sequence goes on from JAQSVV010000002.1 coordinate 106,281, forward strand.
TGTAGGCTCAGCCTTTTGAACTTTTCTCATTTGCCCTACAGTCATACACTACAACTAAACAAAACTTTAGGGTACATGAGTTGGTCACAAACATACTGAACCAAATTAGATACCTAAAATTTTTATGGGACCATCAACAATGCAGTATTGAAGAAAAAATAATCTTAGAAGTCGGGCCAGAAACCTCAGAGTAACACAAGTTGATGAATGATGTACCAAAATTTATTCAATAGTTGCAGCTGGCAGAAGGAACTGTTAAACAACAGTTATTGTTTATTGTGTTTAATTTTTGGACAGTTTTAATTAAAAACTATGAATGATGTTACAAAGGTTCTGTAATAATTCTGGTGATCTAAAAAGAGTGTCCATGGAGTTTCTTGCCCATTCTTCTCCATAGAGATCTACTTCTTGAAACGGACAACTATGGTACTTTCACAGTTTTTATGTCTTGTGACTGGGACTGTAGCACCATAATTTTTTACTGTTTAATAATAATTATTCCTTTAATTGTCTCTGACAATTCAAAAGTGCCTGTAACTGGCCTACTTGAAACAAATGCTTTGATTTTATGCTGAGCTTTAGTGATGTCTCTACATGTAACATTTGATTGGATGGAAGAGCTCAGCTCCACCTTTTGGCTTTTTGCATCATCACAGACACTGCCCTTAGCAAACACTTGAACAGAACCTGAACAACATCCACAGAATTCTATGTATGGAACTACATGCTACTGAGAGCAGAGAGCATGGTATGTCAGCAGTTCACCACATGAACATGTACAACTATTATAGCTGAGGGCCATCAGTAACTATGAGTACATACACTAATTAACAAAGTCATTGACACACATGCAGCGACATGGACATGAGTCACACTCAGCAGGCCGGGATGCAATGTTCATCCTGCACTAGCTGCAACATACTACAAACAACTACAACATGCGAGGTACATATTAACATCAAAGTAAGTGACATTTATGGTCAGTTCACACCGAGACGCGACGCGAAGAGACGTGACGCAATGATACTTCAAATTTGTATCTTTTCTTGTAGTAAACAAAGTCAGATTTTGAATCGCATCAAGCGGCGCGGAGCCGCGCTACGTCGCGCTGCATTGCGAAAGGTGTATCTTTTGTTTTTTAAAATAAAGTTTTTGAATAACTCTATTGAAATGTGGGCGCAGCGTCACGTCTCGGTCTCAGCTGACCCTTACAAAGAATGTTGTTGTTCCTAGAGTTGTCACAGGTGTACACACATTATGTCAGCTACCAGAACAACTAAATATGTACTATAAAATTATTGTGCCCACAGGGAATGGAACTCCCTGCATCTGCGGCATCTGTTTTTCCTGATAGCTGTAACCTTGGGGTCTTCGTATAGTAGTCAAATGCAAAAATTCGTGAAATAAAAATAAATGCATTCATACAATACAATATCTTAATTAAGTAAACAACATACAAACATCTGGTTTGCTTAGTGACACATGTGATGCGCTTGTGTGTGTGTGTCACCGACTGCACACTTAGGACTGATTAGCTGTTATCAGCTATGGACAATTGAGTGCTCACAACAACAGAACAAGGTGCAGCAACCAACACTTGACACACTAATGTGCAGAGTCCAGTGAAAACAACGCTAAGATTACGCTCTTAGTAGCATAAAGCGAAGTGTTCACATCGTTCTAGCTGAGTTTGATATAGACGCGCGACGCCAGAGGGACAGCGCGCCCATTGATTACCGAAAATTCAGAACACTGTCAGTGCCCACATTACGCGCCTGCCCCGCGTACACAGCGAGCTGTACACTTACGCTTGGCGGCCTGCACCACATCCTTGACTTCTTTGATTAGCCGCTTTATCTGTTGACTGGTGCGCTCCAACTCCTTCTCGTGCCTCTGTAGATTCTCCCGGAACTGGGGGCTGTCCGCGAGGCACTCAGTGAACTCGAGCGGCTGCAGGCCCACGCCCATCGTCACCCACTCGCGCTCGCGCTTCAATCACTCACGGTCACAACACCATGCACTTTCACCGAGTGCGCTCCAGCGCCAACATCGCGACCAGGTGCTCCGCACTTGCTACCACTGGACGGATTCACTTGCGATCAAATAAGACACCACTAGCCACTACCACACTACACTATTGAGTAAAACGAATAAAAACGACAATTAATAAAATACATTGACAGACGGACGATTGATGCTTAGCTGCCAAACAAATTGTCAGACTAGCAGCGTTGCCAGTGTAATTTCCCAAAAAGGTACGGTTGGCTTTCTGAAAAGGTACGGTTTTTAACTTCAAGGTACGGTTGGGTCAGGATACTTCTGCAAGAACTAGATCAGTTTTTTTTCTTCTTCGAGTTTCCTGTCTGTGATCATAGGTTGGAAAAAAAGTGATATGGAATGAAATATTCAAAGGGACATGGTGAAGTAGAACATTATTACCGATTGCCAATATTGAACAAATTCATTTTTAAATCAATTATAGAATGAACTCGAAGAAAAATAAAACTGATTTAGTTCTTGCAGAAGGATTCCGAGCATTTTTCAAAATTCTAGCGAAACCGTACTTTCGCTAGAATTTTGAAAAATGCTACAGTCTACTCATATTCTACAGAAAAAACAAGGTGTTAGTCCAAAAAAAAAATGAAATATAATGTTTTAGGAACTAAGAAAATTCCATTTTTGAACTAAGAAAATGTGTCAGAAAGTTGAAAAAAGTACGAGTCTCATTATTTTCTATTAGTTTTATTAGTTGTTTTTTACCTTTATAGTGAAAAATAAATCACAAATTCACAAGTATAGAAAAGGTACGAAAAAGGTACGGTCTACCAAAGGTACGGTTGTGGTACGATTGTATGACGAATAGTACGGAAAACCGTACTTTTTGGTACGGTCTGGCAACGCTGCAGACTAGCTCACAGACAGCGTTGCCAGTATGATTTCCCAAAAAGGTACGGTTGGCTTTCTGAAAAGGTACGGTTTTTAACTTCAAGGTACGGTTGGGTCAGAATACTTCTGCAAGACAGCAAGAACTAGATCAGTTTTTTTTTCTTCTTCGAGTTGGCTGTCTGTGATCATAGGTTGGAAAAAAAATAGATAATAGAATATAAAATAATATAATAAAAAATAGGTTAGTTCATTTGTAAATCAATTTTATTAAAGAATTAACTCGAAAAAAAAAACTGATCTAGTTCTTGCAGAAGAATTCTGACCCGTATGGTTTCGCTAGAATTTTGAAAATTGCTATAGTCTACTCATATTCTACAGAAAAAACAAGGCGTTTGTCAAAAAATGAAATGTAATGTTTTAGGAACTAAGAAAATTCCATTAATGTAATTTGTGGCCATATTTTAGTATCAAATGTGCCAGAAAGTTGAGAAAAGTACGAGTCTCATTACTTTCTATTAGTTTTAGTTTTATTAGTTGTTTTTTACCTTTGTAGTGAAAAATAAATCACAAGTATAGAAAAGGTACGGTCTGGCCAAGGTACGGTTGTGGTACGATTGTATGACGAATAGTACGGAAAACCGTACTTTTTGGTACGGTCTGGCAACGCTGCTCACAGACTAACTAATCTTTTTTTTTTATATTTATTCATGATCATGGATACAAGTCTTTCGAGTCTTTCAGTCGATTAATGGTGAACGCACACCTAGCCGCACCGCAGTCTGTTTTCTTACCGATTCACAGTATTTCGTCTAGTACCACAGAATATATAATAGTACCTAAAGGCACAGAAGGCTTACTCCCAAAAAGAAAACAAACAAATGTAAAATCTATGCACGAAAGAATAGAGTCCATTTTTACTTGCACCCGCATCACCCACCTACTTTTATAATAGCCTAAACTTCCCGTGCGCAAGCAAAAATAAACTGAATAGTGACGCGCGAGAGTTCATTTTAGTTTATCTGACGCCAACGACATTAAGGTGATTGCGTCGATGTAGCCCGCGAAATTCAAATATTTTTACGTTTTTTGCAATTTGCAGGCCAGTGACATGTTGTAACTTTATAAATATTTGTGTTGCGCAAATAACAAGTATAATTTTAAATATAAAAATTGTCAAAAAATTCGCTCCATCAGCTCTCACATAGAAAAGGTGCATCGTAGTTAGATTTCGGAGATTTTAACATGATGCACCTTTTCTATGTGAGTGCTGATGGAGCGAGTTTTTTGATATTTTTTATATTTAAAATTATACTTGTTATTTGCGCAACACAAATATTTATAAAGTTACAACATGTCACTGGCCTGCAAATTGCAAAAAACGTAAAAAAATTTGAATTTCGCGGGCTGGTTGGAGCATCCCCCTTAAAAGGTTACTGTCGGTCAAGCTCAATAGGGTTGCGACTCGCGAGTTTGGGCATAGTTAGGTAGGAATACGTATTTTATGCATTGTTTAATTACATATATATTTATGTTAATTAATATTAACATAAATAAATATAATTAATATTAACATAAATATATATCACTCCTCATGACCTCCTTAAGTCCCTCAAGGAATTTTGTTTTTATCATCAGCCTATATCTTTTTCTGTTTCGTCATCGATTACTTCATATTCATATCGATTGGTAGCACAGAATGTTAACAGTAGGTACCTAACCTACGGCACCTTACGTGAGGAATAATATATACACCGTGACTTTTTAGTCGCCTTACAACAGCAGCCCAGTTTATGTATCCAATGACTAAAACACGTTTATAATATAAAATATGTATTTAAGAGATTTAAAAATTTAAAAATAAAATTTTAATTCGTTATTATGACGCATAAAAAAGTCGCGAAGAGAATTGCGATCGCTGACCTTGAATGCGTAGTGTAGCCATTTTCTGAGTTTGAACGTGTCTAAACAATAACGATCTTCATCTTCCTACTTTCTACCGATCATAATTCGAACTACCCGTATTCAGCTTAGGTGAGTGAGAGTGATGTCAGGTTTGATAATCGTCTATTTTATTTATCTTGGTCGTCTTGTAGGCCAAATTTGTAACCTACCTAATCATGCTTAACTGATCATGATTACTAGCCGGTACTTGAATGACATTAATAAGCACGCCACAAGCAGGTAGATAGTTTTTTGATCATTATTAAATATGTACTACATAGATAAATATTCACTTTTTTTCTTACCTTTCGAAATCACGCGGTAGTGTGTGAAACGTGAGGCTCCTATCACTGTCATTATTTAAACAACCAAACGTTATGCAGTATTTTTTTTTCCTCATCATATATATATTTTTTTAACTCATGCGTAAATTCAACCAAACACCAAACTTAAATATTATATAAGTAAACGCGTGCGTAGTGGGCGGCGCGCGGCAACCGACTAAATGTCCACTCCGAAGTGGTCCCCGCCAATGCTTGCAGTTTTATACCTACACTGCGGAGTGAGCCAGGCCTGCTAGTACAAGCTAGCGGGACAAAATTCATGACGTCATTTCCAGGAACTCATGAGAACATCTTGTAAACAACCCTTCCCAGTTGAGAAATTCAAAAAAAATCATTTGTTTGTTACTTCAACAAGTAATTTTGTGGAGCGGTTAATGTTCATTACAAGGAAGCGCAATTTTCATCTGTAATAAGTTTCATTTTTAGCACACTTGTGACGTGACACCATCTGTAATAATTGATATGAAAGTGAAACGATTTTCTTGTGATGGATTATACTATTGAGGGTATGTACTTACTATTTTGACTTGATTAAAAAAAATACATGTACTCTTTTGCCCAAATTAGAGCTTAAAAGTATGTTGAAATAATCCCACATATTTTTTCTTAACTTTAAAGGGTTGCAACTTTTTGTATCCCAATGTATCCGGCTAGATTTTTCTGTATGTTATAATTGAAACATTCAGGCCTAGGTAACTTTAGTTTTTGGCTCCCGAAACCGCCCGCAGATAAAGTAATTTACTTTATTTCAGAACGAGCCATAGCTATGATAAATGTATGTATGTACATACATCGATTACTCCGAGGTTTTTAGTCCGATTTGTGTGATTATTTTTTTGTTTGATGCAGTATACTTCCCATTTGGTCTTATAAAAATTTCATCCAATTTGGTTCAGTAATTTTTATTTTGTGAGCATTTTAATTAATTTCGGCTACTTGGATGACTAGATGATCTTTACTTTTTGCGTGTTTGTTACGCGATTACTCCGTCAATTGTAGACCGATTTTCAAAATTCTTTTTTTTTGTACTAGGGATCGTTCACGTTCGTGATATTAGTATTAAACAAAAGTAGAAAATTTGGTGACCATCTTGCATGCACACCATTGGACTTAGAGAACACAGAACGACGTAAGACGCCTTATTTATACGTACAATATATATACTTAAACAATTAAATAAGTAAAAAAATAATTTTGTCTCGCCAGCTTGTACTAGACGAAACACTGTGCGATTTTGCGGCTCTCTGCGATGCGGGTAAGTGTGCGAGGTTTCATAGAACTTCATACAAAAAATTCGTAATGCGGGGACTGCGGAGACTACGGTGCGGCTAGATGTGCGGTCACCATAAAACAAGAAGAAAACCGGAAGTCGTGACTGTGCTCTCGCTAACAGCACTTTGAATGATTTTTTTTTTCACTTATTACGTAAGTTTTATAGCACAATAATAAATCTAACAAACTTGCGTTTATTGTTTCCATTAAAATATTAAAACGTTGTCAGCAAACGAAAAGATTAATTTCATTTTCAAGACGTTCTGGCCAAGCTCTACTTATGTGTTCGTAATAGAAATAATTATAGAACCTACTCTTCTGTTCTCTTCGATTCCTTTTTCTAGTTGAGTAGGGTTACTAAGTGGGTTACTACGGTACGGTTACTAAACATTGCACAGTCCACACTTTAAGTCTATGAATTTTGCTTTAGTTTTTGGTAACAGTGTAACAGGGCAGGGCGGGAGGTAGCGATGGGTCGTTGACGGTTTTTTCGTCAACGAAACGTTAACGTTGATTCACGTTTGTCAACTAGTTAATCAACTAGTTAAATTCGTCAACGAGTTGAATGAGTTAACGTGTTCATCTCGTTGACGAATTTAACTGTCAATGACTGTCAACTTGCAACGTAAACCGTTGATTCATTAAACGGTTTATAATCAACGATTGCGCGTTTAATTTAAGAAACAATTTCATTCAAATTTTGTATTGGAAATGTTTTATGTACAAACTAACATTTTAAATTGTGTGAAATAAAAATATTATTATTACATTTTTCACAGAGGGCTGTTCGCTATACCTCGTGCGTCTCAAAAATAGTACATTTCAAATAATACATTGGGATAATTAAAAAAACTCCACAAATATTTATGTACTATTCAAATAAATAATTCGAAAATCAACTCATTCAACCGCTCGCAATCTATGACTTTAAAAATATCGAACCATAAAACTCAACGTTGAAGATAACGTTTGCGTTCTCGTTAATTCAACTCACAGATTCAACTCGTTGAATTAACGAGAACGAACGAACGAACGAGTTCAACTCATAAACGTCGTTGACGAATTCAACTAGTTGTACACTCGTTCGTTCGTTCGTTCTCGTTGAATTAACGAGAACGAACGAACGAACGAGACGTCGTTGACGAATTCAACTAGTTGATTCATATTCAGTTAACGTTGATACGTTGACTGGAGATCAACGGTTGATTCAACTAGTTCGTTGATTCAACGCTCATCCCTAGCGGGAGGGACTGCCAGAGTCAGAGTTCAGACTTGTACCACAGCTAAAATCCACCGTGAAGGGACCTACTGATACACATGCTTTAAAGTAGCATGCTAATTTTGAGCATGCTCAAATAGTTTACATTTGCTAGCAAATGCTAATTTTTTGTACAGCTTTTGATAGTGTCGCTTTTATAGATCAAATTCTAGGAAGTAATGATGATATACGACAGTCAGACTTTAGTGTAGATAATAATTAACGGACGACACGAATGTTACAGTGTACAGTGCAGTGGCTGAGCGATTGGACTAGAGCAGTGCGTGTCGTGGGTTCGATTCCAGCACGGAGCAAATATTTCTATGACCTATTAGATTCTCTACACAATATTTTCTAATAATGCCAGCAATTATATTCTCAGAATCTGTAAAGAACAGCCAGAACTTCTACTTAGCGGGTCGCGCGTCGATGGCAAATCGTTGCTAGACTTTTTCAGGTAGACGTACTCCGCTCACTGATGCAGTCATTGTCTGTGGTCCTGTGGAGGTATTTCTACTGTATCCAGAAAGCACCCAGAAAGTTGGCAACGTCGCAAATTGCTGGCAAATATAAATTTGATTTTACTTCATGAAAATAAGAATTATGGTTCTATAGTGCACTAAAAAATAAATAGAAATGCAAATAAAACACTGAATTTGATGTTGTAACAGTTTTCGGAGTAAAAAAGGCATTTGGCAAGTTTCCAAATACTTTTTTTTACATCAAAAACTATTTATTCGGTGTATTCTCTAATCAATGTTTTAGTGCACTACAGAGCCATATTTCTTATATTTCCATAAAATAACATTACCAAATTAATTAAAACTTGCAAATATTTGCGACGTTGTTGTCAACTTTCTGGATAAGCGCTCTAAAACACTCTTTAATAATATTCTGTTTTTGGGCGTGTATATGTACAGACTAGCACTACTCCCGCGACTTCGTCCGCGTATGATTTCCGAACTTTGCCTTTGTGAATTTCTAGTCCCGGCCACCCTCTATATGGGATACTGTTGGAAAAACGAAATCAATGTTCAACAAAAATTCTATCAACCCGCAATATTGCGTCTTAGGTAACACCTAGGTCCTAAATATTTAAGACTCCTAACTATCAACCGCGATACAAACTTTTAGGGGTTGAATTTCGTATCATCCTCTCTTAGTGAGAATCTGTACCCTAAATAGAAACCCCCTGCAATGTTGAGTCCTCTAATTAAAAACTCCAAAGACAACCCCTAAGGGGTCGAACTTGTAAAACTCCGTCTTAGTGAGAACCAAGGTCCTAAAACAACCCCCATGCTGAGAAACTCTAAGCAAATGCTTAGAGTTTCTCAGCATGGGGGTTGTTTCAACAAAGTTTCATACAAACTGTCAATCCCATAAACAACCCCTTAGGGGTAGAATTTCAGAAAAGTGCCTTGGTGTATTTGCGTCATAAAAGAACAACCTTGCAAAGTTTAATACTCCTAGCATTTGTAGTAACGAAGTTTTATACAAAAAATATCAACCCCTAAATCAACCCCTTGGTGTCTATTTTCATAAAACACCCGCAACTACGCCCAAAAAAGAATCTCTATGCAAAATTTGAGTCTCCAAACTATCGACCCTGAAAAAACCTCTTAGGGGTCGAATTTCGCAAAACCGTCTTAGTGAACATTTAGGTCTTAAAAAAAGCCCCTCGCAAAATTCGAGACGCATAGCACTTGTAAGTAACAAAGTTTCATACAAACTATCAAACACAAAAACAAACCCCTTGGGGGTCGAATTTTGCAAAATCCCGCCATGGTGTGCATCTAAGTCCTGTAAAGGAACCCGGTGCAAAATTTGAGGCTCCTCGCACTTGTAGTAACAGAGTTTCATACAAACTTTCAACCCCAAAAACCACCTCTTAGGGATCAAATTTTGCAAAATCCCGTCTTAGGTATTACTTACGTTCAAGAAAGAACCCCTATGTAAAAATTTGAATCTCAATACTATCAACCCCAAAAAAGGTGTTAGGGGTCGAACTTCTCAAAATTTCCGTGTGTTCCCGTTCGTCCACTCGACTTTGTCCCACTAGTGGGACGAACGGGAATTCGTTATTTATTTTCCCGATGGTCCCATTAAATTTTTAAGTGGACGAATGGGAATAATTTATTAATTCTTTTTTGTAGTTCTATTGATCCCACTAACTAATATAAGACCGGTGGTTTTAATTGGTAAAAAAATCAAATTTGGAATAAAAATCCGTCATTTCAATCACAGTAAAAATCACAGAATCAACTTTGCGATTTATAAAAATAAAAATAAATTTATAAGAAAAAATTTATAGCCCTTGTCGAGAACGAAGTGGAGTAAAGGACAACCAAACTACGAAACAACGAATAAACATATTTCTGCACAAATCTTTTTAGTGGGACGAATAGCACTAATCGAAGAACATATTCCCGTTCGTCCCCTCTTGAATTACGAGTGGGACGATCGGGAACAAATTAAATATTATTTTTGTAAATTCCCGTTCGTCCCACTAGTGGGACGAAGTCGAGTGGACGAACGGGAATACACCAAAATTTCCACCTTGGTGAGCATTTACATCTTAAAAAGTACCACCATGCAAGATTTGAGAAGCCTAGCACTTGTTTTGAAAAAGTTTCATGCAAACTATCAACCCCGAAAACAAACCCCTTAGGGGTCGAATTTCGCAAAATCCCGTCATGGTGACCATCTACGTCCTAAAAAGAAACCTCATGAAAACCTTGACATTTCTAGCACCTGTAATAACGAAGTTTCATACAAACTATCAACCCCAAAAACAACCCCTTAAGGGCCGAATTTCGCAAAATCCGTTCTTAGTGCTCACCTACGTGGTATAAGGAGGGCTTATGCCAAAATTCAAGTTTCTAGGCCCAGCGGTTTGGGCTGTGCGTTGTCAGATCAGTCAGTCAGTTTTGATATAAAGCTCGATTATTTTATATAATAGATAAAGCATAATGTTTCCGCTCTGGACGGCTCGGAAGGCACTGTCAAACTCCTACTGAATAAAAATACACAGTGTTCCTTCAAATCCTCTTGATATTACAGGGCCGGGTAACCTACTTACACAATCCCGCAACTCCGGCAGATGTTTGGCCCTATGTGGAGCCGTCGGAGCTCGCCAGGATCACTGCTCCTTGACGAGGGACGAGCTACCCATTACTCGATGATACCCTGGTGTGCAGGAGCAACATGCGCCACAGCTCGCAGCATTATTAGATAAATAAAATTCGAGGCGTCAGTAAACAGTAAGATTATATTCAGAAGAGGGAGCGAACAGTATCGGAGGGCGCGCCGGTCACGAGTCCTTGGCGGCGGGCGCGGGCCCACCCTCTTCCTCCTCGTCGTCGTCGTCGGACTCGTTGTCGTCGTCGTCGTCGTCATCGTCGTCTTCGTAGGACGAGTAGTCGGCTCCGTCGGCGGGCGCGTCACCGTAGCTGCAGTCGGCGCCGTAGTCGTCCTCGTCGGCGAGCGCGGCGCCCTGGCGGCCGTAGCGGTGGCTGCGCGTGGACATGCTGAGGTCGGCCGTGACGTGCGTGGGGTAGGCGCAGCGCGGACAGGGCGGCGGGCCGCGCCGCTCGCCGCGCACGCCGCGCCGCCGCACGTGCTCCTCGCAGAAGCACGTCTTGCAGCGTAGGCACGAGTACTGCCCCAGCCGGTTGCACGACTGGCCTGCGGACATACACGAGTCTGTCTATCTTAGCTATGTGCGACTCGTCCGAAGTCCGTCGTCTACGGATTTTGTAACTCACATACAATCAAAAACTGGCCAAGTGCGGGTCGGAAAGCACAAAGTAAAGGGTTCCCATATAAATCAAATCTACATTTACAGTTGAAAAACATCGTTTCACGTATACTTTTTGTTATCCATACATTTTACTAATTGGCTGATAATTAATATGTTGCAGTCCAAAGTGAAGTTTAACTGGTATTATGAATATCTTTATGAAAAAAGAAATTCCACCCTGTATATCCAGTGAATTTTTAACTGGGTGTGGATGGCTATATCAGTCAGAAACTATTAAGAATATCGAAAATCATTGAAAGCAGTCTCGAGCCCGATTTTTACGAAAACCAAAACTGAATCATTGGACTTTAGGTAATCAATTATCCTGGCCAGGAATCTAGCCTGCTGATTTTGGCACAATTCAAAAAACATTACACCATTTGAGTGTCGCTAATAAGAATCAAATTCTGGGAAGTAATGATATACAAGACTAACTGACTTGTTACCTAGTTGCAACAAGAAGTGGATCACAAGTTTCTTCGTGATGTCCCGTCTATTGCTCGTATATGTTGTTATATCTTTGATTGCAGATAATGAACTAGTTGCTCGCAGTCTTGGCCGAGTGGGGAATCGAACAGCTGGAATAGACACGTGTGGGGGGGGCCATGTGGTAGTGTGGTACTTACACTTGTAGGTCTCGGACTCGAGCACCTGGCAGGAGGCCTGGTGCTCGAACTGGTCGTCCTCGCACAGGAAGCCCTGGCAGAAGCAGCAGCGGAACACGCGGCCGCCGTGCTCCCACACGCCTGCCAAACCAAACAGTCCAACTGTACAGCCGTCACATATTTTATATAGAGTTAGTAAGTGATTGAGGACGCGGTTGATGGCACAGTGGCCGAACGTTCCCCGCACGGAAATAATATTTGTATGATCTGCGTCTAGTTGATTAGGGTCCGGGTGTCTGTCTATGTGAGTTTCTGTTTGTCAACGCAACCACCACAAAAGGAGACGTGTCGCAGTCCGTCAACGAGCACACATATACCTGCCGCTCGCACACATGCAGCTGACGGTACTTGTTGGCTGTTGACTGAGCACTCACGCCGAGAACAAGCCGAAAGAGATTTTTTTTTTATTTCAGCAACTATGATTTCCTCCAGTATCGTGGGTGAGTTTACAAACATTTTAAACTCGCATACAAATATTTGCTCCGTATGGGGCCAACAGGGCCCTTTCCAAAATGACAAAAACTTTTGGTTGTTTTTTGATATTTTGGACAGTTTGTCAATTTTAACCAGACCATGCTCATGTATGTTCAGATATCGGGCGCGCCGCAATTGCGGCGGTAAGACCCGTCTTTGAGGAGTAGCTGGAGAGACGTCATGGCGTCCTCACTTTCCGCCTGACGCAGGTCCTCCCCGGGCACGGATGCTTCGGGAGGTACCTGTGTCTGATGCAAAAGGAGGAAACGCCTGGGTGTCACCACTGCGAAGATCGCCCGGAGGACACTATCGAGCATACGGTGCAGGACTACCATGCCCGGGTCGACGGCGCGTTGTGTTGCACGCACGCCTCAAAGAGCGTCAGCATGATGACGGGGCCCCCCTTTAGAGAGCCAAAGCCTGCCGGGATCGCGGGACTTATCTCATCACCGTGACCATGGAACATAAAGGGTTATTGAAGGACTCCGTGGATTTTAGTCAGTACAAGTCTGACAGTCCCTCCCGCCCTGCCCGGGGTGGGAGGACTCGTTTGATGATTAATTTACCAAGTTAAAAAAAAAATTGTGTGTTCAGATATGGCATGCAAGTCTGATTGTGGATATAACCACTTTACAAATATTAGAAGATATCTAGTGAGGTTAATGGAAATTCACGAAGTGAATGACTTTGATGAATATTGTTAAAAGTGTTAGTTTGAATGCGGCTGGTACCTCTCTCGCACTCGAGGCACACGGCGTCCATGAGCGGGCAGGTGCAGGCGTGCGCCGTGAGGCACTTGCGTCCGTGGCACACCCACGCCTCGCAGAAGTCGCAGATGGCGCCCTGCACACAAGCACACACCTCACATATTGATGGCTACATTGGACACTTGTATAACAAAATTATAGACCAAGATCCACTGAACTGACCAATTTAAAGTGGTCGTTTCAAAAGTCACCATAATTTTCATAGTTAAACTTCAATCCTACAGACAATGAAAAGCCACTTCTGGCAGCTCGGTGACCGGTGTGGCGTGGCGTGCCGTGTGTGGCGCGGACTACACTACATCTTTTAGGAGGGTAAGAAATAAGACTTGTGCTTGTCATGTCATCAATCTTCAAATAACTACTAAAATCAAGGTAGCTGCGCTATGAAGATGCGCTGTCACAAGGTATAATAGCTTCGCTATGAAGATGCGCTGTCACAAGGTAGCTTCGCTATGAAGATGCGCCGCCACAAGGTAATTGCGCTATGAAGATGCGTAGCTGCGCTACGAAGATGTGCTGTCACAAGGTAATTGCGCTATGAAGATACGTAGCTGTGCTACGAATATGTGCTGTCACAAGGTAGCTGCGCTCTGAAGATACGTAGCTGCGCTACGAAGATGTGCTGTCACAAGGTAGCTGCGCTATGAAGATACGTAGCTGCGTTACGAAGAAAGATGTGCTGTCACAAGGTAGCTGCGCTATGAAGATGCGTAGCTGCGCTACGAAGATGCGCAGCTCAAGCTATGCGATGTATCGATTGTAGGGAAAACGACCCATAGCACGAATCCATAGCACGCAGCCACAGCACACAGCCATAGCATGCAAATTTTCATATAAAAAACACATCTTAGTTGAATCCGTTTCCACCAGTGCTGTGCTATGTAAACCAATGTATATGATTGATGGATATCAAATGCATCTGCAGCAACGTAGCATAGCGCATCTCTGGTGGAAAAGCAGCCTAATGGTGTAAGTAACTATGTCCACTCACCACCATGGCAAGTCCCGTGGTATATACACCAGGGTGGCGCACCACACAGTCCCCTGCCTTTAGCATACACTTCACCTTGCCGCAATGGGCACAGGTTGGCAACCGCTGCACTGCCTGGCAGAAGTAGCAGAATGCCCGGTTCTTCTGTTTTCTAAAACAATAAAAATAAATTATAATTTTTTAACATCTGAAATAAAACATAATTATTTTAATAACAACAAAAAGGAGGTATGTATCTATTTTATTTATGTATGTTCCTCTTGATAGTTAGGTGTCCTTGATTTCTCAATGACACCTCCACCACCATACTAAATTGATATTTTGTTTGAAAGGGTATACTGCACTAATGGTCCCATGGTAATTAGGGCAAGATCTGATTGATGACAGGATCTTACAGAAATCAACTGAACTCTCCAATTACTTACAGCAAATTAATGGAAGTTGCTGCTATCACTTATTGCATTGTATACCAAAATAATTATGCCTGTACCCACTAAAAAGAGTAAAATAAAAAATTAATGTGGTGACAAAAATCAAGGAAAGAAAAAGCAACAATCCCATAAACTTTTTTGTTTATTTAGAAGACAACATAATTTTTTTGAAATATATTTTATTTGTTTTGAGTTTCCAATATTTTGTCACTGATGCAAGCAGCATAATCACGAGAACCTGAACATTATATATTTATCAAAATGTAAAAATTCAAATAGGGCACTCAGGGACTGGAGTTCCCTTTCGGATACGTGCGGAGGGAAGACCAGTTTTTCGGGCCAGTGCACCCTGGGATGCGCGCAAAAACTCTTACTTAGGCACTGTGTGCCTAAAGGGTCTCTTTGCCCGTATGCGAATAGCCTGTCGTGTGGACACTCCAACGTATGTCCCTCTGATCAGCAGAGGGCACAGCGGCTGAGCGAGCTTGCGGACAGTGAGTAATGGGTAGCTCGCTGTCTGACCAAGGACCAAGCGCAGGCCGGTGGCGCGTCGTATTTCGCGTCAAAAGATAGACTGGCCTGTTGGTCTAGTGGTTAGTGACCCTGACTGCTAAGCCGGAGGTTGTGGGTTCGATTCCCACCCAGGACAAATGTTTGTGTGATGAGCACGATCATTATTTTGTTCTGTGTCTGGGTGTAATTTATCTATAATATGTATGTATTTAGAAATATAGGTACATATAAGTATGTTTATCAGTTGTCTAGTACAATACAAACTCTGCTTAGCTTGGGACTAGATGGCGTTGTGTGATAGTTGTGGAATATTATTATTGTGGAATATTAAAAGCCTGCTGGGGTCCCAGGTTTTTACTTAACCCAGGATACCGTGGCCCCGGATCGTAGAGTGCATAGGAAGGAACACGGGTGGATTTTAGTCAGTAAGAGTCTGACAGTACCTTCAGCCACACCCAGGGCGGGAGGACTCATATGATGATTTTACCACAAAAAAAAAGTAGTGGATCTTTAACTGTCAACTCAAGAGCCTGAAACCAGCTGTGGCTCACCAGCGGAAACACCGGAAAAAAGCGGACGTTTTTTGAATAGATATCAACTGAATTGACGTGGCAATTGAGGAAGTTGTCAACTGAAAGAACAAGTAGTGTAGTGTTTTATAAGGTGTGTTCGTGTGTATACTGTACGAGTGTTCAGCGTGGGAACAGTTACTTTTGGCACTTGTCGCACTCCATGGGGACGTTGCAAGGGTGAGCTGCCAGATCGACGTTCTCTCGTGCATTGCGAATCTCTTTCTGTCGCAGCTTCTGTTTCTCTGCTTTCTTGCGTTGACCTGTCTTCTTCTTCGGCATTGTTACACAATCACTGCAAGAAGTTTACTTAAAAGTTTAAATTATAAAAGCTACAGCTGATTCGAGAAAATGATCATTTCACAGAAAATCCGAAAATGAACTGAGAATTTGAGACAATTATGACTTTGACAGTGACATGACACTGACAAACAAAACGTCAAAACCATTTTGTACATAGGTAAAGAGGATGGACGGCGGTGCCTAGAATAAAGGGCTTCACACACGGCAGCTTTAATGTAAAGATGTACACCTTGACATAAAAATGTAGGAACGGAACTAAAATTTTTATTTCTGACAACGTTTTAAAATCTTTGATATTTGTTGTAAACAAAGACCGCAGGTTTGTTAGATTTATTATCGTGCCATAAAACTAACGTAATAGATGATAAAAATTAAAATAAAATCACTCAAAGTGCTGGTAGCGCGAAGACAGTGGCGACTTCCGGTTTTCTACATTTTTATGACGAGCTTGTACATTATAGCACGATACAGCTTGACATAAAAATGTAGAAAACCGGAAGTCGCCACTTTCTTCGCGCTACCAGCACTTTGAATGATTTTATTTTATTTGTTTTCACTTATTACGTTAGTTTTATGGCACAATAATAAATAACAAACCTGCAGTCTTTGTTTACATCAAATATCAAAGATTTTAAAACGCTGTCAGAAATAAAATTTTAGTTCCGTTTCAACCCGTTCTAGCCAAGATGTACATCTCATCATGGACCTAAAAAAAGTCGGACGGAACTTCACTAAGAAAGAATTGAAGCACCCATAGTAAGTCAGTGCGCTTGTCCACACAAGCCAGCACACACACATTCACACCATAGTAAGTCAGCCGTCGGCCATTACGCTTCGGACGACACTCGCGGTTTCATACGGTGTTATTTTGTCTAATAAAAATCAAAGTATGCCGTCATGTGTTGCAAAAAGTTGTCTAAACCATAGTAGTTCAATTAAAAAAGCCAGGGGATCACTTTTCATAGTTAAACATGTCATTTTGAAGCTTATTTCTCGATTTTACGTCAATAAATTTTATAAACATCTCGAAATCAATCAGTGTTGCAACTATTTCAAGGTTCAAATTAATTTAAAATTGGGAGATTTATATTTTGTTACTATTTATCGTTATTGTATTCTTCTGTATTTTTACAAGTTTCCCCACGGCAAATGATGCATGGAAAAATAATTGTATAAAAATAATAAGGGAGTGTAGACATGGAATAGGAATGTAGACGTGTAGGAATGAAACATAAAATAGCTTTAATTAAATATTTATAGGCGAAAAATACTTAAACATTCGTTTTCACCATTTAAGTAAATTAGAAAGGATTTCTAGATGTGTCAATAGCAAAAGACAAGTCTACAAAAATTTGAATAACCAAAAGGGATTGTAAAACTTTATTAATATTAAACGAGTTGTAAATATTTTATATCCAATGTGCTTAAATTATTTTACCTTTATTTTAAAAAAAGGTATCTGTCACAAAAAAATTGTAATTAAACTAAAGTTCAAGGGAGATCTTAATTAAATATTGTTTAAAAATGGGTAATTTTTTCCTTCATCTGGCATCCCTATACAAACTCACACATATAAACACGGCAGCCATTGTGGTGCTTCAATCGTTTCTTAGTGAAGTTCCGTCCGCCTTTTTTTTTAGGTCCATGCATCTCATTACATTTTTCCATAGAAATTCGAAGATATAAAAATATACATTATAACTGCAGTGTGTGGTCTCCTGACGATTTCTATCGAAAGATGTAATGAGATTTATCTCATGTATCGTGCTATAATATATGTACATCTTTACATTAAAGCTGCTGTGTGTGAAGCCCTAGAGATACTTGTTTCCCAACTGACAGATAAACGAGCGCTTTTTTTTTGGGCTTTAGAAAAGCGCTGAGTTTAAACAAAAACGTAAATTGAACTTGGAAGTCTAGTTCGATAAAAAACTACCCCGCTTCAAAAGCACTGCGTGTGAACAGATATAGAGGATAAAGCACTCTTACTCAACCACGAGGAGTTTACATAAAAGTTATCAAAAACTTTATTAAATAATTTAAGTACTTACCCATGGTAATTATTATCATCTCATGTAGCTGAGCTGATAACGGAAGCAATATTCTGTGATGGAAGGTACAACTCACAGGTACAACTCCTTAACAGTAAGGAGTAGAGTAGGCATCGACTGATTTAGTAGCTCGCATATCTCCAGAGCTACAAGTCCGATTTAAATAATTCTTTTTTTTTGTACTAGGTATCGTTCAACATAAGGAATACTGCAAGTTCCATTATAATCTGTTCAGTAGTTTCTGAGATAGGGAATTTTATTACCTACATGACCTATGTTATTACCGGTGCTACGGATTACAAAATTCTAGTGCACATGTAAGAAAATATTGTATTGTTGACAATGGGAACTTGTAGACGCGAGTCCCTGCCTATACGTCGTCGCTCATCGTAGAAAAACGTACTTTGTACAAGAGGCCTTATGAGCTGAACCCCACGCAACAGGCAAGTACTTTTTTCTAGCCAAGTACGTGTACACATGCAGTAACAAATACTCATTAATAGTTTCATTCAAAAAATTAGCCGGTGACATGCGATTTTTTCCTGGCGGGTACAAATAGGTCCCTACCTAAACCTAAGCTGTCTAGGTACCAAAAAAAAAATTTATATACCTACATCTAGGCTGGACCATGCCTGGACCAGATCAGACCAGAGACGCAGCGCGAGCGCAATTTTCAGGCAACTTTAACAAATTTACGGGTACCTATTTTGTTATAGTTGCCTGAAAATCGCGCTCGCGCTGCGCGCTGTCTAGAGCCCCAACCGGCCCCAACACAATGTCGTTCTAAATCTATCCATTGTTGTACATACTTACAAGTTCTACGGTATTTTATTCAGCAATTCCAATTGACGACTCGACGACTATTATACAGTCCCTATTCGATATTCAATTCAAAACGTTAGGTATAAAATTTGTAACCACTGCAAACATGCATTTTAAGAAAAAATCAATAAGAAGCTAAAATTATTCTCTTTCTAAACGAATATTATTATACTACCAATTTAGGTGGAACGGCAGCACTCCCAATTATAAAGGAAACCATATAATTTTTGCTTTGTTAGTATAGCTGCGCACTTGTTCAACTACTTGCCGTATCGAAACATGAATCAAAACAAACATTTCTAGTTATTCTCGTACGTAACCCCGCCGTGCAGCCGCGCGCTTCGCGGGGAGTCAAACGTCCTTTGTTATTGGTTATTACCGTTCGTTAGTTAGTTGATGTCTCCGCTTGTGGTGCGCAGTTTGTTTATGTCTGAGCTAAGGAGGAAGTTCGCCACGCAGATACTATGATATCTCCCGTGGACATGGTACGTCTCCGTTGTTAATAAATTGTTCTGTTTATGTAGTGTTTAAAATTATGAAACATCAATATTATAATTCTATAGTGTAGTAAGAGTTGCCATTCGTTTTATTACTACTTATTATCTTTTAGGACCTACTCACCATAAGTAGTTTACTTAAGTACTACGATGTATGTACCTATACATAATAATTAATAGTTTAATATATTAAAAATTAAAATACTGCTACGAAATAGTTCGAAATTATTAGACAGGTCACTTTGTTCTTTGTCGTGATTCTTTTTTTCTCATTTTTTTTTTTAAATAAACTTTATTATTTAAATAATATTTTAACCTCAGATCAAAGAAATAGGATTTTGGATGAGTATTTGTTGCGTTACCATAGAATATACAACGTGTAACGTTAATAGCGCAAAACCTCTCGTGGGGTAACTCAGCCCATGTTACTGAACAATGTTTGTTCTAAATCTTTTGGAATAAAAAATGATTTTACATACCTACTGATGGGCTCGATCAATTTCTCATTTTGTAAGATTTTTGTTTTTGTTCCAAAAGATTTAGAACAATATTATTGATCGGTAACATGGGCTGAGTTACCCCACGAGAGGTTTTGTGCTATTAACGTTACACGTTGTATAATAGTGACGTTACTCAATCTGATTGAGTAATCACATCAGAACGGCTGAACGAAAACTGATGAGGCTCAGAGTTGGATTAGATCTGGAATAGCCTAAAGCATACCGTTTACCTCCATACTACGTTCCCGTGATAAAAAATTCAAAAACGGGTGGAGGAGCCGCTAGCAATAGCTAGAGTAGATTACACCTATATTCAAAGTCGTAATCCCGAGGTGCCTCGAAATCCTTAAGAGTAGGTAAGGGTGAATTTCCGAAATTGGCGTGGATTGCAAAGTGTTTTTAAAAACCACCTTACAAAATAAACGCCAATCATCACAAGCGATGGGCAAGTTTCCACGCTCAGATACTACAACAAAAAGCAAACGAACAAAGTATAAATGACCTACTTTTTGTTGTCCATTGTTGATGTCATTCTCTTTTGATGGGTTTAGCTTGTGAGTAAGACGCACAGACGGGGAGACATGTATGGGCCATGAGACCATAAGATAATGAGGGGTGGTAGTACACATATCAGAACTGAAAGGGATCGTCACCGCCTCGCCTTTCTCCTCGGCGTTAAACAGGTCCACTTTACGTAACCACGTAACGTAAGCGGATCAGAAGCTCCGCCCCGTCGACTCGGCTACAGCTAGGCGACGCACGCCGCGCTTTCGGCTCGCCGACCCCTGGTTGACGGCTAGACGTTGTTAGTTTTTTTCGTAAGTATTTTGGTTTCAAATAAAATGAATAACAATTTTTACGAGTGTGCGAACGTTCGCAAAGGCTTACTTCACGGTCGCTTCTCTCGTGAAACGTACAGCACGTGCGGCAACACAGACCGCGGGCGGAGAGAGAACGAAGATAGGTACGTAAGCTAGCGTACGGAGAGCCGTAACCGAGGAGAGTACGCAAAGCCGACCGCGCTCTGCACCGCGGCTCGTGAGCTTGTCCGAGGCGATGCGATTACGTTACGATTCCGATTAGTGTGCGTTGCAGTGCAGTAAGGAGTTTCATAGAAATAATACTGAACGGCTCCAGTTGATACGGTGACGATCCCTCCGCTTTGATGTGTGCTTCGACTCTTAGTTAACTAATACTAGAATAGATACCGAAAAACTGTATATTTTGAGGTCGCTTGTTTCGTTCTTCAGATTTTAATTATTCCAAAAAACCAGAAGCTATTACCAATACACATAAATATCGATACGCGACGTGCGTGACGCGACGGCACTGGCAATGAAACGGGACGGCACTGAAAATTTTTACCCGACTGCATGACACAAAGGAGGGCAACGACGATATAATAATGTTGACTTTTTTGCCTAATGTGTTGACAGACATCGGTCCCCTGTTATTCGGAGTCTAGTACTGTTATTATATCGTCGTTGAAGGAGGGTAATCAGCGCACATCGTAGCATGCCTTGCCGCTCTGCTGTGCTATTCTCTATGAACACAGCCTCAACGTGACGCGGCCACGGCACGTACAGACTAAAGTTTGCCATTCACTAAGCTACTGACATCGACATTATCCAATCTTCAATCAGTTGGACGATCTCAATGCCGTCTCGTCGAAGAGCACATCGTAGAGTCCAGCGATGACATCTATATTATATTACATATAATAAAAGTGTAGAAAAGTAATTTTTGTACATTAAAAAAAAACTAAAAAAATATAGCTAGGGTTATAAAGGACAACCAATAGAACCCATTTATAGCGTTTTTTTTATTTGTTCGGGCATCACGTAAAATGTACAAAAGTTATGTAGATAACTTTAATACACAACGACTGACCGTAACTTGAAGTAACATTTAGTTTTTGTTTCATTGAAATCGGATCAGTCTATCAAAAGATATTTGAATTCAAAGTGTACCAGAAGTAAAATTACGGTAAGTTTACACCGAACGCGCAGTTCAGTAGCGCGATCTAGCTTGGAATAGAAAAACTACATATTCAAATATGTTGTGGACTGGAGTAGAGTGGTTTGGAGTGGGATGTTGTGGGATAAATTGAGAAGGAGTGGGATAAAGTGGGATGGAGTGGGACTGAGTGGGATGGAGTGGTATGGAGTGGGATCGAGTGGGATGGAGTGGGAAGGAGTGGGATGGAGTGGGAAGGAGTGGGATGGAGTGGGATGAGTGGGATGGAGTGGGATGGAGTGGGATAAAGTGGGATGGAGTGGGATGAAGTAGGATGGAGTGGGATGGAGTGGTATGGAGTGGGAAGTAGTGGGATGGAGTGGGATTGAGTGGGATGTAGTGGAATGGAGCGGGATGGAGCGGGATGCAATGGGTGATTTGAACGCTGCTAAGTGGGCTTTGAACGACAGAGGGCGTTTATCACAAACAGGTCAAATATTCTTGAAAAATCTTAATAAATTCTAATTATAATAGGGTTTAATGAAAACGATTATGATTTATAAAAAACAAGGCGAAAATTAAGCACTTCGCACTAAGAAAACATTGTCAAATTCCGACATCCACGCGAACGAAGTCGCGGGCACAGCTAGTTTGTTATAATATGAAGATAGGGAAAAGCATTATATATTTCAAATCACGCCGGGGTCACCACTTTTGGGTTATTACTGGCTTTATCGGCGAAGTAAATAAAAGGAGGTGTGAGAGGTAAAACTTTGTGTGTTTATTGGTTCAAACCCACTTAGACTATAATACAATATTTGAGGGCGACTATTCGATACCAAGTCGGGCTGTGCACTGGCTCCCCGATCGCGTGGCGTCGCCTCGTATATCGAAACTGCTGCGTTGGCATGATTGCTACTTTGTGTCACCACATATATATAGCTGATCTTTTGTTTGTCGATCTCTATGTCGGGGATCTGTTGAATGAACATCGGCTAGAGATGGGATGGTAGTGTGGCCGGTGAAGGTGAACGTGTGGCTGTTCGTGTTGCAGGTGAAGCGCATGGGCGTGGGCGGGCGGCTGGTGCCGTTCTTCAAGTGCGTGTGCGTGTACTTCGTGGCGCTGGGCGCGGGCGCGGGCGGCGCGGGTCCCTCCCCGGCCGCGGTGGCCGCCAAGTGCGCGCCCGTGCTGTGTCTGCTGCTGGCGGTGCTGCTGCACCTCGCCGCGCTGCCCCACCACAAGTGCGCATACAGTTCATTCCACTCACTGATTACGTTTTTATCAATATTGATTGACGCTTCTTTGTTATTGTTATTGTCGTAGGTCATGCAAGGAAGGTGATACTTTGTTATCTTAATCCTAACTTATCTTACTTTCCATTCATTTCTTAACATACTACATATATTTTTAAATACTTTAATGTAAAAAAAATGTACATAAAAGAAATTGTAGCCCGCCGGTATCGGGAACAGGGACCGAGCTACGGCGGTCAGGGCTCCAGAGAAAGGAAGCTGTTGACAATGCCGCCGTGTCCAGAACTGCTTCATGAACCAGACCCCTGCTCCAGCTGCCTAACGGGTCCCTCTTTATAAGTTGCTAACAATAATTTGGAAGTACTCCCATTTTGTGACTGCATAACTTTACGGGTAGTTTTTATTCGTCTAACTAACTTTGGTGTCTTCAATTCACCTCGGAAAAATATCACCAGGTTCACAAAGGTGACTTTTCTTCTACGGTCTTGTTTGTGGACTTTTATTACCCACGTCAAATATAACAAAAGCAAAAAACCAGCCAGTTTAAAATTTATTGAACTTAATACATTAATACAAAAAAAAAAAAACAATCGTAGAAGAAATGTTGCCTTTGTTCACCCAGATGATATTTTACCGAGCGAGGTGAACAAAGTGGACATCTTTGGTGTCCTCAATTCACCTGGGTGAACAAAATGGAATAAATCGTCTGAATCATAAAATGAAACCACAATGTTTTCGACAGTTTCCGATCAAATTCGAATTCAAATCAGTCAGTACAAAAACTGGGTTACTGGTAATTGGACGTATATCCGTTAGGAGCTGAGAGGAGAACCAAAATACAACATATAGTAATTACCTACTTAACTAGTTTCAGAGATATTTGAATTGTAAAGATTTTTTTAAAACTCACCCAAAATTAATCACAAATAATAGTGAAACTACACATTATTATATATTATGGGCACCATTTGAACGTGGTATTGTAGTTTGGTGTTTCTAAATGGTTACGTATCGTAAAAATAACTAACATCACTTACTTATTAAATAGGGTTTCCAAAAAGATACAAAAAGTAAGTCGTGGCATGGCATGTGTTTTAATGTACGCGGGGAGAGAAATTACCTGTGTTTTTAGTTTAGGTTTAGGATCGTGGGATGTGTTAAAAAGACACCGTGGTCCTGGAACGCAAGGGGTAACACAAGGAACAGGATGAATTTGGGAATTTGTAGTAAGAGTTTGATGGTTCGAGAAGTGCGGGAGGATTCATTTAGTGATTGTGCCACCCCAAAAAGAGGGGTACCTTTTATTTCTAGAAAAGTTCTGTTTCCGATAAAACAAAACTTAATTTCCTGTACGTTGTAAACATCCATAATTATGATTGTGAATGTAACGTCTGTCTGTTATGACGTGGTCGCAGACGCGGGTACGCGCGGCGCGTGGCGGTGGCGCTGGCGCTGTCGGCGCTGGGCGACGCGCTGCTGCTGTGGCCGCAGCACTTCGTGGGCGGCATGGCGGCCTTCGCGGGCGCGCACGTGGCCTACCTGCTGGCGCTGGGCGCGCGGCCGCGCTGCTGGCGGGCGGGCGGCGCGCTGCTGGCGGCCGCGGCGCTGTTCGTGCGCGCGCTGCGGCCGCCGGGCGCGCTGGCCGCGCTGGTGCCGTGCTACGCGCTGCTGCTGGCGTGCACGGCGTGGCGCGGCGTGGCGCGCGGCGGCGCGGCGCGGGCGGGCTCGCTGCTGTTCCTGCTGTCGGACGCGCTGCTGGGCTACGGGCTGTTCGGCGGGCCGCTGCCGTGCCGGCAGGTGCTGGTCATGTCCACGTACTACCTGGCGCAGCTGTGCCTGGCGCTGAGCGCGCTGCGGCCGGACGACGGTGTGTGAGCGGCTGCTACCTAGGTCCGTGTAGGCCGTGCATCTCGAATTCTTCCTATAATTCGTAAGCTAATAATTATATTTGGGGTATTGATCCTGTAGTTAGACCTACATATTTGGTCCTAGTGTCATAGTTTACCTATATTTTTTATGAGCGTTTACAAGAGCCGCGCGTCTGCGCCGCGCCCGCACAAACATTCAACCATGTTGAGTGTAATCAGTCTGTGATATGTGATCTGTTAATATCTAAAAGCTTTACATTATCCGCATATTTCTTCCATTTGTTAAATTTTTATAACGCTTTTTTTCGTTTGTTTTATTTTTATTCTGAAATTATTTAAAATTAGACTAAATATTGTTTAATATATTGTATTCATACAGTTGACCAATAAAGAGAAATATCAATCCGATACCGCAAAACTTTTGTACGCCATACAAAAAAAAAATACGTTTCATTAAAATAGATTAAATATTACTTTTTTACCAACATCCACAGTTCAGATATTTTCGTGCCTATACCACTTTAACAAGGCTTTAAAACTCAGAATATTACGAAAACAACTCGGTAACGGGATGCACTGACCAAGGTTATCGTGAAAACACTCTTAAATGAAATAGAGTCAAACAGCATTTTATTAATGTTATTTTTTTTTCATCAAATTTTGCTCAACTTCCGCCGTCCTGATTTGATTCTTCCCATGCAATGAAACAATCCTTTCATGAAACAGAGTCAAAAGGCACTAGGTAAAAAGTTTTTGGTTTATTTAATTCATTTTTGTGGACAACTAAACTTGACAAAAAAAAAAATGCCAAAATTGTTAACATTAAAAAAGAGCTAGCCTCGTAACAAAGTTATATCGTCGATTCGGATTTCCCCATTTGGCCAACTTAAAAGAATAAGGCCATTCTCACACGGCACCGCGCATCGATGCGGTAGGCGGTGAAGCGGATCTCATGTCACATTGGTCTCTAATAAATTCGTAGATGTCTAATCCATGAGCGCGGACTGGCGTGTTAACCGCCTTACCGCGCGGGGCACCGCTACGAAATCCACTTCACCGCCACCGCCCTCCGCGGCGGTGCGCGTGGTCGTGTGTGAGTCGCCTTACCCTGTATAGTGTATACCAGGTGAGAGGTGCGGGGCGGGGCGGGGCGCGCTGTGTTCCACAAGACTGATGTTTTCCTCCGTATCCTAAGTATGTGTTGTTTGTGTCCGAGCTGCCCGGAGGAGGAGGTGTCGACCGCGGGAGACTCTTTGTAACGTTACGTACATTCTAATACTGTTTGTTTCCTAGTATGTATTAGACAAGGCGGTGCGATATCTGGCAGTAGGTCCGCCGGCACTGACCCGCCACTGCTGGCACACGCTACACATATCAGCGCCACACGTTGCGCGCGCTTTCTATGTATTACATGTTATTAATGTGAATTATATATGAATCAATATTTTATTGAACGTTATATCGTCATGTAGTTAGTTTATATAAGAACATTCTAATGTGGAAAATAAATGATTGTATTAGATAATAAACTTGTGTTTTATAAAGTAGGGACTATATGTATAATAATAGGAGTGTTATTTTACAAAAATATTTATTGTAATAATATACTAAAATAAACTTAATTTGTATAACTTAACAACAACGTGTACAAGCCGGTGTCGCTGGGCGGCACGCTCGCGGCCATGCGAGTAACATACGTTTATGTTAGCCAAAGGGGAAGTTCGAATCCATTACATTTTATATGAAACGGAGTTGAAAGGCATTCAAGATTTTTTTTTTTCTACATGAAAACTCACACTTGACCAAAGAATAAAAATGCCAAAATTGTTATCATAAAAAAGAGCGCAAGCTATTTGAAGTAGTTTTTCTGTATCTTATACAGGGTGAATCTTTCAACTGAATATGGATGGCTATATCCAAAACTATGAGGAATAACGAAAAATTTTGAAAGGAGTCTGTAACGCTCAGGCTCAAAATGTCGACTTCCCAAAATGTCCACCGGTTGCAAAACGTCCATTTCCCAAAATGTCCACTTCCCAGAATGTCTACTTCCCGAAACGTCCATTTCCCAAAATGTCCACTTCTATACGACAACGCCTAACTGCTACTACTTACAATGGGAATATTATGAGTTCTAATTTTTTTTTTAACTTTACAAAACATTTTTGCAATGCGTTTTTTTTTTTTGGATATCAAATTCAAATAGATTATTATTTATTAATATTAAATTCGAATAGATATTAATGACAACTTAACTAAACATTTAATCAGTTTTTTTTTTTCAAATTTAAATAGATTGTTTTTTATTAATATTAAATTTGAATAGATATTAAATAACAAAAAAATTTAATTTTTCCGTTCATACAATTTGTATGAAAAATGTTTTGCTAAATTTGACCAATCATTGAAAAAATGTTTAGTTAAGTTGTTATTAATATCTATTCGATTTTAATATTATTAAATAATAATCTATTTGAATTAGAAATGCAAAATAAAAAAACTTTAAAAAAATGTCTAGTAAAGTTAAGTTGTTATTTAAAACTGAGAATATGAGTTCAATTTATTTTTTTAACTTTTCTAAACATTTTTGCAATGCGTTTTTTTTTGGATTTCAAATTCAAATAAATATTATTATTTATTAATATTAAATTTGAATAGATATTAAGTAGTAGCAGTTAGGCGCTGTCGTAGGGAAGTGAACATTTTGGGAAATGGACGTTTCGGGAAGTGGACATTTTGGGAAGTGGACATTCTGGGAAGTGGACATTTTGAGCCTGAGCGGTCTGTAATGATAATATTAATGGTAGTGTTAGTAATGCTATTTTTTGTCCAACTCAACTAATTTCATATTGCTGACTACAGTGGGATTATTGAAACGTGAAATCCAGTATAATTCAAATAAATTGTAAGAAAAACAGCAATTTCATAAAAATCAGCTATTTCCTAAGTTTGCCGCGCCGATTTACTAAAATAAAATGATGCAGTTTTAGTTTTCGTCAAGACCGGCGTCGAGACTCCTTTCAACGTTTTCTGATATTCCTCCTAGTTTCGGATATACTTTTCCATACTCTGTTGAAAAATCCAGCCTGTTTATGGATTCGAATTTCCCCGTTGGCCAAAAAAATTACTCAGTATATACAAGTCCGCAAGGCGGCGCACTGCTGCAAGTGGCTGTTAAGGAGACACATGTAAGATGCACTTGTTGCTTTGTAAAAATATATTTAGTTAACAACCACTCGCATTAGTGCATCGAACCCAAAGATCGGTATCGTAGTGAAGCGTCGCCACTCCACATTGTGAGATTTAGCGATCACATCAAATGCCATTTGTATTACAATATAGTGGAGTAGGCCTAGTCCAGAGGCACAAAAAGAAGCGACCGAAAAAGCAGTTGTCGGACAACGCACCGATGAGGAGCTGCGCTGTAGTGAGGAGCGCTACTCGCGGCGCAGGTTGTCGAGGCGCGCCTGCAGCTCGGCGTCCGCGTCGCTCACGGGCGCGCCGCCCGAGCCGCCCGGCAGCGCCACGGGCGCCGCCGCCGCCGGGGTCTTGGCTGTCAACACAACGTATTGAGGTCAACACCGCTCATACAATTATTCACACGCTTATTGTTGGCCTCTTTCTGAGTAATAGAACTTACCGGTGACGGAGAGCGAGCCGGTGGCCTGCGGCAGGCCCGACAGCGTGTCGTTGAGCTGCAGCCCGAGCTCGTCCAGGATCTGCGACACCACCTGGTCGCTGCAACACACAGTACACGCTCGATGGTTTGCTACACAATGTCATCTATTCAATAATTAGCAATCGACGTCGCGGTGACCACATCACAACTGAACTGGAACTAACCAGTGAAGCCACTACACCCTGTACGTGACATTAAACGTGGTATAGTGGCTTCCACGACATATGTCGTCGTACACACGCAGACGAGACTTGTCCTAAAAATATGCATTGCTCTGAACCCGTGTAATGGAGTGTTGCCCAGTGTCGGGAATACTGATATGTGTAACAGTGGCGGCGAGCTCACCTCTCCTCCTCGTCGTCGTCGGCCGCCATGGCCTCGTCGATGGAATCACTCATCATCTCCTCCTTCATGTCCATGATCTCCGATTGCTTCTCGAACTCCTGCACACAATGAACAGTACAGCTTAACCTTATTTTAATAACTTACTTTCCCACATATTTCTTACATGAAGTATCTTGTGCGTCTTGTGACTAGCGCCACCTGTATGTGTTGCTCATGTTAGGGTTGCATAGCCGGTACTAAGGAGAGACCTAACAGTTGTGGGATCTGATGTGTGAAATGTGACACATCTGATATTATACCTTTGTCCAATACAAACATAAATTCCTGAGTAAAATGATTCAGGTACGAGTATTTATTTCATTAACACTAGGAGGAATGCAATTTTGACATAGTATTTGAAACAAAAGACTAATCTAAAGACAGACCCAGGCAATTGTTTCTTAACCTTGCCCCCCCCCCCCATTTAAAGATAGACCTCGGCAAGCGTTGTTTCTCATGCACATTAATGTCAAAGCAAATTGAGTGTCAAAGCACTTTGCAGGTTACCAATAGACCCATTGGTCAAGTAAGTAGAGTTGCAGTGGCGTGCAACTAGCAAGTGCAAGTATGTGTGTGGGGTTGGGTTCATGTGTTATATTAATGTTCAATACCTGCAGAATTTTCTGTATCTGCGGCATGTTGAGCTGGCGGTTCATGGTGGCCATGGCACGCGTCACTCCACGCATAGCCTGCGCCATGGTGTTCTGCGACTTGAGCGTCTGGATCTTCAGCGACACAGCCTGGATGTTTGCCTTCATCAGCATGAACTTGCGCACGTAGCGCCGCGTGCGCACTAGGTCTTTTGCCATAATTTTCACAGCATCCTGGTCATGGACACAAGTTTAAACAATCATATTATGTTGCATTGTTGCATTATATGGTGAGCCAGTAGCCCATCACATCTCAATAATGTTTACTTTTTGTTAATTGTGGGAGCGTTTACAAACGTTTAAACTCATATACACATACATCCAGACTCAGAACAACTATTTGTAGACATAGCTTGACTTAATTTTTTAGACTGAAATGGTCATTAATAATATTAAAACAGGATATTCATGTTTAACCTCCCGCGCCCTTACGACACCATTTGTTCGGAGCGAAAAGAGGAGAGAGAGTAGCTTTTATTTCACTGATTCTTAGCCAGGCGCTATAAGGGCATTGCAATTGATATTTAGTCAAATGCTCAGTAAGTTAATATTTGGCAATAATAATAAACATGGTAAATATCCTATTTATAATGCTAGATGTGTCAGTTAAGCTAAAATAAATAAAAAAACTCAGGTACTAGATTTAAGCCCTTGACATTCAACTCTTCAAAAGCGTTACTAATGGAGCCATTACACTACACTGCTCCATAAAATTTCAACTGCTTTCTTAGGGTAACTTGGTAAACTAGAATTGGGTAGACAATGCTAAATTGTTTACCTAATACAGGAAAGAAGGAGCTATGTGAGTGATAGTGCATACTGACCATCTGTCCCTCCTTGGCGAGCTTCTTGATGTCATTGATGACCTTCTTCTCCTGCTGCTCCATCTTCATGCGCTCGCGGTCGAGGTCACGCATGGCCTTGTTGAGCGCTCGCTGGTTCTTGCGCAGCATCTCCTCCGGCGTCATCCGGTGCCCGAAAAGCCACTCCATTCTCACTTTCTGAGATTACTGCTGAAATAACGTCGTCTTCTTGATATCTATTTCGTACGATTGTACGACATTAGCCATCACTGACCATCAGAAAACCTCGGCTTACAGAAAAAGGGCTAGAATACATTTTAAATAGACCTCACAACATCAAACGAAGCTATGTAAAAAGCAGTTATCAAGATACCAATTCATGATTGCACATAGCTTTACAATGTTTTATCAAGTTTTTAGTAGAAAATGACCAACTGACCGAATATTCGAAGATTTTACTAGTTTGTTCGGTGGTTCATGGTAGTGTATGAATACAAAAACAGTATATATTATATTTTATTACCTGATAAAATATAGTATAATTATCAAAAACGTTCTGATATAATTTGGAGTGATGATTCACCATCCCAGGTTGAGTCACCGACTTGACAACTTTATTAAATCGAAGGATGGATGGCACTAAAGCATGCATGCGATTTTAAAACTTGAATATTGTTTTTTTTTACATGAATTACTTGGAACTCATTTACAATATTGTTTACACAAATGAATGGAGAATAATTTCAATAACTTTACCGATGTTTATTGTTTACGAGAGGACCACGGAGACATTTTAGAAAATGTCAAACTTTACGACACTGTCACTTGCTGTCACTTTCATTTTTTTACTATTATTTTGGCATGGCTTCAGAACTTTTGTGACACACTGTCATTCGTGTACCTGTGCTCGTGTACCGTTCACCGTTCACACGTCGGCGCTTTTAGAAATTTAGAGTGCGTTTTTTCGATATATCTTTGATAGTGCTGGGCGGTGATACATAAATTCAATTCACCTTTTTAACACCAATAAAAAGCGCCAAGTTTAAAAAGCGCTGCCGCCACCATCGTAGTTAGATTTCGAATATTTTAACATGATGCACATGTGATGCACCTTTTCTATGTGAGAGCTGATGGAGCGATTTTTTTGATAATTTTTATATTTAAAATTATACTTGTTATTACCGCAATTCATATTTTGATAAAGTTACAACATGTCACTGGCCTGCAAATTGCAAAAAAGGTAAGAAAATTTGAATTTTGCGGGCTGGTTGGACAAGTCTGTGACCACCCCTGACCACGACGTGTTGACATACAGCCGTGACAGATCGTGTCGGATCGTGTTGGATCGTGTTTAAGGGGGTTGCTCCAACCAGCCCTCGAAATTCAATTTTTTTTACTTTTTTTGCAATTTGCAGGCCAGTGACATGTTGTAACTTTATAAATATTTGTGTTGCGCCGGCGTAAATCCGGTCGCTCCATCAGCTCTCACATAGAAAAGGTGCCATGTTAAAACTCCGAAATTAACTACGATGCACCTTTCTATGTGAGCTGATTAGCGAATTTTTTGCAATTTTTATATTTATAATTATACGTTATTTGCGCAACACTATCTTATAAATACAACATGTCACTGGCCTGCAAATTGCAAAAAACGTAATATTTGAATTTCGCGGGCTACATCGACGCAATCACCTTAAGCGCCTAACATCTATATTCAAAGTCGTAATCTCGAGGTGCCTTGAAAGCCGATCCATAGCTTTCGAGGAGGCCTTGAGGAGAGCCTCGATTCCAAATTGTCAAAGTTCGTCAGATTGAGGAAATGATGAGGTCCCCAGGTGTGTAATACGTCACGAATACGTCATTACATTTATTTCGTCATTTGTTTATTTTGAAGCTGTTTGTGAGGAGCGCGTTATCTGTGGTTTTCAACTTGAAGTGTCAACACGTGACAAATGAACGCAGAACTATATGTGGCAGAACTTACACAAACAAAACTCAACAATTTATGATCCACTTGAACAAAAAACCATGCCTTAGATAAAAAATATGGTGATACTTGTAAAGCTTGGCAACATGGTACGGTGAAATTTGATTTTCACATCAGCTCGCTCAGCAACATCTGGTTTGACAAAGCGTCTTATTTCCCACGTTTTTTTATATTCACTCACTTTTCTTGTTTGTCGTTCCGGTTGGATTTTTGCAACTCAATTTTGAGGCACTTTCCGATAAGCTAGCAGGCTGAAATTTTGCATACGCTCTGAATTCTGATGAGGTACATGACTAGCTAAGAAACGTCATACCAAATCCAATATGGCGGCCTACCCAAGATGGCGGACGGGCTGTTTGAAATCCACCCCCATGATATGGGTATCAAATGAAAGGGTTTGCTGTCAGAAATATGAAAAAAATAGTCACGTGTCTTAAACCCAACATGGCGGACATACAAGATGGCGGACAGGCTATTTGAAATGCACCCCCATGATATGGGTATCAAATGAAAGGGTTTGCTTTCAGGAATATCAAAAAAATGGTTACGTGTCTTAAATCCAACATGGTGGAACAAGATGGTGGATTGACTATTTGAAATGCAATAGGTTGATTTTAAACGAAAGGGTTTTCTGTCAGGAATATGAAAAAAAAGATTAAAAAAAAAAAAACTCCCACGTTTTTAAATTTATTAAAAATAAGAAAATAGCCCTTCGGGACTGAAGAGACTATTGAGTGGGGCCGTATCTTTGCAAGTTACACACACGATCTAATACACGTCATGTAAATATATCTTATAAAAATCCTCTTATAAAAATTATAAAACTAATATACACCCCCACGTTTTGAGTGGCCCCTCTCTCAGCCCCGTTGGTTTATTTTCTGAAATTTAAAAACGTGGGTTTTAGATTTTTTAAATCTATTAATTTTATCATTAAACTCAATTGGGTTTTCTACATCTCGTAAATAGGGTCTAGACATGTAATCATAAGGATTATCGTACGCATCCAATAAATTATTCAAAAGACATTATGGAAATCTGATTAAAAATGCGTGTTTTTCGTTGCAAATTCCTTGTTATCTACCTCAAGGAAGCTGTAAGGTAGATGCCGACCTACCTTCATTTCAGATGGTTCTCTCCTCACATCATAGCTAACCTCACCTCAACTGAGGGAACTATTCGGTGAGGAGAAAAATTGCAACTATGAATATCGATCCACCTAGGTGCTTTTGAGTGGAGTGGCGAAATAATTTGTTTCGACTTTGAATATGGGTGTAAGAGTGGCTCTAAGCAGTCTGTGGAACCACAGACTAAGTAGAGAGTATTGTGGAACCTACTTTATTTGTGGTACATAATTATGGTGAACGCACATCTAGCCGCACCGCAGTCTCCACAGTCTGTTTTTTTACCGATTCTGCGGCACTGCGATGCGGGTAAAAGGCGCCGAGTTTACAAAGAAAAAGCGCTGCCGCCACCATCGTAGTTAGATTACGCGAAGTATTTACCTAACATGATGATCCAGCATGTGAGCTCAAGGCGCGTTTTCTATGTGACGTAGTCAAGGTGATGGTAGCGATTCACGGTGTTTTTGATACTTGAGCTTGTATGTTCGTGAAAATTGAAGCACCCATAGTAGTTGTTGTTACCGCAATTCATAGTAAGTCAGCCGTTACGCTTGAAAAGTCGCGGTTACAACATGTCTAATAAAACAAAGTATGGCCTGCAAATTGCTAAACCAAAGGTAAGATACAGAAAATTTCGAATTTACGTGCGGGCTCGAAGGTTGGCAACTATTTCAAGTCTGGTGACCACTACTTATCGTTATTGTACTTCTGTATTTTTACAAATTTCCCCACGGCAAATGATGCATGGAAAAATGATTGTATAAAAACTAAGGGAGTGTAGACATGGAATAGGAACAGCGTTTAGGTGGAACATAAAATAGCTTTAATTAAATATTTATAGCCGAAAAATACTTAAAATTCGTTTTCACCACTTAAGTAAATAGAAAGGATTTCTAGATGTGTCGATAGCAAAAGACCAAGTCTACAAAAATTTGTATAAGTTTGTAAAACTTTATTAACATTACGAGTTGTAAATATTTTAATATCCAATGTGTTTTAATTATTTTACCATTTAAAAAAAAGATATCGCGTAACAAAAAAAGATTAAACTTAAGTATCTTAATTAAATATTGTTTAAAAATGGGTATTCCTTCAATGTATCCCTATACAGACGCACACTTACATAAGCATCCGCCGCACTTGTGAGTGTTCCGCCGGGGTCTGTGGTAGTAGCAGCTCTAAGCAGCTCTGTGAAACGTTATTTAACAGACTAAGTAGGACCGTATTCGTGGAACCTATTTGACATTTGTGGTACCAAATGTCATGGTGACACGCACATCCAGCGTTGCACCGCAGTCCGTACTATTCGTCATACAATCGTACCTCACAGTCTAGACCGTACCTTTTTTTTTTATACCGATTCTGCGGCTACACTCGCGATGCGACAGGTGGATAGTGTGGGCACAAATTACATAAAGAAATTTGCGTAATGCGGGGACTGAGGGCTATAGCACAAAATGCTAGTGAAACCGTACGGGCTAGCAAGTGTCATTCTTCCACAGATTGACTTAAATGAATAAGCAATGTATACGTTCTACTTCACCTGTGGTAGATAGCAGTCTGTGGCAATGGGAACCTTTGATTTGACAGTTCTTTGGGGACCAAACTGTCACTTGTCACTTTGACACTTGCCTTCCCCATTGAAAACACTTTCACAACACAAACACTTTACCCGACTTTACCGCTACGTCCGTTATTTTTATATAAAAATATCAAAATTTGCCTTTAAAATGAGTGATGGTGATGTTACAATAATGGAAGTAGATGAAGTTGAGCCGAAACCCACAAAATCACAAGCCGGCTCCAGTAGTACCAAGTCTACTTCTCATTTACCATGGATTGAGAAGTACCGGCCGGTAACATTCAGCGACATTGTGGGCAACGAGGATACGGTGTCCCGGCTGGCAGTGTTCGCGCGCACGGGCAACGCTCCTAACATAATAATTGCGGGTCCGCCCGGCGTGGGCAAGACCACGACAATTCTATGTCTGGCGCGGGCGCTGCTGGGCGCCGCCTTCAAGGACGCCGTGCTCGAGCTCAACGCTTCCAACGACCGTGGCATTGACGTCGTGCGCAACAAAATCAAGATGTTCGCGCAGCAAAAAGTATGAAACAGCTTTGCATATAGTTCCCAAGCCAAAATAATGTGATGAAACACCAGGTTCTCTCCTTGAATTGTGTATGGCAACTCCCTTCCATAAACGGCTAATAATTGTGAGAAAAAAGCCATATTTAATTACCATTTCATCTAAATGTTTGTGTCTTTGGTAAAGAAACTGTAATTATGTTAAAGAACTTTCACATCAAAGTAGAAGTAGATCGCATCCTCTTAACTTTTAAACCACAATGTGGAACAAGAGGTGAATGATCACGAGAAAAATATGTTGTTGTTCAATACTGTTGCTGAGGGGAATATAACATTACCTGTCATTAGTAGTATGTATTAACAAACCGGGATGACTTGAAAGAGCAAGCTTGTTGATAATGTTGAGGTGCTACAGAGTTAAGAGCTTTATGCTGTATGTGCAGGTGACCCTGCCAGCGGGCCGCCACAAGATGGTGATCCTTGACGAGGCAGACAGCATGACAGAGGGCGCGCAGCAGGCGCTGCGCCGGACCATGGAGCTGTATTCGCACACCACGCGCTTCGCGCTCGCCGCCAACAACTCGGAGAAGATCATCGAGCCTATCCAGTCGCGTTGCGCCGTGCTGCGCTACTCGCGCCTCACCGACGCACAAATACTCGCGAAGGTAATCATCGGGCCTGCAAGGCCCGCGTGGCGCACAGCAAATCGAGCATTCACAGTGTAGATTCGCCATTATCCATTAGCTATGGTCCAGGTCGGCAGACCCCGACGGGCGCACGAGTTGCCTTTTGACACTAGCCCCAAATACCTACCATACATATTCTGGTCTGCAGCCCCGCATATTCTGTTTATTTGACTTGACATGACGCCATGACGCCGGTGCGGCCTGGATCTGTGCAACTCAATGCAAGTCTTCGATATTGTACTAACTATTTATTGTATGGGATTTGAAATGTTTGTTATCAAAACATTGTTGGTGATGTAACTAGATGTAAGTTTGGTGTGGCGGCAGGTGCTGCAGGTGTGCGAGCAGGAGCAGCTGTCTTACACAGAGGAGGGCGTCAGCGCGGTGGTGTTCACGGCGCAGGGAGACCTGCGCGCCGCGCTCAACAACCTGCAGTCCACGGCGCAGGGCTTTGCGCACGTGTCGCCCGAGCACGTGTTCAAGGTGTGCGACGAGCCGCACCCCATGCTGGTGCGCGCCATGCTGGAGGCCTGCATCCGCCAGGACATCCACGAGGCCTACAAGGTGCCAGCTCACGTTACTTACTCTCTTGCTGTTGTGCCAGCTGACGTGCAGGTCACACCCCCGCTGAGGCGCTCGTTTATGTCTGATAGCTCGAACTCGAATAGATATAATACGTCTGTCATATTGCGTGCGGTCGTGTGGTAGTGGAATTGGGTGTTGGCTGCCTAAAATGTATTATGCGCGTGAGCCTCGCTTAAATATCTTCAACTGGACAGACATTCCGATAAAATTAAGTATGAATGCAGGTGATCGCAAAGCTGTGCAAGCTGGGTTACGCGGCGGAGGACATCGTGAGCAACATCTTCCGCGTGTGTAAGACGCTAGACGCGGACGAGGCGGTGCGCCTGGCCTTCGTGCGCGAGGTGGGGCTCACACACATGCGCGTGTCGGACGGGCTGGCGTCGCCGCTGCAGCTGGCCGGCCTGCTGGCGCGCTGCTGCCGGGCCGCTGCTCTCTGAGCCTGCAGCGCGAGGTGTGTGTAAAATATCCCCTTATGTAGTTATTTGTACAGGCATTTCCCCAATGAACCTACTTAATGTGTAAATTAGAATAAGTTATTTACGAGTATAAGTTAGCTGTGTATTATATTACTATTTTTATAATACCTTTCGTTATTGTTATTTCATTTTAAAATATGTACGAAGTCTGAAATTCAAATAAAAGAAAACAAAGTACCATAAAAATTGTATTTTTCTCTCTGATTAAAATTTAATATAATATAAAATTCTTAACAATGTATAAAAATAAGAGCTTGTGCTTGTGAGGGCCGCTAGCTCTGGAATGTTCCGGCGCGAGTCACCGCGCGCTGATCTCCAGCAGCTTGTTGTGCTCCAGCATGAGGCTCTGCAACACAACGCTCGCTACAGCGCTCCACACACAGGCTCGCGGGCACACAATATACATCTCTTGTACCAAGTGCTACACGCACCATTATGATGAGCAGCGTGTAGCATGTGGTATAACAGACAGGCGGCAACGTGTGTCAGCGGAGGGGGCGGGGGGCGTGTTGTGACGTCATCGTCAGTGCAGCACGCGCTGCTCGTCCACGGGCACTCCGTCGATCATGCGCTGGTGCTCCTCGCTCAGTGCCTGCACACACACACACACACGTTCACGGACACCACTCATACCTACGCACGTTGAGCCGACCACCACAAATCCCATAAGTAATGCGCCCCCTCCGTACCAGGCAAGTTCATTGTGGATCATCTATGTGAGAGATGACTTAAATGAAGTTTGTGAAGAGCATGCAGCTAGGTTAGTTAAGCTGCCACCAAAGTGAAGAGGAGATGCAGGTTATTTCCACCAAAGCAGAGATATGTGAGCTGTGAGAGCTCAAAATCAGCCGAGTGTTGTCTATTTGTTGAATGACGCGGGAGCCCGACTGTACACACATAAAACTCTAGAGGAAAATCAGACATCTCCATTGATCCAGTTCCACTGAAGCTAAGCGAAGAAATGTGGAAATAATGAAATCTGTTTGGTTATTTAAAACAACTCCTAGAGAGGAGTCTAGAGAACCTAGAGAAGAATCTTAGAGAAGAGAGAGTCCTAGAGAAAAATCTTTGAATGCAGTTTGCTTTCTATTCAAAAATAAAGGAATGTTTTCTTTGAGTAAAATTTTCTATCTGCAGTATTAAGAGTACTTTCCCTCCAGGTGGCATTACAAACTTCCACCCTGTAGAGTGCTCACCTTAAAGTACTTGACGGTCTTGACGCGCAGCTCGAGCGTGGCGTCCTCGTCGCACACGAACAGCGCCTGCGCGTGCTGCTGGAACGCCGACACCGTCCACATGTGGTTCACGCCCTCCTCCACCGCCTTGGCCAGCGCCAGCGACTTGTGCACACCCGTGATCAGGATCATCACCTGCACGCATGCAGTGTTACTAGGAGCCGTCAGTCGCGAAATTGATCGATTCACAAGTTGACAATGAGAGTGTGTACCTCCTTAGCGTCCATGACGGTGCCGACGCCGACGGTGAGCGCTTGGCGCGGCACCTTGCTGATGTCGTTGCCGAAGAACCGCTTGTTGGCTTCCAGCGTGTCGTAGGCGAGAGTCTTGACGCGCGTGCGCGACACGAGCGAGGAGCCCGGCTCGTTGAAGGCGATGTGGCCGTCGGGCCCGATGCCGCCCACGAACAGGTGCACGCCGCCCGCGGCCGCGATGAGCTCCTCGAAGCGGCGGCACTCGGCCACCAGGTCGGCCGCGTTGCCGTCCAGCACGTGCGCGTTGCTCGGCTCGATGTCGACGTGCTTGAAGAACTCGTTCCACATGTAGTAGTGGTACGACTCCGGGTGGTCGCGCGGCAGACCTGCCACCGATAAATCATTAGCTCAACCCGCTTGTGCAGGGTGACTTTTTCAACTGGGCCTGGATGGCTATATCCAAAACTATGAGGAATATAAAAAAACGTTGAAAGGAAGACTCCTATCTCACATCACAAGATCTAAGATCACATCCTGTATTATTACACCATTCGATAATGTTGTTAATAAGGATCAAAAAGGAAGTAATAATTCCGTCGACACGCGAGGCCCTTTGACTCGTGCCCAAAAAACCGCCTCGGACGCGAGCGCCGCGAGTGGTGAGGCGAAGCTGCGAGGCGAGTCGCGAGGAAGCGTTTACATTCGCGCGCCTCGCGCCTCGCCTCACCACTCGCACGAGAGTGTAAACCAGCTATATGAATTCTAAAAACTAGCTCGCAATGCCATGTCGACTGGAGCGGAGCGGAGATTTTATGCAATACTGATGGTTAATATTTCCTCGTTACTCCGCTCCGATGGACAGGCAGTCTAATACAGGATGTGATTTTTTTTTCCGAAATCAGGGGGTTTGATTCCTGGTCGCGATGATTGATTTTTCTAAATCATAAATCAAATGATGCAGTTTTAGTTTTCGTCAAA
Source organism: Agrotis segetum (assembly GCA_036375495.1). Lineage (NCBI taxonomy): Eukaryota > Metazoa > Arthropoda > Insecta > Lepidoptera > Noctuidae > Agrotis > Agrotis segetum. The sequence goes on from JAQSVV010000002.1 coordinate 146,309, forward strand.
ATCGGCTTCGAGACTCCTTTCAACGTTTTTTTGATAATTATTCCTCATAGTTTCGGAAATGAACATCCACGCCCAGTTGAAAAATTCACCGCGACCAACGCTACAGACAAGAGACTTTAATAAAATTATTAAAGGGAAGTAAGTTTAATAGTCTAATCTAAAATGTATGTAATCTGTAATAGATAGGTGACTGAGTGCAGCGGACAGCTCCCATTCGCATGGCAATGGAATTATCTTCGTTTCACATATTAGCCGCAATGGAGGTCACGATCAGTCGTTACCATGTCGTAACTTATTTTATATTAGTTAGGCAGAGGCTCTTATGTCTGACAACCAGTCTTACCCAGTTACTGGCTTGTGGAGGTCCGACAGGCAGTCGCTTCATGTAAAATATTGATATTCAGCTGCATCCGGTTTCGCTGAAAGCCGACCCCAATATGTTGGGAAGGGAAAAGGCAGGCTGATAATAGTGGTAATTGGTAAGTGTGGCCGGGCTGGCCGGGCTACTAACCTACATACTCGTCCATATTGAAGGTGGTGACGTACTTGAAGGAGAGGCGACCCTCCTTGTAGAAGTCGATGAGGCGGCGGTACATGCCGAGCGGCGTGCCGCCCGTGGGCAGCCCCAGCACGAAGTGGCGGCCCGGGCCGGGCGCGAACTGGGTGATGCGCTGCAGCACGAAGCGCGCCGCCCAGTCCGCCACCACGCTGGCGTCCTCCAGGATGATCAGTCGCATCACTGCTGTCTACCACTGCTGCTGAAACATTACTACTCTACACACTAGCTACTTTGGATCTAATCATTATATTAGTTTCAAACTATTAGGTATTTGACTAGCTGACCCGGCAAACGTTGTTTCGTAATAATCTTGTAATAGGTTCTCCACTTCTTGACTCTGTTCTCTATAAAGTTCGAGTAGGTAAATATATATTCTGCCTCTTATAAGATCACTGGTTATTAACTGTCTGTACTAGTACCTACTACTTAGTATTTTTTTGCGTGAAAGAGTAACAAACACACTTACATAGGTACTCATAAACTTTCGCAGTTATTATATATTATTAAGTGTGATAATAAACAAACGATTAAAGTAGCATTGGCACCAGAGATAACGTGTCGTCGCCCTAATTATCCATAACACATAACACACTCGATGACGGCGCCGCCCGCCGCCCGCCGGCCGACGATCGCGGGATTTCTACTAACTACATTATCTACATTATTGCGGTCTTCAGTTGATTGAACTTATATTTACTTGATAAGTAGCCAGGACAAAGGCATATAAACATAAACTTTTGCTTTTCAGGGAATTAAAAATCTAGTACTTGTACGATAACGCGTGCGTTCGTCTGTCCGCCCTTCAAAGTCAATTTTCTCCGAACCTACTTGACCGTTAAAATTATTGAAAATAATATCAACTCCTATATGGCCCAAAAACAGTGGTATGTTTTCTGTAATTTTAAAATAAATTAGTTTCAGAGCTATTCAAAAATATAGGCGATAAGTTACTATTGTGGGCTTTTTTATTATGGGGGATTTATTAAATACGCAACTACGGGGTCTAATGTTCTAAAAAAAAAACGCAATAAAGGTTCCGTACCATTATCTGTAGGGGAAAAAACATACAAGAGATGATTGTTAATGCGCAGAAAATCCGCGATTCGGGAAAAATAAGTAGATAAGTATTTGCTCCTGCACAACGCTTATTAATCACTTACTAATTAACACAACAGATACAGCTTAAATAAACAAACTATGATTTTCAAATGACATCCCTAATTGAGGAGTTGTTAGAGAGACACAGCATCCCCATCTTTCACCCGACGGAAATCCTCACCGGATACGGATGTTTCGGGAGGAAACTCGGGGATTCAATGGCAGGCGAGGGTGCAGTCGGAATGCGTGCAGAATATGCTTTGCCTTTCGCCCCAGTCGCCGCTGCAAATTCCGGCCCCCCCGTAGGCACATGGCTTGCGGACGGCGAGTAATTTGCAGCTTGTCGTGCGACCAATGACAAGGCCCGAATCGACGGCGAGTCTTGTTCCACGCGCTCAAGGAAACCGATGGGGCCTCCATAGGATCTAACGCCTAACATGATGCGGGTGAAACCGTGGGTAGAAGCTAGTAAAATAAAAAATACTACAATAATTGTGAGTCCATGTCATCCATGTTGAGGGCTGGTAGTCTAATTTAGCCAATATACCATAGTTGTTGCTAAAATCGACTTTAGTTCAGATTATATTAGGTATGGGTATAACAAAACACAACTGCAGTCGTATTTTGTTTTGTACATTTTTCTAGGGAGCATTGAACACCTAGCACCTGCGAAAAATTGTAAGTATATACGATAGTGCAGGTGCCATTACACCGGAGGCCTAATGGAATAACTCCACACGAGGGCATACAAAAAATAACTTTTGCTCTGTTTTGGTTCTTAGTTACCTCCTTAGTTGTGAAAAAATGCCACTTAATGTCTGATGCAGCTCTTTCCAACATAATTATGTGCAGTAATGCCAGACCGGTTTAGTCATTGTCATTGGATCAGGAGTTTCCTCGAATTGAAGGTTAGGCTTTAGTACTTATTATTTTTGAAACAGTCCGAAACGTATTCGGCTGTAAGATTTTTTGATCGTACTTTACGGGCCTTTAATATATTAATAATTAAAATGGTTCTAGTACTTGGTTATGGTTTAAAGTATGTTATAAATTGAATGTTTTCAGCATTGCGAAAAGTGTCAACAACCTCTGCCAGGGTCACTTACCTCTAGCGCGTCAAGGTCACGGGGCGCACTGTGCGTGGCACTCTTCTTTTGTTATTATAAAGTCAGTTGTGTTACGTCGTCGGGCGCCTGCAGCGATACTAACGACGCAGCTGGCTTGTTTGGGACGCCCAGCGAGCTCAGCTAGCGATTGATAACGATGATAGTGCTCGCTCCCGCACTCACTGACATGTGTCACACCCACTCAAACGTCACACCGCTGACAAATGACAATCGGCGACCAGTGTTGTTATCTATGAAAAATAACCAATTGGGGGAAAAATATACAACACTGGATCCAATAAATGTGATTTATTTCTAGTTCAATAATACTTATGAGGAGATTATCAATAAGTCAGAGACGCGTATGTCCCTATCGTATCAACTAACTCTTACAACATTAACAACAATATATTCGTAAAGATGTGTACGACTCGTACTGTCAGTGTGGGCGCGGATATAACACGGTCCAACGAAAACAACACAACTGTCAACTATTTGTGAATTATATTTTTCTGGAACTTTGTCCTTTTACAACAACACTAATTAAAACTTGTAATTGAGAAAGCAATTTTTTAAATTACCAATTTTTCACATTACTATGTATAACAGTTTTAAACAATGGGAGGTTCCACGCAAAGCTCGGGTCAGATGGCGCTACCAGCGCATGATGTCTTTTACTGTATGATTAACGTGACATTCACTAATCCACAAAATAATATAACTACATACTCGAAGCTACACTTGAACGTTTACGTTATGCGCTTGTAGCACCACTGACGGCTAAAACTCGCAGTGAAACCCCCTATTTCATTAGAATGAGCGCTGCTCACAATCAAGTACGTCACTACCAGACACAACTCTGTTCCGAGTACATTATTACGTAGACAGGAATTTCGACAAAGTTGAAATAAATTGTTTAAAAGTTCTTACCCTATTTTATGTGATAAATCGTTACATACTTTTTATTATTAAAATATTTTATCTAATATAAAAATACCTATGTGATATAATAAAAGTTCACGTAATGATTTCTTATGGATATGATCTATACAATGTGCAGGGGTGGTAATCCAAGATATACAATAAATTAAAACGACCCAAGTCGGCTCACTAACTAGTTTAGTAACGAATGCACAGAGAGAACACGCCGCCGGCACCCCGTGACGTCACAGAGCGACAGCTGTCAGCTGCCACGAGCGACACGCTCCATCACTTGTTCACAACATGAACATGTTCACAGTCACACAGACTCTCCGCGATGGGGGATGCACACGGCTCGAATTTTCGGTCGATTTAGCCGAGCTGCAAGTCTCAACGCTTGCAAACATTTGCCTCACGACTAAATCGACCCGTGTAAATGCCCCATAAAATATGTACACAATATGAGAAGTGCAACAGAATATATCAAGGTAATTCCTCCAGATTGCTGCAAGTTACAATTTTTACAAGTTTTATTGGTGTATTGTTATAGCCTACTATAAAATAATATTAGTTATTGGCTTGCGAGGTTGCATCATAAGGTATATTAACTACTGATATAGCGCCGACCAATAACATAATAATAATAATTCAGTCGAGGGTGGCCCCTCGGGATTGCGCACAGGAGCCACTAGCCAACGTAACTTATGTGTTGTGCACTAAATAATGAACAAGCTCGCGCCCACGCTTCTCTCGGCACGACTTCGGCCACACTCGAGGCTCTAGTGTAACAACACTAAAAAGGAACTTTCAAGTAAGAAAACAACATCTTCTAATAATATCAATAAAATATTTACATTTCGCGGTCACTGCACGCGCAACGTCGCGTCTTAACATTACACATGTGAAATAGAAACATGATGAGTCCAGTTCTCTGATATACACTAGCGCAGTCAGTCGGTGCGCGCGCGCTTGCAGGGCGGCTCGCCCTCGCCGCTCCAGTACACGTAGTCCGGCAGCCACTTGACGAGCTGCGCGTCGAAGAACTCCTCCAGCCGCTTGGCGTCCTTGTAGATGATGCTGTCGGCCTGCAACACACGCACTGTTAGCGGCTGCGAGCGCGCGGCGCGAGGCGCTGAGTGGCGGGACTCACCGGATTGTACCTGTAGGCGTTGCGGAACAGCAGCCGCACGTCGGCCACGAACTGCGCCACGTGCGTGTAGCGCTGCGGGCTCTGCGGCTGCAGCTTCAGCCGGATCATGTCCAGGCACATCGGCCTCGAGATCTGCAACCGAACACCTCAACACTACTTCACTAGCACAAGTTACGTATTTTAAATACAGTTGCTCAAACGGAACATGTGTCAGAAAGCGCGGACCCGCCACACTTTCTCACACATGTTCCGTTTCTTTTTTTACTAGCATTACAGCTTTGCAGCGTTACGTTACAAAAATTAGACTTTAAGGGTGGGTTAATACACACGTTTTCGAAACTCAGCCGCGCTAATACAAAACCGGCTAAGTGCGAGTTGGACTCGCCCATAAAGGGTTCCGAAAATCCTGCAGCCGCTCCACCAGCTTCTAATGGACGCGGCCAGCACAGGCGAGGCACACTGACCTTGGAGTGGTAGTGCAGTCGGGCGGCACGGGCTCGCGGAAGGGCAGGCTGGGCTCGTACTGGCAGTACAGCTCCAGCGTCAGCCGCTCCACCAGCTTCTGATATAAATGGACGCGGCCAGCACAGGCGAGGCACACTGACCTTGGAGTGGTAGTGCAGGTTGTCGGGCGGCACGGGCTCGCGGAAGGGCAGGCTGGGCTCGTACTGGCAGTACAGCTCCAGCGTCAGCCGCTCCACCAGCTTCTGATATAAATGGACGCGGCCAGCACAGGCGAGGCACACTGACCTTGGAGTGGTAGTGCAGGTTGTCGGGCGGCACGGGCTCGCGGAAGGGCAGGCTGGGCTCGTACTGGCAGTACAGCTCCAGCGTCAGCCGCTCCACCAGCTTCTGATATAAATGGACGCGGCCAGCACAGGCGAGGCACACTGACCTTGGAGTGGTAGTGCAGGTTGTCGGGCGGCACGGGCTCGCGGAAGGGCAGGCTGGGCTCGTACTGGCAGTACAGCTCCAGCGTCAGCCGCTCCACCAGCTTCTGATATAAATGGACGCGGCCAGCACAGGCGAGGCACACTGACCTTGGAGTGGTAGTGCAGGTTGTCGGGCGGCACGGGCTCGCGGAAGGGCAGGCTGGGCTCGTACTGGCAGTACAGCTCCAGCGTCAGCCGCTCCACCAGCTTCTGATATAAATGGACGCGGCCAGCACAGGCGAGGCACACTGACCTTGGAGTGGTAGTGCAGGTTGTCGGGCGGCACGGGCTCGCGGAAGGGCAGGCTGGGCTCGTACTGGCAGTACAGCTCCAGCGTCAGCCGCTCCACCAGCTTCTGATATAAATGGACGCGGCCAGCACAGGCGAGGCACACTGACCTTGGAGTGGTAGTGCAGGTTGTCGGGCGGCACGGGCTCGCGGAAGGGCAGGCTGGGCTCGTACTGGCAGTACAGCTCCAGCGTCAGCCGCTCCACCAGCTTCTGATATAAATGGACGCGGCCAGCACAGGCGAGGCACACTGACCTTGGAGTGGTAGTGCAGGTTGTCGGGCGGCACGGGCTCGCGGAAGGGCAGGCTGGGCTCGTACTGGCAGTACAGCTCCAGCGTCAGCCGCTCCACCAGCTTCTGATATAAATGGACGCGGCCAGCACAGGCGAGGCACACTGACCTTGGAGTGGTAGTGCAGGTTGTCGGGCGGCACGGGCTCGCGGAAGGGCAGGCTGGGCTCGTACTGGCAGTACAGCTCCAGCGTCAGCCGCTCCACCAGCTTCTGATATAAATGGACGCGGCCAGCACAGGCGAGGCACACTGACCTTGGAGTGGTAGTGCAGGTTGTCGGGCGGCACGGGCTCGCGGAAGGGCAGGCTGGGCTCGTACTGGCAGTACAGCTCCAGCGTCAGCCGCTCCACCAGCTTCTGATATAAATGGACGCGGCCAGCACAGGCGAGGCACACTGACCTTGGAGTGGTAGTGCAGGTTGTCGGGCGGCACGGGCTCGCGGAAGGGCAGGCTGGGCTCGTACTGGCAGTACAGCTCCAGCGTCAGCCGCTCCACCAGCTTCTGATATAAATGGACGCGGCCAGCACAGGCGAGGCACACTGACCTTGGAGTGGTAGTGCAGGTTGTCGGGCGGCACGGGCTCGCGGAAGGGCAGGCTGGGCTCGTACTGGCAGTACAGCTCCAGCGTCAGCCGCTCCACCAGCTTCTGATATAAATGGACGCGGCCAGCACAGGCGAGGCACACTGACCTTGGAGTGGTAGTGCAGGTTGTCGGGCGGCACGGGCTCGCGGAAGGGCAGGCTGGGCTCGTACTGGCAGTACAGCTCCAGCGTCAGCCGCTCCACCAGCTTCTGATATAAATGGACGCGGCCAGCACAGGCGAGGCACACTGACCTTGGAGTGGTAGTGCAGGTTGTCGGGCGGCACGGGCTCGCGGAAGGGCAGGCTGGGCTCGTACTGGCAGTACAGCTCCAGCGTCAGCCGCTCCACCAGCTTCTGATATAAATGGACGCGGCCAGCACAGGCGAGGCACACTGACCTTGGAGTGGTAGTGCAGGTTGTCGGGCGGCACGGGCTCGCGGAAGGGCAGGCTGGGCTCGTACTGGCAGTACAGCTCCAGCGTCAGCCGCTCCACCAACTTCTGCGCGCGCGGCGTCAGTCCTCCGGGCGCCTCGTCGGCCGCGCCCGGCGCCAGCTCCGCGAAGTTGACGCACAGCAGGCACTGCCACGTCTCGGTCTCGCTGCCGGGACATACCGCACGTTACCACACTTCACACATTTCCACCACGAGCTTACATTATACAGGCTGATTTGTATTTGAGTGCACTCCTTGAAATGGGTGATACTAGTCCCTATTTGCAACAATTTTAACCCCCACAAAATGGGGTTCAAAATGACTGGTTTTGGAGATATCGAATTTAAAGATTTTTGGAAAACATTCCTCTCCCTCATTAAGCGCTTATCGTTAGAAATTAAAGAAGTTCAACACTTTCTATTCATAATTTTCTGATAAAATATAAATAATTGAATCTAGTGAATACAATTTTGTAAAAAATTATCATATTTTTTTGGAAATGTAGATCCATAAACTTCCTGTATTGAAGTTTTCTTGAAACTTTCCTTGCCTTTCAAGACATATTTCTCAAATTAAATGTAAGTATGCTCGGTTGGCAAATTACAGAATCTTTTTTTGTCTCATTACATCCTTCTAAAATGGTGCCACAGTACCCACTTTTACTTAGTGTCTTACCAGAAAAATTAGGGTTGTTACTGACAAGGCACATAATAAAACTCTTGCACAACGATTTTCTTATCACTTGACTTTAATCAACACTGAACGAAAATTTATAAAACATTTTGTACAAAAGGCTTAAAAATAGCTTTCTAGCGGATGACAAAAAGGACTAAACAAATGAGGATTTTGGAAAAAATTCTGCATTTTCCTTAAAAAAAAAAAAAACTACGGAAACGTGTTACTTTAGTTCCAAACAAGCTGATTTTGTTTTATATGACGAAAACCACTACTTTGGCAGTAATAGCTGCTCATTTATGTGAATTATTATAAATCAGACAGAGGTGACACAAGACAACCGACATTTCATTTTGATCATTAAGGCAGCGCTAGTCGAGAGCTCAAATGATATTTCACCGGAAATCGAGCCATATTGTTCATGTGTGCGCGAGCGTCATACCCCCGTGGAGAAAACAGGGGAAAACTTATTCAGTGAGATGCACGATCATTCAGAGTAAAAGGCGCGCGTAAAAAAATACGAAAAAGCCTTTGGCTGTTGGGGTTTTATGAAAAAACCACTGCACCAATTAATTTCAAATAAAATTTATTAAATTCTTCGATAAATTTGCGGAAGGAGGTTATCAATTCGACGGTATGTTTTTTTTTTTGTGTGTGTTTGTTACTCGATTACTCCGTCAATTGTGGACCGATTTTCAAAATTTGTTTTTTGTTCGATAGGAGATACTTCAGGAGTGGTCCCATTGTCACCATGTCAGGATCTCATGATTCGATCCTAAGGGGCTGCCTCCACGAGCGAGAGAATCGCGGCGATATTATCGCCGTGCCACGTTTTTCTATACACTCTCTATGGAACCGTCTCCACACGGCGATATTATCGCCGCGATGCGACGAGTGGCAACGAGCGCGCAAAACGTCATTACATCGTCGCTAGCCCGCCGCGACTAGCAACGCGACCGCCGCGCGTGAGCGGCGCTCTCGCGACGAGCGCGCGGCGGGCGCGCTGTCAAACGCAGCGTTATTTAGAAGACTTTGGCAACGTGACGTCAAGGAAACGCGGCGATACCGTTACGAGTCGCCGCGATACCGTAACGACTCGCGACGATACGCGGCGGAATTATCGCTCGTTCGTGGAGATTATCCGACGATATAAGGGCGGACTCGTCGCGATTCTCTCGCTCGTGGAGGCAGCCCCTAAAAGTCGAGGACAACCCTCAAATTTTATAGGCCCACACATAATTTTTCGTTGGTTCTTCCGTGAACAATAAAACGGTCGCAGTACTCACTCAGGCAGCTTCTCGATGGTGGGGATGTGGCAGTACTGGTGGAACACCTTGGGGCACTTGTCGCAGCACATGAGCTCGCCGCCGTCCATGCACACGGCGCACCAGTCCTCGTTGGGGTCCCCGGGCGCCGCCGCCTTGGGCTCGTCCGTGCTGGAGTGCACGGGCGGCGCGGGCGACGGCGCCTCCGCCACCACCTGCACGCCGTTGGAGTCCAGCTTGGCGATGGTGGCCATGAGGTCCTGCACGGAGGCCGCGCACACCTTGTCCAGCTCCGACGGCACGCCGCCCTGCACAGAGGACAGCTTGAGGAGAGAGTCTTGGGGTTGGTGGAGGTGACGGCGGCGGGCGCGGGCGCGGCGCGCGAGCGTCCCAGTGTGATCTTGTAGTCTGCGCCCGCGCCGCCGCACGTGTGTGTGTAGTGTGTACTCACGTTGAGGCTGGGGCTGGGCGTCTTGGGGTTGGTGGAGGTGACGGCGGCGGGCGCGGGCGCGGCGCGCGAGCGTCCCAGTGTGATCTTGTAGTCTGCGCCCGCGCCGCCGCACGTGTGTGTGTAGTGTGTACTCACGTTGAGGCTGGGGCTGGGCGTCTTGGGGTTGGTGGAGGTGACGGCGGCGGGCGCGGGCGCGGCGCGCGAGCGTCCCAGTGTGATCTTGTAGTCTGCGCCCGCGCCGCCGCACGTGTGTGTGTAGTGTGTACTCACGTTGAGGCTGGGGCTGGGCGTCTTGGGGTTGGTGGAGGTGACGGCGGCGGGCGCGGGCGCGGCGCGCGAGCGTCCCAGTGTGATCTTGTAGTCTGCGCCCGCGCCGCCGCACGTGTGTGTGTAGTGTGTACTCACGTTGAGGCTGGGGCTGGGCGTCTTGGGGTTGGTGGAGGTGACGGCGGCGGGCGCGGGCGCGGCGCGCGAGCGTCCCAGTGTGATCTTGTAGTCTGCGCCCGCGCCGCCGCACGTGTGTGTGTAGTGTGTACTCACGTTGAGGCTGGGGCTGGGCGTCTTGGGGTTGGTGGAGGTGACGGCGGCGGGCGCGGGCGCGGCGCGCGAGCGTCCCAGTGTGATCTTGTAGTCTGCGCCCGCGCCGCCGCACGTGTGTGTGTAGTGTGTACTCACGTTGAGGCTGGGGCTGGGCGTCTTGGGGTTGGTGGAGGTGACGGCGGCGGGCGCGGGCGCGGCGCGCGAGCGTCCCAGTGTGATCTTGTAGTCTGCGCCCGCGCCGCCGCACGTGTGTGTGTAGTGTGTACTCACGTTGAGGCTGGGGCTGGGCGTCTTGGGGTTGGTGGAGGTGACGGCGGCGGGCGCGGGCGCGGCGCGCGAGCGTCCCAGTGTGATCTTGTAGTCTGCGCCCGCGCCGCCGCACGTGTGTGTGTAGTGTGTACTCACGTTGAGGCTGGGGCTGGGCGTCTTGGGGTTGGTGGAGGTGACGGCGGCGGGCGCGGGCGCGGCGCGCGAGCGTCCCAGTGTGATCTTGTAGTCTGCGCCCGCGCCGCCGCACGTGTGTGTGTAGTGTGTACTCACGTTGAGGCTGGGGCTGGGCGTCTTGGGGTTGGTGGAGGTGACGGCGGCGGGCGCGGGCGCGGCGCGCGAGCGTCCCAGTGTGATCTTGTAGTCTGCGCCCGCGCCGCCGCACGTGTGTGTGTAGTGTGTACTCACGTTGAGGCTGGGGCTGGGCGTCTTGGGGTTGGTGGAGGTGACGGCGGCGGGCGCGGGCGCGGCGCGCGAGCGTCCCAGTGTGATCTTGTAGTCTGCGCCCGCGCCGCCGCACGTGTGTGTGTAGTGTGTACTCACGTTGAGGCTGGGGCTGGGCGTCTTGGGGTTGGTGGAGGTGACGGCGGCGGGCGCGGGCGCGGCGCGCGAGCGTCCCAGTGTGATCTTGTAGTCTGCGCCCGCGCCGCCGCACGTGTGTGTGTAGTGTGTACTCACGTTGAGGCTGGGGCTGGGCGTCTTGGGGTTGGTGGAGGTGACGGCGGCGGGCGCGGGCGCGGCGCGCGAGCGTCCCAGTGTGATCTTGTAGTCTGCGCCCGCGCCGCCGCACGTGTGTGTGTAGTGTGTACTCACGTTGAGGCTGGGGCTGGGCGTCTTGGGGTTGGTGGAGGTGACGGCGGCGGGCGCGGGCGCGGCGCGCGAGCGTCCCAGTGTGATCTTGTAGTCTGCGCCCGCGCCGCCGCACGTGTGTGTGTAGTGTGTACTCACGTTGAGGCTGGGGCTGGGCGTCTTGGGGTTGGTGGAGGTGACGGCGGCGGGCGCGGGCGCGGCGCGCGAGCGTCCCAGTGTGATCTTGTAGTCTGCGCCCGCGCCGCCGCACGCCGGCACCGCGTGCGCCTCCAACGTACCTGCGTACACCACATACACAACATCTTAAAACAACTCATTTGCACCAAACTAGTTGAATTCTGCTAACTTTCATATTTTCGAACTCATTTTCGGCCTAATGAACGGTCGAGGAAATATTTTCACTTTACAAAATGGATATTTTGTATTGTGGCGTGCAGTCTTACCTCAGGCGGTGGGGTCAGTACGTACATCGTGCGCGCCATGCGCGTGCACAGGGTGCGTGTGTGCGCACACTCGGGGACGCGCACTATTGGCCGACTCACCTTAACGCACACACAAATAATGTGTACGTCAATGTACTATCGTGAGTAACGAAGGCTCTCTACGACCTCAGAGACCAACCAGCGAAAAATCGTCATACAAAACATAACTATGCGAACTAAAACTGACCAAAGGCGTGTCGTGTATCACAATAAAGTACCGTACCGTAATAAAATGATAAAAAAAAACACTTTATTTCAGGCCTGAAAAACATGAGTAATTAAAAAAAATACCATTCCCTATTGAAAAGTTGTTCGCAAAACTAAAAGGACAGTCAATAACTGAGAGTTATCTGTGTGCGTGCAGACGCCACTTGTACGAGATTGGCTACTGACCGTTGGCGAGTCCTTGTTGAGGGATGTGCCACTTAGCGGCGGGCGGCTGCTGTTGCTGCTGGTGCTGCTGCTGCTGGTGCTGCGGCAGCGCGTGGTAGGCGGGCGGGGCCAGCGCGGGCGGCGCGGGGGAGGGGGTGCGGGGCCCGCCGCTGCGCCGCCCGCCACCCGCGCCCCCTGCTCCGTACGTGTTGTTCGCGTACGCACCCATCACTGCGAGCGCACAGTATCGTGATCATTCAAACGAAATAAAGAAAAAAACAATTCGTGTCCGTTGCTTTTCGACGAAATCGTACTCACTTTGGTGGTAGGCGTGGTGCATGGCGAGCTGCGCGGGGTGTTGCGGGTGCTGCGCGTGCTGCGGGTGCTGCGGCAGCGGCTGGTGCTGCGCGTGCGGCGGCGGGTGCACGGCCGGCAGCGCGCGCGCCGCGCCGCGGGCCGTCTGCGCGTTCAGCAAGCCGCGCAGGTTCATCTCGTTCACGCCTACAAACAATGATATAGTTTGGGCTCTTCCGAGCTCCTTAGAAAATTTAATTACATGTAACGTAACTAAACTGACCAAAGATAAAATCAGCGGCAGGAACGATAGTGTGTACGTACCGTGCAGATGGTGCGGGTGCGTGGTGGACGTGACGTGCGCGCGCCGCAGCGGCGTGGTGCGCGCGCGCAGCCCGCCCGCCAGCGGCAGGAACGATAGTGTGTACGTACCGTGCAGATGGTGCGGGTGCGTGGTGGACGTGACGTGCGCGCGCCGCAGCGGCGTGGTGCGCGCGCGCAGCCCGCCCGCCAGCGGCAGGAACGATAGTGTGTACGTACCGTGCAGATGGTGCGGGTGCGTGGTGGACGTGACGTGCGCGCGCCGCAGCGGCGTGGTGCGCGCGCGCAGCCCGCCCGCCAGCGGCAGGAACGATAGTGTGTACGTACCGTGCAGATGGTGCGGGTGCGTGGTGGACGTGACGTGCGCGCGCCGCAGCGGCGTGGTGCGCGCGCGCAGCCCGCCCGCCAGCGGCAGGAACGATAGTGTGTACGTACCGTGCAGATGGTGCGGGTGCGTGGTGGACGTGACGTGCGCGTGCCGCAGCGGCGTGGTGCGCGCGCGCAGCCCGCCCGCCAGCGGCAGGAACGATAGTGTGTACGTACCGTGCAGATGGTGCGGGTGCGTGGTGGACGTGACGTGCGCGCGCCGCAGCGGCGTGGTGCGCGCGCGCAGCCCGCCCGCCAGCGGCAGGAACGATAGTGTGTACGTACCGTGCAGATGGTGCGGGTGCGTGGTGGACGTGACGTGCGCGTGCCGCAGCGGCGTGGTGCGCGCGCGCAGCCCGCCCGCCAGCGGCAGGAACGATAGTGTGTACGTACCGTGCAGATGGTGCGGGTGCGTGGTGGACGTGACGTGCGCGCGCCGCAGCGGCGTGGTGCGCGCGCGCAGCCCGCCCGCCAGCGGCAGGAACGATAGTGTGTACGTACCGTGCAGATGGTGCGGGTGCGTGGTGGACGTGACGTGCGCGTGCCGCAGCGGCGTGGTGCGCGCGCGCAGCCCGCCCGCCAGCGGCAGGAACGATAGTGTGTACGTACCGTGCAGATGGTGCGGGTGCGTGGTGGACGTGACGTGCGCGCGCCGCAGCGGCGTGGTGCGCGCGCGCAGCCCGCCCGCCAGCGGCAGGAACGATAGTGTGTACGTACCGTGCAGATGGTGCGGGTGCGTGGTGGACGTGACGTGCGCGCGCCGCAGCGGCGTGGTGCGCGCGCGCAGCCCGCCCGCCAGCGGCAGGAACGATAGTGTGTACGTACCGTGCAGATGGTGCGGGTGCGTGGTGGACGTGACGTGCGCGCGCCGCAGCGGCGTGGTGCGCGCGCGCAGCCCGCCCGCCAGCGGCAGGAACGATAGTGTGTACGTACCGTGCAGATGGTGCGGGTGCGTGGTGGACGTGACGTGCGCGCGCCGCAGCGGCGTGGTGCGCGCGCGCAGCCCGCCCGCCAGCGGCAGGAACGATAGTGTGTACGTACCGTGCAGATGGTGCGGGTGCGTGGTGGACGTGACGTGCGCGTGCCGCAGCGGCGTGGTGCGCGCGCGCAGCCCGCCCGCCAGCGGCAGGAACGATAGTGTGTACGTACCGTGCAGATGGTGCGGGTGCGTGGTGGACGTGACGTGCGCGCGCCGCAGCGGCGTGGTGCGCGCGCGCAGCCCGCCCGCCAGCGGCAGGAACGATAGTGTGTACGTACCGTGCAGATGGTGCGGGTGCGTGGTGGACGTGACGTGCGCGTGCCGCAGCGGCGTGGTGCGCGCGCGCAGCCCGCCCGCCAGCGGCAGGAACGCGCCGCCCGCGCCCCCCGCTCCTCCCGCCTGCACGTACGACTGCACACGATTTCATTGGTAAAAAGCCATACTGCTCATTCTACTCGTACTACTAATGTTAATTTTAGACCTACTGTGCCTTTCTCAGAGGACGCTACTTTGTGTTTTAGATGTCATAGGGCTCAATGTAAAGTTAAATACAAGTTTGTGAGGTCACATACCTTGTCTCGCCACTGCCAACTTGAAAAAAGTGGCTTATAGAAAGTTTGTAGTATTAAATTCTCCACAACATAGGTATTACGTACGTATGTAGTAGAATAAAAAAAAAACGAAAATCGGTATAAAATTTGACAAGTTTTTTATTTATTTTTTATGTGCTAATTATATAATATGCTAGTATGTCACATTTTGAAAAGTCACGGAGAAAAACTTCCCCACAAAAGGTATATTTGCATACAGGGACGTTGGAAAATGGAATGAATTTTTGACTCGATGGAGAATTTTAATCGAGTTTACGAGAGCAAGGTTGTGACCAATGATATTATAAAGTCATAGATGCGTTATACACGTACAAAGCGACGGAAAAAACTGTGCCGCGCCGAGCGGCAACACAGATACACACTTTTTTATTCACACATTACATTTCACTACAAGTAAAAAGGATAGCTTGATACAACGCAATAAGAAAAAAAGTGACAGCTAGATAAACAAACAGCGCCACGCGTCATCAATCCCCCCGCACGTCAGCGTCTCCTCTCGCTCGCACTCTTTCTTTTACGACGCCATATTTATAGAAACGTTATGTTTTATTTGTGAAAATATTAAAGATAAATAGTATATTTACGAATGTTATGTGATTCTTTGACTTTTAGAAGTCTTGCATGTTTAATTTGTACAATATCTCATCACACACGACAGCATTTTCGATATTTTTGAGTCACTTTTACTTTTAATTCAGTCTGTGGTACGTGAAGTGCCGCTGGCAACGTCGCACTGAGATCAAGATGTGTGAATCAGCCTCATTTGAGCCCATACGTTATTGAGCGCGTATGACGTATCTACACCTTTTTACTTATAATATCATTGGTTGTGACGAATTCAATTTGTTACAAAAACGTATCTCAGTGATCTATAGTTTGCCAGATAACTATCATCTGTTCTTATAAGATGGCGTCCTATTGACAAGGGTAACGGTTTTATGTATTTATGGTAGGTAAAAGGTAATTGGAATTATCTTAAAACTAAATCCTCCATGACATTTTATTTTTTACTTCTAATAAATGCATCCCCAAAAGTAACTTTTCAATGGACTATTATAGCAACTGATCTATTAAAAACAAAATATAGTCGCTGCTAAACTGGAACAGTTTACGATGGACATGCAGTCCACAAGTAGTCGTTCATGATGTTAGTAACATAGCCTGGAGAGGTTCATGTTTTACAAATAAACCTGTACAAATTACGTTTAAGCATGGTCAAACAAAATTGTATTAAGACATGTAAAAGCGAAACATGGTGGTTGAGGCATATCATTTCACAAGTAAAGAGTATTTTCACATACAGATGATGAACTGCAAGTGTAGTTACATTGCTATTCCTATATAGATTTTAATAACTCCATGCGCATTATCTACACGTAAAGAAGCTAACATGCGACATAATATATAAATAATATCAAAGACAGTAAATGCTACTGGTAACTCATCAGTCGCGTCAATGAAGCTTTTCCCTAGCAAGTCCTGCAGAACAACCACGATATTGATTGATAATATGATTATTTATTGGTGTAAATTATTTTTATTGAAAATAACAAACTCTTCATAGTGTTGTTGCCACCCAGGGCAAGTTGTTAACTCGACCTAGATTCTTTAGAGGTCATAGGTCTTCGTTGTAGCGGATTTTTTATGTTTGTGTTAGTTTTTTGACCCTCTGTCACTGATCATAATGAGTTGGAATAGAGAATTGACTGTTGCAAAGATAATTTATTTTACCCTTTTAGACAGTCCCAACACAAGTACTTTCGTAACTTACTGGGACTGCCTCAATGTATATCTAAAACAATGTTTGAGATATAAATAAAGATATAATTATTTACCTTTTTGTTACGGGTCATTAAAATTGTAAAGGAGCTATTTTGGAGGTGTGCAAAATATCAAAATTTCTGCGACTTTTCAAATATAATGTTTTGGCAATCTAATTGGATAACACAAAATACACCAATCTTGCCATACTTGAAAAGAAGTCTTGCATCGAAAAAGAAAACGTACATAAAACGATCTACAAATTGGCGGAAAAGTCGGTGGAAAACATGTCCTCCTTGCAACGAGCCCTTCCGGCTTTCATTTGATATGTCAACACAATGCAGTTTATATTCTTTTTTTTCCCATATTACCTTAAGTGCTTCTCATATTCATATTTCATCTATTCACATCTTTGTATTTGGAAATTGATATGTAACCCTAGCGGTTTGGTCATACAGATGATATTGACTGTTATGGAAGGTTTGTCGTTGTTATTGAGGACTACCTCTGCCTTTTTAATGTGATCATTGACGCGACTGTAAACCGTGAATTTTCCAACCAGGCATGGACTGGAATCTAATAATTAAGATAAAATAAAACGAAACACTCTAGTTTTTCGACACTAGCTAATCTTAAGCACGTGATTTAATAGTAGCCTTTTTAGATAAATGGAGTATCAATACCAATAAAAATAATTTTTGAATATATAATAATAATAATTTAGTTACAGGAAACAGATAGATTGAAGTTATACTTAATGTGCACCAAAGTTTTTGAATTTCCACCAAAACAAACTCTACAACCTTTATTAGTCTCGCAGAAGTAAATTCTGGAAATAAATAATTCGGAGGCTCATAAAATTGATTTTTCAGCTTCTGAGAATCTTCTTTTGGTATTTTTCGTTATTCATCGCTAGTTTCAGATTTAGTCATCCATGCACTGTTGGAAAATTCACACTTTGTACAGTATGAGAGCGATAACGTCGTGATGAGGATAATACGCTCGGCGACGGACACACAGACGGAACACAGTCATTCACTACGCACTGACCTGGTAGCGAGCCATCGTCTGAGACATGGAACAACGTCGCACATCAGTTATGTTAGTGCACATCCGCCGCACGCCAGCGCTAACACTGGCGGTTAACGCGGACGTGCGGACCACTGTGGCCTTCACCAATGTTAAGAAGTGCGCGTACCTGGTGCATGGCGACGTGCTGCAGCGCCACGACGGCGGAGTGCTGCGCGGGCGCGGGCGGGTGGTACGGGCCCTGCGCCGCGCCGCCGTCCAGCTTGCCGTCCACCACGATGGCGCCCAGCCCCTGCAGCACGCGCACCAGCTCGGGCAGCTTGTCCAGCGCCAGCGCGATGCGCACGGGGATCTCGGGGTTGGGGATGTCGGCGCGGCGCGACTTGATGCGCTGCAGGTGCGCGCACACGGCGTGCTTGGCGTGCAGCACGGCCGTGTCGGAGCCGTCCAGCGCGGCGTGCACGAAGCCCACGCAGTGGTCCGTGATGGCGGCCAGCTGCTCCAGCGCCTCCTTCTTCTCGTTGAGCGTGCGCTGCTTGGCGTCGCACACCTCGTTGAGGCGCAGCACCAGCTGCTTGCCGCGCGTGTTGATCGCGTTCGTCAACCTGGCACAGTTCCACAGACAGACGTTACACACGTAGCTGTCCGGCTACAGCTGCGCGACGGACAGGCGCGAGTGCCGGGCGACAGTGAGAGCGTGAAGACCACGCACCATAGGCTCGATTTCGATTGTTGTGTGTTTTTTCAGTAAAAATGTTAATACAAAGAATACTAAACGGCTCGAGAAATGTGTAGTGTGACCGTTATCGTTGATGATGGAGGCGTGCGGTGTGTACTCACTTGACGACGGTCTGCGTGATCTCGTGCACGAGCGCCTTCTTCTTGTCGGCGATGAGCTGCTGGCGGTCGCGGATGACCTTCATGGCCGAGCCCAGCAGCACGCGCTTGTAGCTCACCTCCGACAGCAGCGAGCTGATGTTGGCGCGCGCCTGCACACACACACACACGGTACTCAACACACACCACAACCACATCGATCACTTCCTGCTAGCTCATTGCTAATGGCATGTAACTTTCAGATTGGCAAAAGATAAGTAGAAAAAGTTTTTTTTTTTTAAGCATGTGACAATGGGTCATGTTGTATTTTTTGTGAGACATGGGCGTTAAGGATAGCCTAGCTAATGCAGGGAGATAATGGATGTAGTTTAGTGTGTTCCTTTATCAAATATAAATAATGTGAACTGTGAGCTGTAAGGTCGCCATTACTAATATTTTTATTTGTTCCATATTTTCTGTTTCTGTCACTCTTCCATGCTCTAATAAATAAGTAGCTAATACTTCAATATTCTTGTTATAGTTGATAACGATAAGAAAAGCTCGTATATTTTTAATTGGTAACTTGGGAGTGGGGTAGGTTACCTCGCAGAGGTTCGTCAAGGGCGACACGCTTGTCTTCAATATCGATAAAGTTAGGACAAACGGTGGTCGCGGGACTGACGTATACCGTGACCCCGGAATGTAAAGGGCTATGGAAGGACACCGTGTATTTTAGTCAGTACAGGTGTGACAGTCCCTCCCGCCCTGCGCCCAGCGCAGGACTCATTTGATGATTGTACCAGGAGCCACGGTCGAGACAAGCAGCACACCGCAGCCAGAGCCACTCGCTGCCACCACTCAAGCCTACAGACCTGAGCCTGTAGCCAAACGGCCAGCGACAATCGTTTACGTTCAGCAGTCGCTAATACATTTTCAACTTTATACCCCATCGAATAAAGTTGAAAATCTAGTAAAGACTGCTGATCGATAGCGAAGGAAACAAATGAAAACGATCTGTAATATTTGATAGATTTTCAACTTTATGCAATGGGGTATAAAGTTGAAAATGGATTAGCGACTGCTGAACGTTAGCGAATGTCGCTTGCCATTTGGCTATAGGGCCTGTTCCACTAGCGCGGCTTCAAAACGAACTGGGATTAACTTGAACTTACAGCTTGCTTTGTTTGGAATGTTCTGCGGTTTAAAAACATACGTTATAGTCTGAGGTTTATCTTCATTTCTACACATTGAAACCGACTGTTTACCAACAGAACCGCCCTGACTGATCCATACGGTATTGCTTGTCGTATGAGAACCGAAATGAATGAGATTGGTTCAAGTATAATGTGGCGGTGTAAGTGGTTACTCTACCACAGAATAAACAGTGAACATGTCAATGGCCTCCACTTTAAATTACGTTTGGCAACAAGTAGTATCACAATATGAGCCCACGTTGAGTGCACGTACCTGCGCGGCCATCTCGGTGCTGAACTGGTACTTGTGGTCGCGGTGGTGCTGCAGCTGACAGTCGCGGCACGTCAGACGGTCGCACGTCTCGCAGAACAGCGACAGCCGCTCCTGGACAAGTGGACATGTGGTTCAACATGACGCGATACCAGCGATTTGTAACTAAATAAAAATCGTCCTTGCTACTACGATATAATGATGCGATTTGACTGACTTACGATTGTTGATTGTTTTGTTTTTCCTAGATAGCCGCACGTTTTATGTCATATGTCGTTGTGGTAAGGATTATTTTCACTTGTAGTTGGAATCGGTCGAATTTCGCGTCATCAGTAAGCTTCCTAAAAGTCACTTGGTGGCCTAACATGACGTCTTGAGTAATTCAATTGTGAGAACAAGATGACGCTAGACGACTCGTATAGCTCTGTCGCTTTCACCCAGCAGAATTACACACGCTTTATATTCTTCTTGTCCAGATATATACATTATTCTTGCACGCACACACACAGGTTGTTACAACATTACGGTTCCAACACATTTGACTAGCAGTCAATACAATGCGCTTCGATTACGCAGTTGTGTATCTATGACCGGGAGTCGCCCAAAAAGTTAAAAGAGATAGAAGAGAGAATAGAAGAGAGTTAGAGAGTTAAGAAGATTATTAACCAAGGGGATAAAGCAGTGTCTTCTGTCGCGGGTGACGATTTAAATCGCGAGCATAACGAAGGACTCGAGGCTTACTCCCGAGCGTAGCGAGGGTGTTAGAAACTTAAATCACGAGCGAAGCGAGGGATTTAAGACGAGTCCTGAGTGTAGCGAGGGATTTAAGTTCACCCAAGACTAAGACAGCTTTATCACCGAGGAAAATACTCTACTTTTCGTACCACTTGCGAAAAAATAACAATAATAATATGAGATAAGCATTAATTAAACATTTAAATTTAACAATAACTTATTTAAAAAAATAAATTAAAATAAACTCAACGTTTATGTATTTGAAGAAAACAAAACGCGGCAAATTTCTAGATTATATTGTATTCTCGGAAAAGCAAAGGCATCAAGATCATACGGCCTCTTCGGGTTTCGTAATGTTATTAAATCATAACTGCATAATAAATGCGTATTCCTTTTTCAAAAAGTTGTATAATGCTTTACATACAAACTCAATGGTGTAAAGACAGACTGATGTAGTTCACTATCGGTAAGTATTCGAAATTCAAATCACATTCTCTCCCTAGAGGATGAATGAAATTCAGTACAACTTTCTTTCCCTAGGGAAAGCTGTTATTAACAGATTAATAATGACTATTGTTATGTACGCTTTTTGTGGCATAGAATGTCACTTTTTTGAGCAAGTGGTACGAAATAGTAGATTGTTATACAAGGGTGGAAAGAAATCAATTCCCATACGAGGTATTTAGACGCACGAGCGAAGCGAGGGCGGCTATAGTCCGAGTGGGAATTGATGACTTTCACCCGTGTTAAACACTCTACTTTTCATTTCAAATATAAGGAAAGTAAAAAATTGTAGTTTTTCTAAAATATTTATTGATAGTAATAACATGAGTAGTACCTATCTAATAGTCTTTTTTAATTTAAATTTCAAATATGGAACACACCGCCCGCGTCACCGCCGCGGGCCATCCCACTTTAATAGGTTTTTTTTTTAATTCACATTGGCCGTATACACTCACAAGCTCGCAGCATTTTTTTTTAATCGACATTTTTCTTAATTATAATTTAAAATGTCACTTACGGGATACCTTCCGTGATTGTTTTTGATTTTGAGTTCCCGATATTTCGAAAACAGTGTTTTCTTAATTATGTAAAAAAAAATATAGCCGACTAAATAACCAACTTTAGTTCTATTTTTAAAATTCATTCCCGCCCTAGGGAGGGAAGCAATTACTATGAGTCTTTCCCGCCCAAGGGAGGGAAGCATCGTTTTCGACCCGCTGCTCTGATCAAACAAACACTACTTTCCGAGTATGAGAAATGAAAAAGTTATTTAGTTATACCCATTAAAAAATGACTAAATTTAAGCACTGGTGCCACTGTCAACTGCATTCATTAAGTTTTATGTGGCACCAAAACCAAAACATAATAGAGTATTTCAAGTGGTAGCAACAGGCTTGGGGTGGTCCTCACCTGCACGTGCTCCGCACAGAACATGTCGTGCGCGTCCCGGGCGCCCGCCTGCGCCTGCAGCTCGGCCACCGCCTCCTCCTTGGACTTGATTGTGTGCTCCTTCGTGATCTTCAGCCTGCAACAAAATACAAACGTTTAGTGGCACGTGCCACAACTACCATCATAAAAAAGCAAACAAAATAAAAATTACAACTAAACAAGAAATATTGTGTTCTGCTGTCCCACATAGGGACAGTTCAGTAGTTCAGCCACCAGTGCTGGACGCTGGTTTTCAACTATCTGTGCTTTAAGGGATTGTAAAATGGACTATTTGATTATTTATTTAAGCTTGATACTTCCAGTTGTTTCTGAGAAAAAGGGTCTTAACAGATGGTCAGCACCAGTCTTCCACGTTTTCCAGAAAAAGTAAATGGTGGTGAGTCAGTTAAAATGTTTTCAGAGTTTGGTAACACTGAATGTGCACCAAATAGTGTTTTTCATTAAAAAAATATCTTTTCCGTGAAGCTTCTGTCCATCGTTTATTAAAATCAGGAATATGGCTTTAAATGAATCTGTCAAATTTTTTGAAGAAGAGATGGTGGTGTGAGCTGGGCTCACTTTAAAGGATTTGCCAATCGCATTACATCGCGGAAAGTGGAAGGAGGGAAGGGAAACCTTTGCCCTACCAGTGGGACGACGTAGGATCATAGTAGTTATAATAAACACCTTTATAACTTTCAATGATGGCCAAATATTAATGTTACCTTTGGTGCGCGTGCACGCAGTTGTCGCAGATGAACTCGGCGCAGTCCACGCAGTAGCTGGTGGCGGGCTCCGTGTCCTCGCAGCTGTTGCACTGCTGCTCGCCGCTCGTGCCGCCTACAAACATAACGAGGGCTTTGCTTTCAGACGATCACACACAGAGCACATGCAGGAAACAGTGTAACTGACCATTGGAGCCGGCCTGCTCGAGCGCCATCTTCTCGAGCACGAAGCGCTGGTCGATCATGTTGGCCACCTGGCATTGCAGCCGGCACATCGGGCACGTCACCGTCACCCGCTCCGCACCTGCGAACAGTATGACTTTTTATAATATGTAATTTACATAACACAAGCAAGAAGTAAGATAACCTTCATGCAATACGCACCTAAGAAGTCTCTAGAGCTGGCTTGTTTCTCGTCGAGCTTAGCACGGATGCAGGGTTCGCAGGCGGAGTGCAAGCACTCCATGAGCTTGGGCGTGCCTTCGGCCAGCGCCAACGTAGTGTTGCATAGTACGCAGCGCGTATCGGCCATAGAAGTGCGCGCCACGCCCGGCGACGCCAGAGAGTCGGCCGATCCCTTGCCAGCGTCAGCCACGTCGCCGGGCGACCCCGCGCTTCCGCCGCCCGCGGCCCCCTCGCCTGCGCCTAGCCCCCCATCCGGCGTGCTGCTCACCTGCATACATAACGAATTACATTCTTAACTGTATTTTTTGCCCAAACCGAAACCATATCTCGGCTCTGGCCGAAATTATTTTTGCTTTTTTTTTCTATACTCTCTTCAGCCAATTTGCGTCCATAGCTTGACGTAAGTCTGCCCCAAAGAACGCCAACCATCTTGGTCCTGCACAATACGCGTCCATTCACTGCCAGCCATCTTCTTCAAATCATCGATCCATCGTGCTCAAGGGCATCCCACACTATTGCACACTATATTGCACCATACGCGGTCTCTAATCTAGCACATGTCAGCTCCATCGACCTCGCGATCGCGGCGTGCCGGAAGGCGAAACGGAAGAAGGGCGAGATGGAATGGGAAGCAGTCACGCGAAGGAGAAAGCGAGACGTCTGAGGGAGAGCACAGCCTCCACCTCATCAACCAGTCGCCGCGGGAGACGATGAGAGAGTTGGCCCAAGGCTTTCCCGAACGAGTTTCGGTCGGGCCGAACGGTTCGGCATGGATGGCTTTATCCGAAACTATGAGGAATGTTGAAAAACATTGAAAAGTCTGGAGGCCAAGTTTGATTGAAACTATATCTTTGGATTTTCGAAAATTCAATAGAAAACTAAGAATATTATAAAAATCAACTATTTCCTTATGGTGTGGTTCCAGATGGTTTGATTCTTGGCTAGGATTATTGATTTTTCTAAAATCAAATGATGCAGTTTTAGTTTTCATCAAAATTAGCCTCGAGACCCTTTTCAATGGGTTTTCGATATTCCTCATAGTTTCAGATACAGCCATCCACAACCAGTTTAAAAATACATCCTGTATATGAGTTTCTATATTTGTAAACTCACCCATGGTACAGAAGAAATTCTAAGCATGGGACTTGTTTAAAAAAAAACACAAATTTATAATAATTTAAATCTAAAATCCTAATTATGTATTCATTTCTTTATATTATCATTTTGACTCTGAAAGTCTAAAACATGCACAGTTACCTACCAAACAAAAGGTAAAGATCTCCACAGTAAATAACCATCTGGGAGGATGTAATCAAGAGATAGGAAAGCTCTTTGCTTTTTGTAGGTCAAATTTGTTGCAATAACTACATGAGATTTCTAGGAATTTGTTTTAAATTATACATTAAAAAATCACTCTCATTACACCCTACACACCCTCACAAATTTGCTTTAGCCAGATGTCTTTGATACTAAAGTATCCTTTTAATTTAGGGGCACAACTCGACTTCTGTACTTATTAATAAAATCCGGATCGCATAACAAAACATTAATAAATGCACAAGGTCTAATATAATTTATATTGTAGAAAGTATTGAAATACTTATTCAGAATAATTTCAATATTAAGAATAATTCAGTACTGTTGCCCCCTCCTTAGTCATAAGCTGGTGACACCCTTAATTAGATGACCATGAAAACCCCACTAAACAGGTCAGTGGCCCGGAGGGTTATCTTGGGATACATATTTTCACAAATATTTTGTGCTGGTGGATTTGATGCTGTACAATCAGTAACATTATGAAGCTCTACTCACTTTTCACTAGCAAGTAAAACAACTAAATTCTCTCACTACTACATGGTCTGTTGGTCCATGTTGCAGTATTGTTCAAAGTACATGCTACAATAGACTGAAGAATATGGACCTATTATTTAATGATTAAAGGGCAACAATACTTTGGGAAAGTTGTCATATTTACAAAATAATACAAGATATTGTTTTGAAGTGAAAGCAGTGCGTACATTGAGTGCAGCGGCAGGCGCCGCGCCGCCCTCGCCCAGCTCGTCCTGCGCCTCTTCCTTGATGGTGACGCCGAGCAGGGGGCCCAGGTCCATCAAGGCTCGCTCGATTTCCTCCCCACTCGGCTGAAAGTTTACGTTTTCCATGCTACTGCCTGACCTGTCCACTTGACACTCATTTCACCAGGTGCTCTAACATTTTCATTCGCTAGCTTGACGCACTTTCACTCGTCAGCCCGGGGACACTGGCACGTACACATAACTAATTGAGCACTTCGATTGCGAGATGCCGCCGTTTATTAGCGTCCTTCCACTCAGTGTCTGTATAACAATTATTGTTTGCACGATACTTTTTCAACTTTGAAGCCTGTTTTGCTCTTTACTATAAGTTTCTGCTAGCGTGTCGTAAATAAGTTTATCAACAAAAACGATCTGGAGAAATTTTTAACATGCGTCCGCTCGACAACCATCAGTGACCATAGACAAGGCAGAGTTTTATTGGAACCTTTGTATAGATTTACAATTAAATGGAAAACACTTTTCACTTTTTGTTTCAACACAAAGTAAAGATTGAAAACCTTTTTTAATTACAGGAAAAACAATTGAAATTTCAAATTAAAATGTTTTCAAAGTCATTGATTCTGTGATCTCATTTTTCTACGAAAAAAAAGTTTTCCACGCGTTTCATTTTGATTAATCATGGCAATAATAATATTTGTGTATGTATGATGAGATGCGATGTAGATGCGTGGTTGATGCATATAAAATTGCAAACTGAAATTACAAAATCCATCCGTTTATTTTACAAGCACTCTTTTGTGTGCATGCGTAAATGGAAACATAAGCAGTCTATGATGAAAATAAACCATAGGGCGGGCTTTTGAAAAGGGCGGTCTAAAATAATTTGTTTAAACCATTTTAATTTATTTTGTTAGTTATTTAGTGTAGTAAGTTGTTTTATATCTTAGATTAGTGTGTAATTATATTGTAGGTGTATATAGCGGTAAGTTTTTTCTGTTTTTTTATCTTTGTAAATTGTAAATATGGACGTTGAGCCGGAGCCTCCCGACATTCCTCCCGACAAGAATCCTCTAATAACTTTGATCGAAGCGGATAAATTTATTAATGCTTCTGTTTCTCACGACTCCTTGAAGAAAATGAATTCTCCTATTAGTAGTAAAGGACCGAAACCGAAAAAAATGATAGGTACTCCAATCTTCAAGCACAGTACCAAACATCAACATAATATTTCGAAACAAAAGTCAATCCTCATACAAAATACTGTGCATTCAGATCAACCCATTGTTTCCAATAACACAAATAGCACTATGGATTCAGAGCAGGACATAACAGACCTTAATCATAGTCGAAATTTTTATACTGAAAAGGACACTGGTCCTTATTTAGTCCATGTGGAGTATGTTGCGACAGATGCCCACAGTGGCGCTAACCTACACCCTATTAAGTTCGGTCATTTCTTGTTTAAGAATAATTTAAGAAATCTTTTGAAAGATGGTATCAAACGATTAGGTCGTAATAGGTTGGCCATTTATTTTCAAGAAGCAGAGGCGGCGAATTTGTTCCTGTCAAATGAGCTCCTAACTCGACATCATTACAGAGCTTACATTCCTACTTTCAATATTAATAAACTGGGTATTGTTAGAGGTATCCCAGTTGATTGGACTCATAAGGAAATTGTGGAAAACATTCAGGTTCCCTCTGATTTTGGAGCAATCATCAAATCACGTCGAATGAGTCGTAAAGTGGCAGCGTCTGAGGGTTCTGTTTGGGTCCCAACTCAGACAGTTGTTCTCACATTCGACGGACAGAAACTTCCATCACATGTTTATTCTTTTTTTACCTCAATACCTGTAGAACAATATTTTTTTCCTACTATTCAATGCTTTCATTGTTGTCGATTTGGTCATACTCGTGTGAAGTGTCGCAGCCAACCGCGTTGCTTCAAATGTGGCAATAATCATGATGGCGCTAACTGCACTAGTGAAGACTTCATGTGTTTAAACTGTTCAGGTGCTCATATGAGTACAAATAAAATCTGCCCTGAGTATGAAAGACAGACAAAGATTAAGAGACACATGTCCCTTAATAATGTGTCATATTTAGAAGCTTCCAATCTATTTCAACCAAGCAAAAGATTGTTTTCTGAGGTGGTGTCCACTGAAGCCACTTCAGAAACCAAACCTCCTGGTGGCAGTCCTTCCAAGTCCTTTTCATATACAAAAACAATAACAAGTACTAAAAAACCAAACAAACCTTTGCAAAAAGGGTATGATAAAGTTGCTCATAATAATTTAATTAAAGATTACAATGTTCCCACTTCAGTTAACGGTGGTGCTCTTCTTAACAGTGCGGAATATGTAAAAACACAAGATAATGACGTCATCAATAATTTATTAACCACATTAATGACTATTATTTCTAATTCTTGTTTACCGGACCACGTTGCAGTAAAAATAATTAATGATATTACCTTCTCTATATATAAACACTTAAAACATGGAGCAAATTCTTCAGTGGAACTGTAGAAGTTTACAATCTAAATCATCAGAAATTATTTATCTAACAAACAAATTTAACATTTCTCTGATAGCTATATCAGAATCCTGGTTGAAACCAAATTCTAGGTTTCATATTTCAGGTTTTAACATAATTAGAGATGACAGAGCTGATGGTTGGGGTGGCTCTGCTCTTCTAGTTAGGAAAAATTGCATTTTCTCTTCCATCCAACTGCCATCTTTTTCCAACGATATATTGAATGCAGTTGCCATCCGTATGGGTGGCATAACTTATGTGTCTACATATATAGCTCGCAAGGATCCATCTGTTATATCGGTTCTGAAGCGCATTATTCAATTTGTTCCTCCTCCAGTGATAGTATTAGGAGATTTCAATGCTCATCACAGTCTTTGGGGTGCTCCTAATGACGATGTTGTTGGAGTTCGCATAGCTGAACTTATTGACGATTTGGATTTATGTGTGCTTAATGATGGGTCCCCTACACGTTCTTTTGTTCCGGGGCAGTCTCCGAGTTATGTCGATATTTCATTATGTTCTTCATCTTTGTTCCCCAGCTTTACGTGGAAACGTTTGAATACTTCACATGGAAGCGACCACTACCCAATTCTCCTCTCAAAAGCCACATCGAATTGTCGAATTTCACCACTGCCGCCTTTGTTAAAATACAAACTTAATAATAATTGTGACTGGGAATCGTACAGTTCCGGGTTAGATGATAGAGTTAAAGAGTTTCCGCAGGTTTCTCGAGAAAATGTCGAACATTGTTATCATCTGTTGACATCAACAATGTTGTCACTAGCAGATGAATTTTTTCCCACTAAATGTCTTTCTAAGGGTAAAATCCCTTCGCCGCCTTGGTGGGATAAGGATTGTACTGAAGCTGTTAAAAAGAGGAAAAAGGCAGAGAAATTATGTAAAGATCAGCTTGACATGAATTCTTTTTTGCAGTTTAAAAATACGTCAGCAGCGACTAAAAGGCTTTTGCGTAAAAAGAAATTAGAGGGATGGCAAAATTTCTGTTCGTCTCTTTCTCCCGACTCCCCGATTTCATTAGTTTGGAACAATGTGAAACGTTTCAAATGTTCAAAAGCGATCAGTTCACAATCTTCCTTCTCTCTCGAATGGGTTACACCATTTATTTCTAAAATTGCCCCTACTTCTGTTCCTAATGTAAATCAAATTCCCTTCACATACAGTCAATCTTCAGATTCTGGGAATAGTCCCTTTTCAATAAATGAATTTAAGCTAGTTTTAAAACACGTGTCGGATTCTGCTCCTGGAGAGGATGGCATTCCATATTCCTTTATTAGGAACTGTAAAGATGATACTTTAGTTTTTATTTTAGATATTATTAACACTATTATAGACTCTGGGATTATTCCCAGTTCTTGGAAAAAACATATTCTTATCCCAATTTTAAAGCCTAATAAGGATCCTTCAGATCCTTCATCATACAGACCGGTATCTTTATCTAGCGTGTTTGCAAAGCTTGCGGAACACCTAATCAAAATGAGGCTTGAATGGCACTTTGAACACAATAATATTTTACCCCAGTCTCAGTTTGGTTTTAGAAGAGGAAAGGGAGTAGCAGACAATTTAAATATTTTCACTACAGATGTTTTGTTATCCTTTAGTCAAAATAAATCGATGGTAGCTGCTTTTTTGGATATAGCGGCGGCTTATGATAACGTGGATTTGGTCATTTTAAAATCAAAACTGGAAGCTTTACAAGTTCCTTCAAATTTTTGCAATTTTATTTTTAATCTTTATTCGGATCGGACTGTCACAGTTAGAGTTGCTGGTTGTTCATGTCCTTCGAGAGTTTTGTGGAACGGTGTTCCCCAGGGCACAGTTTTAAGCCCGCTATTGTATGATATTTATACAAAAGATTTAGAAGCAGTTATAAATCCATGCTCAATTCTGCAATACGCTGACGATATTGTAGTCTACTCCTCACATTCATCAATTGAAACAGCAGCCATTAATGTCGAAAAATCTTTGACTAGTCTAGTAGAGTGGCTCGATGATCATCGCCTACAATTGTCGGTGAAGAAAAGCGTCGTTGTACCCTTTACTTGCATTCGTAATATTCCTCCGGTTTTTATAAAAGTTAATGGTTTTACTCTTCCCAATTCCACTGAAGTAACGTTTCTCGGCTGTAAACTCAACTCTAAATTCAATGGTACCTCGCATATTAAACATATTATTAGTAAATGTGAGAAAAGTATAAACTTGATCAGAGCTCTTGCAGGCGTATGGTGGGGAGCTCATCCTTTTACCTTGCGACTAGTATATAATGCGTTGGTTAAAAGTAATTTAGATTTTGGAACATGTTCGCTACCTCTGGTCAGTAAAACGGAGCTGCTTAAATTAGATCGATTACAGTCTAAATGTCTCCGCATTATTGTAGGTGCAATGAAGAGCACACCAGTTGTGGCGTTACAGGTTGAATGTGCTGACCCTCCCCTATATCTTAGACGTCAATATCTGTGTGACCGTTACTTAATTAAGGTGTTTCAATCTAGCACACATCCTTTAATTCCTAAAATTAAAGATCTTTACAAACTAATATCAGATGGGAATCACTTTTGGGTCTCGCGTCCCATACCGAACATCATAGAAGGCTATAAAAAGATAAAACATGTTGAACACAATATTAAAACATATCCTGTACATCCGATCTATTCAGTTCAATATGATGTCCTTATATTTAAACCTAATATATTTCTGTCCACCGGTGTAGGGAGAAACTGTTCTGATCCAAATGGTAAACTTGCCTCGTTTCTCTCAAAAAATGCACTAGGGGCTGAGGTCTTTTTTACTGATGCTTCGAAATATGAGGGACATGAGTCAGTGTCAACTGTGGGTGCTGCATTTATTAGACATAACACAGGACATTTTAAATTGTATAAATATTCTTCATTTCTTTCCACCTTTTCCGGTGAGTGTTTAGCTATAAAACATTGTATTGAATACATAATCAGTGAAAAAATCAAAAATTCTATTATTTTTAGTGACTGTTTGAGTATTCTACAATGTCTTCTCTCTAATCCATTTGACAGGAGCAATTTGTCCCCTATTATCATTTTGATCAAATCCTTATTAAAGAACTGCTACGAATTAGGCTTAACTGTCGCATTGGCTTGGATTCCGGGTCATTCTGGAATAGAAGGCAATGTGACAGTGGACCAGCTTGCAAAATTGGCTGCGAAGCAGGGTCTATGGATCCCGGATGTGTACTGTGGAGATCTGTTGCAATCAATTCCATTAACGTCTCTGATTAATAATTGGTCTCAGGTTTGGGATTGTGAGAAAACTAAGGGTCAATTCTATAAATCACTTCAACCTATCATTAATTTAAAACCATGGTTCAGTAAGTTAAAACTAAATAAGAAAATAACTTCTATTCTTGCTCGACTAAGATTTGGTCATTGCTCTTCAGCTGTGCATCTTAACAGAATAGGGGTGTTTGATTCTCCCCTATGTGACTGTGGTGTCGGAGAAGATGGTGATTTAGTCCATATTCTTTTTAATTGCTCGAAATATAATTCCTTTCCGTTATATGACTTCCTTATTATGTATAAAGCTCCCCTTCCTTGTAATCTGTCTTCCATCCTTTCTTTGTCTAATAAGTTATATGTTTCATGTCTTAGTAAATTTATTTCTTTTCACAACATTTCCTTATAGTAAATAATTTAAAATTTTATTATTACATATATTTATTTATTGCCCATCCTAAAACATATCCCGTCATAATTCGCCAAACTCCCTCCTCCCATGTTTAATTTTCGCAACACTCGACTCTGGCAACAATGGCGAAGGCCGCTTGCCACAATCAAAAAAGAAGAAGAAGAAGAATAAACCATAGACATAAAAACGTTGACAGGTGACAGATAATCAGTGACAAAGTGACAACACGTCGAAAATGGCTGACTCTGGGCCAAGTAAAACCGATATTGAAGCAGTTTTCCAAAGATTACGCTCTATTCCTGCTAACAAAGTGCGTAAATTTCAATACCTATGTAGTTACAGAATAAAATTTCTGTGATAATAATGAATGTCGTATGCTGTGCAGGTATGTTTCGACTGCAACGCGAAGAACCCTACGTGGTCGTCGGTGACGTACGGAGTGTTCATCTGCCTCGACTGCTCCGCCGTGCACCGCAGCCTCGGTGTGCACCTTACGTTCGTGCGCTCCACGCAGCTCGACACCAACTGGACATGGAAGCAGCTCAGGAACATGCAGCTTGGCGGGAACTCGAACGCTGTATGTCAATGATTAATATTATCGTCCCATTACTTTTTGCCTACCCTTGCCAAATTTATATGCTCTGTATTTTAAGGGTGACCAGCAATGGTGTATGATTATTTGATGGTGGTAGTTCAAACTACCAATACAAAGTGTGAATTTTCCAAAGCTCTTTTTTCCTCGCTTTCTTTTTGATATATTCGATGAGAGACTTGTGAATTACAAATTGAGCATTCAGCTCCATTAAAAAAAATATGACATCTTCTAAAATAATGACGAAGCTTGTGCAGTGATGCCAAGCCATGTACCTTATGCTTTAAACCTAGGAACATTTGTAAAATTTCAGGATGATCAGTACCGAACTGATATCCCTGAAATTTGCTTTGGGCAGGAAAAAGTAACAGACTAACTTACATGACAATAATTATAATATTAGTTAGGAAGTAAGGAATAGGACATAGATTTATAATTGATAATTTGCAAGTAATTGAATAATCAGCTAACATGATAAATATTTGTGACATGTCAGACCCAGTTCTTCCGCACACATGGTCTGTCAACAGAGGATGCTCGTCAAAAGTACAGCTCCCGTGTGGCTCAGATGTACCGTGACAAGCTGACTGCCATGTCCGAGCAGGCCATGAAGACATATGGGACCAAGGTCAGTGTTCTCTGTCGTGTTTGTGTACTAAGTCACTAATGACAGCTTGATAATGAATTAATTGTGCACCACAAGTCCAACAGGTTTATCTTTACCATCTTAATGTCTCTAGTTGAGAATGTGAAGGTTACACATTATATTAAGTTGAATATTCATTTTTATTTTGTCTCTTTAATTTATTTACAGATTTGGGTAAGTACTTAAAAGCAACTTATCAATTTGTTATGGTTGATAGTGGGACTTATTTCCTTACCATGAACCGGGAACATAAAGGGCTATTGAAGGACACCATGGATTTTAGTCAGTACAAGTGTGACAGTCCCTCCCACCTTGCCCAGGGTGGGAAGACTCATTTGATGATTATACCATGCTGAAAAAAAAAAACTATTTGTTAAGGTAGATTTTTTAAACATACAGTTTGTAGAATCTGTTGAGAACTTTATTTTACTGACCTCATTTTCATCATGTAAAACATCAAAGCTCTTTGAAATGACTAAAATGGTCTCCATATCGAAAATATTATGTTGTATCCATGATACCAATGTGACTGAATTGGTTACTGTGTCCAGCTGCACCTGGAGGCGGCGGCGCCCGAGCCCAAGGAGGCCAAGGAGCGCGAGGTAGACTGGTTTGCCGAGCACGGCGACTCCGCCGCCACTAACACTAGCGAGCTTGCCTTCACTGCACAGGTAACACAAACATCTCACCCACACGACGCTCGTGTCGCCCTCGCCGCGTACTGCGCTCACTAGGGCTGTCCTACTTACAGGCCAGTAGGGTTTCACTCTTGTATTTATATTGATGCTGATTCCATCAAGAATCGAATGAAGAATTATTCCTTCATGTGGCAATAATCTTTGTTTTAAAATAGCTTTTGATGTGGACAAAGGCTAGCCCTACATCCTTCCATGTACTCTTTTCTCTCTAGTCTCAAACCACTTTAACGCGTGTCTTCGAGTTTACACCACAAAAATATTCTGTATTCCATTCAGTATGAGTTAAATGTAATGAAGTTGATTTCTATAATGATTGACCTCGACAGTATGATGTAGAGGTGAAGGTGGCTCAGCCACGCGTGTCCCCACGCCGCTGACCCTCTGAATATACTTCCTGGATACATTGCTCTGTACATACAGGTTCTGTTCCCAGGTATGTCTTGTATTAAGAGCTTGTTTCTGTTGCTGTGCTGTTATTTGTTACATTAATTACCATCAAATTATGTTACAAACACTCCTACACTATACTGAGTAAGGCAAGTTTGCTGTTTGCTGATATTTGTGTACAATTTTTTACTAAAATATCTTGAATGATTTAGAATAGTGATGATGCATTCCAAATGTGAAGTAAAATCTTTTATATGACTAGGCTTTGCAGTCGTGTGTATCTGGAGATCATCATACATCTATATCTAAACATCAACTGCAGTGAGTCACACATACAAGTTAATGCCATCACCTGCTATTATCTTGTGAACCAGTTCCTTCAACAACATAAACAAATTGATAGGAACTATATCATCTCCGTTCTGTAATTTCTGCTTACCCGCATGGGAAAGAGACCAAGTTTATGTATGTAAAAGAAATATGATTAGTACAGAAGTTCAGTTGATTCATTGGGTTTCACCATAATTAAGTAAACACTTCACTGTACCCCAAACGAAATCGTATGTTCTAATTTATTTTTAAGCGTTCTGTTATCAGCGCGTAGCACGAGCACGACGATAACATAATGGTTTAAACTTAACGCGTTTTAAACATAATACGAATTCATTAACTTATAACACGTTCACAATCATGTGATAGTTAATGAATGCCCAATATCGATAATATCTATTGAGGAAGAACGCGAATAAAGCATCGAGTTATTTTTTTTCTTATATAACTTTTTGAATTACATTAGGAATACACATCTCTATTTTGTGATACACACTTCCGCAACTTGTGATGAGTGAGTAAGGTCTGTTTGCTACAACATGACACTGTCGTTCACATCTATATCTATACATATAATAAAATAGTAGGAAAGTCAAAACTGTACATTGAATATTTTTTTTAAAGAATACTTGGGGTGTGATCTACAATCGATACCGAAGCCAAAAATATAGTTTTTAGAATTTTTGTCTGTTTGTCTGTTTATCTGTTTGTCTGTATGTATGTCCGGGATAAACTCAAAAAGTACTGGACGGATTTGAATGATTTTTTTTTTGTTGTATAGATATTAAGTCTGGCCAACACATAGGCTATAATTTATCTTGGAAACTTGAACACCTGGTGCAGAACCGCAATGGACCTGCTAAACTATAAGAGATACAAAAATGGTGCGATAGCAAAAATTGTTCCACGTGATGAGCATTTTCTGCTGAGAGAATAAATTTGAAGATCTGGAACACCTGATGTGGAACTCCAAGAGCCCAGCTAACTATAACATATACAGGAATGACTTCTTAGCAAAGTTGTTCACCCTGATGAGCACTCTCTGTTGAAGTATAAAAATTGAAGATCTGGAACACCTGTTGTGAAACTCCTAGAGCCCAGCTACACTATCACATATAAAGGAATGACGTCTTAGCATGAGCTGTTTAGTCTGATTAGCATTTCCTGTTGACTTGCAAAAATGAAAGATCTGGAACGTCTGGAATCGTCATGCGCGTCCCGTTGTTTTCCCGTCCCCAGGCTCTAAGAATTTCACATCAGACGTTTTTGATCATCGATTTTGTCGACCCCATTGTCGCTAGCATAAGCAACAGGATCCGCGTACGAAGTCGCGGGCAGAAGCTAGTACAAAATAATCCTTGTGCGTGTGCTTTTGTAAATGTAATTATGTTAGTGTCCGACCGAACCGCGATGATTGTTTTCGGGCCGATACGCCATACCGAAGCCGATTAGTCGAATAGTCAAAGCAGAAGGCTTTAATAACCCTGAATTTTTCAGAAGGTTGTGGATAACCAAGTACGAAACTATGAAGAATAGCAGAACACACAATAGTGTCGGAGCCAATATTAAACTAAATTATTGTTTTTTAAAATATCAATGTATTCCAGGGAATTATAACACGGAAACGTTGATTAAAAAAAAAAACTCCATTTCTGTATACAGGAGGTTTACAAGCGGGCGTTTCGATATTCCTTATAGTTTCGGATATAGCATTCCACGCCCAGTTGGAAAATTCACCCTGTACTATATAAGGTGTTTTTATTTATTTATATATTTATATTATAACTCTAGGGTTATATTTTATACGTAAAAAGAATACGTTTTATAAAATTTTAATTTTTTTTTAATGTTGATGTTGAAAAAAATAAAATGATATGATTCAAGACAGTGGAATTACGACTTATCGAAATATTACTGACCGCATGGTGTTCTCCACCGCGCATTTGATTGAACTTGTAACGAGGACGTCGTCATTACAAGATCAATTCGACGGACGCCAAAGTTGGTTGAAGCAAAGCCGAGGCATCGGTCGGACACCAAGAAGTGTGAGTGTTCATAAGGCATCCTCTGAGTGCAGAGCACGTGTGTGAGTAGCATGTCAGTTGTCGGCGCGACGTGGCGCCCATACACACTGCCTGGCCGTTAATATTTATAACACAACTGCATTAACAACAACTGTACACACTTTGCACTGGAATGAATTGAAGAAATGAAAATTGAATGCCATATTAACAGCCGGACATTAAAAGGTGCAGTCAGACTATGGTGCATCAACATGGTTTAAAAAGGACATGATTTAATTTGTAACATATTGTGAAACAAATTGTCGACATAGCGGCGGTCGATCGTTGGATATCTTAAAATTCGATCTTTACTGGGCACACCGCAATATGGCCGGCCCGATCGTAAAATGCTGGCGTTTCACGATGTCGACAATCTAACGATCGGCCCCCGACACATAGACCGGGCTTCGACACGAACTACAATAGTGTCAGTCGTCCTCGCAGACGGTGAAGGCGGACACGGCGCTGACGTCGCAGGCGCGGCTGTGGGACTCGGGCTCCGGCGTGGCGGCCGGCGACATGGTGGCGGCCGCGCCGCGCCCCAGCACCATTGGCGCGCGCAAGCCGCCCAGCAAGAGGGCCGGGGTGAGTGCATTCATTTGCGAATTTGTATGCGATATGTCTTTGTAAAGATGCATTAATTTATGTAAAAGTAAAAAGTACGTGTCCACTATTTTTCTAAATTCTAGCTGACGGTCTTTAGATTTGCGATTTATTGATGCTGTCCACGTTTCATGCTTTCTGTCGCGTACGGCATCATGGCCGTCCCGAGGA
Source organism: Agrotis segetum (assembly GCA_036375495.1). Classification (NCBI taxonomy): domain Eukaryota; kingdom Metazoa; phylum Arthropoda; class Insecta; order Lepidoptera; family Noctuidae; genus Agrotis; species Agrotis segetum. The sequence goes on from JAQSVV010000002.1 coordinate 183,201, forward strand.
ACTCTGTTAAAGTGAACGTTCGGTGCACAGCTGGGCGCTCGGAAGGGCGGGCTGGGCGCGACCAAAGTGGCGGCCAACTTCGAGGACATCGAGCGCGAGGCCATGCTGGCAGAGAAGATGAAGCTGGAGGCGGGCGCGGCGGCCGCGGCGTCCCCGCAGGCCGTGGCGGACGAGGTGGCCTCGCTGCGGCTGGCCTACCGCGAGCCGCGCGCCGCCAGCGACCGCCTCGGCATCGCGCAGGCCAGCGCCGCCAGTCGCTCGTGAGTCACCAACCATACCAACGGCTTGTCTGTCCTTACTGCTAGGAGATAGTTTGGCTAACTCATGTTGACCGACATAGTACCAATAGGTGAAACAAAATAACCTTTGTTGCAAAAGTATTAGTATGTTACAAGTTCTGGTAATTGAAGGTAGCTTATATAAGGAAACCCTGCCTCCTAAACTAGGGGAAACGGCTCATGCGCAAAACGTCTCTTTCGCAAAATGTCACCTGGTCGTAAAATGTCTCTTTCGCAGAATATCTCTTTCGCAAAATGTCGCACCTGGGACTTAAAAATAAAATTTTGATTATTGATTCTTTTGATAAAAATGTTGAATGTGTGTAAAATGTTTGATACCTACCTATTGATATTGTTTTTATTTGGAATACACACTAAAGTAAAAAGTACCAAAATTTTAACATCATAATTGTACTATAATTATAAATATCTGGTTGACCGAGCTTCGCTCGGTTTTTAAAATGTCTATACCTGGGACCTCAATGATAAATCGATTCCTTGAGCCGAAAAACCCCTAATCTGTAACTTTCATGAAAATTCTTGGAACCGTTTCCGAGATCCTGATTATATATAAATATACAAGAATTGCTCGTTTAAAGATATTAGATAGATAGATTAGATAAATGATTTTTGTTTTCAAAATCAAAATTTTATTCTTAAGTCCCAGGTGCGACATTATGCGAAAGAGACATTCTGCGAAAAAGACATTTTACGAAAGAGACATTCTGCGAAAGAGACGTTTTACGACCAGGTGACATTTTGTGAAAGAGACGTTTTGCGCATGAACCGGGGAAACCTGTGACTTAGGAGTCAGTCTTCTCCTGTTACATCGAAAATTACAAAAAAAAAGGTTATTCAAATCTTTGGTTACTGCACATTATAACTATCCAGAATATAGCTCTGCTGTTTAACTCACCTGTTGATCATATCTTTGACTATCACACAAATGTTCACTATTTTGCTTGTGTTACATTGTAGCGGTGTGTCGCACTCGGCGACGTCCGACATGACTGTGATCGAGCAGGAGGACGCGCCGGCCGCGCGCACGCAGCTCGACGACATCGATGACTTCAGCTCTTCATTCACCATGATCAGGTACGACTAATTATATGCTAGCTCGATCGCAAGCTAAGTTAAGCAGTCCTAGGCGACGTGTAACTAATTCGTGATGTGTTGTTCTCAGAAACGAGCCGTACGGCAACAGTCGCAACCTCGACAAGCTGTTCGGCGACAGCGAGCGCAAGTCGTCCTCGTTGGACAGCGTGTCCCGCATCTCGCCCGAGCCGGCGCGCGCGGTGCACTCCATGTTCAGCGCGGAGCCCCCCCCTCCCGCCGCGCCCCGCCCGCGCCGCGCCGACGCGCCCGACGACGACTCCGCCGTCAAGAAGTTCGGCTCCGCTAAGGCCATCAGCTCCGCGCAGTTCTTTGGGGAACAGGTCACTATATATTCCATTGATTTTGTTATAATGCGCGGATCGTGCATCCCTGGTTTAGAAGACCGCAACATAATTATGAGTTTTATTTGTGTGACCATCATGGTCATTCAATGAAGTTGGAGGTAGTATAAAGTAGGGGTGCATAAATGAGTTTCAATAATAGTAGTTTATGTAACTGGTACATAATGAGGGGTATTATACACGAGTTAATAGTATCACACGAATGGTATAATTCCTAGTTATGTACAGTTTCATACACTACTTTATCTACTCTCATTGAACACGAACATATCAAATAAAAGACAAAAATTAATAAACACTAATAATATCATCCACCAAAACACAAACGTCAAAATCCCAACATTCCCTTAGAAAGCGCGCGCAGCCACAGATAAAAAAGTAAATAGATGTATCTATGATCAGTCATCTGTATCATAATGAAAAAAAATTAAATTATAACATTGTTTTGTTAGAGAAACAGTGTTATAATTTAATTTTTTAATTTGATTACGATACTCTATGGTATAAAGTATGTCATTATAAACTCGTTTTGAGTTTTGTATTTCGAAGTTTACGATATGAGAGTAGATGAAACTTATTTTATGTTATACTCTTCATATCTTGGCTAATTTTGTTAATTTGACTTTCTACTAAATGTTACTTGATGACTAATATAAGGTGCGTGTTGCAGGATTCGCAGTGGGAGCGCGACGGCAACCTGTCCCGCTTCCAGGGCAGCACCAGCATCTCGTCCGCCGAGTACTTCGGAGGAGACGCGAGGCAGCCGCGCGCGCCCGGCTTCAGTGTGGCCGCGCCCGACCTCGACGAGGTAGGCTCGCTGCTACTATGGACACCAGCTTCCACCAGTTCATTAAAATAATATTCAAAATCAAGGAACACAAAGTAGCAATCTGTTTGATTCTTCAGTAATGAGTTGTGTTGTGTGCAGGTGCGCGAGTCAGTCCGGCTGGGAGTGACGCGCGTGGCGGGGCGGCTGTCGTCGCTGGCCAACGGCGTGGTGTCGTCCATCCAGGAGCGCTACGGGTACTGAGTGCAGGTCGGTGGCTCGCTAGTGGCTAGACAATAATAAAAAAATGACAGATTCCCCAGGACTACAGGCCTGTAGGGCGCAGTGTATCAATTTGTCTTGCTAACTAGATTCCTACTGTACAAAATCGTTGGTATTATGTTACGAGCGGCGTCTTGCGAGTGATGACTCGTAAGACGCTGCACTACATTAGTAACATATATCACTAACAACATGCCTATCATATTTGTAATAACTGACAAGCAAATGAAACGTTTCCATATAATTACTTTCAATAAAAAAAATCTATGACAGGTTTGTAAGTTTTTTTATATTCATTTATCAGAAGTGAGGCCACACTTGAGGAGCCAATATTCTGAAAGACATCCTACTTATGTGACGCATGTTTATATTAAACTTAACTTTGTATGAAGCTATAAGAATGTCTCATGTCTAAAACAAGTTAATTTTAAAATGTATGACAAAAACTATAAATAAATATTATTATTTGTGTAATACTTATATATATCAGAATTCTGTATAATCAATGCTGACTTATCTGTACTACTTATATTTTCATCGAACTGTCCACATTTTACTTTGTAACATTATCATCGAGTAACACAAACTTCACATGGTTCATTTTCTTCTAAAACGATCAATACTTGACGCTTTCGTACCGCCGCCGACTGGCTTTGTCACCACTGGCTAAGCATGGAAAAAAAATACCGGGTGTTCCCACTGAGGCAACTAATAAAAGTACTAGACTGGCAAGAGTTCCAGATGGTCTTTATTTTAATAATAAATTGTGAAAAGGACACTAGAATGTGCAGATTATTGTATCATAAAGTACATACCACCTTGAACTAGTTAGCTGTTTAGTATTTCATTTAACACCTACCCAGAACTCTAGACAGAGTCCTAAGCAAAGTCAGTGGTCAAGTTTGCTGACAAAGCCAGGTGGTGACCAGCTCCGGATCTACGATTTTTAGGAACCGGGGCACGATGCGGGTTAAATAATAATAGCAGAATGTCCTGGCGCCTGCGATGTGTGCGTGGCTTGTGGTATGTGGGTGGTGTGTGCGTGGGCTGCGGTGTGTGAGCTGTATATGAGTGGCCTGCACAGTAGGCTGAGTGTGGGATGAGAGCCGAGTCTGCGTGGGCTGTGGTGTGCGCAGCCGCACAGCACCCTCTCTTCGTGCACTCAAACTACATTCTGCAGATTTACTAACGTAAAGTTCAGTTCCACTCGTGCAGCTCGCGGCACCGACTATCGCTCCTTCCTCGTGTTCCAACGAACTGCATACACGTGCATGTAAATATTGTAAAATATAGTAAATTGTTTAGCATATAGTGGTGGAGGCTCCACTCATACATATTACTAGAGTACCTAGCAGCATATAGATGCTTAGCGCTGCCTGCCTCACGCTAGCATTATAACGTTTTGTATGATAACTATGATATTGTCACTTATTTGTCAATTTATATTGTTAACCATGAATTCCGAAATTTGTTATTACTTGCTACTTCTAGTACTTCGTTATCGCATTCCAAATTCGAGAATAATATTTTGTTTGTTAACTATTGAAAGTTGCATTATTGTAAAGTAACCTTCGGTAAGCGTCCGGTCAGACTGACTACTCGTGCACATCAACGTGTGGAGCGCAGTCTGACCTGCCACGCGAAGTAATGTCAGTAAAGGAGCATTTATAATTTGTTTATTTTTATGTAACCATTTTTGGTGTTAGATAACATTATGCTTAATTTTATAGTAACTCGGTTAAGTTGTTGTTAGTACGAAAAGTAGGGCATTGGGCGCTTTCACATAACAATAACAGTATCGTTACCGTTATCCTCACTGACATATCGTCCGCTGTCGCTCATTTCCATAGAATGTTCAATTTAGCTACAATTCTCATCGATATCGTGTTATCGTCTAATGTGAAAGCGTACAGGCGCTAGCCATGAAGCACAAGGTGCTCGGGCGGCCGTACGCGGTGCTCGGGCGGCCGTACGCGGCACTTGAGCGACCGGGCGCGGTTCTTGGCGCGCGCTTAGTTTGACGCGCCACACTGGTGTGTCAACATGTTTATTTTTAGAGCTTATTTTATTTATTTTATATTATTTCATCTACACTGCGCGTTCGGCAACGAGCGACTGAATATTTTCATTTTTAAATAAAGATAACCTAATATTCATAAAAATAAAATCCCCTTATTTGGGTACATATTTGAATATCGAAGATTAAAATATCTACGCTTAAAATATCGATGTTCAAAATATCGAAAATTAAAATATCGAATGACCATAAAATCGAAAATTAAAATATCGAAAGTTTAAAATATCGAATGATTAAATGATCTACGTCCAATATATCTAAAATCTAAATATCTACAAAAGTTACATCGAAAGATCTAAATATCGAAGTACAGATTATCGAATGTCCGAAATATCGAACATAACAAGTCGACGGAGCCCCGCTTCGCGGGGCTCCTACTTCTGTTTGCAAGGTTTAAAGTAACCTAACACGAAGAGGATGGCGGGGTCTGAAAGACCCCGCCATCCTCTTCGAACCTAACCTGTCCGAGTCGGGGTGCCCCAAGTTCCGAGCTCGCTTCGCTCGTTCTTGCGTCCTTAGTCAAATTACTGATTACCACCCATCAAGGTAGCTAGCAAGAGCGAGCGAAGCGAGCTCGGAAATTGGGGCACCCCGACTCGGACAGGTTAGGTTCGAAGAGGGTGGCGGGGTCTGAAAGACCCCGCCATCCTCTTCGTGTTAGGTTACTTTAAACCTTTCAAACAGAAATAGGAGCCCCGCGAAGCGGGGCTCCGTCGACTTACTTGGTAGGTGGTTATCAGCAGTTTGACTAAGGATGCAAAAGCGAGTCCGACTTTTTATCCGGGACTTGGGGCACCCCGACTTGGGACAGGTCAGGTTCGAAGGTACGAATTAAAATTAGATATTATGAACTGCGATGTATTAAACGTTGATATTTTGAAATTCGACATAACGTCTTTCGATATTTTGAATCATTCGACATTTAAATCAGTCGACATTATAATCTTAGACGTTTTAAGCGTAGATGTAACATTTTTCGATATTTTGTTACAATCGATATTTTAATTTTCGATATTCTGAACATCGATATTTTAAGCGTAGATATTTTAATCTTCGATATTCAAATATGTACCCCCTTATTTTTATATGAGTAAAAGGGGTTTGAAGATTTTTTTTATGGAGGGTGGCCTTTAGGATTTATGCTAGTTTTATTTTTTGTTTATTTAAGTGTCCTCTCTCTAATTATACGTATACATATAACTTTTGATGTGCACTACGATTCTGAAAAAATCAACCCGCGAGCGACCGTCAGGGCCAAAATCTTCAAACCCCGCCGCGCTGTTCCTTGATGGTGCGAATTTGACTATAAGAAAGTTGCCAACCGCAGATATACACTTAAGTTTGTTGCGAATTATATTAAAACAACCGTGGCCGAGCAAGCCAAGCGACACTACATAGAACTCAGAGTTTGTGTTATAAATATGACTGTTTGAATAGTTCCGCCGCTCGCGCGTGTTCTATGTAAGTTGATGTTCGCTAGGGACGCGACGCGTCTAACAGCCGCTCCTACGTTCGTTGAACATTTGTATAGAAATAGATTTTGTTTTTAAATAATAGTTATTGATATAAATATACAGAATTATATTTGCTACCGTTTTATTTTATTTCCATCCACCTACCGTATGCCGAAAGCTGCTTGACACTTAGGTAGCTGCTGGAACTGAGTCCAGCAGCCAGTTGCACCTTGTTATTTTTTAGGTACCTAGTCAACTCGTCCCACTTGGACCTAAAACACGATTCGTTTTAGGTTTAAACATGTCTGAGGAGCGGGTTGAAAGTTATACTTTGCAGTCCTAGGGAAAACCGCTTTCAATTGATTACTTATAGGTACTTAAAGTTAAAAAAAAAAAAAGTTATATTTTGACATTTATAATGAATCACTTTCTAACATTTTATACAGGCACTAAATAACAGCGCGATGTAAAATTAAAATAACTTAGGGAATACTGCAAGTTTCATCAAAATCGGTTCAGGAGTTTTTGAGATAAGAAATTTTTGCCTACTTGGATCGTAGATTTTCAAAGCCGATCGTATGTTTGTTCACGATTATCTCGCGTTTGTCTGAACCGATTTTCATTCGGTTTTCGGAAAAATGTTTGTTACATTCTAGGGAAGGTTTTATATTATAACAATAATGGATACCTCGTGACGTTGCCCGCATAGATCCGTTTTTTTGCTCGCTTGGATTTCAAGAGCCGCCGATTAAACGAAGATTTTTGTTGAATATCTGAACTGACTAAAAAGGGTAAAATAAATACCTTTTAACAAAAGTACCGTCTTCAAAAACAAGTACAAAAGAGTTTAAAATAACTTTTCTTTCGGATGTCTGCGGCAATAAACCAATAGTCAATGAAATAAAAATCAAAGCCTCGGGGGCTTCCGAAAGAAAAGTTATTTTAAACTTTTTTGTATTTTTTTTTGAAATCGGTACTTTTTTTTAAGTTTTTTTTTTTGTGATAAATGCATTCAATAAATGGCGGATAATTTTGTAAATGGGGATTTTGCTGTCAAATTAGCGAAGCACGTACCGGACCGCTAGTATTTTATGCAATTAAAAAGCTGAAGAGTTTGTTTGAATTTTTTTTTCTGTCGTTCAACTCTCGTTTCATGTAATGATCATTTAATTTTCATTGTATAGGAAGAAAAAATCAAGACAGTGACCAGGCCCAGATATTTATTGTCTTCTCAACAAAGACCTTATAATATGAGCAGTAGACGGGGCATCACGAATAATAAACCACAAATAAAATGTGTGATCTACACTGTACCTAGGTGTACAACGTCGTATGCGTGATTTACTTACAAAAAAAAATATTTATTATTAATTATTTGACATGAATTTTTCAATATCGATTGATAATATCATGATTCTAAAACGAATGGGCATGATTTCACTTAATTCTCGCCACGATTTTTTATTTAACCCTTTATAGAGAATTTTCTTAGATTCTTGTGGAGTATTTGCCAAAATTGTAATAAACGCACTCTGGATTAGAGTAGTTCTTTTATCGATTTAAATTATCGATATATTTTAAGGAACTATTGAATGTTGGTACGGAAAATTTTTAAATGGAAGATCGAACTCAAATGTTATTCCGGCGAGCGTCGTAAACGTGTTCTATACGGAAAAAGAATTTTTAAAACTCCAAAATAAATAAAATAGATTTATTTGTTATACACATATAAACAGGTATGTACAATGTACGATCAGAGTAGGTTTTGCGCTCAGCATAATGCTGTGCTATGATTTCTATTTGTCTCCTGAAAAGAGAACAAAGATTAAGATTTAGGCTCAACTCACACCAAAAAAGCGGCGAAGGGCAGCGAAGCGGAGCGCAGTTTCAATTCAGTGTCATATAAGTTTTAACTTTATTTTCATTATTATTATTATAGTACTTATTATCGCATGAGAAACTCGAACAAAGCCCGCGGATGCCGGCGGCGCCGCTGGGATACGAAATCCACAAACGAAGCCGTGCGACTGGGCGAGAAGTTGCGGGAAGTCCCAATAATGCTCGAGTAGTCGCGAGCGGTGTCAGGCAATATCCCGCCTCTCGAACCCGCTCCCCGCGCGCAAGTTTCTTCCAGTTTTGTTGAAAATGAACTGCACTTAGGAGAGTGACCCGTGAATTCATCGCGGGTTGGCTCGAGAAGTCGCGGGACCCCGCGCTTCGCCGCTTCGCTGACCTTCACCGCTCATTTGGTGTGAGTTGAACGTAGATTTTAAAAGGTCGAACAGTTTTGTAAACTAGTTGATATTATGTTATCGATAAATCCGATAAATCTTATAACATCTCTATTCCAAGTTTTCATTTAACCCCATCTACCGTGTAATAGTCGAAATATGTTTAGATGAATTGTTTGAAGATGTATTTTTTCTATTCGAAGCTAGATCACACTACTGACGTTCGACAAAAAAATTGCATGACCACTCTATGATTATTTTAAATCTCTTTGTTCTCATACAATAAAATTTGCAACAACCAGCCAAGTAGTCGGAGGAAGGGAAAAATCTGTGAGCTAATATCCTTACCACATTTTATCTGAATGCACAGCGCTAGTTGACTTTGATGTGAGCAAAATGACGAGTTGATGCATATGCTCACGACCATCTAGCATCAGCTGAGTTTCTTAGCAATAATACACACGTTCTCTAGAGACACGGCGCTGGGCACGAAGTAGCACAGTCGTGCCTGCAGCCCGCAGCGCCGCAGCTGCAGCACGCGCGCCCAGTCCAGCAGCAGCTTGGCGCGCCGCCCCACCGCCGAGCGCTCGGCCAGCGCAAGCTCGCGCTCCACTTGAGCTGTGGCCGCGCCCCCCTCCAGCTCGCGCTCCACTTGAGCTGTGGCCGCGCCCCCCTCCAGCTCGCGCTCCACTTGAGCTGTGGCCGCGCCCCCCTCCAGCTCGCGCTCCACTTGAGCTGTGGCCGCGCCCCCCTCCATCTCGCGCTCCACTTGAGCTGTGGCCGCGCCCCCCTCCAGCTCGCGCTCCACTTGAGCTGTGGCCGCGCCCCCCTCCATCTCGCGCTCCACTTGAGCTGTGGCCGCGCCCCCCTCCAGCTCGCGCTCCACTTGAGCTGTGGCCGCGCCCCCCTCCAGCTCGCGCTCCACTTGAGCTGTGGCCGCGCCCCCCTCCAGCTCGCGCTCCACTTGAGCTGTGGCCGCGCCCCCCTCCAGCTCGCGCTCCACTTGAGCTGTGGCCGCGCCCCCCTCCATCTCGCGCTCCACTTGAGCTGTGGCCGCGCCCCCCTCCAGCTCGCGCTCCACTTGAGCTGTGGCCGCGCCCCCCTCCATCTCGCGCTCCACTTGAGCTGTGGCCGCGCCCCCCTCCAGCTCGCGCTCCACTTGAGCTGTGGCTCCACCGCGCCCCCCTCCAGCTCGCGCTCCACTTGAGCTGTGGCCGCGCCCCCCTCCAGCTCGCGCTCCACTTGAGCTGTGGCCGCGCCCCCCTCCAGCTCGCGCTCCACTTGAGCTGTGGCCGCGCCCCCCTCCATCTCGCGCTCCACTTGAGCTGTGGCCGCGCCCCCCTCCAGCTCGCGCTCCACTTGAGCTGTGGCCGCGCCCCCCTCCAGCTCGCGCTCCACTTGAGCTGTGGCCGCGCCCCCCTCCAGCTCGCGCTCCACTTGAGCTGTGGCCGCGCCCCCCTCCAGCTCGCGCTCCACTTGAGCTGTGGCCGCGCCCCCCTCCCCCTTCTCCCTGCGCTGGCGGCTGCGTCCGTCACCACACGTCGCCCACGACACGATGCCTAGCATCACGTTGAACTCCTCGCTATTTATGCCCATCTCCTGAAAATTAGTTTAAATTTCATAGTAGCCAATGACGGATTTACCTCACCAATTTTCTTTCAAGCATTAATAATTAGTAGAATGCATCAGAGAGTTTCATCATAAAGATTTGTGGATGTCAGCTGCAGGTAGGTTGGTGAGATAAGCAGTGGAAGACCTAAAAAAATGCAGTCATTCATTTCCACTACATTTTTTTTTTTTATTTTAGCTTATCCAATGTCATGAAGGAGGGAATTCGCATGGAACGTAAAGGGCTATTGAATGATCACTGTGGATTTTAGTCAGTACAAGTCTGACAGTCCCTCCTGTCTTCCCCTGTTTGTCTTTCCCTGGGTCAGAAGACTCATTTGATGATTTTACCACTTTGTGTTAGGGGACTGGGGAAAGGTTGGGTGTTCTGTAAAGTATTCCATATATATGGTGACTTCGAGTTGATTCACAGAAAAATCGCGGGCGGAGTGCTAGTGTAGGATAGAGAAGCAAGCATAGTGAGATCGAAATTAGGTGTTCCCATAGTGGGCAATGAGAAGGATGGCCGACTGAAGTGTGACTGTCTCAGATCAGTCCAGAATTAAGTGTTGGGTGGCAGTGAGCACAGACCTCCAGCTGCTGGTTGGCGAGGAAAGCGGCGCGCGCGCAGCGGTGGTGGCAGCACGTGGCCAGCACCACGCCGCGGGTCTTGTGCAGCACGCCCGCGCCCGTCATGCAGCGCAGCGCGTAATCTGTACACCATTTAAATCAGTTTTTTTACTTCCGAGTAAGTTATGACTTGCAAATATTTAAAAAGAAGCCAGGATTAACATCTTAACGTGCTTTCCCAGTCACGAAGGGACTAGCAATGATAGATGGTCACTTCAGCACTACATGCTCTGTCTAGTGGCGGATTCTGAGGAGTAGTAACAATTAGAATAGTCACCAGTGGCCACGCCGCAGAGATGCTTGGCGAGCCCGACAACGGCGTCGCAGCGCTCCACAAGCGGCACGCGCTCCAGTGCCACGTGCGCTAGGTCGGCGCGCAGGCGTTCAGCAGTGCGCTCGCGCAGTTTGTTGTCGCGCTTGTGCCGCAGCGACGCGCGGTCCACCAGAAGAGCGCAGCTACGCGCGCCGCCGGCGCCGCACCACGCGTTGCAAGCGTAGTATGAGACGTGACCTGCCGGGAATCATTTATAGCCAGACCAGATCATTGAAAATCCACCTCTAGGAATTGATACAGCTCAAGTAATAAAAAACTGTGGAGTGTCTAGTGTAGACATCAGACTTTAGAAAGAAATTAGTCTATACTCAATCTGAATACAAGATAGAGAAAAAATACGGTGCAGGAATGCCCAGCTTGGGCGGAGCACCGCCGTGTCCTCACCGCGGCGATAGGCGGAGACCTCTCGCGCCCGGCATTGGTTGCGGCCATGCTGCGGGGCGAGACGGAGTGGGAGGCGGTCGCCTCCTTCTGCGAAGCAGTCATGCTCGCGAAGGAGGAGGCGGGCCGCTTGAGGCAGAGGATACCGTCCTCTCTCCGCCCGAGACGCAGTGGTAGACGCCCACGGCGACGGATGTCGCGGGACGATCTCCGGCCACCGTAGGCGCGGGCATGCGGGCGGCGAGTAAAGGGCAACTCGCTGCCCGACCAAGGACCATGCCCGGGTCGACGGCGCGTTGTGTCCCACGCGCGCCTCAAGGAGCGTCAGCATAGTGACGGGGCCCCCCTATAGAGGGCCACAGTCCTGCCGGGGTTGCGGGACACACGTATACCGCGACTCCGGCACACAAAGGGCTACCGAAGGACACCGTGGATTTTAGTCAGTACAAGTCTGACAGTCCCTCCCGCCCTGCCCGGGGTTGGAGGACTCATTTGATGATTTTACCACGTAAAAAAAAAAAAAAAAAAAGATAGAGAAAAAAAAATCGAAAGCACGTGATTTTAAAGGAACCAAAGACGAGATGTCTATTGTCAGTACACTACCTTTGCCAGCCCCCAGTTCCACATAGCATGTGTTGTCAGCTACCAGACCCTCCTCTTCAGCTAGCCACAGTAGGCTGGACACCTGGCGTAGGTGACGCAGAGAGCTCTCAGAACGGTCACTCTCTGAGAACTCCTCCATCACAGTTCTGTGTATGGGGTACTCAGGAGCTGTTGTTATGTTATCCTTCACATGCTCTACAAACAACGAATTCTGTTATAAATAATTATGGCCATGTGATATGTCATACTCAAAAAAAAAAACTTTACATGGTACTTACTACTTACTTTCATATAAAAAGTTGACCTTGTCTATGACTCGCTCAACTGTTTTCCGGGCAATTTCACTGAGTGGCTTCCGAGGGCATGTGTCTATCTCTGAGGGAGCATTGATGTTATGCACAATGTACGGCGGCTGCTCTGTCGCGCGAGCATTGCAGATCGTCAGGTGCTTCTCAAGTTTACTTGCGTAAACAGTGCTAGAACACAGCAGATCTTGTGTTAGCTAATAAATATAACAACTTAAATGTAATGAATTTCAACTTTTTCATTCTACTCACTGTTTAGGATCATTAGGGCATGGTATTCGTGTGTCATCCTAAAACAAAGAAGATGACTTGTGTTGTGTACTTTCATATTTAATTACCTAAATGAAACTATCATATCGAACTAGGTAAGACGACGGAGCCCCGCTTCGTGGTGCTCTTGTTTCTGTTTGCAAGGTTTAAAGTAACCTAACACGAAGAGGATGGCGGGGTCTTTCGCAATAAATTATGAATTACATGGGTATAACTTTTTTGAAACATCATTACACGTGAACACTTTTAGACAGTTGAAGTTGGTACTCGTACCTGATCGTCAGTGGTCATCGGCTGCGGTTCATGCTCGCCGCAGTACTGTCGGCCTGGCCGGACAGTCATCCGGCACAATCGCTTTTTCCTTATAACAAAGTATTGGCATTGAGGCTTATATAAACCGTTTTGGAGCTGTTGTGGAACTTGTGGACAGGAATCTGTCATTTTATTTGTTTACAAATATTTGAATTTAAACTTTGAGGTTATTAAAGTCACGTGACGTGATGTCAATGTCACAAGGTTTTTTTTTGTTTTTCTGTCTGACATGGCTTCAAGGCTTTTATGCCAAAACGGTGTTCACAAACAAAAATAGATAGTTTAGGGCTGGCCACTTAAACACCTTTTCAGTATTCGATTTCCGTATTCGGGAACCTGACTGCTAGTTTCTGCCTAGGTGGTTTAAAATCAGCGATTTTAACGTTAAAAAAAAAACTTTTTCAAAAAAAATGTAAACTCCGTCAAAAACAACATCAAATCAAAACTTTTCTTTTGGAAGTCGGTGACTTTTTATTAATTTTAATGTCTTTTTGCCACCAACTTCCGAAAGAAAAGTTTAGAAGGTTATTTTACCCTTTATTGTGTGTGGCTGTTTTTGGAGGCAGTATGATTTCAACCAATGACGATGCTTGGAACAAGCTATACTAGCGCCATTAGTTCCCCAGTCAGTTGCCATCCCCATTTTTATAACAGTTATTACAATGATTGTAATTTACTTTTTTGAAAACGGGAGTTGAATAAATTTTTTAAAAATATGGTAATTATGATGTATATAAAATCATTAAAAAATGCAACCAATAATGTCGCAGATCACAACGTAACAGACAGACAGAAATATTCAATGTCACCGTGTCACATTTATTATTTTTCAATATGGCTATTGTAATGGTTTGGACGTCAACAAAGTTTTAGGTTAGGCGTCGCATCATATTGGTTTCGTTTTGTTTTTCTTTCACATATTATGTAGTGCTGGTGGTGCAAAATGAGTTCGCCAAGTAGAGACAACGAGGAACCGTCGTCAAGCACGGTGCCGGCGGACGAGGGCCCGGGCGCGAGCTCCGGCGGCGCAGACGCCCGGCCGCCCGCCAAGCGCAGGCTTTCTAGCACAGTGATTGAGATCTCGGACACAGAGAGCGATGACTCGGACGTGTGTGCTGTTCATTCCTACCAGGCTTCGGCCGACGAAGTGAAGAGGATCCGTGGAGGTCAGTATTCATATAGTTAGCTTTGACCAGTTTGCGCGGGAAGCTTGAATGCTTATTATGAATGCAGCTCCTCGATGCATGTTTGTAAACTTTGTAATTGGTAATGTATTTGTAAAGTACGACAGAGCACATCGCGATATGTCAGTGCATGCAGAGCAGTGATTTGTTGAGTCTCGCCAGAGAGACTCTTCTTTCATATGGTACTGTTTATTTGCATAATTATTATAAGATGGTAGATTTTAACTAACTTAAATTAAACATTCCAAAAACGAATGTACTTCACTTTGCAACATGATAAGTACACTTGTTTAATGGTGCACAATTTCTAGAGGAAACACTCTTGATGAACACTTAACAGGAGAAAATTAAATAACATTGAGATAAATTGATTGTAATGTACTCTGGCATTTGAGAGCATGTACATACAAAAGTTTCTTAAAAATTTGAATCTTAGGGCTAGCTGTGGTTAAACAAAAAAAAGCATATGTAAATTTTTGTTTATTGCTAAATCTCTGAAGTTTATAGTAATGAATGAGATCTGTTTACAGAGGACTACTCGTCATCCTCCTCATCCTCAGACTACAGCTCGGACTCAGAATCTTCCTGGGAAGACGACTCCATCCTCGTGCAGGATGACAAGATTCACATAAAGGCAGTGAAGGCACAGCTCAACCCTCGTGCCAACAGAATGGATGACCCAAAGTTTAACCCTAGTATTAAGGTAAAACATTACACTACTACTTCCTCATGAATTTAGAATATCACTCATTTTACGAACTAACATTAACTTCATCTGCAGTCACAAGAACTAATAGATAGACTACGAACACACTGGTCAGAACAGAAAGACTTGAAGACGCCCCGAGTGACCCTGACATGTGAGCCATTCAGACTGTGCTTGCTGCACGACTTCCTGGCCAACCCAGAGATGATCAACAACATTGTGGATGACATGAACACGCTGGATTGGTCTCGGAAGAAGATGGACCTGTATGAGTTCCACCAGACGGCAGACCTGGCAAGTCTCACCTGGCAGAGAAGTATCAGAGGCATATACGAGCTGCTCAAGACTGAAGTTATGACTTGGGTAAGCTGCATGGAAATTCTACTACACTAAAATAGAATGGCATTGCCACCATATTGTGAAGCAGTTCAGTAGGGCCATCAAAAAGTTGTGAGGATGGTAAAAGAAATTGCTCCATACAGGGTGTCCCAGAACTCAACAAATAGTCTCAATTCTCGGAAACTTGAGGCAATTGTGTCATTATTTTTTATGGGATTCTAGAAATGTTATTTAGGAATATGTTTCCAAAGTTCAAATGAACAAAAATAAAAAAGAATAATCACAATAACCGAAAAATGGTACAGTTTGATCTAATTTCTAGGTTTTTCTTAAAAAAAAATGCCCATAATTTTCAAACTGCATAAGATAGATTTTTTTTTGAGATCTAAACCATCACAATATGAAACCATCACAGTATGATATAAATGATGTCATTGATATTACTATTCACATTTAAAAATTGTACTGAGACTATAGCCTAGTTGCTTTTGTAATATTTTCCTGAATTCATTATAAGATCAGTTTATCACAATTTCAAACTTTTCCCTCCAGAATATTAGTCACAAGACTACATTGAATTCAGTATTTTCCAAACAAATAAGAAACGGCAATTTAATAGCCCAAACTGCATTAAACTGTTAGTAAAAATGAATTTTTTTTCGAAACATTGTGTATGTTACATGGGGTGTGGTGTGTGGTGCAGGTGTCGGAGGTGACGGGGCTGACGCTGCGCTCGGTGTCGGCGTCGTGCTCGCTGTACGGGCCCGGGGACCACCTGCTGGTGCACGACGACCTGCTGGCCGACCGGCGCGTGGCCTTCATCCTGTACCTGGCGCCCTGGCGGCTGCCGCACAGCGACCGGCCCCACGAGAACGGCGACGGAGACCACCACGAGGTAACCATCATCATCGGCAGCCTTATACCACTTACATGTCATGTGTCTACACCATGTAATTCCCATGCAGTGGTTCGCAATAGAACGAAAAGAACAATTTGCATCATTGCAAAAAAGCAACATTGCTAAAATGGCAGTTTTAGACCTGCCACCGGTCTTGATAGTTTGTTCATTTCCAAGATTTGAAAACAGTCTCATGAGTGGTAGGTAGGGATCTCGGTCAGAGTAATTAATAAGAGAGCACGTTGTGGTCCAGGAGGAGTGGGGCGGCTGGTCCCGCGACATGGGCGGCGCGCTGCAGCTGCTGGCGAGGGACGCGCGCGGGCCCAGCCGGGTGACGCACGCCGTCTTGCCGCGGAACAACATGCTGGCCTTCTTCAAAGTCGGCACCGATTCCTTCCATCAGGTGAGCATTTTATTTATTTTTCCAATTACCAGAATCTGGAACTCTGGTGGGCTTTACTTGCACTCATCTCCTACGGGCTTTTTTAATAGGAGGTAAAATCATCAAATGACTTCCTCCTGGGTGAGGCAGTGGGACTATCAAGACTCTTAACTAAAGGCTTCTGGGTCGTAAGGTGAAGGCTGTACTCTCCTTCACGTGTTCCGCCTCTTCCTTCGCTAGCATAACCGCTTCACTGACAAAGGTGACTACATCCATTTCGTATCGCCCCGAAACATGGCTATAACTTCCGTGAGGACACGGCGGTGCTCTGCCGGAGAGGGGCAGATCTCCTCAGTGTCCTCTGGGCGATCCTTACTACGGTGTTACCCAGGCGTCATCTCGCACATTCAGACAGAAGAACCTCCCGAAGCACGCGTGTCCGGTGAGGAACTTCCTTGGACTTCCTTGGACTTCCAAAAATAATTCAAAATCAAAATTAACCAAATCGGTTCAGTCGTTCTCGAGTTTTAGCGAGACTAACGAACAGCAATTGATTTTTATAAAATAGAGATTTTTAATTTTGTTGGATTTGTCAGATTACTTTGCTGTTATCTGGAAAGCTCCAGCTTTTCTAGGTGTTTTACAATGCTTGCCTTCGAAGAATGTACATTATGTGATGATTGGATGTCTGTCGCAGGTGGAGGAGGTGCTGTCGTTGGAGTTGCCGCGGCTGTCCATCAACGGCTGGTTCCACGGGCCCGCACCCGACGACGAAACGCCCGATGCTGCGCCCGACCCTGCGCCAGACGCTGTCCCCGACGCTGCGCCTGACGCTACGCCCGACGCTGTGCCTGATCCCGACGAGCCCGAGCTCACTAAGCCGCACTCTGATATCGTATGTAACCAAAGGATCCCAACAGCTGGCCCTAAAAAGTCTCCAGCAATATTATAATATGAATGAATTACTAAATTGACAATTTATGTTACAAGTTTTAACAGACAATTCATCTGTTCGAATCGTAAAATGATGTACAAAACACAAATCGTAAAATGTTTGTGTAGTAATTCGATAATGATGTGTGTGTTGTGTGCAGGTGGTATTGAGTCAGTGGCTGGAGCCGACGTACATGTCGCCGCGCTCGCGCGTGCAGATCCAGGCGCAGATGGAGCGCGAGAGCGAGGTGTGTCTCACGGACCTGCTGCTGCCCGACAAGCTGGCCGAGCTCGTGCAGGCGCTCGAGGACCCAGGTACTGTGATGTAGCGAGGTGTGTCTCACGGACCTGCTGCTGCCCGACAAGCAGCAGTACTAGTAAGGTTGTAAAGCTAGTATAGATAAAATGTGTGTTAATAAAGGTGGTTAAGTCGAGGCTGAAAAAAAAATAAGTCACGGACTTTATGTGTAACCGTGGTGCGTGGTCCACAGAGTTGCCGTGGGAGACAGTGGGCCCGGCAGACCGGCGGCACTACGGGCGCGTGCCGCAGTCCTGGCTGGCCGCGCACGCCGCGGGCCCGCTGGCCGCGGCGCTGCAGCTGTTCGCCAGCGCCGCCTTCGTGCGCCTGCTGGCCGACTGCACGGACCTGGTGCTGGGCGCGCTGTCGCGGCTGGAGCTGCAGCGCTGGGCGCCCGGCTCGTACTCGCTGCTGCCGGGCCGCGCCGCCTGGGCGCGCGCGCGGCTGGACGCGCTGCTGCACGTGCGCGGGCGGCGCGCGGGCGGCGGCGGCGGCACGCTGTACGTGGCGCCCGAGGACGCGGCGGACGCGGCGCTGGTCACGGTGCCGCCCGGACACAACGCGCTGTCGCTGGTGTACGCGGACGAGGGCGCGGCGTCCTTCACCAAGTACGTGTCCCGCCTGGCGCGCGACCGCGACGACTGCTTCTACGTGCTGGCGGCCACCTACCACGAGTGACTGCACGACGTCATCATTATATTTTCCAACGAGACTCTTTCCACTCACGTTTGTACGCAGCTCGACAATGAGAGAGCAAAGTACGGTGTCGCGCCACATTTAATCACAACTTTCCATAGGAAAGATCAACACGGTTTACCATAAACGACTTTACAAAGATAGATTAATCACTATATTGATATCGTACACAAATTATGTTCGCTTCCCTTCACTGTTTACTTATTGTAAAATGAACACAAAAGTATATAGTATCTATCTTACAACGAATAACATGTTTATAAACAAAATTTGATTTGCATCTAATAATAAAAAAATCTAATCGTGTATAAGTCCCGCTCATAATTTAAGTAAGGCTCAGTCGACGACACTAAAGAATGCAATCTTCGACCCACGATTGGCATTTCCAGATCTTGGATGTTACATCGTATAAGGAGATTGACAATTTCAATCAATAGATCAACTCGGCGAAGACCGTCTGGCGGGTAGGACCGTACAATAAGCAATACAACAAGGTCTGAATAACCACAACAAGACAACCAGAACTACAAAAAATTAAGTTTAAACAGTTTAAACGAACCATATTTTCATTTAATTGCTGTGGTTATTCAGACTTTGTTTATTGCATAATGTACGGTCTTACCCGCCAGACGGTCTTCGCCGAGTTGACTCTACTGATAATATAGCTGACACAAAAAATACTTCAAAGTAGTATTTGACTATTAAATTAAAAAAGAAAAATACATAACGAGATTGCATATTGGCAAGATTGAATATCAAAAACAAACAAGAAAAGTGAGTTTATAAAAACGTGGGAAAAACTGATGAGATCTTTCAATATCTTGTGAGGTCAAGATTGCATTTCCTAGTCATCGTCGTCACGCATTGGTTTTATTTATTTAATTTTAACGATCATTCAGATTTATGGAATGTATTATATATTATTAATATATTTTTTAATCAAGCTGTGTATCTAAATCGACTTTTGTGTGTACCGAAACGTAGTAGTAACACCGACCTTAGGATATTAACAAGTTGGAAACAATTATCAGCTGCAAAGCACAGGCGACGCTAAATATTTAGACAGTACACAAGCTATGAGCTGTGTCACCCTACACACGCTGACTCCGAGAGACGTCGAGGTTGAGGGCCGTCCGACCGACCGACCGACCCGACCGACAGACTCTCCGGTCTGTTCAGGGACAGTGTGCGGCGGAGGCGACCTCATGAAATGGTCGCAATTACTTAGTAATGGATGATGATAATATATTTTTGTAATTCACTCGTCACATGTTTGTACGCGAATCAATGAATTGTTCGAGATGCTAGATTTGTATAAAAATAATAAAATGTATGCGTATTGTGTGTATGAGATGTGTTCATGTTCAGTTGATGTAAGATTACAATTATTTAAGTGATAAGGTAATATTAACATTGTGTTGATTATTTTTTGTACATAATAGACATATTGATTAAAATTTAAGAGTTCCAAATCATGTTTTGTTGTCTTAGCTCCCCCCCCCCCCCCCTCAATATTTGTATGTACTTCAACAGACATCTGTATGTAATCAACAGAACTTGCAAAGCTCTGAGTCAAGATGCTGGCAATTTAGGTTTAGATCAGTTGAGAATCATAAACATAAACCTGTGCCCTTTCCCCACAGGGGTAGGCAGAAACCATAAAGCAACCATCTGCTCTTTTCGCTTCATCCACTAAACACCTTGCCTTTCTGAAGCACTTCACCAAAAACGTTGGTGTAGGTCCTCTTGGGGTGTCCCGTCCCGTCGTTACCATTACCGCATCTCTGCCTTATAAATTATTTTTATTAGTCGTCGCCTTTCACTAATCCTCCCAACATGACCGAACCACCTAAGCAGGGCTGTAGCTACCGCCCCGTATCAACGAAACGGGGCCCCAAGTATGAAAGGCCCCCGACGATAGGCACAAAAAACATTTTTTTTAAATGAAAACTTATCGCGGTCGAGTATTATCCAATTTGCGAGCTTATAAAATAACTCATTCAACATGGCTATAGTTGCCTTAAATTAACTACCAATATCCCAAATAATTCACCTTCATGAATGAATAGTCAAGGGTGTTGTGGGAAATAAAATCTCGTGCATTTTCCGGGGATTTTTTTCGTGACGGCATTGGCTATTCATTTTGTATTCGCTATGAAATACATGCCACTAATCTTTCTAATCATTAGCAATCATTAGTGAATTATAATTATTACTATGGTACCTAACAGCACATGCTAAGTTAACGCAAGCTTGTATTACTCGATGCCACACATGTTGTTAATCGTAAGCCCATGGCGGCCCTGGTATTCTGGACCAACCGACTAATACTACCTTGTGGTAACCCTGTGCCAATACGTGTACTTATGTAGTTAGCAGGTATGTATTGATATCGCGGTAGTGTGAGTGTAGCGCTCAGCCGCGGATATTGAATGCAACTAATGTGGACGGCTTTCACCTCCCTATACGAACGTAATCCGATATCACGCGGCGCGGGCCACTCGCGCGCTGTACCTATTTCATATTTCTTAGTTAATTTATAGCACACAGACTGAGCGCCCAAATTAACTGGAATTTATGATCGTTGTAAGAAGCAGGAGTTACCTCCGGCCGACGGCGACTGGACACTCCCACAGGGAATATGTTCCTTTTATAACACAGATAGAACGTGCGCGAACAACAAAGCGACCACAGTTTTTATTTATGTGTGCGCGGCAGATAAGTGGCGCCGTGTACGGACACGTGCATCTGTGTGCGTTTACGGTTGCCAGATATTGAGAAATACTCCCACATTTTTTTTCAGTTACATTGCTCTCAAATACTGAACTACATTTTTTTTTTAATTGGAAACGCTATTTTGCTTTATGGTTATACCTAGAGAGCATAAGCGTGTAGTATTTATTATTTATCAGAATAATAATAAGGAATAAAAGTTAATATGCGTAATTACTTACTACCTATTTAATTACTCCTTACCTATTTAAGGCTGCCGTCTTCTTTTGCACAAAATTGAATCGCGTTCGGCCAGTCGATCGTACGTCAAATTTCGGGCTCCCTTCCCGCAATCCCCCGCATACATCCTGCCCACTGAATTATTATAAAACAATTTTGATGCGGTATGAACATTGCTCTACTAAGGATTATTTAAAAGGAGTTATAGAATTTTTGCATAATAAGGAGTTTTAATATGATATGACTTGGTTTCAGGGTTGGAAAAAAAAAGTTTTTTTTAAATTTATAAAACAAACTGTAACAATTCAAAATGTTTTAAAAAAGTGTTTTTTTTTAGTTTCTGGTTCTTTTTTAAAATTAATTCCACCTTGTTTGTTGATGTCTAAACGTATAATTATATCAATTATGTTTCATTTCTAGACTACATCTTTTCAAATTCACCCTTTGTAATGAATTTTTTACGAAAAATGATCAATGGAATAAAAACATGTGATGTTTTTTTTCTAAAAATTTTAAGCATTATTTCATCACAGTGTCAATAAAAGTTAAAAATATGACAAAACAATGGCATTAAACTCAAAAGGTTTTATGTCAAACTATTTAGACTCCTGAATATTAATTTGTTTTCATTTTATATGCATTCATCTGCCTTAAAACGTAATTGAAACGGGTAATAAAAAACATTGTTTAATTTCAAACTGTTTCAAACAGGTGTTTTAAAACAACTTGTTTTCATCATGCCAACCCTGTTTGGTTTGTAATAATACGAGTATCACACAAGTGTTATAATACTATTTAAATATTCTCATAGGTTAAATTCTGTTAGGTTTAATTTGTTAAACACAATCGTGTTTAACTAATTAAACCTAAAAAAGTTCAGTGCAGCAGTCATGTTGGCAAAGGAAGAGGCGGGACGCGTGAGAGAGAGGACAGCGTAAACCTTACATCCCAGCCGCAATGGTAAACCCAGAACATAAAAGGCTATTAAAGAACGCCGTGAATTTAAGTCAGTACAAGTTTGAAAGTATCTCCCGCTTGGCCTGGGGAGGACTCATTTGATGATTTTATCATGAAAAAAAAGTCATGGGCCATGCCCGGGTCGACAGCGCGTTGTGTCCTACGAGCGCCTCAAATAGCGTCAGCATGATGACGGGGTCCCCCTCTAGAGGGCTAAAGCCTGCTGTCGTCGCGGTACTCATTACCGTGACCCCGGAACATTAAGGGCTATTTGAAGGACACCGTGAATTTTAGTCAGTACAAATCTGACAGTCCCATCCAAGGACTGCACTCCTTGTCATAGGCACAGTCCATTACCACCGGGAGACAGAGAAACCAACGGTTTTGTTACTTGCTGGATTTTAATGAAGGAGCAATGTTAGCGAACGTGAAAGTGAGAAAAAACAAACTAAATTTTAAATGTCAATAAGGTCGAAAATAGTCTGAACATGTTTTTTAAATTGCTTAACGATAGCAAGTTAAACAAACAGCTTCAAGCGATTTTCGACCTTATTGACATTTATGCAAAAACCGGATTTTAACGAAGGAGCAATGTTAGCGAACGTGAAAGTGAGAAAAAACAAACTAAATTTTAAATGTCAATAAGGTCGAAAATAGTTTGATCATGTTTTTTAAATTGCTTAACGATAGCAAGTTAAAAAAACAGCTTCAAGCGATTTTCGACCTTATTGACATTTATGCAAAAACTGGATTTTAATGAAGGAGCAATGTTAGCGAACGTGAAAGTGAGAAAAAACAAACTAAATTTTAAATGTCAATAAGGTCGAAAATAGTTTGAACATGTTTTTTTAAATTGCTTAACGATAGCAAGTTAAAAAAACAGCTTCAAGCGATTTTCGACCTTATTGACATTTATGCAAAAACCGGATTTTAATGAAGGAGCAATGTTAGCGAACGTGAAAGTGAGAAAAAACAAACTAAATTTTAAATGTCAATAAGGTCGAAAATAGTTTGATCATGTTTTTTAAATTGCTTAACGATAGCAAGTTAAAAAAACAGCTTCAAGCGATTTTCGACCCTATTGACATTTATGCAAAAACCGGATTTTAATGAAGGAGCAATGTTAGCGAACGTGAAAGTGAGAAAAAACAACTAAATTTTAAATGTCAATAAGGTCGAAAATAGTTTGAACATGTTTTTTAAATTGCTTAACGATAGCAAGTTAAAAAAAACAGCTTCAAGCGATTTTCAACCTTATTGACATTTATGCAAAAACCGGATTTTAATGAAGGAGCAATGTTAGCGAACGTGAAAGTGAGAAAAAACAAACTAAATTTTAAATGTCAATAAGGTCGAAAATAGTTTGAACATGTTTTTTAAATTGCTTAACGATAGCAAGTTAAAAAAAACAGCTTCAAGCGATTTTCGACCTTATTGACATTTATGCAAAAACCGGATTTTAATGAAGGAGCAATGTTAGCGAACGTGAAAGTGAGAAAAAACAACCTAAATTTTAAATGTCAATAAGGGCGAAAATCGCTTAAAGCTGTTTTTTAACTTGCTATCGTTAAGCAATTTAAAAAACATGTTCAAACTATTTTCGACCTTACTGACATTTATGCAAACACCGGATTTTAATAAAGGAGCAATTATAGCGATCGTGAAAGTGAGAAAAAACAAACTAAATTTTAAATGTCAATAAGGTCGGAATTCGCTCCAACTTGTTTAGTTACTTCTCCATATCTTTTAACAATAATCGGTTCACAACTGAAAATTCTGTAGGAAATTTGACAATTAATTCCTCTTTTTCTACCCCTATAGGCCGAGTTTAATTTTGATATTTAAATGGGACCAACTTTCTGATAAACTCTGTCCGACAAAAAAAAAAGATTTTTTGATATTGGACCACCTTAGAGAAAGTAAAGAATGGTCATAAATAAAAAAATATAAAAAATATATACATGTCGAATTGAGAACCTCCTCCTTTTTTTCCGTCGGTTAAAAAATATATTTTAACATAATAAAGTAGAGCAACCTGAGATGCGTAACTGCGCGTCATCACCGTTAGAGCGAGAGAAAGTGCGAGCGAGAGGGACCAACAAAAATTCGTCGTGGACCTCACGTCCAATCGCTCCGGCCGTCCACCGGCCACTAAGGAATTTCTCTTGCAATTCTCGTTTATAAACACTTTTTGAGAGGTTATTTGAGATATTTTTTATTGTTAAAAAAAAGCGCTTTAGGTACAATTTTTTTTTGAATTTGCTTTATTGATCTGTTGACATCAAGATAATGTAATATTACATACCTACGATGCATAGTTCCTATGAAAAAAAACCATTTATTAAGAGATGAAATCCGAGAATTTTGATGATATTCTGCCATCTTAATTAAGAAAATGGAAGATAAATATAAAAAACTAATCAGCGCAGTTTGAAGACGAGGATATTGCGGTCATTATGCGCTGATCAGATTTTTAAATGAATTCTTCATTGTCTCAGATTGAGTGCACCAACGTAACTCGAAATGACGTTGGGCAGGAAAGAGCTGTTTTGAACGCTTGATTTACCTAATATAATCTACTTAAATCAACTTTAAAAAAATAACTAGCTGTTACTTATATTATGGTTATTTATGTGCAATAATAATATTTCAAGCTATTGCACTATTTTGTTCAAAAATCACAAACAAAGTTACGCAAATAATTCGGCGCGCGTGAATTTTACAAGACCTGCCCCTTAATTCTCACAATAATGTACCATGTACCATCACAAGTTGAATTATGACCCACCATAAGCTTATTTTCCCAGAGACATTCAAATACAATTAGGTTCACATTCGCGTAAACATACATATCCATGGTAACAACTTTGATCTTTGTCAATTTGACAGATTCAAACGATTTATTGTCAAAATGGGTCATGATTCCACTTTGTCGACTGTACATGGATTCTTTACATAAAAATACTAGATACGTGTTTCAGGTTTCGCATAAGCAAAAACTAATGTTGTATAGGTACTATAGATTACGACTGTGCAGTTGTTTTGACGAATTTGATAGATATTTTTAATGCACAATACACATTCCTCTAATTCAGGGTAATTTACCCGTCATAAACTAGCAACACAGACGATTTACTGTTAAGGTTTTGTGTTTCAAGTGAGCCGAAAATATTTTATGGAAAATAAATACCAAAACAATAAAAATAACAAGAGTTACCTGTGGAAAGATATTCCATCTTGTTTTCTTTCTTTTTGTGAACAACTTTTGCAGTGTTTAAACACACAAGACGGCATGTTTTGACATAAAATGGCAAATCACTAGTGACGTGTGAGCGAGACGATGCGTAGCTTGGTACTGTCACGAGTTCGTAGCAACTTTTGATTTAATAGTAACTTTGGTGGACCCACTCGCGTGTTCTGAGCGCTCTATCTGCCTATTTGTTTTATCTGAGACTGAGGTGATTTATTTTTTGATTTATGGGCCTACCACACGCACAAGCCTCACCACAGTTTTGCCTGCGCAAGCCCGGTCTGCGCGTACTTGCCTGCGTGTGTGGTTACTGGTTGGGCGTTCAGTGTTGCAGACGGTGTATTGTTTTTTCATGCGAGAAGCTCGCGCAGGCAAAACTGTGGTGAAGCATGTGCGTGTGGTAGGCACATAAATCATAAAATAAATCAAGAGAGAAACCCGTATTTTTGATGACAGTTTTGCGCGTTATTATTAGTGATTATTAGGTCGACATGTCGACATGCACTGCTAAATTATTCGCGCATGTTTTTTTTTACAATTTTGAAAAAAGGTTTTATGACGCCATAATGTGGCGCCTTCACGCTTTTTAAATACTAGAACACTCAAAAATAAATAAAAACAAGTTTATAAAGATAATTTTTATTATTAAAAAAATTGTTTCGATTTCTCAACCGAGTCGTATAGATCGGGGGTTAACGAGACAGAAATGTTTCTATCAACAAAATCATCGAGCGACTGAGCGGCACACATGTCGGCTGCCATACATCATACAATATAATAATGGTTTTAGGCTGTTGGAACTGTCATGCCACTGTAGCGAGACGAGGCTGTCCCTTTCACTCACTGGTATAAATAATTTATTATGTGTGAAAATTAATAATACTTTCCTACCATTGATACTAAGACAAAATCTTCTTTATCTTTACATATAATAAAATCGTAGAGCTGTCATTCCTGTACATTGAATATTTTTTTCTTTTTGTATTTTTTTCAAGTTAAGGGATCGATTCTGATGCCAGATCAAGTTTTATTTTTTTTCGATTTTTTTTATGATTTTTTCTTTTGATCTATCTCCGAAACTACTGTAAAGTTGTCGATCAAATTTTCATCTAATATTCCTAATAATATACTTCTGTTAATAAGCTATGTATTATTACGCTATTTTCCCTGGGAGATAAGCAATTTTGAATTTTGTTGTTTTTAGATGTTTGTTTTTAGTTGGAAGCTAAACCATTGGATATTATTTAGTCAATTTTTCCACAAATATTCCCTAAACTGCTCTTTTATTAATAGGATATGTATAATTACGCTATTCCCTTTGGGAGATTAGCAATGTTATAAAATGTTGATTTTCAGACATTGTTGACATTTGTATAAGAACCGCTATTTGAAACCTACTGTCAGCGAAGCTGCCAGTCTGTTTGGTAACCTGCTTGACTTACGTGCAATGGGTCTCAGGATCAAATCTTGAATTCTTCTTTTCACTTTTTGTGGTTCATTTTTTGTTTTTATTTATCTTGTGAGAGTTTTAAATAATTAAAAATAATTTTATGCATACTTTTATTTCAAAATTATTTGCAATTTTATTTTTTTCTAATCTTTTTCAGTAGTTTTCTAGGATAAATCTCCGCTAATTTAAATTAAACTACAAATACGGTTTAAATAATATCCAACTTACCTACCTATAAGTTGGATATTATTTAAACCGTAATTTATTGTTTTGAGGAGTAGGAATTTTAAACATGAGAAAACAATCAGTCTTTTTTTCTTTTTTAGCGTGGTAAAATCATCAAATCACCAACCCCGGGCAGGGCGGGAGGGCCTGTCAGACTCGTACTGACTCAAATCCACGGCGTCCTTCAATAGCCCTTTATGTTCCGGAGTCACGATAGTGAGATAAGTCCCGCGACCCCGGCAGGCTTTGGCCCTCTAAAGGTGGCCCCGTCATTATGCTGACGCTCTTTGAGGCGCGCGTGGAACACAACGCGACGTCGACCCGGCCATGGTCCATGGTCGGACAGCGAGTTGCCCTCTACTCGCCGCCCGCATGCCCGCAAAAACCTCAATCAGTCTTTCTATTAACTTGTGTTAATCTATGTTTTGAATTGGTGCCCAAAACCCGTGCATAGATTATGTTTTCAATTACGACAAGTTTTACTCATCGAGTCAAATAATAAGCTATTTTTTAGGTATCACGCGGTACTCGTATGCTAATGCGATAGTATGTTTGTTTTTTAAGTTTTCACGAAAACTACATAATGAGTCGATCGTCCCAAAATTTTGTATTATACGTTGTCAGGAGTATAGACACGGATACCTATAGGGTTATATCTTTCATCCCGAATAACAGAAGAGAGCTGTTGCCGAGAACACAATTACGTTCATATTCCAGATAGCGCCACTTACACGATTCCGTATTGTTTTTCAAATTCTAAATTAACGCAAGCGAAGCCGCAGGCAACCACTAGTGTTTATAATAGTTTAGGTCCATCAGATCCGGTCCATCCACAGTCAGATATAAAGGTTTCATTTTATTTATTTCTTCATACCACCTCAGCATCATTATTTTTTTAAGTTTTATACACTTAACTTTTAAACCTGGACTTCCAAAAATAATTCAAAACAAAATTCAGCCAAAAACGGTCCAGCCTTTTTCGAGTTTTAGCGAGACTCACGAACAGAAATTATTTTTTTTATATTATAGATAGATATATTTTTTTACTTTTTTTTTTTGCTGATTTAATATAATTTTATGTTGATTAAGGAGGGACTATCCGTTGAAACGTGTTACGTTTTATGTACTATTCCAGCGATATAGAAAAATGGGAAGTGATTCAGCGTATTTTCAAGATGTTTCAAGTGCGGGTTTATATCGTCACGTCTGGGGTCTCAGAGGAGCCAATCAGCGGTGCTTGCAGCGACGCGGCGGCGACGCGACGTGACCGAGCGGTGACGCGGGCACGTGACGATCACGCGCGACCCACGCGACGCGTCATTACATCACACCAACATTGTTCACGCCAGGCAACTCTCTGATTATTATAATTATCGCTTTTGTAATGATGCTTTTAAAGCTCGTGTCACAGATTTGTTGTATTCAAAATGTGTAATGCATTATAACATTTCAAATAGTCATTTCTTCCTTCGACATCTGTCGGCTACCCACCCAGCTTTAATTTATATTTTTCGTATTTCGTACTTATTGTTTATCTCATATTTTTTTAATATTTCTTTGCGCGTCTTGTGTGAAATGGCATGGGCGGCCAGAGATATAATTATTTACAGTGCCGGATTAGCCATATAGCAGGAGGCAGCAAATGCTACGGGCCCCGCGCCTTCGGGGGCCCCGCGCCTTGGGGGGCCCCGCGCCTGGGCCCAAAAAAAATCATAAATATGTAATACACCTTGGCTATCCTTAAAGTGAGCAATTGGTAAACTGTCACTACTAACGCATCTTTACAGTTGTCTCCTCAAGACCATAATACAGGATACGCTCTGTTTAAATCATAACATCGCTATATCAAAGCAATGCAATCCACATTGAGGCATTACATATTGAGAGTTTTGCCCCAAAACCTCCTGTGGCCGCCTTCAGGCTACTCCTGCCCAATCTCAGTGGGCCGAACGCCTCATGCAAGGAGGCTATACGCCGGCTTCGTGCGGTCCATGGCCCTCTACGGGGCCCCAGTGTGGGCCCTGATTAGCATCTAGACGCGACCAGTAAAGCTGGTTGCATGCCGGGGGGTCATGACTATCCGGATGATCCGGGGATACCGCATGATTGCCGGCGAATCAGCCGACCTCCTTGCCGGATTGCTACCCTGGGATCTGCAACCCAGGTCCGGGCACGCCACAATCGCGGCGATAACACCCCTTTTTGATGAGTGATTGGATAGGCGTCACGGCGTCCTTACCTACCGCATGAAGTTTCGGGAGGTACCTTTGTCTTATAAGGGGGAGGAAAGACCCGGATGTCACCTCTGCGAGGATAGCCCAGAGGACACGGTGGAGCATACAGTGCAGGACTGCCCCGCTTAGAAAGCACCGCCGCCGCCGTGTCCTCACGGCGGCGATAGGCGGAGACCTCTCGCGCCTGGCATTGGTCGAGGCCATGCTTCGGGGCGAGACGGAGTGGCAAGCGGTCGCCTCTGTCTGCGAGAAGCAGTCATTCTCGCGAAGTAGGAGGCGGGCCGCATGAGGGAGAGGACAGCATCCTCTCTTCACCCCAGCTGCAGTGACGGACGTCGGCAGACGATCTCCGACCACCGAAGGCACGTGCACGTGGGTGACGAGTAATGGGCAACTCGCTGTCCGACCATGGACCAGGGGTCGACGGCGTGTTGTGTTCCACGCGCGCCTCAAGAGTGTCTGCATGATGATGGGGCCCCCCTCTAAAGGGCCAGACGTGCGGGGGTCGCGAGAAATATCTCATTACCGTGACCCCGGAACGTAAAGTGCTATTGAAGGACACCGTGGATTTACCGCTAAAAAAAGAGGCAATGTAACTCTAGGGCCCCATGGTAAAATTTGCTACGGGCCCCGCACCGGCTTGATCCGGCACTGATTATTTAATGTGAGACGAGCCGCGATCTAATCAGCGGCGAGCGGCGACTCTCAAAGAGTGAAGCTGTAATAGAGCGTACGACGGACCGCGGCCCGGTCGGCCACGGAGATGGCGGGGGGCATTAGCAGGTGTTCGTAGGACTCTACGATGCTAGGAGCAGCCTAAGGGAGGGCAGGGCAACAAAAACTGTAGACATCAAATACTTATATTATCTAACTAAGCAACTGAATCAAAAACATAAAATCCCTAAAACCCCAATAACCTATCCGAAGTGAACCTTCCCTTCCCCACAGCACAGGGCAAATTAATATACATATTATACCAAATTATTGTAGTAACCACAGAAATATTAAAAACAGGAGAAGTGGTAAGGGGGCGTGTCGTTGAAACCTGGTCCTGAGCGTTTTGGCCAGAAATTGACTTGGACTACTTTATTTATGTTTCCTTTATTACTCCGACTGTATTGATTTTCATTAAATACATTGCTCTTTTACAACGATCTCACATTATCACTGAGTGACTGGACCAGCAATGTAAAGCTGACATAACGATACCTCATCAAGCCGTAATGTCGCGTGGTGCGTCCGTTGTATTTGAGCGGGAGTAGTACCGCCCCCCGCGTGTCGCGACAACACACAATGATAATTGTTAGTGTGAGTAAGTTACACGGAAAAAGAGTACGCTGTGGTTTTAAGAATAAGGTTTATATTTAAATGACTGAGTTATCGATGGCGCGTGTGTGCACTTGTTCGTAGTATTGTTTTGATAGAACTACATATGCAAAATTATCGTTATGGTGGGGCTGTTGCGGCTTCACTGGTCTTCTATACATTTTAAACTACACGCCATATCTCCTTCTTTAAGATATCTGTGGTAGTAACACATTCTCAAGTTGTTCAGCCCACATGCTTCATGGCCCCACACTAATACACAACACGGCCGATAGTAAGTTGTTCAGCCGGACGTTAATCAACCTTCGTCGGCTTCTTCAAAGACTCCACTTTTCATATTTTAATTTTACCAAATGAGAAACTGGTCATGAGTAAACTAATCATCGACGAAAACAGATAAACTTGTTACATACGTAGTGTTTCTTATGAATCAATGGTCGGTCAATATTATTTATCTAGTAGCATCTCGTAGCACCTACGTAGCATCTCGTAGCACCTACGTAGCTTCTCGTAGCACCTACGTAGCACCTACGTAGCTCCTGTGTAGCATTTCTTAGCATCTCGTAGTACCTACGTAGGATCTCGTAGCACTCACGTAGCATCTCGTAGCATCTTGTAGCACATACGTAGTATCTACGTAGCATCAATTAGCATCTCGTAGCAACTACGTAGCATCTCGTAGCACCTACGTAGCATCTCGTAGCACCTACGTAGCGTCTCGTAGCACCTACGTAGATTCTCGTAGCACTTACGTAGCATCTCGTAGCACCTATTTGACATTCCTTAGTAACTACGTAGCATCTCGCAGTACCTGCTGGCATATCGTAGTGCCTTATTGACATCTCGTAGCACCTGCGTGACGTCTATTAGCACCTACGTGTCATCTCGTAGCACCTAGGTAACAGTTCGTAGTATTGAGTACGAGATAATTTATCAACTTGTTTTAATTCATGTAATACACGTAGTGGTATTATTGTAAGTCATAACTTATATTTTAAGCTTATTTTTCAAATCGGAATCCAAAATGAACTTTTGCTGAAACTAATAATTTATAAAGAGTGGAACGTAATGTGACTTTATTGACGAGTGAATTTTAATAAAAACGTTGCGCTTTCAATGGCAACTACTACCTGCTCAACTAGTACAACTCTACTTCTGCAGCACTCTTTAAGAACTTCGTCTGAAGCTGCCAACTTTCTGATTCAAAGCGTTTAAGATACTTTTAGTTATTTTGTATTTACTCGAAACATGTTTGAAAGGAATGAGTCTCCGTTATGAGGTCGTTCGTCAAGATTTAGTGTTTAATTAATTTAGTACAAGTAATAGATGGCGATAGTTGAAGTTGTGGCGTTGTATATATTGTAGCTGTCTGTCACAGACTCACTTTGGAAACATTATTTTGGAGATTTTGGAAACATTCTTTGACCGAAGTTTCTTTCACAGAATGAAAAGTATTATTAGTAAGAATATATTTTTAAAATTATTGTTGTTATTAGTGCATAACTCTTTATTAAAAGGTTTACATGGAACTCTCGCGGTCATGGAAACAACAATAAGTGAAGTTTTTTTTTTGTTATTGGCAGACTTCAATTTGTTAAAAATATATTATAGCTTTGTTATATTTTACCATATGGTAGTCAAACACTTTTTGAACACTTAACAATGAACATACGAATGAAAATGAAATACAATGCCTGAAGGTAGCTGCTAAAGTTGAGCTTGTAGGTACGCCGCGTGTGGTGCGATGTGGTGCGGCACGGTGCGGTGGCGGCGCGAACTTGTCACTCGAGTGCAGGCTGCGGGCGCGCGCTGCCTCGTCTGCTTACCTACATACTAATTGCAGATTATCTGCTAACTTATCCAAGATGCAGTTATTACGTGTGAGTATAAAGTTGGTACAAACTTTGTTGGTGAGTGGCAAAACCTAAATGGTAAACTTTACATTTTCAGTGACTAAAATCTAAACATGTAGTTTTAGTTGTCGTCAAAATCAGCCTTTTTTATGTCGTTTCGGATGTATCCACGCCCCGCGCCCGGTTGAATAACT
Source organism: Agrotis segetum (assembly GCA_036375495.1). Classification (NCBI taxonomy): domain Eukaryota; kingdom Metazoa; phylum Arthropoda; class Insecta; order Lepidoptera; family Noctuidae; genus Agrotis; species Agrotis segetum. Next base: position 216,066 of record JAQSVV010000002.1, read on the forward strand.
CTTGTCCGAAAGCACTGCTTCATCTCAAAGTCCTCCCTTGGTTTTTAAATGTTTGTCGCAGACATAGTGTCATCTGATTAACATAGTGAGTGTATGTAATAACGGGTTTTATATTCACAATAAATAGCTTATTCAGAAACTTACTTTTTATAGGGACTTTTATTTGATAAAAATAAGATTTGGGTCCGTGAATATTGTTCGTTTGTCTGAGGCATTCTGAGGTGAGCAGATGTTTTACATACGGCTTTCATTATGATGTTTTATGATTTTTAATCACAGTTTGTTTAATTTTTAGCCGACACATTATTTTGTGGCTTTCTCGACGGTATGATTGTACGCAAGTGAATGAAAACATATTAAAATGGACTAGGAACACGCATGTTTTCAGTTGGCGTTTAATAACCGCGATCAAAAGTAGTAGGTTCGTAACGTTTTTAATTAAAAAATATATTCTTGTTTAAAAATCTATGTGTTATAAATAAACCTCGCAAAATATTCAAACTAAAAATACTCGAAGCTTTAAGAAATACCATGTTCAAAAGTCAAACAACATTTGCATTAAGCCCCGGATTCAGAGACGTCTGTACCACTTGTAGACGTAAGCGCTATTGACGTCAAGTGTGTCGGTGCGGGGTCCATTACGGCCCACGGGGCCGCGCGGGGACACTCCACGTCAACAGACCGTATGACAACTATTTAACGGCCGCCGCTTTCAACGCGGGCGACCGACAGCAAGTGTGAATATAGAGGGTAACATTTACGTTGGTAAGTTTTATAGTAGACAATAAACCTAAGATACTATATCCTACGCCTTTACTATACCTTGTAGCCTAGTTTACTGTCTTTATAAGAACTTCAAAAAAAGGAGGAGTGGAGTTTGTTTTACCGATTTTGATGATTCTTTTTTTGTTCAATGCAGTATTATCTGTTATTTGAAAACACAACTTTGTTTTTCGTCAACTAGTGAGCTTGTTTTGATTGTTGACACTCAAACTATATTGTCAGAAGTGAGGGATAAAATGCCGATTTTACCAAAGGACGACACGGACGGTATTCGTACCAGGAGTCAGCGCCAGCAAGACATGGACCAGAGAAGGTTTGGAGGTTCCCCGATACAGACGCCGGGTGGTGCTCAGCCTACGACGGAACCAGCCGCTGGTCCATCTGCAGTCTCTTCAGCACCCGCGGTCCCAGACTTGTCTGCGCTTATGGTGCTGCTGCAGGAGCAGGCCCGGCGCCAAGAAGAACAGGCACGCTCGCTGCAAGAACAGCTACAGAAGGACAAGGAAGAGCAGGTGCGCTTGCTGCAAGAGCAGCTCCAGAAGGATAAAGAGGAGCAGGTCCGCCGTCAGGAGGAGCAGTCTCGCCGCCTGGAAGAACAGCTACAAAAAGATAAGGAGGAGCAGGCCCGTCGCCAAGAGGAGCAGATGTACCTGATCAAGGATCTGCACTCGACATTTGCTAAGGAGCTCAAGATGATGAAGGAACAATTTCACCAGCTAGAGAGTCGTATCTCAGAAGCTGAAGTTCAGATTGCTGAGATGAAGAAGACTTTGGGTGAACTAAGGACTGGAGACGGGGTTGTGTGTCCAGTGGTTGCGGTACCTTCGGTACGAGGATTTAAGGTGCCGCCATTCGACGGAACAGCATCATGGTCGGCTTACAGGATGCAGTTTGAGGCCGTTATGAAGGCGAATGGGTGGACCAAGGAGCAAGCTACGACTGCGCTCATCTTAGGTCTGCGAGACCAGGCCCTGACCGTACTTGAGGCCCTTGGCAAGGATGTGACATACGAGCAGCTGCTGGAAACGTTAGAGTCCAGGTACGGCGACGCGCACCTGGAGTACGTATATCGCGCTAAGCTGAAAGATCGTGCTCAACGCAGTACCGAGAGCCTGCAACAGTGGGCCCTAGAAATTGAAAAGATGGTCCGGAAAGCATATCGGTCCGTCCCGGCTCTCATCGATTGCAATCTGGTACAGGCTTTCATCGACGGGATACGTGATTTGGAAGTTAGAGCAGCTGTAAGACTTGGGCATCACGAGACCTTGAAGGGCGCCTTGGCCCATGCTTTGGAAGTGGAGGCAGTGAGGCAAGACCATCGAACTCAGCGTAGTAGAGAGGTTGTGCCATCTTCTGTACGCGACCGTTCGAGAGGGTACAGTCCTAGGTGCTATACTTGCGGAGAAAAGGGTCATCTTCGCTCAAGCTGTCCAAAGCGAAGGGCAGCCGATGTAACTGCCCAGCATCGCAATTGGAGATCGCATGGTAACGCTAATACACCGTCTAGAAGACATTGCCCTGGAGACAGTAAGCACAGCATCAAGGAAGAGCCTAAGGAAGAAGTGCTCGTGAGGACGCTAAAAGGAAGCACGGATCTCGGCAATGAACGGAAGGAAACCTTACAGCCTGCGCAGGAAATTGACCTGGACAACTGTGTGAAAAGACCCCAGACAAACGGTAGTGGTTTTGACGTAGCGTCACTTGTTGTGCATAAACCAGTGCGCCGTACACGGAAGTCCCGTAAATCAAAAGTTAAACGGGATAGACTATGCCGAGTTGCGATCAGGAGCGATGAGGAGGAGGATGATGTTTCCTACCGCATACAGAGTGGTCAAGGTGGTGCGCCTAAGTTTGACCACGTTAAATGGTTGGCGCGATACAACGACGACTACGACGGACTGTGCATGCTCGGGAGTGATCGGGATTAACGATGCTCGGGACGAGCATGTCTAAGGAGGGGGCAGTGTTACGTCGGTCGGATTGCGAGACCAATCTATAAGGTTCTCGAAGGTTCCACAAGGTTCTCGACTATTCTAGTGAAGATTGGTCTGGAAGATTCTAGAAAGTTCTACCCTGTTCTAGATGTTTCGAGATGGTTCTAGAATGTTCCAGAAGGTATGGGAACATGTCAAAGTCTATGGATGTTTCCAGAACATTCGACCACCTTCTAGAAACATCTAGTGGGTCCGGCCGGGGTATAAAAAGGGCGCCGAGTAGCGAGCTCAGTCAGTCTAGTTTTGACTACGATCGAGGCGACTCGAAGCGAACGACAAGCGATATCTAAGTGAGTTCTACGTGTGATTAAGAGTGCGTATAAGTGTTAAAGTGTTGAGTAGTGTTTTGTGATTGTTTTAATTTGTGATTTGTCTGTGAATAAAGTTGTATTTGGTTTTAATTGGTGTTAATTAATTTATCCCAATACCCAGCTCGTAACAATATTATCTAAACCTTACAAGAATATCTACCTACCTAAGAAGAGTATCTCGTAATTGAAAGAGAACTATACCTTACTTAATTATTGTTTAATAGAGTTTATCGTATTCTATCCCAGTCATAACTTCAGAAATTAATATTTCTGTTTTGAAGACAACGAGTACTATGAAAGCCTGCGCCACCACCGAGCCGCTGTCTGCTCGCCTTTACTGAGGATTAACATTCAGATTAGCTCGGCGCACAGACTTTACTAAGAGATCATTTTAATTTTTGCGTCACAATACTCGATCGTTCGGTGAAACGGTACTAAAGTTCTGGATAAACTTTCTCTGAAGAGAATCAGCTTAAATACTTTGGATTAAACTGATTTACAGTCAGACAAGCATTGTTTGAATTAGAACGAATAGCGGATTCATAGTATGTGCTTGGTAGACTCATCTATGTAAGCATCTATGTCATGTACTCTATCGATAGCGTATTAAGGTATATCAAAGTTTGAGCCTTGTAGCAAATCGCTTTCGAAGGTTGAGTTCCTACAAATTAAATTTCAATGTTTGGTTATCGCACTAAATACAGTCCTTCATGTCCGGAGAGCTGGTCCCACCACGGGGAGCTATAACTCTTCCGTCGTGTCATAGACTCCGCGTGTTGTGTGTGGAGAGTCAATATGTTAGGGCGCACAGAGGCTGCGACATAAATCCGTCAGAAGTGCGGGCGTCCCGCGGCGCCTCACTGATTGAGTCCTCGCTCCGCACTCACCGAGTGATCATAATTTGTAATCTTGTGGTGCACTTAAGGCTGTTGAACAATTCCTACCACCAGCCAATTATTTTTTACTTGACTGTCCAAATAATGGAGTGTTATCGTTATGTTTTTAGGATTTATATGTGTAGGTATGTAATATTTGTGCCAAGGCCACGGCGTCAGCCGGCAGTTCCTCACCGGACATGATTGTTAGGTCGTCGTCCGACCAAGATCCACGAGCCGTGGTCCTGGAACGCAAAGGGCTATTGAAGGACACCGTGGATTTTAGTCAATACGAGTCTGACAGTCCCTCCCGCTCTGCCCTGGGTGGGAGGACTCATTTGATGATTATACCACGCTAATAAATAAATGTATGGTGTAAGTAGTGGAATTAATTAAAGTATGTTTTTTTCGTCAAATGAACGCGGGAAAAACCGCGAGGCTTGGCTAGTAGTAGTGAACAAGATGTTTTGTAATGTTACACGTTTGCGAAAGGTTTGTCGCTGGAGCTCTTTTATTTTTTCACAAAATGTGAGCCCGTAGAACTTCAAACAGCACGGCGAATAAAGGCAAAGGCAGTATTTGAGAAACAATTCTCATATTACATCACATTTTTAAAAACTTTACATGTGTCAGGCTTCGTAACGAAACACATCGTAACAAAAGAGTTACATTTTGTGAAAACCTCCGCCAACAAACTGTTACCATGCTTCAAAGAATATTTAGTATAACTAGCGTTCAATAGATGGCGCCAGCTCTACACGAGGAACATTCACGTTCAAGTTTATTGTTTGTAAACGACAAAAGGGTTCGGATTTTTGTATTTACATTCATTGTACATTTTGTGAGCGGATCCCGGCGCCTTACCCGCTGGCAGCTCGAGCCGAGCCGCAGGATAATACTAATAAATAGCTAATAATGTCGCCATTGAGCCCGCCGTATTGACACAGGTCTTGGGGAAAGGTTTCTCGTTATAGTTGTCTACTAGCTCAGTTGGTTTATTACAGAAAAATCGGATAGGAAAATATATATGGCACAAAGTCCTTTTGAGAAGATTTCAGCACGTAAAAGTTTAATTCACCAGACAGCGAATGAATTGCCAAGTTTAAGATTATTCATGACGATGTCTCAAGTCGATAAGCATTCTGCAGTAGAGGTGAGCCGCTTCTAGCGCCGGCGGACTCAAACGTGGCCGGATATTGAAAAAGCGCATGATGAGGCGCCTCGTCACACCGCGCCAGCTAGCGGCACTGCACAGACGCGCACAGAACATCAACTTTTAAAGAAGATAGGAATCACAAAGAATTATACCTTATGAGCAGTGGTGGCCGAGTGGTATGGGCCCCGAATTACGAGTAGGTCGTGGGTTTGAACCACAGGCAGGCGCATTACTTTGTGTAATTTATTTCATCACCACTGCTTTCAAAACGGTGAAGGAAAACATGCATGTCCATGTTGAACCAAAAATTCGAAGAAATGTGACATCCACCAACCCGCACTGGGCCCGCGTGGCGGATTATGGCCCACTCCCTCTCACAGAGATGAGGCCTGTGTCCCAGCAGTGGGAACATTTATAGGCTGATGATGATGATGATTACCGTATAGTAATCTGTGATCATTTATGTACAAACAGTATCAGTTTAGAGTCTTCAATTTTCCTCCTGTGCCTAGATTGTTGAAATCAAATTACATAAGGTATTGAAAACTTTCCTCCTCACACGTTGGAACACTTAAGTACCACAGTGTTATGTGTGTTATCAGATAAGACTCCCACTTCAAGTAGTCGAACAAGTTGCCGAAGTATCTATCTACTTATTGATCTGTAAACTTTTGTATTGGAGATTCGCTTTCATCGGCATCTAATATATGTATAAAGGGGTCTAAACATAACATTATAACATGTGAAATGTGGGTGCATTTGAGATAAGCGCTATCCGCTCAACATTGACACAGGTTGGGGAAATAGAAGCGTGATGCTGTATCCTCATTGAGTAGGAGTTGGGTCAGTGGGCAGTCACTGGACTACCACTGGACCACTGGACTGGACGGGGTGAAAGTGCGGATGAACAACGCATTCCCATGTGCTGATGGCGCCCACTGAGAATTAAGATGGTTTTAGTGAGGTAAAAAACCCACAGTCCCCGGTCTTATACATTTCACAGGAAAAGTGGCCTGTTTCCCATAACTGTGCACAATAGTAGACTGATTCTGTCACGTTATGAGTGGATGTGGTTCTTCTGTCATTGTCTGCGGCGTGTCCTCATGGCTCGTGTGCAGTCTAGATGAGCGGAAGGAAGCAGGAAGCGTGCTCGTTGTCCGTAATAGAGACATTGAAGCTATCTCGATTGCCTTATCTGATACCCTTTTGTGGGTTGGAATATCCTCAAACAAGTCCACCTGCTCTGAGTGGAGCGGCAGGTATTGCAAGACTTGATTGAATAAAAACTATACCTTGATCCCTAATTGTCTTTTGCGGTCCATGGCCGCGGTAACCTCTTAAGACATTCCCACGACTTGCTAACGACCATGGTTGGATTTTGGAAGATTTTAAGGAACGACAAACGTGTGCATGTTTCTCAGCTGAATGGACCGATGAGTGTCCGACTGAACGCGACACGGTGTAGTGGATCAGTCCGGGAGAGACCATGTCCAACAGTGGACTGCGATGGGCTGAGTTTAAACTTTCTTTGAATCTTTGGCGACTTAAATTAAATACTAGGTAGTACTAGGTACTAGGTACTATCTTGAATCCCAAGGTGACATTTCAATAATTTATTCAATAAAAACCCTAAAGGAGGCGTTCACTGTTCTTGCTAGTTAACATAAGCCGCGCCACTTGCTCGACGCGACGTTATCAGTCGTTATCAGTGACCAGCCGCGCTCTGCTGGCCGCTATCAGGGTACTTAGCGTACGGTCAACCGCACGTACAATGTACAGTCACGAGCAAAATAATGTATAGACTTCTATTTTGGAAGCCATTCTATTACGAAATAGATCTTATTCCAAAGTGGAAAACAGTATTTCTCGAGTAAATTGGGTTTGAATTTTGTTAAATGTATACATGTTATTGCGCGTGACTGTACATGCTTCACTTTGACACCATATTGACGTCGACGTCAGTTAGCCTCAGCAGTTCATGCGGCATTTGAAACAATCGTGTGGCCGACGTGGGCGTTGCCTCCTCAGTGTGAGACTGAAGGTCCCTCCTAGTCCTAAGTTATGATAATAAAACCAAAGGTAAATTTAAGTTTTGGTCAAAATAATTCGTCCTGGAGTGATCTGTCGTGCCTGAACCACTTAATCGTTTAAGCTAGTTAAAGTTATTCCTTGTGAAGAAACATTTTCACCATCAATATTGCAAGTAGATCAGTTAATATTTTTTTACGTTCATCATTAGAGATGAGCGTAACTTTGGCCGACTGGCCAACTTATCGACTAGTCGGCCAAACTGGTAGAGTTCAAGGGCTATCAAAGACATCGGTAACGGTTTCTTCTACTAAATAATACACTGTAAATGGTCTTAATAAGTAAAATATATACCTAAACCTAATTACAAAATGCGATGGAGTGTAGCATATAGAGTATTATAAGCTCAGTAATCGAATTCAAAATACTGCAATACGCTCCAAAACTGGAATCACTGATGTGGGGGAGAAGAACTTTCAGGTTGAAGTGGGATTGAATGGGCCATGTGTATAGAATGCGTCGGGGGGGTGCAATGGACTAAGAATGGACTAAGTCTTCACGCAGTCCGCCAGACGAGTGTCAAAACACAATTGTCGAGGTAGGTGAAAATTGCGCAAAGAAATGAGTAGAAGGCTATGGCAAGACCTTTGCAAGTAGTCAGTCAATCTAGTAGATAAAAAAAAAGACACGGCAGGCTATTTCTTTTTTAAATATGTCCGACTAGTCAGCACATCTCTATCATCGCCAATTTGTTAATGCGGCAATAAACGTATTGGGCCATAAACTTGAACATGTATGTCTTAATGTGCGGCGAGAGCCGGCGCGTGGTGTCGAGTTGTCGACTGTAGCAGGAAATACCAGCTTCCGTGATTATTTGATACTTTGAGTTTCCGATATTTCGACGCTGTTGCAAGCGCCATGATCGCGGGTTGACTGGAGATTGCGGGTGGATGAAAATAAAATTTGTTAGGAGCAGACAAATCTGTCTACCCTCAAACTTTGTCTCTCGTACGAGCTCTACTGGAACTCGAGACTAAGTCACGGCAAAACACACTCACAGTATCAACAATTTAATGGAGTCTTTATAACGATGCCGGCTGCCCATTATGAGCATTAAAACTGGATCACGTATTCGACGTAATTTGAAACCATCCTCTCGATTGAAATATGCGTTAACATCAATTGATACTCTGTCAGATGGTACAATGTTTGTCCGTGGACAAAATACTAGGCCTGTGAAATTCAATCCAGTGATGAGGTGATCTGTAGCAGATGTTCAGCTATGGCAGATTTTTGCTCATCGTTATTTTTGACAGCCTTGATGTGCTCTATAATAAATAGGTCTGTCGGGAGCTTACGATGTTGCCAGGTGCAACAAACAAATAGATCTACGAACCACAACAATTAGCAAAGTTGTATGAATGGTTTAGTCAGAGCAGGGAAAAAATTCAAAGAATTTTTTAAAACTAACAACGTGATATAAGTGCAAGTTATAAATAATAATTCAAATTCACAAAAACGAAATTATCATCCTTGCATCACTTATGATCGCTAAGAGACAACAATGTTCTTGACTGAAAAAATAATTAATTTTCTGATTAACCGAGGTTTTGGAATTGGTTACAATCCAGAAAAATCTACTATTCGGTAATGTATCAATAAACTGGTAACACAAACTTGGGGCACCGCGGCTCGCGGGGAACTCATGAATTGCAAAATTGTAAGTAAGCGCGATCAACGACATCTGACGTGGACTACGGGTCTCTACAGCCAATCATTAAACTCCTCATTATACAAAATCTGTCATAGTAAATCACAGTTGTAGTCCACTGCGGCCAATATCAGAAGAGATTAGCCATCGGCGGGAGATATTACGGCGCACTTTCCATTCCAACCGGAGAGAAGTAGGCTCAGAACTTAACGTGGTTTCTGACATGATCAATCTACTTGAATCTTGAATCTTGCTGTTCAAAAGAAGAGTCCAAACTCCAACTGCTTAGTCAGAAATTCCTTAAGAAAACCTGCTTGCCGTTACCAGACTACGGTGATGATAATATGACGTATACAGTTGATAGACGGGTCCGAGCGACACCGTGATGTCATCGAGGTGCGCAAACTAAAAAGCTTCACTGAGATGTATGATCAACATTTAACATGTCTCTTCTTTCATAACTTTATAGTATCTCTAATTTGAATGATAATAACGGATTTCCTTCATCTTGACCAAGTTTACATTGTAAACTCGTTCCCGGTTTACATTTCGTGCGAACATATTGTAGACGCGGCACTGTGCGCTGCCCGCACCACTAACAATAACTTTAGCTTTGTTTAAGTATTTTTTAATTAAACAGCACTTTGCACGTTACAGTTTCACAATCTGCAAATTAATATTTTTCAACAGCGAGCAGTTTAAATATTTACTTTATACGATATTCACAGATCTGCATATTGTACAAAACTGTTGTAATGAATTATCTAAGCTTTTAGTAAGAGTAAACATTGTATGCTCTTTATATGTTACATTTATGCGACTAACGTAATACAAAGAACAGGGGATGTCATAATATATATTTTCATCGATGAGAGGACGTGCAGTAGATCATGTTGTGAATGCCTCCTTCCCTCTCTCCCGGCCGATGACAGGCACTCCACTATGTCCTTATTAAAGTAACGATAACATATTTAGCCGAGCTTAAGCAATTAAGGTCAACATTGGTCGAAAGCTGATGTTTTGGCCTAATAATCGAGTAACATAAAATAAGAACTAATAAAGATGATTAAAGTACGACTTCAAAAATCGTGTGATGTCTTTCGGTTTGCGGAAGCTGCTTCGGGAAAACTGTTCTATTTGTTTTAGAATTAAATGTCATTTGCGAAAATTCTTCTTGCACATTTTGTGTGTTGCTTTTGAGTAAGACTTACTTCTACGAAATGGTAGTATTAATATTATTATGTTACTTTCAAAGAATACTGAGAAAAAAGTACTGAGTAGATGACACGCGGGCTTGAGTGGGTCACAATGAAGAACGAAGTTTGTATGTATTTAAATTGTGGGGGTGCTATGACAGGAAACCTCCACGTGCGCCCGTGGACTGGAGTTCCCTCTCGGATACGTCCGGGGGGAAGATCAGTTTTTCGGGCCGGTGCACCCTGGGATGCGGGCAAAAACTCTTCCTTAAGCACTGTGTGCCTAAGTGGTCTCTTTGCCCGTATGCGAATAGCCTGTCGTGTGGATGCTCCAACGCGTGTCCCTCTGATCAGCAGAGGGCACAGCGGCGGAGCGGGCTTGCGGACGGTGAGTGATGGTTAGCTCGCCGTCCGACCAAGGACCAAGCCCGGGTCAGTGGCGCGTCGTGTTTCGCGCCAAATGCCTGCTGGGGTCGCGGGTTTTTTCTTAACCCAGGTTGCCGTGGCCCCGGAACGTAAAGGGCATAGGAAGGAACACGGGTGGATTTTAGTCAGTAAGAGTCTGACAGTCCCTCCAGCCCCACCCAGGGCGGGAGGACTCATTTGATGATTTTACCACCTAAAAAAAAAAATGTATTTAAATTGTGAGTAATAGTTACTGTCATAAATTGAATTGGGTAAAGCGTTCCGTGATACCTTTGTGTGTGTGTGTGTGTGTGAGAGAGAGAGTGTGTGTGTGTGTGTGTATTCTCCACGTAGGCGATGTTGGCGGACATAATACGTCCAGGGAGCACACGGCTCAAGGATTATCAGCGATTATGCACGATTACGTTAATACTACTTTCCGGCTACTTCTGAAGTGTTGACAATGCACAGAGTAATCTAATTGACTTTTTTCTGCCTAATTTAGTAGGAGATTACTTATTAATTGATCGCTAATGTGATTGGCAGGGGGGAGGGGGAACTTAGCCGACTTTGAACTGAAGGATTCGTTTCCTTTGTTTTCATTCAATTCCCCAAAAGTATTTTGTCTATTGCCTTTACTTTTAATGTCTAGAAGTTTTCATATACTTCGCTATTTTTACAAGACTGTTTGCAAATAGGTTTTCGCAAACAGTTTTACAAGTCAAAACACTTTTTTGTAGCTAGATGTGGCCGGTGCTTCGTACCCGACTACTCTGAGAAGGAACAGCCGAAACAAACTCAGAGGTCAATGTCTCTTTTAAAGTCCAGACATTAAATTGGGGTGGTGGTTACGATTTTGGCGCATGTCTTGTATGTTTATCTTCCAACCAGCTGGGAATTGAAACCTGGGTGTCGAGTCTGCTAATTATTAGTCAGAATGGCGCCATAATGGCGTTTCAATTTTCGAACCATTTTTTACACAGCAGTAAAAAATAGTTCGAATAAGCACTACAATTGAAACGCCATTGTGGCGCCATTCTGACTAATAATTAGCAGACTCGACACCCAGGAACTCATATTCAGCATTCGTGAAATGGGGTGCAATAGGGTGGCAACACCCACAGTTTACTGTACGTCAGTGATGGACGCAGGGCATACTCATGCTGAAAATTGTCTTGCTGTCCACTAGTGGTGGCCGAAGCGAAATTTTATGACCTACCTTTGATTTCTTATTGTCCGCTTGCAATTTCGCTGTTCACCAGAGTGGGCAAATTGGGGGTGGATCGGAAATCATTGGCCGCACATTACCGACCGCTGTTTAAGATAGCTCACGAATTTGTTTTTTTTCTCATGCTATTAGCTAATGATTTTTGTGTATTGCGAAGCTTTCGTTAGCGTTTCTGAAGTAAATATAAAGTTGATGGAGGACTGGCTTAGTTTATGTGCAGTTGTAAACCACTGTATATAATGCCGCGGCGTTACTCGCGGCCCGCGTCGCATCTCTGCTCCTATAAACTAGTGCTGGGTGCGGGTTCATTCGTGCCACCGCGATTTATGTCCCGCTATTAAACAATTATTTAGCCTCCAAATGTACAACACATACTGCGGTCAATCTAAGCATTTTTAACCCTATTCTGTAAGTGATAAGAACTGTGTTGAGTGCAGTGATATAATGTTGTGGCTGGTTTTATCAATGATCGTTTAGTAAAACGGATGCACTGGACCACAACATACGAGTGCATGTCGGATGCTGAGGGCGGAAACCATGTGTGTTGTGATCAGACAAAATTATTTATAACATAATGTAGTCACTAACATTCTAGTGATCAAATTATTGATTCCAGTGACACTCACTCACCTGTGGCTCAAACGTATCAACTTTGCTTCTATAGTTAAATAGAACACTATATTAATTCATGCGATGCGAAAGATTCTCTAGTAGTCTCTGTCATCACTGGATATAAGCGTCTGCTTATATTTGTACCTATGTCTTTTGAACATTCTTTGTTGCTTAATACATGAAACAAACAGAAAATGGGCAAACTATTTAGCAACAATTAAATACGCTTAACAAATGAGTTCGCACTACTAATTCGGAATAATAGAAGCTTAGTTGGCAGCGGGATACAGGCGGTGGGCTAGCGGGCTACGGACCAGTGTGCCAGTGGGCTAGCGAGCTAGCGGGCTGGTGGGCTAGCGGGCTAGCGGGCTAGCGTTCTAGCGTTCAGTGGGCTAGTGGGCTAGCGGGCTGCAGCACGCGGGGTGGCGGCATAACGAATGGCTTCATAAATACATAATCAGGCATTAATTACCGTGCTAATTGTTATCGCCACATTAGCCACTACGTCGGATTACTGGCGCTCGTATTATTATGTTCTCGCTGCGAGCAGCTCGCCCGGAACTGACACGACATCTATTAGCTGATAAGTCGGTTGTATTGTGTTAAACTTGTTCAAGATACACAAGACATATGTATAACGTTTATTTTTTTTTCAATTGTAATGTTTGTAACTCGTTATAAAAAAATACATGAATAAAATTGTCTAATTGACCAAGACATTCGGACCGTGCTATAATATTTGGGCACACGGTTAGTGTTGTTGAAAATGGACACTATGTCTCCAAACTTATAATACACGAATACACCACACATTTATTGAAGCAGATAGAACAAGTTTAACTTGTATTAGTAACGCTTCCGTTGTGTATCCGTCTCAACAGACTTAGACATAAAACTTGTGTCGAACAGCGAGTTTGCAACTATTTGGGAACTTTATAATTGTATTAGTTACTTCTACATATCTTTCAAGTTGCTTGTGTATCAGCCCGATCTTGTGCGTTCAACTTGAACCGGTTTAACACAATATTCAGATACAGACTTAAGATCATACACAACATCATTAAGTGAATGATACGGCATAACAACGTACGAGTATGTACGGCGTTTTGTTAGTAAATCAGTGGTCGGCTAATAGCATAACCAGCTTAGCAGGCCACTAGCGGCCACTTAGTGCGGCGCTCGGCGGCTGCACTCGACGCGCATCATGCGGCGCGCGGCGCTGCCTACCAATTTAATCACGGCACAGCTTATTAAGCAGGAACCATTATTAGAGTAGCTAGCAAGTGAGCCGGATCAGTAGGCTGATTAGCGCACGAGCTGTGACCGCACGCCGTGTCCCGCCGGACGACCGGCCCGGCCGCGCACCGCTCCGCTTCACATTTAATGCGTACGACTTGGGGCTTCCGCTTGTAAATCAAATTGTGCTCCATTTGCACCTGCGGGATAATTAAGTAGCGAGTATGGCCGCCAGGGGGCGGTTACCGCAACCGCATTGAGTGTTGGAACTGAACTGTTGCATTTAGTAGATCATTTTGGGAACAGAATGTAGTTTAGTTGGAGAAGAGATTGCATCAGTGAAACAATAACGTGAGACTGATGGCAGGACACAGACGACCGCACGATGTGACCCCGGGGCGGCCGCCGAGCGCCGAGCACCGAGCGCATACAACAATATGAACTGTGTATCTTGAGATTAAATTGTAATATAGACGAGGTATGCTGTGTTGTATATAATTATATTCAGCCGCATCTGCTGTTACTAGAACAGAACCTAATATATTTGATAAATTGCTAGAACGGCGAAGATGAATTAAATCTCTATTCCAAGAAAACAATCTGTACTTGAAAACTATACAGCATTCGTGGTACAGTAAAACAAAGCCTTAATAAAGGTAATTTGGAACTTAAAAATTTCCGTATTGTTTGTTTAGTAGAACAAAGGCGATGCAGGCTGCGCTAATAGTGTGTGGAAGTAGCGAGCGCAAGCAAATGTTGGCTCATATACGAGCGGCGGTCGACGCAGGACGCAGGTGCACTGTGCTGCTCGTTGTTTATGTTGTTCACAAACACAGGCTCATATCAGTAATGGCATTTAAAAGGTTTATTTACGAAAAATGTTGGTAGTTAGTACCAAACGCATCAGGCGCTTTCAAGCTATCTTTATAATGCGCACAGACACTTCCTTGGTCGATGTTTCCGAACGCATGCAACTCGAATCTATTCAAAATTACAGTGAACAGGCTTCTTCAAGGTAAGCTCCATGGTGTGCTTTGTCTCAGTCAACTTTGACCTGGACTAGAGTCAAGAACAAACCGTTTTCAAATAAATAAAAGTTAAGTACTTAAATCTAGATTCGCCGAAGTCTTCACTCGTCTAATTCAACGGTTATCTGTCCTACGAGATGCAGCCCACTACCACTTCAGTTTACTAATTCTTTGAGCTACGTCGGCGACTTTGGTCCTTTGATGTTCTAACGGATTACCTCATTCCGGATTTAATAGACTAAAAATATATTCGTGTGACGATTTATTCATAAGAAATTGATGAACACGCAATGTTTTTATATATTTTTAGATCGCGTCGCGATACAAAAATGTTAAACTTTTGCACATTTAAATTCCGTCCCTAAAATTAATGGCGCGCCCTGCGCCCTCCGCCCCGCAGTCCACACGGGTTGAAGTACCTACAGGAACTTCACATAAATATGCCAAATTAGAGGAAACGAATAATATAGCTACACGAAGGTAAAACAAATACCTAAATCAAAAACTGTAGCTAATCAATATGCGCCTGTATATGAATGACCAACTGTCCCTTTGTCAGGAGGACATCATCATCATCATCATCATCATCAGCCTATAATGTTCCCACTGCTGGGACACAGGCCTCATTTCTTGTGAGACGGAGTGGGCCATAATCTACCACGCGGGCCCCATGCGGGTTGGCAGATGTCACACGTCTTCGAATTTTCGGTTCTAGGACATGCCGGTTTCCTCACAATGTTTTCCTTCACCGTTTTGAGAGCAGTGGTGATGAAATAAATTACACAAAGTAATGCGTCTTGCGGGGTTCGAACCCACGACCTACAACTCGTATGTCGGGACTGATACCACTGGGTCACCTGGTCAGGAGGACGCATAGGAGTTTGATAGCTATAGGGCACCTCCTCATTGGTGTATGTTCCACCACAGAGTGCTTGTTCTGATTCTGCGCGTTCTAATTCTAATATTTAAGTCTGTGGTTCGACTACGTTTTGCAATAGTGCTACGAGGTACACTGCTACGAGTAATTGTGCTACGACTTACAGTGCTACGGGCTACGGTGCTACGGGCTACGGTGCTACAAGCTACGGCTCGGGCAGGGATTTTATTTGAAACTAATTGGTTATCAAGTAATGGATCAGGAGTAAATAAAATATATTTGTGTTATAGGTTAGGTGTCAGGGATGAGCGATCTACTGCTGCTCAGCGTGTCGCAGGTTCGATTCCCGCGCGGAGTAAATATTTTTATGACCTTAAAGTAGCTGTAAGGGTGGTGGGTGGTTTGGGTGTTTGTGTACGTGAGTTAATTACGTTTGTAAACGCACCCAAGATAGGGGCAATGATTTTGCAACTTAATAGATAAACTGTGTCCAATCAATATGATGGTAAACAGCAATACATACTTCAGTACATCCTGTATGGCAGTACACCCTGGCAGTAAACCCTTAGACCCAGAGCACACGGTGTATTTCAAACGCGTAGACGACGCGCGTCATACAGTACTGTAACGTATCTTTGTAACCTGATCACACGGGGTTTGATCAATCACGCTTTCTCCGCGAATGCACGCAGTTACAGCGATACAAACAAAATCGCCACCGAAACGCACTGCAATCGAGTTTCGAACGCGCTTCATACGCGTGTCTATAGAAACACGAAAAAATGCATCGAACGCGCAAAAGGTACGTGTTTCTGAATATATAGTGAGTCGTTCTAAAATACGATGTGTGCTATGGACCTTATTCTATTGAACCACCCGTGTCCGTCGGTAGTGTTAATTACATCAAACACTTAACAAATACACTTTGTATAAAAACAAAACGGTTCAGTTTATCGTGTTATTAGTTTGGTTCAATTATATTCCACTTTGCTGCCGCGGTCACACACACATACACTCAAATTGTGTTTAATACAAACTTTTTGTTTCGGGAGAGTGTGAGTGCTGTGGCTTCATGGCCGTCACGTTTGTACCTCCGTGTATGTGTGTACAATACTTCTGTGTTTCTGAATAGCCTAAGACACAAATTTGTAATGTCTTTGGAAAATTGTTTATTGAAAATAACTTGCTTAGTCCACTAAATATTGAAGTACTAGAGGTGTAACTATCACGACTACTTGTGATGCTGGTCGCTGACGCAGAAATTATAGTCAGCAGTTTATGTATGTAAGTGACTTTGTTCACAAAGTTTTTTCAAGTTCATTAAATCATAAATGGTTGACTTTTTCAGTATGGTTGTTTTCAATAATTTCATATACATATAAGACGTACATATGATGTAATAGTAACAACAAGTTACATGAATCACGCGTCAAACTGAGAAAGAAATATCATAATAACGTAAGCGAGCCGGTAGTGCGGGCTCGCGCTGTGTGTCGACAATAAACGCGAGTGCTGTGCATTACTATATCGACACAATATCGACGATATCGATACCACGTATCGTTCTGTAATGGCGGCCACACTGAGTGCGCTTTCTTGTACTTAACCGCGACCTCAAAACTTATCCTCTACGTACACAACGCGACGCAAGTATCCGATACCTTACGACTTTGGTGTCCAAGCGACTATCATTAGCTTTATAAAAAGGAACTTATGAATGTAATATTGTTGAAATTATGATTTTTTTATCTGGGCCTGCATTTGACCTGTACAATAAATGGGTAAACTCTTTGTACTAAACTTACTAATTTTTTTCTTGAAATCGAATCGAGAGGAAAAAAAACATGCTGAAAGACTAAGAAAAAAAAGAATATAAGATGATCCAGTATAAAAATGACTGTGTCAGTGATTTGAATATCTTATGATTTTTGTTTTGTTCACTGCAGTTTTTTGAGATTTTATTATTTTAAGTTTGTTTACTACTTGAAGATTTTTTAGAAAAAAATCCTAATTATTTGCTTAAGTGTTAATTAAATGAAGATCTCATCATAACTTTATTTTATTTAGTATTACCCTCAACATCTCACATTTAGCAGAACTAAAGTTAATTTTGTAAAAGTGCAAAATGTGGTCTGCGATCCGTGTCAAAAGATGCAGTATCAAATACAGACAAATAAACGTATTTTAGACCTGCTATGGGGCCTGTGCAGTTGCTATATAATGTTGCCAATTACTAAGTGGTTTTTTGTTTAATAACTGTCATGGTACAATACAAAAAAAATCATTTTGGTGCGATGTTGCAATTTCGGTGTACAGTTTTCAATTTCGGTGGGATGGCAATTTCGGTGGCCGTCTTATTTTCAAAACTACTACAGTTGTTTATTTCCTACTAAAACATCTAGAATACTGATGTGTTCTAGAATAAAACAAGTTAATTTTTTCATCCGAAAATCTACAAATAAAAAAATCCACCGAAATTAGTAAAAAATTGAGCCTGCGTGAAATGACCCATTTAAGCTTAATTAATTTTTAAAATATTTTGGAACGTACTGTACAAAATAATACAGGAACTTTTTTAATCAAACATCAATGTTTATTTTATATTGATTTGATAGTACTACTATGTATTTATTTCTGTAAATACGAGTGATTTGAAATACGAATAAATTAATATATTTAAGGTGTAAGATTGCCAGCATTTGCAGCCAGACTAAATATATGAGCCATTTTGATTCATACATATTGCCAAGATATTTTACATTAAAATGTTTTTCAGCTGGATGGAAATAATGCAGTAAAAATATTGGTTGTTTAGACGCACCACACTTATAAAACATTCGGGGTGGTGGCTTGGTCACTCAGACGAGCATTCACTTAAAAAAAAAAACACCACTGTCCTTCTAGTTTCATACATAATAGGCAAATGGATACAAGGAAAGAAAAACAATTGTCTGTGCGGACCGTAAGCTTCAGGTAACCCTTTTGGTAACCCTCGGCGACCCTTACTTACCGAAATAACCCCATGACATGTTTTTCATTATTACATAATATGCGTACTGTGGGTCAAATCACGCATTTATAAATTTAATCGGCTTTATTACAAGCGAATAAGATTTATCTTTCGTGTGCCTAAAGATATAATAAAAAAAAAAGCCTTTATTCAGACATAAGCGTTTTACAAGTAATGAATATTAGTTTGTATTTAGTTGGATAGCTTCCTGTCTGTTTGCCCTTTGGCAAAAGCCTCCTCCATATGTTTCCACTTAACCCTATCTCTGGCTGTTCTTGTCCAGGTTGCACCAGCTATGGCCTTTATGTCATCAGCCCATCTTTGGACAGGTCTGCCCCGATTTCTTTTCATGCCTCTTGTGAACCAGTGCGTTATGGTTTTGGACCACTTCTCCTTCCCTCTTATAGTGTGTCCAGTCCACTTCCATTTGAGCTTCTTAATAGTGGCAACCACACTCTTTGTTTTTGCTTGTTTCCTTATGTTTGATATTTTTATTCTGTCGGACAGCTTTATTCCCAACATACTCCTTTCCATGGCATTTTGGCATGTCTCCAGTTTCTTCAAAATTTTCTTCAAGCCTAAAGATATACCATGATTTAAATGTCCTTTCTTTGGTATTGTTCGTCATGTCATTGAGCTCCTTGAGTTATGAGTCGCTCTACACGACAACTGACAATTACGTGTACTAACTGGAGAGGTTTACTGAAATATGTGAGGTTAAAAGACTTTTTCAGAGACTGATCTACATGGTCGTCGTATGTTCTGACCAAAACAATCAATACCTGGATGAGTCGCAGGACTTACGAATTACCGTGACCCCGGAACGTAAAGGGCTATTGAAGAACACCCTTTATTTTACTCAGTACGCGTCAGACAGTCCCTCCCGCTCTGTCCTGGGTTTATTTAGTCCTACATAAACATCATTGCGAATGTTTAAATATTTTTTAAAGTTGATGTTAGAACCAAGTAAAAAGTGATTGTTAGAACACAGGACACCTCTGCTTACCTTATTCTTTAGGCTATCAAGTCCTAGTATTTGCAAGTTTTCTAATAATTGCAATAAATAAACGTAATGTTTACATTAGACTTGTAAAACTCTAAACATACTACAATTATACAATTTGTATAGTATAGTTAAAATACCAGAAATTACAAAAAAAATCTTTCATTCCTTTTTCATAAAAGGTCAAACTCCACGAAGTATGTCTTTATATTAATTACAAGTTGAAGTACTAAACAGCGAAGTTTTCACGACTCAACGATTACATCACGTCGACATAAAACCGTGAGCACGAGGTTTACAAGAATGACGTCACAGATGAGAGTCTAGAAAGTGATGTATTTGAAGATGTGGAGGTGTGGGAAAAGTTCAGTACGAAAGAAAGTTTTTGATAATGTAGATTTACATGTAATTATTACGATACATTTTGCATTGCGCCATGCAAAATACGAGTATTATATTTGAATGTATTATTTAACTTAAAACCATTACAATTATTAATAACATTAGTAACGTTAGTTTAGGAAGATACAGATCACTAAAGAGAAATAATTAATTAATAAAATGTCAATCTTTTGTATACTTACACCTACTCGTAACTAACTTTGTGGAATTAACTTTTAATTTCACAAACTTACTGCGGATGCTCCTGATACAATCATGCGCCGATGACTGCATAATGATTGTTCCCTGACTGGCGGTTGCACAATAAACATGAAAAACTACCGCAAATAAAACACCGCAGAATATTTATTGAAATTTCAATTAATAAAACGCAAAACCAATTTGAAAACCACACCATTAAACATGGGAGGCTGGTAGCACTTAGTTTTACGGCAGTTTGTGTTTTGCGTACAACAATGCAGATTGCTGAACACACCACAAATGACATGTGTCATGACCGTTATAACGTTATAATTCTACGATATTTCAAAAAGTCGGTTATTTTTTAATGATCATATTTATTATTTAAAAGAAACAGCAACGATTACTAATCCCTATAAGTTATTTCGTAGCGCTCGCATTTGCTACGAAAGCGTAGCACGCGTTGTAGTAATGCTACGAAAGCGTAGCTACCCGTAGGCGGTCGCGGTGATACGAGTTACGGGGGACGTCGTAGCAGAAGTGCCAAGAGTAAACAGGCATGCCTGTTGCTTCGATTTAAACTGTGTGAGTAATTTGTTGACCAAAATATCGTCCCTATTTTAAAAGCGATTTTGAGCTACTTATCTATTCTAACCTACCATTATCCAATATTTCCAAAAATAAAACGAATGCTTAAATAAAAAAAATCTTAGCATAAGACCACACATAACATAATTAGGCCAATTTTATTCGTAGTCACGTAGAGCGCAAAAGGAATTCTAAGTTTGTCGCACGACCGCGCCGTCTGTCCGCCCCATTGGCGAGCAAACTTGCGTGATGATTCGCGGAGTGCTGAGCGAGCGGAGCGGCTCGAGCGACGTGAGCGACGTGAGCGACGCGAGCGCTGACGAGGCAGGTTCGCTGCGGTGACGTGGCGGGAAACAGTCGCGGTACAGACGTGCAAGCTTTCACATTAGATTAGAGTTAATAGATGACTAACTAATTACAATAGTTGTTAATTAATGATGACTGTCTTGAAATTAGAACATGCTAGTTGAACTACGTCAATATATTTGGCTTACCTATTACTCATTCTTGGCAAATCGTGGTAAAGGTGCTTGTACACGGCGCATGTAACCCGCGCAAGTAAAGATGCGGGTTACCCGCGCGAGTAACATGCGCAAGCTACTTGATCAAGCTACCCGCATGGGGCGTGTATATACGGCGCATGTAGCTTGAGCATGTTGAGGCACTTGCGCGGGTTACATGCGCCGTGTACAAGCGCCTTTAATAAATACTAGCTGTTGCCAGCGGCTTCACCCGCTACAACTCGAAAATTATCCCACGGGAACATAAAATCGGGATAAAAGCTATCCTATATGTTAATCCAGGTTATAAACTATCTGTGTCCCAAATTTTAGCCAAATCCGTTCAGTGGTTTTTGCGTGAAAGAGTAACAAACATCCATACATCCATACATCCATACATCCATACATCCATACATCCATACATACAAACTTTCAACTTTATAATATTAATAGGATTATAATGCAGCAGAGTTTGTTTGTTTGTTTGCTTGAAAGCTGTAATCATAAGAACTAAGTATAGGAGGTAAGAAGTTATTAAACATCACTCTAGGACCATCGCCGAGCAGCGGGGGGGGGGAGGGTAAGTCCCCGGGGAACACTAACTTTATAAATATAATTAACGATGACTTGTGATGTGACTTCCACCAACCCGCGTGTCCGCTGATGGATCTCTTGCATACAGGAGGCCCCGCAGGAGCCCCGGTTAAATCGTAATCAAAATGAGTTTGTATGTTTATTTGATTATCACTCTTATCCCTTTGTACCGATTTTTATGAATTTAGAAACAGAGATAGAAAGAACGCTGGAAATGGTTATTGTCTACGGTGCTATAGAGTCGTGAGCTTTTAGTAATATTTTGTTAATCTAGATTTAAACATTGATAATTTCGAAAATACATAAATATAACGTGTAACTTTAATGCACGAAACCTCTCGTGGGGTAACTCAGCCCATGTTACTGAACAATGTTTGCTCCAAGACCTGGAAATTCGCAATAAAATAATTTTCTTTTTTATACAAAATGAGAAATTGATCGGGCCAATTTCCCAATGTCTTAGAACAAACATTGTTCAGTAACATGGGCTGAGTTACCCCACGAGAGGTTTTACGCTATTAACGTTACACATTGTATACGTACCACTAAATGTATCCTTTCTATTGATAATTATTACTAAGTGACTGAGATTAATTACTAATACACAATTAATTTCAAATTCCATTTACCACTAATCTAGCTAATCCAAGTCATTATCGGACTTAGCTAGTGAGGTGCACTCGGCGCGGATACCTCGCACCGCGTACACGCTAGTGCTGTTCCTTATCTCTAGGATACGCATCATTAGAGTATCTTACTTGCTCCGTGTTGCTAAGTGCATATCTTTGTATGCAAGTAAGTTGTACTTAGGACTCGCTAAGTGAAACTTACATACAGAAAACCAGCATAACTTGAATAAGTGAACCAAAGATTTTACTTATTCATTAACTTGTAATATTCATGTGTGTGTGTGTGTGTGTGATGATTACACCCAACTTTAGATCGTTAATTAGACCTAAATATTATTTAGTTACCATTAGATTTTGGTTACCATTTACTCAAGCTTTTCCAACAGTAATAAATTAATTGATCATCAATTACGGTAAGTATTAGAAGCAAATAAAGGACTTCAACAGCTAAATGTAAGCAACAGAGACATGTATTGTATAATCATTATTTGTGGGGCAGTTTAAATTCAGGATCAGAAAAGGCTGCAATCCGCTTTCAATCGGTCTTATTGGAGATCTTAGATACAGAAGGCGTATATTCAGCAATGGAGAATCATATTTTCAAAGAATCATTCAAGTAGCAGTCTCAGTATTCCCTCTGCTGGGACAAGGCCTGACTGAGAGGTCAGTGAGAGGGAGTGGGCCATAATCCACCACGCGAACCTAGAGCGGGTTGACTATGTACCTAAGTAGGTATGACTTCACCTAAACTATAACCGTTCGACACGTGTTCACAATAACAATGGCCGCCACAATTACTTACCACTCCTGAATTACTGCAGATACAGATGTTCAGCAAACAGCAATCCAATCCGCGGTGCGTGTGTGTGTGTGTGTGTGCTGTGCACACACAATCTGGCGGAGTGGTCGCGGTGGTTCGTCACGCCCGGATTGAGTCTCACACTTTACTTACAGAGATTTATTACTATTCCGACATCTACATGTTTAGTGTAGAACACTTCAATACCATCTTGAAAACGTTCAATCGCAGAGATGTGTAGACACAGAATTGAACGGTTTTATGGTCATGTTTTCGAATACCCGTCAAGGTATGAGAAAAAGCAAGTTAGTGGAGCTAACTACACTATTCCTAACCATTTATTTTTTCTTTTGACACATACATTATAAACGCTTATGAAGTTCTATAATTATTACATTAAAGCTATTGTCAAACAGAGAGGCGTGCCGAAAGCGAAGCGAAGCGTTTTCATTTGTAATATAGGGAATTGTTTGAATCCAGTCACATAGAAACGCGAAAGCGATGCGATAGCGATAGCGATCCGAAGGCGTTGGCGATATTACAACTCAGCGAGGCGTGGCGAAGGCGAATGCGAAGCGTTGCCGAACTATTAGTAATGGCTGGCTTTGTATGCACGACGTCAAACATAAAACTAAGCGAAGCGTTAGCGAGGCGTTTCCGAGGCGAATCCGAAGCGAATCCGAAACTTGACAGTGCCACAGTGACACACACTGTCATGCCGATTTAAAAACTAATATTATTTACAAATTAGCTGTTCTGCTTTGTGAGAAATGTGGAATAATCGAGGACGTGCATCATATCTTGACCGAGGATGAGTGGAGCGAACGCTTCTGGTGAAATCTGTTTGGTCATCACGCTAGATATTGACGACAAGCTCAGGATGCCCACGGAATTTAACTGGTGCATATGTGGTAAAGCTACTGCTAAGCATATAGCCCGGGAGTGATGCTGAGGAAGCTGTTGTGGTGGCGTTAATTGGCACGCGCCACTGCTTGCTGTGTCCGGTGGCCAGCCCAACATACTGGCCAAAACACCTCTCACAAGAACAATCCGTGTAATGAACGAAGATCATGAACGGATGTATTTTCGGCTTGAGTGAATAACGCGTACAAATATCTTTTAAATATAGCTATTTATGTAAGAAATCTATAAATACATTTTGTTGTTGTAATTTGTATTTTAATGTTGATAAGAGACATATCACTACTGGTCAGGTGCAGCAGCAGGCAACAGTGCTGCGCAAACACCTTTACAAAATAAAATATAATTATGAGGACGTAAGTAACGCATTCCGTACCTATTCGTTTGCTATCCTCTTTATAAAAAGTAACGTATCTAATGGGTGCTTTTCCATTTGCCGGCATGGCACCGGCGCCGGGGCCGGCGCTGGCAGTGCAAAAGCGAGCCATACCATTTCATACATTTTTGCTATTTTTGCCGGGCCGGCTAATGGAAAAACGCCCAATAGGTGCACCGTGTAAAAATCAAACAACTTATTATTCAATTATTTTATTGTGATATTATCTATAACAACGATGTCATGAAACCCCTGCTCTTTAACATTTTGTTGATGTGTTTTAACCGTACAAAACACACATTACAATTTTTTTTCAGAATACGCACGAATGTATGTTCAATCACATGATTATGATAATAGCATTATTGTTTCCAAAAATAGGACTGGAATTGATAAATTAATATTAGTGAAGCCATACTTCAACAGTCAATTGATTAATGCAAAGATATCGTAACACAAGGTCGTGGCATTCAAAATATCATCATTTAATCCTCTGTTTGATGTCGTACTGTTCTCATCTTCAACAAAACGACGGCTGGGCCTCAACTTTTTCAATGCAAATCAAAGATACTTGGTACCTCCTCAATGAAAATATAACTTATTGTTTTCCTTTATAGGTGGACCAATCCAGTATTCGAATAATCCGTTAACCGTGTCTTGAGAACTGGTAAAGTCTTAATACAGTCACAAATGTAAATACAAGTTGTGTTTGGTCAACAGTAGGTAAATGTCTGAATATTATTTTCAAAACCTAGTTTTAATCGCATACTGTGGTTTTTAGAAAACTAAGTATGTGCACACCCACAATGGCTGCACATTTTCTTGTTGCATATTAGTTCATTACTTTACGCAGTCGGTCGATTAGTAAACAATCACGGAAAATCAACAAAACAAAACATGAAATCAAGAATTATCTAGGCAATATCAATAGATGTCAATTTGTGACATGTTTACGGTATCACTATTTTTTTTCATTAATTTTTGGTTACGACTTCAAGGCCTTTAAGCTAAGCTTTATGCCATTTTTGGGTAGGAGTAAATAAAAACTTGTCTAAAAGTTCTTGTGTATGTCTATCTAGCAGGCCCCAACGAGATTTATCAACAGATGATAGCTTTTCATAAAGACAGTATTTTATACCTAAAGAAAATAAATAATATCGTAACACAAATTACAGACCGGGCGGGGGAGATATTCAACCAATATAAATATAAAGATACGATTTTTTTAATTCCAAAAAACGCCATAGAGGCATTTCGATACGTTGTACACCTTTTTAATTTGAGTGGAAACATAAGATCATGTACTAGGGATTTGACTTTGGTGTCCGCCTGTCCATCTGTCAAGACCGTCAAAATTGTTTTTGCTCATTCGGAAATATAATATGTAAAATCTGTCCTCATGCGATTCCAGATCTTTGCATAGTCTGCTGTATTCTCCATCTTCGTCTCTTGTTTTATTAATATTGTGAACCCAAATTCTCCGCTTTCTTTTCTTTTTTTTTAGAAGTAGCGCAGTTAAAAGCAAAACATTTTCTTCTTCAGAATCCATTTGACATGAGTTTTTTTTTACACCATGCCACGAGCGACTCACGACTCTCAAAGATTCAATATTGAACCGAACCTAGTACAGTAGAGCTCTAAAATATGTGTACACTTTAGGACATTATTTAGTCAGAATAAGGTTCAATATATCTACATTTATATTTTTGAAGTCGAATGTACCGAAACAGAGACATCAAACAATGTACAGCATCCTGAACTCTTCTTCTTCGTTAAAAAAAAGAATACAAAATATCCGACCGATTGAAAAATTCGATTTTGTTATTTATATCTATGTCTGTATTTTGTATTCAATAAATATCTAAAAAAATATCTGTTTTTTTTTACAAGGGAAACATTAACCTGACATCTGAACATAGCATCGCTCTTTATAATATCATGAAATGGTTCGTCTGGTGGAAGAATTATCACCGGGTCCGAGATTTCTGTAATTTGTGGTGTAGGAACTTAAAAAATTGTGTTGTACTTCCTAGCACGACCATGAACTTATTCACTATAACTTTTGATGGTAATAAATTCATCTTACTTTGTACTATTTTATACCACTAATTAGCAATTTTGTACCTCTCAATTACCGTAGATAAGCAGGTCGTGCTACGAAGATTGCTTCCCATCACGACCACGCTAAAATTCCAGTTGGCATTGAAATTGAAGACACGGGACCATGCCTTATATTTTGATGTGTGTGTGAACTGAGGGACCAAACTGGAACGCGCAAAATAAGAATCGTAGGATTTAGTAGTACATTTAAAACAATTGTAGAACAAATCTGGGAATTTGTAAAAAAATATATTAAAAACTACAGCCCTTAAAGTGTGGTCCCTCAGTCAAAAAATTGTGTTGTACTTCTTAGCACGACCGTGAACATATTCAATATAACCTTTGACGGTAGTAAATTCCTCTTTCGTTATTAGTCGCAGAATTATTAAACCATTTTTTCTTACAAGTTACGACATTTAGTGTCTTCGCTAATTAGTGGTATAAAATAGTACAATATGAGAGAAATTTATTACCATCAAAAGTTATAATGAATGTGTTCACGGTCGTGCTAGCAAGTACATCACAAAATACAAAATAAAATAATATGGCGTTAAAAAAAACGCCGAAGAGAAGAAATGCAATTCTATGTATCTGTTCACACATAGCGCTTTTAAAGCACGGCGCTTTATTTTGTACTGTATTTGACTTTAAGTGCTGGACGGTGACATTTAAGTTCAATTTAATTTTTTGTTATCTACGCCCGAAAAAAAAGCGCTCGTGTGAATGGGGACTTATGTTTTGATCGTGACCTTCAAGAGTCGTTAGTGTCAGATAAACCAAAATAAACTCACGCGGGTATCCATTTAGTGCATTTTTGCTTGAGCACGCGTCGTGTAGGCTATTTTAAAAGTAGGTGTGCAATCTTGACGCCAGTTAAAATGTACTTTATTCTCTCGAGCAAAGATTTTACGTTTGTTTGACTGTTTTTGGGAAGTGACTCTTCTGTACGTAGTATTATTAAGTATTCTGTGCATACATAGACAACTACAATTTTTAAATGATTTAAAGGCCTATTCAGACCTAAGCGGTATTCGCTACCGTCTCCGTCAGAGAAAACCCAGCGGGTATGCGGTAATATTACTGTTCATACCAAAACGGATTTCGCTATTCTTGTGGGTAGAATAACGCGCGGTATGTATGTACCTCTACCCACAGCGGCAGCGAATATCGCTCAGGTCGCTCTAGTCACGGTACTTGATACTAAATACCTGAGCGAAACCCGCGCGGTATGTACCTCTACCCACAGCGGCAGCGAATATCGCTCAGGTCTGAATAAGCCTTTATTTTACATATTAGTGCGGGAGACTGATATATAGAAACTCTTTACAATTTTTCTCTATGAATGTATTACTCTTTATTTTGTTTGTCACTAGTGCTGTCACTAATATGTCTTAAATAATATTATGTTAATTTTAAGTATTTTAAAACTTTTTTTAAAGGTTTTGGTTAAATCCCTAACCAATCGTGAGGTGCGAACGGTGAGAGTCGTTGTGTCACGTCCAAAAACACATTGTGGATCCAGGGATGTGATTTATGCTGTGCTTATTGAGAATAGCATAGCTAGGCAAAGGTGACTGAGACGAAGCCTACGATGGAGCGAGCTTACCCAGAAAAGGCCTGTTCATTTTAACTTTGAAGAGAAAAGAATATGGATGCCAAATTCATTAAACACTTTGTTATGCCTCTCTGAGCTGCATAGAAGCTTCGCTCTAATCAGTATCAGTACCTATTTGTGTTGAAGATGAGGACATGGAATTAGACGAGAGTCTTATCTCTGGGAAAAGTACCTTATTCGAACGGAGGGTTTAATGGAGGAAGATGATTTATTGACAAGACTTTGCCACACGATACCTTAGAATTATTAATCAATGGATTCTTGGAGAATGACCTATTTGGAAACAACGCGATTGTCATAATATTTATCTATTTAAAAGTTAAAATTATTCAGTTCAGTAGGTACTTCAAGAGACATAATTATTGCCAAAAATAGTACCTATAGTAATGTTTTAGACATTAACAAAATATTACTGTATGGGCAGGATTCCTCGATATTGTTGATAAAGATGATTAAATAAACAATTTTAAAAATGTTGTTTTTATTTTTACATAGTATACCTGATAAGTATTTTTATATTAGAGGGTTGCAAAAGGGCCACTACCAGCCAGCGCCGACTTACCTACAGGTTTAGGACCTAACGGCTCAGTTCCTGACGATGGGAAGAGACCAGACGACATGACGTTGGGATATTGGAAGGCGGGTGGGCCTTTGGTGTGTGGCGGTATTTGTGTCGACACCGTTGCGCTATCTTATATTGCAAGCACAGTGGCTGTGCTGTCGCTTTTGCTGTGGTTGCTGAGACCCTCAAAAGGCGTGAAATATACAGCATTTACACCACTTCAACTGCATTTTTGACAGTGGTAACCAGTGATGACATCAGCTGGCGTTTTAGTGGACCAGGCAAAAGCCAGCCGATGCCAATTGGGTAATATTGTAGGTTGATTTGCTGGCGTCTGTACCACGCGAAGAAAACTTGAAAAACCTGAGTCGATTTCATCGATTAGCGCACCTTATCTAATAAAAAGAATTCAAACTGTTTTCTCTGTGAAATTTCTCAATAAATTATCGATGTTACAAGAAAGAAACTGAAGAAAAAGAAAAATCTGGCAACACAAACAACGTGCACGCTTCGGTCTCGCTTTCCCGTATTTGCTCTGTTTGACGTCGTTCTTATAAAGCCAGCTAATACAACTGCCACGCCTCGCTTCGCGGGCACGCCTTTCTGTTTGACGTGGTCTCAGTTTCGGCGCGATATCGCTTCATATTTCCATACATGACGTAACAAAAACGCTCCGCTTCGCCTTCGGATCGCTATAAATTCGGTACTGGCTTCATACAAAACGTCGGTTCGCTGCACCCAGTTTGACGTCGCCCTTCGCTTCGCATTCGCCTCGGAATCGGATCGCCTCGCTTTCGCCTCGCTTTCGCCTGCCTGTTTGACAAAGGCTTTAAAACGTGCGTGCGTGATGTAATTATAACCAAAATTGTAGAGTGATCCAAAACCGCTTTTAAAACATGGAATATCAATTTGTTAAATCGATTAAAACTTCTTTTAATTACAAGTTAAATGAATGGTTGGTAGGTTTTATTATTATTAGTGTATTACCTTATTAATTGTATATATACGAGTGTAGTGTTAATATAATAAGTTACTAGACGTAAGTTTCATAATATTTGTTTTTCAACACTTTAAAGGTATTTATTTCAAATACACTAGTTTCAGGCACTTTTAAATTGTCGAAAACAGTAAGATGAAACGATTGAAAGAATTTATTTTGAGGATAGAATATCTTATTTGAAACTTGAGTTCTGTTCTGTTCTGCATGATGCGTAAGGTAAAGGGGATTATTTGGTGAGACAGGCAACTCAGTGATAGAGTCTTAAAAGTCTCTCAAAACGTTACCTATGCATGCTGTAATGCGAAATGATGTGTTACTACGTCTTGTCCATTTTAGTGGTGAACTAGTTGCATCATTTCGTCATAGGGTAACCTATTCGGTTTGCATATTACTGTCCACTTTAGGATGATTGAAACGCACCAACGCTGGCAGTAAATCTAATCGCTAAAGTAACGTTGTTCATCGCAGCGGCTAAGCACAATATTGACAGTGCTGCCGAACCAGTGGCCACACTCCACTTATGATATGATCTAGCAACAGTATCAATCACTCAGCGCTACACCCTTGAATCAATGTTGACAGCTAGCCGTAGCTATCGATAGTGTTCACTTCGATTGCGGAAAAACTGCCGATTTGTTTATCGATGTCTTAGTCTGATTGTCAGTTGTTTTTTCTGTGTGACTACTAACTGTTCAAGTAGTTTCTGAACGTTTTATAAAATGAGAAGTGTCATATTATGTGTCGTTTAATTGGTTTTGTTTCGTTTCTTTGACTCACTGCATGTAGTGTCGAGTTTCTTGGTTTTTGTGTGATTTTCACATGGGATTAGTTTAGTTCCAACTTTTCTTAAATATTGATCTGCAGTTCCTCATTACTGAACCTTGTTATTTCCAGTGCACGGAGAGCGTGCTCCGATTCCTCTATGGTTGTGGTAGTATTGTTGTTGTCAGATGTAGCGTGCAGGTGAGTTTGGATAAAAAATTAATAAAACGAGATTCGGCTTCCGAATAAACTTTTATTGGACAAACGTGAACTTCTCGCGAAGCCGTATAGTACAATGTACATCAACTTGACTAGTAAAATACAATTAATTAACTAACTAGCAGTACATACATTATCATGATGACACTTAGTTACGACACGTCACCGGCTCGTCGCCGGCACTCCGCCGGCTCACCACCGGCACGTCGCCGGCACGCGGCCGACCACCGCCGCACACACTTAATATCAATTGTCGTAAAAATAAACGCTATGTCTTAATGTAAATATATTTGATAAAAATCTCGTTACACTAGAAGGTGACATAGTAAGAACTACATTTTGTACGAGTATTACAATTTATAAAGCGGAGCGCGGGACTCACAAACCGCTAATAAACATTTAATACAGAATCGAATTAGCAAAAATAAAATAATCTCAACTCGATGTGATTATATAAAACAAATGTCCCGCTGCTAGTAATATCTGAAGTATCTTTATAACATAAGTAGACATTCAATAGGAACTTGGAGGTAATACGCCTCACTGGTTGGAAGTGAAGCGGATTACACGCTGCTCTATACTCTGTGGCCGCACAAATTAAAACTATAAGCTGTCAAATTATATGGCGCGAGACTGAAATTGAATTCCAGACTTCCATCAAAATGTGTGTGAAAAATATAAGTACATAGTGTGCAATGAAAGAATAAATAAAACAAATGTCCAAGTTTTGGTAATTTAATCAAAGAACTTTGTTTAAAATATTATTTTTCACAACATTATGATTACATCTGTTTGACAATTTGAAGTTCGCGTCATTTGAGAGTATTATAGTAATTAGATCAAAGCTTTGGTATATTATGAAGAGTCGCTAAACACAGTGGTTGGACAGACAGACAGTTGTACCTAAGATATGACAGTTGTTATACAATATTTAGTTTTATTAGTTATATAATATTATACACAGTTTCCGGTAGTCTAGGCCTCGTCCCTCGCACTGCTCTCTGTGGATACAAAATAAACATGTTAGGAGACGTAGTGGTTACAGTAGAATAACAAATGGTTTTTAAAAGAAACAGATAATTTCTATCGAAGTGACATTGCATGAATGAATGGTAGCCGGTGAGAGACAATTATAGAAGCATCGTCTTAGATTCCTAAGTACTACGCTAGTGAAGGTGTTTATTACAAGAGATTCCTTACTAATGAGCACATCTAACTACTTATTACATTTGTAGTTTTATGAAGCAGGAAATGAACTCGTAACTCGCTCTGTGAGCAGTACATTAGTACCCACAGCACGCCGTGATTAGCTCGTCGCGCGGCACCTCTACCGTGGCACGTCGCACCTCTATTCTTTGCTCATGCGCTGCGAGCCGGAAGCCCGCAGCTCTAATTTAATTAAACACTTATTCCGATACTTGTTGGTAATCGTTTGATTTACTTAGCAAACAGTTTCAGTTTTAACTTTTTAATTCAAGTCGGCTTCGCTGGCTGAGCGCTCTGCTCGATTGATTACACCGCGGTGGTTCTACTTATAACATTATTTGAGAGTGTTTCTTATTTATTGGTGAGATTGTATAAATTATTTAGATAGAGAGTGAGTCAGATGGGGTTGGATGATCTTTAAGGCTGTCTCAAAATGCTATTGTTGCTAAATATATAAGTGAGCATTTGTGTGATTTGGATTAAACTATCTGTAGGCAAGGCGCAGTTTTTAAGTGATTGACTGTTGCACTGCGTGTCACCGCTTCGATTCCCTTACGGAAAAAAATACAACTAGTTGTTGTTTAAATATTTGTAATCGCACCAACGATACAGAAGATATTCCTACGTAGAATAATCCTTGCTTGTAAAGAAAAGGGTAATATAATTGAACTGTAATGTAAATGTGAACAGAGTCCCGAGGATGGCACGGAGTCGCGGGCAGTGTTCCGGACGTGTAAGTTTCGCGCGCGACCAGTATACTGTACACTCGATACAAACGCTCTGCATCTGTCCGACTCACTGAATCTTTGACATCACCCGCATTTGGAAATAACGCTTATTTAAAAAAAATACATTCAGTTCTTTCCTTTGAGTTTGGGCTATTTATATACAAGAAAATGATACACAATCTTTACTAAATCTATGTTCAATTTGAACTTCTCGAAATTGGTTATTAGTAAGCGACGACAACGCTCCGTTGTTACAGACTTAGTTTTTGATTATTATTATATTTCTTGGAAGTTACCTTAATACTAACTTTCAAGTTATTAACGACCAGTAACTTTCAGTAAATATGAGTCAAAGCCAAGTTTCAGGAATAGAAGGTTATGAAACAATATTTAAAAAACACATATTTTATACATTCTCAAGTATACTACAAGTATTTACACATTCATACTACCTGATAATATTATCTAACATCGACTAGAGGGAGATGAACTAGAGGAAGGCAGAAGAGAGAAGGAACTAGTAGAACAAGCTCTAAGAACTACAGAGAACATACAGGAAGAGGTGGAGGTGAGACAGATGAACAGGTGCTACGACTACGACAGACTTGTGTGAGTGAGATGAAGCTAGTGTGCGAGTATTGCCGAAAGTTTTAGAAGACAGATGCGCCTCGTGGTTACCGTGGTCATCGTCTACCGCGTCCGCGTCGGGCGCCGAGCGCTTGCCCCACATTCCTCTTAAGTTAGTCCAGGCGGGCTCGCGCTTCCAGTAATACGATCCTGTTGGTTCATAGCAACACATCCATGTACTCTACTGTTAACACTTGTATCGAGTGCGTGTGACTCAATGGCGACGTGAGACCTCCACAACTCCCGTTTCTAATAACGATGTTCAACAACTGCTAATACCTACCTCATCTCATCTATATAACAATGAAATATTGACTTAATAGAAATCAGAAAAGTAATTCGACACGATTTTCATATACGTATACATGAATGTATAAAATTTTTCATTAAATCGTTCGTCGTTAATACGAAATTATGAATGTACGCGTGAATAAGTCCAGCAACTGTTGGCTCGGCGGCGGCCATATTGACTTGGGGGCTATTTAATTTAAAAAGGCGAGCGAGGATTATTATCTAATTCTGTCGGCGGCTCGCACAAATTCCAACTTGGCTACAAATTTATTAGGGGCTTGTGGGGCGCAGTTTAAATTACACACGGAATGAAGGAGCAGTTTATTACCCGCGACACCTCCGAGACTCGACACCGGTGTCGCGCGGTGTCGCGGGCTTACCTCACAAGTACGGAGGCAGGACACGAGACTCATGCTTGAGGGCAGCATGCTCCACAGGGAACTAGTTCTATATAAATATGTAGGTTACGCAGAGGACTCAATTATTACCAGAGCTCGTTCCCTAAAGTTAGTCTCCGCGCGATAACAAAGCGATCTCATTTCTAACTCAACTGCGAGATGAGAGTCAATGAAGGCGAGTGTTATCTTTTAACTAAACTTTAGTAGTTAATGTTGCGCTGATGGCGCTCTCCACTCGCAAATAAACTGAACAGCGGACTGCGCGAACATTAGTTCAGTTAATCAATCAATTTAACGCGAGCCATCAATCAGGGCAACAGATAATTACGTGCTGCTGTTATTGTTTCACGGAATTTAACAACCGACGACAATTTATTATTAAACTTTTATGAGTTCTCGTAATTCGTGTGTCTCGGAATAATCGGGCTGATTGATTGTAACCTTAATATAAATGTCGAGCTGATAATTCAATTAGAGTGTTTCAGTAGAATTGTTGAGCGTTAACTGATCGCGGTTTATGTTGAGCTTGTAATCTAATTTAGATGATTTAGTTCACGAGCTTTAGAGGAGAGAAAACTAAGTAAGTAATGTAACCATTTGATCTATGTCAAAGAACAACAGAGTCCATAGAGCCGACAGGATTACAATCAATCTTTGTATCAAAAGTTTATTGTGATGTGTTCACGAGCACGTACTACTCTACGCTATGACAGACTAGTTGTTGTACATACCGCTGTTGTACTGTGCTTGCTTGACAGGTCGCTTGCCCCACGCGCCGTGTAACGCCGACCAAGCCTTCTTCTCGGGCACTTCCATTCGCTCGTTATCAGATAGCTGAACAACATAAAACGTGATTATAACACAAAATATTTACAAATTCTGCGTCGTGTCTATTAAGGAATTTTTGAAGAGACTGGACAGGTGGAATAATTCTTGCATAGAATTTGCATTCCAAGTTTGGGAATTTGCTAAAAATATGCTAATATTTAAAACTTCTTTTACTTTAGCGAAAAGTTTTTTAAGGTAATGTTAAAATATTTTCCAAGTATAAGCTATGAAGAGAATGAGAATAAATTATATTATAGCGTCGTCTGAAGCCGGAGTACAAGAGGGATGAGGCTGTGACGCACCTGTTGGATGGGGATCAGTTGTTCGATGGCCGCGTCGATGTCCTCGTAGTCAGGCTCCGCGGCGCGCTTGCCCCACGACCCGTGGAAGTTGGCCCACTTTTCCTGAACAAGAACAGTACATCAAGTGACTTCCTGCACTGAACAGCGACTAGACATCCTATCCTCTCAAAATGATCGAAATCTAGCAACAAAGTTGTTCTCGTTCCTTTAGCAAACTTGCGAACTGGCGGAGATGTCACGCAGTCTTTCCACCTTTCCCCATTGTTCTGTGACCCCCTGTCAGGTCACCATACCTAACCATTTATTCATATGTAATCAATATAAGTAGATTTGAATAGTTTCACACCTGTCCCTGACATGTCGACATTTCGAAATGTACACATAGGTAGACCAATGTTAAATGAAAGTCATTCGTATTTAAAGTTATAGTCGTAAACTACTTACAGGTCCTCGCTTGCCCCAAGCTGAGCTCATGTCATTCCATCCACGCTTGCCCCAGGCTGAGCTCATGTCGTTCCAGCCTCGTTTGCCCCAAGCCGAGCTCATGTCATTCCAGCCTCGCTTGCCCCATGCGGAGCTCATGTCATTCCAACCTCGTTTGCCCCAGGGTGATTGGGACATGTCCCTCCAGGCACGCTTGCCCCACGCCGAGTTAAGGTCCTGCCAGCCCCTCTTGCCCCACGCTGAGTTGAGGTCTTGCCAGGCTCGCTTGCCCCAGGCCGAGCTCATGTCGTTCCAGCCGCGCTTGCCCCAGGCAGAGTTGAGGTCTTGCCAGGCGCGCTTGCCCCACGCCGAGCTCATGTCCTGCCAGCCCCGCTTGCCCCAGCCCCCGCCGCCGTGTAGGCTCGACCACGCGCGCTTCTCCTCATCAGTTAACTCTATTTCGTTGTCGTTCTGTGAACATGCAAATTTATTTTAAAAGAGTGCGCCACAGGCGGACTTTATGAAAAGAAATTGCTTTGAGTAGTTTTCTCTTTAGCGCAAAGAGCACTCGTTGAAAGATTTCAAACGTAGGTACAATAAGGAATTCTATTAGCTCTTTGTTTATTCACGGGACATTTTCGTTCGGTATCGGTACAATTGGCTGGAACAAAGCGCGCTCGGGGGAATTGTTCGAAAAAACTTGTCCCCAACAGTGTGCAGGCGGCGCGCGCGCGGCGGCCGCACGCCACAAGTTGTTTTATTATTCTATTAAGAGGCGTTTGTCGCCTCACGGAATGTTAATTGTGTTGTTCACATCAAACGGCGGACAAGCTTTATGCCCCACTTTTTCTTTAGCTCAGGAAACATTGTTCTAATTCCCAGAATAGATGTGTTACGACCGCTAAGGAGCTCAGGCCTGAACCATTTGACTTCATTTGAAATGTTATGTTCGGCCAGTCCTCTATGTCCAAGAAAGATACCTTGTTTTAATTTGTGAAGGCAAAGTTTTATTTAATCTTGAAGGTATTATTTATTTCCTAAATGGCTTGCATATTGTGCTAATGTTGGAAGGCGTACTCAAGAAGCATACATTCACGTACTCGGCCTAGATGTTCAAGTAATCAAAGGTACATTTGTCAGCCTATATAAGAGCTTATTTTAACATAGCGTGGGCTGCGTGGCCCCACATAGTACGGTTGCCATCAAAAGGCGATGTCTTAAGTTTTCCATTGTTTAAAATAGTTGAGTTTGCGTTTGTCGTGGTTTTTACAGCGAGCTCGGTAACTGCTGGAATGTGGTCCGGCGGGCACTGGCGCGATGTTGCTCGAGATTGCCCGACTTTGCCCCACTATTAGTGTGTTGCGGAAACATAAAGATGTTGTTAAAAGGAGACATGCCTGTAATATAGCTACTGGGTGGTCAGGTAAAACATTTGTGACATTATAAGTTTAAAGTCTCTTTGTAAAGAAATATCTGATATGGTACCGATTTATTTAATTGATGACAAGGAATATTTCACAATCAAAAAGTACTTCTATTTTCTAACATAGCCGATATCACGTAATTTTTATTAGAAGTGATCTATTTTGGTGGGAGACATAAACCTTCAGTAACGAATGACAGATCCATTATGTTCTGATCGAGTTCCAATCACGTTGATTGTGTCGTTAGGCGCCGCGTAAAAATTAAACTACCCTCGCCATTGTGCAATTTTAATTATTTATTTTATACAGCACGACTTGACTCTATACTTTATTTTTCCTCAGTAACAATAAAAACAGTAATATTTCTCTTATTTTGCAATTCTTGCAATTTCTTTCGAAAAAAATGATGTACCCTACCTATTACTTTATCGTTTATCATACATTTATTCCAGCTTTGTGACGCTCAAACCTGTATTCACTGCTCCCCATTGACATTAACAAATCATTTTAATGAATTATCTAATTCGAATCGTGATCAATCTTATGTGTGCTTTGCAGTGCAAAGTCACATTGTATTGTTGGCAGTGATAGATAGTATTGTGTGGCGATTTCTTTCTCTGGCCATTTTAGAGCGGCTGCTGATGTGTTATGGTGTGGTACATACCTGTGGTGGCGCGGCGTCGTGGTGCGCGTCGTCGGCGGCCGCTACCACGAGTGTGGTCAGCGCGGACAGCCACAGAGCGGCCACGCAGTAACGCATCTGTGGACAACGGAAACATAGCGTCAGTACCATCGTCATCATCATCAGCGTCCACCGAGCAAATGGTTGAAGAGTAGTCGACAGTCACCCTGTCCTGACTCATATCAGGGGTACTAATATCTAAGACGCGACGTTTCGACTTACTAAGGTTAGTTAGTAACACGAATTAAAAATTGGTTACAACATAATTTGGACAGTTGGTCAAATTGGACAACCCCTTCAGCTTTTAATAAAATTAGTACGGATTTGGGCATTGTCGTGTATATCCAAACTTTAATTAATATCCATGGCGATTTCTTGGTATTTCTTCTCTCTTTCTTATCTTTTTTTGTATTTCTCTGAAAGTAGTTACATTCCTGATTGATAATGACCCATCATAAGCGACCTACAGTAACCCTCGGAAGAACGCGACAGCTTATTAAAAGTTGGTTCAATGACGGAAATCATTTATGACGTATTGTCATGACGAAGCTAATAAAAAAAAACGTAGGAGATATAATGAAGTTATCGGTAAATGATAACAAATCGATATAATTCCCATTATTATTAATCCAAGTTTCCACTGACTGACAGCCGCGTAAAAGTATGACGTCATATTCTAAATATAAACACACTGTTATAGTTATACGCAGTAATATTAAAAGGTTCTTCTGTTGGCCACATGTCCCACAACCGGCGATAAGCGAATCTTCTCGCTAGTAATTAAATACGAGTTCTTTTCGTTGGAGTTCGGTGTCAACGGTCAGCTATTAGTAATATTGAGCTGAGAATGTAAGACCGAGGTACTTTTCTTGTTACAGGAAAAACCGTATTTACCTGAATATCTCATAAGTTTGGAGTTTTAATTTGAGATTTGCAAATTTTGAAAACTGTTCAAGTCAACAATAAAACGATCCACAACGGAATAGCGAAATAGTTGAAAGCTAGTCGCTTTCTTCGGCGGTAGGACACTAGCTTTATGCATGGCATGCATTTGCTATACTGAGCAGTGACAATAAAGGTGTGTTCAGACGAGCGGGCGAACGGGCGTGCAAATGTCACCGCGGTCTGCGATAGGTCAGCGGTCATCGTGGCGACACGCGGCTATTTACGAGCACTCCGATGGAAATAGCGATGACTAAGCTCGGGTTCACACGTAGCGATAGTGCTTGTGTGAAGGTGATCTACGCGTCAGGTTTGGTTTGTTGTTGTTGTGAAGTCATTGACATTTTAATATACACGTGACATTTTCAAGATTTCACTCATGTTACTTTTATGAATTACTTCAAAGAGATATAGGAAGGTGCTTTAGAAAGGTTATAAGAAGACACACAGAAAACATGTGATCCCGACAATCCAGTTTTGAATCTTAAGGAGATTACGATGGCGTTTTATTCTATCTACCGTGACTGTGTCTATGATTTTTTAAAGAAAATATTTAGCTTAGCATTTGTCCATGTTTTCTGCATTTTTCTTACAACTAAAGTTTTCATCTTTATTTTAGCAGTAATGAAAATCGCGAGAGTTTCAAAGGAGATGGGAAGCTGAAAGTTTTATTTGTTTCACTTTGGACAGCGCGCAACAGGCTACAGGCATGCCTTGTGTTTATAAAGTGGTTTCTTGGTCTACTTCACTCAGGTCTTGGAGAGTTAGTGCACGGAGCATTCAGCGCGGCTTTGACTCAACTGTTGTGTTTTTAAGTAGTCTGTTGTTCCAGAAAATGGCTTTTTGCGTTATTTTATCAAAGTGTAGTTTATGATTTTAAAGGAGGAATAAAGTGTTTTTCTGAATCACGCTCGTGGATAAAGAAAACAGTCTTCTTTATTTACGATCCATTCATGAAGCGCCAGGTGGAAGATTTTGACAAATTAAATTTCGTTTCTTATGAAAGGAAAGAAAACCTTTTGCGTTTGAAGAGGTTTTTCAAAAGACTTCAAATGATACGATTCTAAAGTGTATCTTTCACGCAGTAAGGTGCAACTAGATACAGTGAGTGACGACAAAGTATTTTAACCACATCCCTGTCCGATGAATCACATGTGACTCACGACTATTGTTTAAGTATTGTGTCTGCTGCGCGGACAGTAAAAGTGTTAAATATAAATAACATACGTATCTGACCTTTACTAAAATTTATTTCAATAGCTACCTGCGGGAAGTGGGCTGTAATGGCCCACAATGAGTGGCCAACATTAACCATTGGAAATGGCGTGAACATTTGTAGCGACAGATTAGGCCCCGCGGCGAATGAGGGCCATTTGTCCCAGAGATCGTGCGGCCAACTCGACCCACGCGACCCGCCGTATGTCACGGGGCGCTCGCACTACGATCTGGATGTATTGTTCCTCGGCGGCCGGAGTTTCGGTAATCCTATTGCTAATAGAGGTGTAATGGAGGTTGTCGACCCTAATCACATCGAGAAAGTCATATTGTTTCGGAGTAAGGCTAAAAGTAGAATGATTCTATCAAGTATCAAGATATTTTTTATTTAAACCTGCTCTTATTAAATATTGTTTTTACAGCTGCGCACAACACGTATCCATACAACTGCTCTATTAAATCTGTTGTAGTCATATGACATGCTGCACCTCCATACACAGAAACAAAAGAAACTGGATGCTAAGTTATCGATGAGGTAAAGCATTACTTACTAAACACCACACTTGACATTGATAAATGAGTTTTAATTTGATTGCCTTCCAGATTAATCCCAATTTAACGTATCCGACCGAGCGACCCTCTGTTTGAAGTAGTATCAAAAATCCGTGCGTGTGTGATGTAATTATGATCGCGTCACAGATTGTGTCGAAAGGCGCGTGATGGCGTCTGTCAACAAATTAGCGGCGTGTTGCCAGTCGTGAGTCGCCACGTATTTATTTATGAAGTACAAAACGATGGCATCGGGCAGAGTGGAGCAGAAGAGCTTTTGATACACGAGTTTGTAAATGTTAAGCTAAATAGTAATTGATTTCTGTAATACTTAGTGCGATGCGAGTACCTATGGTGTATTTGACCATGTACCTACTATGTGCTTAATGCCGTAATATACGCCTGTCGTTTAGGTCCAGCAGTATATTGTACAAGTAGATGGATGTACCTACCTACAGTCGATTAGAAAAAATACAATGAATCTAAATAAAAATATGTCTCAAAGCGCAAGCATTTATGTCTGCAAAGTAATGTCTGAGATTGCTACTGGGACTGCACAGATTGTTATCTACGTTTATATTCAGGATAAGCTCGTGTTTAGCTGGAGTCTCGACTGATGGGATACGACGGGGTAATTGAAAATGGAGGACGCTTCAAGACGTTTCTTTTTTAATTTTCTCTGAA
Source organism: Agrotis segetum (assembly GCA_036375495.1). Taxonomy (NCBI): domain Eukaryota; kingdom Metazoa; phylum Arthropoda; class Insecta; order Lepidoptera; family Noctuidae; genus Agrotis; species Agrotis segetum. Next base: position 257,065 of record JAQSVV010000002.1, read on the forward strand.
GATTCTTTGTTATTTTTGATGCTATTCTGGTAAAAAGGCAACGTTCTATTTGTAACTTTCAACTATAATAGAAACGCTATGTTACACCGTCGCGTGTCGAGCTCCGAACCGCAAGTAGTCGCGGAGTTTGCTCCGGCATCGGCACTTAGTTGACAAACCTGAATAGTTTGCGGTGTAAGAGGAGCTCACAAGTTGCCTGAAGGTGTTTGATAAGAATGTGAGCGACAATTGTTTCAAGTTGTTAACACATACTGTAACGGATATTTAGATGTTCTGTGAACAACTTTGTAAAGTACATAATTAAACTTAAACTTCTGAACAAAAAAACGACAAAAATGAAAAGTTATAAATGTTCAACAAACTTCCTTTCTCAGGAAGTCTGTCACACGTACAAACAGTAAAACAATCCACTTAGTCATCGGAACTGTAAAGTCAGAACTACTTCAAACTTCATTGAATAACAAAGGTCAACTCGATTACAGTTGAACATAAAACAGTGTCGACGTACACCGAGTGTCCGGCGTCCGGCGTCCGGCGGCTTGCGACCCGCGCCGGCTGCTCACCGGACCACTAACTTCTACAAATCTATTTCCTCTCTCTAGCCGTTTAACTTATAACACTATGTGGTCAACTTTCACACTATTGTATTAGGGCTGAACTTCATGAAAAATATTTTCACAAAAATATAGAGAATAATTTTAGGGAGCTCAGACCTATCAATATTCAATTATGGAGGGCAAACTTCCATCAGATATCTGAAGAAAAACAAGTGTAAACAATATTCATTAGACGCTCTCTAAATATGTAATGAGCTACTTAATATACCGACAAGTGTCTTCAACGAAATATTACAGCAATTTATATTATGTTGATAGCATCATCTTGTTTGAAAATCGGCTATTATTAACTACAATTACCAATCCGTTTCCTCGGAGTAATGGCTATAGGAAAATAAATAATTATGAATTCCAGAAAGAGGTGGCGAGGGAAAGGGAAAAGATCACCTCGAAATAATTGTAGGAGGTGTTTGCACGGTAGTGGAACAGCACAGATGAATAATTAAATAAATACTGGAGCGTCTCGCACTGATTGTTGATATAATTTGAAGAGAACCTCGTGAGTGCAGAAAGAAAAGCTGTAAAAGTAACTGAATCTGGCGAACATAGCAGTCATTGTGCCTAATTGTCGTGTCTGCCAATGGCTTAATTGCCAAACCAAGACCCTCGACTTACATCTGAGGAGGCTCTCGTTTGGCAGCTAGATTAGGTGTTTGATATATGTTCCTCTCTCAAGACTTGAAGAGCCCTGACCACCAACAGCTAGGACGCGCACTCGGTCCTCGATGCTTTTAGAAACATTTACATTTTCACGATTCCATGCTGCTATTATATGTATACTTGCAACAAATTCACGTCACACAGAATGCTACCGGATACCGCGCCATTGACAACAGAACTGCAAGTCAGGAAATTGAATGATGAGATCTGTGGCAGCCCTGACGGGGAAACAAAAGCGGTCGGGAATGGAGCGCAGTCTCGTCCAGCGTGCGATGTGGCGGCCACACACGATTGCATGTGCTGCAGGTTGCGTGCAAATTAAACGGAGATGAGCGGATTGAAGTTGTCATACGAGATGACTGTTGGTTTTACTTTAGTGATGGAAGAAGTAAATAAAAAACACTTGTTTAAAAGAAGAGTGGTCATTGAAATTTAAACACCCCTCACACCCAACCCCTTACACCGAATGACTTGATCATTTCTTTTTGTTTGCGTCATGATTATTTCCACTGAAGTTCACCGAAGGCCTTAGGATAAGAGTTTAGTATTCTATAGCATACTTGAACGGATGCGGCACTAATTTATCTGATCAAATTATCGAGTACCTATGAGATGCATACTAAAGGTCGAATTCTATACGTGTTCATGGGAAAGCACGTAAATGGGTAGTTCTTCAGAGACAACATTTTCGATGGCTGTGGGTATATTTCTGTAACCAACTAACAAAACGGCATGTAATATTTTTTTCTGTACAGTTTAGCTTTAGCTCTACCTGGGACAAATTACATTTTTTTAATAGTAGCTATCTAGATACAAAATAAAAAATTTTGAAGTCTGTTCTCCTGATTCATATAGGGCGTCCGTTTCCCATTTTCCGGAACAAAATGGTCGATGTCGCATTTTCCTTTTGATTCATCAATATAAATTATAGTTATATCGAAAGGTAATTAATTGACCTCTTACAAAAAAAATACATATTAGATATAACTACGTTAGTGTAATTTTAATTAAGTAAATAAGAAGTGTCCGGCGTATAATACTGATTCATGTGGAGTAAGCTTTGCTTGACTGTACTTGGTCGAGGAATAATGATGAGAGTCTGGGATCCCACGTGGGGGGAAACCTGTCGTGCAACGGACGTGCTAGTAGGCGGACATGAGGCTGGTTGGCTTAGAACCTGGTGAAACACAGGTACATGTCTGATTCATCTGTGCTTGGTTTAGGTACCTTGCTGATAACAATGCCTAATTTATTAATTTTGTTTTGCTGTTTTCAGACTTTAATCTGAGTTTCGTGTGATGCTTTTGGGTTATAGATTCGTGTAAAAAAATGATAATACTGAAATCTGTATGAATGATGAGTTAAGCATGATTTTAGGCTGAATCATGATTCATCTGTGCCTGATTCATATGTTCAAAAACCCATATGAATCTGAAAATAAATTAGTTTTCCTTTTTTCCAGCCAGAAAAGAGCACTTTTGTTACGTTATTTTACTTTTTAACCGACTTCAAAAAAAGGAGTAGGTTCTCAATTCGTCGGAATCTTTTTTTTTTTTTTATGTATGTTCCCCGATTTCTCGAAGACGCCTGGACCGATTTGGAATTTTTTTCTTTTGTTTGAAAGGGTATACTTTCCAATTGGTCCCATGATCACCAGGTCAGGATCTGATGATGGGATCCTAGGGAAATTGAGGGCAACCTTCAAATTTTATAGGCACATAGTACCATTTTCATATATTTTCTAAAGCTGTTCAAGTATCTGCATCTGATAATCATCATCTCAGGTGGATGACCTGATGATGGAAGGTACAACTCCTTAATAGTAAGGAGTAGGCATAGATTGATTTATATCTCCGGAACTACAAGTCCGATTTAAGTAATTCTTTTTTTGTTGTACTAGGTATCATTTAACTAAGAGAATACTGCAAGTTTCATCAAAATCGGTTCAGTAATTTTTGAGATATGGAATTTTATTAGCTTAATGTGTACATGAGTGATGTAAGTACTGGTGCGAAGGATTACAAAATTCTAGTGCACATGTTAGAGAATAATGTTCTTAACAAGAATTTGGGTTGAATATTTAAACTAAAAAGAGTAAAATAAAAACTTTTTCAAAAAAAATATAACCGCCTTCAAAAACAACCACAAAAAAGTGTAAAATAATCTACAAAATAACTTTTCTTTCGGAAGTCGGTGGCTAAAAAGACAATGAAAAGAAAAAATACAAAGGCACCGACTTCCGAAAGAAAAGTTATTTTGTAGATTATTTTACACTTTTTTGTGGTTGTTTTTGAAGGCGGTTATATTTTTTTTGAAAAAGTTTTTTTCATGTCAGTAGAGTGTGTGTGACATAATTTTGACATAATTCTTCGGTTTTTATTCATTTATAAGTCAAACTCTATCTATTTTATTTTATATTGCTGTTTACAACAATGCCACTATCAATAGTAGAAAAGATGGCAAAAATATATCTATGAGAAAAAGAGACTCACAGAACGTACGAATTTTAAATCCTTCTAAGATGGAAAATAAGAAAAGTTCCAGGCAAGTATGCTGCGTGGAAATTAGAAATGAAAGAATTATATTTGAAAAAATAGAGAGAAAAACAAAATTAAACAAAGAAAATATTATAACGTATCATTATAATAACTATCTAGTACCTATTTATAACAAAATTCTCGCTTTTCTGTAAGTATTTGTTTCTGTAATTGTTCGTTTAAAAACAAGATTTTTATTGTTGAATTGACTAGATTTTTTCCTTGATAATATGATCACTGTTAATAAATTAATTGTTTTATAAAAAAACAATATTGTTGTTATAATATTATGATTATTTTCTTATTACAAAGCCCATTTTTATTTACACCTGTAAAAAATTCTGATTCATCTGGGCACAAAATTTTTAAACGTCGATATCTTAAAAACTACTTTGTAAAAAGAAGTCCCTCAAACAAATAAATGTTATTTGGAATATCTATTTTCATATGAACATGTGTTACTGAGCTGAAATTGAAATTAAAATTTGACCATATGAATCAGTCAAAGAATCAAATTTCGAAGAACTACCCAAATGAAACTATCACTATACACCGGTAAGGCTCTTGATGAAAGGCGCGACTGCTATATAGAACATTACATTTGTACAAACACTGACAAGCATTGTTGTCTGACAGTACTAAAACAGTGCAATTTAACTACACTCGTATATCACTCGGTGAGAGAAATAGCTCGTGTATTGTTTAGTTTGCGACCCCTGACAGAGGTCACCCGGCTATCCCCATGATGGTTTGCTCCTGCTCAATCAATGTGTGATGGATGAAATTGAAGACATTAACAAAATTATATCTATCATTTTCTAAGAACTGGCTTTGTCTGTTCAAATGGAGGATCCATTTAAGTAGATGTTACAATAAACTTGTGTATCATTATTGATGCAAAAAGGGAAGCCCTTCTAGTCTTAATACATTACAGTGCTAACTAGCGGCCCGCGAGCTTCCTCTATCTACTCATCGTATATTTAAAAGCGTTAATCACGGTTATTGTCTAAGTCCACCCACACTTTAATAGTGTTATTTAGTTTTAATTGCTACACACATTAAAATAAACTAGTTTAAACCCCCGTCGTGCAACTTTAACGCAAATCAGTGTGAATAACAAATTGTGCGATTATGTAAAAGCTTCCGAACTTTCATTTATAGTTAGTTACCGAGCTGTTATGTTGTGTTTGGAAATAAACGTGATTAATAGTGGCGCGGTGAGTCGCGAGTCGTGCGGCAGTAGAGCTCACTGAGCGAGCCGAGCTCACGGAGCGAGCTGAGCTCTATGAGCTCGGTAAGCTCACGTGGACACTGCTCTTAGGAATACAATGGAGCAAAGGTTATTTGAATTAAACTGTACATCATTTATGAGATGAAATGAGATATGCATAATTACCTCCCGAATTTGGTTGTAATGAAGGAATAATTTCTGTAATATTTGTAATACGAAAAATAAAGAAAATAAAACTCGATGTTTAGTGTAATCCCCATATTGAAAAGAAAACTGAAGGCTAAGAAATGGCTAAGAATGACATGAAAATGGATTTTGGATTCAATTTGAGACCTCAATCCTACGCTAGACATGATAAACGCTGACTGTCACAATGTTCAACAAGTCAGATATCCCCGGCTCAGTTTACCGCCGATGGATTGAAAAAGATTGAACACGGAGCCATCTGTCGTGCTCGGGGGCCCGGGCCGCGGGGGCCGCGTCACGTGACTCAGCACTCTTGTCACATGTGACATGACGGCTAAATGTCAACCGACGTGTGTCGCATCGCATCGTGTCGATGTGATTATAGACATATTTCTAACAAATTGTTTCGATAACGAAATAAATCGTGATAGTATGGTCAGGAAAAATTAGGTCTTCTGTTACAGCGTCTGGTTGGTTTCAAAGATCAAAACATTATAAATTTCAAGTTGACTAGGTACAGGCACTTTTGAATTGTCGAAAGACAAAAAAGTAGAATAAAAATTCTACTTACAAAATTTTTAACAAATCTTTTGTAACAGACATCATTCATGTTGAGATTTTACAATATGTGAGAACCATGTAGAAAATTAAAAATGTTTTGTTAAAATTAAAAAAAGACAATTCATGAATAAAATTAAAACCGTTACCCGTGATCATTGTGAAATTATAAGTCTCTAATTGTTAATTGTTGCACTTTGCAGAAATCTTAACAAAAAAATAATGTTAGTCACATCTTAGTTAGCCGAACGTACCAACTTGTACTACGACACAGAACGCGCGCTGTGTCAGCACATTTGCCCCTCGTCCCGACGGAACGCTCCGATAGCCGACAACGATGTCGTCTACATAATCGTGGGAAAACTACGTTCATACTCATTCCGTATGAATAATTTAGCAAGAGATCAAGCGAAAGAAACCTCAGATTTTATAAAAGAGCATTACTTTTGGGAGCGGTTTTTTATAAAAAAAAATATTGTGCCGAATTTTTCCTTCTAAAGAAACGGCTATACGAATAATCTGAAACTAAGATGCTGGTATTTTACATTATGAAGCCAATTTACTTAGCACCATCTCTTATACGAAAAAATCAGGCACTTGAATAGTTAGAAACAAAAAAGGGTATTTACAGGATTATTTTTAAGAATAGGTTGACATAACGGGCGGTCTTATCGCTAAAAGCGATCTTTTCAAAACAACCTACAGTCACAAAACATAGAATAGATGCCCATTCCAAAGCGTAGACCTCTATGGAGAAGAACGGGCAAGAAACTCCATGGACACTTTTCCATCAGGTGATTATGTATTACATTGTTACTACAAGAAGAATACACGACTCAAAGTTCACAACGTTATACGAGTTTTATATCAACAGACCAATTTGCCCAACTGGTCCACGTGATTAGGAGTCAATCGTCCCTCAACGAGACGCGGAGGACCCTCCACGATCCTCGTCTACCTACAATAGAGAGGTCGGTTACTGCCGGCTACAACACTATTAGACAGGCTGTTAGACACTAACATGTCTAGATTGTGTGATCAAGGTCTTGGAACGGTATTGAAATGGTAATATCGGACGATTAGAGGGAAATTATCGTTTTAAGCAGACTGCTTTGGAATATTGAAAGGAAAGGGATTTTAAAAGGAAATTCAGGACGCAATATGGAAATTATAGCCACATTTTATCAGGATGTAAGTATTTTTTTAAGTATGTAAATGGTCATCAGATGATTCGGTCAGTGCAGTGGCTGAGCGATTAAACTACTGTGTGTCGCGAGTTCGACTCCCGTATGCCGTTCGCTCCATAACATATATTTGTATGATGAAATGAAATGATGTTTATTTTATGCAAATAAGTTATATTATGCAACACAGGAGAAATTCCTAGTGCGGGGCAATAAAAGAAAGAAATGAGTCCTCCCGCCCTGGTCGGAGCGGAAGGGACTGTCGGACTCTTACTGACTTAATCCATGCTCTTTCATTTGCTTCTTGTTGTCACATGATGTTTGGAAGAATATAGTGGTCTGACTTAGATTCTACTTTCAAAATTTTTGTGGTTCATTAACTGAATTTAGAACGAAGGTCTGCCCCCCCCTCACCGCGACCACACTGCAACACATAATATGAGACCTTTGGAGAACTGCTGGAGCTTATAAACATTGTTTTGAATGGAGAAGTGTTCAGACAAAGTTTTGGTGACAACCTGGCATGAATCAAAAGTTAATTCGTTAAAGAACTCGTGTGCCTCATGTAAGGAGTTAAGTTGTTTCGTTCCGTGGTAGCTTATTGTGTCAGGGGAGAATTAATGAGCAACTTATTTTTACTGTTTAGATTCCTGAGGGCTTATCACAAGATTTCCATATTTCACTTACGCTTATAAAGGTGCGTTTCCATGCAAGTGTTTGCATACATGTATGACGTCAGACATGTGAGACATGTGTGCAAGTGATTTGAATTGGAAACACGCTTTTGTTCAACTTGCAGCTTGCATACAAGATTTTAGTGGTATACAAGTTAGTTCTAGTTGAGAAAGATTGTTTTTTGGTTCCCAAAGACAATCATGTCTATGATATTCCTCAATAAACATTATTGTTTTCTCCGTATCCCGTTTAGCAGTCTTTTTTAAAAAGTAATAAAGTCATAAACAAAGTAATCCTCTATGCACGACCGCATGCGCTTGCAACTTGCGTGCAAATGTACCGACTTGATTATTGTGCGTACAAGTTTAAACCTAATTGCATACAAGTTGCAACTTGTTTGCAAGTTGTTGTTTCTACTATACAATTTGCCTGCAACTTGTATGGAAACGCGCCTTAAAGGTACCTTACTCGTTGCCTAGGTCAGATAGCTGGCCATCGAAAGAATTATTAACAGCAAGATTATGTATCTTCTGTATACTAAATGTATTCAAATTCAGAATTTTGTGATTTACATCTTCTGTATTTGACTGTTAGTAGGCAGTGACCGTCTGAAGCGTGTAAAAAAGGTTCCATGTGAAGAGCAGCCTCTTTAACCGTATCCTGTCTGACAGGCGCTGGTCATTGTGTTACAATTTGTTTGTGGAGCTGACAGCAAGTATGCGTTACATTTGTATTGTTACAAATATTTGCCCGTTGTATGCCGAGGATTTTGGTGAAACGTTTCAGTAAGCTCCAGGCATAAATAAAGGGTATTTTAAATTCCTTTTTGAATACCGTTTTTAATTAAAACGTAAGATGAGAGACATTAGAATCAAGATGCCGTATCTCATATTGTTTTTGCTTCTTCAAGAGCTTTTATATAACTCTGGCCAGATCAGTACAGACTCGTACGACTAAGCTTGATTTCAATTGATACAGCTGTTCTATATTGATACTCGATTCGAATCCCCCCTCGCGCAATTTAAGATACATTCCATTTTATTTCGTAAGTCGTATTAAGATGGCGGATTTATTATTGTTACATCACACTTTCGATGTCAAAGAAATTGCTTTTTTGTAATCGCTACTTCACCCTTATCCGTGACAGGTTATAATTTGTCGACGTATCACGTATGAGAAGCGTACCGTAGCAAGGTTTCAATAGGTACCTCCTTTGTTTAATTGTTGAGTTTATACCTACCTCGGGTAGAGTCTATTGAAATGTAAATTTGAGGCGAGAATTAGAATATTTAAAAGAGATTTGATGAAAAGTTAGCCCATTTTGTGGCTCAATATAGATTTATTGTAAAGTTCGGAGTAAAGATAAATAGAACTTGCTCGTTTCCACGAAATTTTGGCTGAATGATTGAGCTCTAGATACTTTGATTATTGACTAGGTACCTACAAATCGATTTAAAAATCAGTTCCAAGAGGATCATAAACGATTCAGGTGAACGAATGAATGAGTGAGCGGTTGGCGGCGAAGCGTTCGATCTCGATCGAGTGACGCGCGCCGCTCGATACTGCAGTATAAATAGGATATCGATGCGATGACCTGTGCCTGCGCCCCTACCAACATAACCTGACCCCTCGCACCCTCCATTCTACTTAACATTGAATGAATTCATACAAACTGTGTTCGGTGCGAGGTGCACGTTAAGCTGGTCGTCACGTAAGATTTCATCGTGACTAAGTAGGGATTATTTGCGTCATCATGTGCCTTTTATATTTATGTAGAGATATAAAAATACTATCCACATTTAGTTTATAGTCAGTAGTTTTGAAATGTAATCACGTTGATCAACCAGAATTGAAGAGGCAAAAGGGTTAGGTAGAACTTTTACTCATGTGATAATTTCATTTTATCAAACTTCTCAGGGGCGTACCCAAGGGTGGGAGGCAAAGAGGGGCAGCTGTCTCCTCTCTAGATTTTTTATGCCTTTCTGTTATCTCCTTTTCGATAAAAGTTAACGTGACTGATGACTGCGATCGAAGACAGATTAAATTGAGAGTGCATAAAAATGAAAATTTTCTGAAGATCTTCAAAAGTTACTTTGAAAATAGCTAGAAACAAGAACGAGAACAGGTTTTGAAAACATTACCATTTGCCCCCCATTGCCCGAGATCTATGTATGCCCATGAAACTGCTGTTAACATATCTGTTTTGCTTTGATTACCAATACTTTAACTCAGTAACTTGAACTCTCGAACAGTTCCCTTCGCTTCGGTGGATAAGTAAGTCGATCCACTTACTGATCTCCTTTATTTTCAATTCTTTTATTTTAGGTACACAGTTCGTATATGAGGTAGGGATCGAGACAATTTGCTACAATTGCTCGTTTGTATCGAGCACAGCAATTACGGAGAGCCTTCCATGAACTTTCTGAATTGTACTGTCACTTGGAGGAATGAGAGTAGTAACTAAAGATGGATATTATTGCAAACTCCAATAGAAAAGTTATTGAATGCATATTAAACTATACTCCTTTATAACAATTTACTCTACTACTACTGTAAATATTATACGGTAGTTTTCATTCAGGATTGCAGACGAGGTTGCAGGCAATAATCTAGAAAACATTTGAGATAGGTACTGCCTGTACCATTTATTCATTCGAATAGGTTTCTAGCGATGTGATTGACTACATAGATAAATGGTAAAGCGCGCTTATGCAACACTTAGCAGTGTCCGAGCATACTATGAGCCGCCTTTGTGTTCGCAGTGATACCGCCCGAGCAGGTTCACAGCAGGCTCGTGCCTACATACTCACTTGATACCCTGTCTGATACGTTACATGCAACACCGCTAAGTGAGTACCCAGCTTTACAAGTAACCAGGATAGTAACCATATAGTAACCATATAGTAACCATATAGTAACCATATAGTAATACGTGCCGGAGGGATCATCGGTCTATATGTAACGATGGCGCATTGCTGTACGTTTTGCTGCAAGATGATTCAAAGTCCGAGGTTTAATCAAGTTGTGCAGTTTCATAGCCCACTTTCCGAATTGTGATCCAATATGTTATGAGTAGGTACTTATGGCATTCAAATGCTTAACACTCACCTCTGACATTCAAGAATATCGATTCACTCACAACACATAACTTTGAAGAAAGTAATAAATGACTACTTATCGATACCGCGATACCGAGGTGCTCGTGAACGACGGTAATCGGTAAGTTACTCTATCAATAAACGTATAGGACAAGTTGGATAGTATTGTAGAGGTTTTACTGTGAGAACTAACATCAAACAGTTGGATAAAGCAGCTCAAATGATTTTTGAAAGATTAAAAATAAGATGTAGAATTGTCTTCCTTCCAGTGAGAAAAAACTGTTGTTATGTATGCGTGTCTAAGTTGACAATATTAAATTGGAATTATGGAGAGGAATTATTCGTTTTTAAGACATATTACATAATACAGTATTGTTATAAGAATAAACAGATAGGTTGATTCCTTTTTGAGGAATTAGACCCTGTATGAAGTTCGTTGTAGGTATAAATTATGCTTTGCACGCGTAACATGAACAGTTCTATTTCTATTATTTTCTATTCTACTTAAAATAGACAATGCTATTTCTATATTTTGTACATATAATACGCATTTTTGTGCTCGAGCTACGGCACGCTTTACGAGTACACAACTGAAGAATTGAGAAACATTTCTTTTCTATATTTTTTTCTTTCTACATTCTATCATTTTGTTTATTCTTCCGTCAAAAGACACGACAAAACCGATTCTACAGTGTGAATGTTTCATGTTACGCGTGTTGGGAAGGTAGGTTTATATATGGATGGGATTATACTACTTAACCCACAAAATATGCCACTTTTGTGCGTGTATGTGTATATATGACCAGATATGCATTTCAACGTGAAAGACGCGAAAGGAATGGGTACATACGTAAGATCAAAAGCCATAATATCAACAGTTAAAACATCAACACCATAAGACCAACGATTCAAAATCTCAACAATTCAGAATGTCATCAGTTAAGGAAGTCAACAGTTCAATAGATCAACGACTCAAAATGTCAATACTTGAAATACTTCAGAATGCCAACAGATAATGGGAGTCAACAGCTCACCAGGCCAAAGTTTAAAATCTCAGCTTGGAAAGTATTAGCTACATAAAATAATAACCAATGTATTATGATAATATATTATATATTGGACACCACTTATTTTTCTCATCACATATTTAGATAAAATTGGAGTGTCTGTTTGTAGTAAAACATGTAACAATAACATTAGTTAGTATTTAGCTAATGCTTTCCATGTTGAGATTTTAAAATTTGGCCTGATGAGGTGTTGACTCTCATAACTGTTGGCATTCTGAAGTATTGAAATACATCAGAATGTATTGACATTTTGAGTCGTTGATCTATTGCACTTTTGACTTCCTTAACTGTTGACATTCTGAATTGTTGAGATTTTGAATCGTTGGTCTTACGGTGTTGATGTTTTAACTGTTGATATTATGGCTGTTGATCTTACGTATGTATCCCAAAGGAATGTGAGGCCGTAAATGATGTGTAAATGCTAGCATAAGTCTGCACCGTAGTGAAAAAACGTGAGTTTATAATAATAATAACACACTTAGGTGTTTCAAAGGGGGTAATCAAATCGTGACGCGGACACTCACATTAACAGTCGACGTAAAAAGGAGTCGACGGCGACGTGAAAAGGACAAATGGAAATTAAACTTCAATTTTATAGAATTGTCATTCACAATCAATGACCGAACACACACAATTGTATTATTCCTTTTAGTACTAACAGTAAGAACTACTAACAGTGATTAGTTTATACGAGCTTCAATATGGAAGGTTCCAATAACCGGGGCAGTTAGGGGCAGCCTAATGAGTGCATTACGTCGACAGATGGCGCCACGGACACAGAGATGGCGATACTCGTGTAATGTCGATGTGACGGTAATGGAGCCTTCATGGCCCGACTACTTAATGTAACTCTATAATTGAGAATTGTATGTTAAAAGGCTCTAGTAATTTCCTTGTATGTAATGAAGCTTTGCAGTAGAAACAGAGCTACTAGTTTAAGTAAAATAATATCTGGTTACCGAGCTTCACTCGGTTTTTAAAATTTTGTGTGTCTATATCTTGGGAACCGAGCTTTTCTCGAACCTGGGACGATAAATCGATTCCTTGAGCCGAAAAACCCCTAATCTGTAACTTTAATGAAAATCCTTGGAGCCGTTTCCGAGATCCTGATTATATATAAATATACAAGAATTGCTCGTTTAAAGATATTAGATAGATAGATTAGATATAAGCTATAGTCTGTATCTTAGAAATTAGTGTTAAAAACTATAATAACACTGCCCAAACAGGAAACCGTACCCAGGATCTTATGGTCAATGGTAGCGTCTGCAAATATTAGATGACCACAAGAATCATAATTATAATGACCTGTTTAGTTTCTTAAATCAAAGTTAAAGATTGAAACTAAACAAAGAACATCGAAAAAGTCGAGAATTTTTTTCAAAATTATAAACAAGTCGGAAACTAAATTCAAAAATCGCGGAACATACATCGAGGGTGATTCGGATACGAATTCATTTTTTTTTCTTTTAGTCGTCGATGTTTCTCTCGCGCCCGGCATTGGTTGCGGCCATGCTGCGGGGCGAGACGGAGTGGGAAGCGGTCAGCTCCTTCTGCGAGGCAGTAATGCTCGTAAAGGAGGAGGCAGGCCGCGAGCGAGAGAGGACAGCGTCCTCCCTCCGCCCCAGCGGCAGTGGTAGGCGCCCACGGCGACGGACGTCGCTAGATGATCTCCGGCCACCGTAGGCGCGGGCATGCGGGCAGCGAGTAAAGGGCAATTCGCTGCCCGACCAAGGACCATGCCCGGGTCGACGGCGCGTTGTGTCCCACGCGCGCCTCAAAGAGCGTCAGCATAATGACGGGGCCCCCCTCTCAGAGGGCCAAAGCCTGCCGGGGTCGCGGGATTATTCCCTTACCGTAACCCCAGAACTTAACAGGCTATGAAGGACACCGTGGATTTTAGTCAGTAGAAGTCTGACAGTCCCTCCCGCCCTGCCCGGGGTTGGAGGACTCATTTGATGATTTTACCACGCTAAAAAAAAAAAAAGTCGTCGATGTTTCAGCCACCCTGCTGTATTTACCAAGAACTTATTCCATCAATGGCTTACTACAAATTCATATTGTGAGAAATGAAACAATTTTCAGAAAGACAAACTCTTAATTTCCATGCATTCGACATAGTCATGTCGGAAAAACCGCGCGTGTGTGCGGGCTTTGTCACTTTGTGCTACTAACTCTATTGTTTTATAATCTCAACTGAATAACTGAATGGCAGCCAGTCAGTCGACGACCATGTTTTATTGTGATTCGCGAGTGTGAAAGGCTGAACGCCAGTTTTCATTCATGTGCATTATTTTTATTAGCAATTTTGTTCGTTGAAAATCAGCGTTATTTGAAGGCAAGTTGCATGTAAAATACTATTATGTAAGAATTTTAGAAACATTGGAAATAGGGATCTTAAATGGTAAATTTTGCAGTGTTGCTAATATCAATGTTGCTTAAATTGTTCTTACTGTATTGCTTCAGCAACAGAATAAAATATTCCATTTTATTGCAAAAAAGTACACAAAATTAGTAACATGTTAATTGATAAAGAATTCGTTAATGATAAACAATATTTTAAGAAACATTTATATCATTTTAGAGCCGTTGGTAGGAACTTTTAATTATCGTAAGATTGTAATTATCGGACTCTAATTGATGCCTAATCGTTGAATATTTAAAAACCGCGTTGTACGAGTAATGATAATGAGGGGTTGATGTTACGTCCGGAAATAGTGTCGGGATTGTAAAAGCCATGTTGGTTTTTCTTTTTTACTTTGTCCTTTGTTTAACCTAGTGTGGGCAACATAAATGTGTGTTAATTAGGATTGAAACTCACACCAACAAACAACGGGGCCCGAAATAACTACTTGTAGATCATACAAGTTTTTTATCCGTGCCGAGATGGAACCCGCAACACACTGTGAAGTATTTGAAAGCTCAGCCACTGCGCCAACCATGACGTCACGACTGACGACTTTCCCCCCTGAATAGCCCCACTTTCAGTTCCTAGTCTGTTTTTGAACACACACACACTTACGTCTAATAAAATTTGTGGAATACGAATTAACGAGTCTTCGTAATATGACAGAGTTCTATAATGTGCCTCTAAAGTGACGCCTCAATGTGGCTTTAATTGACACCCAACAAAAATGCCCTTATAACAGCGGCTTCTGAAGTCGCCTTTTCAGAAACAGAACTTGTCTTAGACTTCTAAACTGTATGTCAAAGTTGAACGTGACGTCGCCGTCACTCGTTACTTGTTGATTTCAAACTCATTACGTCGGGCTTTTGTTGTCATTCGCGGTGAAATCTTAATTTATTTTTAAAGTGTTTTTTACCTAAGCTCACTTCAAAATTGACACTTAGGAATAGTTACTTATTTAAAATGAACTTTATTAGCTGCTAGTACTTAGAATCTAACTTAAAAAGATTCATTTACGTCTTTAATTTTACAATGGACACTTTTAACTTTCTACATCGTTCTCACATAATGCACCATCTCAAAATGAATGATGTTACAAATCATTCATACTCATAGTGATCTATAAAGAGTGTCCATGGAGTTTCTTGCCCGTTCTTATCCATAGAGAACTAATCCTTGGATTGGGCAACTATGGTACTTTCACAGTTATTATATCTTGTGACTGGGACTATAGCACCATCATTTTGTAGTTTATAAATTAGGTATATTACATTGTCATTGAAATTTAAAAGTGGCTGTACCTGGTCAAACAAATCAAAGTATTTATTTCAAGTAAATAAATACTTTGATTTGTTTGAATCTATTAAAGTTTTTTATATAAATATATACAAAATAAATGTTATAGTAACTACCGAAGAAGTTGGCATGAAATGGCAATACAATGTGTCGGCCGCGTCCCGAGTGACCTCGGGGGACCAGTGTCATGTCGGACGAGTGTTTGTGATCTCGTGAACATTCGAGAGCGGTGTCGACACCTGTGTCGCCGCTCTCAGGGGTGTCTGACATCTGTTACTATTATAAGACAATTCTAAGATGCAGCTTTAATAACTACGTCAACTCAAAAAGTATTTGATGAAACTCAACGATGAAATTAGAGACACTTGACAAAGAAGACTTATTTAATCACTTAAGTATTAAAGGGGGAGAAAATATGAATAATTACGTTTATAAACCAAGTCTGCGAAGTTTAAATCCGCATTATAATGGCTTTAATCTGGTTAAGAATATAACTTTCGCTTCACCTGTGTCTGATCCGATTGTAGATATAATAAATAATATAGTGTTCTAATCTAAAGACATTGCCGAATGTAGATATAAGTGCGTTGAAGTGGACTGAGGCGGACTGTTTGTATTCGTGTAGGACAATCGTAATCCGTGACTAGGGCTGGCACGAGCGTCATAAGTAGAGGGTGTGTGTGGCGGGACAACTATGTGAATAAGCAGTACTGGATAAACGAAAAACCGATTTCTGGCCGAAAAATCGGTACTACCATCTAAGCACGAAACCCGTAGTAGCGGACGAAGTTACAGGCGCATTATAATGCATATCAGTAACGGACATACTATTAGATAAGTGGACAAATTAAATAAGATTACCAACACGATTGAACAGTTGTCCGTACTCCCTATGCGTCATAAAATGTCATGAATTTAAAAGTAATAGGGAAAAGAGTTCACTTAAAAGTTTCGAAATACGAGTCCGTATTTTCGTAAACAAAATAAAAGAGTAGACCCCCAAACTCTAGAGGTGAAGACAAAGCTTTAGACAATACTTTTAGGGTTTATTTAATTACTTCATCATTTCGAAAATTAACGTTATTTATAAATCCCTGATGACTTGTAAATAGAATTTCCAACTACACCCTCGCTTATACACTGTTGTGTAGGCTTTTATAAGATGAATGAAGGGACTATCCTACTACTATTATAAAGGCGAAAGTTTGTAAGTATGGATGTATGGATGTATGGATGTTTGTTACTCTTTCACGCAAAAACCACTGAACGGATTAAGCTAAAATTTGGTACACAGATTAAAGAAGAGTTTATAACCTGGATTAACACATAGGATAGTTTTTATCCCGATTTTATGTTCCTGTGGGATAATTTTCGAGTTGTAGCGGGTGAAGCCGCGGGCAGCAGCTAGTCATTAATAAATTTGGCGCTCGCCGGGGCAGCCCTACCTAGGCCGGCAGTCCCCGCACTAATCGCGATCATCGAACAGACTCGAATATAATCGAATTGAGTCGATTATCGGTTCACTGCGATTAGTAATCGATCCTCGCGAACAAAGTTAATTAAAACTAAGTTCGCTTTTTGTTGCTGGTATGCGAGTTGTGACACTCCACTGTGAGGTGGAGACACTCTCCGTAGCTAGCCTCTTATGCGCCCAGTGCGAGCTTCTGGTCTGCTCAATCATAGTTCTGGGGGGGTATTACAACGTTTTAAAACCAGGCTTATTCCGGCGAGTGAAAGTGACAGAGCTATACAAGTCGTCTAGTGTCATCTCGTTCACTCACTGGAACAAGCCAGGTTTTAAGACGTTGTAATACCCCCCCTGGTGTAGCAGTTTCTGTGCCCCTCTATGGTCTACGCCCTGTGCCTGGACACCTCATACCTATTTTTGACACTCGACACTCTTACCCCGACTTGACCTGTGGCGGCGGCAGAAGAAGATCACTTACCTGAAATAGAAAGAAAACATTTGATAAAAATTGCCAGAGTTCGCTTCCTCTCCGATATTTAGAACTTAGTAAACTATTTGTTAAATCCTACTCATTTTGATCATCTATTTGACCGTCTGATAATAGGCTGCTATCTCAGTTGAAATTTTTCAATTTTCACAATAAAAATAAATCTAAAAGTCAGAATAAAATAATAATTAAGAGAGCCCATTCTACAAAATATGTGATCTTATTTCAATTTTTATAGAAAATGGTTATACGGAACCCTTAGTGCGTGAGTCTGACTTGGACAGGGCTGGTTTTTTTAAGTAATTGTTAAAGAACTATAGGATTTTAACTATAATTAGTCTAACTATTAATCAAAAAAACACAATGCGTTTTGTTTTTAATCCTGTCTATTGCCTTTCAATCCATGGTACTGTATATAAATAGGAATGTTGTACTTAATATTCCAAACATATGGAACCCGTGTTTGTGGAAATCGGTTATATTTCATGATTGGATTCTGTACAATAGTTTTTCAGCAATCAAAAGTTTTTCATAGCCGCCCGTCTTGTTAGTAAAAGTTTATTTGTTTTCTTAATAAATTAGTACTGGTATACGGTTTTTTTATATTGTTTGTAACAGAAATAACTTACAAAGGAACTGTTTAGACAAATAATAAAATTCCACAAAATATATTCGATAGAATATTGTACGGGAACAAAACAAGTACTTCAAGTAACCTGCGGCATTACGTACAAAGTTAAGTTAAATCACACATCAAGACACACGAAATAATTCTCTTGGTAATAAATAAATGCTTCACTGCCGTTTTCAGTATTACTAGATTTCTACAAAAGAAACGTAAAGGTGAATTTAAAGATTGTCAAATTGCTTTAAAAAGCCACCACGGTGTTGGAAAGCAAAGGGCTATTGAAATACCTTTACGTTCCAAAACCGTAGTTTTTAGTCAGTCTGGTCTGCCAGCTCTACCGATACACTCAGGGCTGGAGAACTCATTTAATAATTTTCCGAAAAAAAAGTACTAAGTTAATTTCAAGTTTTAAGTTGACATTTTGAAAAGAAAACCAATTTCCTTGTTGGTTCCACCTACGTTGCATACACCCAGTACGTACGAGTACATTCTGCTTCACTTGAAATGTAATTTAATCTGCACGCGTCGCATTGCCAGTTCTATCTCTATTCTACCAAAGAATAGACAAAGTTATTTTATCGTTATTTCTATATGTTTCTACTGGTTCTTGCACAGCACGATCCGTAGACTATTGCAAAATAGAATAATTTCTTTTCTATATTTTAAATATTGCCATGCTTAAATCGGCAAAAATTATTCTACGTTTTGTCTTTTCATCCGTCGACAAATTCGTTTCTACGGTGCCATGTTACGCGTGCCGGAACGCGTAAGTTTCCAATAATTAGAAATACTTGCAATCTAATCACCTGCAAGGAAACTAACTTAACTTATAAAGAAAGTTAATCTCAGATTAAAACTCCTTTCACTCGAACTAATTAAACTGAAGTTTATTTACAAAATAGTTTTTTTTTGTGGTATAGCTTGGATGTAAAGGGCTTGCACAGCCTTTTAAAAAACCTGCAGAACTTGGGTCGACGCTATAATAGTTTGTTTCAATTATGTAAATCACTTGTACTACTTGTAGTGTCACAAACGGCTGGTTAACTTAACGTGGACTTAACTTGATAGCGTAAACAAAGGCGCGCGCTTTTTAAATATGCATGACCAACGTTTTTAATAACGTATCTTTAGAGAACGTTTGTGCTTAGTTAGAGGTTATGGTAATAATAGAAAACTAAGTAATTGCTTTCTATAAAAAGCTCGGAAAAGTTAGTTTTAATTATATATTTATTGCATGAAGTTCGATCTATTCTTATAAAGTGCTATCGTTTAAAGTTTATTATTAGCAAAGTCACAGTGTAGCAAAGTGTCAATCGATGCGCGTTGCTCACTTATTCATTGAACACATCGATCGTCGTGGGGCAGGTAAGTGGCCAGCGCGACCCACCGTGACCCAGCGCGGCCCACGGCGGGGGCACGTCTTGAACCGTGAACATTATTTACACGATAATAGCAGCTTCTTAAAAGGCAGAATACTAAAATACCTTAGTCGTGTACTTGTGACGTCACTCACTCGGCCACGTCAGTGTCTTTGATTCTATATTTGAAAATAGATAGCTTACTTCTTCTATAAATGGATACTTTGATAGATCTGATTAAGGCTAGCCGCTCACTAGTGACTTTTTGTCGCAGTGAATTATTGTCACCTAGAAATAGTCATAGTGCGAAACAGTCGAAGCTATGAAGATAAGCCGGTCGTAAGTAACTATTTGTCACCATAAATAGCATAATAGCTTAGTGCGAATTGGTGGTATAGCAATAAGGTAAGGATGGTAATTTGGCGTGCATCTAGATATGCGATGATAGAAGGGGGCTGGTGGATGAGATCGTGGAGTTCTTGAGCACACTCTCCGGAAGTACAATCTGTAGAAGACCGACAGGCAGGCAACTTTGCGGCGATGAGTCAAGCTGGTGGTGATGATCATTTTGCACGGCCTAGGAATCGAACTCGGAACTGGACCAACGAGCCAGTCGATGAAGCAGTGACACATGACTCATGCCAGGTTCAGGCCAAAACTAGTTGTTCAATGTGAACAACACTTCAACTGAACCGTGGTCCAAGTGTTCAGTAGAAGTATGCTTCAGTAAAAGTGGTGTGATTTATTGGTTGAATTGAAAGCTCCATAACTACGTGTAATTTGATGATACCACCTCGATCACAGCTTCATTTACACTGGTATTAGTTAGTTTTTATTAGTGTAGAAGTAACTAGTGGAGATCATTATTTCAGACACTGTTTTACACTTTTGTTTAAAATAAACTTATGTTGTCACCTACAGGATATCTTCCGCGATTTAAATATTTTGAATTCCCGATATTTCGACTCAACCCATTGTAAATGGAATTCGGAGGTCTAATCTCTAAGCACGATACCCGTGTTTCGACTTTCGGTGTTAGTTACGGGCGTATTGACAATGAGCCCGAGCTAAGACTGAATGATATTACGATTTGACAGATAGCTAATTAGAGTCCTGCACGATTCATGACCTGCGGATGGATTCATGTAACTACATTTTTCAATACAATTTGAGGACTGGCGCCGCGCCTCAAAAATTACTTCAGTCGTGGCGGTATTATCCGTCCACTTTGATTTTGACGTTCGTAAAGTGAAAGTACCACACCAAGATATAAATAAGATTAAAGTATGTTTCATTATGAAAATCGACAATGAGAATATCTACTTTTTTCTATTGACTCAACTGTATTGAAATACATAAGTGTGTCAGTGTCATTCAAAAATATTGTCCCTAATAATTCCAGGCTAGACTCGTAGATATGAGCACACAGTCGTAAATCGTAAATCTGTCTGATCTGTATCGATTAGGACGGCTTTTTATTGCGAACTTTGATGTAATTGATGAATATTTATTTTTGATGTTTCTTAGGTTCGGTGAGATTGTATGTCTTGATCTTAAGAAATGAGGCTATTTGATGTTCTGAATAAACAGGGATATTACTGGTGTAGCAAGCATTAAGTTTACCTACATACGTAGTTGTTCACCTATTGATCGTAGCTTGATGTTATATATCCTATAACCTACCTGGATAAATGGATCATTCAGCAAAAAAATATATTCTTTTAATTCGAACCAGCAGTTCTTGAGATTAGCGCGAGCAAACAACATTTTTTTATTTTTATGTAATGATAGCGTTCGCATTTTTTTACTACTATCTCGCCTAAGTGAAGATGTGGTCGACGGTGAAGCAGCGCTTGCCTAGAAATAACCTGTTCACTCTTGACTTGAAGACCCCCAAGGTTGTGATGAAAACAAAGTTTAAGGTTTAAATCCCAAAATGTAAGAAGTGGTTAAAAAACGATTAAGAAGGATAATTAAAACTTTTTTCACAAGGATAATTTTCCAAACGTAGTTGTCCAGTTTAAAATAAATTAATAAAAAACAATTAAATGATCAATTTGCCGTTTTGTGCATTGGTCAGCCGCTGATTGCTGTGAAACAATTAAATTAATGGTTGAAACAATCAGTGGGTGTCACACGGAATACGAAATTGACCAATGTAAAAATAATTGGATCTAAGAGACGAACGAAAAAATATGGAAAATGGCTTCAATATAATGTTATTGTTGATCAATCTCATCATTTGCTTATAATGTCCCCACTGCTGGGACACAGGCCTCTTCTTTGTGAGACGGAGTTTTCCAAATACACCATAAATACGGTCCTAGTGCTTACTGGCTGGTAGATAGATGTCACACATATTGTCACTTATCTACAAATTTTTGGTTCTTATTACATTTTTATTTTAATTTATTGTAATTTAAGTTTCTTTTACATCTTTGTTTTTAATTTTATGTTGTTGTTCTTCTTTATCTTCCCCCCCTTATTGCCTATGTCATTCAGGACCAAAGCAGCTTTCAACGGGTGAAAGAATTTTTGAAATCGGACCAGTACATTTTGAGCCTATTCATTACAAAAAAACTTTTCCTCTTTACACATATAATATTAGTATAGACAAAGCATTATCGCGTTTCACTTGCGTGAGGAAACCGAAATTGGCTCATTTGATTACAGGATATTGAAGTGACGCCGCGGGACTGATGTTAGTTGACATATTGTCAATATTGTGCTATGTTTAACACAATAATACGAACATATTAGCATCAATTTACGTAGTGTAGGTGTCAGTTCAGAATTAATTATATTCCCAATACTAATGTTACCGCGTATTCTATTACCGAGTTCCAATTGGAAAATTTTTTCATGGAAACAACTCGATGTAGAAAGTTTTGCGAATAAATAACTAACGTATTAATCGAAGTTGAAAAACTAATTTCATTACAGATTTTATAAAATGTAATGTATTTATAGAAAATTCTTTAATATGAATGTAATTGAATTTTAAGGTGTTCAAAAGAATAACTAATTTACTTTTAAAATTGGTGGCTTACTTTTTATCAACTAAACGACTCTTACGGAAAAATAAATTACTGAATTTTTATCCTAGCAGTAATATTAATTTAAATTTAAATTTCTTCAATGCACAGCCATAATTTATTTTTATACATTTACCCGTTTTTCGAAACAAGATAAGCATAGATGCTGTGTTCACAGTTCATCAAATTATTATATGGGACATTTGCAGACAAATAGCTTATAAATCCTAGTCTACCCTGACCATGTAGACTTCTATGCAAGTAATCATTTCACTTATTTTGTATATTCAAGACATAGTAGTCATACAAGGCCATCGCAAATAAAATCGATAAAGTGAATGCATAGTTTAGTAGTTCTAAATAATGAGCGCGGGGTTGCCAGCCTTCTAAACACAATTATACATTGTGACAAGTGACAAAATGTCGGCCAGAAATGTTACAAAACATTTAAATGGTAGTAAATTCCCTTCGTCTTCGTACCCATATCATCGTGTAGTTCGACTCATAATTCAAAGAGCTCATCGATTGTGAATAAACAAAACACATACATTTTTTTTTGGTACAAACCCACCACACTATTCCCAAACCACTGCAACTCCTGAGAGCCAGAATCAACAGTGGCAACCACCAGAAAAGCGCCGAGACAATGAAGTTCGACGTGTCCCTGAGAATGAATTTACCTGTCTTGGATCCTGCACGAAATTAATCAGAAAAAAATAGTGGAGGAGTAGGAAAAATATAAGTTTCCACTTCCCTCCATGCAAGCAAGCATGAGACAGAACAGAACATGGCCAATAGGCACAAAGGGACATTACAACTGGGAGAAGCCCAGTTGATTAGCACCACGGGTAAAAATTACTACTAATATTAATGGGTCCTAAATTGTGAGCTACACATACATATTCTTCCTAGTCTTGATAACGTGTTTCTAAGTCGAACTTGTTCTTATTTACCTGACCTATCAACTGCTCGTCTCAGTAACTCCAGCATCAGATTACGGTACATATCAGCGGGAGTCGGCCCTTTGTGTCGTGGTCGACGAAGCTGATAACTCGTATCACGCAGTGCTCGTAGTTCGCTACTTTGTTTGAGTTGCTGCTTACTGCGGATATCGATGCAACTTGGAGGGTATTGTGTAATGGAGTCTTGTAGGTATATTGGTTACTATACTACCTAGCTTACTGTTTCATATGTTAAGTTTCAGAATATAAGCAACAGAAAAAATAATGGAAGCATTCAGTACCCTTAGCACGAGTTTTCATTATTTCAGACGTAAAGTAAACTAGAACTTTGAAACTTTGAATTTCAAATTGACGATTTTGAAGGAAAAAATTAGTTCCTTCTTCACACACCAGAGGCGCTGTTCCATTTTTTCATACAAGAAACACTGTAAATACTGGAAAGACGCTGTAAAGTAAAAGAGTGAAAACTCGTGCTTAGGGTACTAGACTCAGCACTTTATAGTACTTTTCAGTTTTTTTTTTTAATTAGGTATCTAAGCAACTATTATTGTGTAGTCAAAAAGTATGATACCGCTGTTACTTACATCATCGGCGTGTCTGAGTGTATTATTTATTCAGACGAAAATTTTCGAAACCAGTCTCTGTCCGTCACTTTATCCGAAATGTATTTACATAGTATCCTTGTAGACGCCAGTCATCATTTATTATCGTTGGAGATTCCGATCAAAACAACGAATAGCACTACGACGTGGATGTAAATCACAAATCCTTCCCCACAATATAAACTGTACATGTTTACGTTTATTTATAAATCTTTCTCCACTATTTTATGGAACCCTTCCTCATTCGTCATAAAACGTTTACGTTGCCATCACGCCGACGACATCGTCTTCACGATTCGGCAATATGGGGAGTGATGGACACTCAGCCGACAGCCGACGAGCAGTCGACTGCCGGCAATTGCCTGCTAAGTGAAGCACTTAGCCCGCGAGATTGAGGGGCCCTCGCAAGCAATAGAACTTGTTTCTCCCAAACAAACATTACGTTACAGTTATTGGTTTACAAAGTTATTTATGAAGTTCCGTTTATTTTTACTCAGAAAATAATTGTTCCAACTACCGGTAAAGTTAATTACGTAATTACCGGTGATAGCCGAAACTCGGAACAAATTAATGAATAGTCGCCAGCTATAATTATACTCGTAATAGCTAAGCCGCACATCACATAGTAATGATTCAGGGACCCGCGCTGCCCGGGCCGCCGCAGCCCTCCACACTAGACAAACAGACGGATATTATGAAAGCGATTATATTAATATTAGAGAACGGATGCAAATCTGTTAGTCGGGTAGTATTCAAATTTTCCGGATCGTTTGCGGTCCGGTCCGGCTCGCACGTCCGTTTGTCCGGATTATAAAGGCCGCAGCTATCATTTTGAGACACATTCGCTAACGAATTTCTATTTATACAGTTTGGAATAAATATTACGGGTATCGAGTTTGATTTGAATCATTCATGTCATGATTGTATTGCGGTCCCATTAACTGTAATTGGACTCTCGTTTATAATGCCTGAATTACTTCATCGCTGAAATCAATGTGCACAATATTTGGCGTTGAAATGATTTTGTTTGGGACAATAGTAATTACGATTCATGTTTCACAAATGTATTTGATTATTGTAATAGTTTTGAGCGATAATGTTTTTAACACATTCTAATTTCTACGTACCTGCTTCTTATGAGAGAGCATAATTCAAATGAAACAGGAAGTAAAAAAGACAGGACATTTATATGACGCTCGTTTTTTTTAAATTTTGATACCCACTTGCTCCTGTATCGTAGGTGCATGGTGCACAAGTAGGTATTTATATTTATGAAAACTCAAACAAACGCGAGACCAGGAAGAACTACTTGTAGGCCATGCAGCAGATATATTTTCAATGCGGGAGTCGAACCAGCGACATGTCGATCGCTCAGCTATTGCGCCAAACTTGCTGACATGACTATATTTTTTATTTATAAATCTGTCTGTAGACACATGCTTAACAAAGTCATATTAATTCCGCCACTATATGTGTAGTTTGCGAGACAAGCTCGTTTAATAAACCCTTCACGCGGCGATGAGTTCCCCTGCTCAAGACGTTATAGCGCCGTGTATACATCGGTTACGGGGTAATAAAGCAGGTTGTCTATGGCGGCGTGATTGAGCTGTCACGCTGGGGGAGCATGGCCCATCGCCGGCCACCCGCCGCCAGCCACTTTGTAATATCATGGAGATGCGGTGCTTTGCGGACTATCTTTTTATTGCTCGGCGATGCTTTTCTCTTTTAATTTTTTTTTAAGTTTTCGTTAATAAAAAGTAGTTTTTTACCTTTGTGATTTATTCCTTTAGAGATCCCTGGTTTGATTATGACCCATTCTTTTTTTGTGTTTTTTGTAGAATTTGCTGCGCATTTAACAAAACTTTATCAACGTTCATCATCTCAATAAATAGGTTCGTCTTTGTTTGCCTAAAAATAAATACTTAATCCAAAAAATATTGAGTAAACTCCAAGTTATTGGCCTTAGACTCATTAATCATCGCCACAGTTATTAATAGAAATAAGTAGCGTCAATACTTATTATTCACGAAGAGATCGGACACTCAACATGGCGGGAAGTTCAATAGCTATGATTAATGACACAGTCGCTGATACAATCTCGACTTCGCGCCTAAAACTGCCGCCGGCTCTCCTCACAAAGAAAATATTCTATAAATGGTCCATCTTATCAGTTCCAACAGATTTTCCTGAGAAGATGACTTATTTAGCCGAACTTTAAAACAATTTAGAGTGGTGCGCTTGTGTCACGGAGGTTGCTGTCGATAGCAGCCGGCGATCATATCAGCAAGATGGATGACTGCCGCACTCACTTTAACTTATAAACGAGCTGTCACTGTCAACTGTCACTATGACAACTAGTGAACTACCCTCACTCCTGTGCAATGACGTTTAGGAACAGTAATTGAACTGTTAGTTCAATAACGCTTATTCTAAAAGCCACTATAATCGGAGATAATTAATTTAGATGCTATTTACTGATTATTTAGCTTTGAATTCCATTTCATTGCGATTTGAAACATAATTTAAACATGCCTAGTAATCATGAACGAAATAAAAGCAATTGATTGGTAATCAATCCTTTATTCATAGACACTATTCGTTTATTCCATCGTTTGGACAATCAAGAGCTTCAGTTTTAGGTGTTGGGAGTCTGATGTGCAGCAAACTGGGGTAAGCGGAGCTGATAAAAATCTTGATGACCCTCAACAAAATTCACGTACCTACGTAACCTAACCTAACACAATTATAATTCATGCTACTTTACTACATTTATAATGGCCAGCAAGACATTAGCCTCACTATATTTAAACGCAGCCAGCACTCAGGTGGCTGACGGACAAATATAGGCAAGTTAGTGCACCGAGTTACTGCGGTGGCGACCTAATGAAGTCGTAATGAGCGCTCGGTGGCGACGCGACGCGAAGCGGTGCGGCGGGTAATCAGTGCCACAGGTTGCGGGAAATTAGGGAAATGTCTCGCCAGAGGAGGCCAACAGTTTTGTTAGCGACTGTAAGAGTAAGAATTTAGGGGACGTATTTTCAGTGGAGTGTAGAATAAAGGCCCATTTACACTCTGCATGATATTGCACGCGGGTTGCATGCAAGTTTGATGCAACTGTCATGCAATTCCTTACATCGTCTAAATGAGGCTTGACGTTTTAGACACTTCACCGAATGTATCATTTTCAATTTGCGACCATTTACACTTTTTACCATTACATTTTAACATGGACCCACACGACGAAGATAACATAAAATCGTTACGTAACGGACTCGTCTGCAGAACAAAATCTCTAAGTTTGAGGCTATACTAGGCCTATACGAATGCGGTGAAAACAAATGAATAAATTCTCACTTTTTGGCTACACCGTACATCAGCGATACGTTTAATCGTGTAGCCATAACCTTCCACGACTGTGATAAGATGACAGCAGTCCGCAGTATCCGTTCCTTCCGCGATATTGAACACGTGGCCGGAGCTCGGACGGCCATAACTCACGTTATTCACACACAGATTGCTCTCATTGAATGCGTCGCCGCGCCGCGCTGTGATTCACGTTTATGACCGACATGAGTTTTTATAGGTCGTGCTTATCGTTTATTGTTGTATGACTGACCTATATGAGGCTTAAATATTTGTAGCGACATGTTTTATAACAAAACATCACTCCTGTGTGGTCTTGAAGGGTATACAGAGTTAGACCACCATTTACTCAGTTGGGGCGTGCACGAATACACACTCAGGGTTACTAGTGGTTCTGACGGGGCCGCATTGAGGGCTAAAAGCCTGCCAGGGTCGCGGGACTGTCTAAGGTGGCTGTGACCCTGGACCGTAAAGAGCTATCGAAGGAACACAGTCAGACAGTCCCATCAGCTCCACATTGGGCGGGAGGACTCATTTCATTTTTTATAGTAATTCAATTACATTATGCATAGCTTGTTAGCAAAAGTGCCACTAATGGTTTTTCATTATGCAACGTTTAACGTTAATAGCGCAAAACCTCTCGTGGGGTAACACAGCCCTTTTTTAAGCGAATTTCCAAAATTCTTGGAACAAACATTGTTCAGTAACATGGGCTGAGATTATACTTAGGTTTTGCGCTATTAACGTTACACGTTGTATACATTATTTTTGGTATTCTATTTAAAGTAGCGATTATTTCAGGATTAAGTTAGGTTACGGATGTGACGGATATTAAGACGCGACCTTAAGATTACGACCTACACGAGTGGATATTTTTGGTACAGAGCTTGACCTATTCCTAATAAGGGCGAAAAGATTTCAGCGCAGCTTCTGAATCCTTTAAATATCATCTGATGTGCCTTTTCTCAGGGTCGAATTCCAGTCTTACCAAATTCACCTCTTAAATCCAATTAGTACTGAGTAACATAATACTCCTTTATAAGACTGATTAAATAAGCAACAATTTCAGCTATCATCTCCCAAATATCAAGTGATCCACAGTGCGGTGGGAGGTAACAGTTTGGGGGCAACATTACATACATAAATACATTTTCATCAGTTCAAACTTGTGCAGTCACATACTTTACTCATTTGTTACTGCACTGCTAATATTACCTTAACTGTTTTGTAGAGTGCATGCTGTTTCCGATATTACTACATAATAATTATTTGTATGTAAGGCTGAGGCTGCATTAGGGAGCGATTTGCAACCCGAAGAGCGATATGCAAAACACACAGTATCGCTAATGTACGGTGTAGCACGTGAACATTCATTTATTTGTTTTAATTGCTCATAATGTGTAGATCGTGTAGCGGCCTAGTGTACCCTCAACTTTATATTTTATTTCGCATTGTAAGATATTGTAAGTAGTGTTATACAGTAATTTATGGATTGTTATGAAAAGATGTGAAAATGTTGGGGCAAAACGATGTAGTAACTGGACGACGCGCGACGTATCGTGGCGGGATAAAAGTGGATAGTCATGACAGAAACAGCGAAAAGGAAGAGATCACACTCGGCATTGTGAAGTTGAAGGTTGAAGAATATGAAACGGTCTATTCTCTTGAGTATACGCAAGTCTGATGCTCCCACTTTATTCACTTTGTTACTCAATGTATCGAATCGAGCAGCTAACGTGAGCTAACGTGAGCTGGCGTGTAATGGATTAGGATTATGGCGCCGTGCGCTGCAGGGAAACCCCGGCAGTGCAGCCTCCACCTCGTGACGTCACCACTTACGTATGTACCTGTCATAGTTCATCTAGAATTACTGTTGAGTCACAACTTTGAATTATTTATGGGCAGTCGATATTGGAGCAGTGGTGGCCCAGTAATACGGCCTCGACTTACGAGTTGTAGATCGTGGGTTTGAACCCAGCTAGGCTTAGGCTACTTTGTGTATTTTTTTCTACGGCGAAGGGAGACATCGTGGGGAGATGAAAAAGAAATTACTTGACCTATCTCCTGTGGTACAGGATTATCCTAGGATAAGGTTATATGTACTAGAACAGACATATAATATTGCATCAAGATTAGCCTTGTATAACTTGTATTTAACCCATTTTAATCAATTACTTCCTACTTTTGACGGCATTATTGACTTAGGGCTGATTGATTGATTGTGGCACACACAGAACAAACATTTATATGATCTAAAATCAAATACAAGTTATACTTAGCCTTATAACGTTTATTGAAAATATATGTGTGGGATTTTTAATAACCGTATTTTTAGTTTTATCATACGTAGTCTCGGCATGCAGTAGAACTAATAAAACTTTGAGATATGAGCGATTCCCCGCCAGCCGGAGATATTAGAAAATGGAGGTTTAACTTCAAATTCGGACTGAAACTGGCGTCTGAGGAAAAATTCACGAGAAATGGCGGCCGAGTTTTAAAATGAGCTGGATTTTATTTAGATTAATTTAAAAGATTATTACTTTAGTCGTGATAGTGAGTCAGGTTTTCCAGTCGTCGCGAACATCTAGTCATAGTATTATAATTTTCATTTAACATTTCTGTGGCATGTGTTATCATCTTAAGTTAGGAAGCGAGTTTCATAGATGGTGTTAAATCTGAGAAAACAGTAATAACTAGACGGTGTTACGTAACGCTTATAATTCTACACAGACAAATATAACTAACGTGAAATAATGAGTCACTACTACTGGACTAAGAGCACTCATCATCACAGCAGTAGAGCTGACGAGTGCTCTATCGATTCCCGTCGGATACAAACTTATTAAAATTTTCAATAGTGCCGCAGTAATTAGATTTATATCAAACTATAGTTGTTGCCAGTGGCTCTGCGCGCTACAACTCGAAAACTATCTCACAGAAACAGAATAAACTAGGTATGTGTTAATTCAGGTTATCAACAATCTGTGTACCAAATGGGCGTTTTTTCATTAGACGGCACGGCAAAGGCGCGGCGCCGGCATAGTGCCGGTGCGGGGAAGCAAAATTGTATGAACGTATGTAAGTGCAAAAACGAGCCAAACGTTTGCATTCATTTTTGTTTCTCCGGCACCGGCACGGCGCCGTCGGCATTGCCGTGACGTCTAATCGAAATTCGTTGAGTAATTTGTGTGAAAGGGTAATAAACATCCTGACACATTTATAACATAAAGAAAGACAGATAAGATTAATGAAATAATCACACTCTTTTACATACATCCAACTCTATGTAACCCTTCAGGGATTTCAGGCGCGATGTTATATGTGAAAATAAACAGTATTCAAACAAACAGTTTACCGATACCTGCGCGTGACTCGTGTAACAAGCAGAAAGAGCGGTGCTGTGTGAACACGGCTTAATGATGATCATGGCGACCGGCCGGCCGGCACGCGCGCACACCGCACGCACGTCTAGATGTTACCGGTGTAATATGTTGTTTGTGTTCATCATTTTATGAACGTTACTAATTTAACTTGTCAATAAATTATATGACCGTTAGCTTGTCTTTAATAAGCTTGTGACTTTGCACTGTGAAGGCACACGGCTCCTTTTTTGAGAAAGAAAAGACGGATAGACTATCACGCGGATCCAGAATGGAATTGTAAGATGTGTACCCTTAGCACGAATTTTCACTCTTTTACTTTACAGCGTCTTTCCAGTATTTACAGCGTTTCTGTATGAAAAAATGGAACAGAGCCTCTGGTGTGCGAAGAAGGAACTAATGTTTTCATTGAAAATTGTCAATTATAAATTGTCAAAGTTCCAGTTTACTTTACGTCTCAAATACTGAAAATTCGTGATAAGGGTGTGTGTTCGTGTTTTGACCCTGACTCTAGTCTAAGTCAGAGTGACAGAAACAAAGCCGACGATGGATCGAGCTGATGATGTGGTCTTAGAGGTTTGGGTTTTTCGATGTACAGGTGTCATGATGTTTTTATTCTCCATTTTGAGAGAAGTAAATGGTGGAATAAAATTCAGAAAAAAAGGTTTTGTTTGGATTGGAATTTTATAAGAACTCTTACGTACCTATATGTTGAAAGGAATTGACGACCATTTCTCTATCATTTTGATCGATTAAACAATTAAGTAAGCTTTCATGTGTAAATAAAATAATTGTACGAAAGAAACAGTACCATAATGATTTAATTTTGAGATCAATATTGTAACATTATTCTGTTAAATAAAGGAACAAATATTAAAACTCAAACAACAATAACAAATTACTACAAAATCGAAAAAAATATCGAAAAATGCTAACAATTACGTAGCTCTACAGTCTTTTACTGGCCCGTCAAAGTAATCTATTTACTATACAAAACTGTCCCGATGCAGCTTACGGCTTGAGTGAGAGCTTTCAATATTGACGGCTCGTGTCATAGAAAACTCCGGATTTTTCAGGAGAATTCGGAACAAAATTAACGACGCGGAATATCAACCGCTGACGTAAAATTGAAGCTTCACTTTTATAATAACGTTTTCTTCGACCTTCTTTAAACTTTGCATATGTTTGGAGCTCAATGAAGCCTATGTGTCAGTTATCCGTCTAACAAATGATTGTTTTATATCTTAATGTAAAAAAATGGCTTTTAAGGTCACGAAAAAAGATTAGTATCTTACACAGGAAATAGATTTTTATCTCGTAGTGAAACTTACTGTTGCTCAAAATGTAAATTTTTTAAGGCAAAAGAGTAACGTGTAAACCTTCACATTTTTTCAATCAGTACCAAATTATTTGATAGGTAAACGTAATAATTTACAGTCGTTCCCAGAGTTATCCGCGGTGTTGCCAGCGGCAATGAAATATGGCCGCGCGCTAAATTGAATGCTGACTTTTTGGTGTTGGCAACTTTGAGTTTGGCCAAATTAAGAGCGAGAATTTATGGAATGAGAGTTCTCGGTTGGGGGACACAAATTGATGACATTCTGCTCGATGTCCACGCGCTCGAGGGAGACGATTAATTGCTTTGGATTCTCTTTATTTACTTAAATTATTATTAGCTTTGTTTAAGCATTTTCCAAGTATTTTAAAGACTGACTATGAAGTAATCTGAATACGGCGCACTTGTGTCATGTCTGCTCACTTCTGGCGGAGTGTGTTGTGTCGATTTCAAATTCATACTTTTTGATTACCACGTTTTCATAATTATACCCCCTGAAAATGTTCACCGATTCTCCATTTTGGCTGAAGTTTTCAAAAACATATTTTGCTAGATTTAATCAACATATTTTGTTATTCAAAAAATTCATTAAAACTGTTGTACCTTGTTCACACTTTCCTTAAAGGAATTTGTATTACCTAGCTCTAATTGAATCATTAATCCGTCAAATCAGAAAATGTTAAAAAGGTCCCTTTATTAAAATGAAACCTAAAGATTCAAGGATCTCTAAAATTGAGTAAAATAGATAATAATGTACGTTACATTACATTGAACATTATCGCGACAACATTAAAATACGGGGTGAGTTGTGACACTACAAAATTCGCTATAAAAGTAAGGGTGGGTACACACGCTCCATACGCGCGGCCGCTGATACCGTTTACGAGCGTAGTTGGCGTATGCGACGCGTACTAGCGCTGTTACTGCGCGTATTAACGGCGTGTCACTTATCAGACAGATCGTGTGTTTATGGCCATTTTATCTTCAAGAGTAAGCTTTATATACGTTAGTAGTGCTCAAGATAACAATGGCTTGTTCTAATATAAATTTAATCGCTCAAGATGATTACCCACATTTTCGGTTAAAATTGTTATTTCCATTTTGTACTTATTAATAATAATTGATACTTTATAAATGGGATGTAAAATATTCTTGTCAATAAATGTCAAATATCTCGAATAACAATATAATAATCTAATATCTAAGTATTATCTCACAACTCGACACAAAGGTATTACAATAAATTGTCATTATCAGTTTAAGAACCAATAATAAAACCGGTTTTACCTGTAGACCTAAATACCCAAATAAAAATTGGAGTAACATCAACGTAAAATCGAAACGTCAAATTAATTGAACGCGATCCTGATGGGCGTTTAACTAAATATTGGTTGAATTTGTAACGTTTAGGTGTCGAGGACTGTTGCCACGTATTACGGCACAAGTGCTTATTTCAATTTGTTTACACGAAGCCGGGTAATGGCGCTCCCGTGAGCCCGCGGCGGCGGCGGCGCCAGGCGGGCCACAGCTGACTGGGAATTCATTATTATTATTTATGACAACATTATGAACACGTTCTCGCGCTAACGCATGAATTAGTGATCGTATTGTAGCTTTGATTGCTAAAATTAATGTGTCGTGTTAGGTTGATTGTTTTTAGTTAATTATTATTTCTTATGCGGTTTTTTGTCAGTCAATAAAATAAGCATCCTTAATGAGGATATTATGGACACTGGTTTACTTCATAAAATAAGGTTTTATAGTTTTACTAAATGAATTTGAAATCCCAGCACACTCCGTTTTTATAAATTGGCAGCAAAAGTTTTATTTCGAACAACAATTGTTGATTTATTCCAACTTTCAGCTCAATAAAAATAGTGTAATAACAATTCTCTATACTAATAACAAAATATTTTGTTCAACCAACATAAAAATATTCTCAAAACTAAAAGATGTAGGTAATAGAATTATAAATGATTACGTTTGCATTGCGCAACCTCGTGTTACGAGTATTTCCCTTGTGAAATGTTCCATTCGAGTTATATTTTTATTACACGAACAGCACATGTGCCATCATTACAAAAACTTGCTTGGAACCACTTGGCGCGAACGAAAACACGAGCCAATTATAAATTAGAATCTGAACGAACTCGCGCCCGTGCATCGCGGCCATTGTCTATAACACACCTCGCGAAATAATTTCAATTAAAATTCTGTTCTATTTGCTGTAAAGTTGTTCGGTCAATTTTATATTGTACGCATATCGAAATATTAAAAATCCTCGTTTAATTGCTGTGTATAGCGGTAACACGACGTCAGACCAATTTGTATGGTAATCGACGCGACATAGTTGTGTACACAGCTTTATTTGTTTTGCGTTTTTATTGTTAATTGATTGAGGTAGCCCTAACTGTTGCTGTCGGCTCTTTTATTATTATTGTGCATATTAAATTAAAGAGTTACGGCGGTTATCAATATAATGGGTCTATTGGGTTGTGGCAGGTTCGAGAGAGAGCCCGCTACTGAATAATAGGTGCAGTCGAATGGTTTGATTTATACTTCTGCGCGACAATGTGGAAAGAACGCCTGGCTAATCAGATGAACACAAAAGGTAAAACAAACAACCGTGAATAATACCCTCTTTGTATATCGTGAACTTTTTAACGAGATGCACATTTTAGGCATGTAGTGTCGATACCAGTAAATTGAACCAATTAAAATTCACAGTTTCAATTGGAAAATTGAATATTAATTCGACTGAAAAAACACATACATTTATGATTTTTGGAATGAAATTCGAAGAATCGGCAAAAGAGTATCGATATTGGAAGTTTGGCATTGAAACGGGATTCAGGTATTCTTAAAATGGTCGATCCCTTTGTTTGTTAGCTTGCAGATTTTAATGTATAATATTTGGAAACCACAATTAAGTGAAGTTATTACCACTAAAAATTCCCAATTGACATGTTTCTCAAGTAATATGAGACCAAAACCATAAAATTGAAAAATGGACCAAGTTCGGTCGGAAAGAACGAATGAAATCGTCGGCTTCGACAATTAAAGTTGTGAGATCTATAGGGGTTGCAAGTTCTACAGAAGTTTTTTAAATCATTGCTACTGGGTTGGACAGAGGCTTGCGATGGTATGCGCTAATGTTTCTTTATACTAAATAAGGCGATTACAGGACACGTGAGATAAGCTATACAGGAACATAATGTTTAACAAGAATAATTATGATGACAAGCAATTTATATCATCACACATGTTCATTGTGAAGCAAGATTGAATTAGTACTATAGTGGTTTTGAAGTAGTTTGTATTAATTAATAGAGATTGTAAACCCAAAAGTTTGATCACGTACAATCCACGCCCTTATATACAAAGTGCTTTACCAATACTTTTATTAAGCGCATAGCTAAGGAGTTGAATTTCCAAGTGAGGTCATTGTTTCCTGATAGCTATACGGTTGATACGAGTATTTTTTAATCCAGAGTGAACAGGTTACTTTTAGGTGAACATGCTTCACCGTCAACCATTATCAACTACCTTAGGGCGTTATAGTGGTCCAACACCAGTCCATAGTAAAACAAAAAAGTTTCATATTATCTATGTCGAATTAGGAATTGTTCACAGTATCTACTTGCGAATCCGCAAGAAAAATGGTGTCTCTTTTAAACAACAACGATCTAAATTCGCTAGATAACTGTCACCATTTGTACTTCCACCGACACAAAACTAGAAAGGCCCCATTTCCTAACAAACGGAACAAACCGCGATAATCCTCGGTATTACCAGCCTGATCCGGAACACTGCACTTTTCTCACGACAGATTACGGGACTAGACCTCTATGAATAAACCCAGTCTTTGCGGGATATTATTCATGCTGGCAACTTCGTCCCAGTACAATATAACACAGAAGGCCAACTTTCAAACAGTTCGTGGACTTAACACTGTACTGACATGATACCAATTGTAGTTTTTTAACAGAATTTTTATTTGTTGAAGTGACCACGAAAATGTGAATGTATTGATGGGTTATTTAAATTTTAACTTTCTTTCTGTATCGAATGGGAATGACCACTCGTTGTCCAACCGTTGGTGTCACAGTTAATCAAAGCACTTGTGACACAGATTATAGAGATCGAGCTTAAAGCCTCATTTAGACGATGCAAGAACTCGCACGCGAGTTGCGTTACATTGCGGACTTTATGGGTACAACAAATTCAGTTGATCAAACAAATACCGCAATGTAGTGAAACTCGCATGCGAGTTCTTGCTCCGTCTAAATGAGGCTTAAGGGAGAGAAGAGAAACGTACAGCGTATCTTTCTCATCTATTAGAGGGACTGATCTTCAGTGCTCTTCTTAAACACAGTCTTGTGACTTGGTGGCCGTAGCGCTTACTCCACGCTGGGACTAATGTTGGCTATTCACTAAGCTACTAAAAGCGAAACTAGCGCTCGCCACTCGCGCTTCGCGATAAGACGATCTCAAAGCCGATTCGTCGAAGAGCACGAGGTAGAGTCCAGCGATGAGATTTCTTATAGAGAATGGCAAAGCGAGTCAGTACCCTTAGCACGAGTTTCCAGTATTTGAGACGTAGGGTAAACTGGAACTTTGACAATTTCAAATTGAGAATTTTCAAGGAAAAAATTTGTTCCTTCTTCGCACACCAGAGGCGCTGTTCCATTTTTTTCATACAAGAAACGCTGTAAATACTGGAAAGACACTGTAAAGTAAAAGGGTGAAAACTCGTGCTAAGGGTACCGTGGTACTTCTGTTTAAAAGTTGCAGTGTTCCGACTAATACCTAATTATGTGTGTAGAACATCTTTGTGCGGGATGTGGGTCAGATTGATAGCAAACAGACGCGCTCGTACGTTGGTTATGATCCACAAACAACATGGCGGGCTGGACAGTGTGACTTCATATCCTTTGTGGGCTGCGAAGTCCAAGTAATGCCTTGTCGGATAAAACAGGCTTTTAAAAGTGACGAGAATTTTTCAATTAAGGGTTGTTTACAGGTGTCGCGAGACTGTCTATCTATATGTATATATATTATCTAACTGTGATCCTGGGACGTTAAGGGCTATTGAAGACATGCGATGGATTTTAGTCCGTACGAGTCTGGGGTACGTATCTAAACGTGAAACCCGTAGCTTCGACTAACGTTTCGGGTGTTTCATTATGGTTTTATTATAGTTAGTGGTACGAATTGAAAAAAATGTGACAATATGATAGGACAGTTGTCCGACACCCGATGTTTAGTCAGAACTTATGAATAGTAGGGTTCAATCAAAAGTTAAGAGTTACTTTCGTATTGGCCAGTATTTTTCGGGTTGAGAGTAAACCCCTGACTCATTTGATGATTTTATCAATTAAAAAAATGTATACAGGTTTGAAAAACTGAAAGATTGTACTCTACCTGAGTTATACTAAACAAAATGTGGCTTTAGTTTTTATTTATTTTGCCATATTTCATGCAAAAATCGTCAAAACCGTGACAAACAAAGATAGATTTTCACACTATTGACACAAAAGCCCACGGTGTACCCACGACCCCCATAAGCACCTGAACACGGAGCACAGTGTTTTTCTTCACACTTCTTATGGAAATCCTCGCCAGAAGGATTTCTGTGAAAGATTATTTTGTATCAACAAGGGAAGCGTCGAGTTTCGAACGACTCGCGCTAAACAAATTACGTGATCATTTATCATTTGATATTAGATTTAATGACGAAAAAGGCCTTGGTTTTCAATCCTATTTTCTGATTTTGCTGTTAATTCGAAAATATGGAAATACTCGTATCTTTAACTGTTACTAGGCGGATGTTTTTATAAGTCGTCAAGTGTTGGTCAAACGATAATTTCTTCTAGCTTTTATCACAGATTAAATAACTTTGGCTTTGAAAAGTCAT
This sequence comes from Agrotis segetum, assembly GCA_036375495.1. Lineage (NCBI taxonomy): Eukaryota > Metazoa > Arthropoda > Insecta > Lepidoptera > Noctuidae > Agrotis > Agrotis segetum. The sequence goes on from JAQSVV010000002.1 coordinate 295,117, forward strand.
CGCCCACCGTGTGGCATTTACGATCGGAATCACCAAGATGGAAGACTCCCACAATTTTGTCCTTTATAAGGCTTAAGGCAGTCATTTTGAAAATCTAAGTTTTGAGACTCCTAGCACTCGTAGTAACGAAATTTCATACAAACTATCATCCCCAAAAAACCCCTTTGGAGTTGAATTTCTCTAAATCCCGTCTTAGTGAGCACATATTATGTTCTAAAAAGAACCCCGATGTGAAATTTTAAACTGCTGGCGCTTATAGTTTTCTTGAGTTCGCGTGATGAGTGAGGGCCTTTTAGCTTTTATATCGAAAGACGACACAAAGATGAGACACATATCTATGAAAACAGTGTTGCTAGTCTAATGTAAATAAATCTAGTTACGAGTCTGGTTCCACATTAGTTGGCTAAGCAAATTATCGTGGATCGCCATTAACAAGTCCGTCACGTCGCGCACCGTGTACCAGGCGCGCACACAACTGAGGAACTAATCACCTTGTAACGGTCAAACAACTTCCAACACCATGTTGATATAAATGAGCTTAATTTTAAAAGCTTTTGTGTGTATTATTAGCAGATGAGGGAAAACTGGAAAAGCTAATTTTAAATTGTTAATGGTCAGTGTAATTTTTGCAACAGGTGTAAGTGATAACAATATATTTATGACTACTAATATTTTACTGATAACGATGCAAGGCCATTGGGGTTTATGTCCAGCAGTGGACGAATACAGGCGCTCATGATGATGAGAGGAGTTAATAATTCTTTAAATATCGCTTGTATTTTTAACAGCCACCCGATACTGCACATTAAACAGAATATAAACAGTAATTAAGAATCAGTTATGAATATGTAAAACTGCTGCATAATTACTTGTTGTTAAAAGCATACCGTATCATCACATCACTGATATTCAGAATACATTATTTTTCGCGAGTGCTGCGTCCCGCAACTATCCGCGAGTCCCGCAGTCCGTGTCCCGGGGGGATGGGAGACGGTCCCGTATAATAACGCGTGCCCCCGAATTAATTATGAGTGTAAATTGTTCCAGATTTATGAGAAAGAAGATGTCTGGCCACTGCTCCGCTGTCATCGATGGATTACATTATCTTTTATTAAATAGTGTCTTTGTTCAAAATGGCGATGGATAATCCATTTCGCTGTAGAAGTACAGCCCTACTGTGTATGTTAATATCATGAATATTTTTTGATTACTTAACAATACCCGTCATTGGCTTTCTTTAAGAACCAAGTTTTGTTTAAAAAGTTAATGGAACCCAACAAAAATAAAATAAGCAAATATATACAACAATACTTAACTGATCGTTCAGCAACCGTGGAGGCACACGATAAAACGAAACAAGAAAGATTTAAAGTTTTACATTAAAACAAAGTTAAATCCATTTTTGCATTCCAGGTTACTGGGTTAAGCAGAAAAAAAAATAAGGAGGGTGTTTCTCATTAAACTAGCGAGCGAGATAAAAAATTTGAGAGAGAATAAGTAAGAGATCTCGGTGCGCTGTGCTTCATACAAATGTTAATAGTCACCGCAGGAAATAAGAAAAATATTCTAAAGAATGAGTTGGCTGCGAACTGCTAATGAATCTCGCCACTTCATTAGCGAAAATTTTACATTGTACTATTTGTACATTGTACTTTACTTGGAGGACTTAAGAGTTTCTGAGTTGAGAACTGTGGTTAAATGAAAAAGATACGTAAAAAAGGTAGCTATAGTTTTGGGTCTTCCAAGTCAAGAGTTAGGCACTGCGCCAATCTTGCTATCAAATCCTCCAGGACACTAAAGGTTTGAGGCTCACACAGCCGCGATGTTTATAAATCTCGCATAAGCATTAGTTGCACTACCCTGCAACTAATGCTTATATAATATCGTGAAAGCAATACTAAGGCTAGCCGCACGCACAAAATAATATTGACAATAAAGTACGTATTGTCAATAACACCGGCGTGTGCGGTCTTGCATTGACAATATTATTTTGTGTGTGCGGCTAACCTAACATCTATTATGCCGTACGTAGTTTTAACAAAGAGTTAATAATGTTGACACTGTTCACTTAGACGTGGATGCTTTACCGATCGTACCGTAAGAGTACGAGTAATTCAGCTCCTGGAAACTGATATAGACCAATAATTCCCGTTAAGCCACATCCTACAGTGAATGTCCTACTTCTTTCATAAGACATCACGAAGCTAGTGTTGATATTTGTCGCAGAACCAACACGGTGACTGCAACAAGTCGCGGTACATGTCGCCAAGTCCCGCGGTGTGGTTTGTCGGCCATGATACCTCTCATTAGCGCCGCGCGCCGGCCGCCGCTCTCAACTTTGTAAAGCCTTTCTTTTTATGTTTAACTGAGATAAGAGTGTTATGTCTACTTTAAAAGATTCTCTCCACCACATTACATTTTTTTCCCTATTTCTAAAGCTTTAAGTGCTTATTTTTAATTCAACTTAAATGAATAACTTTGTGGCCCAGTAGTTTCAGCTCTGGCTTTTCAGTTGTGATGAGGTCTCGGGTTCGAATCTCAGTCTAATTATTTCGGTAATTTATTTCATCCCCAACTCTCAAAACGATGTGGCTTGTCCCAGAACAAAAACTTTGAAGGCATGATGTGAAATCTACGAAACCGCACTGGGCCCACGTGATGGATTATGAGTCTCTCCCTCTGACAGAAAGTATGGCCTGTGTCCCAGCAGTGGGAACATTACAGGCTGATGATGATGATGATGATGAAGTTTACTTAGCAATCGAGGGTTATAATTCTTTTTAAGTTTTTTTTTTCCGAACTGTTAGATCATAATAGGTAGTGGTTACTGAACAATGTGTGAACTTTAACAAGTTATTTTTGAATTAATTTGTGTTTGTTCCATATTTGTTTACATTAACGTTTGTTTCGTGCGCCTGTCGTCAGGGGTCCCTCGGGAGCACTCCGGGTCTCCGGAGGTTTACCTGAACTTTACATGAGAGCCCTTCTAAAGGGTTTTCCTGCTTCAACTCTTAGGACGGACGACACTTGAAATAAATGTGATTTTTCGATTAGTAATATCTCATTCGAAATCATAACGTTTTGAGAGATCCAATGTATTCATCTTTTTTTGTCTTGAAATTTCCATTGAATTCATTTTTTTTTTAATAGTTGCGCCACACTAGGAACTTCTCCTGGGTTGTGGGTGCGTTTACAAACATATAGACTTACGTACATAAACACCCAGACCAGGAACAACAACTTCGTCGTCGTTCGTCGGTCGTACAAATTTTTGTTCTGTGCGGGGATCGAACCCGAGACACGCAGCACAAAAGTCTATCACTCACTTTGCCAACCATATCGACAATAAAGCATTGAACTAAAAAGACAATTAAGTATATGACTTAAATATTTTTGTAAACTAGAATACAAATATTTATGACTTTGCTATGCAACATAAATCCTTCTTGTATCTAAATTCTTTTTTTTTTAAATGAGAATCTCCAGACTATTGCCACAGTGAACGTTCAAAAGATCGTCCTCATTGTAAGATGTCATTAAAAGATCTAAGCGAGTCTATATTCGTGCACAAATAAATAATATTTCGTGTCGCAATATGAAATATCGTCAAACAGTATGTAAAGGGCACACAGCCCGCGGACATCATTTATTACAAGAAGGGTCGCGCCTTATTGAGCCAATTGAAAAATTATTATTTATATCGAATGGTTCCGTCACATTTACTGAGGTAAATGAATCTAAATTTATAGTAACTACACCCAGTTGAACTTTTGAATTGTAAGGAGTTGTTTTGAATTGCTGTGAATGTTTGAAACAAGTCAGTAATTATTTTTGAATATTGATTAGAAGTTCAAACTATTTGTTGAATTTGAGTTTTTTTACTAGTGTGGGGCAACCTATTTTTAAAATTTTAAAAGCTTCTTGTGCTACGTTGCCAGCTTTGCTACGCCGTAGTAGGCCGCCGTCACTGCTACGCCGTAGTAACGCCGTTACTGCTACGCTGTAGACGCGTCGTTATTGCTACGCCGCAGTTGCGCTGTTATGCTACGCCGTAGCAACGCCGTTAGTGCTACGCCGTAGTAACGCCGTTAGTGCTACGCCGTAGTAACGCCGTTAGTGCTACGCCGTTGTAGCGCCGTTAATGCTACGCCGTAGTAGCGTCGTTATTGCTACGCCATAATTAGCGCCGTCATTGCTACGCCGTAGTAGCGTCGCTATTGCTACGCCGTAGTAAGCCGTTATTTGCTACGCCGTAGTAAGCCGTTATTTGCTACGCCGTAGTAAGCCGTTATTTGCTACGCAGTAGTAATATCGTTATTTGCGACGCTGCCTGCCGCCGTAGTTAGGCCGTCTTTTGCTACGCTACGGTAGTCAAATAATAATGAGGCACAGCATAAAAAGTACTCTATCAATTCCAAAATTCTAAGTAAATTCTAAACCGACTAGTGGATGAAACGCTGCTACATTCTCTTACTAACAGTATTCGTATTGTTAAAAAATACTGTATTTTTAAAATGTATTTATCAGTGGTTGGTCCTTCATCATCCGATACAAGACAATGGCTGTCATTCCTCCCTGTTTGGTTAAAAGTGGACGAGTTTTTTTTTTTTTTTACACGAATATTAACGCTTTTTTTTAAGTTATTTCAATAAATAAAATGGAAGAAAAAAATCGACCTTGTCGAATATTGCCAATTGGTAACGCGTCTGGTGTACTGAATCTGATGCAAATTCTACTCACAACGTTTTAATTTTTTTCAAGTCAAAATAGAGTTTGATGACTAATGTTTTTTTATTTACTATTGTCATACAACTTCTTTTTTTAAACTTTGCTCGACGCTAGGAATTATTCCTGTATCATGAGTGCATTTGCAAAAATATAAACTCACACGGTAAGCAAATGTAAGAGACTAATAAACGATGTTTTTTTTGACATACTCAAACGCCCAGACCCGGAACAGCAACATATAGATCATATAAATATTTCGAATCGAACCCGCGACATGCAACGTAGCAAATTCTTGATATTCTAATACTATATACAGACGCCAGAAGGTCAACCAACAAGAATCTGTCAAATTTTACCAATCAAAATTAACCTTCCATTATTGTGATAAGGTTCAAAATCTATCAATGAAATTTGAAAGAGTGAGGTAGGTTGATGTGCTGTCTATACTTCCAGTACTTCACGGTGCGGCGGAGCTAAATAGAAATACGCCAATCTACATCACATCTTATTCTCGAAATAGAAATGAATCCGATTGCTTCAGTCGTCAAGTCACAAAGCATCCATTGTCGGCTAGTTGCAAAGTCGTGTTCATCTATTTGATGTGCCGACAGTATGTGCTGCAGCGAACAATGCGCGGTAGTGCTGTTCCGTGTCGCGAGGCGAGGGCACCGCGAGCACAACACTACTAACTTGTTCAATTGGAGACTTTCTCTGCAGTTTCCTTTCCGACTGATTTTTGACCCAAGTTCGAGTATTGATTAGATAGTTTTTTTTTGCATACTAGCTTCTTTGGGAGGCTTTACAGTAGGTAAAATATATGTGTATGTGTGTGTGAAGTAGAGTGGTTGTAGCAAAAGCAGTTGGATTTACCGACTGCTTTTGCAATTCCTGTTTTGTGCATACTGGTTGGTTCTAGTTATTACTTATATCATTATTTTTTTACCTTAACTTCGCCCCAGAGGAGGAATTTCTCTCGTTTGTATTTTGATAACATTTTTTTTTCACAATCTCGTTTACTTTGTATTAGTTAACAAGGTGATAGATTATGCAACTAACATTATATCTTTACACAGGTTTTACCCACACCGATCAGTGCAGACCCGCCGCCTATCTGCCCCGACAACCTGCTTATAAAGTGTTTTTGTAGATAAAGATTGACAATTTAACGTCATAGAACGTTTGGAAGTTTATCAGAGCACGATGAAACTCGGAACTTCTGCCAATCTCATTATATAAATCAGTATAAAAAACTTCTCCAGTTAATTGAGCAATTAAAATGGAAGTAAAAATAAAAATGTCCGCTGAATGTATTAGAGAGCCGCCCACAAGCAGAGATTAATGAATTAAATTCATTTCATCCGAAATTCAAACGAGGCCCGTTACTTGCCCGGACTCGAACCCCCGGCCTGCTCAATTAGGTGCCCCTTCATATTTGTGGCTATGGTTTAAGGGTAAATGATGTTACTGCTTAAAATAATCCAATACTAGCTTATGCTTCTGGGTTCACCGCATTGAGTAAGGAAGTCCAAACCCGTGTCCGAGGCCTGTGGTGTTCCCGAAGGCAGCTTACTTAACTTTGACAGGCCTGTTGGTCTAGTGGTTAGTGACCGTCACTGCTATGCCGGAGGTCGTGGGTTCGATTCCCACACAGGACAAATGGTTTTGTAACGAGCATGATCATTTGTTCTGTGTCTGGGTGTAATTTATCAATAATACATATGTATTTAGAAATATATACGTAAGTTTATCAGTTGTCTAGTACCCGTAACACAAGCTCTGCTTAGCTTGGGACTAGATGGCGTTGCGTGATAGTTGTGGAATATTATTATACATCAGGGGTGGTCACATCCAGACACGATAAAAAATTGAACGAAGTTTTCCGGACTCTGATCTTTTCCTAGCGGTTCTTTAAGAGTGCAACTAAAGCCATGTAAACTACATAAGTCAGTCAGCAAGTATAAGCTCTGTCCTCGACGCCACTTGACTAATTCTCATGTAAACACACACTAGCAGCCTGCCAGTGCACACTGGTTCAGTACAATAGTACCGCGGATTACGTCTCGATCGCCTGTCGATACCTAATCCCGTTAGCTATTGTCGGTTAAGCCATGCCTTGTACATTGAAATGTGGGTTTAAATGCTCATATCATTGTGTAATTATATTGAAGACAGACTAATAGAAATTGAATTTAATGGGAATTGAAATTAAGTTCAATTCAGAATTATTTAACTCAAATGCGAACATATTATTTAGTGTTAATAACTTGGTTTCTAATACAATCGAAATAAATTGCTGTTATAAATGCGAAAGTTTCGATGGATGGATGTTTTGTTAAAGCTGAATAGATTCTATTGAACTTTGGCTCAGAGATAAGTCAATTTGGAATAACACATAGAATACCATTTATCCCGATTACAAAACTTAGTAATAAATAAACTAAACGAATGTGGTTGATCCCTCGTTAGGAAGGCTTGTCGTTTGAAGAGAATGTCTATTTCGAAAGGAAGATAATTATGCTTAATGAAATTTTTACCTTCCTCCGTGTAAAGAATCACGGAAAAAAAGTATGCATGTTTGGCGAAAAAAAAGTATGTCCTTTTAAAAGACAGGGACTAAACTGTGAGCTAAAGTTAGTACATGTTTAGTTATTAAAGACAATTTATATTAAAATAAACTATCTTCATTACACAACACACTTCATCTAAACAGGCAGTGCTTGTGTCTGATGAATTGTCTGAGATTGTTCACAAACACTCACGTTTAATTACACGCAAAATTTTCCTTCTACCAAGATAATACTTGTCACTTCCAAAACTCAGGCGTTTTTCAATGGTTTCGAATCCATTGCGCGCTCTCTTAGAACAAAGAGAAGCGTACAATGGCCACGTGGTTCAAACTATACGTAATTTTGCGAATAAGGCGCTGGTCCTAAATAAGGAGTGTTCCAGACGTTAGCCACCTTTTGTGCGGCATAATGTGTTCCTTACAAACTGTATTGTGTGTAGTCGTCGCGTTTCAGATGAATTGTGTATTGTTTGTGTTCTCGTTTGCGTTTTCTTGAGCGGCGCGTGAGTCGCACAATCGATTTGATAAGTGAAATGTATTGTTCCTATACAATTTTAACTTTTACATCGAAAATGTATTGTATTATTTTTCATAGCAGTTGCTTTGTTAAACCTGTCATATCCTCATGTTATAAATTCCCAAAAAAAAATATGGATATGATAATAAAATTGATATATTATCACACATATAAAAAAAAAACACCATATAAAAAAAATATATCAGAAGTGATTGAGATATAATTTTCTTTATTTTTTTGAAGTCTGACAAAAACTTCAAGTTGTCAAAACTTTATTGTTTTAGGGTTTAATAGAACTTAAATTGTTTTACGCACTACTACAAAACTTCTAAATAACTACGCGTGTATTCTTCCGTCATTAATTGAGTTAAAATAGGAAATTAATCTTTAAAATTTAATCTCATAAAATATTAAAAATAGGAAAGCTCATCCATCATAAAATTGATTTTGTCCTTACTTGTACTCGTGGCACACTATCATCTAACTTAACTCTATAAAATATAATTGGTTGTCCCTTCCATAACAAGTCACGTCTGCCTAATGAAATCCGCGAGTGTATCTAACTTCGGCGCTCGTCGGGAGTTTCCGGACGTGTTCGGCTCTGAGCTCACGCACATCTCACGAGCACAGCTTTAGTTCAACTCAGTTTATTGTGAAACTTGTAATACGGTTACATATGACTAACTTTGATTTGAATAGAAGATACTTTTAGTTTTGATTTAAGAGACACATTTCTTATCAGTGTGCTTAGTGCGAGCTTTTTTACGTTGAAGCGATAGTAACGTTTAACCGCGTTTGGCGCGTTGAGAGTTCTAACGACCTTGCAGCCGGCCAATAGGAGCGCTAAACGCGGTTAAACGTTACTATCGCGTCAACGTAAAAAAACTCGTATTAAGCACACAGGGCAAGATTCAGATGAGTTTTTGAGTGAGAACTCATTTATGGGTGGAATGCTGCACTGAAAGCCAAACAGCGCGCTTGGTGTGGCGCGACGCTAGCGTTTCCTTGGCGTGTGTGGTCCTGTTATACGTCAGCGTTGGCGTGGCGTGTTTATTGTGACGACTTACATAATATTATATTTCCATAGTAAGCACGCTAAGGACATGCCACGCTACCATCGCTCCGCGCCGATCTCTCTATTTCGAAAAGCTTTTATTACAAGAAAGCTCAACTACTTATATCTCAGCTATTCATGAATTATTTTCCTATAGTCCTTATTATAATTGTGTGATAGAAATATCAAATACATAGTTGAAATTTTGGTACTGAAAGGGACGAAAAAGATTTAGATAATAAGGCATTGAACTCATGCCTTTTACGTATGGGAGTTAGTAAAAACTACCTAACACCCTTACACGTACCACCCCCTCTGAATTTGTCCTATTACCCAAAGGTTGTCTATAAGATATAGCTATCAACGTTAAACCACCGTTTTAACCGTACATTTAGTAATAATTAAAAAATCTGTGTAATTATTTTAGTATGCAATAAAGAATGTTCTATCTATCAATACACTTTCCTGTCGTTAATACATCTGGTCAGACCAGGAGGGGTATTACAACCTCTTAAAACCAGGCTTGTTCCAGTGAGTGAACGAGATGGCGCTAGAGGACTAGTATAGCTCTGTCACTTTCACTCGCCGGAATAAGTCAGGTTTGTAGATGTTGTAATGCACGTCAACGGCACGTCTGTTGTGAGTACGACGCACGTGACTTTTCTAAAGAACCTCACCAATATTGTCATAAGTAGGATTATATTTAGTACCGAAGTAACGCGTGACGTACTAACTTTTACCATTATATTTATATCAACGAAACCTGTCAATTTATCGAACTGATAATTACGTCATTACTGAAATTACAGCTCGTGTGTAGCTCATGATGGCCGGTTGGAAATACATCCATTATACTCGTACATGGACATCGAATTTTGACATTTCAGCCAAATAGGTTATGTTGAGCCAAAGTTGAGTTAGATATTTGTTATCTACGTTATGGGTCTAACTAGAACTCTTCAGCATATTAATCAAGCAATACAGTAAATAAATTGATAAAGTACAATTATTTGACATTGATATAAGCAACATTTCTAAAGTGGCGTTTTAAGATCCCCAGTCTAAAATATTCAATTTTATTCTTTTCACTAAGTGATACTTAAATAAATGCCTTACATGACCAAACTTCAATTATCTTATCTCGAAGCTTTATACGAATTATTATTGTCGATTATACAAAACGATGGTAACCCACATCTTTATAATATTGGATTGTTCTCCCGTCTGTTGAACTGATTGATGTCTAATAATAAATACTCGAACTTGATGGATTCACTGGGACATTATAAAGAGGTGTGTTCACCAAGCGACAAAATAAGTCAGTTTGCTTATACAAATTTGATCGTCAAAGGAAACACGATCGTCACTTGTTTCACAAAGCGTTTAGCACCAGCTCTATGTGTGCGCTCAATAAAATTATCACGGACGAACAAATTACAAGTAACGTAAGTACGATAAATTATTACTACTACAATAAACATACCTGGCAAATTTGAAACAGTGGTTTAGGTTTTTGAGAGAAAAAATACGGTAAACTGCTTTTCAATCTCGTCTAAAACTGAGATATTATTGAAACAAGAACTCAAAGATAGAAACACAGAGTTTATCTCGTTGTCACTGTAACTCCTTCAGTAACTAGTTTTATTGTTTTATAATAAGTTATGAATCAGTTCTGCGGCAAACTTGTGCGACCAAGCGACCGCAGACAGATGCAGCGCGCAGAGCACTCAGTGTGAAACCTCTCTAAAATTCGTCAACTTGATTGATTCCTCAGAAACTCGTAAATCACACTCCGTTCAATTTCTCCCGAACACAACTTTCATAATTGTTCCGATTAATATAACTTTTCTTTGTAACTTCAGTAATTTGGATTTAATCTAATCTGTAGCAAAATATCGTCATGATAAAAGTTTTCAAACATTATATTTAGAAATCTCTAAAAATACGGAGTCTATGAAATGTGTTTTAAAGTTGTATTTTTATGTGAAATGTCCGGCTTCATTTCATTGTCGGCTGTTCGTAAACAGGAAATGCCTTTCCGTATAGAAAGTTTGTTTCTTTGTGTTGTAACAAAAGCACAACGAATGTACTTGTTACAGGCTTGCCGTGGTATTGAGCAAGCTTAGTATATTGCGCATTGTGCCCAACACCCATCTGTGCCCAGCAGTGGGATAACCAATTCCACCTCTACTCTACCAAGAATCGAAAAAGTTATTTAATTTTTATTTCTGTACAATTCGACTGTTTTTTGGCACGAGTACGATAAGATCCGTACACCACTGAAGAAAAAAAACATTTCTTTATTTTAAACATTGCCTTGTGGTAAAAATCTTTTAACATTCTGTCATTTTGTATTTTCTCCAGTCATAAAACCCGTTGCTACGGCTATGCTACGCGTGTAGACACATTATGAGCGACAAAAATATCCCACAAAACTGACAAATTGACTGAAATTAATCTAGTCTCCGTCCCGAGCTGCCACAACTTGTACTTCATCCGCAATTTATTGAGAACACCTCTTTGCGTGTCACAATACGAGGCGTTCTTCACAGACGTGTGCCCGTAAATAAAGAGGTCAATAAAATGTACCTCGTGTCTAGGGCTACCATTACAACATTCAAGGCTTCACAAAAAACTCCGCATATATTACTTTTAATCCCCTTTTCGGATTTTGTTCCGAATTTGAATTCTTTCAACGTACAGGTTGACATGGGGTAGGCGGACAGGGCCGGCTGTAGAAACTACTCTTTGACAGATATTCTAGTACATAATCTGTCAATCTCCGCTGTTTGTAACCTATTTTTGTAAAGTAAAGGGGAATTTGACGTAAATATGGTGAAACAATTAGTTCCTCGTTCGTACACTGGAGGAGCTTTTTCTTTCCCATTTATTTATGTTTGGGCAACCGATGGATGCATGTGGCGAATTGTCGTTCGGCGTGGAGGTATAAGGGGAAGGCCTAGGTTCAGCAGTGGACGTCTTCCGGCTGATGATGATTCAACTATGTATCGCACGGAAAATTACAGAAATCTTGTGCTAAGGGCTTCTGGTTTCCCTCCAGTCAGTTCGGATTGACCTTAAGTCTGAAATTCCAGATTAGACGAACAAAGACACGTAACACGAAAAAATCTGGATGGCCAGCCCTATTCGTACCTAGCTAACACACACACACAAACATTAGTTTGTAACTCCGGTGTTGGTTCAGTACTTTACATTGAAGTCTGCGCAACAAGCATCGTAACTAACACGGTTTATTTGTGAATGAAACCGACACAGTAAGTAGTCGCGATTGAAAAACATATTTCACAGGGATTGCGCACATTCGAGGCGTAGCAGCGCAGCGTGGCGTAAATTCAAATGTTTAACAGTCGGCTGACCTTGTAGCGGATTTGGAGTAAAAATTAAAAGCAGAACTTAGGATACGATAGTCTGGAAGTGTTGCAAATGGTTTTGATAGGAAATATTTCTACAGCGGCTTGCAATATAATGGAGTATTCACTTTAGAGAGCAGTGGTGGCCCAGTGGTATAGGTCCCGACTTACAAATTGTAGGTCGTGGGTTCGAACCCTGCCAGGCGCATTACTTTGTGTAATTTATTTCATCACCACTGCTCTCAAAACGGTGAAGGAAAACATCGTGAGGAAACTGGCATGTCCTAGAACCAAAAATTCCAAGACATGTTGCATCTACCAACCCGCAATGGGCCCGCGTGGTGGATTATGGCCCACTCCCCCTCACAGAGAGGCCTGTGTCCCAGCAGTGGGATCGGTATAGGCTGATGATGATTCACTTTAAAAATCTGTCACTTAGTCTAGGCCTTTGTTTAGCCATACCTGACGTTACTTATAGATATTTTTGAAAGCTTAAGAGCTAGTACACATTGGGCGCTGAGCATTGATGACACGGTTGGCGCAGTGGCTGAGCGATCAACTGTTGTGCAGCGTGTTGCGGGTTCGATCCCCGCACGGAACAAATAATTGTATGATCAGCAAGTAGTTGTTCCGGGTCTGGGTGTTTGTGTATGTGAATTTCTGTATTTGTAAACGCAACATGAACAACTGGTTGAGTGGGGCAATTTAAAAAGAAAACGAATATCACCTCTTGTTTCTAAAATGCAGTAAATCGTCCAAGCTTTACACCGAAACAAAACACTATCTATTGACGTATCTCGTGAGCCACAACTCATTGAGCTATCTTGAAGTGGCGAAATTAATCACGTCGAGAAAACAGGCGTGACAAGACACAGACCGACCCGCAGGCTTAGCGATATTGTGAGCCGGGATCAGACGGAACACGACCTAATAAATAATAGAACACCCTGTGGCTGACTCGCTGTTGGCTCTCATTTGAATAGTTTTGTTAAGACGTTGGGAAGGTGCGGGATTTAGTACTTCTTGCCACGTCCCTTCACATCTCTGACGGACCCAGCTTAACGGCAACTTTATTGAAGTGAGTGTAAAGTTCAACTTGCGATGATATTGAAATAGGATTAATGAAGCTACATAACTCTGTGACTAAAAATGATGCAATGGCAGTGGTATAATAACTGTGAACGGACTACAGGTCCTTTTAAAGTTAAGTGCTTTGAAATCTGTCATACAATGTTGGAAGCCAAGTTTTGTATGAAAAAATATTAATATAGTGAAAAAATGTTTTTTTCCACATCTCTACTCACTTTGAATATTATTTATTCTGAAGGCGCCGGTTGTCGATTAAAATATTCAAAATATTGCGAAAATAGGAATATCGACGATAAAATAATTATAAAAGTGTCCCCGTCGGCCGGCTCCTTCCGCCGGATGTAGGTGGGGCGAGGTCGCGTCGGACCGACGCAGCCGTACAAAAAATACACTTTTTAATATTTTTAATCGTTTTTCTTTCACCTATATTCTATGTCGTTTATTTTATGTTAAAATTGTTAACGTCAAGTTGGTTGCCATAACTGTTTTAAATAAAGTAGTATACGAACGAATACATGGAAAATACACACAACAAAAAAAGTTTACGATCACTTTGAAAAAGCGAATTCTTTTTTGTTGCGGTATAAATAATAAAAAATAGTTTTATTTCTTTTTAACTAAAAAGACTTCTAAACATTGAGTGCCCATTGAGGCCCATGTAAAATAAAATATTTGATATTCATTTTTTAATTTCTATCTAAAGAAAACACAAATCATATTTTTTTTCTTGATGAAGTTCAACTGAATAAAAATAATCTTACGCTCGTAATCATAAACTTTTTTTTTATAATACTTTTTTTTATAAAATATTAATGTAATATATAGAGTACACCACTACATAATCCTTCAGGATTACAGGCGTTATATTATGTTTTTCATTCCGAACAATTCAAGTCTATATTTAACGACTTTTTTGTATTTCATGAGCACATGTGATACTTTTTCACACCGGAAAATTAATACTAATGACCTGGTGGAGCGGCGGCGGCGGCTCGGAGAATACGATATTTTATATAATTTGACTGCCCCAACATACAAACATGACTTAATCATTTTATAAAATCAAAATCAAAGCATTTATTTCAAATAAGCCAGTGATAGGCACTTTTGAATTATTGTCAAAGACAAATAAAATATAATTAAACACTACACAATTATGGCGCTACAGTCCCAGTCACAAGACATAAAAACTGTGAAAGTACCGTAGATGCCCATTCCAAGAAGTAAATATCTATGGAGAAGAACGGGCAAGAAACTCCATGGACACTCTTTTTAGATCGCCAAAATTATTACAGAATCTTTGTTACATCATTCATTCTTAGCAAGTTAAAAGACAGTGTCCATAGTAAAATTTAAAACAAAGACAATTCAGAAAAAAAAAAACAATAAATTAAAATAAACCGTCGCACGTAAGAGATGACCAGTCCCAACTGACAGCGCCCGTTCACATACATGACACATGCATCAGCACCATTCAGCTCAACCATTTTGAAGGGAGCCAAATGATCCGACACACGCGCCACCATCAGCGAGACATTTGAGTGAGCATGACACACTCAACTGCCAGGGCCATTCAAGTCAACAAAAGACGTAGGTGCCCAGTGAGTATAACGATACTGGCCTTACTATGGTTAGATAAACACAATTGTGCATTGCAATAAAATACACAAATTACAATTTATAAAAAAAAAAAAATATACATGTCGAATTGAGAACCTCCTCCTTTTTTTTTTCGTCGGTTAAAAACATACACGTAAAGAGAAATACACCAAATACAAACAAGAAATGAAAGTGATACTAAAGACATGTTTAAATGAACCAGGTCGTAAAACGCGTGCGGTGTGCGCACCCAATAAGTGGAAGTAGATATTTCGAAGTTTTGGTTCTAAAATAAATTGATGTCATAGACATGTGACCTTCGCTTTCAAAGCGGCTAATCGGCCATTCTCCAAATAGGTGTTATTTGCCTAATTACCGTGCCGTTTTTGAATTTCACTGATATGAACTTAAACACATTAGAATATGAAACACATTAAAGATAGGAATACAATAGTTATTTTGGCATTCTACTATTACTGATGGTTTTCTAGATATTGAGATTTAAAAAAAAGTTGGGTATGGTAATTAGACAAGTTGAATATTTGATGCTACGGTAATTAGAAAATATTTTGTATCTCCATATTTGTGTCCATAATTTCTTCCATTTGCTCAATATTGCTTAATAATGACAAAGTACTAGTAGAAGAAGTTGAGAGAGCACTAGTTGGACGCGGAGTTGATGTTATTAAGGTAAGCTGGAAGTGTTGGCATCACCTCCGAAACTCTTAAAAACTACGGGCCAACCTGTGCTCGGCGAGCTTAAGAGGCTGTTCAACTTCGTCAAAGCCAGTGGGATTACCCCGGAGGCGTGGAGCAGGACCGTGGTGACATTTTTTTCAAGAAAGGAGACAAAAATCTCCTCAAAAACTATATAGACCAATCCCGTTCCTGTGTCACGTCTAAAAGCTGTTTTCGAGGGTCGTCACAGATCGGCTTTCCGCTAGATTTGACGTTTTCCAGCCACCGGAGCAGGCTGGGTTTTACAAAGGCTATGTACCACCTTAAACCACAAACATACAGTGCGGCAGGTTTTACAGAAGACAGGACAGGGGAGTATAACCGGCCGCTGTGTCTATATAGCCTTTGTGGACTACAAAAAAGCCTTCGATTCCATCGAAACCTGGGCTGTTCTGGAATCCTTGAAGCGATGCCAAGTCAATTGGCGGTACATAAAGGTACTAAGGAACCTATATTAAAGCATAGCGTCGATGTCGGTCCAAGTACAAAACCACCATCCAGCTGCTAAGAAGTGTGAGACAGGGAGTTGTAATATCCCCTAACTAAACTGTTTACCAACGCGCTGGAGGATTTGTTCAAGAAGCTGGACTGGAACGGACTGGGCATCAAGTCCACGGTGTATACCTAATGCACCTTCGTTTTGCCGACGATATATTTATTTATTATGGCGAAATCGCTTCAAGACCTGCTGATCAGTCTCAATGCTGCCTCGAGACGTGTGGTTTCGGGATGAACCTGGACAAGACCAAGGAATGACCATGTCGTCTCAGAACCAATTTCTGTCGAAGGTATAACACTCGAAGTTGTCCAAGAATACATCTACCTCAGGCAGGTATAGGAGCCTAAACGTGGAACTGTCAGTCAAGCTGGCCAACCGACTTCATGTCACGCAGCTATGAAAAGGTCTAATGCTTGGGGTCTCACTAGGGGATAAAATCTGGAATGAGGTACGGCAAAAGACCAAAGTTACGGATATTTTCCAAATCTGCAGCAAGTTAAAAAGTGGCAGTGGGCTGGTCACGTCTGCCTTGATAGGTGGAGTAGGATGGTTCTTGAATGGAGACCGCGTGTAGGTAAGCGTAGTGTGGGACGCCCCCCGGCAAGATGGACCGATGACCTGAAAAATGTGGCTGGCAGTAGCTGGATGAAAAAAGCAGGAGATCGTGCGCTGTGGACTGTAGTATAGGCTGAGATGATAAATGGTGTTAGAGTTTCAAGAGGATCTGATATGCTGTTATCAAGCACCTCTAGATCTATGACTACTTCTTCCTCGATTGTTTCCAAGTTTCCCTTTTCCTTTTGTCTTTTATTACTCTCTAGTCTGATTTTTCTGTATAAGTTTTTCATACAACGGTAATTATTAACACATGGTAATTAGTATATGGTAGTTAGAAAACGATAGACTTTCTTCAAAATTTCGAAAACCATCAAGTCTGCAAATACAGGCTTATCATAACATACGTAAGCCATAGTACTGTTTCATTTACATTATCAACTAGGGTCTAACTTAAAACATTGAGTATTTAAATGAGTATAACGGTAATTAGAAAAGTTTTGAACCAAGGGCTACGGTAATTATATACTCAAGTGTTTTGTTGGCGCTACAGTAACGTTTGAGACGTACGACTGCTAATGGGCTGCAGCACACCCTGAACATTCGACGCGTGCGGTACTGATGTGCCAAATACCGTTATTTAGGAATGTGCACCCAAGAACAGATACTGTTACGGTAATTATAACTTTCTATCGGACACGCGGTTATTCAATTATTATTATTTATAGACTGGTTCTATTGAGTCCATACAGTAGGTGATACACGTTGTTTCGTATTGTTTAAAACGTTGAATGGATCAAAGTAAATCTGCAGGTTTGAGAAATTACAAGCAAGTTTTGTCATCAAGTTGGAGTGCGGACAGGCTTCGGTAATTAGAAAAAAGTGCTTTTTCGAACAGAGATTCAATTAATTTAGACTTACTAGTTAAGAACAGAACCCAATATTTTGTATACAGCTAGATACGGTCGTAATCTAACATATAAAAAAAAACCACGCTTGAATATGATCATATTACGGATTAAGTAAGCGCGGACAAATAAAAACTTGCAACCGGAGAATGGCCGTAATATGTTTCATATATTTTAGGCTTTTCATTCTTGTCGCTGATAGAATGTCTTAAACTTGCTCAAGATGTTTCTACTTTTTGAGAGCAGTAATTATGAAAAACAACACAATAGTTTATCGGGGAGCGTTACCAAAAAAAAGATTTCAGTAAAACCGATTGAGAGATTGTCTCGAGATGGAATACCTATTATATTATTATTCTCGCGGTAGAATGAATTGAAACCGATATAAAAATATGACTAGTCAGTTTATATTTAAGTGCACGAGCCGTGGGGTGCTATGACAGGAAACCTCCACGTGCGCCCGTGGACTGGAGTTCCCTCTTGGATACGTCCAGGGGGAAGACCAGTTTTCCGGGCCGGTGCACCCTGGGATGCGGGCAAAAACTCTTCCTTAGGCACTGTGTGCCTAAGTGATCTCTTTGCCCGTATGCGAATAGCCTGTCGTGTGGATGCTCCAACGCGTGTCCCTCTGATCAGCAGAGGGCACAGCGGCGGAGCGGGCTTGCGGACGGTGAGTGATGGGTAGCTCGCCGTCCGACCAAGGACCAAGCCCGGGTCGGTGGCGCGTCGTGTTTCGCGCCAAATGCCTGCTGGGGTCGCGGGTTTTTCTTAACCCAGGTTACCGTGGCCCGGAACGTAAAGGGCATAGAAAGGAACACGGGTGGATTTTAGTCAGTAAGAGTCTGACAGTCCCTTCCGCTAATTTTTGAGAGCAGTAATTACGAAAAACAACACAGTAGTTGATCGGGGAGAGTTACAAAAAAAAAGATTTCAGTAAAACCGATTGAGAGATTTTCTCGGGATGGAATACCTATTGTATTATTATTCTCGCGGTAGAATGAATTGAAACCGATATAAAAATATGACTAGTCAGTTTAGTGCACGAACCATCTCGAATAAATTGAAAACTTGGGAATTCTGGAATTGTAGCACACTTGTGGGTTTTGTTTTGCAATACAATCTAGTTTTTGAGTGAAAGGAGATTTTGAAATTTTATTGCTGTTTGGAGAAAATTATATACAAGACTTTCATGTGACAGTATACCTTTTAGAATTAAATGAAGAACATTTTTGTTAGTATTACATTCCTGTTACGAATACTTAAGTGACAATCCGTCGGCACATTTGAAAAAAAAATCTAGTTAAAGATACACGATACTATGTTTTACAATAATATTCGTATGGTAGGTGCGTAGGTATTACTACGAGTATAATTCACGCATTAAGTTGCTAAAAACCATGTGAAATACATCAGTTACCCTTCACACATATCGGCTGAACGAATTTGGATGAAACCTGGCTAAGTTTCATCCGGATCTGTTATCTGGGTTAGGTAATTAGATATTTTAATACCGGTACATAGTACCTTAGTATGAAGCAAACATGATCTCCGACTCCGAATTAATTGAGATGAAGATAGAGGAATAATGATGCAAATTAGACCTTTACAGGTTCAAATGAACAGAAGAAATTAAGCCATACTACACAAGACATTAACTTGTTAAAGAATTATAATTGCACATTTCAAAGCGGAGATCTCTATGGAGAAGAATGAGCAAGAAACTGCATGGACAATCTTTTAAACTAGACAATGTATGTTATATCACAGTCAACTGGTATGGGTGTCAACGAGGTGGAAAAAGTATGATTAGTTGTTCTGCAGTTCAGAAAAAGGTGTAAGATTTCGAATTAATTGTAAATAAGTTACAATTATACATGACCAGAGGGCTGGCCTTTTCCTAAGTCAATGAATCAGCATTGCCATACAAAGTGGCAATGCTGCCAGCGTTTTGGGCACTGTTCCCGTTGACAGCTATGTGGACGATATCTTTGATATTTTTGTATATATTTCTATGACGTTGTTAAATGTAATAATTAGAATGCAGAAGCTTACTTTATATTCAAATTACGGAAATAGTGAAACAAAAAAGTTACAATTAGTTACATAGACATGTTTCATGTTGGTTTTTAGTTAATGAACCAAGTGATTATGTCTCCTCATTTGTTTATGTTCGGTGACAGATGCCGGCGGCTCTCGTGAACATTGTGCGCTCAGCTGTGTCCGTTCATAACGATCAGCTCAACACTCAATGAGCGCATTATGATTTATGACGATTTTAGCCATTCATTGATCTGATAAGTGATTGGGACCGTGAAATTATTCAATACATTCAATAATTGTATCATTGTGTGATATTTGTAGCCTGAAAGAGGTGCCTTGTATCGCCACAATAGCGGCTCTGTAGACGTACAATGCTGTTAATTTATTATGTACTGTATATTGTAATGTAAAATAAAATCAATAAATAATGTAAAATTTTGATGGTAGATCCGCTAATTAATTAATGCGATGATCATTCCTGTTAACTGCATTTCAAGTTGTTTGAGTGAAATAAAATGAAATGAAATTGTTTCTGTGTCACAGCAGTCGGCAACATGCTATAATCATGATTCTGTAAATAGGACGACGAACAAAATAATAAGACCCGGATTTTTTTAAAATATTTTGTTAATTTCACGATTAAATAGGAGGTTAAATTTCAAATCTATATTAAATGAAATCTTACTCAAAATTTAATAAGAGCTTTCGTTATCAAAGAAAATCTGGAATAGTGTCGATTTTAGATTCTGCAAAATGTATTAAAACCAAGCTAATACAAAAAAGCTTTCAGTAACAGATCACTTGAAAATAATTTATTATTTAACGAAGTCTGAAAAAAAAAGTTTTATTGGACTGTTCAATGTCAAGACGAAAACGATTTCCATCATAAGTGACCTAGAATAACTTCACTTGATTAAATCAATAATCGTCGAACTTACGAGTCACAATATTGAACTTAATTAACATTCTAACTGTCCGATGTAGAATTCAATTATTTCTTATAAAAATCTTGGAAACAAAAGATTCTGATATTGAAACTTTGATTATTAACTGTCAACGTGTTCTAAGAAAGTTTTGTTTGAGATTCGGTCTGTTTTTGAAGATTTGGTAATTTATTAAAGAATTTAACGAGTCGGCTAATGAAATATTAAAATAAATATAGTCTTTTTCTATTTATGAATAAATTAGATATAAAATATTTTGATTGAGTAATCATAAAACGTCTGAGAATGACTTGCGGTTCGAAAAGTATGCTTTTTAAATTATTGGTGTTTAAAACTATACTTTTTTTTGATATTGTAATGAAACACGTGTACTATATAACACTATTTGTAAAGTACTATTTTGGTTCAAACAAAGGAACGTATTACTTTCCAAGAAGCTTTCCAAAATATAATATGTAGCAAGCACACTTCAGTTATTAATACGAGATGTTTGCTACGCCGTAGCGCTTGCTACGACGCTACGTCGCGTAGCATTTCCGTAGCACACTCGTAGCGTGTTTGAAATAAAGATTCATAAAATGAAATTGTTTGTTATGTTGAACGAAAAACACGCAGATAAAACATTTTGTGACGGATTTGATTTTTTTTTAAGTAAATTTAATTTTCAGATTTGTTTGATTTACCTAAATAGAACGGTCGAAACCAATTACCTCAACGAAAAACCTTTATTGTGAGAAATAAAAAAAAATGGCCCTGAGGACTGCGATAGTTAAGAGTGTCGATTAAGTAATAAATTCACTAATTATGATAACGTTCTTTCCTTAGTATATAACATTAGACCAACCCGCACTGGGCCCGCGTGGTGGATTATGGCCCACTTCCTCACAGAGAGGAGGTCTGTGTCACAACAGTGGTATCATTATAGGTTCATGAGGAATGATGAGTAGATATTTACCGTATTAAAATTAATAATTGTGTAGGCTAGTAATAAACCAGGCTATATTTCCAAATAAGGTTTTGTTCGGGGAAACATAAATGTTAATAGTTGATGGGATAAACCGCGTTTTGTATAATTGTGCTCTCAAAATGGTTAATGAGATTTAAAGGAACTGTAGAACAGTTCCCAGGAAGATCGTTAATATAAATGTAGTTCAAATGAACTCGGCCTTTATGTTAGTTTATTTTAATTAGCCAAATTATACCTCTGAGGTACAGGGCAGTTAATTTTCTGTTACAATAGTTCAATTTTTCACACAAGAACGTTTAACAAACAATGTTTTGATAATTTTAATATTTAATTCCAATGTTAACTCATTCGTTTTCAATATGGTCATACTTTGCTTATAAAATTTATAACATTTTTTTTGTTTAAACTTTATTAATTGGCATATTCTGATAAATTTTGTTATAAATTAGACAACTATTTCAGAAAAACAGTATTTTGTCTTTCTGTTGAAAAAAGTGCAATTTAATTGAAGAAAATGTTAAGAATTTTCATTTCACAAAAGAAAAACAGTCTTTCCCTAAAGTTTTCATGAAAATTAAGTCCCTACAACCTATTCATAATCTTCAAAAATCGTTGCTAACAATATGCACTTACCGTGAGAACTCGACGTAAAGTTTTTCTGTTGAATCGACGAGCACCTTGCTGCAAACTGCGGTGGTGACTGACGGCCCTCCGAGGGCCGCCGGCTTATATACGGCAGTGCGGTGCGGGGGCGGGGGGCGGGGCCAACGCGCGCTACTCCCGAACACAACTCCTCCCCATTTTGACAGCAACCTGGTGACGTACGCCGCGACGTCACTGAAATTCAGAGAAATATAGGTATTGAAATCATACAGGTGAGGTAAGAGAAAGAGTATTAATGCGTGATTAAGGAAAGCTTCAGTTTCACAAATTATCAAGCTTATAACCTTTCAGGAAAATTTATCTTCTTATTCTTCTTCAATCTTTAGTCTCCAAATGCTGAGTGTAGGTCTCTTCCAAACCTTTCCACTTCTGGCAAATTATCAGCCTATAAAGTAAGCAGTATTCTATCAGAAAAAGCTCACAGTAAAGGTGGGTTTGGCGTCACTATTTTTTGGGTCATCCATCATCAAGTAAGTCCTCCCGTTCCGGGTGGAGTGGAAAGACCTGTCGGACTTGACTGACTAAATACAAATTTGCCAAAGCTGTAGCGCCTTTATAACGCAGTTCTTCGACCAATATAATATTCACCTTCAGCACATGAAACAATTTTCGTGCTTTAAGTTTACTTAATTACCAATTACTTCATTAAACATTGCTAATTGTTTGCACCACACATCTGTAATTAAATAGTTTCACCGGGATTTAATATTAGTTCCCATTTTCTACTCACAGGTCCAGAATTTAGAAACAGTGTTCATGAGTTTTTTTTTATTTAAGGGTGAATTTAGCCGAAGGTACTAGTCAACTTCATTGTCATAATCTTATGGCCATCAAGATTTGGTAGTGCCCTGGAATATAGACACTGCATTTCATACGGTTTGAAATTACTTACTGTGTTTCTTAAAACATGCACTAGCTTAGACTCGCGACTTGGCTTGTGTGGTTTTCGTAACAATGCTTACAAAATTTTACATGGTAGTGTTACCTTGATTAAAATTATCCCGAGGCCTTAGTACAGGATTTTTGTATTTTATTTACATTTTTTTTGAAATATTTACTGTGTTTATTGTAAGGAAACATGAAAAAGCGTTTCTAGTATACGAACTATTTTTTCCATTGAATTAACGATAAAGTTCCAGTTTACTTTTGGTCACAAAAACGGGAAAGACACGCTTGCATGCAACTTTACATCCTTTGCTCATCTTTGTATTTAAATTCAATCAAGTACAAAAAAAAATGTGGATAGATTCACAAGAAAGGGTGAATAAAATCCATCCATTCATCCTTCCTCACAAACTTACACATTGTTGATAGTGAATAAATTATCATTATTCAAAATTAGAATCCATATTTCATTAGAAATACAATATACATGTAGCATATTCTCATGTTTCTAATTAAAGAGCTTCTAATTTAAGAAGTATCTCTCGAATGAAGCTATATAAAGGTGATACAGTGAAAGTGTTCTCGGGTGACGGGGGGTTTGGAAACATGCGGAATTCCAATCAACGTTCTTCAAAGAGTTGCCGTCAATGAGCTCTACCTCCGCAGCGTCAAGAGAAGTCGTTCTTTTACTAAAACATTTTTTTTTATTGTAGCATACAACTTTTTTCCATGAAAGATAGAATGTAACAGGTGTTTCTAAAACGTAATACGATAATCCTACAGAATGTCTGCCAAGTGTAAAATTTTACGGCACGGTTAACGCAATGGCGATTGGAATGTGCAGCGTGTTTCGGGTTTGATTCCTGTGCGAAACAAATATTCGTAAGACTTACGAGAAGTTGTTTCGGGTCTAGGTGTTTATTTAAGTGAGTTTCTATGTTCGTAAACGCAGATATGGCACAGGAGAAATTCCTAGTGTTTTTTTTTTTAAAAAAAACGTTCTGTTATACAGAATTTTAATTTCCTTATAGATTTTAGTTTTATTTAGAATGTTAAATGAGACATTGTGTAAACTTCCACAAGCTTAAAGTGTTCAGTAAACCACTAACTTAGACACGTTTGGTTATTTGACTCCAACTTGACTTCACTTAAGATGTTTTCTTGTTCATATGTAAAGTCAGGATACCCTCATAGGTTAATATATTGTAACTCACTGATTACGTATTTAGCAGCGTTTGCCTTCTATATTGGATTTGTGTATAATGATCTCTAAAATAATGTGCTTTAATAGTATTTTGCTATGCGTGAAGTTTGGGTTCAATTTCCATTTGCTCCGTTTACATCTACGACGAATTTGGAATTGGAATAATATCAATTTTGACAGCCACTCTTTCATAAAAATCTTACTTCCAAAGTGTTATAGTGCAAGTATGTATATCGTCAAACTATAAACCTTGTCCGTAGGTAGTTAGTACGTAGTAGGTAGGTAGTAGTTAGTCGCGACCACTCGTAACTGTTAACAGGTCGTAAACAGCTAATTAATATCCCGGGCGGCGGACACATCATTGTTTCATGACTGGAAAAATATTGCGCACTTCATTACTGTCAATTAAAGGCTATTCGATTAAGTTTTTATGCATTTTTCTAGAGCTTTCTTACATGTCAAATTAACTTTCATACGTCTTTAAAAGACCTTTTTTTTTTTTTACTAGCCTGTTCTGTCCCACTCCTGGGCAAAGGCCTCCCTCCACTCTTTCCACTTCTCGCGAGCCCGCGCTTCCTCTTTCCAGTTCGGAAGGAACCTATCCAGTACGTCCTTACTTTAAAAAAAAAAATATGGTAATTTTCATAAAAGTAACAGTAGAGTCAACTCGGCGAAGACCGTCTGGCGGGTAAGATCGTACAATAAGCAATAAAAGAAGTATAAATAACCACAGCAATTAAATGAAAAAGTGGTTGATTTTAACTGTTAAAACTATATTTTTTGTAGTACGGGTTGTCTTGTTGTGGTTATTCAGACTATGTTGTATTGCTTACTGTACGGTCTTACCCGCCAGACGGTCTTCGCCGAGTTGACTTACGTTTTGATTAAGGTATCGTGAAGTGTTAATGAAAACAGTTATAAGAGTAGCATGTTCTACTAATGAACTGCATTCTATCCCACTTTCGTACCAAATCCACGCCAAAGGATGTTTCAAAACGAATACGTTATGTAGGTACTCGTAATACGACACAAATTTCTTCTCGCACCGATGTGCTACGCTTGCTACGGTAGTCGTAGCACACGGCTACGAAATGTGGTCTTACTACAATTTGGTTATTGTTTTAAAATAGGCAGATCCAATAATTTGTTTAATGCCACGCTATGTATACAACATCATGACTTTAATCCACGAAGGAGTAGGCAGAGATGTATGTCTTTCTAATAATGTAGCAAACGGGTATCTTATTTTTTGTTACACATCATGAATGTTTGCAAAGTATAAAGATAAAAGTGCAGACAAACCCGCGTCAATTAGTAGTGCTCATAAAAGTCCCGTACATCGTCACAAACGGTCGTCAATTACGGCGGCACTTAACTTTACTTTATTATTGTTTCACTTTTGGTTTACGCGATACCGTAGGGCTGCCACACACCTAAGAAATTACACAAATAAAAAAATGACACTTAGCACTTAGTATAAATGATACTGGAAATGGAGGAGCTCGTGACTTAATAATAACAGCCAGTCTTCCAAGTTAAGCCATATTTCCTGAGGTCGGTTTATGGATGGATTAATTACATGCTAAGTTTCTTTCATGGTATCGTATTTTCAAGTACCAAGTTGGTTGCGGAGTTTAGATAAACAGTTGCTCCATGTAAAATACTGATTTCAAACTGCATTTGGTGAGATATGGAGTCAACTCCAACATAGTCTGGGCTACCACGTTTCCCAATATCACCAACATTGGGAAATAAATATAAAAGAACTGCAATAATGTAGCCACATCTGATAAGTGCTTTTGCCGTCAATAAAGTATTTTATGAGCTATGATTTGATTTGATTTGAAAAATTGTGGTTATTACAAATAAGTACATAAGAGAAAATTCCAGGAACTCCACCACATCGATTCGGCGACAGCCCTAGTAGTTAGCTGACTCATAGCGGGCAGTTAAACGCAATTGAGTCAGTTATGGGCATACGATTAAATACTTTTAATTACTACCGGTTAGTATATAAAGGCTGGGCCACTGGCTGCCATCACTGTGTGGGCTATCGTGGCCATTGTCGGACAGAGTGGACGCGGGAATGGGCAGATTTAGCGAAATTCAATTAGAATGGGAGGATTTTCATATTTGAATAAAGCGTGGGAATGTTAAAATTGAAATTTGTATTTTCATTTTTTTTTTGTTTTCTGGAGCGTAGGAGCTCTGACGGTCTAGCGAAAGTGGAAGGTAGTTTTTGAATAATATTTAAATATTTGTTAGCAAACAGAAAAAAATGGCACTATTAAAATTGGGAAACCATTTCAATTATGTTTCTAGCAGCCGAGTTAATTTTCAAAATATATAAGGTATCATTCCAAAAATTGCATAGCATTTTTACTAATATTTCACACAGAAAAGTTTTCTTTGAAGGAAATTCCAGTAGGATCCCGAAGAGAGTAATAACTTGGCTGCAACGCTGAAAGCAAAAAAACTCTGATATTTTCTCATGTTAATTTTTTACGAGTAGCATGATGAATATTTTAATTAATTTTGTTTCTTAATGTGTTTACTTTGCATCTAAAATTAATAATTTTACAAGAAAAAAAAAATGTTTATTTAGTTTCATTCAAAATAAATACATGCTATGATATTGGTTGAATGGTCCATATCTAATATCTTTAAACGAGCAATTCTTGTATATTTATATTTATAATCACGATCTCGGAAACGGCTCCAAGAATTTTCATGAAAGTTACAGATTAGGGGTTTTTCGGCTCAAGGAATCGATTTATCAAGGTCCCAGGTTCGAGAAAAGCTCGGTTCCCAAGATATAGACATTTTAAAAACAGAGCGAAACTCGGTCAACCAGATATTTATAATTATGAAAGACAAATGTAACCTCAAAATTTGTTTAGTCGTGGCAAATATAGCATTATTTCAATGCCTGGTAAAGAAGGATTGTCTTAACTAGGAACTGTGTCTTCAATTCCTTTATTGCATTACATTGACGTATACGGCACTAAAATTAAAAAGTAATGGTTCAAAATAAGGACGCCAAAAAGTTTAAAATAGGTCAAATAACATTCTTTACTTATTAGTCGACGAACACACAGACAGAAAACGTCTGCATCGTGATTAGTAGTTACAAAAGACGCTACTCACAATAGCACGTAGATACATCACCAACATATTATTACTTACAGCGTGTAGACAAACAAGCTATGTTGACAGAGCAGATTAGACAACACGACGTGCACAAACTGAGCCATATTGTTGATATTGTCGCAATGTCCGCTCATCACCGTAATGATTGCTAAGGGTCAATACACATAGAGCCGCGACGCTGCGTGCGTTTTCAATAGAGCTACTCAAAACCTAACTGTATTTATCTACTAGGCAAAAATATGCACATTTCACCGACAAAGTGAAGCAGCGCGAGGCAGCGCGACTTCCAACGCACGTTTTAATCATCATCAGTCTATACTGTTCCAACTGCTGGGACACAGGCCTCCTCTTTGTGAGAGGGAGTGGGCCATAAACCACCACGCGGGCCCAGTGCGGGTTGGCGGATGTCACATGTCTTCGAATTTTTGATTCTAGGCCATCACGACCGCTTCAAGATGTTTTCCTTCACCGTTTTGAGAGCAGTGGTGATGAAATAAATTACACAAAATAATGCGCCTGGCCGGGTTCGAACCTACGACCTACAACTCGTAAGTCGGGACCGATACCACTGGGTCACCACTGCTCTCGTTTTGAATGCCGGGTTCGTAAAAGAAGGACACCGTGACTTATAGTCAATACAAATCTGACAGTCTCTCCCTTGCCGTCCTGGGTGGAAGCCTGGGACGACTAATTTGATGATTTTACCTTTAACAAAAAAAAACACATACATTTTAATAGTGACTCAAAATTGAACTTTATTTACTTACACGAAGAGATACAACATTTCCGGTATCATCGCGTCACGTTCAGCCGCGTCGCGTCTCAGTGTGTATGGACCCTAAACTTATAAGGTTAGCACACACATCATAATTTCATGTTGCTAATATAAAGCGTTGCGGTCGCATATTGGGAGCCATTCAATCGTCGTTCGTGAAGAGGATTGGTTTTGTGACACTTTGTGTTCGAGCCAAATTTTAAAAAAAGCTTTACCTTGTAACATAGTCAGCATAGTCCTGTATAAGCTACTAAAAGTATAACGATTTTGAAGAGACCTACACTCAGTATTAGGTGACTTAGGGTTGAAGAAATCCAAATAGCTACAGTTAACAAAATGCTTGATATAGTTCCTCAAACAAAGATAGCGCGTATCATCATTTTTAAATTGAGTTCAAAATTGGTTTGACATATTTTCTTGTTAAGTGATATTGCCCCACTTTCGAAAGGAACCTTGTGTCGTAGGTGTGTTTACGAACATTTTAACTTACACACACAACACCAGACGCAGAACAACTACTTGTAGATACAAAATATTTGTACCGTGCGGACAATCAAACCCACATCACGCACCGTAGCAGTCGATTGCTCGGCCGCTGCGCCAGTGGTGCCGTCAACCTCGGACTTTACACTTTATCTCTCTTGCAGTCTTATCAGAGGTCCCAGCAATATTCGCCCAGCTCTTCGGCAATGTGGTACAGACAGACAGCGCGACACTTTGTGGGATAGCAGCATCGCACGATCAGCGGCTGTCTGCAACGTTTCCCCCAACAGAGGCCTTGTGGTCTACCGGTTGTTCTGCTCAGGAAACGAGATGGCGGTAGAGAACTTCTATAGCTCTGTCTCTTTCACACAGCCTAAAAACTCACGCTTTAAGACGTCATGGTTGGTCTACCAAGACGTCCAGATCACGTTTTTGTAACTTAAACGAGAATTTGATAAATAACGTTAGTTCCTCTTTCGTAAACTAGAGGCGTTTTTTCGTTCTTCGTTTAATTTACGTAGTAATACTAATTACGTAGAATTCTTGCGAGGGCTTTATTTACATGTATTAACAGATGTAGAGAGCGATACGAAGTGACTTCTTATATAGTCTTCTAGTTATATCATTATTCAGGAAGTTGTAGTATACGTAACGAAAATATGTAGGGATTTCACATATTAACTCTATTTTTTTGCCACACATTTACCTCATTGCAAGAACTATATTAACTTACCTATAAGTCAAACATTACTTATACAATTAAAAATATTCTGCCTTAGCTTCCCACTTGTGGGCCTCATAAAATAAAACTACCGTCTAAACACAAATATGATAAATCTGCGATAAGACTGTGATCATCAATCCGGCTGTCAGGCGTGGACCGGCAATATTCCTGGCTGATCGGTTTAACATATAAATAAAACTCGCACTATGAATACATAACTAGTCTGTCTTTTTAATAGGATAAAAATACTAGTTATACTTATTTGCTTCTTTCTTCACTGGAGGGTCACTTGGACAACTACAAGAAACATATTAAAAAAAAGACATTAAAATACAATGATATTTACAAGGTAACCCTGACTACTGAGTTAGGCAGAGCCTGTGTTACAGTAGTTTCTTTACTTTTCCCATTTAGGTCAAATCAAGAGGAAAAAATAAAATAAATACATAAAAACACGATAAAACATAGAGCTATATAAATGCTGTATTTTGTGTGTGTGTAAGAGTGTGTGTCTGAGGATGTGTTTATGTGTGGGTGTATGAGAGTGGGTGTTTGTGTGTATGGGGGTGAGGGTGTGTTTGTGTGTGTGAGAGTGGGTGTAAGTGTGTATGGGAGTGAGGATGTGTGGTGTGTTATTTATTTATTTCTTCAGTGAAGACAATTATACATTAGGCCACCACTTGAATTTTCATTTTGAGGCCCATTTTGACATTTGGCGGTACCTACCTTGAGTATTTAGCAGAATAGTTTAGTTTGATTATATTTTAGTAATTTATATGCCTATGGAAGGTTATGGGGGAGACCTTTGCCCAGCAGTGGGACAACATAGGTTAAAAAAAAAAACGTGCCTATGGAAAATTTTGTTTTATAAACCAACATCAAATAGGCGAATGTTTTTTTTGGTTGGTTTTTTTCTCCGAGTGATGGGACCAAAAAGGCAACGAAATAAAATCCAAAGCCATCGCCTTCGGAAATAAAATCAATAATACATTAGTGGTTGTTTTTGAAGTCGGTTAAACTATTTTTATTTAATGTGATCCCTAAAGATAGGAAGCAGCAACTTCACCAGATATAATTTATTATTTGTATGTACCACCTACATATTGCCAAAAGCTTCGAACGGGACATATTATTGCTGTTGCAAACCGCTCAAAATAAACCGTTCAAAGCACGTTGAATGTAGTAGTCCGGATTGGTTTGTGAAGCTCTCTCAGCCATATTTCAGCCGGTTTGAAGTGGCTCAACCCATCTGATTGGAACGAGCGGCTTTGGAGCATGAATATATGCGACTAGGAGCCGAGTTTCAACCACTCACTGTAAACTGTAGTTTACAAATCTCAATGCTAGGTTAGGTTGCGGGGCTGTCTCATGAGGTAACCTGAACCTGCAATGTAAAGGACAAAGAGATATTTAAGGATCACCGTGGATTTAAGTCAGTACAAGTCTGATAGTCAAGCCTAAAGGTGTTATCATGTGTTTTCTTAATCTGACGTAAAGTAAACTGGAACTTTGATATTTTCAAAAAATAGTTCCTTCTTCGCACAATAGAGGCGCTGTTCCATTTTTCCATACAAGAAACGCTGTAAATACTGGAAAGACGTTGTAAAGTGAAATAGTGAAAACTTGTGATAAGGGTACTGGGTGGGAGGACTCATTTAATGATTTTACCACGAATAAAAAAAAGGTTAGCGCAATGACTGAGCGCTCGACCGCTGCACAGTGTGCCACGGGTTCGTAAATTTGAATGATTTGAAATATATTTATTCCTGGGTCTGGGTATTTGTTGTTGTTTGTAAACGCACTTACGAAACATGAGAAATCCCTAGTAAGGAACGAGGTTTTTATAAAAAAAAAACATTTCTGTATAACACTCCCTAAATAGCCTTTAGTGTCACTTGCCTGAAACATTTGCTTACGATTATGTCACAAATTAGAGACACGTCAGAAAATCTATTGAAAACGAAGTTCTACCAACCAATTGTTACGCCCACACTGAATTACGTAATTTTCAAAGCTAGTTAGCAATTCTGCCTTTTTGTTACATAATTCAGCGATTTAATATGTATCATGAGTTCTATTTTACTCGGCCTAGCAGGAAGTTTCGAGAACTTCTGTGAAAAATCTCTTGAATTAAATTTGCAAGCGTGTTAATTAGTTTTCCAAAGAAACACCCTATTTTTTCCGATCATGTTGTCTCAGCGAAATTTCGTCAAAGGTCAATCAGAAGCGCTGTTTGTATAAAAGTGCAGTTTCCGTGATATTTACAGCTGAGAGGCGCGTGTGGGCGCCTGTAGACCGTGGGCGTTCACAAATGATGTAGGCCGGCCAACTCGGTTTCACAAAGAATTTATACTGTTCTTGTAACTAGTATTCGATATGGGATATGTATTATGGGGTCCGAGTTTTCACCAAGTTTCTAAGGATATCTCTAATTGCATAGTCGACTCTTGAAGTGACCTGGACCTATTTCTTCGTCAAAGAATCAGCATTGCCATACAATATTATGGCAACGCTGCAAGCGCTCTGGGCACTTTCCTCGACGACTAAGAATATGTGAATGAATGATGAAAATGAAAATGTTGTTGTATCGTGATTATAAATATTAAGTATTGTATAAACTTAGTTTCCAAAATATTAAGTTAATAACAAACCCTTGATCAACAAAAATACTAGTTTGACAAACAGTTTAATAAATGGCGTTGAAGGTTATTGTTTGTTTCGTTGGTCTTTTACAGCTTCAAAATTTTCGTCATCTCACAACGCCATCAATAAAAGCACAGCACGATTAGCACCGTGAAGTTTGTGGATAACCGTTTGCGGATTCGATTCCCGAACGGAACAAATATTTCAATAAATAAAAATAAATAAGTATTTCAATATTTGTTCTGGCCGTTTGTATAATACCTATGTGAAATTAAATAATTGTAGACATTCCTGTTGGTCTAGTGGTTAGTGACCCTGACTGCTATGCCGGAGGTCGTGGGGTCGATTACCACCCAGGACAAATGTTTGTGTGATGAGCACGATCATCTGTTCTGTGGCTGGGTGTAATTTATCTATAATATTTATGTATGTATTTAGAAATATATAAGTATGTTTATCAGTTGTCTAGTACTACACAAGCTCTGCTTAGCTTGGGACTAGATGGCGTTGTGTGATAGTTGTGGAATATCATTATTTATTATTATTATAAATTATAAACGCAACCACGGTATACTCGGGCTAGCCGCAGTCGCGGCTGTAAGACCCCTCTTTGAGGAGTGGCTGGATAGGTCCCACGGCGTCCTCACCTACCGCATGACACAGGTCCTCACCGGACATGGCAGCTTCGGGAGGTACCTGTGCATGATAAAAAAGGAGGAAACGCCCGGGTGTCACCACTGCGAGGATCGCCCGGAGGACACGGTGGAGCATACGGTGCAGGAATGCCCAGCTTGGGCGGAGCACCGCCGTGTCCTCACCGCGGCGATAGGCGGAGACCTCTCGCGCCCGGCATTGGTGGCGGCCATGCTGCGGGGCGAGACGGAGTGGGAGGCGGTCGCCTCCTTCTGCGAAGCAGTCATGCTCGCGAAGGAGGAGGCGGGCCGCTTGAGGCAGAGGATACCGTCCTCTCTCCGCCCGAGACGCAGTGGTAGACGCCCACGGCGACGGATGTCGCGGGACGATCTCCGGCCACCGTAGGCGCAGGCATGCGGGCGGCGAGTAAAGGGCAACTCGCTGCCCGACCAAGGACCATGCCCGGGTCGACGGCGCGTTGTGTCCCACGCGCGCCTCAAGGAGCGTCAGCATAGTGACGGGGCCCCCCTATAGAGGGCCACAGTCCTGCCGGGGTTGCGGGACATACGTATACCGCGACTCCGGCACACAAAGGGCTACCGAAGGACACCGTGGATTTTAGTCAGTACAAGTCTGACAGTCCCTCCCGACCTGCCCGGGGTTGGAGGACTCATTTGATGATATTACCACGTAAAAAAAAAAAAAACCACGGTATACTAGAAATTTAGAGTTTGGGAGCAACGTTTTAAAAAAACTAAAAGTTCGTCTCTATATCAATTTCCTGAAACATGTTTACACGTTCAGAGAACTGTTGTTGTTACCACTAAATCATTAAAATGTTCCACTGTTAAACTTTTAATATTCAATTATAAATGATGCCTTTAATGAACTCGTGCAGTTCGTGCATTGTTATGTACTCGTAAATAGCATGAAAATAAGTGGTTTGCAGTGATAACTATTTTAATGTTGATTGTGGTTAATAAATAATTGGTTTCAGGTAAAAACTGTAGTAATGAGTACAGCAAGCCAGCTGGAAAATTATAACTGAATAAACGGGTTATTGGACAATCTGGATATTGGATAGCAATTATGTTTATTTAATTGATAACATTTATAAAATAAAAAATGTACTTGTATTATACATACCTATACAACATGTAACATAATTAACGCACATCCTGAAATTAGTTTGTTCAGAATCGTTTACTGAATCGATTTCTATCATTTTTAATACAGGTATTTTTTATAAAAATCAAAACTACCGAAATTATAGTCACATTACCCCTGTACAGTCAAAACAAACTAAGATAGACCGTAAATCAAGGCATCAAGACTTAAAAGCGCAATATTATTTGTATTAAGTAATACAAGTTCCGTCATTCATTAGAAAGTAAAGAAAAATGAACCATACTGAAAAATAATTTATTTAGTTAATAACAATGCATTTACATGATAAATTAAAAATTCAATATATATAATCATGTATTATGATTAAATATAACATAATATTCTAATTGGGGTGTCTGAGGGTGTGCGTTTACGTTACATACTGTATATCTGCACACTATAATACCTATATTAACACTCGAAGAAATTACTTATTTTGCGATTATTAAATTTTGTTATCAAGACTATCATGACACACTATGACATGTACAGTCAGCAAAACAGTTGGAATGCAGGCTTTAATTTTCAAACGGTTTTTCTTTAGATATAATGAGATAAGAGAGGTATGCAGACACATCGAAACTTTTAGGACAACATTGAAAAACTGCCTGCATAGCTAACTGTTTTGGTAACTGTACTGGTACTAATTTAACAAGAAAAAAACAAAGCACTAGTAGTAACAGATACACAAAGATAATGAATAGCTCATTTATCTAGTAACACTACAACCATTGTTAATAGAAGTGAGTGTTAACATAGTCAATAAACTATATCTGATACGTGCGGGGGAACATGCAATTATTGTACTTATTATCAGTGTTGTGTCGGACAATACATACGAACAGATAGTGGACGATGATCGTGAGAATACTGAGTAGTAATGTATACCCGGTCAAGAGAATCACCAGGGCCTATAGACATGTAACAAGCAATAGACGCAAACGCTGAGTAGACTTTAATAGATTATCAACTCTATGAACTTGGGTATACAGTTGTAAATCTATTTTAGATTACTAAGCGTTTCCGTTCGTTCCAGTCGCTAACGTTCAGAAAATTTTAATAGATTTTCAACCATAGGCCCGGCGGTATTAATTTATTTATTGAAGTGTACCTAGGTACCTATATCGATACGACGATATCGTGACGGTCGCGGGCCACGGATGGATGCAAGTGGCGAATTGTCGTTCGGCGTGGCGGTCTAAGGCGGAGTCCTATGTTCAGCAGTGGACGTCTTCCCGCTGATGATGATGATGATGATGATGATGATGATACCTACTTTATTTTTTACTTTGTTATTTAACTAACTTTACTTTATTATTTTTAAGTAACTACTATTATAAACGCAAAAGTTTATGAAGATGGATTATTAAAATTATACTGAATAAAAAAAGAGTTCAAAGTGATGCAAATTCAGATTGAGAATTCGAAATACGATTTTTTTAAAATTTAAATAAATAAATAGATCTTAACGGAAAAAGGATGAGGCAACAGAAGAGGTGGAATACCTCTCTGTTACAATTGCATATAATTAATCTACTACTTAGGTCACATACTTACCGCTTACTGAATTAAACGAATGCACTTCTCTGGAGATAATCAATCAATCGATCAACTTAACTAATAGCATGCATTATGACGTCACTCGCTATCGGCAGCATCTGACGCGGCTGA
The DNA here is from genome assembly GCA_036375495.1 of Agrotis segetum. Classification (NCBI taxonomy): domain Eukaryota; kingdom Metazoa; phylum Arthropoda; class Insecta; order Lepidoptera; family Noctuidae; genus Agrotis; species Agrotis segetum. The sequence goes on from JAQSVV010000002.1 coordinate 330,690, forward strand.
TTGCCGATAACGTATCATCGCCGAAACTATCTGTTATCATAGACTCAGTTATCACACGGAGTGGCCGATCGACAGACGTGTTCACATGTGAGTACCAATAATGATATTAGGGAGGTACCCCTTGATTTTTAGAAGAAATTATTATACAATTTTAAAAATGGAAGTTTAAATTATCGTGCAAGAGACAAAGTATGCGCATTTCTGGGTATTTTTTTTACTTGCAAGAAGTGCATATTTTGCACTTACTCAAGGTCAGTCGTGTAATATTTTATTAAACTTGACCGAATATTTTAAAAGCTAACATCAATGTAGCTCATAATTTTAGTTGATTATCGGGGTACCCATGCGTTGAAGATGCATCTGAACAATACCCGGTGCATTCATGTAAGCTGACCCCAACATATTTGGTAAAATATAAAGCGACTGCTGATGTCGAGGTTACTTGTAAGAAGCTTCAATATTTTTGAATATGACAATAAAATAAAATATTGAACACAATTTCGCACAAGCCACATGAAAAAATCGAACACAGCCTTTTAAATTTGCTATTAAATACTTAAGTCTTTTTTTACCCGACTGCGTTTAAGTTGGCAGTGTCTTAACTTCCCAGAATTCGATCCTTATTAGCGACACTATTGAATGGTATGACTGTGTGTGTTTGTTTTCTACCGAGTTCAAAAACAGGAGGAGGTTCTCAATTCGCCTGTATTTTTCTTAAATGTTTTTTACCACATAAATATATCTATGCACATAACTCACGACTGAGTGAACCGATTTTGATGATCCTTTTTTGTTCAAAGTATATCTGTCATAAAAAAGATGATCATAATGATTTTTTTAAAAACACAATGCATTTTCACTTTTCGTCAAAAAAAGGCAAAAGGCATCTGAGCATTTAATCGCTATTCCTCACAGTATCGCATTTTTCCACAAACAAGTACTTGAAAAGTTCATTCTGCATACTGTGATAATTTTGTGGGAAATCCCTTTATAGATTAATTTATCTAGGAGCTGTCAAAACATGTCAGGAACCCAGTAAGTGGTCTTTTTATCGTGGTAAAGTCACCAAATTAGTCCTCCCACCCAGAGCAGAGCGGGAGGGACTGTCAGATTCGTACTGACTAAAATCCACGGTGTCCTTCAATAGCCCTAATACGGTCACGGTAATTCGTAAGTACCGCGACCCCGTCATAATGCTGCCACTCTTTGACGCGCGCTTGGAATACAAGGCGTCGTCGACCCAGACATGGTAACCTAGCAAGTGGTCTGATAGAAATATTGCTAATCACATGTTTTTTTTTTTTAATAAGAACTGTAAGAGTTTCTCTATCTCGTATTATGATATAAATAAAGCTCCTATTGGAAAACCATTATTTATGATTTGTACAAGCTTGTTATCATATCCATATTGGATATGGATTTAAATAGTAACAAAAAGTATTTAAAAAAAGCGGTGAAACGTCCAACTTTTTCTAATAGCACAAGTTTCGAGCAACTATTTATTCTTAACCTTTGTTGATATTTCTACGATTTTCGGATTAAAATAAAACATAAAGATTTATTCTCGACATGAACCTTTAGTTTATTCTAGAAGCAAACCATAAGCTTGATAGGAAAATATGTACTTTGATAAATGTGAATCATCCTGTTTTAAAGTTATTAATTTTTATAATGGCGGAAACATCGGCAATACTATTATATCATCATAGGTTAATTCGACAGAGTCATTCAATCACAGATATGAGATAAAGACAAAGATATAGTACTAAGTATTACTATATAGGTTTTCATATTTGGCTGATAAGATTATATCGTACATGATATCGGACACTTTAGCCGTACGTATACACTAAGCTGGTTATTTTTTTTTTGTTTACTTTCCTGCACTGTTTTTGTGGGTGCATAGTGTATTATTTATGTTTTTATGCTTACGTCAGAGACTACTTATAACCTAGCAGGCAAATAAAATGCATATAACATGGGTGTACTTTTGGTAATAAATAAACTTGTTCAAATGCCAAGAGCCTTGACCAAACGCCTCTAGTTAGGCAGTTGGATCAGGGGCCTCTAATGAGTCTCTAGTTAGGCATTTCAATCAGGAGCCTGTAAGGAACCTGGTTAAGCAGTTGGATCAGGGGCCTCTAAGGGTCCTCTGGTTAGGCATTTCAATCAGGAGCCTGTAAGGAACCTGGTTAAGCAGTTGGATCAGGGGCCTCTAAGGGTCCTCTGGTTAGGCATTTCAATCAGGGGCCTGTAAGGAACCTCTGGTTTAGGCAGTTGGATCAGGGGCCTCTTAGGAGCCTTTGTTTAGCAGGAGTTCCAGTGGTTTGGAAATTGCATGGTCGGCTTATCCCAAAAAAAAACCTCTGTTTAGGCAGTTGTGTTGTTGGCACGTGAGCTCGTTAATACTACAACAAAAAAAAAAGATAAGGCTAGTATTACCTCCTGAACCGTATGCATTTGCAAACATTTAAATTGAAGCAAAGTCAAATCTTTATTTATTTCAATTAGGCCATCAAAGAGGCACTTTGAAAATTTGATTATTAAAATTAACAGGAATGGGATGGGATGAAATTGATTCTATACCCAAACAGTCAGATCCTGAACAATAACTTGTAGGCCATACAAATGTTTTCTGCGAGAATCTAACCCGTCACACATAGCAGGGCAATCAACACTCGACCACTGCGCTAACCGTGCCATCAAATAAAGTCAATCCAATTAAGTATAATAAAAGGCGCATCAGTTAGACCGATTGTAAAATTATTTCATAGAATAATTGTCTGACTGGTATTATAACTAAGTAGTTCACCATCATCATCATCATCATCATCATCAGCCGGAAGACGTCCACTGCTGGACATAGGCCTCTCCCTTAGACCGGCACGCCGAACGACAATTCGCCACTTGCATCCATCGGCTGCCCGCGACCCTCACGATGTCGTCGGTTCACCTAGTGGGAGGCCTGCCTAAGCTGCGTCTTTCGGTCCGTGGTCGCCACTCGAGAACTTTTCTTCCCCATCGGTTGTCACTAAGTAGTTAATTATATTGAATACCATTAAATCCTCATTATCATCATAAATTCGCTGTAGGACGTACACTGCTGAACTTATGCGTCATAAGCTCCTTAGCTTGCATCCAGCGCTATACTGTGACCTTCACCCAGATCGTCTGTCCACCTTGTGATCAACGCGACCTATGTTGGCTTACAAATTTACAATTACCTATAATATAATTATTTATAATATATTATTTAATTTAAATAACTTAAATTAGTTGTAACAATAAATTACATGATCTAATGTCGATAAAATCATGAAATAGCTAGATAGACAAAAGTCTGTCAACTATTTGTAATTCTATTGTAATCTATTGATATTAATTAAATACAGCTTAATTCTTATTGAATGGCGAATCTTATCGCCAATACTTATACAATTAAGATTATCTAGCATTATCTGAAATATAATATATTTGGATGGGTTTTTACGCTGCGGTAATAAATAGCTATTTATTAATATTGCAAACGTCTGCGTATATTATCAGCTTATCTTTTTGCTTACTATAATGGACATGAAGGTGGGTGAGACTAATAGTTAATAATAATCATACAGTTAGTATATATTTGAGAAATAATTTATGGGCAAGTCTGTAGAGAAAACGTTGCCCCACACTGGGAATTTATCATGTATCGTGGGTGCGTACACAAACATTTAAACTCACATACACAAACACCCAGACCCGGAACAACTACTTGTAGGTCATGTACAAAAATTTCTAAAAAACTCGCTACACGCAGCGAAGCAGACCAATCGCTCAGCTACTGCGCTAATCGTGCCGCCTAGTTTGGAAAATTTAAAGACTAACCAAAGAACTTTGTAAGGCGCCTCACCAAGCAGAAACTGAATATGATTATTAATGGAATTCTAATGATTATAAGTTTTGTACAATATCACTAATTCTATGGGTACAGCAGCGGTCTTATCGCCGATAGCGATAATATCTTCCAGACAACCTTTGGGTGGACTAATACGATAGGCTAGCCTAGGGTTGACTGCCAAGAGAGCGACTAACGACTAACTCTATCACTGCGTGCTCTTATTGATCAAATCACAAGCTCGTGCTATTTGATTTTGCCAATCCAGTTTCATTTCAGAAGGCAACACTTCAGTCCTATTTCAGGAAATCTCCCCCGCAAAAGCCAAGAGCCAAAAACTTACAAATGCTTGTTTTACTCCAGAGACTCAAAAATGGGCGAGGTGAAACGCTACACATTCGCGGAGGTGTCCTCCCGCGACGGCAGCAACGGCCAGCCGCTGTGGATCGTCTACAAGGACTCCGTGTATGACCTCACCAAGTACATCGACGAGGTAAGCAGGCAGTTTTTACCGTTTGTACCTTTCGAAAGGTTAACACTTTAAGGAAAGGTCATCATTGATTCCTCCCTGAGTCTCTTCTGCTTCACAGCGGAGACTGTCAGACTCCATCGTGAAATCCATCGTGTTCCTTCAGTTGCCCTTTATATTCTAGGTTATGCGTTTGGACAGTTCCAAGAGGCGTTTTGCCTTTCAAAGAGGGCCTCTTTGAGGCGCGCGTGGAACTCGAGACGGTGGGCAACCCATTACGGAATACGGACGGACTACACCGGATTACGGACAAACTTCAATCAGCCTTAAATCTTAAATCTCTGTATTGGATTCATCCAGTAAATAAAACAGAGAGTCTAGTGACTGTACTTAACAATTTAGAGACCATCTTTTGCAGCTGATGAAGTCCTTGGTTTCAATTGAGTTTGATTTCAGTTTTTCTATTAATTTTATATTTATTGATAAAGACTACAAAATTAACTTCTACGGCGGATGTTCGAATATAGAAACCTTTCGGCACTAAACAAAATGTTGATCCTTTTCAGAAATAAGCCACCGTCATGAGACAGGACTGTTTCTATTGGTTGGATTGTTGCTTGCAGCACCCTGGTGGATACGACACCATCATGGAGGACGCCGGCAAGGACGCCTCGCGCTCCTTCGACGACGTCGGTCACTCCTCTGACGCGCGCACCATGCTCGTCAAGTACAAGATAGGGGAGATCGTAGAGGTAACTACTTATAACTACGGGGAGCGTCCACTTTGAGGTTAACAATAATTGTGAAATGGGTTCAGTTAGCAGTCTTTTCAATGTGTTTCTTTTTGAAGTAACTACTTAATTGTGGAGATCCAAACAAAGTTCTCTCATTATTGGTTCTCAAAGACGATATAATACTAGACTCCTAATAACAGGCGACCGATGTCTGCCAACACATTAGGCATAAAAGTCTTATATTCGTCTCATTTCGACCAATCCTGTGAGCCGTAAACATACGTTTAGACAGAACAGACCTTCAGTTAGCCAATCACAACGCAGTACCCCGTCCCCCTCGCTTACGTAGTACCTCAGCGAGTTGGCAGAATATTTTTTGTTCTAGGAAGTGTCGAAGGGGGGGGGGCGCTTTGGGGGACTGTCTTATGTAAAATTTGACCTTCAAAAAGTGCTGATAAATCAGCCTAATTTGAATAAATGACTTAGATCGTGCATGCGGAGTCTAGTATTATATCGTCGTTGTTGGTTCTTAAGGAAACATCACAGTTATAAGGGAATCGAACGCGGGACAAAGTCATGTACCGTACAAACAGTGCTGTAACAAGCCTTTTATGCTCCCAGTGCCTGCTTTGACTGCGTCTGGTCAATATTGTAGCCCTGGTCTGGCCATTTCTGCACCCCTTCAGGGTCTGCGCCTGGGTATCGTAGGCACACCCTATTTTCGGCACTGCGTATAAATATAATGTGAACTTGAAATAACATGGCACTGAATGGCGGATCTGAATGTCTGGACTTACTGACGATAAAGAGCTAAGTCTATCTTTAAAATTATCGCGAACGTGATAGATAATTACTACGTGTGATTAGTATCAGCGATGACTGCTCACAAACCCTACAAGCTTGATTAGATTACGCCATTAACGCAATTATATCACTTAAGGTAATCTCGAATCTGCAAGCTTTCGATCAAAGGAATGTCGAGGACGAATATTTCGGCAAGTGCGGTTAATAAACAAGACGTGCAATAATCAGTTCACACTAAATTAATGAAAGATAACTGTAATATAATCAGCGATTTATCTTTTCACATTTGTCCATAATCAGATGTCTAGCAAATACCGGCTACAACTGATTATAACCGCAATATGGCGCGTGCACAACGTGATGAGGTGTGGCGGTTAACATATTATTACATAATTATATAGAATTTGATTTATCGTTCACTAAAATTGAACATACAGCCCAATCCTATAAGTAAGAGCCTAACTCATCAGTGGGGGGTTTAACTTATTATGTAGAAAATAACCTTTTCCCAAACTAATTTACGTTAAAAAAGGTTTTGCTAAACAGTATATTGGATTAGGACATTGTAGTCTGTACAAAATAGCTCGTAATTCCTGTTTTATTTGTTAAATATTATCGAAATAAATATAAAAAAACCCTGCTCAAACACACTCAATAAAAATTGATCACATCTCCATATTGTTATGAGTGCAATTCGACAAAGTTTTCCTTTCGCCGTCGAGTACCATTCAATGTATCGACACTTTATCGACGGGATATAATAATGAGCTGAGCGGAGCTATATCAGAGCTATGTGGGGCTATAATGAGGGTATTACTGGCTACCGTATGATGGCATGCTGGTCCCATAGTTGCTGGGTTGGAATTCATGAAACTATTCAATTATTCTTATTGAGGTTTTACTTTCGTTTGCATTCATTCCTCATACGAAAGTTTTCATTTTTATTATTATTTTATCATTGCGAAGTTTACCAATCAATACAATATATTAAGATAGGCAGTTAGGTATTTTCAAAATATGATTTAACGATAGCTACCCTTTACATCTTTCATTAGGTATAAAACTTTAAAAACAATAGGTAGGTATACAATATAGCCACCCACGGTGCACAATTTCCCGCGAAAATAGTAGTCAATAATTACATTTAGTTTCAAGACGCTGAACTTTCCTGAAAGTCTGGAACCATCTCAGTCAAGATGGTATCAGACTCAAATACAATTATTTACTGTTCCGCACCTTTGAGAGCAAAATGAAACAGTACAACAGGACCAAAGACTATAGACTATTGACAAATATCGTTCATTCGCGAGTGAACGAAGCACAATGAGTGAGCGATAAGACGCCCGGCGTCTGTTTTAGCTTGATTAGTTGTTTCAAATTGTCTGTTTTATACGTAATTTATTTGTACTGTCTATCCCTTTTATTAAGCGTATCTATGAGAACGAATTTATTAATTATGTAAAAAATATAAGGTTAAAACACCATATATATTACAGCTTTAGCTCGCGACTTCATTTTTTTCCTTAACTCATCAAGGAGATTTAAGCCGGAAACACATTATTAACACCCGACGCCACCCGACGAAACGTGATGCGTGTTGAGTCAAATCAAATGTATTCTTTTCTCACTGCAAATCGGGTGTTGACACGTTGCGTCGCGTGACGTGTTGAATAATGTGTTTCTGGCTTTATATTCATACTACCTTCACATTTAAGAATGACATCAAACATCAAGTATGACACAATTTCGCCAGAAAAGGTCTTGAAAGTATAAGACCATGTCTCAAGATTGACCTTTTTATACCACCATTTTTTATATTCCAGGAAGAGAAACGCTACGACGCCAACGGCAAGAAGAAGAAGAAGGTGGTGCCTGTAAAGCCGGACGGCAAGCCGGAGACCAGGAGCTGCTTCAACATCATCACGTGCGGTCTGCTCGGCTGACCGACACACACTGACTAGTCTTACACTATTATTAGGCCTTGCTTATGCCTAGATTGTATGTACCGAGTACAGTGGAGCGCCGAAGACAATTACAGAAATTTAGACGACATAATATTGCTTAATACTCATGCCTTTTTTCCATCAGGCAGAATAGGCAATTTAATGTTAAAATATTGCAATTTCGATTAGTCCGTCATTTAGAATTTTGAAAAATAATCAACATGTATTTTTTTTTCTTTTGTTCAATCCATGAATATCGTATGAAAATTGTAGTAAGTAAGGCTAATGACGTCAGAAATCAGTATAAAAGTGTACTAACTTGTGACGTATCGCCAATTTTATTTTAAAAGCGTCGGTTCTTTGTTAATTTTGTTTTACGGAAAAAAAAACAGTACCTTAGAAAATAGAATGTCATTAACGGACTGCTTAATTAGTTATTATTCAGTTAAATAGCTAATTAACAAGACGTTTGTTTCAATTCAAAGTAATCCAAATGATTGAAACTCGTTTGAGTCACAGTGCTGCTGGCACTATCACACTCGGTACATATGTAGGATAAGACAATATCTCGCCACTCGTTCCTACCTACTTCATAATCATTACATAATCATTTACATTATCTTCTTATAATAGGCCGAAGTTGTATAACAAGCAACGACGATAATATAGTACTAGACTCGGCATGCACGATCTAAGGAACAAAAATTATTTTGCCAACTCGCTGAGGTACTACGTAAGCGAGGGGGACGGGGTACTGCGTTGTGATTGGCTAACTCAAGGTCTGTTCTGTCTCAACGTATGTTTACGGCTTACAGGATTGGTCGAAATGAGACGAATATAAGACTTTTTTGCCTAATGTGTTGACAGACATCGGTCGCCTCATCGCCTGGTATTACGAGTCTAGTATTATATCTTCGTTGATAACAAGACTGGAACAATTGACAGCCCCTTGCAAGTTATTTATGGCAGAAAAAATACATGGATACTTTTGGTTTAAGGGCTTTATAGAGCGTGTCTGATGACGCTCAAAGTTTATATTACAATCAACGTGCCATATCTATCTATCTAATATCTTTAAACGAGCAATTCTTGTATATTTATTTATATATAATCAGGATCTCGAAACGGCTCCAAGGATTTTCATGAAAGTTACAGATTAGGGGTTTTTCGGCTCAAGGAATCGATTTATCGGTCCCAGGTTCGAGAAAAACTTGGTTCCCAAGATATAGACATTTTCAAAATCGCGTTTTAAGAAGTACCATCTATAACGCCATGACCGATGAGGGCCAAATACAAATAACCGAGCAAAGCTCATCAACCAGATATTGACTCTTTTACTTGCAAAACTCATGTTATATTTCTTGTTTTAAACTAAGAAATTGAAAGGTCAAAATGAAACCAGCTAGAAAAACTTATTTAAGCTAGCCTTATCAAAATCAAAGTTGCGCTTTTTAACGTATCAATGCACAAGTCTACATCCATCTCGCGAGGACCGGACAAAGTTAACATTAGAAGTTCTTCTTAGACGGGACTCTCAATGTGATAAATTAATTTAACTTTCAGCAGCTTTCTCCAACTTTCTGGTATTCAATGAGCTTCACTCTGAAATACGTTTTGCTCAATACCAGTGACATATTATGCAAAAGATTTTGCATATTCATGTTGTTTTCTGTTATTCTTTTTAACTAACCTAGAATTAAGATAATTATTTTTGTTTTAAAAATCTATTTATTAAAGTTATTGTAAGTTTTTATTACGAATGAAAATAAAATTTTCGCAAAATATTATGTTTTAGTTGCATCGCAAAACGAGTCTAATTAATATTAGAAACCCTAGATTGCGCCGATGTAGCCCGCGAAATTCAAATTTTTTTACGTTTTTTGCAATTTGCAGGCCAGTGACATGTTGTAACTTTATAAATATTTGTGTTGCGCAAATAACAAGTATAATTTTAAATATAAAAATTGTCAAAAAATTCGCTCCTTCAGCTCTCACATAGAAAAGGTGCATCGTAGTTAGATTTCGGAGATTTTAACATGATGCACCTTTTCTATGTGAGAGCTGATGGAGCGAGTTTTTTGATATTTTTTATATTTAAAATTATACTTGTTATTTGCGCAACACAAATATTTATAAAGTTACAACATGTCACTGGCCTGCAAATTGCAAAAAACGTAAAAAAATTTGAATTTCGCGGGCTGGTTGGAGCATCCCCCTTAAAGTAAGTATCATAAAAGAGGGCGAATAAAGAACGCAGGGTTCAATGGAGACTACACTGAAATGAAACGGACTTCAATGTTGAATTATTATGATATGAAAACAATTTGTATTACTTATATACATAATGTAGTTATACTAATTATCTTAGATGTTCTTTGGTGAAACCATCAATAGGACAGAAGGGACTGTCTGACTTGTACTGACTAAAATCCATGGTGATCCTTCAATAGCCCTTTACGTTCCAGGGTCTCGGCTACTTGATGAGAATGCCCGTTACCCCTGCGTTCTCTCTATTCACCACCGTAACCTATAATTTTCATCAACATGTATCAAATGAGATGTATTTCCAATCATATTCCAATGTGATTAGGTTTTAAATCCGTCACTGCTCCGCGGCAACTGATTGCCACGTTCATTCGAGGCGGGACCTCGGGCTGACAGTGACAGCTCGAGAGACTGACATAATGTGACAAATCACGAGTCAGGTTGATCAGTGAGGATTTAGCATTGTTTTGTAAGGTTACGTATGAAGGTCGCGGGATTTTTCGAAATACCCTGGAATGCAAAGTAGGGCTATTGAAGGACATCGTAGATTTTAGTCAGTACGAGTCTGATAGTCCCTCCTGCCCTGCCCTGGATGAGAGGACTCATTTGATGATTTTACCATTATAAAAATAGAACGTATGAAGGAAATGAATGATAACGTTGCTATCCTACATACTTAGGTACCTATATGTGGAGAACCCACAACGACGATATAATACTAGACTCCGCATGCACGATCTAAAGAACACAAACTATTCTGCCAAGTTGCTGAGGTACTACGTAAGCGAGGGGGACGGGGTACTGCGTTGTGATTGGCTAACTCAAGATCCGTGCTGTCTCAACGTATGTTTACGGCTCACAGGATTGGTCGAAATGAGACGAATATAAGACTTTTTTGCCTAATGTGTTGGCAGACATCGGTCGCCTGTTATTACGAGTCTAGTATTATATCGTCGTTGAGAACCCATATTATTGTCACTTTATTTATATTAAACAGGCTGTGGTTGCCGGCGCTGCATATTACAATTATCGGATAAAAATCAGGATAAAAGCTATCCTACTTATGTGTTAATTAAGGTTACCTATAAACTATCTGTGTACCTTTAATCCAAATCTATTCAGTATTTTTTGCATAAAAGAGTAAAAAACACGCATACACACACAGATATACAAATTTACTAGGAGTAAGATTCCGCAATGAAAGACTTTTGCCACCATACAGAATTATCTCATCGAGACAGGATCACGATCTAGTGATTAATTGTGACGACATCGATTGAGCTGTAACGATCCTCGACGGAGCACTCGCACTAACTATCCCACGCTGCAGTACCCCGGTCATAACCGGCCAATGACTGGTGTGAGTTACGTTCAATGTTTGGTTTAGTTGCACTATCGACTCACTCAGGCGTACGTCCATTCTCTAAACTGCTTAAGCAATGTTTGCCTATACCTCTCGTGGGGTAACTCAGCCCATGTTACTGAATAATTTTTGTCTTAAGACTTTTGCAAATTCGCAAAAAAAGGTTTTTCCTGCAAAATGAGAAATTGGTCGGGCACGGGCACATCTGTATGAAAAACCAAGTTTCTTTTTTGGGAATTTCCAAGTTTGAAAACCAAAATTGTTCAGTAACATGTGCTGAGTTACCCCACGAGAGGTTTTGCGCTATTGGCGTTTCACGTTGTATATTATTTCAATTCTTTTTTCTTTTAAAAACCGTTGCCCCACACTAGGAATTTCTCCTGTATCTGTACCATAGAAACTCACATACAAAAACACCCAGACTTGGAACAAACTAGTAGATTACACAAATATTTGGCTCGTACGGGAATCGAACCTGCGACACGCAGCAGTCCCATCGCTCAGCCACTGCGCTAATTGTGCCGTCGTATTAATTTTTGTGTCGCATAAAGTAGACAAAGGTTTTATTAAGTATATGGCTCCTTAGGGTGCTCCCACATCTATCGACGCGGAATCAGATTTTTCCGTCGCCCTTTCTCTTTCTGTCGCGTAGAACTGCCATTTGCTAGAGCGAGACATTGCGATAGCACGCGGCCGCCTTGAAGATTCCGCCGCGTGCGATCGCATTATGCTTTCTGTCTCGGTCTAGCAAATGGCAGTTCTAAGCGACAGAAAGAGAAAGGGCGACGGAAAAAGCCGATTCCGTGTCGTTAGATGGGTGAGCACCCTTATTCGGACCAAGCTTTTAACTTAGAATCTGAAAATCAAATCATTAATGAAGATCACATTGTCATACAAGTACTTCACCTGCACTAATCTGTTCTAAGAATTCAGTCTATAAAAAGGAATGTATTAAAAAAAAAAATTACCCGGTACATTTCTACGGAAATAATCGTTAAAATACGAGTATCACACAATAGCTGTGAGCCAGCAGGCAGCGTGTTATGTAGTGTGGAGGGCAACAGCTGTCGACGAGTGACGCCACACCATTGTACTGCCTCAATACTGCGAGCTTGCAGTCGAGGTGCATTATATAATACCATCTAATAACTACCGTGTTGGAAAGCAACGGAGCCACACTACACACTATGAAGACATTAATATTTTTACTTTTTTTAACATTGTGAAATCATCAAATGAGTCCTCCCTCCCGCCAGGGCACAGTTTGGGGTAGGTCAATATACATTATATTATATAAAGCTCGATTACCACTGACTGATTGACATAATTGTTCTCCCAGATGGTGAAGGGGGAGGTGGGTATATTTTGACAGATTCGTAAACAAGTGACTCTGGTGAGTATGGGAAAAATCCCAAACCTCCCCTTTTCGCCCCCCCTCTCCCCCCTCCCCATCGTATCTCGGAAACTAAGAGACACGTATTTTATTTTTTTTACGGATTCGTATAGAGGAGGCTCGGAAAAGTAAAAACCATTTTTCAAAGTTTGCCCCCCTTGCCCCCCTTCTCCCCCCTTTAGGCGGATCTCGGAAGCTTACAGACTTGCAACAGTTTTTTTTTCAGATTCATGTCAAGGGCCCTATAGTTGGTCAAAATCATTTTTCAAAACTCTCCCCTCTCCCCCCCTTCACCCCTCCCCCCGTCGTATCTCGGAAACTAAGAGACCCATGTTTTGTTTGTTTACGGATTCGTATAGAGGAGGCTCGAAATAGTAAAAATCATTTTCAAAGTTCCCCCTTGCCCCCCTCCCCCCCCACCTTTAGGCGGATCTCAAAAGAGACTTGGATTTTTTTTTTTCAGACTCGTGTCAAGAGGTCCAAAGTATGTCAAAATCATTTTTCGAAACTCACCCCTCTCCCCCTCTTCACTCCTCACCCCATAGCGGTAAAGCGAAGCGTAGCGTAGCGTAGGGATGTGGTCACGATAGCTTTCCGGTGGTAGGTAGGTCCTGAGTGGAGCGAACCTGCGAGACCGAGTGGAGCGAAGGGGGGAGGTGGCGAGCGAAGCGAGCCGGCGACCTCCGTAGCGTAACGAAGGTTGAGTGGGTGAAGCGTAACTCAGCGGTGACGACAAGTAAACTTACAAGTAACTCTCATTAGTAGGACAAAAGTACTAAGCCTCCCCTTTTTGCTCCCCCCCCCCCTCCCAATCGTATCTCAGAAACTATGAGACCCGTGTTTTGTTTTTTTATGGATTCTTATAGAGAAGGCTCGGAAAAGTAAAAACCATTTTTAAAAGTCTCCCCCTCTTGACCCCGTTCTCCCCCCTTTAGGCGGACCTCAGAAGAGACTTGTAACATTTTTTTTTTCAGGTTCATATCAAAGGGCCCAGAGTATGACAAAATCATTTTTCTAAACTCGCCCCTCTCCCCTCTTCACCCCTCCACCCATCGTAACTCGGAAAAATTATGTAGCGGTAAAGCGAAGCGTAGGGATGAGGACACGATGTTTTCTGATGGTAGGTAGGTCCTGAGTGGAGCGAACCTGCGAGACCGAGTGGAGCGAAGGGGGGAGGTGGCGAGCGAAGCGAGCCGGCGACCTCCGTAGCGTAACGAAGGTTGAGTGGGTGAAGCGTAATTCAGGGGTGACGACAAGCAAACTTACAAGTAACTCTCATGAGTAGGACAAAAGTACCAAGCTTTCCCTTTTTGGCGTCTCCCCCCCCCCTCCCAATCGTATCTCAGAAACTAAGAAACCCGTGTTTTATTTTTTTACGGATTCTTATAGAGAAGGCTCGGAAAAGTAAAAACCATTTTTAAAAGTTCCCCCCCCTTGCCTCCCTTATCCCCCCCTTTAGGTGGATCTCAGAAGAGACTTGGAACATTTTTTTTTTCAGATTCGTATCAAGGGGCCCAGAGTATGTCAAAATCATTTTTCAAAATTCACCCCATTCCCCCCTTCACCCCTCCCTCCATCGTATCTCAGAAACTAGGTAGCGTAGGGAAAAGGTCACGATACCTTTCCGGTGGTAGGTAGGTTCTGAGTGGAGCGAACCTGCGAGACCGAGTGGACCGAAGGGGGAGGTGGCGAGCGAAGCGAGCCGGCGACCTCCGTAGCTTAATGAAGGTTGAGTGGGTGAAGCGTAACTCGGCGGTGAAGACAAGCAAACTTACAAGTAACATTCATGAGAAGGGCAAAAGTACCAAGCCTCCCCGTTTTTGGCCTCCCCCCCCTCCCTATCGTATCTCAGAAACTAAGAGACCCGTGTTTGGTGTTTTTTTACGGATTCGTATAGAGGAGGATTGGAAAAGAAAAACCATTTTTTTCAAAATCTCCCCTCTTCACCAATGTATGTCAAAATCATTTTTCAAAATCAAAATGAGAATCCAAGATGGCGGCTGCTATAATTTTCGAATTGTTCATCAATTTTATCATGGGAGTCGTTTTCATGGTTTTCGAGGATGCTAAAGCCGATGGTGGGGTCAAAACAAAATCTAAGATGGCGGATGCGATCATTTTCGAAATGTTCATCATGGGAGTCGTTTTTATGGTTATCGAGGATGCTAAAGCCGATAGTGAGGTCGAAATCAACATCAAAGATGTCGACAGTAAAAAATTCAAAGATATCATTAGGGATGTCGTTTTCATGGTTTTCGAGGGTAATAAAGATGATAGTGAAGTCAAAATCAAAATCCAAGATGGCGGCTGCGATCATTTTCGAATTGTTCATCATGGGAGTCATTTTCATGGTTTTCGAGGATGCTAAAGCCGATGGTGAGGTCAAAATCAGAATCCAAGATGGCGACAGCAAAAAATTCAAAGATATCATCATGGATGTCGTTTTCATGGTTTTCGAGGATGCTAAAGCCGATAGTGAGGTCAAAATCAGAATCCAAGATGGCGACAGCAAAAAATTCAAAGATATCATCATGGATGTCGTTTTCATGGTTTTCGAGGGTAATAAAGCTGATAGTGAAGTCAAAATCAAAATCCAAGTTGGCGGCTGCGATCATTTTCGAATTGTTCATCATGGGAGTCGTTTTCATGATTTTCGAGGATGCTAAAGCCGATAGTGTGATCAATATTAAAATCCAAGATGGCGACTGCAAAAAATTCAAAGATATCATCATGGCTGTCGTTTTCATGGTTTTCGAGGATGCTAAAGCCGATAGTGAGGTCAAAATCAGAATCCAAGATGGCGACAGCAAAAAATTCAAAGATATCATCATGGATGTCGTTTTCATGGTTTTCGAGGGTAATAAAGCTGATAGTGAAGTCAAAATCAAAATCCAAGTTGGCGGCTGCGATCATTTTCGAATTGTTCATCATGGGAGTTTTTTCATAATTTTCGAGGATGCTAAAGCCGACAGTGTGATCAATATTAAAATCCAAGATGGCGACAGCAAAAAATTCAAAGATATCATCATGGATGTCGTTTTCATGGTTTTCGAGGGTAATAAAGCTGATAGTGAAGTCAAAATCAAAATCCAAGTTGGCGGCTGCGATCATTTTCGAATTGTTTATCATGGGAGTCGTTTTCATGATTTTCGAGGATGCTAATGCCGATAGTGTGATCAATATTAAAATCCAAGATGGCGGCTGCGATCATTTTCGAATTGCTCATCATGGGAGTCGTTTTCATGGTTTTCGAGGATGCTAAAGCCGATGGTGAGGTCAAAATCAAAATCCAAGATGGCGTCAGCAAAAAATTCAAAAATATCATCATGGCTGTCGTTTTCATGGTTTTCCAGGGTAATAAAGATGATAGTGAAATCAAAATCCAAGATGGCGGCTGCGATCATTTTCGAATTGTTCATCATGGGAGTCGTTTTCATGGTTTTCGAGGATGCTAAAGCCGATGGTGAGGTCAAAATCAAAATCCAAGATGGCGACAGCAAAAAATTCAAAGATATCATCATGGCTGTCGTTTTCATGGTTTTCGAGGGTAATAAAGCTGATAGTGAAGTCAAAATCAAAATCCAAGATGGCGGCTGCGATCATTTTCGAATTGTTCATCATGGGAGTCGTTTTCATGGTTTTCGAGGATGCTAAAGCCGATAGTGAGGTCAAAATCAAAATCTAAGATGGCGACAGCAAAAAATTCAAAGATATCATCATGGATGTCGTTTTCATGGTTTTCGAGGGTATTAAAGATAATAGTGAACTCAAAATCAATATCCAAGATGGCGGCTGCGATCATTTTCGAATTTTTCATCATGGATGTCGTTTTCATGGTTTTCGGGTATGCTAAAGCCGATGGTGGGGTCAAAATCAAAATCCAAGATGGCGGCTGCGATCATTTTCGAATTTTTCATCATGGATGTCGTTTTCATGGTTTTCGGGTATGCTAAAGCCGATGGTGGGGTCAAAATCAAAATCTAAGATGGCGGATGCGATCATTTTCAAAATGTTCATCATGGGAGTCGTTTTCATGGTTTTCGAGGATGCTAAAGCCGATAGTGAGGTCAAAATCAAAATCAAAGATGGCGACAGCAGAAAATTCAAAGATATCATCATGGCTGTCGTTTTCATGGTTTTCGAGGGTAATAAAGCCGATAGTGAGGTCAAAATAAAAATCCAAGATGGCGGCTGCGATATTTTTCGAATTGTTCATCATTGGAGTTGTTTTCAGGGTTTTCGAGGGTGCTAAAGCCGATAGTGAGGTGAAAATGAGAATCCAAGATGGCGGCTGCGATAATTTTCGAAATGTTCATCATGGCAGTCGTTTTCATGGTTTTCGAGGATGCTTAAGTTGATAGTGAAGTAAGAAGCAAAATCCAAGATATCGGCTGCGATCATTTTCAAAATGTTCATCATGGATGTCGTTTTCAGGGTTTTCGAGGGTGCTAAAGCCGACAGTGAGGTCAAAATAAAAATTCAAGATGGCGGCTGCGATATTTTTGGAATTGTTCATCATGGGAGTTGTTTTCAGGGTTTTCGAGGGTGCTAAAGCCGATAGTGAAGTCCAAATCAAAATCCAAGATGGTGGCTGCTATAATTTTCGAATTGTTCATCATGGGAATCGTTTTCATGGTTTTCGAGAATGCTCAAGCCGATAGTGAGATCAAAATGAGAATCCAAGATGGCGGCTGCGATAATTTTCGAAGTTTTCATCATGGGAGTCGTTTTCATGGTTTTCGAGGATGCTTAAGCCGATAGTGAGGTTAAAATCCAAATCTTATGATCGCATAGAGTGTTCGAGGGGCAGTAAGCGCGTACCTAACACAACAAAATTTTGAAATATCATATTTTTTTCTAAACTGAAAAGTTTGTTTTGGAATTGAAAAATTCTCTTTGTCTTGGATAGTTTTTGTGTTTTCATCATTGGTGTCGTTTTCATGGTTTTCGAGGATGTTAAACTGATGGCGAGGTCAAAACGGCAATGCAAGATGACGGCTGCGATAATTTTCGAATTGTTCATCATGCTAAAGCCGGTAGTGAGGTCAAAATCAGAATCCAAGATGGCGACATCAAAAAATCATTTTTTTTTTATTGGATGCCGTTTTCATGGTTTTCGAGGGTGCTAAAGCCGATAGTGAAGTCTAAATCAGAATCTAAGATGGCGGCTGCGATCATTTTTGAATTGTTCATCATGGGAGTCGTATTAATAGTTTTCGAGGATGCTAAAGCCGATAGTAAGGTCAAAATCAAAATCTAAAATGGTGACTGCAAAAAATTCTAAGTAAGAAATACTTTTCAAAACACGACCCCGCGAGCTGCTTGCAGCTCGCGCAACGCGCAAATACTAGTTATTATATTATATAAAGCTCGATTACCACTCACTCACTGACTGACAGAATTGTTCTCCCAGATGGTGAAGGGGGAGGTGGGTATATTTTGACAGATTCGTATACAAGTCACTCTCGTGAGTATGGGAAAAATCCTAAACCTCCCCTTTTCGCCCCCCCTCTCCCCCCTCCCCATCGTATCTCGGAAACTACGAGACCGGTGTTTTGTTTTTTTACAAATTCGTATAGAGGAGGCTCGGAAACGTAAAAATCATTTTTTAGAGACCCCCCTCCCCTTTTCCCCTTCTCCCCCCTTTAGGAGGATCTCGGAAGTTAACAGACTTGCAAAAGTTTTTTTTTCAGATTCATGTCAAGGGCCCCATAGTTGGTTAAAATCATTTTTCAAAACTCTCTCCTCTCCCCCCCTTCACCCCTCCCCCCGTCGTATCTCGGAAACTAAGAGACCCATGTTTTGTTTGTTTACGGATTCGTATAGAGGAGGCTCGAAATAGTAAAAACCATTTTCAAAATTCCTCCTTGCCCCCCTCCCCCCCCTTTAGTCAAAAAAGACTTGGAATCTTTTTTTTTCAGACTCGTGTCAAGAGATCCAGAGTACGTCAAAATCATTTTTCGAAACTCACCCCTCTCCCCCTCTTCACCCCTCACCCCATAGCGGTAAAGCGAAGCGTAGGGATGTGGTCACGATAGCTTTCCGGTGGTAGGTAGGTCCTGAGTGGAGCGAACCTGCGAGACCGAGTGGAGCGAAGGGGGGAGGTGGCGAGCGAAGCGAGCCGGCGACCTCCGTAGCGTAATGAAGGTTGAGCGGGTGAAGCGTAACTCGCGGGTGACGACAAGCAAACTTACAAGTAACTCTCATTAGTAGAGCAAAAGTACCAAGCCTCCCCTTTTTGCTCCCCCCCCCCCTCCCAATCGTGTCTCAGAAACTATGAGACCCGTGTTTTGTTTTTTTATGGATTCGTATAGAGGAGGCTCGGAAAAGTAAAAACCATTTTTCAAAGTCCCCCCCCCCTTGGCTCCCTTCTCCCCCCTTCAGGCGGATCTCAGAAGAGATTTGGAACATTTTTTTTTTCCGATTCGTATCAAGGGGCCCAGAGTATGTCAAAATCATTTTTCAAAATTCACCCTATTCCCCCCTTCACCCCTCCCTCCATCGTATCTCGGAAACTAGGTAGCGTAGGGCAAAGGTCACGATACCTTTCCGGTGGTAGGTAGGTTCTGAGTGGAGCGAACCTGCGAGACCGAGTGGAGCGAAGGCGGGAGGTGGCGAGCGAAGCGAGCCGGCGACCTCCGTAGCGTAACGAAGGTTGAGTGGGTGAAGCGTAACTCAGGGGTGACGACAAGGAAACTTACAAGTAACTCTCATGAGTAGAGCAAAAGTAGCAAGCTTCCCCTTTTTGGCGTCTCCCCCCTCCCAATCGTATCTCAGAAAGTAAGAAACCCAGGTTTTATTTTTTTACGGATTCTTATAGAGAAGGCTCGGAAAAGAAAAACCCATTTTTTCAAAGTTGCCCCTCATGACCCTTCCCCCCCCCCTTAAGGCGGATCTCAGAAGAGACTTGGATTAGATTCACATCAAGGTACCCGGAATTGGTCAAATTGATTTTTCTAAACTCCCCCTATTTCCGCCTCTTCACCCATCCCCCCATCGTATTTCGGAAAAACTATGTAGCGGTAAAGCGAAGCGTAGGAATGAGGTCACGATAGCTTTCCGGTGGTAGGTAGGTCCTGAGTGGAGCGAACCTGCGAGACCGAGTTGAGCGAAGGGGGGAGGTGGCGAGCGAAGCGAGCCTGCGACCTCCGTAGCGTTACGAAGGTTGAGCGGTTGAAGCGTAACTCGCGGGTGACGTCAAGCAAACTTACAAATAACTCTCTTAAGTAGGGCAAAAGTACCAAGCCTCCGCTTTTTGGCCTAAAATTTGCAAGCGCCATGATCGCAGTATTTTAAGTCATGAAAATAACCGTGATAGCCTAAAACAGCATTTTCGAATTGTTCATCATGGGAGTCGTTTTCATGGTTTTCGAGGATGCTAAAGCCGATAGTGAGGTCAAAATCAAAATCCAAGATGGCGACAGCAAAAAATTCAAAGATATCATCATGGATGTCGTTTTCATGGTTTTCGAGGGTAATAAAGCTGATAGTGAAGTCAAAATCAAAATCCAAGATGGCGACAGCGATCATTTTCGAATTGTTCATCATGGGAGTCGTTTTCATGGTTTTCGAGGATGCTTAAGCCGATAGTGAGGTCAAAATCAAAATCCAAGATGGCGACAGCAAAAAATTCAAAGATATCATCATGGATGTCGTTTTCATGGTTTTCGAGGGTAATAAAGATGATAGTGAAGTCAAAATCAAAATCCACTATGGTGGCTGCGATCATTTTCGAATTGTTTATCATGGGAGTCGTTTTCATGGTTTTCGGGGATGATAAAGCCGATAGTGAGGTCAAAATCAAAATCCAAGATGGCGACAGCAAAAAATTCAAAGATATCATCATGGATGTCGTTTTCATGGTTTTCGAGGGTAATAAAGATGATAGTGAAGTCAAAATGAAAATCCAAGATGGCGGTTGCGATAATTTTCGAATTGTTCATCATGGGAGGCATTTTCATGGTTTTCGAGGATGCTAAAGCCGATAGTGAGGTCAAAATCAAAATCCAAGATGGCGACACCAAAAAATTCAAAGATATCATCATGGATGTCGTTTTCATGGTTTTCGAGGGTATTAAAGATGATAGTGAAGTCAAAATCAAAATCCAAGATGGCAGCTGCGATCATTTTCGAATTGTTCATCATGGGAGTCGTTTTCAGGGTTTTCGAGGGTGCTAAAGCCGATAGTGAAATCTTAATGAAAATCCAAGATGGTGGCTGTGATAATTTTTGAATTGTTCATCATGGGAATCGTTTTCACGATTTTCGAGAATGCAAAAGCCGATAGTGAGGTCAAAATAAAAATCCAAGATGGTGGCTGCTATAATTTTCGAATTATTCATCAAGGGAGTCGTTTTCATGGTTTTCGAGGATGCTTAAGCCGATAGTGAGGTTAAAATCCAAATCCTATGATCGCATAGAGTGTTCGAGGGGCAGTAAGCCCGTACCCAACACAATATTATTTTGAAATATCATATTTTTATCTAAACTGAAAAGTTTGTTTTGGAATCGAAAAAATCGAAAAATTCGAAAAGTTCTACGGAGACTTATATTATGCTCAAAAACCTTGCCCACCTCAGGCCCACGGTGCGGATGACCAACGGGCCAAACTGACACGCCATCTCACACGAGCTTCCCGACATTGACATGGGTGAGATTGGAATGGCACTCAGGCAGCTTCACCACATCAAAGCCCCAGGGGATGACAGAATAACCATAGAGCTGCTCAAGGCAAGAGGAATACCTATCTTGACAGAGCTTGTAAACTCTTCAATTCCGTCATCCACACTTGTATAACACCGGAGGCATGGCATGGGAGTGTGGTAGTATTATTCTTCAAAAAGCGCGATAAAGCGCTCCTTAAAAACTACCACCCCATCTCACTTCTGAGCCATATCTATAAGCTGTTCTCGAGGGTTATTCTAAATCATCTCGCCCAAAAGTTTGATGATTTTCAGCCACCGGAGCAGGCCGGGTTTCAAAAAGGTTACCGCACCATAGACCACATACACACCCTTAGGCAAGTGATTCAAAAGACCGAGGAGTATAACCAGCCTCTGTGCCTAGCGTATGTGGACTACGAGAAGGCTTTCGATATCGTCGAGACCTGGGCTGTTCTGGAGTCCATGCAGAGATGCCTCATCGACTGTCGCTACGTTGAGGTGATGAGATGTCTGTATAAGGCCGCATCAGTGACCGTCTAAGTACAAGAACAGAGCACAAAACCAATCCAACTGTTTACAAACGCGTTGGAGGACGTTTTCAAGACGATTGATTCGAAAGGACGGGGTGTTAATATCAACGGTTAGTAGATCTCACACCTCCGATTTGCGGATGACATTGTCATCATAGCAGTGTCTCTGCAGGAGCTGGAAAAAATGCTGAACAGCTTGAGTGATTCTTCAAGGCGTGTGGGTCTCGGAATGAATCTGGCTGAACAAAACCAAAGTCATGTTTAATGGTCACGTCACCCCGAGACCTGTAATCGTGAATGATGCTGCCCTCGAAGTTGTACAAAAATACATTTATTTAGGCCAAAGTGTACAACTGGGCAGGCACGACTTTGAGAAGGAGGCAGCTAGAAGAATACGCTTGGGCTGGGCAGTATTCGGGAAGCTGCGTCATATCTTTGAATCATCGATCCCACAATCCCTTAAAACCAGGGTTGCAACCAGTGTGTCCTACCCGTAATGACTTATGGAGCCGAAACGTGAACACTTACCATCGGCCTGGTCCACAAATTTAAGGTTGCTCAGCGAGCAATGGAGAGAGCAATGCTCGGGGTTTCTCTGGTGGATAGAATTTGTAATGAAGTCATTCGCCAGAGAACCAAATGTAGAACCAAATGGCACGTCTGTAGACGGACAAACGGCAGATGGAGCAAACATGTCCTTGAGTGGAGACCGCGAATGGGCAAACGTAGTGTAGGACGCCCTGCTGCAAGATGGGTCGATGATTTAAGGAAGGAGGCTGGCAGTGAATGGATGCGGCCTGCCCAAAACCGGGATAGTTGGCGCTCTTTGGGGGAGATTTACGTCCAGTTGTGGACGGCAATAGGCTGATGATGATATAAAGCTGATAGCGAGGTTAAAATCAAAATCCAAGATGGTGGCTGCCATATTTTTGAAATAATCATCCTGGGAGTCGTTTTCATGGTTTTCGAGGATGCCAAAGCCGGTTAAAATCAAAATCCAAGATCTGAGCTGAGATCGTTTTTGAATTGTTCATCATGGGTTAGCTAAAGCCGGTTAAAATCAAAATCCAAGATCTGAGCTGAGATCATTTTTGAATTGTTCATCATGGGAGTCGTTTTCATGGTTTTCGAGGATGCTAAAGCCGGTAGTGAGGTCAAAATCAAAATCCAAGATGGCGACTTCAAAAAATCATTTTTTTTATATTGGATGCCGTTTTCATGGTTTTCGAGGGTGCTAAAGCCGATAGTGAAGTGTAAATCAGAATCTAAGATGGCGGCTGCGATCATTTTTGAATTGTTCATCATGGGAGTCGTTTTAATAGTTTTCGAGGATGCTAAAGCCGATAGTAAGGTCAAAATCAAAAGCTAAAATGACGACTGCAAAAAATTCTAAGTAAGAAATACTTTTCAAAACACGACCCCGCGAGCTGCTTGCAGCTCGCGCAACGCGCAAATACTAGTTACATAATAATCTTTGATAAAACTTAACATTAAGACTGGTGTGATACCCAACCCAGACTTAAATACCTAGGAAGGTATAAATAAAAATAACAGTCTCGAGTGGGTTTAAGACCTCTTTTAAAAGAGAAAATAAGAAAGAATAACCTTTTAACAAAATGTCAATGCAACTTACCAGTCTCGGAAGCGAAGCGGCAACTCCTTACATTTTTAAAAGGCTTCACATCAAAGATATCTTCAAAACAATTACAACATTCAACGGAGCTCGCGTGCGGTGTCAGATGTTCACTTGTTACAGCAAGTGTCACCTTTCTTTAACCGACTTCAAAAAAAGGAGGAGGTTCTCATCGTTCTTTTTTATATATGTACAGCTATTACTCCGAGGTATCTAGTCCGATTAGCGTGATTCTTTTGTGTCCGTTACCCTGGCCAGATGTTGTCGAAAATGGTCATTTGAATCTGATAGATAATTAGATTTGCGGCTTCTGTAATTGTTGCGCACATTTTTAAATTTGTTGCGCTTATAGTTTTTTAATTATTTCACAAAAACATTTCCTGCTGCGGTAACGTTATCCCAGCCAGACCTTTTTCTTTCTAATGGGAATATTTTAATAAATACTAGCTATAAAATCAGTTGTTTACATGAAGTAAATGTTGTGACTTATTTTGTATTTATTCTTTCTTCGGTTGCGAAGTTATTCGAGATTTTGGAGGAGTTGCGTTTTTCGTTTTGCTAGATCTTTGAAACGGTTAAGCGGATTCTTATCATATTTTGTACATGACTTCTTAGGAACTAATTTAAATTTGTTTTGCAATAAAAAAACCAAAATAATACATAGCTTAAAGGTTTCATTCATTCATTCATTTCATTAAATAGAAAAACACTTCAATTGGTCCCAGCACTCTCAATATGAGGTCTAATGACTTACTTTAAACATTATTTTGAAGCTTGTAACTGCCTTCAAATGTATCTGAAGTTTCATTAGTATCCTGTAAGTATTTAACAAGTTATGATGATATTCAGTTCGTCACGAGCACGGTCTTGATGCGCGCGGTGTTATTCGGCCACTCAGTGCCGGTTTTAGCACTACCAGCGCCCTCGGGCGAGATTTTCTACGGCGCCCCCTAACTGCAAGGGAGGATCTAGCTTTTACATCAGGGGGGGGGGGGGTCACCAAGTCGCAGGCAGCTTTTGTCTCCGTGGTCTAGTTCGGAATATCGGATAGATATAGCTGTACTGTTATTTTATCGTGATTAAGTCATGAAATGAGTCCTCCCACTCAAAACAGGGCGGGAGAGACTATCCTTCAATAGCCCTTTACGTTCCGGGATCAAGGTAATTCGTGAGTCCCGCCACCTCGGCAGACTGTGGCCCCATCATTATGCTGACACTCTTTGAGGCACGCGTGGAAGTTCCTTGAATCATGTAAGATTGTGTTTTCTTAGACGGGTTTTGGGTTTATCCCCTAAAAATGGGATGAAAGAGATTGGGAAATTTACGAGAAAGTAGGCCTGCGGCGCCGGCGCCCCTTCGTATTCGGCGCCCCTTCGTATTCGGCGCCCTGAGCGGTCGCCTAACCGCGCCTTACCCTAACGCCGGTACTGCGGCCACTGGATTGAATAAATGAACTGAATTTTATGTCAATTATTAGACTTTTAGTTCAGTTGTATATCAGTAAAATTTCAGCTCAGTACATTGGGTAATTAATGAGCTATTACGATTAAAGTCATTAGGAAGTGAATGACCGTGGTAACCCGACCAAGTTTAGGTGGTTACGAAAAAGCGAAATCGCAGAACATTATACTATCTTTTGAAATGTTTAGTATAATACACCTTACAATTTCGGTACAGACGCGTACACTGTCAAAATACCTACATAATAATATTATCTGTACTATGAAAACATTCTTATTATCTTCCAGTTGCACAAACTCATCAAAAATCACCGATTTAATATGTCGTTCGGTGGGACGCGGGAGGGGTGGGGTGAAGGGGTAATTTTAATTAAATTGAATAATAATATATTTGAATTTAAGAACTTACCTACTTATTATTTTCTTTTTTTCGTACTTATTATAACCGACTGGAATTCTCAACAATGTTAACGACATATTTATTCTTCGCTACAAAGTACCTATAAAACAAATTCTCTTCCCGTTTGACTCTCCCTGTTTGCTTAGATCTTTGAAACTACGCAACGTATTCTGAAGCAGTTTTTTAGAATTCCGAAGACAAAAGGCAAAAAAAACGGAACCCTTATAGATTCGTCATGTCTGTCTGTAAAATATAATATGATGTACATTACCATGCAAACTTCAATTGAAAATTGGTTTGAACAAGATCAAGTATTTAGTTTTTTTTTAATAGGTCATAAACCGTAATCCGCAATTTACCTTTCAAAGTTACAACCAACTACAAGAACGTTTATATTACGTTCCTTGCTGCTACGGAACCCTTCATGGGTTAGTTTTTTAATAGATAGATTGATTCAAGTGGAAGGTTTTTGTGTATACATATGATTTGAAACTTGATTAATGAAATTCATGACTTAGCGACCGATTTTTATCGTTGCCAATGGCAGGACTACCGCAACAGGTAGGTAGGTGTTTATTTCCACAAACTCGTTGGACACGTAGACTTTAAGAAATCCATAATTACTTTGTTGCGACACAGGCGTTGATAAAAACTCGCAAATAGATGACGATTCGAGTTTCAAATATGTAGCAAAACTACAATTTAGACAAAAAAAGTAAGTACTCTTTCTTTATTTAAATAAAGTAAAAAATAATAGAAAATTTCAAAAACGCAAAATTACGAGTACTATCTGTAATATTTAAATTTGTGTTTTTTTTTTAAGTATAAGTTTATTAATACTTTAAGTTTAATTGACATGATTATTTGACCTGTCAATAAAAATTCTATAATAATCATTTAGTTTTTGAAGTGAAAACTTCTTTAGCGGCGTTGTACACTTTTTCTGTAATGGGTAAAAAATTTAAAACTCGCGTCAGGGTCACGTGACCAAAACTCGCGTCAGGGTCACGTGACCCTGATCGAAAATGAGTAAGACGTCATTCAAATTAAAAATAAAACATAGTAACAAAAAAGTTTTCACTTCTACCGGCACTCCTGGAGTGCAACCTTTTTTTTTTTGAAGTGAAAACTTCTTTAGCGGCGTTGTACACTTTTTCTGTAATGGGTAAAAAATTTAAAACTCGCGTCAGGGTCACGTGACCCTGATCGAAAATGAGTAAGACGTCATTCAAATTAAAAATAAAACATAGTAACAAAAAAGTTTTCACTTCTACCGGCACTCCTGGAGTGCAACCTTTTTTTTTTTTAAACTTGTGTACATGTCTGTACTAAATTTGTAACACTATCCTACATATTTTAGAAGGTACCATAATGTTCTGCGTTTTCGCTTTTTTGTAACCACCTAAACTTGGTCGGGTTACCACGGTCATTCACTTCCTAATGACTTTAATCGTAATAGCTCATTAATTACCCAATGTACTGAGCTGAAATTTTACTGATATACAACTGAACTAAAAATCTAATAATTGACATAAAATTCAGTTCATATATTCAATCCAGTGGCCAAATAACACCGCGCGCATCAAGACCGTGCTCGTGACGAACTGAAAATCATCATAACTTGTTAAATACTTACAGGATACTAATGAAACTTCAGATACATTTGAAGGCAGTTACAAGCTTCAAAATAATGTTTAAAGTAAGTCTTTAGACCTCATATTGAGAGTGCTGGGACCAATTGAAGTGTTTTTCTATTTAATGAAATAACCTTTAAGCTATGTATTATTTTGGTTTTTTTATTGCAAAACAAATTTAAATTAGTTCCTAAGAAGTCATGTACAAAATATGATAAGAATCCGCTTAACCGTTTCAAAGATCTAGCAAAACGAAAAACGTTACTCCAGCAAAATCTCGAATAACTTCGCAACCGAAGAAAGAATAAATACAAAATAAGTCACAACATTTACTTCATCTAGACAACTGATTTTATAGCTAGTATTTATTAAAATATTCCCATTAGAAAGAAAAAGGTCTGGCTGGGATAACGTTACCGCAGCAGGAAATGTTTTTGTGAAATAATTAAAAAACTATAAGCGCAACAAATTTAAAAATGTGCGCAACAATTACAGAAGCCGCAAATCTAATTATCTATCAGATTCAAATGACCATTTTCGACAACATCTGGCCAGGGTAACGGACACGATTCTTTTTTTGTTCGATGCAGTAGGTATACTTGCCATTTGGTCCAATAAAAATTTCATCCAATTTGGTTCAGTGCTTTTTATCTTGTGACCATTTTTTAAAAGGTTTTTTTATAATGTTTGGCACAAACGCAATACACGAGAAACAATTTTATTACTTGTTCGATAGCTCCACCAACAGGTTCTTAATGTAGATCCGTTTTCAATTTCATTGTTCCATGTTTGTTAAAATCGTGATTTTTACGATATTAAAAAATTCAAACAATTAAGTACCCAAGTACCTATTCCCATTTACTTTTCAAATCTTAAATCAAGTTGGGTGATTTCAATTTTGTGTCAAATTTTAATAGCAGAGACATTTTCGCTTGGCCACAGTAAGACTTATCAAGAGTCCTACTTACACTTAAAAATAACAAAGAACTGAATTAACATGTCTAATTGCAAAATAGGTAGGGACCTACTACCTACCGAGATTACCTATTACCTACATTTTTTTTTATTTGTAATAATTATCTGCACAATGAAGCAAACCTGACTATTATTCATGTTCTAAGCAGAATATTGTAAGTGAGTCAATCACATGAACTGTAAAATAACTAGGTATTATACATAGGTTTCCCCGTAAAATACTTAAACCTAGGAACTTGCAAACCTTGTAGGTAGGTAGGTCTCTGCTAGGGCTGTTTTTTTTTTCATTTAATTGAAGACAGTGAAATGTATTCTACTTCAGGCAGATATTATAATGATATTTCTGTGTTTGAATAAGTGTTCCTAGACTGGGAAGTTTGGTCAAAAAAGGAATTTGCTAAAATACTGCAACTACCGAATGATTTTAGTTTACCTTTGCATAATGATAACACCAACACCAACAACAACATTACGGAACATTTCTTCCATAAACCTTGTTACAAGTTGTAACTAGGTATAAGGAAGAAATGTTCTTTCCTTTCATTTACTTTTAGTATGGGTGTTATCATTATGCGAAGGTACACTAAAATCATGTAATTAATACTAGCCCATTTGTAAAACTTGTAAGTTACAAGTTTTACAAACGGGCTAGTATTAACCTTCAAGCGGGCGCGCGGTCTTTTGTAACGGGAGCGGGCGCGCGTAACCGAAAAGACCTATGCGATGTACAAAAGAAATAAACTACAAATTGTCCAATAATTATTTTTTTTTATGTTCGTAGATGTATTGTGCTTATGTTCAAAATATAATTTGCCAAAAAGAGCCATTAAAATTATGAAAAATAAATTATTTTAAATCACTCAAACATTTTTTGGACCTAAACAAAAATTAGGAACACAAAACCCTTTTACAGGTTTATAAGCTTGTCTGAGGTATCATACTAGTTTATAAACATAGTCAAGCGATAAAAAATACAAATTAGGAATAAAATAGTTATTTGTTATACAAGAGTGCAAAGTTGCTTTTTAACCGCGTGCTCAATTTTGATGACCGAGCAAGCGAATGATTCTAAAATTGAATCACGAGTGCAACGAGTGATTCAAAAATTAGAATCATGAGCGGTAGCGAGGGAATCAAAAGAGCACAAGGTGAAAAATCTTTGCACTCGAGTGCAACACGTAACTTTTCATCCCACCTCAGCGAGGAAATGAGTAGATGCAAAAAAGGTTTAGGTAATAACTACTTACTACGTTATTATAGGTAAGTATTACAGAAAATAAAATATAGTATGTTTTTAAGTTTCTTATTTTTATTTTGGTTTTTCTTAACAATAAGTAGGACGTGAAAAGAAAACCGCAAAAGAAAAGTTCTGAGTCAAGAAGGTTCCGAGTCTGAGATTTTATTTTTTATTATGTCTATGTGTGTGTGTCCATTTAAAATAAATGTTTTCTATTCTATTCTTTTTAGATTGTAATAAATTAATAGTAGATTACGCACCAAAGGATTCTGTTAGCCCAATGGGCACCTCAACAAGCGATCATCTGTAGGGGTCAGCAGCCGCCTTTACTGGTACAACTCTTTAGTGCACGTGCATGTTCCAAATTCAATTTACTTTATCCACTAGAGCAGGGTAGGCGAACCAATGGCACGCGTGCCATTGATGGCACGCGACACAATATTTTGGGCACGTCGCAGAATTAGGTACCCTAAGATAAATTATTTGTCATCTAACCTGCAGCAACAGAAGTCACACTATTTTTTCTGAAATTTAATATAAACATACCAAAATGTACCTCTTTTGCTTACTTTATTTAATAAAGAGTTTTGATAGTATTTATAATTATTATTTTGCCAATAATCAGAAAATCAAAATTATTTGATGGCACGCGAATGACCCCATTAAACTTTTTTTTAGAAAAAATGGCACGTTGATGCATAAAGGTTCGCCTACCCTGCACTAGAGGATAAAAACGGCTTTTACCCACAGATATCGAAGAGGAAAAATAGCCTTTCCGAGATGGGGGGATGAAAAATAATTTGATTTGGTTTACTTTTCATCACAATTATTTATTGTTACATTTTTGCCACTTCTTTACTTTATCACTCCCTGTAAAACAGCTAATTCTTTCTGAAAGTGGCTCATTACTGTCATTTGAATCCAAGCAGTTGATTCCTCATCAGACCGAGTTCCTTGAAACAGTGTGGTCGAAGTTTCAGAGCCTTGGTCGCAGAGGTCTAATTCACTATCTTCTTCATCTTATAGTAGTCCCTCGAATACTGCACTTTGTGATAGCTTTCCACGGTGTATTCCCGTTCGTCCCATCGATTTCGTCCCACTAGTGGGACGAACGGGAATTTACAAAAATAATATTTAATTTGTTCCCGATCGTCCCACTCCTAATTCAAGATGGGACGAACGGGAATATGTTTTTCGATTAGTGCCGTTCGTCCCACTAAAAAGATTTTTGCAGAAATATGTTTATTCGTTGTTTCGTAGTTTGCTTGTCCTTTACTGCACTTCGTTCTCGACAAGCGCTATAATTTTTATCTTATAAATTTATTTTTATTTTTTTATATCGCAAAGTTGATTCTGTGATTTTTACTGTGATTGAAATGACGGATTTCTATTCCAAATTTGTTTTTTTTTACCAATTAAAACCACCAGTCTTATATTATTTAGTGGGACCAATAGAACTTCAAAAAAAAATAATAAATTATTCCCGTTCGTCCACTCAAAAAATTTAGTGGGACGATCGGGAAAATATTTAGTGAATTCCCGTTCGTCCCACTAGTGGGACGAAGTCAAGTGGACGAACGGGAATACACGCTTTCCACGACTCATTTTTATAAAAAAACAACAAAATTCCAAGCATAATTCGATAAGATTGAGAAGAATCACTACGATTGCGTAACGAGCGCATGACGACAGGCGCGTGTAGTCGTTTCGACGACTGCGCCGGAGCTAAAACAATTGCGATCTGTGGAGTGGAGAGATCACCCTGAGTGACGATATATATTCTTTATTTTACTCCCAATTACATAGCGACATGCTACTAGAAATAAGAAATACATGTGATGAGTAATAACGATAATATGAACGAAAACGTATTAAGCGCGGTCGATACGACTACGCGCGCCCGCTTGAAGGTTAATTATAAATTATTATCTTTGCATGCGGTTCCCTAGTAGAGCGAGAGCCTGTGAACCCCAGACCTACGTCATTTTATAAAGGCTGAAAGTTTGTCAGCGGATACTTCCAACACTGGTAAGAACGATGGACCATTATGGAGTTTGGGTAATAGTGGCTTTGGCAGGTAAACGGTACTGAAGGTGCGTAAAATGTAAGTTAACTTACGTCATAGTATAAAAGCTGATTTTTATATATAATACTCGGGTAGTAAGTAGATGATGTTTCCTCAGCAGCCAGACACTTATCATGGTGGCAACCCCTTGCCAGACACCCTTAATGTTCAAGAAATTATATAAGTTTACTTATACGTCATAGTATAAAAGCTGATTTTTATATATAATACTCGGGTAGTAAGTAGATGATGCTTCCTCAGCAGCCAGATACTTATCATGGTGGCAACCCCTTGCCAGATACCATTAAAGTTCACGAAATTATAATTTAACTTACGTCATAGTATAAAAGCTGATTTTTATATATAATACTCGGGTAGTAAGTAGATGATGTTTCCTCAGCAGCCAGACACTTATCATGGTGGCAACCCCTTGCCAGACACCCTTAATGTTCAAGAAATTATATAAGTTTACTTACGTCATAGTATAAAAGCTGATTTTTATATATAATACTCGGGTAGTAAGTAGATGATGTTTCCTCAGCAGCCAGACACTTATCATGGTGGCAACCCCTTGCCAGACACCATTAAAGTTCACGAAATTTTAATTTTACCTACGTTATAGTATAAAAGCTGATTTTTATACATAAAAGTAGTAATTAGATGATATTTCCTTATTAGCCAGACACTTAACATAGTGGAAACCCCTTACCAGACATCATTAAAGTTCACAAAATTATAATTTTACTTATGTTATCGTATAAAAGCTGATTTTTATATATATTACTTGGGTAGGTATCAAGTAGATGATGATTTCTCATTAGCCAGACACTTAACATATTGGCAACCCCTTGCCAGACATCACTTAAGTTCACGAAATTATGATTTTACCTACGTTATAGTATAAGGGATCGTCCACACCAAACGTATTGTCCGCCGCCGACTGTGAGCACGCGTTACGCAGTTTATTGTTTTTCAATATATATTTAACTTCTTGTTCACACCGAACCGACCGAACCGACTATACAAACAGTGAGTATATTCACAGTCGGCGAATACGTTTGGTGTGGACGATCCCTAAAAGCTGATTTTTATAAATAAAAGTATAATTAGATGATGTTTCCTCATTAGCCAGACACTTATCGTAGTGGCAACCCCTTGCCAGACACCATTAAAGTTCACGAAATTATAATTGTACTTACGTTATAGTGTAAAAGCTGATTTTTATATCTAAAAGTAATAATTAGATGATGTTTCCTCATTAGCCAGACACTTAACATAGTGGCAACCCCTTGCCAGACACCATTAAAGTTCACGAAATTATAGTTAAGTGTCTGGCTAATGAGGAATCATCATCCACTTACTACCCGAGTATTATGTATAAAAATCAGCTTTTATACTATAACGTAAGTAAAATTATAATTTCGTGAACTTTAATGATGTCTGGTAAGGGGTTGCCACTATGTTAAGTGTCTGGCTGCTGAGGAAACATCATCTACTTACTACCCGAGTATCTATATATACATATAATAAAACTGTAGAAAAATTATTTTTGTACATTAAATAAAAACTCAAAAAATATAGCCAGCGTGTTAAAGGACAACCAATAGAACCCATTTCTAGCATTTTTAGAATTTTTGTCTGTTTGTCTGTTTGTCTGTTTGTCTGTATGTCTGTTTGTCTGTTTGTATGTTTATTTGTTCGGGCATCACGTAAAATGTACAAAAGTTATGTAGATAACTTTAATACACAACGACTGACCGTAACTTGAAGTAACATTTAGTTTTTGTTTCATTGAAATCGGATCAGTCTATCAAAAGATATTTGAATTCAAAGTGTACCAGAAGTAAAATTACGGTTAGTGTACACCGAACGCGCAGTTCAGTAGCGCGATCTAGCTTGGAATAGAAAAACTACATGTTCAAATATGGTATGGACTGGAGTGGAGTGGTTTGGAGTGGGATGTTGTGGGATAAATTGGGATGGAGTGGGATGGAGCAGTATGGAGTGGGACTGAGTGGGATGGAGTGGTATGTAGCGGGATGTGGTGGGATAAAGTGGGATGGAGTGGGATGAAGTGGGATGGAGTGGGATGGAGTGGGATGGAGTGGGATGTAGTGGGATGGAGCGGGATGGAGCGGGATGGAGTGGGATGGATTGAGATGGAGTGGGATGTAGTGGGTTGGAGCGGGATAGAGCGGATGGAGCGGGATAGAGTGGGATGTAGTGGTATGGAGTGGGATGTAGTGGGATAAAGTGGGATGGAGTGGGATGGAGTGGTATGTAGTGGGATAACATGGGATGGAGTGGGATGAAGTGGGATGGAGTGGGATGGAGTGGTATGGAGTGGGATGTAGTGGGATGGAGTGGGATGAAGTGGGATGGAGTGGGATGGATTGGTATGGAGTGGGATGTAGTGGGATAAAGTGGGATGGAGTGGGATGAAGTGGGATGGAGTGGTATGGAGTGGGATGTAGTGGGATAAAGTGGGATGGAGTGGGATGGAGTGGTATGGAGTGGGATGTAGTGGGATAAAGTGGGATGAAGTGGGATGGAGTGGGATGGAGTGGTATGGAGTGAGATGGAGTGAGATGTAGTGGGATAAAGTGGGATGGAGTGGGATGAAGTGGGATGGAGTGGGATTGAGTGGAATGAAGCGGGATGGAGCGGGATGGAGCGGGATGGAGCGGGATGCTATGGGTGCTTTGAACGCTGCTAGGTGGGCTTTGAACGACAGAGGGCGTATATCACAAACAGGTCAAATATTATTGAAAAATCTAAATAAATTCTAATAATAATAGGGTTTATATGAAAACGATTATGGCGAAAATTAAGCGCTTCGCACTAAGAAAACATTGTTAAATTCCGACATCCACGCGAACGAAGTTGCGGGCACAGCTAGTTATATATAAAAATCAGCTTTTATACTATGACGTAAGTAAACTTATATAATTTCTTGAACATTAAGGGTGTCTGGCAAGGGGTTGCCACCATCATAAGTGTCTGGCTGCTGAGGAAACATCATCTACTTACTACCCGAGTATTATATATAAAAATCAGCTTTTATACTATGACGTAAGTAAACTTATATAATTTCTTAAACATTAAGGGTGTCTGGCAAGGGGTTGCCACCATGATAAGTGTCTGGCTGCTGAGGAAACATCATCTACTTACTACCCGAGTATTATATATAAAAATCAGCTTTTATACTATGACGTAAGTTAAATTATAATTTCGTGAACTTTAATGGTGTCTGGCAAGGGGTTGCCACCATGATAACTGTCTGGCTGCTGAGGAAACATCATCTACTTACTACCCGAGTATTATATATAAAAATCAGCTTTTATACTATGACGTAAGTTAACTTACATTTTACGCACCTTCAGTACCGTTTACCTGCCAAAGCCACCATAACCCAAACTCCATAATTGGTCCATCGTCTTACCACTGTTGGGAGCATCCGCTGACAAACTTTCAGCCTTTATAAAATGACGTAGGTCTGGGGTTCACGGGCTCTTGGGCTTTTTCAAATGAAGCAGCTGAACAAAAACCTGTCATAAAATATTATAGTTTGTGATACTACTAGTAGCGGCATCTTGTATTATTACAAAGTACCTGTCAGAAATCAAAATATTTTTTTTTGAAATGAAAGATTAATAATTTCATTAATTTGATGAAATAAAATAAAAAGTTAAACGTCGCATAATTATACTGTGCCTATCTATTATATAACTTCAATTTATTGTTGAATTATTATTTTTTTACTTTTTCACTCATTACTCTCGTGCAGCGACATCTAGCACTAACATACTAGACTAGGTGACGAATTGGTAGAGCAAAGCTAATTTAAGTACAAGTTACTGTTCATAGATGGCGTTGTACTATTGTATGATTATTTTGTAATATCAACTTGAATTCCAAGTAGAGACTACGGCTATTATTTTGAAGTAACTAGGCTTTAGATTTTTGGTTCTACGTGTATTATTAAAAAATGTAATTAAAATGTCCAAAATTCCAAGTTGGAATTTTGGAGTAACATCAAGCTCTTAACACGTGTCAGTTTTATCTTGAGGTTCTAGGTTCAATTCCTAGAAATCATGAGTTGCCTAGTTCTAGGATTTCTTATTTTACGACCTACTCTGATTCCCATGACTAAACATAAAATAATGTATTGTAATTGGTATTGTCATTACGCAACATTATTATCGCTACATCAACTAGGTACTAGTTTGGAAATGAAAGTTGCGCTTATCCAAATCGTTTATTCAAGCAAATGAACATAATATGAACAAACTATAACATTAAATTTATCTACTTAATGATATTTACATTCCATACCTCGCTTACCTTATTATTTTATGATTATTCTATGTACGTACACCTAGGACACTTACACTAAAAAAATACATAAAAACGCAGAACATCATTCTTACCACGAGATCAACAGTTAAATTATAAATATTTAACACAATTTAAAAAAATATTTATATTCATGCAACTTGACACAACTCGAGCAGGCGCCAATCCCTTTGATTAAAAATTAATTCGCGCCAAAAAACAACATTCTGCATTTTTATTTTATAATATTATTTTCGGAACAGTTATTGATAGCATTATCAATGAAATTGTCATAGTTTAAATGGAGGTGCCGTGGACACGTTGAAAATTCCCCAATCTACATACAGGCACAATATCACCGCGTGTCACAGTTCGCGTTAGAACGAGCATTTTAGTTCGTATGCTGTCATCTTCAGATCAATGGGGCGTCTCAAATACTGAAAATAGCCTCGGCAATTGCGAATTGAATGCAGTTGATACACCATTGATCCAAATCTTCACATCAACAAAAATGCCTCCAAAATCAACATCTGGTCGTATAAAACTTAAATAGTGCATACTACGTTGTGATTTAACTAAAACTATGAAACAAGTCGCCGTGTTCCTAATGGCCGCATCGAAACATCCAGTCACTTTGTGAACAAGTATGCGGCCATTAAAATCAGGGGAATAATGATATAATATAAATCTATATGTCTTCTAGCAAGCTACATACACACAATGTGTCTGAAATCATTTAAAAATTGGGGGAGGATTCTTTGGAAACGTAATAAAGCGGAAGACAGTTTGTCATTAAACCAAAATTTAATGTCTTGTACTTGCCATGTCCAATTTATTATTATATCATGTAGCTCTCAGTTAAACCAGTGTGCTGGATAATTATTTTTACACAACAAATCCAGAATGTATATTAGGAAAATAATTTGAATAACCATTTAGTTGTATAACAAAATCCAATAACATACAAAAATAATCTAATACAAGTATTTAAACTTAAGTCTTATAATATAACATGAATTATTTATTCTGTATATTATTAATGTGACGTCCCACTCAATAAAATAACTACTTCACAAACACCTCCAGTACAACATCTAAGCACAAAAACTGCACAACAGGCACTTAAGTGTAAATTCCTATTTGGGCTGTCAACTTGATCGAGAACGCTAGGTACTTCATCCATAGTCTACTTTATGGGCACAGATCAGAAAATCTAGGAATTGGTGCATAGTCACATACATTAATATTATTATTAATTTATAAGAGTAAATAAAATATTTTAGTAAAAACTCTATGAGGACATTTTCTACACAGACCCATGTAACATATAAAAGACTCATATACTATATTCAATATGATTTAGAATAAACTGTAGTCCGAGAAACGCACTCAGTGTTTTTTAAATTGAAATTTACAATCTAGAGACACCTCCGCATAGTCATCAGTCACACACTGGCAGTGCCGGCGCCCCGAGGCTGCACCGCTCCGCTCACACCACTAGCTGCGCTCACGGCTAGCTAAGGGCACTCTGAGAATAGTCGTCAGTTCAGCGGAGCGTCGCTCGCGCTCACTGCTGCTGATTGGACTGCGCCGCCTGGCTCGAGGACTTGGTGATCACGATGGTCTGCTTGCCGCCCACGCCGGACTTACCCAGCTGTAGCATGTTGGACGGCAGTGTGATGATCTTGTTGCCGCCCACCGTGTTTGTCGACACCAGCTTCACGATGGTGGCGCCGGGCGCGATGCTCTGCGCCTGCGCGGTCGACGACGGCACCGACGGCCGGTTCTGCATCATGGCCACCTTGGGCATGGTCGCCACCGTCATACCAGTTGATGTCTTCACCAAGGTGACGTACTGTGGTTGATTGCTCGACTGTGCGTTGGAGCCGGGTGTTTTCTTGATAATAACGGGGATTCCGGCGTTTCCACCTGCCTGTCGCAGTACGGTGGCGCCACCTGCCACCGCGCTCGTTGTGGACGTCGCCGTCTGGTCGCCGGACTTAGCGGTTACGATCTTGTACACGGGCGTCTTCACTTGCTGCCCGCCGAGCGCGCCGCCTGTGATCTGTATCGCGCCGCCGCTGCTCGCTATGACGGGCAGGTTGCCCGCACCTAGCTTCACTGGCACGCCTGCTGCTACTTTAGTCTGTAGATTGGCGACGCCGGCCTGAATGGGAACGCCGCCTGCTGTTTTCACGAGTACATTGCTTGTGCCGATTTTAACGTTACCTGGGCCAAGTTTCAAAGGCATGTTAGAGCCACCCACTTGGCCTACTTTCTGCACGCTATTTGTTGTTATCTTACCCTGAAGATTCGCAGTGCCTATTTTTAAGGCATTTCCGGCCAGTTTGACAGGCATGTTGCCTGCCCCGAGTTTGACAGGCATAGCGCCGCTTGTGCCAGTTTTCACTTGCACGAAGCGCGGTGTGGAGCCGCCACCCGCCGTGGCAGAGCTAAGCACGATCTGCGCGTTGGACTGCGACGTAGAAACGCGTACCGTGCCCGGTGTCCCGACGCCGCTCACGATCCTGGTGACTCCCTGTGGCGTCACAGCTGCTACCTTGATCTGCTGCGAGGAGCCGGCAGTAGCTGTCGCTGGTGACTTTACTACTGTCTTTGTCTGGTATGTTGCTTGTTTTAATGTTGGTGTGTTAGGTGTTACTTTGACGGAAGTCTGAGCAGGTTGGTATACCTTGATAGGGGTTGGAACGATCTTCTGAGGGGTGGAAACAGGCGCTGGCGCGGGGGATGCGACTGTGGGCGTCACGCGCACGGGTTCGGCGGCCGGCGGCGGTGAAGCCATGCCGAACGCTTTGCTCGCGTCAGGCTGGCTGGCCACTGGCGACGCCGGCGGTGGAGCGGCCAACGGCTCAGCAGCAGCTGGAAAGCGGGCAGGTGTGACCTTGCCGCATTTCTGTACTTGAAGCAAAAAAGTTGTAACTGTGTTCATAGCAGGCCAGCAAAGTTCCAGGGAGGTGGTGCCAGCCCGTACAAGAGCCACTCGGTTTGCCTGGGGTGGCACTCCGACTTCCAAGTACCACAGATCTTTGCAGCAGATCTGATTGTTCCATGTTTTTCGGTAGCCATCTCTTCCTGACCAAATATACAATCTAGTTTGGATGGCAACGGCACTGTGACCTGCTCGAGCTCGAGGGACGCACTCTTCGAACTTGTCCAGGGCTATGTTGTCCCACGTCATTGACTCCAGGTTGAGTGAGGCAAGTGTGTTGGTACATTTCCATTCCTTTTCATGAGTGGCAAGTTTTGATTCATCTGGCACAAGTGGTACCCATCCACCATATACATACATGTGGTGACCAATGACAGTAGCAGTGTGCAGAGAGCGGGGCAAGGGTGGTGGGCCACCTACTTCAGGGCGCGACCATGACATGCTGTCCACGTCGAGCACCCAGAGGTCTCCCAGGCGGGAGCCACTCATACCTCCATAGATGATCAGGGAAGATTTACCACTGTTTTTGTCCGTGTAGGAGACACCACTGTGAGATTCGCGTGGCGGCGGCGACTGACCGTAGGTCAGAGGTATGTCCCACACTGTCATTGAAGAGTTTGGATACAGCTCTAAGGTATACAAATCATTGAGGTACCTGGGGATGTTATTCTTGGGGTCATCGCTCTCATTGGCTAGTCCACCAAAAAGATATACTTTCCCATTCAGAAGAGTAAAGCTGTGGCCGAGGCGAGGACACGGCGGGAGCCCCTGCTTGGGTGGTAGGGGTTTGAGGCGCTTCCATTCCCAACGCGAGGCTTGCAGCTCGTACAGATCGTTAGAATACTTGCCGTACTCCACCATGCCGCCAAAAACGAGGAGGCGCGTTCCGTCGACTACGAAGCCGTACGCCGCGCATCCTGGGGGGACTTCTCCCTTCGTGACAGGAACGAACCATTGGTTTGTGGTGGTGTTGAAGACGTGAAGTTCATGAACTATCCCTTCGTTTCCGCCGCCGAAAACTATCATCAAATCTTTTATGGCGACCGCGCGATGGCCATGGCGAGGTCGTGGCTGCGGACCGGTAGGATTGTATACTTTTTGCCACTTAAGTACGGCGTTTTCCTTCATTTTTACTATACATTTGTCACTAAAAGCTTTACACCGTATGTATCGCTCGGGATGCGTATCTACAGCATAGACAATGAGAAACGTCGTAAATAAGCTTTGAAGAAAATATTCGGATTAATCGAAGCTACATACTACAGTCTTATTCAACTCTCTCTTTCGCACTCGTTGACAACGGATATGAGTAAAAAAAAATCACCCTATGAAGCTGCTAGTGTATAACAAAAATGGCGTTAGCAACAGCGCTGCCAACATGACAAAAATCAAAAGAACGGCGTCGGACGTCAAGAACTTGTCTTTGCGATGTTATAGTTTTAAAATATTCAGCCAGAATGATTGTTTTCATATATTAAATCATGGGCTTTTGAGATCTTATTAGAAACTTGTACAATATTTTCATCTTGTACGTACAGCTTGACATAAAAATGTAGAAAACCGGAAGTCGCCACTGTCTTCGCCAGCACTTTGAGTGTTTTTTTTTCGCACTTAATACGTTAGTTTTATGGCACAATAATAAATCTAACAAACCTGCGGTCTCTGTTTACATCAAATATCAAAGATTTTAAAACGCTGTCAGAAATAAAAAATTTAGTTCCGTTTCAATCCGTTCTGGCCAAGCTGTACGCAAGTGATTTATTGCAGTTGAGTGGTCAAACATAGTTATGATTTAATACTGTAGTAGTAGAAAACCGGAAGTCGCCACTGCTAAATAATAAAAACGAAAAATTAGTAAATTATTTATAAAATCAGTAAGTATCATTTAATTGGACAAGGATTTGTTCTTCTCCTGTTACTGCTTCAAAGTAATACACTATAATAATATGCAGTAAGCCTGTATGTTTTTCAAATTTTCTGGGATTAAAAAAAAGACGTAATCTAATGTTATTGTGCCTGCAAAGATTTAAAAAAAAATTCTCAACCACCCAGTACAAATGTTTGTGTGACGAGCATGATCATTTGTTCCGAGTCTGGGTGTAATTTATCTATAATATGTACAGCTTGACATAAAAATGTAGGAACGGAACTAAAATTTTTATTTCTGACAGCGTTTTAATTGATATTTGATGTTAACAAAGACCGCAGGTTTGTTAGATTTATTATCGTGCCATAAAACTAACGTAATAAGTGATAAAAATTAAAATAAAATCATTCAAAGTGCTGGTAGCGCGAAGACAGTGGCGACTTCCGGTTTTCTACATTTTTATGTCGAGCTGTATGTATTTAGAAATATATAAGTATGTTTTCAGTTGTCTAGTACGTGTCTAGTACCCATAACACAAGCTCTGCTTAGCTTGGGACTAGATGGCATTGTGTGATAGTTGTCGAATATTATTATTATTATTTTAAAACGTTGCCAGGAAACAAATAGATTAGTTTCGTTCCAAGACGTTCTTGCCAAACTGTGCGTTATTTTATTAGGTAAAACATTTTAGTAACAAATTATTAATAAGTATTGTACCTGTATATTCAGTAATACTGTTAAGTACTTTACATTAATTTCATACATCAGAATTTTCGGAAGCTGTAAAACTCTGTCCATCGTACCACATAAAGTTAAACATCCGATGACCACTTGTCCACAAAAAATTTGGCTGCAAAACTACATTTATATCGAAGTCAAATGCCGTTTTGTAATTGACAGTTTTTTAAGGCAAGTGTTTAACAAAAAAAAAGTTAAATGTGTAGAGACGGTGTAAGTGAATATTTTATAGCTATCAAACATAAAGTTACCGTAAATAATTTCTTTTCTGATCCTTACCTTGATTTTGATATGACAAGAGAAGCTAGCGACACCTGTGGCAAATGTTGGCAGTTTTCTTACAAACAATATTTATTATCTGTCCAAAATAAATGTCTATGGTACAGACTTCAGTTTGAATGCGTATCCGAACGCTTGTTTATTATGTTGGTATAACTGCTACAAAACGCGGTAAACTCGGCAGACGATGGCCTTCAAAACTTCATTCTCTCTTTGTGTTCTATTTTCCCGTCCTCGTCTACATTATCTGTGGTCGCCGCCGCGGTCGTAGGTAATCGTAATAAAAAATTACTCAATGGATTTGAATGGTGATGAAACGTGATAAGAAAACGCTGATACAAGAATATAAACGTGTTCTAATTTAAATTATCAAAAGTAAAAAAAATAATTAGGTAAATGTTCACAAATTCTTAGCAATGTTCTTTTATCGGTTTTATCACTTTGCTCGGCAATTTATATTTTTACCCGACTGCGGACTGCGAATAGGAAGGAAATAATCTGTGTAGGAAGGTAATGTGTTTGACAGCCAAGAGTACCAATCATGGTAGCTTACCAATAATTGACAAAGACTAAAACTCAATCAGACGCGTTTCCAAAGATAAACGCAAGAATTAAGTAGGTATTTACCTACCTTCTTACTTAATTTTTTCTATAATGATTGACATTTTACACGAAGTAGGTTACGCTTACGATATATTATTATAATTATAAGGTACCTTTTTTAATGTTTCGGACTCTCCAGGCTTTAAATAATTCAGATGCGGATCATAATAATTAGGTATGCAGAGATTTTTAGATATATAAAAGGACCTACAAAAGACATGAAGTTTAAACAATAAAATTGTGCACGTAGAAAAAAAAGGCAAACGCCACAAAATAAATGTAGGAAGTACGAACCAGCCTTGACCCGACTATTCTAAAATTAAATGAGTCAGCCATGAGCCACCTAGTCTATAAAATCTCAAAGTATGTAGGTAGGTATATGACTCACTTCTCATTTGATATGAAGTACAATGCTGACTGATATGTTAATTTATTCTACATTTTAATTAATGCACTCGAAGAGTTCCGTGAAACGAACGAAAAAACTAACAACTTAGTAAAAAAACTCTATAAATGCTCAAAATGGGTGAAAATTTCAAGTGTCTGTCTATATGACTAGGGTAAAAGTTATCGTATCAATAAGACAGACGGACAGACAAGGAAGCAGAGCCATTGCTTTTTGGTTGTTTCTCGCTTAATTTATGTCCTAAAGGGACAATTAAGTTAATGTAGGTAGTGATAAAGTACATTTCGACCTCAAAAATGTATTTTACACACACAACAAACACCTTGATGACCAGCAAATCGTAAAAAAAAACTGGATTATTGCATAGCGGCGCGTCTAAATACGCGGCAAAACAAAACAATATAAACGGTCGAATATTGCATCGATTTACGACGTTTGATTTTTTCTTTGCTTTAAAGGATTATAAACCTGAGTACCTATTTGATATAAATATCATCTTGTTATAGGTATCAAATCTTTTTCTTAAAAACGCAAGGAGGTAGGCCTCCTTGCGTTTTTAAGAAAGAGCTAGGATTTCGAACTCTTGACAGACGAACAACAAAGTGATCACGGGGTTCCGTTTTGTCATTTGAGCACTTTGAGGCACGTACATTAATGTGACCCTAAAATAATAAATAGTAACATTCAAAATATGTAAAGCTAAGATACCTACGCGCTCTAGCTAACTTGGAAGTACTAGTACCTAAGGAAAACAGACTAAATTACCTTCCCATTAACGATTACTTTGACTATATGCACTGTAAAGTGTGATTAGGAATTTAGGACGCATTCCCTTTACATGACTGTGGACAGTCCCGCCCGGAGCATGTTGCACTCGAGCGGCGCCTAATTACGGTAGCTACAGTAGGTACTGGCCAAAGGGTGTAGTGATTACCTACACCAAATGGCAGTTTGCCGTAAAGCTATGGGCACCGTATGAGCTAGGTAGGTAGGTACTAAGCTATACAAATGTGGCTAATTCGGTGGTTGGGGGATTATTATATCGATTGCAGTGTGCGATATGATTCAATGGACGTGCATCCGCGTAGTGAAGTTCGTATCAAGTTTAATAATGCACCACAACGTTGTTAAGTACCTACCTAATTTTGAAGGTTTTATATAATTTTTAATGAAAAACAGGCCGAAAATGTTCATCGAAATACTTATCCAGTTGGAAAGAATAATGGCAGACATGGCGTCTTTTAACATGACTACTAGGTGGCGCTGTCATCGCACACAAATAGCGTCTATAGAAAGTTTCTACAAAATGCAAAACTTTTTAAAAATCGTCTCTTTTATAAACAGGTAAGTACCTATGACTCAGTTGGTATTTCGATTAACCCAAAACATGTGGGGTCGCAACCGGGTGATCATTTTATATTCAAGTAGGTAGGTATAATACCGGTTTAATTACCCAGACTGCCCAGCCCTGACTATAGCTGAATACTAAAAATAAACGATGCAAAACTTGTTGTTCAATTGTTGTTTGTTTGTGCTTTTGTTCGGGATACAATCAAAATATTATCAAAAGGAAGTGAAGTGTACTGTTGGTGCTACCACGTTCTATCGTTATCTAATAGATGGCGCTAGTGGCACAGATTACCAGATAATGCACTCCATGTACTTACACGCGCTAACTACCTACCGGCCGCCGGTCCGTAGAAAGACCTTATACGCAGCGGGTTGTCAATAGCCGCGCGACGCG
The DNA here is from genome assembly GCA_036375495.1 of Agrotis segetum. Classification (NCBI taxonomy): domain Eukaryota; kingdom Metazoa; phylum Arthropoda; class Insecta; order Lepidoptera; family Noctuidae; genus Agrotis; species Agrotis segetum. The sequence goes on from JAQSVV010000002.1 coordinate 375,057, forward strand.
CACGTACGCATATTTCGGTCGAATATATGTTAGTTTTCAAATACTAAGATATGGTTGAAGAGATAAAAACTATTTTTTACGGTTTTCCTCGTGGAGGTTTTTTTTTTGTTATGAAAAAATGTACTTACGCGAAAAGGTAATGAATGTTGAAATGTAATATAACGACAACATTAATTATTTAATACTGTCGTTTATTATAAAGTAGGTAGGAACATTTTTCATCGACGATCTTACGTTTCGATTACTTTTAAACGTACCCACGACACAGGAGAAATTTCTGGTGTTAGACAATTTAAAAAAAAAACATTTTATTTCTTTTTAAAGGTGTATATTTTTAATTTTCACTTGTTCCGTTGGCGGTCTGTAATAAAATCTTGATAAGTTGATAATAATATTTGACTTACTTCCCGGCTTCCGATTGAGCAGAACGAACTCGTAATAATAGGTACAGCCGAGTTTCACTACTCTCGCTATTACGAATTATCGAATGTTTAATATCAAAAGGAAAAAAAATAAGATAAAAAAAAAACTGAATTATTAAGTGTTGATAAACAAACAAATTCGTACAAAAATATGTGTACTGTGTCAAAAAAAACCCTAGGTACTAACATCATTGTCGACAGAGGCAGCCCTCGTATTTAGAATTTCCACGCGGCGGCGCGCATCTTCAAAGCGAAATTTACTTTACGTTTGTATGGTTAAGGCACATTTTCGTTCGCAGCGTCTATCGACTTGAAAGTGTAGGCTATTAAAGCGGTAGGTATTGAACATTTTGTATGGAGTGCGTTATATGTAATATGTGCTAGTGGTCTCAACAGAAAATATCTTGTAGTACACGTTACCCGTTATTGGCTGTTCGTCACAAAAAACAATAATTATTGGAACATTATTATTACAATAATTATTTCTTTATTCATTTTTTACTCTTAAAGATTACATTTTCAAATATTTTTATAAAAAAAGAAATAAAAAACATTAAAAAAAAAAAGCAGTCCACCAGCATCGGGAACAGGGTCCGGGCCGCCCGCCGGTGGTCAAGGTGGAGAAAGAAACCTAGCTCCTAACAATACGCGCCGTGTCCAGAAGTACTGCCTTCTGCCAAATATCTGCAAAATATTGCCTGAGACTGCATACCTCACGGTTGTGAGGTCAATAATTATTATTATCATTTACCAGCAACTTTAGGGTTTAGTCTTAGGATGAGTAGGTATCAATGTTTTGCTTTAGGCATTACCTCGACGTATGTAAGTTGCTAAATCAATTATTAATTTAATTAACGGACTTGTAGTAAGGGTCAGCTAATTAGTTGTGAAGTTATGGCAAAATAAAGTTTTTTAATCACACTGGTTTCTACAATAAGTATAGGTACCTCTATGTAGGTATTATTATTAATTCCAAGGGGCGTATGCAAAATATAAAAAGGAAAAAGGTTGTAATGTCAGTTTTATTAATCGTATTTTTTTTTTTTTTTGTAAAATTGATGAATATTCTCGCAAGCGGAGCAGATGGATTATTTTTAAATTATAGGTAGGTACAACTCCGAGGCTGTTCGGTTCTAATTTTGACTTTCGAAATCTGAGCAATGTTTTGAGATCACATGAGGTCATTTAAAATTGAGCACGTAATTAATCAGTCCGGCTTAGTGGTTCGTTAACTAATTGAGTTATCAAGACAAACACACCAGGAGATACCAAGAAACCACTCTAGTGAACACACGCATAGTAAATAAATATTAACTATTTTTAAATTTATAAACTACGACCGCTTATTTACTGATTAGTTAGCTAACTGGACCGCACTTACCAACTTATAAGTTTAATTTGAAGTTATAATAATATAATATTCCACAACTATCACACAACGCCAATCTAGTCCCAAGCTAAGCAGAGCTTGTGTTATGGGTACTAGACAACTGATAAACATACTTATATATTTCTAAATACATACATATTATAGATAAATTACACCCAGACACAGATCAAATGATCGTGCTCATCACACTACAATCATTTGTCCTGGGTGAGAATCGAACCCACGACCTCCGGCATAGCAGTCAGGGTCACTAACCACTAGACTAACAGGCCAGTCAAAGTTATGTAAACAAGAAAGATAATCTAATATCTTTAAACGAGCAATTCTTGTGTGTGTATTTAAATATAATCAGGATTTCGGAAACGGCTCCAAGGATTTTCATGAAAGTTACAGATTAGGGGTTTTTCGGCTCAAGGAATCGATTTATCAAGGTCCCAGGTTCGAGAAAAGCTGGTTCCCAAGATATAGACATTTTAAAAACCGAGCGAAGCTCGGTCAACCAGATAATATATTAGGAATTAAATAAGAAAGAACCTACTTTGTGGATGAAAGTACAATTATACTTATTCAAAATGTCCTATATAGCAAGAAGTATTCTTAGGACAAGAGGTGGCTCTTGTCGTTTGTATTAGTCGTAGGGGTCATAGGGATATGCAGATTAATTATTTAATGAGTAGGTACCTAATAGAAATATAGTCAAATTAATTTAATTCAGGTGTTTTTTAAGTAATTTATCTCGTAGGATTGTATAGGAGCTATAATTATTGTAAAGCGAAAAATTATAGAGCTCCTATTCTATAATAATGTCGATTTTTCCAACAAATTATAAATTATCGTTGGTGCTTACACCTGTGACTTAAGAGTAATTAGCATTAAAATCCTATTAGTTGGCTTCCAAAATAATGTAAATGAAGGTGCTTTATTCGTAATATCTTGGATTTTCGTGCTGTTTAATTATAAACTTAATTTTCTTAATTCAAATTGAGTTCGTGACTACCTTCAGTTGCCAGCAGGTTTCCCGTAGGGAAAACACAAAATACAATAATTATAATACTTAATATTGTTGGTATCCCAACGTAATTTATTTATTATACGGAAAATTAATTCCGCAAGAAAAGAAGTAGGTAAGTATTAGTCGCAATCGCTGACCACGCACACAACAACTAATTAATTTTTACTATGTTTTTGCATATATATTACATAATATTTTACGTGACTGTATTATCTTCATCTTTATTTGATAATATAAACTCGAGGATTTTTATAATCTATATATACCTATATAAAAGAACAGGGGTTTTTCTTTTGACTCGACTACAGCCGAAACCACTAAACGCAGAATCTTGAATTTGGACAGCATTTGCAGTCTACCATGTAGAGTGGCAATAAGACGGGATTTTGCGAAAATTCTCCTCTAAGGGGGTGAAAAGGGGTGAAAATGTTTGTATGAAAAATCTTATTCCTTGGGTTTATAAACTTGAAACTTACCACGAATAAGAACACCAGTAAATAAATAAGATTAGCACCACTATTTTTTTTAAACTACCCTCCATTGGTAATCTAGACGATGTTAAAGTTTGTATGGGAAAATCATAACGCGTGAGCTGATGAATTTGAAAATCAGTATTTATATACTACTCGTAGATAAGAATTAATCAAACATGTGTTTTTGGATTTTTCGAAAATCACCCCCGAATTTGGTGAAAAGGGGTATTCAAGTTTTAAGGTGGTTTAATATCCTCCATATTAAACCACTAAACGTAGAAACCTGAATTTTGGATGGTAGTTACAATTTATAATGTAGATGATCACTATGAAAGGATTTTGCGAAAATCTACCTCTAAGGGGGTGAAAAGGGGTGAAAACCTTCATGTAAAATCTTATTTCTTGGGTTTATAAACTTGAAACTTGGTACGAATATGAGTATAAGTAAATAAAAAAGATAGGCATTATTACTTTTTTTTTAAAACTACCCTCCATATTTAGGTTTTCCGAAAATCACTCCCTAAATTGGTGAAAAGGGATGATAAAGTTTTAAGGGAAGGATTTTACTGCTTGCTTCGATAAACTTAAAACTTGACATTTTAATTATCTCTCACTCGAATAAAGGATGCGTATTTTTATTTATATTTCATAAATCAACCCCTAACGGGGTGAAAATCGGAAAATCAGTTTGTATACTACGATTGATTGTTTGTTTGTATTGAGTTTTTAGATTTTCTTATAAGGAGGGTGAGTGGGAATTAAATTCACTGAGTTTGAAATTAGAAACACGCGCAGACGAAGTCGCGGGCAAAGTGCTGGTTTTAGTAGTTTTTGTAGTTCTAGTTTATTCACGTCGTCGTCCATTTCCAGCAAAGCGCCCTTGACTATTCATTTACCGAATGACGTTGAATATGCTGGAGAAGCACGAAGTTAATCATTTGGGATATTGCTTTAAGTACCTAACCGTTTTAGGCCCTTTTCTTTGTATTAGTCGAGTCACACTTGTCAGAATGATCGTCGTTACGCAGACGAGGTACCTAACAGCAGACTTGGCGAAATCCATGGGCTTATTATTCGCACATTGGCGTAATCTGGGTTTTGACTTTCGGGTTAATAACGGACATTTACGTTTCTTTAATCTTTTCAGAATACCTAGTAATTGCATGCTTTTCTTTCTAATATAATTTTTATCTGTGATATAAATATGTAATAACATAATTATTAACTGAATAACTATTTTGTTTCACCTGTGTAAATTGCAAATCAAAAGTGTTTGTCAATAGTTTGTAATGATTAAAATAAGGTGTAAATTAAAGCAATGATTTTTTAATAATTAAACCCTGAAGTTTATTTTATGCAGTTACCAAATAATGTGTAAACTAAAAAAAATAATGTTTGCATGTCATTTTTATGGCGAAATGTGTTTGAACTTTTATTTAATTTTACCATCTTTGTATATGTATAAACCACATTTAACGCAAATAAATAATTTTGACTTTTTGACTTTTTAATAAGGTACTGTTCAGGTTTGAACGGTACGGGATATGTTTTCCTCTGGACTAAAGGTGGATGCTGGAAGTTGCACTTGGAAATGGTCATAGTATTAAAATACTGTCTTTGTTTGGTTATTTTCATTGCTGTTTATAGGATTACAAAATAAAATTATAGGCTTGTTAATAATAAGTAGGTACCTATCGGATATTAGGAGAGGATGTGAGAGAGCAAAAGTACAACGTACTTATTGTTTTTTCTACGCTCTATTTGCAACTTAAATACCTACTATGCTATGTAACACATTTGAACAGAAGACTATATCCATGAAAATAATTGTTTATCTCTATTTGTTACTGAATTACATTATTTGTAAATTCTAGTTCAAAAGTGTATTTAACTAACTTGAAACTGAATACATAAAATCACCCAAATGTAAACTAAATTTGTAAATAGGGACGACCTCGCACTGCTCCAGTTGATTGATGTATATATGTACCTACATATTTTCAGAAGTCGGTAAGGGATAATGATCATTTGAAATAAACACAGGAATTTGATTTTAGAAGCTTTTGCGTTTGAAAATACCTAAACGTCTGAATATTTTTGCAATTTAACAACATTCTCCACATTTGGAGTAGACGGTTATTTCAAACAAAAGAGAACAGACTACAAAATGCTTTGGCTGGGATAAAACTTGTACGGTGTACCCCCTTAATAATAAACGTGGACTAAAGTTACAACCAGGATAATCTTCGGATTAACCATACATTTTTGGATTAACATTGGCGTAACTATTACTTATCGTTTTATTAATATGGGGGTAAGTATTTTTTTTAATACTGTAGGCAAACTCAAACCTGAGAGTCGAACGAGATCCTAAAACCGCACTCAATACTTAAATTGTTTCTAAATTTTAATTAAAAAACTTTCTGTAATATCTAGATCCGAATTATAGTTTGGGTTTGAGGACTTATTACTTTTTTTTAAATAATTTTACTCTAGAATCTAGAGTGAAATTCTCTTAAAATAGGCCTCTAGAGTCTAGAGGCGTGTAGGTACTCCGAACCTACAGATAAAATGGTCGAATCCGCTATCGCTTGCCGCTCCACTACCGCTGACACCCGTTCCTCACAGCTACATACCACAACTTAAATGTGGTTAAATATTCCGAGATTGTTAACCTCACATAGTTGCCAAGTGCTCATCGTCCTAAAATCAGAACATGTTAACACTAAAGTTATCACAAGAACGCGGGTGGTTCAGTGTGTTGGCCGCCATTGTTTATTAATGCGGGAAACTGCCAATAGAGGGCAGTTATCTCAATAGGAATGTTTGGCCGAGTTAGTGAAACTGTTTACATGGTTAAAGTGGACCGCACGTTCTTGGTAGCACGATTTGACCACGGATTTGATTATAATGCCTCTACTGACTCTTTGACCTGGCGTAGACAGAGTTTCAATGAAACGAGGGATCAGTTTATACTGGTTTTATTTCCATTGGCATGACGTCGGTTTTACTGTTGCGGGATGAAGAAAAGAATGAATGAAGGGACCAAAGGGGAAACTTATTAATAACTGGTCAGTAACTTTGTTATTTGGTTCTTTACAAATAAATAAATAATAGTCAATGTTTCGTCTACTTCGGAAATATTATCTATAGTTAACTAATGGCGAAAGGCAACATTAATAAACCATTATAATAGGAATTATATACTTAAACAAAATTTTCTGATAACTAAATATATATACATTGACTGGCCTGTTGGTCTAGTGGTTAGTGACCCTGACTGCTATGCCGGAGGTCGTGGGTTCGATTCCCACCCAGGACAAATGTTTGTGTGATGAGCACGATCATTTGTTCTGTGTCTGGGTATAATTTATCTATAATATGTATGTATTTAGAAATATATAAGTATGTTTATCAGTTGTTTAGTACCCATAACACAAGCTCTGCTTAGCTTGGGACTAGATGGCGTTGTGTGATAGTTGTGAAATATTATTATAAATATTATTATTATTATTATACAGCTTGGCCAGAACGGGTTGAAACGGAACTAAAATTTTTATTTCTGACAGCGTTTTAAAATCTTTGATATTTGATGTAAACAAAGACCGCAGGTTTGTTAGATTTATTATTGTGCCATAAAACTAACGTAATAAGTGAAAAAAAAAACATTCAAAGTGCTGGTAGCGCGAAGACAGTGGCGACTTCCGGTTTTCTGGCATAGTGATCTATCAACGTACAGCCCAAACCACTGGACGGATCGGGCTGTCATTTGGCATGCAGCTACCTGCGTAGGCATCCGCTAAGAAAGGATTTTGATCCATTCTACCCCCCTGGGGATAAAATAGGGGATGAAAGTTTGTATGAAAAAAGTACCAATTTTATAAAAAATACATATTTAAGTTCCGACATCCACGCGAACGAAGTCGCGGGCACAGCTGGTTAGGTAATAATCCTGAAACTCAAAGGAGTGAAATATTTTATGATCGATGAAAAATTAAAAAAAACATGCCTGTGTGCCATGAATTATGTCTGTCTTTTCAGAAGAGGGAGATAATTTTGCCGGTTCCAACTTACTTTTTGTATTACTTAAGTAGGTAGGTATGTGAAATGCTAATAATTCTTGTAAAGGGGCTTTTGAAAACAGCATTTTGTATGCCTTTTTAAAATATATTCAAGGTAAGAAGAAGCGGCCCATACTAAACAACCTTATCAAAGTCGTTGTCAATTCATTAGGTATTCAAATGTAAAGATAAAAACACAGATAAACAATAATAGTCTTTGTATCCTATGAAATAAAGTCTAGCTGAACTTTATTTTTCTTCAACAGACCAAAGTGACAAAGTCCGTCGAGGACCAAAGTCCCCAAACGCAAAACGCCAGTCAAACTAGGTATTTCAGTTAAATATTTTCTAAGGCTACGTCTCCTCGCTCCTATTCCCAAAACGTCTAATATCAAATATCGGAATATTTCAGTCCAACATCATCTCAGGCTACGTTTTAATATTCCAAGTTCTTATGAAGCTAGTTTGATGTAAAATACAGCCATATTTCCTGAGTTTCCATTTCTACGGTTGGGGCTCGTGAATGTACCCCTTAATGATGGTTTGCTGTTGGTTTACTAAGCCGTTATATTTTGGTTTTACAGATGTTTTAGCAGGGATTGAGGAATACAACTAATTATAGCGACAAATAAGTAATTACTGAGGAAGAGAAACTGTTATAGAGTGAAAAATAATGGCAAACATTCATGCGTTTACAACAGGCTCATCTTTTTTCTGCTGCATTAACAAGGCCAACAGGCAATTTTTACTAGTAAGGCTTACCTTAAAGCTACTGTATATAATTATGAAATTTATAAACTAACCTAATCTAACCTACCGTAAATTTATAAAATGACGAGTTAGATTCTAAACATACGGTTGTTACAATTTTACGCTGACATATACATACATACTTAACTCGTGCTCTAAGTAAATGTGACCTCAAAGTAACAGTTTACTTATAAGTCACAATATAACTTGTACTTTGACTATATGTGACCAACGCCTTAGATGTATAATCTATCCCATACAACCCCTAACCCACACATTCCGGGCTAACCGTACCATACAAAGCAGAACAACGCATGTGTGGTAACAACTATTTGTGTGGTTTCGCCAACTTGTCTGTTTTGTATGCTTGTGCTACGTAGCTGTCAGTAGGGCAGGTAGGGCTGTGGTGCCAGTTGGAAATGACACAAACGTGGTCGCTTTTTATACGATACTAAAAATTATATTTATTTGAAAAAATATATTGTTACATTAAAATTACGTCTAAGTAGACATTTGTGATGATGACATTACAATTAATGTTGAATTGAGTACGAAAGTATGAGTAAAAGTAAAAAGTAAAGTATAAAATTAAAGTAAAAGTAAATTAAAAAGTAAGGAAAAAGTGAAGTTAAGTAAAAAGTAAAGTAAAAAGTGAAGTAAAAAGTTTGTAAGTTTAAAATAAAGTAAAAAGTAAAAGATCTAAGTATACATAGGGACAGACAGTGGGAAGCGACTTTGTTTTATAACTAAGCACTGAAGTTTGGACACAGTTTGGATGTTGAAATAAAAAAGTGAATAAACATGAAAAACTAATTTCTTTCGTTGTTTTTATTCAAATTGAACAATAAATTGCTCTGCGAAAGATGACCTCTTAAACAGCTATTATAACTTTGTTTGAGCTCACAAAGTTGAAAGAGTCTCCCGAACTTCGGAACTTTAATTGATTATGAAATTGGTATTGGTTTCTTGGTGAACTTAGTATCGGTGTCGGAACTTAATGTTGACGTCTAAGTTAACACGTGTTCTGTTCTGTGAAGTAAGCGGAACTTGTTAAAAACAGGATGGGCTGTTTGACGGCTGTAATTAACAATCTATAATGGTACGGAACTACTTTTGTGCGACTCCACTTCGAACTTAACCGATTTTCTTCATGATTTCTTTCAAAAGGGAAAGACGAGTGAGGTTAAGTATGTATGTTTGTCAGTAACTTAGCAATAATTAACCAAACCTTTTTTTTCAGTAATTGTAATATTGTTATTTTTTTGAATATTTTCTTATTTTGGCAGCCATACATAGACATGCCTACGTGATCACACTAACTTTTTCACATTGAGGTAGGCAGTAGTAGCAAAATAAACCCTTAAATTACGATCAGATAATTAATTTAAAGAAAATAATTATGGACTTCCGATTCGACGGAACGGTTAGCGCAGTAGCTGAGTGATTGGACTGCTGCGCTGCTTGTCGCGGGTTCGATTCCCGCAAGGAGCAAATATTTGTATTATCTACAAGCAGTTGTTCTGGGTCTGGGCGTTTGTGTATGTGAGTTTATATGATTATAAACGCACCCACAACACAGGAAAAATAGTCCTAGTATGGGGCTACGTTTATTTAAAAGAAAGAAAAAATATTAGAAAAGATACAAAATATCGCACCCGCAGTCGGTTGACTTGCATCTAGCAAATATGATGATTTTCAAACAGACAGGCAAAGGAAATGCAATCCGAAGCGTTTTTATTTCTAATGTATGGAATTGTTTGAATCCAGTCACATAGAAAAGCGAAAGCGATCTGATAGTCTATGTGACTGATGGCTTCAAACAATTCCATACATTACAAACAAAAACGTCTCACTTCGCGTTCGCCACGCCTCTCTGTTTCACAATAGCTTTAATGTATTTGCTTCTCTTCTTTCATACCTACTTACTGCTATATTTTCATCCACCTTCATACACCGCTTTAGAAACACCCACGCCACCGCTGGTTGCGAGGAATGAGGCCTTCCTGCAGGCGTAGCATGGCGCCGTAGAAAGGGGTTTTGTCGACGCAAGAATAGACAAAATGACAGAACGTAGAAATAATTTTAGGGTTTTAAGCATGTTTATGTAAAAAATATGGAAAATAAACGTTCTTTTCTTCAATAGTATAAGAATGGTTTCATATTTGTGCAAAAAAAAACGTCGATTTGTGTAGAAATAACTATGAAATAACTTTGTCTTTTCTTGGTAGAATAGAGATAGAATCGCCATGCTACGCGTGCTGAAGAGGGTTAATCTAAGTACCTACGTCCCGTTCCAAAATCCCTCCCAGCTGTTTCTACTCACGCCTGCCTTATAAGTGTAGACAGTAGGTGTCTACAAGCCAGGAATAGGTATTCATCCTTTCACCGTGTTCATTTAGCCAGAAATAACATGAAGCCGGTAAAGATTTACACTAGCGACCAAAAATAATGGCGTGATTTGAATGAATTTGGTATAAATTCAATTTTAACTGACTTGTTTGTTTATTTGACTGACTGAAAAGTTGGTTCTCAGTTAGAACTGTATGTTTGATCTGGTGTTTGGCTAAACCGATTTTGATGCGGTTTTCAGAATCCACATTTTTTGCTTAGATACTTGGATTATACTAAGACTGGGATATACGAAGATTTTTCTTGGATGTTTGAACTAAAAAGGGTAAAATAAAAAAAAAACCCTTTTTTTAACCCTTAATTTGGCAAGACCAAAAAAGTTGTAGTAGAAAGTTGTCATTAATATATTGTGTTAATATGCATTCAAACCTTACGGGAAAAAATAAAAAAAATATTACATGAAGGGTTTCCTGAAAACACAACGTTAAGTATACTCAACAAAATCCTATGGCTAAAGAATTACTTTATACATAATATTATATTATAGATAAATAAAAAAAGGTTCACATGAAGTATTTTTATGTAGTAAGAAATTTTCACTTAGTTAACAATATAATTAACCATTAGTTTTGGCACAAATTTCCTCAAACAGATTGTCAGAAATGAAATCGATGAAATAATTGAATTAGTTCTTTCTATTGGGACCCTAGAGCTTGCGAACGCTTCTGAATCTACTTCAGCACAATGAAGGACACTTCCATGAGACCATTTAAACTTAATTACATGTTTTTCTTGGGTACAGGGGTTATCTGGATCATGCTAAGTGGAGTGGAGTGGAGATAGAACACAGCCTTCTGTCTCCGACGATTTGCTAGAAGCTGTAGTACATGTTGGTAGTGGTGCAAAAGCCAAGATTATGTGTAAATTGTAGAGGAGAATCACTTGCCTAACTGAAAATGCATCATTTCATTTGAAAAAGTGCTAGAATAAGTCTCACCATGCAGACTTGTTGAGTATACTCTACATAACAAGATTACTCACCATCGAATTTTGTTGAGTATACTTAACAATCAAGTTCACTGACTCCTTGTGTTCTTATTCAGGTGAAAAATGGATTTCTAATATTTTTAATACATTGATTACCCAATAAATAAATAGAAATAAGCAAAATATGTACCAAAACTAGACCAAAACCCAACAAAAATAAATATTTACTTTTATGGGTCACAGATGACGTTGTCTCGTTGTCTTTTTTGGTTCTCTATTGTCAAGTAAAATATTGACTGACCGATTGAAACTTTTTCCTACTATAATTAACTATCATTGAAGTATTCCTAGCCTATAAAATTTGAAACCACGGAAGAAAATTTGACATCTAGATTTTTTCAAATTTTATGTTGAGTATACTTAACTGTACCAAATTAAGGGTTAAGTGAACCCTCTTTAAAAATAAACGTTATAAAATGTAAAATAACTTTTCTGTCGGAAGTCGCATAAGGCAAAAGTTATCTTACAAATTTGTGTTTGGTTTTGAAGACTGCATTTTTATCAACAAATTATTAATTATTCAAGATCGCGCGGAATCGAAGTGTTTCCGTACTTTTGCTCGCTAGTATACTTTAGAACCATCCCTTTTTCCTTTCCATGAATGAATAATTATTTCTGCCAAAGACATTAAAATAAAGGCCCGAATTACAAAGTGGTTTTTAACCGAATAATCACTGGATTAAATCGACAAAGGACTCTCCGGTGGACAAGGGCGTTAATTAAAGGACTGAGGACAAACCTTACTGTCAGACGCAGGGCCGTGTTCATAACTCTACGAGTAATTGACATAGCATGTCTTGAGCACGCTGCTCACGAATTATTGGCTCATTTAGATTGTGCTCTCATACAATACAATAACTTTATTGAGCAAAAACATGTTGGTACAAAAGAACCTTTGTAAAAGGTACTAGAACTGTAATAAAAAGACAGCAGAGAAATTGCATTTAATGGCGAGCAGAACAAGAGTGGTGGTAAAGGGCAATGGTGGCCCAGTGGTAGCGGTTCCGAATTACGAGTTGTAGGTCGTGGGGTTCGAACCCAGCTAGGCACATAACTTTGTCAAATTTATTTCATCATCACTGCTCTCAAAACGGGCAAACCCGCACTGGGCTCGCGTACTGGATTATGGCCCTCTATCAGAGACGAGGTCTTTGTCCCAGCAGTGAGAACATTTATAGGCGGATGATGGTGATGGAGTAAAAAGCCAGGCCTGTGTTAACCTGTATTAGAGGAACTAGACAAATAAGTACTCCGTCCCCGCACCAAAGAAACATGAATCGTTATTTTTTTTCGTGGTATACCTAATCATAAAAAATAAGTCATCCTGCCCTCGGGAGGCAGGGTGTACACCCACGTTTTTTTTTACCTGGTAAAATCATCAAATGAGTTCTCCCACCACGGGCAGGGCGGGAGGTACTGTCAGACGTATACTGACTAAAATCCACGGTGTCCTTCAATAGCCGTTCCGGGGTCACGGTAATGAGATAAGTCCCGCGAAAGGAAACCCACGTTACTTCAATAGGTTTTAGGTTCTAGGGTCACAGTAAGTTACCTGATAAATCAGTCCCGCGACCCGGCAGCGGCACCTGTGTGTACATAACGTTAAAATCTGTTCAGTTGTTCACAGACGAATAGTCAGGATAGACGTTAATTCTATTCAGAATTTCGGAGTCAAAACGGTTTTATGAACGCGCACCGTAATATTACCCATTGCTATCTGGATTATGTAGGTCAAATAGCTGGATCCGGTTAGATTGTCAGGCTGCTCGAACATGTCGGAAAAAGTCTAGAATAAGATAATTTCTAATAAAGTCAAGTTATTTAAGAGTTTGTAGATAGAAAAACATTTATTTGGTAAAAAATTACGACAATTACAAAAGAATAAAATATGTACAAGAAACAGAATAGTTGAAACGATACAGCGAAAATAAAAATTAAAAAAAAAAGGTTATAAATAGGCCCCTATTCAGCAAAATATCGAGCAACTACTGCTCGTAGTTTTACAGTACCCGTACGAGTATAAGGCCCTAAATCCACGGTGAAACGTAACTGCAACTTCTAGTTACTTTAGAGTTTCTTTTGAGTTACTGCCACAGACTCTTATGAGTGAGCGCACATGACGCAACCGATGAAACCAGTTTGAAACTAAAGTAGGTAACTAGAAGTTGCAGTTTCGATGCATTTCACCGTGTGTGTTGGGCCCAAGTGAAGTTAAACCTAACACTACGAACTCGAATCGGTTAGTAAACAAAACACGGTGTAAACCTAATAACAGTTACCTACTGTATGTGTATGTGTGATGACATGCTTGTAACCGAGTTAACAGGAGCTTGTTATAGTTTGACAACATTGGAATATTTTTTTTATTGTCTATAACGTCTCACTAACGGGCTTAGAGATTCACCAATTTCTTCCAAGAGCAGTTCTTCTATTCTCCCTCGTCATTCTCAGTCTATCCATCCGTCTCTTTCTGGGCTGGCCTTGCGGGTCTACCTTTTTCTTTATTTTTACATTTCCTTTTTAAAGAAATACACTCGTATTGTTACAATTTACTTAAATAGTAGCACGATAATGGTTGGAACGTACATTTATATGCATAAGAACAAGAAACACTTTATGCAGTTCTTATCACTTCAATGGTTCTCTTCTCAAACGGCCAGCATGGAGCATCAGCGATTACACAATGGTCATAATCATTAGTGTTCTCAATCTTTACATTGTACTTTTTAGTTTCAAGAACGGTAACTTTTCTGGGTACTCTGTCTGCGGTGCTTCCATTTTCTGTCACGTAAATCTTTTCTATATTTGTAGGTTGACAGTCATCGATGGTAATGTCCCACTTTTCACCCATGATTGTGTAGGCAGGAATTGTTCCTTGTGGTATATTCCTGAATTCTTCAGCTGGTTTTATATCAATTAATATTTTCTCTTGCTGCTCAGCATCGTCGAGGACCTTTTGAATCGTGAAGGTATAACGATTTATATTGTTGTAAAACGTTTGTCCACTTAATCTTAAATATTGGTCCGGTGGAGGTGGTTTCGTAGCACTGACACCATCTCGTACGTACAAATTTTCTTTGGCAGGTGCAACTGATGATACTTCGGGGTCCGTATTTCTATAACTAATTGTCTCAGTCTTTACTTCTCCTGGTTCCATAGCACTTAGGTAACAGTCCGCGATGAAAATGTTCCCGTTTTTCTTGATGTCACTGGCGTTCTTGGTGGTCCCCACACACATGGCTCCAACAGTGGTGACGAGGACCAAGCACAGCGCGGTGGTTGCTTGCATGGTGGTGGTAGAAGATACACAAATAAATTGAATGAGCTAGTAGCACTAACAATCAGTCAGTGAGCGCACACGTAATGAATTAACTCACAATATTTACCACATTTATATAAACATAGGTTATCTTCAACGGCTAAAATGAGTCACGAATTACGACAAGCAGTAATAGTGTTTATAATGCATACCTACTTTCTTCAAATAAATTACATAAATAAGCACTATTACAGCAGTTTTATCGCGTCTTCAAACTGTTGTTTGTGCTAACTTGTTAATAATAACTCGAATATGTCTTACAAATATTATGTTTACTGTAGCATACATAAATATTAAAATCTTGCCAATCAATCGATTTTGACACCAGTCACTAAGGGATCAAATTCTACAAATTAGATGCCATTGAAGAGTGGGTGTCATCAATGTGATGAATGACAGAACAACGTCATCCATCATTGTCACTGCAGTGGATTAATGAATAGCAAATCGGTTTTTATTATCCTTTTAACGATTAGACTGGACAGAAATTTAAGTTATTTTTGGTGAACACTACGTTCACGTCCAAAATATTAATGACCCGATGAAATATTTATGGCTACCTCGTCGGAAGTCCGGGCCCAGAGGCGGTCTGCCCGTTTGAGGATTGCGGACATTATAAATTGACTCAGCGGAAATTCCACTCCGTCTTTCGACTTGTAGCAAATAATTGTAATTTGAGTTTTATAACTACCTTGTTGCTTACGGTAATAATTTTCACAATGGCTAAATGTTTACGATACCTTGATTTCTAGCAGTCCTCCGTGGTTGCATGCGTTTGTTGCTGACCGTGATTGCTTAGGTTTGATTTTTAGGTTGGGCATATCATCCCAGTTTTGGTCTTATTTCTTTTAGTATTCATTACGTGGGCAAGTGTAGTGTTCATCGCAGAAAACGTAGCTTTACGACGAAGATGCTACTGCTTCTCGCCCTGTGTTAATTTGGCTACGTTCATGTAGAATGGTTATCTATATCACCATTTATCGGTTCCAGTCTCTCAGACCACTCTTACTACTACACCCTTCGATCATACTACACCTGGAACTAAGCGGGGTACTAAACCACGCTGCTGGTACACCACGGGTTACGTGACGTGGGCCTTCAATATACCGGCTTCAATATGACCGGTCCAAATCAATCAAATTATTTCAAAAGGCCATTACAAGATTCTTTTAGCGAAATGCTCTGAGTAAAGTAATAAGGAAAATAGGCATGATGTAATCATGTTTATATTGAAGCAGAGGCTATCTCTT
Source organism: Agrotis segetum (assembly GCA_036375495.1). NCBI lineage: Eukaryota > Metazoa > Arthropoda > Insecta > Lepidoptera > Noctuidae > Agrotis > Agrotis segetum. The sequence goes on from JAQSVV010000002.1 coordinate 391,130, forward strand.
GACATCGTATACATAAGTAATAGACAACAAATATTGTTGATACCTACGTTTAAAATTGATAGAAACAACTGGTTCGGTTTAGCAGGAAACTGGAAAAAGGCAAGAAATAAAGATTTCTGCCTTTCATCCTGTCACTCAGATGCCAGCCAGAAAAGTAACTGGCTGTTTTCTAATTAATATCGTTAGCTAACAAGTTGCAAATCTGCTACATCTGCTTTGTATGTAAGGGGATATAGGGTCTTGTGGGCAACGAGTAATAGGCACTAGGCACCCCGCCGTCCGATCACGGAACAGGCACGAAGAGTTCCGCGCGCTTCTCGTGTGGCTGGAGAGAAGTCATGGCGTCCTGACCTACCGCTTGACGCAGGTCCTCACCGGACACGGAAGTTTCGGGAGGTACCTGTGTCTGATGCGAAAGGAGGAGACGCCTGGGTACCACCACTGCGAAGATCGCCCGGAGGACACGGTGGAGCATACGGTGCAAGACTGCCCAGCTTGGGCGGAGCACCGACGTGTCCTCACGGCTGCGATAGGCGGAGACCTCTCGCGCCCGGCATTGGTTGCGGCCATGCTGCGGGGCGAGACGGAGTGGGAAGCGGTCAGCTCCTTCTGCGAGGCAGTAATGCTCGTAAAGAAACAACTGGTTCGGTTTAGCAGGAAAGGAGGCAGGCCGCGAGCGAGAGAGGACAGCGTCCTCCCTCCGCCCCAGCCGCAGTGGTAGGCGCCCACGGCGACGGACGTCGCTAGATGATCTCCGGCCACCGTAGGCGCGGGCATGCGGGCAGCGAGTAAAGGGCAACTCGCTGCCCGACCAAGGACCATGCCCGGGTCGACGGCGCGTTGTGTCCCACGCGCGCCTCAAAGAGCGTCAGCATAATGACGGGGCCCCCCTCTCAGAGGGCCAAAGCCTGCCGGGGTCGCGGGATTATTCCCTAACCGTAACCCCGGAACTTAACAGGCTATGAAGGACACCGTGGATTTTAGTCAGTAGAAGTCTGACAGTCCCTCCCGCCCTGCCCGGGGTGGAGGACTCATTTGATGATTTTACCACGCTAAAAAAAAAAAAAAAAAAAAAGGGCTGCTTTTCCACCAGAGATGCGCTATGCTACGTTGCTAAGGATGCGTTTGATATCCACCAATCATATTCATTTGTTTACATAACACACTCACACATAATGAATATGATTGGTGGATATCAAACGCATCCGTAGCAACGTAGCATAGCGCATCTCTGGTGGAAAAGCAGCCTTACCATGGGTACCCATGGGTGGGATGACTTATTGCATGATTTTACTTACCTACCGGCCTATCTAGTCTGTGCCTACCGGGGTTGCGGGGCTGCTTAAACGGGTTACCTTGGCCCTGCAACGCAAAGGGAATGTGTACATAGAGGCTATGCTATATGAAGACATGACCTTTAAAATCAGTAACGAACTCTAATATTTATATTTTTTTCCTTGTGTTACCCAGAATTTAATCAAAAAGTTTTGTTAACGAGCTGTTATAATATAAATATTTTGTGTAACCCCAAACTTTTATAATTACGTACGCACTCCAGAGATTATCTTTGTTTAACTAGATATACATCATTTTATGATTTAATTTGTTAACAAGCGCTAACATTTTATTTATGAGGAAATTTTTTAAAACTATGATATTTGTGAGGCTAAAATATTCCGTATTATTATGACTGTGATGAGAAAAAACATTTATGAATTTATTAAAGGCCATTTTGATCGAAGATTTCCATTTCATTCGTCTACAATAACTATCCCACTGCTGGGACACTGAACTCCTCTTTGTAGGAATAAGTTAGCAGTAAATTGCTTACCGGGTCCTGTACCAAGTAGATGCACGATGTTGGATGGCGATTCCATCTCTATTCTACCAAGAAAAGACAAAGTTATTTCATCGTTATTTCAATACAAATCGACTGTTTTTTTGCACAAGTATGACACGATTCCTACACCAATAAAGAATAGAAACATAATCTCTTCTATATTTTAAACATTAGGTACATTAAATCAATTAAAATCTTTTCCGTTCTGTCAATTTGTATTTTCTCGCGTCTACAAAACCCTTTTCTACGCCCGCGCCATGCTACGCGTGCAGCAGTGTGGAAATAAATTTCACACATAACGAATGACTACCTGGGTTTGAACCAACGATCTACAAACACGGTTCGTCACAACTGGGCCTGGGCCACCTGGGCTTTATGGGAGGATCATTAGGATCATCCAACAAAAGATCATTAGGTCTAATGGTTTGAAGTCGCAGTTAAAAGCAATCCGTAATTATAATATAAAAAAAATGTCCGTAACATTAACTTCAAACGTTCACAATTCATAAAAAAAGCTTCAGAATTAATTTTCATGAATGAATGAAACATTCCGCCATCCTGTTCCATTGAATCATTTATTTTCTTTCATTACCGTTTTCTTTGAAATAATTTAAACCAAAGAGAGATCTCAACGAGCCCGAGCGAGGCGAGCCAGGTATTAATTATATTTTAATAATCTCTTAAATGACCATCGCCTCATTTATTCTATTCTTATTCAAGAAATGTTTTAAATTTTGGTTTTTATGGAAAAATATGGAGGTCTAGCGGAAGAGCTCGCGGCTAAATTATACTAGCCGTAGGAAATTAAGTGTGATTTGTGGTCATAAGCTCTATTGACCCGATTTTTCTCTAATGATGCCGTTTTAGTTTTCTTTAAAATCGGCCTCGAGACTCCTTTCAACGTTTATCGACATTCCTCATAGTTTTGGAGATAGCCATCCAAGCCCAGTTGAAAAATTTACCCTGTATACTAGCTAATCGCAGCTGGTTCATCTGCTGCTTGGCTTCTATTTTTCGTAGCTAGATGTTATAATAGCTTTAAACTTTTCTCAACAATATTATTTATCAATTTTCCTGAGATTGGCGCGTTTATTTATTTAAAAGGTACACCAACAGCAAAACATACAATGCAGTAAGGGTGCTCCCACATCTTTCGACGCGGAATCGGCTTTTTCCGTCGCCCTTTCGATAGCACGCGGCGAAATCCTCGAGGCGGCCGCGAGCTATCGCATTGTCTCGGTCTAGCAAATGGCAGTTCTAAGCGACAGAAAGAGAAAGGGCAACGGAAAAATCCGATTCCGCGTCTATAGATTTGGGAGCACCCTAATTGAAAGCAACATTTACCATTTAACATTTTAATTGGTTTAATAATAATTTTAATCTTTCTTAAACTAAATGAAAACTGAATAGAAATTTGAAAACAAAAAAACAAATACAGAAAGAAAGAAATTGACAAAGAAATTACTAAGTAGGTTTATTAATGGGTTCCCGTGTCTCGGAGACTATCTTCTGAACATTTTGAAAGAGACGCTGAATAAATTGGAGTCTAATGACTTAAAACTGCTATTATAGTTTCTGCATATTCGAAGTGTAGGAGCGTTAAGGCCAAGGTTCGTTTGACAGTTCAACCAAACAAATTCTTCAGTTTTATATAATTAGTAGAGTTAATATCTGCAGCACGCGTAGCATGGCGATTCTATCTCTATTCTACCAAGAAAAGACAAAGTTATTTATCGTTATCTCTACAAAAAATCGACTGATTTTTTGTATAAATATATGACACCATTCGTACACTATTGAAGAAAAGAACGTTTATTTTTTATATTTTTTACATTACCATGGATACAACGATAAAAATATTCCTACGTTCTGTCATTTTGTCTATTCTTCCGTCGACAAAACCCCTTTCTACGGCGCCATGCTACGCCTGCAGGATCTGTGAACGGACTTTCAGTGTCCACAATTGTATCGTAATTACAATAAAATCCCAGACGAATATAACGTTATTACAATTGATTGTCAAAAATGTTTTGCGATTTATTGGAATTTAATCATGTTGGCTAGACTACTGAGATGGATTTTATTTTAGCGTGTAAACATAACAACTTACTTAAGTAAGTATTTATAATATTTTCCAAGCTAGATATTTTTTATTAATTATCGTAAATATTTTAGTACTTACCTACTTATAAATTGTTGTGTTATTAAAATGTAATCAATTAAAAATATACATTCAAAAAAATAACAGTCTAAGATAAAATAAACTATTTATTTATATTTGTTATGATGGATGACCATTAATACTCAACTGTTAATCGAACATGATAATGATTATTTGTTGTTTGTATTTTATACTCCGGTGCACAAAACGCTAGACGCGAAACGACTACTTGTAGGCGATAAAATTATTATTTGTTCCGAGTCGGAATCGAACCAGAGACACGCAGCACGCAGGCGATCGTTCACTGCGCCAAGACTGACAGCAGTATGACGGGGCCTCCTTAGAAGGTTAATGCTTGCCGGGGTCGCGGGACTGTTTTATCAGGTACCCGTGGCCCAGGAACGTAAAGGGCTATTAAAGAACACCGTGGATTTTAGTCAGTACTAGTCTGACAGTCCCTCCCGCCCTGCATTGTGTGGGAGGACTCATAAGATGATTTTTCCACGTAAAAAAAGTGTTGCATCAAATACTTAGGTGTTTCTTAAAATACATACAATAGACAGTTTTTTTTCAGTCTAATTCGTTATGTGCGTACTGCGGTGGTGCCTAGGGACTGTTCGCTCGCGTGCAATATGACAGAGATGTGAAATGACTCGGGACGCTCTGGAGACGTCTGTCAAGTTTCATAATTATTACACCATCTTTTTAAATTCTTATTTAGGGTTTCATTTCTTTTTAAATGGCAAAACAAGCCGAAAATTTTATTAAAGTATCAAGTTGCCAAAAAAAATCAGCTCTCCGTCGAAACACAAAATCTTTTAAACGTCTGTTGAACACTTGTCTAAAATAATGTCAGATTATGACGTTGAAATAAAGTCCGTTTTGCAGTCACACTTTTTTTAGACATTAGTGTTCAATAGAGTTTTAAGCTTTTGTAGGAAGGCTATAAAAGTCCCGAATCAATGTGGTCACTAGAGGCGCTGTACGCGCACAACTTATACTTATAAAACAAACTGTAGACTACCGTGTTCGTAGTCCTTTTGTCTCTCAAGTACGTATAATGTACGTCGGGTCATCCTGAACCCACGTTGGGTCAAGGGTCTTTTTATACCTGCCGCCGCCAGCCGAGCTGACCCCACTTCATACCCTGTACTGATAAGATTTACTTCTCAATGACCCTTGGTCTTTGTATCTGCGATGTTTAGCGGTTTTTATAGCAGTTCGGTTTGTAGGTTTTTCAGTTTTTTTTTTTAACTTTGCCTTTCTCTAGAAACGTGTGTGTGTTTACAAACATTTCGAGTATATTATCGAGTTACTTATTTTTGAATTGTTTTACATTTCAAAACCAACTTTGGCCTGTTTCTTATATTGCTACCCGTTCAAAGCCGTAAACTATTTTTCTTAAAAATTTTTTGCCGTTTGGCTTTGGAACCCTAATTAAATCATCGACACTCATTAGCTCATTCAAAAACACAAATTATTAAATTCACTGTAAATTACGAACGACACAGGTGCGTCGACCACTGGGGGCCTAAGCCACGGACCCATGTGAACTGCCGACGACTGCAAAACATGGATTCAAAGTTATTTTATTAAAGGGTAGTTCTTCAGAGACAAAATTTTCGATGTCTGTGGGTATATTTCTGTAACCAACTAACAAAACGGCATGTAATATTTTTTTCTGTACAGTTTAGCTTTAGCTCTACCTGGGACAAAATTTTGAAGTCTGTTCTCCTGATTCATATAGGGCGTCCGTTTCCCATTTTCCGGAACAAAATGGTCGATGTCGCATTTTCCTTTTGATTCATCAATATAAATTATAGTCATATCGAAAGGTAATTAATTGACCTCTTACAAAAAAAATACATATTAGATATAACTACGTTAGTGTAATTTTAATTAAGTAAATAAGAAGTGTCCGGCGTATAATACTGATTCATGTGGAGTAAGCTTTGCTTGACTGTACTTGGTCGAGGAATAATGATGAGAGTCTGGGATCCCACGTGGGGGGAAACCTGTCGTACAACGGACGTGCTAGAAGGCGGACATGAGGCTGGTTGGCTTAGAACCTGGTGAAACACAGGTAAATGTCTGATTCATGTGTGCTTGGTTTAGGTACCTTGCTGATTACAATGCCTAATTTATTAATTTTATTTTGCTGTTTTAAGACTTTAATCTGAGTTTCGTGTGATGCTTTTGGGTTACAGATTCGTGTAGAAAAATGATAATACTGAAGTCTGTATGAATGATGAGTTAAGCATGATTTTAGGCAAAATCATGATTCATCTGTGCCTGATTTATATGTTCAAAAACCTATATGAATCTGAAAATAAATTAGTTTTCCTCTTTTCCAGTCAGAAAGGAGCACTTTTGTTACGTTATTTTACTTTTTCATGTCAGTAGAGTGTGTGTGACATAATTTTGACATTATTCTTCGGTTTTTATTCATTAATAAGTCAAACTCTATCTATTTTATTTTATATTGCTGTTTACAACAATGCCACTATCAATAGTAGAAAAGATGGAACAAAATATATCTATGAGAAAAAGAGACTCACAGAACGTACGAATTTTTCATCCTTCTAAGATGGAAAATAAGAAAAGTTCCAGGCAAGTATGCTGCGTGGAAATTAGAAATGAAAGAATTATATTTGAAAAAAATAGAGAGAAAAACAAAAGTAAACAGAGAGAATATTATAACGTATCATTAAAATAACTATCTAGTACCTATTTATAACAAAATTCTCGCTTTTCTGTAAGTATTTATTTCTATAATTGTTAGTTTAAAAACAAGAATTTTATTGTTGAATTGACCAGAATTTTTCCTTGATAAAATGATCACTGTTAATAAATTAATTGTTTTATAAAAAAATAATATTGTTGTTATAATATTATGATTATTTTCTTATTAGAAAGCCCATTTTTATTTACATCTGTTAAAAATTCTGATTCATCTAGGCACAAAATTTTTAAACGTCGATATCTTAAAAACTACTTTGTAAAAAGAAGTCCCTCAAACAAATAAATGTTATTTGGAATATCTATTTTCATATGAACATGCGTTACTGAGCTGAAAGTGAAATTAAAATTTGACCATATGAATCAGTCAAAGAATCAAATTTCGAAGAACTACCCTAAAACTATCATTTCCATAGTTAAGACAACATACGTGTACATTTAAATCATGTCTATTCGGTTTTGAGTTTTCAAAGCAGTCGTGTCACTCCATCCACAAGTGAAGTACAAAATGTTCATGAATGTGTTCGACCGCGTCACCCGCAAGGCCGCAACCGCTTAGTGGTTTGGGTCTGAGACCACTCCACACAGGACCCTTACTTAAGTACTGAGGCCTGGATCGTGGTTGAGTATTTATATGTATAAATGGAAGGTACTCACATAACTAATTTAAGATAATAGGTATACATAATAAATTAATCTTTTCACCATAGAGAGTTTGTTTATTGGTTTGTTTGAAAGCGCTAATCTTAGGAACTACTTGTTGGAATTGAAAAAATATTATAGTTTTGGGTAGCCCGTTTATCACTACAACAAATAAAACTATGGGCTGCTATCAAGACAAGCTCAAGAACACTGTCAGAACCGAGAATTGAACCCAGCCTTGCAAGGCCAATGACGGGGTCCCCTTGGAGGGCCAAAGCCTGCCGGGGTCACGGGACTAGCGAGCTACTGTGACTCGAAGCCTGCCGGGGTCACGGGATTAACGAGCTGCTGTGACTCTGGAATGTAAGGGCTATTGAAGGACACCTTGAATATTAATTAGTCAGTACAAGTGATGACTCACAGTCTCTCCTGCCCTGCCCTGGGTAAAATCATCAAAGATGCTCGTTTGATTTTACCCCGCTAAAAAAAAGCCTAGCAAGGCAGTAGCTATGTAAATACCTCTATAATCCGACTTTTCCTTTACAACATCAATTAAGGAAATAATTTCGTTAAGAAATGACCAAGCCATGACATCGGTCTCCTGGGTAATAACGGAAAATTGATCACGAATCTATCCTCCACGCCAGGCGGTGGTTCCGCACAACACTCTAGGGATCTGTCCTTTCTTAAACCGCTTTTACACAATTCTTGAACTCAAAATTGATTTGAGATAGAGCCTGTCTTTCTGACAATATTCACTTGAACAATTCATCCTTTTCAATTGTAAGTCCCCGGTGTGTAACCCAAATTAATGTTGGTTCGCTTCAAATTCGTTTCTATTATGGCATCTATTTTATAACCTCTATCTAAGAAGAGTGGCCATGGAGTTTCTTGCCCGTTTTTCTCCATAGAGATCTACTCCTTGGAATGGGCATCTGCTGACTTTCACAGTTTTTATGTCTAGTCATGATTGGGACTGTAGCTTCATAATTTTGTAGTGTTCAATTACCTTTTTTCGACATTTGACAATTCAAAAGTGCCTATAACTGGCCTACTTTTATTATTTTTATTTACTTACAACTAGTTGTTCCTGGTCTGGGCGTTTGTGTATGTGAGTTTATATTATGTTTGTAAACGAACCCATGATACCAGAGAAATTCTTAGTGTATTGCGCTCTGTTAAAAAACAAAACTTACTAACTTCTTATATATTACAAATGTATTTGGGTGAATGATGAATGTTCGTTACTCTTTCAAACTTTTTTGACTTTAAACTGAACTTTTACTGAAGGACTTTAAACTGGAAAGTACCACTGATATTTTATGTCCTGGATTATTACCGTCTCATCCACATTATCGTCGTGGGCATCATTTAGTAAAACAATATTTTCACAAATTAATATTATGTCTGTAAACAAGGTGGAAGTAAGAGCATAATAATAATTCAATCTATCTACCAATAAATGACGAAATATTTAATAAATAAACACAGGTATCATCATATTCAATCAAGCGATACATTTATATTTTCTTGTAAGATAAATTCCCCATATTTCAGTTGATAAATGTTCACACGTATCAAAGATCTTCACCCGTCACTGACTGCGACACTGGCTACTTATTCAACCGATCAATTTTCTTCAGCTAATTTATTTAAAGGTAGACTGACGCGCCCTGCTTCATAATACTTGTAAGTTTTATGAGGGAACAGTGTTTATGACGAGAACACGGGGTATGATGGGAAATCACACACTAAAGGTAAAGCGTCCACAGGTCGGCAACGTACGTATCGGACGCATCGCACCAAACGGATTTCTGTATCGGCAGCGATCGGATTGCCTACGCGAGTATCAGCAATCGGATTGCCGATGCCACCTTCAGTTGGATTTTTTTTGCGATCTTAGGCTGACCGCAGACTTGAGTCAAAACAGTTTTAAGACAGACTATTGCTTTACAAAAACCATGAAGATGCGCACACTTAAAACAAAACGTCTCATATAGACTCATAGACACAAGAACTGCACAGCGACAGGTCTGACACTGAACAGTTTTGTTTCAGGTGAGCGGCGTGTCGTAGACAAAACAGTTTTGTTTATGTTTTAAGACAAACTTGTCTATGTGAGACAAGACTGTCTTAAAACAGTTGTAACTCAAGTCTGCGCAGGCCCTTACGTTCGGAACTCTCACTTGAGGCAGACTTCGGTGCGGAGAAAGATAAAACGGTGTCTACACTGATGTAGCCAACATTAAAATATTTCCTTTATACCCTTTTTCATCTTACCCCCACTCACCGACAAGTAGACCTCAAAATGCGATATCTTCTACACATAAATATACGATAATCTATAGCAGATATCAATTCGATACGTCTGCCTCCGCAGATGAATAATTTCATCGAAGTTATGATATCCACATATCGGGCAATCTGTGACTTGTTATAATATCATTTGATACTTTTTCTGTAAGCTCCTTATTTATTGCTTGAGCTTTCCCGCCCTTTGGGTGTTACTTTCAGTTTCAAGGTTAACCGAAGTGTTTGAATTATATTATAGGAGTGTGAATTGGTTCGGGAGTGCCTGGGAAGAAATGACGCTTAGATGGATTTCTGATAACTGTCAATCTTCAATCCTGCATCACACCAGACTTTATCTTCTTACACATAAGGGCTAGTCGAGTGACTACCACTACTATAGATTTCTGCATTGAAAAAATATTTGTGTGATTTCCAACTAAAAACATTCCTAGCGAGGGTCAGTGTTAAAAAATACTTGTCCCGTTTTGTCATATTTCACGGCGTCAGTCAGGAAGTGTCTGGCTGTGTCGGAGAGCTGAGAACTGACTTGAGATTACGATTTTCAGTCAAAACTTGGAATGTCTTGCAATATGTATCCTAGTTGCTAGAAATAACTACTATTACGAAATAAAATAATCACCTTATCGAAATCTCAGATAGAATTTCTCGACTCAATTTTCCTTCGGAATTCTAGTAGGTATAGGTATTGTTTTTTTGAAAGGAGTGGATTGGCCAAGAAGTAAAAACTAAGTAGACCACGTTGTCATGATGAACTGGCATGTTATTAAGTAGCTTATTGATAACAGCTGCCAAGCTCGCACACCCTTTGAAGTTAAACAAGTTTGCTCGTGAAAAACACACGATCCTTTACATGAATTAATTTGAAATGAGTACACACTGGCCGCTCTGAATGATGGTAATGAGTTTCTGTGCAAACGAGCAGTGCAAACAAAATTATCAGCGATTCTGCGCCGGGTACCTTTAACTGGTACTTATATATAATGTTATTTGTGAAGGTCACACGTGTAGCCGATTTTGAAATAATAACATTCATACTTTTTTCATTTACTAAAGTTTATTCACTTCCATTTTAGAAGTAAATGATATCAAAGTTTCCGCAAAATCAGTTCAAAGTCCCTTTCATGAACTTCAGCAAAAAATCCAATAAGCCGGGGCGTCTGTCACAATCTGTTTCATCACTCGCTCCGTCTGACCGATCACTGAAAACCTTTCATTACTCTAATGGGACTCACAATACACAATCGAATTCCTTTCCTTATGTGCGGCAAATGTATTGAAATATTATTTCTGGCACGTTTGGGACCATTTTGAGGTCCTTTTGATATCCTATAAAGGTCGTCGCTTAAACCTATGTCTGAAAATATAATTTGAAAAGCTCACAAAGGATTTGTGAAATGTGTTTGTAAGATGGAATAAAGGGAATTGAGAACTCAATAAACTGGAATATCTTTTATGGTTTTTGGGAATATTTTTTACAGTGGTAAATAAAAACGGTGTGCAAGGAGGTTTCAAGTTTGATTGTTTTCAGAACTTGCTGGTTTCATTTCTGGAAATGTGAACGAGGAAAAACAAAATCATAATAGAAACATTTTTCTTTTTTTCCTTACTACAGAGAAACTAAGGTAAGAAAAACTCCTAGAATATAATACAGAATTTGATAATACACCGAGCATTGGGCAAATATAGAAAATCTGGAACGCAAATGTTGTTGTTCCACAAACTTCGGAACACAAAATTTAAATGATATCGTGTCCTGCGTGAATTATAGAGTGGCAAATGGTATCACCAAACTCATTTCTAAGTTCAGTGTCCACCCATTAAAGATGCCATCGCTTCGCTCAGGCTCATAAGATAAAAGCAATGACAATAATAATTCAATGTAATGTTATCAGTGTCGTTTCTCTAGGCGTATAACCCAGAAAAGGTCCCGTTTTATTGAATATGGCTGCTGTGTCGTCCGTTTTCCTTATTTCTTTGAGTCCAATGTGATTTTATTGTAGCAAATCTACTTATTTGTTGTAATGTTGGCGATAAATCTGCACTTCTTTTATAAAAATAGGCTATTTTCCTAAAAAACTATATTAATCCGAGATATTAATTAGTAAAAATGTTTGATCCTTTTTTTTCTTCAAAATTGTCGAAGATACAATGCTTCTAAAAATCACAAGACTTCACTCAGTCGGTATAATTTTACAGGTGTTATGACGTCACAATCCTCCACTCCCGAATTCCGAAGTGTTATCCTTTGTCAATATTCATTGATTTGACGAAACAAAGGAGTTTACGTGTTTATTTTTTTTTAATCTCTATCTGATGGAGTTAACTGATTTTCATTTTATTTATGCAGCTTACTCTATTACATGTCTGTCGCATCCAAGAGTGACTAGTTTAGTTATTATAGCTTACAATTTTAAAATATGTTGCAATAACGACCGACAATAAATAAATTGTGTGGAAACTTGCACATCAATTGAAGAAAGTTTATCAACTGAAATCTATTTTTTCTTAAACTTAGAAATTTAAGTTTTTCTATTTATCTTCTTCTTAAAAAGGTCTTCATTGTTTGCCATCTGCCTGTCATTTTGTAGAAAAAACGATCAATCGTAGAACTAGTTGCAGAGAGCAGGTGGGGTTAATTCATTTTGTTTTTGGCAATATAATTAATATTACTCGTACGTTTACAATGGTTTTGATGACTCAGTAGAAAAGTTACCTACGACACATTTTTTTTTCGTTCGAATTTTTTCTTCATAAAGGTCAGATGCGTAGTACTGCAACCGGTCAAGCGTGTATAACCAAATAACCACTACACCACTACCACGGACTCATTTGATGATTTTGCCACGATACAAAAGAAAAGAAGTCTCCGATACCTTACGACTTTTTTTTTGTAATGAACCCGCGACCAGATAAGAGGGTATACTTTACAATGGACGGACGATTTTACGGCCTTAATGAAAAGACCCCGCACTTCTTGTACAATAAATTCTAGTGTCGCGTATTAAAATTCAGGCAAAAGCTTTTCCTTTGTATAAATTATTAACTCACCACTCTTGACCACTCTTCAGAAACTTGTTTAATTTATTTATATGGTAGTTTTATACACAGAAGTGCCTATTTACTATCTGTTCCCCAAGACGCATAAAGGAGGCTTGTATGAGAACCTTCGTAATCTTATAAGTGAACACGTTTCATTTGCCTAAGAGCTAAGAAGGTCACGAGAAATAGTTGCCATTTGCTAATTAGACATCCGACAATCTGATAGACAATATCTTTAACAATCCTTAAAACGCGTGGTTTTATGTAATGCAAAAGGTTAACTTCTACAAACTTTCTAGGAATTAAATATTTACGGGATATCTTCCGCGATTATGAATTTTATATTGAAATCCCGATATTTCGAAACTGTTGCAAGCGACATGCTCGCGATACCTACACGAACTGACATTTATGGCACAGTTCCAGTTATTTCTATGTGAGCTGGCTCCATCGTAGTCCTCATTTTTATCTGACGAGCCTTCCCTTAGAGGGCCAAAGCCTGCCGGGGTAGCCGGACTATCTTTTATTTTAAATTATTTTTCGGTAAATGGGACCAATGGTACAACGGGATGGGTTATTGAAGGAATACCGTGGATTTAAGTCAGTACGAGTCTGACACTCCATCCCGTCCCGCCTTGAGAGAACTCATTTGATGATTTTACCACGATAAAAAAGGCCTCAGCTTAGTCTCTTGTCTAGATTGAAGGCCATTAAAAAAAAGAAACCATTGAATCTGGTCGGTGATAGTGCGTAGCCTTACCAAGGCTACATAATGGGCTAGGACACGTCGAACCACCTACCGACCTCTGAAAATGCTACTTAAAACATGCCTAGTCGTAGAATATTCCATGTGACACGCTCAGTGGCGCGCGTCTGACAACGTTTTACTTTTAAATAAACCTCTTTACGAATACGGAGAGTGTTTTATTGAAAGTGTCTGACGTCACAGATGTCACGATAACGTGTTACAAAGATAGACAGCTATCTCTTTGAACAGATTCGAATACATTAGTCTCGGTTTTGATCCCATCAATAAGCTCGTTCACACAGAGCTCCGTAGATCGTACACGTTTTTATTCAGCGATGACGTATGTTGCTGTATGAGCGAAATCGCACACAAGTCTAGTAAAAAATACGGATGTGACAAAATATACCTGCGCCAGTACTCCAAGTAGCGACAGATCCGTTAAAAACGATATTGTAGATGTGGATGCTCTGTGAGTACGAGCCCTAAAGAGTATATCGTGAATCTTTATAAAGTTAAAAGAAAACTCAGAGTTCATGAAACATGACGAAGTAGACACATCAAAAAAAGTTTGCATATCAGCCGTAGACGTCCACGGCTGAACACAGGCATAACATTTTATTTAAAAACAATTAAACTGTTATATTGTTAAAGTTTAATGTTTCTACATTGTAATTGTATTTATATTCTTCTATATTTTAAAATCAATTGTTATAAATCATAATATAATGTACCATACAATAAAGATTTCATTTTTTCAAAGTGATCGCAAACTTGTTTTGATGTGTGTAGACGTGAGTGGTACAGGGTAATATTTTACAGCCTGTTGAACAAAAATGTTCAAAATGTACTTAACTTCGTTCGGGAAACAATTTAGCGATGTTATATTTTCTACTGATTAATGGTTTTTAGCTTGTGTATGTAAATCATTACACAAATGTTAAAAACCATATGAATACTTAAATAATTGAGTCTTACCTCACAATCGAATGTAAAGCAGAGTATTTAAAAAATACTCGGGTTAAAAGGCGCCAAAAAAAAGTAAGATGAGGATTCGCGCCAGTGAATAAATAACTTTATGATGAATGAAAAACGGAAAAAAAAGGTAAGATGAGGATTCGCGTCAGTGAAAAAAATAACTATAATGTAAAAATTAATGAATTAAAACGCTCACTGAAAGCTCATACACAGCGACACAGGCATGGATACTGAAAACGTAACATTCCGTTTTGTCGAGTTATCAAACAATTCGAAGTCAGTTTTGAATACCATTCATATTAACATTCAGACATCTATAAGCGTATTTACTTTGCCGGGGTCGCGGGACTTAACTCATTACCGTGACCCCGGAACATAAAGGACTATTAAAGGAAACCGTGGTTTTAGTTAGTACGAGTCTGACAGTCCCTCCCGCCCTGCCCGGGGTGGGAAGACTCATGATGATTTTACCACGATAAAAAAAAATGTTTAGTTCCAGTTAAAATAAATGGCTATGTGTAGCACCAACTATGGCTTATAAACCAAGAAGTTCAGCTTTAGTAAGATAGATTTCTGCTACCCTCTGTAGTAAGATAGATTCCTGCTAACCCCTTTTAAGTTCTCCGAAGTGTCTACGGCGTAGCTGCTACGACGTAGCTATTTCCCCGCTACGCTGGCTACGCCGTAGTTCATGGACATTCATTCGCGTTTTTGTGACGTAAATGGGAACTTTGATGGAAAAAAATTGTTCCTCATTAGAACATTATCTGCCTGCCTTTTCTCAACTATATTGGGGTCGGCTTCCAATCGAACCAGATGCAACTGGATATCAGTATTTTACATGGAGAGACTGCTTGTCGGACCTCCACAACCCAGTAACTGGGTAATACAATACTCCATGGTAAGACTGGTTGTCATTAGTACAAACGCACTTTTTTTTAAAAAAAAACATCGTTGCTCGACACTAGTAATTTTTTCCAGCATCGTGGGTGTGTTTACAAACATACACAAGCACCAGGAACAACACTATTTGCAAATATTTGTTCCGTGCGGGGATCGAACCTGTGACACGCTGCTCAGCAGTCTATCGCTCAGCCACTGCGATAACTGTGCCGTATATTTGAGTTTCTAAACGCCCTCAACACTTCTAAGTACGTTGTGGAAATACAGAAATGTTTTGAAAAGACCTCTAGTCGCTCGATATCGACGGCATATTGATGGTTATTATCGGTTTTTCTCCCAAATGGTTATTTATGTATGTACATGGTTGTATATGTGCCCGTAAATACGGGGTCTTATTTATGAACTGATCTGACATTCATGGGGTTTCCAAGTCGATATCACTCACGTAGCTTTACAATAGTAAATAAGTGTCGCTGCAAACGGGCCACTGGCCACAACCACAAAACGCCACCACGAGAATTTAGAAGCGGCCACAGATCGCGACAGCCACTTGTGGTCGCTAGCTGCTACTTTTTTTAATCAACGCATCACTGAGGTAGGAGAGGGAGGGATTTTTTTTTTGGAGTTAAAATCATCTAATGAGTCCTCCCGCCCTTGGTGGGGCGGAAGGGACTGTCAGACTCTTATTGACTAAAATCCACCCGTGTTCCTTCCTATGCCCTTTACGTTCCGGGGCCACGGTATCCTGGGAAGAGAGGGAGGGGTGCGGAATCGCGCGAGAGGCGGCGTTCGGCGGCGTTTAGTGGCCGGTGCGGGCCACAAGAAGCGAGCGGCGGCGATTGCAGCGTATGGCGGCCAACGGCGTCAAAGCCGGTGGCGGCGTTTTGTGGTTGTGGCCAGTGGCCCGTGTGCGGGAGCCCTAAGATCTATATTGCTTTTTTTATTTAATGGTAGCAGGTTCGTGTTTGACCACTATCTCGCCTGGTGGTTAACGAAGATGTCTTTCTTAATATTCTAAAATTATACCCGTCCACCTTACCCTTTGGGAAAATACAAGCTCTATGAGGATATTAAAATCTACCGGGAAAATTAGATAAAATCATCGTTACATAAGTAGATCGTCTGTGTTTCGTCCGCGGATGTAGTTGAATAGATTGTTGTGCCAACTGCAGGAGGACCTTTTTTATCGTGATGATAGAATAATCATAAGTCCTCAGCCCAGGACAGGACCGAGGGACTGTCGGACTTGTACTGAATTCGTACTGACTTCAATAGCCCCTTACGTTACCCAGGAGGACCTATGATAGAACATTTTTTTTTCGGAAATATTATCATATAATTATACTGTCGGCCCAATGTCGTTTCTTAATTTCTTCATACCCTCAAAAAGGGCGTAAAAAGACCGGCAATGCGCAACCGATAAAGTTCATACAATTTGATGAAAAAAATATTTTGCTAGACCCACTTCCACCGCCCCGATTTTCTTCACAATCACATAATGGCCTATTTTGTAATTATTTATGGACAAGTCATACTTTACCAAAAACATAAATATCCCAAAATTTTTAACACTAAAAAGTTGATGTCTTATAACGTAGTTTTTTCTATCTTAGAATTCGTATTTCCCCCTGTTGGCCAACTTAAAAGAATAACCCTGAATAATGTTTATAACAAAAAAGTACAACATGTTACCATTATAATACGATACATAAGAAGTATTGAAATGCATTGGGTGACATGCAACTACGTCATATTAGGTGGGGCAACCCAATGACTCATGTTGCAAGCATATAAATAAATCAGTAAATTAATTAATTATTTCTATTTATAGTTTATATATATTTTTTAATTGATTTATATTATAAAATATCGTCACCTCCCTATTAATTTTAATCGTGATAAATCATTTTAAGACGGATAATAAAATTGTGTTGTATTAAATATATTTTGAAAAATTCAAAGTTGTATTTCAACAGATTATTTTATGGTTATAGCTAATCGGTTTTCCAAATTTGATCTCTTGTTGAAGGACACAATCTTTCCTTCATCATGATTTGAAAGGCATCTTTGGCGCAGTGGCAGAGCGATGGACTGCTGGTTCGATTCCGTACGGATTAAATATTTGTATAATATGCAAGTTGTTCCGGGTCTGGGTGTTTGTGTGATGAGAGTTTTTATGTTTGTAAACGCACCTACAATACAGGTGAAATTCCTAATGTGAGGCAAGTTTTTTTTAAACAAGGAAATAAAACAATTAGGTCAATTTTATAAAATGTACTTTTTTACTTATCACTCTTAATAAAATTCTTCTTTTAAAATATAATAAATCACAGTCGAAATCGTAATAGATAGTAATTCTAAGCGTACAGTCACGAGCAATAACATGTAAACACTTGACAAAAACAAACGCAATTCACTCGTAAAATACTGGTTTCCACTTTGAAATAAGACCTTTTTCGTAATAGTATGGTTTCTAAAATAGAATTCTAATGAAAAGGCAAAAGTTTAATCAACATGGTAGCAGAACATCGCTTTTGAATACTGCTTAGTGTATACATACTATTGCTCGTGACTGTACATCTTAACTTATGATAGTTAAGCCTCATTTAGACGGAGCAAGAATCGCATGCGACACTACATTGCGGTATTTATTTGCTCAACTGAATTCGTTGTACCTATAAAGTCCGCAATGTAACGCAACTCGCGAGAGAGTTTTTGCATCGTGTAAATGAGGCTTTACAGTCGTGCATGAGTATCGTTCGATATCGTCATGTTGTTTGGTTGTTGTTGCTGTCTCACTCAACCGCGGAATGGTTGGTATTGGGGCTGTTGTTGGAAGACCTGTTCTTGGGGCTGCTTGGGCTGGGACTCGATGTACTGGAGGGCGCGGAGGATAGCCTCTGGGATTGGGGGAGGAGTGGGGAGGTGAGCACCTTGGGGTTGGAATCCTGAAAGCAAAAATAAAACGTTTATTACTACGTCGCTATTACAATAAAGGCGATTTTGCTATTGCCTACGCTTTTGGGGCAGTCTGATTGAATTGTTCCCACTACTTCGTATTTATGAAATTTTTAATTAAAGTAGGTACCGATTCTGTTTGAGATTTTCAAGAAATGTTTTTAGTTGCTAGCTTTTGATAATCTAGACACGCAAGAGCGTGGCCAGCCAAGCACTATCTTTAAATCTTAGTTGACCAAGATTTTTCAGGCAATCTGAAGAGGTATTCCAAAAGGATAATTTAAGAGCTTCTAAACTAGTTTTTTTCATGTTTTCAAAATAAATAAATAAACAGTTCCTTACCGTTCTCGTCAGCAACGTAGGATAGAGAGATAGGGATGCCCTCAGGTGAAGTGTAGGCAAAGTTTCCTTGGGCTACCTGGCCATCGTTCCTCAAGTATCCCTGCTCCTGGGCTGCTATGCCATTGCCGGTCTCGTAACTAAAAGGAAGACATTACATTTATGTTACAAGTGTTTTAAATGAGAAAAGAATGAAAAGAAAATGTCAATCTCGTAAACTTTTTTTTTTAACGTTTTGCAATTATGTCAAATGAGTCCTGACCCACCCAGGGCAGGGCTGGAGCGTACTGGCAGACTCGTATTGACTAAAATCCACGGTGTCCTTCAGTAACCCTTTACGTTACAGGGCCACGGTAATGCGATAAGTCCAGTGTCCACCAATCAAGTATACTTGGGTATCTTTTGTTTGCACATTAAAAGTGTGTTACAACATTCTTTTTTAAAGTTTTTGTTTCACATTGATTTGAATCTGACATTTTGAGAACAAATCTTGAATTAAATTATTTTCTACTGAAATGTTACTCATTCATTATGCATTTGATGATATTGTGATATATTCAAAAAATATGCGTTTCATAACCATCAATTCTGTGACGTTTAAATTATTTATGAATACCAAAAAAAGATTCTGAATACTAAAACTCGTTTTTCGAAATTTAATTTGAAATATGGTGCTCTGACATATTGTGTTAATATCAATGTCTTGCAAGAGTAAAGCATCAGGTGAATCAGAAAATATCAACTGATTCATGCGAAGTTATAACACCTGAGCTAATTTGTTACATAATTAGTGGGCTTGGCTGCTACGCTTGCACAGATGCGTCCAACAAATTAACCTTTTATTGAACTCCACACAGTCATAAGGTGTCCATGTATCTCATCCTCATCCTTTGACTGGCCTGTTGGTCTAGCGGTTAGTGACCCTGGCTGCTATACCGGAGGTCGTGGGTTCGATTCCCATCCAGGACAAATGTTTGTGTGATGAGCACGATCATTATAATTCTAGTAACACAAGCTCTGTGTCGTTGTGGGTGTATATTATTATCTATATCCTATTTCACAATCCCTTCACTGTATGTATTTAGCTCATTAATATATAAGTATGTATATCAGTTGTCTAGTACCTACCTACCAACATAACACAAGCTCTGCTTAACTTGGGACTTGACGGCGTTGTGTGATAGTTGTGGAATATTGTTATTATTTATCCTATTTCACAATCCCTTCACTGAAATGTATACATATTTTATGGCTCATTAGTATGCAAATTTTATAAATTAATGTTACCATCGATATGGACAACATTAATGAAATGACCATGATTTTTGACCTTTCTAAATTCGTCATTTATAATCTTAATTGTTTTATTAACCTATATAACTTATAAGACAGTGTGAGACTACAAAAAGAGCTTTATTTTTATCTAATCAAAGTTGCTTTTACTGTGACATTCAAGTTGAAAAATATGTGCTTAATTTTGGCTGATGCACTTTAAAACAATAAATTTTAAAAGTTCTCGTGCACTGTTGAGGCATGTCACATATTTATTATGATAGGTAGGTAGTTGTATGAAGTTGTCAGTGAAGAATGCAACACAACGCTTCACGACTTTGGTCTAAGAGACGTGGCGCAATATGGAAATACTTTTTAAGTACGCATTCGACACTAGCAGTGCCTCGTGTCGTGTGTCAAACATTTCTCGTTAACGGAATGTTCCATAATTTATTGTTAGTCGTTCACAATTTAACCCCCCTTAGAGGGCCAAAGCTTGCCGTGGTCGCGGGACTAATCAATGACCCCGGAACGTAAAGGGCTATTGAAGGAGACCGTGGATTTTAGTTAGTACAAGTCTGATAGTCCCTCCTGCCCTGCCCTGGGTGAGAAGACTCATTTGATGATTTTAAAAGGTTAAAAAAAAACAATTTACCTGTATTGGTAGGAGCCATCTGGGTTGATCTCCTGCTGTTGTTTGATGATGGGGATGACATCGCTCTGGTACTGCTGCTGCTGGTACTGACCCTGGAACTGAGGGGCGCCGCACGCGGCTGCGACGAGGAGGGAGAGGACGACGAACTGTGGACAAAAATTTAACATTGTTAAAGATGTCTGAGGAATCCAAGACAGGTAAATTTATTCTCCGGGACACGTCGAGCTTCATTGTCTCGGCGCTTTTCTGGTGGTTGCCACTGTTGATTCTGGCTTTCAGGAGTTGCAGTGGTTTGGGAAGTGTGGTGGGTTTGTCACGATAAAAAAAAAATGTCTAGAAAGAAATTCAGTTGCAACTGCGACTCGAACTAGCGACTTCTGCATAATCTCCTGCCAATTAGGCCATCGCAACACACTTATTTGAAGCTGCATCTGTCATTTCCTGTTTTTTGCTTAATTTTTTTTTCCTCGAAAATCTTTACAGATACGCGACCCAGGCATTGGTTGGTTAGCACATTATGCCACAAAATGAAAAGGCTTCTAGTTTTGATTTTTTTTTTTACCAGTTTTCTAAAGTTCATACGACTTTGACCTCGCTTACAAAATGTGTCTCAAAGATAGCTTGTTACAACAGAAAAGTTCATTTACATTTTTATGACCGAATAAATAAAACACCAATTTTGATGAGCTTCGTAATAAAACTGACCAATTTCATCGAAAGTGTTTCTTTAGCCTTGAGTGACGAATCTTTATCATAAATTAATTTAAGGTCGATGACCGTTTTAAATGGTGTTATGAGTATTGGATCTATTTCACGATATTTAAGTCTAAATAAAGTCTACGGTTTTTACAAAACTTTACTAAGCATTTCGTAAAAATGCCGCTTTTTAGGGTTCCGTAGTCAACAAGGAACCCTTATAGTTTCGCCATGTCCGTCCGTCCGTCCGTCCGTCCGTCCGTCCGTCTGTCCACAGTTTAGCTCAGAGATGGACAGTACTAGAGCTGTAATTTGGTGTAAATATACGGATTTGTTGTGCCAAAAAAGTGGTAAAATAAAATCTCGTAAAATATTTTTTTTTAGGGTACCTCCAGTACTTACACGTAAAGTAAGGATTTTTTTTTCTCGCGTACCCCTTAGTGTGGGGTATCATTAAATAGGCCTTTAAAAAATAATGATAGTTTCCATTAACAATTTTTTGATAAAAAAATTCGTTTGTGAAATATTAAGCTTTAAAGTGCTAAATTTTGCTCGATTCGAGTGTCCCCCCCTCTAACAGCTAAACGGTTAAGTTTGGGGGTGTGAAAAAATTCACAATAGTAGTATATATAACGAAGTTTAAAAGAAAATTATCATGACTAAGTAGGCTTTACAACTTTACGAGTAATAGTCGACCAACTTATAAAATGTACTTTGTACGTATATCCATGTTTTCTTAAACAAAATGTATCGGAGACAACTGCAAATGTAAGTTTGTCAACTTTATTTTTACAGCTTTTATAGGTATGTTTTTAGGGGATAGGTAGGTTTTTATCGTCAACTATTTTTGACTAAATTAAAAAAAGGAGGAGATTCTAAATTCGTTGTAATGTTTTTTCTCATGTATTTTCCCCGATTTCTCAGACTCCTGGACCGATTTTGAAAATTCTTCTTTTTAAAATTAAATTCAGCGAATCAGTTTAGTAAGTTCGCATAAGTATTTTGATGGGCAACTACGGAACCCTACACTGTGCGTGGCCCGACACGCACTTGGTCGGTTTTTATTTTTTGATATTGAAGAAGTATAATTTGGTTCTTGCAAATGGAAATGAATGCACAAAGCAAATACTCAATTCTGCACGAGTTCGAGCAAATTGTCGACAAATAGACATGAGATTTTTTTCCTGTTTATTTGTCAGATATAATAATTGAACTGGTTCGACTGAAAGCCGACCCCAATATAGTTGGGAAAAGGCTAGGCTGCTAGGCAGATGATGATATAATAATTTTGTTAAATTTTGACACTATTTTTATACGCAATAACGCCTGCGTCGCGTCTTTGCAATGATATTTTTAAAGAAACGAAAACAGCGTTCAAAAAACAAGGGAACGAGAAATTCAGCTTTTTGAGTAGTGGTTGCGATGGTTTAGTTTGTTAAGGCGTCTGGAGTACCTACCCAGAAGACGCAGGTTCGAGCCCTGCTCGCAATCTGAATTTAGTTGATTATTTTCTAATTAATAATCCTACGTGCCTCGGAAAGCACGTAAAGCCGTTGTAAGTCTGGCTGTTATTTGTACTCTTTAACAGTCGTTATTATTAAGCACCTCGGAACGGATTATGACTAAAATTTTACACAGAGTATCGTATTAGTAACCTGGATTAACATATAGGCATAGTTTCGCTCCATTAAATACTTCTACGTGGGAAATACTCGAGTTTTAGCTGCATCTGAAGTTCGACTGGTATGTGAGTTTATACATATATGTATGTTTGTAAACGCATCGACACAATAAATTTCTAGAGAGGGTAACTTTATAATATGGAAAAAAACGTTAAACATCGTAGAAATTGCAAATAGATTATTTAGTTGAATTAATTTTTGAACTTACTCAATATTTCCAGTTAACAACATGAGCATTTATCCCAAATTTGTATATATTAAGTACAAGATAATTTTTTGCTTTGATTCGTTACAAGATATTAAGATAGATCTTCAAACCGCAAACCGACCCGTAGACACAATAGTTGAACGACATACGACATAGACTTACCGATCTCATTTTTAGGTTTTTATAAAATCTTAGTTGATATGCAGGTGATGATCAAATTTGGTTACGTCATCGTGATCATGATGATTCCGATATCTAACTACGCCGCACCTTTTATACGAAGCTGATGCGAGCGCATATTTTGAAATATGGAATAAAATTATACTTGCGGGCGCAGCGCACAAATACTTCAAAGTTACAGCCGTCACCCGCCTGACAAACAAACCGACGTCCAAACATTATTGATATTCCACAACTAGCACACAACGCCTACATCCAAGCTAAGCAGCTTAAAGTTTGCCGTACTAGAAAACCTGATTAACATGTTTATATAGTTTTTCTATAATACATACAGATACATGATTATAGATAAATTACTTTCTCCTGACACAGAACAATGTATAATACTCAGTCAACACATGGATTTGAAATATCCATGGGTTGAATAACCCACGATCTCCGCATAGTCACTCGGGGCACAAACCTTGGACTCAACGTAGGCAGTCAATTATGTTATTAAAATATCGGCCATGTTGACACATTTCCACTATCTTCTTCTCATGTATCTGCTACACATACATGTCCTAATTATCGTCAGGTTTACGTCAAAATTATAGCTCTTTTTATCGATTTCGTAAACCAGAGGCTCTATCACAAGATCTCTGTATTTTATTTACTGCGTATTTGTAGTATTTTCTGCGTTTTTTTCTATGGAATACTGCAAAAGCTCTTTTATTGGACGAACAAGGAACTATTTTTTACCATCAGGACATGTTTTTTTATTATTTTTTTATTAAAAATTTCCCTTACACTAGACACTCACAAACTTGTAGATCATATAAATATTTGCTCCGTGCGGGAATCGAATCCGAAACTCAGTCCAGCAGTCCGATCGTTCAGCCGCTGCGCGAACCGAATCTTAATTATTATTTATCTAATTAGGTAATCATCCTCCGTGCCTCGGAAAGCCGTTGGTCTCGGCTGTCATTTCGTTGTCGTTTGGGACCAGGGGTTGCAGCCAGG
Source organism: Agrotis segetum (assembly GCA_036375495.1). Lineage (NCBI taxonomy): Eukaryota > Metazoa > Arthropoda > Insecta > Lepidoptera > Noctuidae > Agrotis > Agrotis segetum. The sequence goes on from JAQSVV010000002.1 coordinate 415,482, forward strand.
GCTGGTGTGCAGGTCTTGACGGTAAATAAGACTCCGACACAGGCTTGCTAATAATATTTAATTGAAGCGGTATCACAATACATGTGCGCGGCTCGGCGCGGGGAGACCAAAGAGAACGAGCAACTGTCATAGACAATAAAGTAATAGTGCGGTGCACCTAACAACAACAGTCTTACTATGGAGTATCGTATTACCCAGTTACTGGGTTGCGGAGCTCCGATATGCAGTTGCTCCATGTTAAATACTGATATTCAGCTGCATCTGGTTCGACTGTATGTGAGTTTATACATATATGTATGTTTGTAAACACACCCACGACACAAGAAGAAATTTCTAGAGAGGGATAACGTTATATTATGAAAAAAAAACTTAAACATCTATTTTCATTGCAAATGAAGATTATTTAGGCAACACATTTTTCAAACTTACTCAATAACATTCTTCAGTTAACATGGCATTTATCCCAAATATGTAGGTATATTATATACAAGATGCACTTTTTGCTTTGATTGTTACAACATATTACGATAGATCTTCAAACCACAAACCGAGCCGAAATCTTCAAACCGACATGCGACATAGACGGACAGATGACATTTTGGGAAATCCATTTTACCTTAAAGATTTGCCGACCATGAACACCTCCTAATCTTAAGTGTTACAAAGTTTTTAGCTAAAAAACTAAGAAAGCCTGATAAGCTACTTTTTCTTTCTCCTGAAAAGAACAATGTATAATACGCAGTCAATCCATGGATTTTGAAATATTACCATAGTTGTACCCGGAGTTTCATTAATCAGACAGCAATTTATGACCGGTTGCAGGATTGCTTGGACTCTCGTAAGTACAAATATCTAGCAAAAACAACCACATTTGGACAAGTGGACTATGTACTTTTTGTATCGTGGTAAAATCATCAAATGAGTCCTCCCACTCGTTACTGTCAGACTCGCACTAATTAAAATCCACGGTGTCCTTCATTGGCCCTTTACGTTCCAGGGTCACGGTAATTCGATGTGGTAATTCCAAGTGGGCTATGGACTTGTGATTATTTCGATGATGTTTTTTTTAGAGCATTTGGTGGATAAAATGCTTACGCCCGCCGGGAGCAGCAAACATTGCGTTACCATACTTTGGGTGTCAGATCTCGGCGATAAACTTAAGTCCTTTGATATGTGGCCTTTGGGTTTCATCTTGATGGGTCTCTTGGACGCAGAGGATGTCGCAACCAGTTTCGGGGAAACGGGAATAACTAAAATCGGCCTGATTAATATTGTGTCCAACAGAATTTCTAAATTAAAGATAATTCATAACATAAAACGTATAATAATGTGAGAATAATATGCAAAAAATCATTAATTTAAAAGTTTATTTTATGGTAATTGGTAATGTTAAATAAGTATTTGTGGTCAACCCAAAACAATTTTTTTTTCGGTGTACTTTAGTTTTGAAATAAAAGAAAAAATAGAATGGCATAAACCTTCATAATCTGAAACAAACAGGTTTTGTAATTGAGTGGTTCTCCTTACGATATTACAATGAAAGGTTTTCGTGTGTCATCAGTTTGACTAAGAATTATGTCGTCAGAAGATAAATGTTGATTTTTGGACTACATTTTGAAATAAAAGTCTTTCATTTTAATGTCACATTCATAAATATGCATTCCATATAAAGTTCATCACATTTAAAGATTGATGTAACAAGGTCATGTGTGTTACAAAATAACTATAATAAGTTCTTATACATTAATTAGGTACATACATAATTATCGTATTTTTAACCTTTTGTTATATGAAGCGAAATTAAATGATGTTTATTTATCCAAGTAGGTTATATCAACACTTTTACACGTGTTTTCATAAAACTATGAGGGTCAGTGCTTCGTACCTGACTACTCTGAGAAGAAACAACCGAAACAAACTCAGAGGTCACAGTCTCTTTTAAAGTCCAGACATCATAAATGTAGAACAGTTTATACGAGGACTAACAACAAAACTAATATAATTGCAGTGAACTATGATTTACGAACGATTCTTCGATTGTTATTTAGGTAATCATAATAATCATCTTGTTTTGTCAAGATATTAGATAATCATTAGTTAAAAAGAAACTCGTTTATAACGAGTTGTAAATCAAAATGGATGGTGACCGATACACTCAGCTGTTGGAAGCGTGCGTGCACAGTGAGTGCTATAACAAGGGGTCATTGACCTCTCAAGTGACAATATCAGACAGTAGTGTAGTGTAGTATCATTTTCATTCAAATAAAACGGCAATCATGGATAGGAACTGTATAATTTTACTCGCCTACGTGTTTTTGCATTTACAGAAGATAAAATAAAATGTTTGCAAAATAATTGTTCTATTAGTCAATGTCGTCACGCCACGCCGTAAAGTGACGCAGATGGCGCAGTGGCTGAGCTGCTGCACAGCGTGTCGCGGGTTCGATCCCAGTACGTAAAAAAAATTAGGTCATGCACCTACAGGTTGTTATTCCGGGTCTGGGTGTTTGTGTATTTGTGTTTCTATGTTTGTAAACACACCTACGACACAGGAGAAATTCCTAGTGTGGGACAAAGTTAAAAAAAAAAAAAAATTAATGACAACAAAAGGTCCAATGGTTAGTAATAACTTATCTACTAAGGGTTAGTAACACTTAAAAAACTATTCATTACTGCCGCACAAGCAATGCTAACCAGTGCCTAAGCACCGGCGCATCGTACTTGCCGGCCATGGTTTGTAGCAGGGACCGAAACCGGTATCGACAATACCGGTATTTTTTCGGTAACAACCTTTTTTTCTTTTACAGGTAATTTTAAAGATTACCTTTATTATTAAAAGTGAATACATAACCAGTATTAATACCGGTTACCGAAATAAATATTACCCCTATCTTGCACACTTCAAACGTGCCGTCGGCAATAGTCACAGGGCGCGCATCGCATGTGTGTGTGACAAAGAGTCGTTATCTTTAGTTAACCGGTATTAAAACGGTAACCTGAATAGAGGTTACATTTTTCTTCGGTCTGGTTACCCAGATAGCGGTAACCTAAATCTGAAAAATAACCGAATTTCTTTAATACCTGTACCGTAATTTATAAAGGTTTTCGGTCCTTGGTTTGTAGGATGCTGTTAGCGCTGGTCCTAGTTCTGCCAAGCAACGAGGCTGCCTTCTTCCTCATGATGGCATAAAAGTCATCAACCCGCGCCCAAGCGAACATGCCCGACGCACTGCAGTACCTAGGTAACCCTAACAGCACCCGAAAACCATTAAAAAAAATCAATCTTGATTTACTTCCACCACTAAGATGAAAGCGATAGTTGTGCCCATAGTCACAACAAGACCGGAGATGTCTTATTGCAGACAAGCTTTAATGTAGGCCAAAATCCTTAGCTCCCTGACGGTATGCTTCTAGAGTAAATAAGCAGCAGCTCTATCTACATTATGAGGTACTAATCTTATGGAAAAAACATGTGTGTATGCTGCTTTCCTAGACCTCTCCATAGCAATTGACCTCGCTGAATATAATTATTATGTTCGAAATAGCACAAAGTCTTCCTAATGAAGTCATAAAGCTCTTAGTTAACTGGTATCTTATTTTGAAGTTTCTTTTCCCATGGTAAAATATCGTCAGTTTATGCTTGTATACGTATATTATGGATCGACTGTCCGTCTGACCTTACCAGCCCAGTTAATGGGCATCGCGATGCCCCATGGTGACACTTGCTGTCTACTGCCAGACACGTAAATTGATATAAAATTCTAATAATGTACCTACATAAAGACTAATATTAGTGAACATGAGTAATGCTAATGAGTCCTCATATTATTACTTAAAATAAATAAGTTCGGATTATAACAGGTATAAAATCGTAAAATGTGTGTGTTCCCCGTCGTTTTCATTACAAACATTACCGTGCATGAGTGGCGCCCTGATCATTGGTGGGGCCACGAAAATCAGTTCAATGCACGGCAGTATGCGCGAGCATGTGATGTGACCGTGGCTATCGAAGGATCACTGCGGATCAGAGGCAGTACGAGTCTGACAGTACCACCCGCCCCGCCCTGGGTGGGACTGGGAGAGGACTCATTTGATGATTTTAACACGATAAATAAAAAGTGTGGACGGAGTATTCATGAAAGCGTCAAGTATTTTGTAAGTTCAACTGAGAAACAATTTAAATATTTACAATTGACAGTTGGTCTTGTCTGTGGAAAGCCGTTGGGCTGTGCCTTTTTACAAGTTTAATTTTCTTTAATTTCTTTATCTTTTTGGCAGGTATGGTAAAGGGAGACTATTTGGTGAGACTGGGAAAAAACAATCTCACTAGTTCCATGGAACAACTACGGTGGAACTAGTGAGACGAGTTCGATTAAGTTTTGTATCATTTTTGTTCCATTATCAAAGTCCATGGAACTACTGAGAAAAAAAAGTCTCACTAGTTTCATAACTATTTGATGGTGAAACTAGTGAGAATCATCCGAACAATCGAGTATCGCAATTTTTGTACACACACCTTTTGTATCAAATCTATACAAAATGTACGCGAATGCTTGTCAGACAGGGAGATAGTATTGTAATGTAATGCAGTAAAGTCGAATCTATAATGTTACATTACACGCGAATGCTCCCGGTGAGGGAGCGCCTTTAAAGAAAGACGTGAGTTTTACTTTAAATGTTTCACCTGTCTTGCGTTTGATTTGATATATTACATTATGTTGTACATTATCATGTCTTTTTATTCCAAACTTTGTTATAAGGTATACCTGTGTCGACCCCGCTGCTCTCATGGCCGTCTAAAACTCGTCGGGTGTTTAATTTCAGTAATCTTAATTGAATAACTGGCGGAGCATTAAATCTCATTAATTGGTGTCTGTCGGTGATCATGGCGCGTCGCGTGCCAGCCGAGTGCAGCTTGAAATTGCACGTTTGATGGATGTCTGAATATCAGCGTGTAACTTTGAGAAGGCCATAATCCACCATGCTGGCCAAGTGAGGGTTGGTCATGTCTTTGGACTTAAGACTCACTGATTTCCTCATAATGTTTTTGAGAGTAAGTTTTTGTAATTAAGGCATGATTCAAATAATGAAAATGCTTTATTACAGTTGGCCCATCACATATTTTCATATTAGTTTAAAACTTTTTGCATGTTTACCGAAATCCCGTTCAGTAGTTTTAACGCGAAAGAGTAACCAAACATACATCTTTATAAACTGTCACACATTTTACAATATATCAGCAAGATCATGTCACAATAAAACCGGCCAAGTGCGTGTCGGGCCACGCACAGTGTAGGGTTCCGTAGTTGCCCATCAAAATACTTATACGAACTAACTAAACTGATTCGCTGAATTTAATTTTAAAAAGAAGAATTTTCAAAATCGGTCCAGGAGTCTTTGAGAAATCGGGGAAAATACATAAGAAAAAAGATTACAACGAATTTAGAACCTCCTCCTTTTTTTGAATTAGTTAAAAATAGTTGACGATAAAAAACCTACCTATCCCCAAAAAACATACCTATAAAAGCTGTAAAAATAAAGTTGACAAACTTACATTTGCAGTTGTCTCCGATACATTTTGTTTAAGAAAATATGATATCAAGTACATTTTATAAGTTGGTCGACTATTACTCGTAAAGTTGTAAAGCCTACTTAGTCATGATAATTTTCTTTTAAACTTCGTTATATGTACTACTATTGTGAATTTTTTCGCACCCCCAAACATAACCGTTTAGCTGGTAGAGGGGGGGGACACTCGAATCGAGCAAAATTTAGCACTTTAAAGCTTAATATTTCACAAACGAATTTTTTTATCAAAAAATTGTTAATGAAAACTATCATTATTTTTTAAAGGCCTATTTAATGATACCCCACACTAAGGGGTACGCGAGAAAAAAAAAATCCTCACTTTACGTGTAAGTACTGGAGGTACCCTAAAAAAAAATATTTTACGAGATTTTATTTTACCACTTTTTTGGCACAACAAATCCGTATATTTATACCAAATTACAGCTCTCTAGTACTGTGCCTCTCTGAGCTAAACTGCGGACAGACGGACGGACGGACGGACGGACGGACGGACGGACGGACGGACGGACATGGCGAAACTATAAGGGTTCCTTGTTGACTACGGAACCCTAAAAAAGAATAATGAAAATGACATTACAAAATGTAATTTTTTGAATTCGAAAAATGGTCGTGAGATTACCTCATGCGTTCATTCTAGGGCCTTTGATTTCGTTATCAAAATGAAATCATATTTTCGGGTGGGCGAGTCTAAATCAGACTGAACAGTGGTATATTGATTAGAAAACTTTTTTTTTTTTTTGTTCTCTTCCAAAGCGATCCAGCTGTTAATTGGATTCTGTACCCTTTCGTCGCCATCACCTTTTATTTCAAAAAGATTAAGGTGTTTGAAACTTGATAAGGACTTCTCTTTTCAAGCTAGGATTTGTCAGATACTGTTGTTTCTTTATTTAAAACTGGAGATATCTGAATTTGAAATAAAAACACTTTTGAAGCAAAAAAAATAGTTTATGAACAAGTTGTTTTGACAGCTATGAAATAAGCAGACACTTTAGAAAACGAAAAAACATGCAATAAATTCTCGATTCAACGTATTCAAAGCGTCTCTGTTTTTATTGGAAAAAGTGCTCAAAAATAATTGAGCTCGTTCACAAGTTCGTGACCGAGCTCTCGAGGCAAGTGTTCAGGTAAGCACCAACCACAACAAAGGTTTGCTCCGTTTAAAAAAAAATGCTCAATAAATATTGCTGTGAAAATGTTTTGGAGTTGTTTACTCTGTGACGTCTGAACGTTTTCAGGCAAAAACCTTGCCATTGACGATTTTTTGTACGTGTACATACAGAAGTTTCACTTATATATAGTTGGAAAATGCTAGGCAGATGATGAGTAAGTAATGAACTGTCGTGCCAGCAACGACACGAAGAGGAATGCGTAATACCTATCTAATTTACAAAAAAGAAAAAAAAATAGAGCACTAAACCTCCACTGGTTGAAAGTTTTTATTTTTATTTTTGAAAAATTCATTTAAAAAAAACATCTGCTAAAACTGAATAAAATGAAATACTTCTATTAATCAGTAATGTAAAATAACATAAATTTAAACTAACTGTCGGGTGTTATTAAAGTTCGTTGAAAAATTAAAAACATTTCTCCAAGTTAATTTATGTTATCAAGAACTTTGGGATATACTAGAGATGGAAGCTCATTATGATACTCGTAATTATATTTTAAATAGGATATTCTCTGAAGCGATACTTTTTTAGCGAGTCTTTATGGCTTCTACGAGTGGGCGGAATGGACACTACAAACACTTTGTAAATAAGGCAATGTGACTTTTTCAATTAATATTTATTTTTGGAGATTTTTGCCCAGCAGTGGGATAGTATAGGTTAAAAAAGACTACTGTTTAGTAAATTCTAAGGGCGGGTACTAACCGGCATCACAAGGTGTAATGTAATGTGTTACACAGCGAACGTTCGTGCAATCAGTACGGGGAAACATGGCGTACGCAACAGTCATCAAGCTACATTAACATTGGTTGTAACACCCGTCATTAGCGAGCTTTAGACATAACTGACATTAATTATGGGAAAAATAGGGAGGAAACTTGGACTTTAGTCTCATTTAGACGATTTTAATTTCAAAAATTATTCGATTTACGTTATTTTTTGAAGGTATTAACGGACATAAATAAATAGATTGTTGCCTTCTTGCCTTGTCTAAATAAGGCTTTACAATTTATATAATTTATAAATTGCTAGCCCATCCTGAATATGATTATTATTAATGCCCGTGCCTCCTCCATATAAAAAAGGCGTTTGCCTCAAATGTGTGGTACAATAATAGACTGCTACTATTATTTTTATATTCCATTTGATACGGGAATATATTTATTTAAATGAGAAAAACCTTGATCTCCTACAAAGCCTTGATGTCCAATGTTAAGTCTAGTATACATGACGGCGTAGAATAGTAACTTATTCACGTTATTGTACACTCAGCTTATTGCGAGACACGAAGCATATAATGCTATGTGCAGCATAAAAGTCAGCCACTGAAATATATGCATGGGTATTCTGCATGTTTTGTCGCACCTACATACATTTTGTGTTTTAGCACCAAACTTCAAAGCGCTCTGCATAAAGTGAACAGTGCTGCACTTTGCACATTGGTTTTGCTTATTTTATTTGTGGTTTTGCATACTTACTTGGAGTAAAAAGTCGTATTAGCACGCTTTTCTTGAGCTTTGAGGCTAACGTAAGTTTTAATCTCCTGCGCATTACCGGAAAATAGTAAAAACTGTTAATACCGGTGTATTATATGTTGCTCGAATCGGTTGTTGAGGAGCTTGTGGCTAAATAATTACAGCCGCACAGACAGATCTTCCGGGTTAAGCCGTGCTTGCCGAGGTTGGTCTGTGGATGGGTGACCATCTGTCATAGCGAGTTTCTTCCGTGCCTCGGAAAGCACGTAAAGCCGTTGGTCCGGGCTGTCATTTGCAGATCTTTGACAGTCGTTAGTGTTAGTCAGAAGCTCTAAAGTTTGACAACCAGTCTTACCATGGGGTATGGTATTGCCCAGTTACTGGGTTGTGGAGGTCCGTCAGCCAGTCTCTCCATGTAAAATACTGATATCCAGCTAAATCTGGTTTGACTGGAAGTCAACCCCAATACATATAGTTGGGAAAAGGCAGGCAGAAAATGAGTATATGTTGCTCGGGGTGAACCGCTTCTTCTTCTTAGCTTGACGATGGCAAATCATTTTATATATTTTGTTTGTCCCAAAATTCAGCTACGCGAACCCCGCTCACTGATGCAGTCGTCGGTCGTCAAGTGTATCCCCATCTGTGGAAGTTATCCTTACTGCGGTCGACCTGGGACCAGCATTCGCAGTCTATTAAGCGATTTCCAGGTTGAAGGTCGAAGGTGGAAGGCTCGGTAAAGCCTTCAGGTGGTCTGAGCTGTTCCCGTCAAACCTTACACCTTGTTGAAGACGCGTTCGTATCAGCAGCTGGACTAATAGGCGGTATCAAATCACTAAATTAAAAATTACAATTCTGCTAAATCTTTCTCAACGAATGTTCGTTTCAGATTCCACACTAAAATAATATTTGCATGAAATTGTTATGCGGCGCAATTTGTAGAGCAGTCGTGGCCCAGTGGTATCGGTCCCGAATTACGAGTTGTAGGTCGTGGGTTCGAATCCCGCCAGGGACATTACTTTGTGTAATTTATTTCATCACCACTGCTCTGAAAACGTTGAAGGAAAACATTGTGAGGAAACCGTGTCCTAGGACAAAAAAATCGAAGACATATGACTAGATGTCAATCCAATCCGCAATGGGCCCGCGTTTTAGATTATGGCCCATTCCTTCTCACAAAGAGGAGGCCTGTGTCCCAGCAGTGAGAACATTATAGGCTGGTGATGAATGAATGATGTTATGCGGCGTAAACTTATCTAGTATCGTGAGCAGCTCACGAGACTCCTTCCCAAGATTGAAAGTGAGGCATTCGGGCTTTATATTAACAACTGAGAAAGATTAATAAAGGTTTGCAAGGGATAATGGCATGTCTGTAAGGGTTTAAAATGGAAGATAATAAAAACAACATAAATTATTGAGCATTACTCTTTTCTGTAAGTAGACCTCCTAATAATTTATACCGTAAATCGATACACATAAATACGCTTTTTTACTGTGGTAAACTCATCCAATAAATGAGTCCTCCCGCCCAAGATGGAGCGGATTGATTTCGAGATTGTCATACTTACACTGTCTAAAAGTCTCCAAATTCAAGTTCAAAGTCAAGTTCAATTTCAAAGTCAAGTGCAAGTGCAAGTTCAAAGTCAAGTTCAACTTCAAAGTCAAGTTAAAGTTTAAAGTCAAGTTCAATTTCAAAGTCAAGTGCAAGTGCAAGTTCAAAGTCAAGTGCAAGTGCAAGTTCAAAGGCAAGTTCAAGATCAAAGTCAAGTTAAAGTTCAAAGTCAAGTTAAAGTTCAAAGTCAAGTTAAAGTTCAAAGTCAAGTTAAAGTTCAAAGTCAAGATCATGTTCAAAGTCAAGTTAAAATTCAAAGTCAGGTTAAAGTTCAAAGTCAAATTCAAAGTAAAGTTAAGGTTCAAAGTCAAGTTCAAGTTCAAAGCCAAGTTCGAGTTCAAGTACAAAGTCAAGTTCAAGTTCCAAGTCAAGTACAAGTGCAAGTTCAAAGTCAAGTTAAATTTCCAGTTCAAAGTCAAGTTCAAGTTCAAAGTCAAGTTCAAGTTCAAAGTCAAGTTCAAGTTCAAAGTCGAGTTAAAGTTCAAAGTCAAGATCATGTTCAAAGTCAAGTTCAAATTCAAAGTCAGGTTAAAGTTCAAAGTCAAGTTAAAGTTCAAGTTCAAAGTCAAGTTCAAAGTCAAGTTAAAGTTCAAAGTCAAGATCATTAAAAAAGCTTAAAGCGATTTCACTTTTATAAGAAAACTGCGTAATTTCTATCTTAGTCACAATCAATAGCTCTTTTTGTCAAGTCATTATAGTTATTATTGAGTTATTTTTATGTTTATTGTTACTATAATATTGTTTAGTTTATTTTATCTGTATATATGTATTAGAATCTACGTAAAAATAAAAACATTTTTTTGTTTGTTTGCTAATTATTTTTTGTTTCGGTTATTTTATTTTTTATTTTTTTTGTACCCTACCACAATACTCTCTTATTTAACCCAAAGGTTGACTGGCAGAGAATGCCTTGTGGCATTAAGTCCGCCTATGTACCACTGTTTGTACATGAAGTTTAAATAAATAAATCATGTTAAAAGTCAAGTTCAAATTCAAAGTCAGGTTAAAGTTCAAAGTTAAATTCAAAGTAAAGTTAAGGTTCAAGTTCAAAGTCAAGTTCAAGTTCACAGTCAAGTTCAAATTCAAAATCAGGTTAAAGTTCAAAGTCAAGTTCAAAGTCAAGGTCGAGTTCAAGTTCAAAGTCAAGGTTAATTTCAAGTTCAAAGTCAAGTTCAAGTTGAAAGTCATGTTCAAAGTCTATAAAGTTCAAAGTCAAGTTCAAGGTTAAAGTCAAGTTCAAGTTCAAAGTCAAGTTAAAGTTCAAAGTCAAGTTAAAGTTCGAGTTCAATTTCAAAGTCAAGTTCAAGTTCAAAGTCAAGTTCAGGTTCAAAGTCAAGTTCAAATTCAAAGTCAGGTTAAAGTTCAAAGTCAAGTTCAAGTTCAAAGTCAAGTTAAAGTTCAAATTCAAGTTAAAGTTCGAGTTCAATTTCAAAGTCAAGTTCAAGTTCAAAGTCAAGTTCAAATTCAAAGTCAGGTTAAAGTTAAAAGTCAAGTTAAAGTCAAGTTAAAGTTCAAAGTCAAGTTAAAGTTCGAGTTCAATTTCAAAGTCAAGTTCAAGTTCAAAGTCAAGTTCAGGTTCAAAGTCAAGTTCAAATTCAAAGTCAGGTTAAAGTTCAAAGTCAAGTTCAAGTTCAAAGTCAAGTTAAAGTTCAAAGTCAAGTTAAAGATCAAAGTCAAGTTAAAGTTCGAGTTCAATTTCAAAGTCAAGTTCAAGTTCAAAGTCAAGTTCAAATTCAAAGTCAGGTTAAAGTTCAAAGTCAAGTTCAAATTCAAAGTCAAGTTCAAGTTCAAAGTCAAGTTCAAATTCAAAGTCAAGTTCAAGTTCAAAGTCAAGTTCAAATTCAAAGTTAGGTTAAAGTTCAAAGTCAAGTTCAAATTCAAAGTCAAGTTCAAGTTCAAAGTCAAGTTCAAATTCAAAGTCAAGTTCAAGTTCAAAGTCAAGTTCAAATTCAAAGTCAGGTTAAAGTTCAAAGTCAAGTTCAAATTCAAAGTCAAGTTCAAATTCAAAGTCAAGTTCAAATTCAAAGTCAGGTTAAAGTTCAAAGTCAAGTTCAAGTTCAAAGTCAAGTTCAAGTTCAAAGCCAAGTTCGAGTTCAAGTTCAAAGTCAAGTTCAAGTTCAAATTCATTCCCATTGAACTTGCACTTGGAAATAAAATAATAATAATAATGTAAAATGTTATTTAATGCGTAGGTGAAATCTTTTGTAAATATAATATATCGTTGGTGATACTACTAATAGGCCAGTCAATATCGACATCAAACATGGCAAACGCGCATGTAACTACGATTTTTTTCATATGTTGTTAGGTCCCTTGAGAGTAGATATCACCCAAGTTTGCAACACTGAAAACCGAAAAACCCTGTGCTGCCAATGTTATTGTCGAATCAAAATCCGTTCAGTAGTTTTTGTATGTCTCATGAACCGTGATAGCTAGAGAGTTACAATTTTCACAGGTGATGTAGTTCTATTGCCGCTGTAACAAAACATACTAAAAACCAAAATACATTAAATATTATGGGGGGCTCCCATACAATAAACGTGATTTTTGTAGATAATGTTTCGGAAGCTGTTTCTCATGAACCGTGATAGTTAGATAGTTTAAATTTTCACAGATGATGTATGTCTATTGCCGCTATAACAAAAAATACTAAAAATGGCAAAAAAAACATATCTGTTGGTCGACTCGCACTTGGCCGGTTTTTAGTATTTTTTGTTATAGCGGCAATAGACATACATCATCTGTGAAAATTTAAACTATCTTACTATCACGGTTTATGAGAAACAGCCTCCGAAACATTATCTATAAAAATCACGTTTTTTGTATGGGAGCCCCCCATAATATTTAATGTATTTTGGTTTTTAGTATGTTTTGTTACAGCGGCAATAGAACTACATCACCTGTGAAAATTTTAACTCTCTAGCTATCACGGTTCATGAGATACACAAAATCTACTGAACGGATTTTGATTCGACATTAACATTGGCAGCACAGGGTTTTCAGTGTTGCAAACTTGGGTGTTAACTACTCTCAAGGGACCTAACAACATATAAAAAAATCGTAGTTACATGCGTGTTTGCAATGTTTGGTTTTTTATGTCGATATTGACCGGCCTAAAATTATAAATACTTAAAATAAAATAAAATGACAAATATGCTTACATTATAATATGTACGTATTCAATACAAGTGCGGTGAAATATCAATAATTTGCAATATCCAACGTTTATAATTTCAATCGGTCAGCCATATTTACGTCAAAGGCTTGCGGTGGCGAACATACAGAATATGTAATTATTGTACTAATGTTATGAACAGTTTTGTTTCGTTTACATTACAGACTTACAGCAAGTAATTACGTAAACGGTACGTTTGGCGCAGTGGCTGAGCAATTGACTGCTGAGATGTGCGTCGCGGGTTCGATCCCTGCAAGTTAGTTGTTCCGGGTTTGGGTGTTTGTGTGTTAAGAGGTTCTATGTTTGTAAAAGCACCCCACGTAGGCCCCTAAGAAACAACGGCTAATCAGACATGTTGTAATTACTAACTTTATGTATGAGTTATATCAAACCATTTACTTATTTCAATTAGAATTAATATTTATACACTTTATAGTTCAAACATTCATTTTAATGGAAAATACTTTTAATTGATTCCACATCTATTTGCAAAAGATAGTGGATTATAAAACTTAAAAAAAAAAAAAATATTCCTTTTAAAAATGAATTCAAATAAAAGTGGGAAGGTCAAACACTAATAAAACATCCCTTTCATTTAATAAATGAGGATTTTATTTTACCCTTTTTGATTTAACTACGAGAACTTGAACGAATGACAGCAAAATAATGTTCGGAACATTTCACTTTTTTTTCGTGATTGGTGATTTTACTAAAAGGGTTTGGCGCGCCAACCCAGTTGAATGAAACGAATGACTGTGAATGAACTAAAGGATTGAATGGATTTAAGTGCGATATTGCGTGTTAGTAAATAGTCAGGGGTATGATCATAAATAAAGATTAAAGATTGTATAATTTAAAATTTTGTTTTAATTAAGATATAGTTTTAAAAATTTACTTATACTCACATAATTAAATACTGACATAATTATTTGATTCTACAAATATTTTTACCGTGCGAAAATCGAACCCGCATGTGTCACTACGTCTTGTCCACTTTAGTGGTGAAATATTTGCATCATTTCACATTACAGCATGCATAGGTAACGTTTTGAGAGACTTTTAAGACTCTATCACTGAGTTACCTGTCTCACCAAATAATCTCCCTTTACCTTATATAGCTCCCCATAGATTTGCAATGAGACTGAGGCCTTATCATATTATAAGTTTTTAGTTATTCTGACGCAAAGTAAACTGATGGAACTTTGACATTTTCAATTAAAAAAAATCAAGGATAAAAATTGTTCCTTCTTTGTATACTAGAGGCGCTATTCCATTTTTACCGACTTCAAAAAAAAGGAGGTTATCAATTCAACCCGTATGCATGTAATATTATCAGAACTGCCCAGTTTTCGCATATGTTAGTCTATATCAGCGTCTGAGCAAATGTACCAAATTTCATAAGTGTATGTATGTATGTTTTTATGTTTGTGCACGCATATCTCCGGAACTACAAGTCCGATTTAAGTAATTATTTTTTTGTTGTACTAGGTATTGTTCAACTTAGGGTACGCTGCAAGTTTCATAAAAATCGGTTCAGTAGTTTTAGAGATACGGATTTTTTCGTTGTGACGGATTACAAGATCAGTGCACATCATGTAAGAAAACTTTGTATTTTATTTACGAGAATTTGGGTTGAATATTTAATAAATAAACTAATAAAAAGGGTAAAATAAAAACTTTAAAAAAAAAGTACCTTGTAAAACTTTTAAATACAAAAAAGTTTAAAATAACCTTTCTTTCGGAAGTCGGTGGCAATAGTCAATGAAATAATAAAAATCCAAGCCACCGACTTCCGAAAGAAAGGTTATTTTAAACTTTTTTGTATTTGTTTTTGAAGTCGGTACTTCTTTTTAAAAAGTTTTTCTATACAAGACACGCTGTAAATACTGGAAAGACGCTGGCGCTGTAAAGTATAACTGCAAAGGAAAACTCGTGATAAGGGCACTGGGCTTTAGACAAATTCGACATCGCATCAGACCATCCACTTTTATTGCTGCCTCCTAAAGTTATCCCTCATTATTTAGTGGAACTAAGCACTAACCAGTGGTGTAGTTTTCTAACTAGCTGTAGTTACTGACATACTGTCACTTTGGTAAAACTTTGCTCTACATACGTGAAACTACAACTATGTGAAGGTCTATGAAGCGCGAAAAATAGATGCGGTATACAATTATGTTTGTGTTACCTCATTTACGAGTACCTCTCTGTAAGCTGTTTCGCTGGTTTTTTTTAAAAGACTACTTAGGGCTATAATGTAACACATAAAGCTGTCCACAGGTAAATAAAAAAGAGGTAAAACTAAATATAATCACTAGGAACTATTCGTAGCAGTATTAACTTATTTATTTAGTTTAATACGAGTGAGTTTAAAAATGATTAATTAATTTTCAACGGATTTTAGCACCTAGTATTGATTACATTTTTTTTCTTTATTTAATTCGTTGCCCACACTAGGATTTTTTCCTATATAGTGGGTGCGTTTAAAAACATGTAAATATTTGTTCTATTCGGAATCCAACCCGCACAATATAATCAATAGTTCAGCCAACGCACCAAAATCACTTAGGTCAGGTTTTTTTTTCTAAATAGCCCTGAATATTGAATTATTGAGGAAATAAACCTTCTCTATTAACATTTTCCAAGCTTCTCGTGGGACTGTTTAAGTAGTCCATGGGGCTGGAACGCAAAGGGCAACTTACGGAACATAGTGGACTTTTACTCAGAAGTACTAAGTCCCTTCTGCTCCACCCGAGGCAGTAAGTCATGTAATGAATTTACCGTCCCAAAAAATCAGCTATCAGAGGGTCGGAATTAGGGCTTCCAAATATTTGATGACATCGAATTTATTTGGTTTTTTCTAAAAAGTTAACACTCGAATAGTCCGTATATAACCCCAGTCAGTATTCAAATAGTGAAATGGGGAAAATTTTCGAATTGGAAGCCGTAGCCGGAATAAAGAGTACATTTTCATGCCGCTAGTTTTTCATATGATAACATTATCGACTACTAACTGGATGAAGCCTGCATAACAGGCGTCGCTAATTATACAATGATATTAGAACCGTTCTTATTACAATCGTCATCGAGGCAAAGACTTCCAAAGTGTAACGCTTCATGCTCTCGGGGTTTATATTTTTATCCTACTAATATTACTCGTATAAATGCAAAAGTTTGTGAGGATGTGTCTATACATGTATGTTTGTTACCACTGAACGGATTTGGGTAAAATTTGGCACACAGATAGTTTATAATCTGGATTAACACATAGGATAGTTTTTCTGTCGATTTTATATTCCCGTGGGATAATTTTCGAGTTGTAGCGGGTGAAGCCGCTGGCAACAGCTAGTCCCAGCAGGTCCTCCATATTATTGCCCCAATGCCCTCACCCTTATAGTCTTAAGCTGGCGATGCCCTTGGCTCAAAGATTATTCATACCTGGTAAAAGTATAATCCATCAGCGTAGTTCCCAAACACGTAGCGTGCGCTGAATGCGGAAGAAACCAGTTTCAAAGCACCTTTAAGAGCCCATACTACCTCAAATGGCTTAGCAGAAACCTGTGATACGTCGAAAATACTACGGCATTAATTTTGAAATAAATATATGGTAAAGTTGAGGATTAATGTTAGGTCTTATGTTTGGCGAAAACATGATTCCATAAAATTTTCTCGATAGAAAAAAATCCCAAAGTTACCTCTAAATTTAACAATAAAACGCTGGCAATCAGACAATACTTAAAATTAGATCATGAAACTTTTTATACTAACTGAACTAACTATAGAGCAGGTCTTATGTTATTTACTTTTTTGAATTTCCTTTTTTTTCGCCGTAAAATAAATAGATTTGCGTGTAGACAGCTAAAAGAAAGAGCAAGCAATAGTGCGTGGTACGTGCAAGTGCGAGCGAGTAAAAGTATACTGAGGTACTATAGACCCTTAATATGCTAAAACATATTTATTATGCTGCTAGTACCTTTGAATGGACTTCATTCTTTCCTGCTGTGTTTGGGTTCGAAAAAAACGACCTAGTGCGACTCGGGCAAGTACGAAAACGGCCAAAAAACATGTATGTTGTATGGGAGACGGCATAAATACTTCATTATTTAGCCGTATAAGATACCTAAAAACCCACGTTTTTAAATGTCCTAAATGAAAATAAGAAAAAACCCAGGTTTTAAATAAACTAGGTTTTCAGAAACAGCCTAGAGTATTTTTATTTTGTCATTTTTCAATTCAAAAGATCTTTAAAAAGTCTCCGTTTAAAAGGTTTCTAATGTTAATGGCCGCCTGGGAAAAATAATTTTAAATAGGCCTTTCATTCTTGCTACCTCATCTTGTACCTATTAAGGTAGGCCCACACCTGGGCGCTACACACTTTGAATGGCTATGGAGGCGTCATATTCGTGAACGTGTCAAAACTGCTTTTGCTATTCCTCAAGCTCGAACGGGAATAAATAATTGCTCTTAAAAAAGGTACTCGGAAATAGTTGCTCAAATAGGAATACCCTCCTGTGATCGAATTGCACTGCTCGTGCATGTGAGCAGATGTGAATGCAGCTTTATAAAAAATACATTAACATTTTGGCAGCTTGTCAGAAATAGGGTAATATATAGTTACTCCTGTGATGCATTCAGGGTAACTAGAGCATTGGCTTAAAGATAGCTTTAAGCCAATGCTCTAGTTACCCTGGAGGCATCACGGGGTAAGTAGAGCGGCAGAATTGATAATCATCCGATTAAAGGTGCCGGCCGGGAATTAGTACAATCAGGACCAAAGAGATGTATAATGAAAGCAGTTTTTGTTTTTCTGTAATATCACGTTATATGGCTTACCAAATATTGTGTTTCTAAAGACGCGTTTCCATTATGCAAGTCCTGCATAAAAGTATGACAAAACATTTTTAAACAAGTTGCTTGAATTGGAAAAAACAGAAAGTACAAATACAAACTACCTACTTGCAATTTGTAACTTGTATGCAGGTTGCATACAATTTACAACTTGTATACAGTAAAATATAATGGAGACACACCCTTAAAACGTTCAACTTTAATTAAAAGAAAGTAGGTAAAATCGCTTCAGAATGTCGATACCTAAGTGATTAGATGTCATTGTTCGTGACTGTACCTAGACGTGAAAATCTGACGCTTGCGAGGTCACGTTGAGCCAATAACCGGTGGAATTTTCCGGGTTTTTTTTAGAGAAAGCAATTAGGTATCATTTTTATGTTAAGTATGTATATGTATTTCAGTTGCACTACTGCGACAAATTACTTCATACTCAACAGTAGGGGCACGGTAATAATATCTACAGTATTTGATCTTCATACAAACGGACGAAACGCGAGCTATACCACGTGACTCGATGTCGAGCGAGGCGCACTGGGGGCGTTGACAGTCACGGCCGTACCTTGAACGCACGGTTTTTTTTTTTTTTTTTCTTTAAATGATGTTGTACACTAATACGGTTACATGGGTAAAAAATTTACAATCTCGCGTCAGGGTAACGTGACCTAAACTCGCGTCAGGGTCACGTGACCCTGATCGAAAATTAAGACGTCATTTAACTTAAAAATTTGCTAGGGACAGTAAAGTTTTCACTAAGAATGTGCACTCCTGGAGTGCAACACTTTTTTTAACAAAATCAGTTCATGGACATAATTTAATATGACGAGTAGGAAATATTGTGTTGTTTTTGGGTGTATGAATTCGTCACTACATATCCAGTCATAAGTTTTTTTTTAAATACCTGGAAACTCTGAAAAGTACTGACTTAAAATAATTTTACATATGTACTAGTAGCTGGTAGTAGATACATAATGTGTGACTTTTTAATGGATAAATATTTTCTATTATCTCACGGCGTTCTTTTTGATTACAGTCTATGACGTAAAGGAAAGTCTACTTTGAGGTCCCGATGAAAAGGTAAGTTATAGGCATTATCGAATGTACCATGATACGGTAGGTATTGACGATATCCTACTGAGTACTTGTTTTGAAAACGCCTTCCTCAATATAATTTTTATATTACTTTGTTTACTGGTACAGCCCCAAAGCTGATATTTACCATAAGTCCATATAGATACAAGTAGGAAATGTTTGTATAGGCTCTCATATTTTGCAAAATCGACGTACGATGAGCGGGGAAGTTTGACGATTTCCCGCCACCAGCGCCACTGTCGCGAATTATAGAAAACCTAAGCTTTTATGTATTTCTTTCTAAAACGTCAATATTTCATACAGTGTTCCCTTCACGCAAAATAATGTTATTACTCTAAGTAGAAATATTTTATCACAAGGATGTCAATGCATTTACGAATACAAAATGATAAAATACCTATTGATGCAAACAAATATTTTGAAATATATTCGTCCATTCACAGACCTAAATATGATTTATAACATTTTGACACAGATTTTGATGTGCCCAGATTAAAAAAAAAACTACGGCTTTTTAGAAACTTTATGAGCATTGGCATACTGTGCCAAAATGACAATACCCAATTATCTATAATGCCCCAACCACACGAGCGGAGCGTTTTATTAACATGCGTTCACATTTTCACAAAGCGGGACGCCCTTCACCATCTGGTGGTGTGTACCAGTACACATTTTACGAATAAAACATTTACTGATTTGAATTTAAAAACATATTTTTTATCTCTAATTCATCATCATCATCATGATCATACGATGTTTTGTGTATAATTTAAGAACAATTTTTTCACTGATGCATGGAAAAACATTATCAAAATTAGAACTTCGATAAATAAATGTTTATTAAAAAAAAACTACAAAGAATATGGAATTTATATTATTCTAATTCTATTATGTATTTAAATTACAACACCAAATTATTCATAAAATGTGTTTAAAATTTATATTTTAAACACATTTTATTTTATTTTGTTGTTTATACAACAAAATTGCAGGTTTTTTGTCCGATCGCCATAAAAAGACTTCTTAACGTTTCTGGCGGGAAATCAGAACAAGATAGAGAACTTTTGTTACTGCTGCACTTTAGCAGCTGGCTAAATGAAGTAAATGATGGTAGTCTCATCCTCTATTCGTTCTATTAGAGCAACCAAAATTATAAATTTCCCGCGAACGTGCCTTTCCCATTTTTTTGAAGGATAAAATATCACACTTCATGTAAAAATAAAATTGCTATTATTTAGAAAAACGATTACTAAATACAATATTAAAAAGAGTAATTTCTATGAAACTAATGCAGTGTCGTTTAGGCGATGCTAATTCCTAGTAAAACAGATTGTGGACGCGCCACAAAACTTGAATCACGATCACTATTTTTTTTAATTTACTAATTATTCTTTATATTCTAGACAAGTACGTCTAACTTCTTTGAAAAAAAAAAACAATATTGTACATTTTGGTCTTAGATAATTATGATTTTCAACCACGTCGCAAAAAAAATTAAATAGAGCGACAAACAACTTGTACTGAACACATGGTGAGACTGAGCAACAACCACCGATTTTTCATCGCATTCGCAGTACTTTGTGGCCAATCGCACAAGTGTTTTTTTCTGGGCATGGGAAATAGAAAAAAATGTATTCCCATATTGTATCTGTTCAAACGTCAACGATTATAAAACGCGGCGTTTTTGTTCAAACTCCATTTGATTTTAAATGCTAGGCGGTGACAGTTAAGTTCAATTTTATGTACCTTTTTGTTAAAACTTTGCGTTTTTTTACGTCCAAAAAACAGCGCTAGTGAGAATGGAGCTTTATGCGATATTTAACAGCGTTGTGGGTGTTACTCCTTATTTGTAGGTGACATGGGTGACATGTAATCTTGAAGTATTCAAAATATTGACAACAGTAGTTTTCATTTAATTATTTAATCCTGTTTCTTCGAAATTGTTATAAATCTTTGACGAAATGAAATAAATAATAATAAAAGTGAAGTGCATCTTATCCTATATTGCAATTCGATACCATTAGTGGTTTTTTCAGTTACATAATTATTGTTGACTGAAATTCAGTGCTAATAAGAATAGTTCACGTGAAATGTTAAATAGATCCAAAAGTATTTAACGATGGAGAATGCAAAATATTGCAGAACGATGAACAAGAACCGTACTACGATATCACGATAACATTGATATAGGTACCTGTGAGTAATTTATTATATTGATAGAAACAATTCGTAATGTATATTATACGTATTCTAAAATTCTCATTCTCTCAAATCCCTTATTTGCTCCGTACATCAAGAATGTCTGTGCGTCAGAAATTTCCTGCAATTAAATTCAGTAAGTTCGGTTTCTTTTCAATATTTATTAATGAAAATAATATGTTATTGAAAATAGAAAGTTTATAGGTCTATTTTACAGCCATGTCCGTTTAATCAGGTCCCATTAAACACAGCGTATATATGCCTAAACATATTTTGAATAATCAATAAGCCTACGCTATCTTTTTCTCAATTTCCAATTTTCTATTACGAAAATCTGACAGCACCGATCAGAAAAAAAGTGTCATAGGTCTAGTCTGTAAGAGCCACGCTGGCTGACTGATTCGTCAACGAGCGATAGTGATGACACTGTTTTGAAAGGCAAAAGATGAGAGGACGATAGTGAATGTGTGCTTAGAATAAAACGGCGTATGTGCCCAAACACATTGACGTCTTTTTATAAATTAAAATTGTTATCAAATGAAAAAGTAACCTGGTAAAGTTCTGACAAACATCATTACCTATTTATTGATATATTCTTCAGGACCAAAAGTTTGATCTACTTCAAGTACCACTCAAAAAACGTTAAAAAAATCTCTATTTTCGCGATTTTTTTTGATCGAGTCAAGTTATAAATATCGCGTTTTCAACTGGAAAATAACATAGACAGTTTATTGAACTATAACATACATTTTTTTCAGATCGAAAAACGAATATTTGATTGTTTGCCGTTGAATCAAAAATAGGTTGATTCCGAATTACGTGGCCTTAAAATGCTGGAGGCGGGCGACGGATCGAACAGCCCTAGCGCATGTTTACGTACCGCGTGGCTGTAGGTATTTATTTCTATCATGCGGCCGAGATCCACTACTGTAGATATTTATACTGTGGTAGGGGTTTGCGACAACTTAGATATTTTTTAATGTAGTATTAGCTCCGGCGCAAAACCGTCTCGTGTGCATGAGCGCTTTCCAATTAGGCTATTGTTGTCACACAAATTAACGTTCTTTGTACTCATACCACAACACTTCATAGAACCAAACAAATATTAATTTATTGTCATGCAGCTACATTCGAGTGGAATCGAGTGTCGTTACGAATATTATTTCATGAACGTTTTATTGAACAACAGTTTTGTTCAAACGCTGTTGACATATTTTACGGCTCTGTAAAACACAGCTGTTGTTTCAACAGTTTATGTCGATTTGTTATTTACTACTAACGACCCGCTATTGGGTCGCACGGTTTTTACGACTTGATGACGATATTTTGTAAGTTTATGTTTTTTTTTTCTGTATCTGCTCCTTCTCACTTCCTCCTCCACTCCTTCCACCTTTCGCGATACTGAGCGTCCTCCTTCTAGTTCTGACGGAAACTGTCCAGTTTATGATTATTTGTCCCGGAATAATTACGTTGGTTCTTAAAATTATGATGCCTCATCAAAATTCGGTACAAAGAGTTATGACCGACTCGCTCCTTTTTACCCGACTGCGCGACGCAAAGGAGGGTAATGTGTTTATCAGTCTATGTATGTATGTATGTAAGTATGTATGTATGTTTGTTTCTATGTGGCGTTCTAGAGACCAAACGCGTGGGCCGATTTTGATAATTCTTACGTCAATCGATTCGTCTTAACCTTGCGAGTGTCACTAAAGACATGACAGTAATCAATATTCACCACAGCGACAACCAGACGCCATATTGTCAAAATGAAAAAAAAAAGTCGATGAACTATGTCATGTGGGGTATCGTTGAATAGGTATTTTAAAATCATTTTTAGGTTCCCTAAATCGTTTTTCATTTTAAATAATAGTTTAGGATATATGACGATTTAAAGTTTTAACAAAACAATATTTTCGCTCATTTTCTTACTTATTGATTTAAGTTTTTATCTCTAGTACTCGTAAATAAACGGTTTTCCAACCAAAAAAGAAACAGTGAATAAGCATGACGAACAAATATATTTGGTAAAAATAATCTAAGTATACACAAGCACCGATCGAAAGGGGAGGCCTATGTCCAGCAGTGGACGTCCTACGGCTGAGATGATGATGATGATGACACAAGCACCAAGGAACTACTTTGGACCGAGCTGTGATTCACGCATTTTTGCTAAAGGTCATATCAAGCATAATTATGTAGCTTTGAGCCGAGTTAGGTCTCTAGAGAGACTAATTCACACTAATATTATAAACTAAAAAGTATGAAATAAAAAAAAAAAATTAACGAAAAACAAAAAACCCGACTGCGTTAAAAATACACTAAAAAGAAAGAAACAAGCCCAGTAGTTTAGAATTCACTCATTCACACTCACAGTCGGGGCCCCTTGGGAAGATTTGATTGGTATAATTTGAATGGGCCCCGACTGTGAGTGTGAATGAGTGAATTCTAAACTACTGGGCTTGTTTCTTTCTTTTTAGTGTATTTTTAACGCAGTCGGGTTTTTTGTTTTTCGTTAATTTTATTTTTTACTAGTGTTTGCCCGCGGCTTCGCTTGCGTTATTTTAGAATTTGAGAAACAATACGGATCGTGTGGCGCCATCTAGAATATGAACGTAATTGTTTTCTCGGAAACAGCTTCTGTTATTCGGGATGTAAGATACCTTATATCCGTGTCTATACTCCTGACAACGTATATGCTAAATTTTGGGACGATCGATTCAGTAGGTAATAATGCGTGAAAAGGTAAAAAACAAACATAATTGCATTTTTATTATTAGTTTAGAATTAGATCAATAATGTTATATCTAGGTAGGTGCATAGTTTGCATATAGAAAACGTCCATATTTGAGCGACATTAATTTCAAAGAACAGTGTTTATTTAAACATTAGACTATAATTTTTGGGTCGATTTACAGTATCGCTGCAAATTGAACGTACAGACGCCAGCACATCAAGCTACCACAATCTGTCAAATTTCTTTAATAAAATTTCAACCATATCACAAGAGTAGAAGGTTAAGGTTTGAATGGTAAAATCTGACAGATTCGGGTAGGTTGACCTGCTGGCGTCTGTACGATAGCATTGCTCTTCTCCCTTTAGCATACCGCGTGATACCTAAAAAATAACTAATTATCTGACTCGATGAGTACAACTTGTCGTCGTTTAAAACAGAATCTATGCACTGGTTTGAGCACCAATTCAAAACATAAATAAACACAAATCATAGAAACCCTGATTTTTTTCTAACCTTTAAAATTCCACACCTCGAAACAATTACAATTAAAAAAAAATATCCAACTTACTACCTACAATTTAAATCGGTGTAGATTTATATCCTAGAGAAGTATTGAAAAAAAATAGTAATTATTTTAAATCGCGAATAATATTGAAACAAAAGTATACACATTTTTTTTAATTATTTAAAACTCTCAGGACAAATAAAAAAAAAAAACTCAAAAAGAGAAAAAAAAAACTGCGAGATTTGATCCAGAGACCCCTTGCACGAAAGTCAAGCAGGTTACCGACCGGACTGGCTAGTACGTTGACAGTGATTTTCAAATAGCGGTTCTTGTACAAATGTCAACAATGACTGAAAATCAACATATTATAAAATTGCTAATCCCCCAAGGAGAATAGCGTAATTATACATATCCTATTAATAGAACAGCAGTTTAAGGAATATTTGAGGAAAAATTGACTAAATAATATCCAGTGGTTTAGCTTTCAACTATCAACAAACATCCAAAAACAACAAAATTCAAAATTGCTTATCTCCCAGGAAAAATAGCGTAATAATACATAGCATATAAACAGAAGCATATTATTAGGAATATTTGAGGAAAATTTGATCGACAACTTTACAGTAGTTTCGGAGATAGATCAAATCAAAAAAACATAAAAAAATTCGAAAAAAAATAAAAGTTGATCTGGCATCAGACTCGATCCCTTATCTCGAAAAAAATAGAAAAAGAATGACATCTCTACGATTTTATTATATGTAAAGAAGATAAAGATAAAGATAAAGATAAAGATAAAGACTAATTGAAAACAAAAGATTTGCCTACAAGTTGTTTTTGATAATCTCACGTGAAACTATCAGGATAAAAGTCCTAAATTGTATTTCCAAGTCCATCGTGTGTCCGGGGTCGCGGGATTATTCCCTTACCGTGACCCCGGAACATAACAGGCTATTGAAGGACAACGTGGATTTTAGTCAGTACAAGTCTGACAGTCCCTCCCGCCCTGTCCGGGGTTGGAGGACACATTTGATGACTTTACCACGCAAAAAAAAAAAAGTCCATCTTGTGTAGTTGGTCTGTTTGTCAGAGTTCTTCTAAATCAGAAGAGTATTACAGGATAATCTTTTTATTGATTCAATTCAAGAAACTAGTGGTCGCTTAGTGGCCAAACTTCAACCATAATTGCAAATTCATTACAATTTTCCCACGTTTTCCCACATCACTTGTTTGTTTGTCGTTCCGGTTGGATTTTCGCAACTCAATTTTGAGGCACTTCCCGATGAGCAAGTTAAGCTTAAACAAGCTCTCCACTTTAACTGTGCCTTTCTTACTTCCTAAATCCACGTAATTTTTATAAAAAAAAACGGCACAATTTCTGTGGTTCACAAGGAAGTAACATAATTTTTGAGTATCGCAGACAGGTATTTAAAAGTTTCCACGGGATGTCCAACGAAAACGAGAGTTGAATAATTGTAGTGAAACAATGTAGGGTTGACAAGGTCCTTTGTAATGTACCTAAATACAATTTAACTTAGTGGTATATAACAAAGGGAGCATACCTCTAAACCTCTGAATAAAATTCCAGGAATATCCAAAATATTCAAAGCATAGCGATTCAGAGAGGAATACGAAAACTTTCGAATTTATATAATACTAATGTAAATAAGTCGTTTCCTAACTTCAATACGACCGTATGAATGTACAACTTTTAATTAGACGCCTCCACCAGTAAACAAATATTGATATTATTATTCAGTATTTCAACTGGGAGCAAAAGTGTAAGTGTGCTTTAGGTATCAAGTTAGTATTTATAAGTTTTTCAGGGTCTACGAATCAAGAAGTTTCATTTTAACACCCCGTCTTTATTCTCACAAAAAAGGCCTTATAGAATTGTTGACTCTTGATACAATCAATATTATTTTTCATCCCACCTATTCGAAAAGGACGACTTGGTTCGCCTTTATGTGCGCCCAAAAGTGGTGTTTTAGCGGTTTTCTATAGGAATCTTTTAGCGGGCAGTAATGAGTTTTTAATCCTCTTTAAAAGTTGGTTCACTGTATACCATTATACTGTCGCATGCCGGGAACTAAGCAAAGCGTTGGTAGATGCAGTCGACTTATTAATTACTTAACTTGTTACGCGATGCGCTCACTCGCCCACTCACTGGCTCAGTGCGGGGTTTACACTAAGCGAGTTTCAGTCAGTTGTGTTTGATCAAGGCGTTGTTGTTCATCGTTAATTAAGGAATACTTGCATTATACCTACGGACGACAGTTTTGATGAGGTTTCGGGAAGTAATGTGGATGGATGGATGGGGTAAAAGAGGAATCAAACGATGGATAGTTTGTGTGAAAGACGATATGGATTGGAACGGATTTCAAACTTATAAAGTGTAAAATTATTTTTTTCTTGAAGTCGGTGGCTTTGTTTTGTTTTTTATTCATTGGCCTTGATACCGACTTCCGAAAGAAATATTGTGTTGTTCAATTATTTCTATTGTTATGATTTCTGTTCGCAAGAAAATTTATTTTCCTCTTTTTTGTGTTTGTTATTTCTCTTAGTTATCTGTCTGTTTTAGTTCATATATTCAACAAAAATAGCCCAGGAGTTTTTGTATAATCATCAGCTTTGAAAATGCGCCATTTAAGTAATAAGCAATAATGGATCCATGCAAACGACGTCATGGTACGAGTATATTGCACGATTCTAACAAATACTATTAAGAAATCCGCATCAATATTGGTTCAGCCAAACGCAAGATAATCGCTGACAAATATACATATATTACGGTCAAAAATAAATATACGTGTCGAACTGATTTATTTTTTAGTGAGTTATTTCCCACGAAGAAATTTTTACGGCAAGGATAAAAACCTACTGTGTTTCCTTTGTAACCCCTAAAAATTCCCAAAAAAGTAAGGAGAAAATGGCCAATGAAAGTTAAACACAAGCCAAGCTCACTTTCACAGCCCGAATTTCAGAAAGGTTCTCTAATTACCATAATTACAGCTATTAGAGTGCAGTATTTTTTAAAGTCTGCGGCAACTTCAAAGGGAATGGGCGAACAAAGGCGCGCCGGATAATCTAGCGGTTTGTAGGTTTACTATTCATAGTAAGGACTTTACTATGGTTTTGTAAACGATGGTCGAGTCTCTAAAGAGAAAATCACAAGGTAAATAAGAGAATTAAGACATCAACTTACTGACTGTGCTCAATTTATAGCTAGAAAGCAGCAAAGGATAAAAAGAAATGGGTACCTACTAATACAACCTAATCATAGTTATTTTTTACAGTCTATGCTGAAATGTTTTTAATTGTGCTATGAATTTGACGATGTGTAACATCCTTAAACAGCGTTTGGGTTAAAATGTTTGAGTAATCGTCCAAA
Source organism: Agrotis segetum (assembly GCA_036375495.1). Classification (NCBI taxonomy): domain Eukaryota; kingdom Metazoa; phylum Arthropoda; class Insecta; order Lepidoptera; family Noctuidae; genus Agrotis; species Agrotis segetum. Next base: position 443,256 of record JAQSVV010000002.1, read on the forward strand.
GATTTCATATATGGTAACATTACCGCGAAAGATCTATCATTTATATTGTTGCATTTTCAAATAGTGGACATTCACTTATAATATAACAAAAATTAGAAGAACGATAAATATGTGGGTTTATCAAAGTAACTTCCACAAGCCGAGCTGCTTTACCCGTGTCAAGTTAAGCATTACATGTTGTAACACTTGCAGTACTGTCCACATATAGAATTCACGTTACATTACACGGTGGATTACATTACGCGTTACACCAATCTGGATCCGGCTTAAGGACGTACAACGAATCGTCGATCCTCAGGCGCCTTTTTGTTCGTTAAAAAACTGACAATAGGTAGAACAAAGCCGAGCGCTAACCGAATGCTCGAAGCTCGCTCGTTTGAGGCTCGTAATTCGGTCCACACTACACGATTTTGTGTTCGTGTCGTGTCTTAGACGTCTTAGTCCTATTATCGTATCTCTAGACCCGTGTAAAGACAATGTTATATGAAGGGACTTGTAGTTACATAGATCGATGCTACATAACATCCCTTTGACAAAGCTATGTTACTAGGATACCATGTCAGGTATTTACTACGAATCTCAGGGATAAAATACTATAGACTACAGTCACGATCTAGTTCAGTGTGTCCAGTAGACAATTGAAGTCTTCTATTGTTCAGGGGTCATTATTGAAGACCATCAAAGAGCTTCGTTTGGGTTACTGTTACTCACTGTTACTGCTAGCCTACATCATCCCACTGCTGGGCAAAGGCCTCTCCCCATGACTTCCAGTTTTCACGATCCAGGGCCAAAGTGGACCACCGGTCATCGGTCTCAAGCTCGTCCCGCCATCTTCTACGAGGTCTGTCGCGACGCCTTCTGGCTGTGTCAGGGCTTGAGTGGTTATTTTGGCCCACAGCTCATTGGGCATGCGGAAGACATGACCGGCACCAGCCCATTTCAGTGCAGCGACGTTTTGACCAACGTCAGCAATTTGTGTTTTGGAGCGTAGTGTGGTGTTGCGTACGCAGTCTGATAGTTTGACGCCTAGAATACTAGGCTCCATTGCATCTGCATTCTAATAGGGAGAGGATGAAAGAAGACACTATATTTTATTGACATAAATTACTCGTATTATTTTACGGAGTAGAAAATGTTTTTGAAGGAACAGGTTGGCATTTTTTGAAAGCACCTAAGGAGTCATTGTATAAGCATTAGCTTGTCTTGAGAAGAATGGCAACATTTTACACTCAAAAGCATTTTGTTGCTTTTTCTTTAATTTGAGATGGGCTTTCTCTTGACTCTAATCTACGTTAGATGTGACAGAGACCTGGTGGCCTACCATGACCTATTAACGTGATTCAGTTTAGGCTGTGGGAAAGAAGAGCTACGTAACTGGCACCTTATCTATTCCACCAACGGCTCCTGTCAACATTTTTCCCAATTATGAAGGAAGAGTTCTTAGTTCGAATTAGTGGAGAGTACCTATGCATGAAAAAAAGGAAACATATTTTCTGATTTAGTGTAAAAAGTTCAGTTGCTCTTAGAAATCATGGAAAATATGCAAATAAAATATTATATTACTCTGTAAATTAAATTCTACATGTAGTGTGTTTGCGCTGCACTGGCGGAGATTTTAATATTTCTAGTTTGTTTGCTCTGTGGCTGACGGTTCTGAAGGCTTCCTGGAAGGTTGCACACATGGAGGATACTGTTCCATGACTAATTTTTATTTCTTTAAGCTAAAAGCTATTTGTTAGGGGCTGCCTCCACGAGCGAGAGAATCGCGACGAGTCCGCCCTTATATCGTCGGATAATCTCCACGAACGAGCGATAATAATTCCGCCGCGTATCGTCGCGAGTCGTTACGGTATCGCGGCGATTCCGCGGCGACTCGTAACGGTATCGCCGCGTTTCTTGACGTAACGTTGCCAAAGTAGGGATTCAGTTACTCTGCCAACTGAACATCATAAAGGGCAGGTCTCTCTCTCACTTCAAGTATAAACTTTTCAATGTCAAACATTGTACTTAAAAAGCTTCTAGAAACGTCTTCGCTTAAGGTGATGGGTCAATAAAAATACGCTTTTTATTTTTTACTTTTCTTCGTACGTATATGGACTACAGATCTTAAAACTTGGAATATAGTAATTGACTATATGATATAAATTCTCACAAAGTTGAAAACACGATTCATTGAAATTTTCTCGATACAAAAAAAATGCAAAGTTAGGTCTATATTTTTTCTTTTTTGGACTTTATGGCATAACTACTATGAGTTATGGAAAAGATGTTACTTTAAATTGTAGAGAATACCACTATCTAAATTCTGTAAAGACAGTTTTTCAATTAATAACAATTTTAATTCATAAAAAGACGTCAATATGTTTGGGCACATACGCCGTTTTATTCTGAGCACACATTCACTATCGTCCTCTCATCTTTTGCCTTTTACAAGTAGTGTCATCACTTTCGTTCCTTGACGAATCAGTCAGCCAGCGTGGCTCTTACAGGCTAGACCTGTGACACTTTTTTTCAGACCGCGGCTGTCAGATTTTCGTAATAATAAAATTGGTAATGGATAAAAAGATCGAGAAAATACAAACGAATGATACGTAGGCTTATAGATTATTCAAAACTATGTTTCGATGTGTTCAATGGGACGTGATTGTAAACGGACATGACTGTAAATAAGTCACGTGAACTTTCTTTTTTGAATAACAAATTATTTTCATTAATATTAATCAAGAATAAAATAAACCAAACTTACTGAAAATCATCGCAGGAAATTCCTGACGACCCTTACAGAGCAAACAAGGGAAATGTTAGAATACGTATGATTCTATACATTACGAATTGTTCCTATCAATATAATAAATTACTCACAGTGATATTATATCAATGCTATCGTGATATCGTACTATTGTTGTCGGATTGTTCCTCTGTGTCCATCCCCCTCCCATCTAATATTTATGCATCTAAATACAATTTCACATGAACTAATGATAAATGCTCTGATTTGCAGTCAACAATTTGAGTATGTAACTGAAAACAACTTCTAATCGTATCAAACTGCGATATAGGATAAGAAGCACTTCACTTTCATTATTATTTATTTAGTTTCGTCACAGATTTTAACAATTTCGAAGAAACAGGAATAAAATAAATTAAATGAAAACTGCTGTTGTCATTTTGAATACTTCAAAATTACTTGTCAACTACAAATAAGGCATAGCACCCACCACCCTGAGGCGCAATGTTGAACCGACCATTTGGGCGTTTAAAACCGGTTTTTTGAACCAATTCCAAATGGTCCACATTGCATGATTTAAATATCGCCTATAGTATAATGCTGCGACTATGATGAAAAATCGGTGGTCATTGCTGTCTCACCGCGTGTTCGGTACAAATTGCTTCTCGCTCTATTGATTGCTTTGGAGTATAAAAGATCAGTACTGGGCTCATGCTTTTGGAGTCGATAGATAATATCTCTAAAGGTTTCATTTATCAGAAAAGTGATATTAAAACCTTGTCCCAAAAAAATACTGTGGATAAGATATTATAGAATGAAGATTTATTTATAAAGAGGTTCTGACATTAAACTGTTCTACTATACCTGTACCTCATATGAGTAAAAAACTACTAAATCCACGCCGCTGCTCGACTAATGTCCATTTTACGCGGCGCTTGTGTCTGTCATTACATCGAAATGCATCAAAAATTAATACAAACACCAGATGGTGGAGGACAGGGCGTCAAGCATCCTTAGCTTTCCACTCTCGAACATATAAAGATATCACGCAACCAGCTTTGTGAACGCACGATAGTAAAAGGAGCGTGTGTTTGGGGCTTTATTTAGCGTGTTAAAATAATCGAATGAGTCCTCCTACCCAGAGCAGGGCGGGAGGGACTGTCAGACTCGGAATACTTACTAAAATCTACGATTTATTTCAATAGCCTTTTACGTTCTGGGGTCACGGTATTGTATTCGTTTGTCCGCGACCCAGGTAGACCCTCTAAGGGGGAGCCCCGTTATTGTGCTGCCACATTTTCCGCCGCGCGTGGAACACAACGCACACGCCCATACCCGTGCGCGCGTGTGTTTGGGGCTTAACGATAATTGGGTATTGTCACTTTCGTAAGGTATGCCAATTATCATTAATTTTCTACCAAAATAGTAGTTTTGTTCGTAATCTCGGGACATCAAAATGTTATAAAATAAATTTAAGACTGTGAATGATAAAAATATTCACAAAATATTAATCCACATCAATAAAGATTTCTATCATTTTGTTTTGGTAAATGTTTCGACATCCTTATATTAAAATATTTCTACTAGAGTAATACATGTATTTTGCGTAAAGGGAACACTTTATGAAATGTCGAAGTTGACGAAATGAAATACATAAAACTTTGGATTGCGTTAATTTTGCGATACAGGCGCCTGCTGGTGGCGGTGCGTGGCAACTTTTCCGACTCATCAAACGATGCTTTCGCTTTGCCGTACGCCGTTAACGAGAGGCAATGCTGAAATGACGCTGCGTTTGACAGCGCGCCCGCCGCGCGCTCGTCGCGAGAGCGCCGCGAGCGCGCGGCGGTCGCGTTGCTAGTCGCGGCGGGCTAGCGATGATGTAATGACGTTTTGCGCGCTCGTTGCCACTCGTCGCATCGCGGCGATAATATCGCCGTGTGGAGACGGTTCCATAGAGAGTGTATAGAAAAACGTGGCACGGCGATAATATCGCCGCGATTCTCTCGCTCGTGGAGGCAGCCCCATAGAATCCTTTGGAAATACTTTACTTATATTATAAAGTGGTAAACTTTGACAGTCTTACTACAAAAACTTTTATTAAACATCTGTTGAACACTTGTCTAAAAAAAATGTGACTGCAAAATGGACCTTATTTCAACGTCATAATCTGAAATTTTTTTAGACAAGTGTTCAACAGACGCTTAAAAGTTTTTGTGGTACCACAGACAATGAAGCTCTAGCTAATATTCTATATAATCTGTATAGAATCTAAATGTATAAATGCGAGCGCTCGAACCCAGGGCAGGTCGAATCCGTCAAACTGACCTCACAAAACATTAACACAGAAGAATGTTTTATTGTAGGTTAACAATAAAAAGTTAACAAAAGTGATCCTTATTTTTAAATCCACAGTTTCGAGTCGAAATTGCAGCCGGCGCCATCACACTGAAAACAGAATTATTTTTGTATTTATTTCCAACCGGTAGAGGATAAACGTTATTTGGATAGCTGCGTATGTCTGTTATGTAATTTCCTATATAAATAGGGTGTCTCTGAAAGTGTGGTTCAAACTGAACAGGGGCATGAAAGAGTTAATTTCCAATCTTTTTTGGAGGCTGTCCTCTCTCTCTCGCGTCCCGCCTCCTCTTTGGCTAATAATGCCGGGCGCAAGAGGTCGCCGCCTATCGCCCAAGCAGGGAAGACCTGCCGTATGCTCCACCGTGTCCTCCGGGCGATCCTCGCAGTGCTTGACACCCAGGCATTTCTTGCTTCCCTTTCCGACTCAGAAAACTTCCGTGTCAGGTGAGGACCTGCGTCAAGCGGAGGGTGAGAACGCCATCAGGCCTATCCAGCCGCTCCCAAAGAGGAGTCTTACCGCCGCCGCTATTGAGGCGTGCCCAGTATTAGATATAGGTGTTTTAATATTTTGCTTAGGTTTTAGTTTAATACTTACAAATGAATGGCAGTTAAATCCGATACACTGGAATAAATAAACAAGCATGATTTGTTACAAAATACTACTACTATTATAAAGGCGAAAGTTTGTAAGTATGGATGTATGGATGTTTGTTACTCTTTCACGCAAAAACCACTGAACGGATTTGGCTAAAATTTGGTACACACATAGTTTATAATCTGGATTAACACATAGGATAGTTTTTATCCCGATTTTATGTTCCCGTGGGATAACTTTTGAGTAGTAGCGGGTGAAGCCGCTGGCAACAGCTAGTTATGATCTAAATAGAAAAATCAAAACGAAGTGCAGTCCTATTTGTTTCAGTACAGATTTTAAAACTCTCTTTAATATATTAAAATTACAAAGCAAGCAATATTGGTAAGTCCAAGTTCAGGGGTATAAAAATGTAATTATCTTCAACACAGTCGTAATATCAAATTAGAATTGTATAAACTCTGCGTTCGATTGCATTAATATTTGTCACAGTCGCTAAAAATGAAAAAAATAAAATAAAATTTTAAATTGGATTTAAGTAATCAATCCATCCAATCCATGAAATCTATTCCTTGCTATGGCAATTCTTATTATAACTTGGAATAGTTTTTTTTTTTAACTTTGCCCCTTTCTTTCTCCCGTGTCGTGGGTGTATTACAAAGATCGAAACTCACCTGCACTACCAGCCACCTATAGGCCATACAAATATTTATTCCGGGCGGGAATCGAACCCGGGATACGCTGCGCAACAGTCCGATCGCTCAGTCTTTGCGCCAACCGTACCGACAGTAGATTTCATATTATTTATCTAGGCGTCGCCGTCACTTTATAATAATTGATCTTTCCCATATATGAACGATCACGGGCACGCCGCAATTGCGGCGGTAAGACCCCTCTTTAAGGAGTGGCTGGAGAGAAGTCATGGCGTCCTTACCTTCCGCCTGACGCAGGTCCTCACCGGGCACGGGTGCTTTGGGAGGTACCTGTGTCTAATGCGGAAGGAGGAAACGTCTGGGTGTCACCACTGCGAAGATCGCCCGGAGGACACGGTGGAGCATACGGTGCAGGACTGCCCAGCTTGGGCAGTGCACCGACGTGTCCTCACGGCTGCGATAGGCGGAGACCTCTCGCGCCCGGCATTGGTTGCGACCATGCTGCGGGGCGAGACGGAGTGGGAAGCGGTCGCCTCCTTCTGCGAAGCAGTAATGCTCGCGAAGGAGGAGGCGCGCCGCGAGCGAGAGAGGACAGAGTCCTCCCTCCACCCCAACCGCGGTGTAGGACGCCCACGGCGACGGACGTCGCGAGACGATCTCCGGCCACCGTAGGCGCGGGCATGCGGGCAGCGAGTAAAGGGCAACTCGCTGCCCGACCAAGGACCATGCCCAGGTCGACGGCGCGTTGTGTCCCACGCGCGCCTCAAAGAGCGTCAGCATAATGACGGGGCCCCCCTCTCAGAGGGCCAAAGCCTGCCGGGGTCGGGGGATTATTCCCTTACCGTAACCCCGGAACATAACAGGCTATGAAGGACACCGTGGATTTTAGTCAGTAGAAGTCTGACAGTCCCTCCCGCCCTGCCCGGGCTTGGAGGACTCATTTGATGATTTTACCACGCTAAAAAAAATATATACCTATATGAACGATCAGCTTATACTAATTTTGCTTGGCTACACAATCATGTAGCCGTGAGTAGATCATAATGATGGTCAAAATTGGTTTTGACAAAGTCTTTTACAGGTCAAAAGACACTATTTTTAAACTAGACGAGGTGGGTGTTTCGGTCCTGACTACTCTGAGAAGAAACATCCGAAACAAACTCAGAGATCACAGTCTCTTTTAAAGTCCAGATAATGATGGTAAAGTTAAATGAGAACCATGCAGGTGTCTGAGGTGGTCTTTGACGTTAGCTAACTTACCAACGCGCGGCAGTTGTTACCCGTACACTGAAAAAAAATCCTTTACATAATTTACATACTTTTGTTCAATATATTGCAGAGCAGAGGTGGCCCAGTGGTATCGGCCCCGACTTACGAGTTGTAGGTCGTGGGTTCGAATCCAGGCAGACGCATTACTTTGAGTAATTTATTTCATCACCACTGCTCTCAAAACGGTGAAGGAAAACATCGTAAGGACACCGGCATGTTCTAGAACCATAAATTCGAAGACATGTGACATCCACCAACCCGCACTGGGCCCGCGTGGTGGATTATGGCCCACCCCCTCTCTCACAGAGAGGAAGTCTGTGTCCCAGCGGTGGGAACATTAATAGGCTGATGATGTTCAATATATTTGGCAATCACTTTTACAAAAAATACTTTACAGGCCTATTATCAGGAAATGCCTCAGTTATAAAAAAATGTGTTGGTGTGTTTGTGTTGGTGTAGTGATCGAGGCGATGGTTGGATAAGAGGTTTTCGGTTCGATTTTACCCAGACACGCTATTATTGTATTTTTCAAAGAAAATTCTTAGTAGTAGCACGGAGAAAGACACGTTAGAATAGTTTTGGCGCGATTGGTCCAATGTTCTAAAAAAGGTCTAATTCGCAGTTGTTCCAATTCGAAGAGCAGTTATATTCGCTGGATTGTTTCTGAGGGTGCTTGTAAACGGTGCATGTAACCCGCGCAAGTGCCTTAACATGCTCAAGCTACATGCGCCGTGTACACGCACCCCGCGGGTAGCTTGATCAAGTAGTATGCCCATGTTACTCGCGCGGGTTATCCGCAAACCCGCAACGTTACTTGCGCAAGTTACTTGCGCCGTGTACCAGCACCCCGGGGGTAACTTGATCAAGTAGTTTGCGCATGTTACTCGCGCGGGTAACACGCATCTTTACTTGCGCGGGTTACATGCGCCATGTACCCTTTATTACTTCAGGTGGCCTAACATGCTGTCTTAAAGCGTGAGTAGTTTCGCTCAAAGAACGAGATGGCGATAGACGACTTGTATAGCTCTGCCTCTTTCCCACAGCCTAACTACTCACGCTGACTGACTGATGACGTCGACGGCTACAACGACGCATGAAATTGTTATCTTGGGGTGCTTATACACGGCGTATGTAACCCACGCAAGTGCCTCAACATGCTCAAGCCACATGCGCCGTGTACAAGCACCCTTGGATAGATATACAAGCAAGATATTTCTACTGCTCCCTGGTAACCTGTTTTTATGAAAATTTTCACATTGAGTAAAATAGATGTGAAGAACGGTGTCAATCAAGAAAACGTGACGTGCTCCGTAAAAAAATAAAGAAAATTCTTGTTATCATTCAGAGTCTTTTACATATCTTTTTATTAAGGATCCGTACCCAAAGAGTAAAACGGGGCCTTATTATTTAGACTCTGCTGTCCGTTTGTTTGTCTGTCTGTGCGTCTGTCAGCAGACTATATGTAGAATCGTGATAGACATTTGCAAACTTAAACATCTGTTGAACACTTGTCTAAAAAAGTGTGACTGCAAAACCGACCTTATTTCAACGTCATAATCTGACTTTTTTTTAGAGAAGTGTTCAACACACTTTTAAAAGATTTGTCAATTTTTTTCAGAATTGTGTTGTATTTATGTTGAAGCTATAATAAAATGAAAACACAAAATAAAGTAAATATAGGAAGCTCCTATACAACGAATGCATTTTTTGCCGTTTTTGAAGATAGTGGTACGGAAATCTTCATGCGTAATTCTGACTCGCACTTGGCAAGTTTTTATTGTTCTTGTCATAGGCTGTCTGGATATTTATTCACGAATGTGAGATGTATGTACATTTGTACAGTGTCACATGGATTTCATTGGATGACAAGTATTTATATTGCGTCCCGAGGCTACGGCGTAGCTGACAAGGCGTAGCACTGGCTACGCGTGCTACGAATTCGTAGCATCTTTACAAACGAAGTAATAAAAACCATTGACGAATACGATTTAATAAATTTTGACTCAAGAAATTTTGTAATAATGCCGTTGATGTGACAGAGTTCTATACAAAACTTATTTAATTGAAAGTACATTTATAACTTATCTTTTTTAAATTTTTAAATATTAAACGCATTAACGCATGCGTACCGAATTTCAAAGATTTTCATTGGAAAGAAAAATTCAATCCGCGGACAGGATTCGAACCTGCGGCCTTCGGATTCAGTCGCGGCAGGTAAGATCCTCAGTAGCTCGGTTGGAAATGAGCGATGGATGTACTGAATCCGAAGGCCGTAGGTTCGAATCCTGTCCGCGGATTGAATTTTTCTTTCCGATGAAAATCTTATCTTTTCTATTTACCGAGAATGGGACGAAGTGCGATTGGGACCTATTGATAAGGGACCAATTGACAATGAGACCTATTGTAAATAGGACGGAACGAGAATGGACCCCAATGTAAATGAGACCATGTGCAGGGCCACTTGCAAATTAAACAAAACGCAACTGGGACCTCTTGCAAAAGGGACTTAGTGCAACTGGGACCACTTGCAAAAGAGACTTAGTGCAACTGGGACCACTTGCAAGAGACTTAGTACAACTGGGACCACTTGCTCATGTGACCAAGCGCAAGTGGGACTACATGCAATCGGGAACAAGTGCAATCGGGACCTCTTAGATTGTGGGACGTTGAAAATTACACCACTTGCAAGTGGAAACAAGTTGACACTTGCAAGTGCAACTGGGACATCTAGCAAATGGTACCAAGTAAAAAGAACTGGGACCAATTGCAACTGCGAATATGGCAAATGGGACCACTAGCAAGTAGAACCAAGTTTAACTGGGACCACTTGCAAATGTAACCAAATGTAACCTGACTGTTCACTCTTGACTTGAAGAGTATTGGCAAACCGCTTTGTACGTACTGGAGGGATATCCACCATGTGACACGGCGTGACACACGACGCCGACTCTTCGTGTGAATTAGTTTTAGTTTTATTTTCATATTGTTTATTATTGTATTAGTTAAGTCATGTTGTATTGTATTATAGCATTTTATATGATATGGGCCTTGAAGCCTGAATTAAATAAATAATATCGATGGCGCATTGCCGTACGTCTTGTAGTCCGATGTTGGACAGAGCCAGGCGGAATCAAGTTGTGCAGTTCCATCGCACACTCTCGATAAAAAATCGACAGGCTGGCAGCACGGCGTCCATGTTCAAGGCTCTAGAGCTTTAATAATAATAATAATAATAATAAGCCCCCTAAACAACCACACGTCCTGATTGACCATCTAATCACGTGGGGGGCGGACACACGAATGAGAAATTACTGGCGTGGCTAACGTGGCTCTGGAAACCCATAAATAAAATGGAGACTCGTTCTAAAAGTAAACGTATAGGGCCGCTGCCCGGGGGCGATCGCCGGGGCGCACCTGGAGCTGACGCTGGGTGTCACAGCATGCGATCCGTCAGCGGTGAGGAGTTGAGCAGGCGGGCTCCCACCGATAAAGATACTACAGCCGAACTCATTGACGATGGTGACAGACTGACGGACAGGACAGACACCCCTGTAGAACCGTATAGTCCAAGCACAGTATCATACACACCCTCGAGGCCATCATCACCATCCATACCATCGTCACCTATTCCATCACCCCCTATAACTAGTTTAAATACAGTTCCACCTACTCCGACTTTGAGTGCTGCGCGGGAGGTATCTACCTTCTTACCCGCGTCCACCAAGGCTGGAAAAACAAGAGTTCGAATGAAATGGAGTAAAGAAGTAAATCTATTTATCATGAGAACTTATCTATACATTACTAAATTAGAGACCGATATGACCACATACAGACAACAATTACACGCACATTTCACTCGACAATACCCAGAAATAACTGTTTCAGAACAAAGAATCTCAGACCAAAGAAGAACCATAGTTAGGAATAAACTTCTATCCCAAGAAGTAATAGATCAATTAAAAGAAGAAGTACGTAACCAATTAGTTCAAGAAGAAACGACTAATAATTATGTAGAAATGAATAATAGCATACAAGACACTAATGAAAATAATCATCAAGTACAACCACAATCGCTCAGTCACACACAATCTCAACCATACACTTATTCACAGACAAGCACACAAATAACACACACATCCACACAAACCGAATCCGTTATCCTAACGCTAGAAAATGATATTGAGACCATAGTTGTTCCAGATCAACACATAACAACAGATACATTTATTCAAGAAATCAATGAGAAATTTAGAACAACAATAACCTTATATTCTGGGATGAACCCTGCAGCGCGACCAAGTTTACCAAAACTTAAATACACACCTAATTTATTTCGTTTGGTCAATTTATTTAACGAAAATATACTCCCACAATATATATCTGATGACGCACAACTCATAGACATTCATTTACTCATATACTGCACAGCAGTAGTAATATGTGAAGAACTCAACTTTAAAATCACAGACCATGAAAGACCTACAAGAAATAGACAAAACACGAATCCAGCATGGCAACAGAGGTTAGAAAAAGACATTGAAAAATTAAGGGCAAACATAGGCAGACTCACTCAATATATTAGCGGTTGTAGATCTAATAAGTTAATAAAAAAAGTAGAGGAAATATTTAGGAATTATTCCACGCACACACCAGACACGAAAAGAGTAACACAAGACCAGAAGAATTTTTAGACACCTTAAAACAAAAACTAGCACTCAAAGTTCATAGACTCAAAAGGTACAAAAAAGCACTACAGCGCAAAAATGATAACGCCATTTTTGCCAAAAACGAAAAAATGTTTTATAGAAAATTACACAAACCACAAACAGACACAATTGATAATCATAACACACATACATCTAACCTTCCTACAAAAGAACAATTAGAAGCATATTGGGCGAGTATTTGGGAAGAACAAAAACAACACAACGAGAAAGCATCTTGGATAGCTGAAGAAGAAGCAAAATGGAGAGATATTGACGAGATGGAATTCGAAGAGATAACAGAGTCAGACATTACACTAATTACAGCTAGATTACATAATTGGAAATCACCTGGTATAGACAAAATTCATAATTTTTGGTACAAAAAATTAACATCTCTACACAAACCTTTAGCAAGAAGTTTAACAGATATAATAACAGGAAAACAGAACACTCCCGAATTTATTGCAACAGGAATCACTTACATGTTACCTAAAACAAAAAACTCACCTCAGCCTTCCCAATACCGACCAATTACATGCCTACCCACAATTTATAAAATATTGACATCTGCAATCACAAAGAAAATTCAGTTGCACATTGAACACCACAACATAATAGCAGAAGAACAGAAGGGTTGTAGACAGGGCCACATGGGATGTAAAGAACAGTTAATAATTGATTCCACTATTCATAAACACGCCACCTCTAAAAATAGAAATTTACATTGTACCTATATTGATTATAAAAAAGCTTTTGATAGTGTTCCTCATTCATGGTTATTAAAAATATTAGACATTTATAGGATAAACCCGAAAATAGTCGATTTCTTACGCCACATAATGTTAAAATGGAAAACAACATTACAAATAAACTGTAACCAAAATATTGTCACCACGCGACAAATCTCAATCACAAAAGGCATCTACCAAGGTGACTCCCTGAGCCCACTGTGGTTCTGTCTCGCCTTAAACCCCCTGTCTCATTTGCTGCAGGGCTGCGGGGCTGGATATTGCCTCAAACATAATACAGACGAAACAACAATATCGCATCTTATCTATATGGACGACATCAAATTATATGCAAAAACAGAAAAGGATATGAAGAAATTGATAGATATAACAACAGTATTCAGTAACGATATTAATATGCAGTTTGGTTTAGATAAATGTAAAACACTTCACATTGTAAGAGGCAAAATAAGGCCCGGCGACTATATAGTAAATGAAACGGAAGCTATTACAGCAATGGAACCGACTGACCTATACAAATATTTAGGGTACGTCCAACTTAAAGGTCTTGACCACGTACGAATTAAAAATTCCCTTATTACGGAATACAAGAGAAGACTTAACGCCGTTTGTAAAACCCAACTCTCAAGTAAACATCTCATCAAAGCTATTAACACCTATGCTATCCCCATATTAACGTACTCATTCGGAGTTATAAAATGGTCCAAAACTGACGCAGAACAACTTGAGCGAACTACACGTACAACACTCACGAAACACAACAACCTACACCCTAAATCTGCCATAGAGAGACTAACGATAAAAAGAGAACATGGAGGGAGAGGCCTAATAGATATCCAGCACCTATGGCGGAAACAAGTTAGTCGATTAAAATCATTCTTCCATTCAAAATCCCATACTAGCAATATTCATAAAGCCATCGTAACGAATGACATAAACTACACTCCACTTAACCTAAGCAATCAGATTGAATCCCAAAACACCACTAGTGAAAATCCACAAACACAAAAAATTGACGACTGGAAGAAGAAAGTACTCCACGGTCGGCACCCCCATGACTTAGAACAATCCCATATAAATAAGTTAGCTTCAAATAAGTGGCTGAAAATAGGCAACTTATTCCCAGAAACAGAAGGATTTATAATAGCTATTCAGGACCAGATCATTAACACAAAAAATTACAGGAAATTTATAATCAAAGATCCCACAGTAAACAATGACAAATGTCGTAAATGCCACGCACATCCAGAAACCATCCAACACATTACAGGTGCATGCACAACTCTGACCCAGACCGACTACACTCACAGGCACAACCAGGTGGCCAATATCATTCACCAAAAACTTGCACTCAAACACACACTCATACAAGATACTAACACGCCGTACTACAATTACACACCAAAACCTACTCTAGAAAACACAACACATAAACTTTTTTACGACCGCGGCATTCTCACCGATAGGACAATCCACTATAACCGACCAGATATAATTCTACAAGATAAAATAAATAATATTACTTACCTGATAGACATTGCAGTCCCCAACACACACAACTTGCAGAAGACGATCACTGAAAAAATTAGTAAGTACGCAGAACTTAAAGATGAAGTGAGTAGAATCTGGCGACAAGAAAAAGTATATGTAGTTCCTATAGTCCTCTCCACAACAGGCGTCATCCCAAATCATCTCCTCCATAGCTTAAAATTATTACAACTAAAAGAAACTCTATACATTACACTTCAAAAAGCAGCTATATTAAATACATGCAGAATAGTTCGGAAATTCATGCAAATAGAAGAAAACGAAATAGGACCTCATCAAATCACATAAACACACACCACACGCTGCATTTCCTTTGGCTCCGGCCCGGAAATGTAGCTGAAATCCAGCCTAAGAGCTGAGCAGTGTAAACACTTACCGTAAATAATAATAATAATTTATTAACAGTAGAGTGGTTACAATTGATCTATCCTATTTAGAAACAGTATACAAAATTATGTTTTTCTTTTAAAAGATAGAGTAAACGGCGATGTCTGTACTAGTATTAACTGTGTGACAGACATCGGCGCATTCCTCTTACAGATTTAACATCTATAACATAATTATCTAGTAATAACATATGCACAATATAGTATAACAAGACACAAAGCAATCAGATAAATGATTTTGATGCAAAACATTTTTAATCAAAACTGGCTAAAAAAATTAATTAAATTAGATTAAAATTAAATATAATTTGAATTTAACATTTCTAAATTTGGTATAACATTATTATATTTATTGAGTTGATAATAAATAATTTAAGATTAAAGATTAGAGAGGCATGCATGGAAATACTTATGTGGAAGTGAAATTATGTGTAGGTGTATGAGTTGTGGGATTTGAAACTAAGTGTGTGACAATCAGTAAATATATTTATATATTTCTTGCGAAAAATCTTTCAGTCTCGTCGTATGTTAGACCCTGAAGATATTCACTTACATATTTCTTGCATTTGTATTTTGGAAGAGAATATATTTTGCAGATTTTATTGAGAGCATTATAAAGACGACTACTCATGTTCGGAAAGTGACGGCTTGCTAGAGCAGTATTAGCTTTGACAGAAGGGCAAACCATATCCTTACGTCGTTTATGCGTGAAAAGCTCAGGATCATAAGTTAATGAGGAATGTGCACGTAGGACTATATGGAGTGCACAAAGTTGCCTGACGGTAAGCACAGACATGTCTCTGTATAGTTGGATAGTTGGGTAACGATAGGGTTTATAAAGCATTACCTTCAAAACCGCCCTCTGCGCCCTCTCAAGTCGAAGCATTAAAGTTTTATGTGTTCCGCCCCAAACCGGGATGCAATAAGTTAAAATTGACTGCACTAGAGCAAAGTAAATGGTTTTTAGCAATGGGGCAGAAACCACGGCTCTAAGCTTTTTCATTGGAAACATAAGCTTACGTACACGTGATACCGTAACGTCTACGTGTTTGTTCCAGCTTAGAGTGCAATCAATGTGCACACCTAGATATTTAACGCAAGACGTTCTATGAATTGCAGGACAGTCGCAGGTATTAAGCGCTGGATGGGAGCATCTGTGAGCCTTTATGGGCGGAATGTTCGGCTGCGTAGAAGAGTTCGCAGAGAACGCAACATAATGTGTTTTAGCAATATTCAGAGTAAGCAGATTACAGGAGAGCCAATCCATCACAACACCAAGCGCGTTCTCAGCCGAACGGTGCGCAGATGCCCAAGTATCACCACTAATAATAAGTGCTGTGTCATCCGCATAAACCAGAATCCTGCAGTCAGGTATAGAAAGCTGGCATAGCCTGTTTACATACACAAGGAAGAGAGTAGGGCCTAACACACTGCCCTGAGGAACTCCGAAAAACAGGTTTTCTTCATTGCTAGTGTGGCTCTCAACCTTGACCCGTTGGCTACGATCAGAGAGATAGTCACAAAAAATTTTTAGAGCTGTATCTCTTATTCCCAGTGACTCTAACCCTTTCACAAGAATGGAGGTTGAGACCGTGTCGAATGCTTTGGCCAAATCTAAAAAGATAACTATCGTTTTCTTCTTTCTATCAATATTGTTTACGATTTGATTTGATAGCTCAAGCACAGCATCTTCTGTTGATTTTCCTTTCCTGAAGCCGTATTGGTTAGGAGCAATCGCATCAATTTGGTCTAAATACTTAAGAAGTCTCTTATTTAAGATCTTCTCAAGGATCTTGGAAAGGGTTGTAAGAACAGATATAGGCCTATAGCTCTCAACACGATCCCCCTCCCCACCCTTAAAAATCGGTGTGACTAAAGCTTTTTTAAAAGACTTTGGGAAAACTCCATGGGTTAAGCACAAGTTGCATACATGAGTGATGGATGGGATAAGGACGTGCTTGGCAGCTTTAATAACTGAGGCAGGTATGCCATCGTATCCAACGGCACAGTTAGGCTTTAGCTCTGAGATTATGTTGTTCACCTCATCAGAGTCAGTTTCGAGCAAAACCATTGAGTTGCCTTGTGGGTTGGGCGTTGAATTAAACACAAACCCATCGCTGGTGGCAAATTGATTTTGCTGTATTTTTTTAGCAAGATTACTTCCGACATTTGCGAAGTAATTGTTTATGGCGTCGACAGAAGAGTCAGGATCATTTCGGACTTTTAGAAGATCTCTCGATTTGCTTGACTTGGTGGAACTTTTGTAAGTGATGGTCTTTATTATATCCCAAGTCGCTTTGGGATCACCGCTAGCTCTCTGAAGTTGTTGCTGTTCGTAATTGCACTTAATAGTCTTGAGCAAGTTGTTGCAGTAGTTACGATACCTTGTATACGTAAGCCTAACTATGGGATTTTCGGGATCCTGCTTTGATTTCAAATGCAACTTGTCTCGATTACGTATGCACCTCAAGAGGCCAGGGGTGATCCAAGGCTTAATAATACGCTTCTTATGCGCCACTCTCCTTAACTTGATATTTTCATTGACGGAGTCAGTCAAAATGGAGATTAGAAGATCGGCACTCTGATTGGGGTCTGTGCTTTTTAAAATATTAGAGAAGTCCGATCCTTCCAAAGAACTTATGACACCAGGAAGATTTATTTGGCGGAACACACATTTAGGTTTCTCTATTAAATTGACAGTCTCAAGACAAAACAAAACAGGCTTATGGTCGGTAAAGAAAGAGTCCAAAACTAGTACTGTTGACTGTTTGTTTGATTTTAAGAATACATGGTCAAGGCAGTTATCCATACGTGTTGGGAACACGTGGGAAGGCAGGAGGCCATGAAATGCCATTACATTTAAGTACTCCTCTGAGTTGGAGTCACTATTTCCTGGACTAATATTAATGTTCAGATCTCCAATGACTGCAATCGTTTTAACTGATGTAAGGGAACTCAGTGTATCGTTCAGAGAGCTAATGAATTTTTCAATATTTCTGATTGAGGGTGATCGGTAGAATGCAATTATCACTGTGTCTGGGTCTACCCTCAAAATCAGACAGTTTGCATCCTGAAACACGGGCTCGGCAACGCTACAATCTAACCCCGAACGAATGTAAATCAAAACACCGTCATTCTGGTTTGTAAAGGCGGATTTTGCAGAGTAAAAGCCATCTAAAATAGGAATGTCGGTAACTTTACTCAACCAGCACTCTGAGAGAATAACAATATCACACTTAACATCCATTGAGTGAATAAGAACATTTAGACCATCAAAGTTACGGTTTAGACTACGAATGTTCACATGCAATGTATTCAGTGTTTTTTTTGAGGATAGAAGATACTGTGAACATTGGTCCGGTGAACACATAAAGGATCGGGAGACATTGTAAGATTCTACGGAATCCATAAACCTATTTAGACTATCCACTATTGAAGAAAATGAATAATGGGGTGCTGGTAAGTGGTCCAAGTTTTCGACTTGTGTAAGATGTGTTAAACAGTTTAGTAATAGCTTCCGGTTTTTCAAAACAGGTTATTTGCTTGACGAGATTGTAAGTGCGTCTTAAAAGGGTTCGACGTGTGCAAGATATGTGAGTTGGGGTCACAAAAGCGCCAGATATGTATTTCCGTGTACAAAAAATAATTATGGTTGAACATGCATATTCTAAGACTATAAGTATAATAATTAAAATGTAAATAATATAAACTAGATTAGGCGAAAAGTAACAAACATTTTTGAGAAATAGTCAATCTTCAACTTTTAGGCTCTTTAAATCAGATTCATTGTTAATGCAGTGAGCAGTTTGACCTTCCTTCTTTCGTATAAAAACCTTTCCGTGGGCCGTCCAGCAGAAAGAATACTCATTTGTTTTTGAAAAATCACGGGCTAAAAAGTACAATCGTTTTGCCCTGGAAGTAAGGTGTTCAGATATGTAGACAGGGACATCTGGACCGTTTATGTGTATTTTGGAGGTTGAAAACTTGCTGTTTTTATTTGTTTGATTGTACGATTTAATAGATTTTATCATTTTTTCCTTAGTGATCGCTGTCGTAAAGTTGACTATGACAGGTTTGTTTTTTTCACTTTTCGTGTTTAATCGGTAAATATCACATATATCCGAGGTGTTTATTGGAACGTTTAAGATTTTACCAGTGTCAATAATGATCTTTGATAGGTCTTCTTTTGTTTCTTTTAATTTAGCTGGTATGTTCCTTAATTCCAGGCATGAAGATCTTTGAGCTCGTTCTAAGTTTTCAACCTTTTCTTCCAGTACCTGAATGTAGGCCAAATTTTCTTTACGCTCGGAGGTAAGTTTGTTAAATTCCTTCAAAAGATCGTCGTATTTTGCGGTAACAAATTCGCATGATGATTTAATTGATGCGTTTAACTCTTTTATTTCAATCATTGAAGCATGCAGAGCATTGTGTTTATCATTTTGCTCCTTTTCAAATTTGCTAAAGAGATTCTTCATTTCAATCATGAATACATTCAAATCGTCTACCTGATCGAACTTGCGCTTACGCTGCGTTATATTGGGATCAGGATCCACCTTTTCCGTTGTCACATCAGGTTCAGAATTGACTTTCACAGCTGGAGATGGAGGTGGAGATCGTCTTAACATCATTTTATAATGTTAGGGATCAGTCTTTGTTAGCAATTAAAGCAAGATAAAACAATTTAAACTGGTAATATTGTAATAGCAACAAAAGAGCAAAGGGCTATTCTTGAGTAAAAGCAAAAAAGCAAACAGCAAAACTTCCAAAAAGAATTGTCCGACCTCGGTATCGAACCCACTACCCTATGTTCGACAGTCCGGTGGACGCCTTAACTCGCTACGATGTCTTGTGTTGTGGAGTCGAAAATTACGGATGTATTTCACCAGTCGAAGTGTCGATCCAATCTAGCGGTGTAGTTTATGACCATATTAGGTAGCGTTTGGTGTCGCCGTGCGTTGTCTGACTCACCACTCGCCGACGAATTGGAGCGAAGCAGCTTGGTGACTCACTCTTTGCAGACCAAGAAGACGATGATTCGCAATAATTTCACTGTTGTTTTTGTTATGTATAACTTTACTTAGTAATTATTTGTGGTGATAACAAACACATTAAACTATGTTGACACTGATTTTATGACAATCACCAGTAGAAGTGCTCAGTTTATGCCTTAGATTATGAATTTTATTTTATTTGATACGGAGAGACTTTGTGCACGTCAACTACGTGTGCGCGCGGGCAGAGGAATGAAATCGACCAGAACATCATTATCAACGAGCCTCTTAAAATTAATGTTTCAGTCATCATCTGCCTAGCCTTTTCCCAACTATATTGGGGTCGGCTTCCAGTCAAACCAGATTCAGCTGGATATCAGTATTTTACATGGAGCGACTGCCTGTCGGACCTCCACAACCCAGTAACTGGGTAATACGATACCCCATGGTAAGACTGGTTGTCAGACTTTAGAGCTTCTGACTAACAGTAACGACGACGTGACGACTGACTAACAGTAACGAAAATTAATGTTTCAGTCGTCTAGAAACAAAACACAACTTTTGTCTCTAAGGGTGCTTGTACACGGCGCATGTAACCCGCGCAAGTAAAGATACGGGTTACCCGCGCGAGTAACATGCGCAAGCTACTTGATCAAGCTACCCGCGGGGTGCTTGTACACGGCGCATGTAGCTTGAGCATGTTGAGGCACTTGCGCGGGTTACATGCGCCGTGTACACGCACCCTAAATGTTGTCCGATATCACACGCGAACCTAGTGGGTAACATTTTGCTAATATCATTAAACACAACAACACAACGCCATGTAAATGTGTAATTAAAATCATTTTGACGGCCATTCATTAGCGCTACGAAGAATAGGTTCCAATTAGCTAAGGGTAAATAATTTAATGGACTAATTATGTAGATAACGACCGCTCATTGTATTTTGAAGGGTGACGGCAATTAGTCTTCATTTCTCTTAAAATAAATTTTCAAAGTAAAAGGGAAAATAATTTGATCTACGCGTCATTGGCTGAGACTTGTGAAGAAAATATACCTAAGACTGGTACCAAAGGGAAAATAACCACACAAGTGCGAATCACATTCGCGCACGAAGGGTTCCGTAATATTAATTATAAAAACGGCAAAAAAATATTATACCTCCTCAATATTTATTTTGTTTTGTTATACACTGGCAACAGAAATACATTATCTATACATGCAGATTGTGACTGTTCGTAAAATACCCTAGGCTGATAAAATTTTCGTTTTTCCTAAATTACATTAATATAGTGGAAAATATGAAAGATGGCCCCCCCCCCTGGGGGGGCCGAGGTAGGGCCCCGCCTCCGCCCAACCTCCGTGGTGCACGTACCATAGACAACTGCAACCTCCGCCGGGACTGAGAGGACTGAACTCTCAGCAAAGGGGAGGGGACCAAAGTACATTAGTGCTGAGAGTCCACATTAATACATACATGAATAATATCAAGTCATGTTAACAAATCAAAATAATAATTATGAAGCTAGTAAGACAAGAGGACAGCAAAGATATAATATAAAAGGAAACGTCACGCTTGCGCTTAATTAAGCTACGTTAAAAAGTTACACTTGATTAAAGCTAACCCATTTCTATGGCATGTAAATCCGGTTACAATAACTGCCCCAGTACGCGACCGCTAGGCCTAAGCGCATAGCTCCACTAAGGACACTGCTACGAATCCTAACAGATTACGCTCCCTATACACTATTCTACATGTCCTACCCAACACCTAAGACAAAGATCTGAGAAGTTCATCTGTCATTGAGGAAGACACGTTTCCATTTAATCTCCTACACACGCGCACTATCGTAATACCCTTACGGCTCTACCCCATTGGCAATCACATTCACAACAAACAACTTGCGCAAGCGCTTCGTAGAAACAGTCTATAGCAGAGCATTTCACATTTGTATTGCTGGACGCCGAAGTGGGTATTATCGTCGTCACTTCACATTTCGTATTTAAGCGCCCCCCCAGTCGTAACGTGTCGTGCCAATAATATAGTGTCGATTCGACAATGTTGGGCATATTAGCCATTGTTGCTTCTAGCGGGACACGTTTGTCAGTCCCTAGCGTTCTCTTGGAACGGAGCTAACAAATCATAGGAGATACGGGTACATATTTGGTGGTGCCTACCCCAACTTGAAATGCGCATCCATCAACCAACACGCAAAGTCTCTGAGCAAGACTGCAGGAAACAGTAATCATCAACAGCATTTGGTTAGTTTGCCAATTAATAGCAATGCTTGTTATTATCGCTTGTACTTTTCACCGGCAGTTACATTATCACCGCATTAGGTGGTGATAATATAACTTGGTATAATCGAACTATGGACATGGTTCTGCCTTTGATTTATGTGAGACGTCACGTAAAAGTCTATATTCGTCAGAAGTCAGATGAGTCGTTGTACAGAGTACGAGACGAAATGCGCGTGATGCATGTAGAGTGTAGCCAAAGGCTTTCCCCGTGTCACTATAACCAAACACCAATGATACATCACTGCTGGGTTACGGGATTGGGAGTCATAACAAATAAGACGTAAAATAATAATATAAAATAAGGTACTGCTCAGGCGCCGCTCCGCTGCCGCTGTACTGAAATAAATGATTATTAACAGCCATCCAGCGCCTTCAGCAAACTGCTACTATACAGTTAATTATAATTAACACTTACCAAGTGTTCTTAGGAGAGAATTAGTCTATAATTAACTTACAGACTCTGCTCAAGTACCACCCGTATGATCTCCTACATCAGACCGCCCTCTGGATTCACCTTCTCTCGTTCCACGGACCACTAGTTAGATTTACTTCAATGACTAATACTTGACTCAATCAAACATAGTTCAAATAAACAACAAGTAATATCGCGCCCGGTCTCTCGGCCGATGCCAACCGAATATCTTGAACTTCTCCTGGGTCCACCCGTGTGTACCTCGAGACGATCCAAGACCCACTGCCCCGAGGAATCCTCCCCGTCCTCTGGCTCCAACTACCTGCTAAGGCACTTCCTAGTTCTCACGGCCTATGTCCACTTTATGACCCTTACTTCGAATATCTCTTTGTTTTTAAGTGCAGGATTGAATAATGGCTGTTATGTAAGGATTACCAGATGCGGCCTTTTTAATATTAGTTGGCGAAAGATTTCTAAACTTCTTAGAATTTATAACTTTGAGTTGTTTAAGAGGTCCTATTGAGTTGTCGTCCGGAGCTTGGTTTATTGCGAACACATGTGCTGATACGCAAGTTGTAGGATCGTTTCTTTAGAATTATTTCCTAGTCAATAGTTTTTGTAGCTATTGAAATAAATGAATGGGTGTTTTAAACCAGCTATTTATCACAGGGAAATGTCAGGCCATAAAGTAAGTAAGTTAATGTGAATTTAGGCGCCCGACGTCACGTGGTGTTTTTAAAATAAATAACTTGTCTGTTATTAAAACAAGGTTACATGACGGACAGTCACAAGATCAACATGTTATTTAAGACCAAAAAAAATCCACGGTGTCCTTCAGTAGCCTGTTAATATGTTTCCGGGTTAATGTTATTTAAGACCTTGCGTTAGTGTTTGATGTATACCAACTCATGTTTTACAATAATGATCAGACGGGCGGATAGTGGAGTCTTAGTAATAGGCACACTTTAGGTATGAAACCCTCAAAAAAGAGGCAGTGGCAATTTTGCAGTGGGTGATAATCATGGGTGATAACATTGTTTCAGTTGGTACCTGGAGGTTAAGATTTTCTTTAAACTTCCTGGATCATGAGTGTGTTCATCAATATGCTTATTATTATTTTTTATTTTATTATATTTTTTTTAAATTTTTTTTTACTAGTTTTGTTGTACCCTACCACACTGTTGTTTTACACCTAAAGGTTGACTGGTAGAGAATGCCTTGTGGCATTAAGTCCGCCTATGTACTATTGATTTTTACATAAAGTATAAATAAATAAATCAATATTTAAAGTTATAAACAAAAACACCCAGGTCCCGAGACCTGAAACAACTACTTGTAAATCATACGACTTTTTTGTTCTGTGCAGGAAATGAATCCGTGACACGCAACGCAGCAGTCCAATCGCTCGACCACTGAGCCAAATGCCGAAAATTCTTGGTGTATGGCAACACTTTCTTTAAAATATGTATAATTTATTAGTTCTAGTGCCACTCAACTGATATTTAATAAGAGCTAGAGCGGCACAGTTAGCAGTTTTAATAAAAATGTAATAAACGTCACTCAAATGTCCAATAATAACTTGTCAAAGTAACAGAGATGACGCGAGATCTATTCTATGAATACATAGTTATAATATAACTAAGGTCGAGCTATTTGATAAGTAGTTAAACTTTATTAAATCTAAAAAATATCCATTTATTATTTGAAAGATATTCTGTGGAAATAAAAATTCGAACCGCGAAAATCGCAGTTTCAAATCCTGCTGATTTGAAAATGCGATTTTCGAAGCTTTGCGATAGATGACGCGAAACGTCACCATAAGAGCCCATGCACATGCACACCACGTTTTTTAAACGCGCCTGTGCAGCACGTTTTAGAAACGCGCGTCTACGGCGCGTTTTCATCAGAGCATTTTGTTGTCGTTTGTTTTAGGCTGCGTCTGACTTGCATGCGCACCACGTTTTTTTAAACGCGCGGTTAAAAAACGTGGTGTGCAGGCTCTTAGACGTCCGAAATGGATTGAATAATTCGACGATTGAAGGTAGGAATAACTGAATCCGAAGGTCGTAGGTTCAAATCCTTTCTTAACAGCACCGTATTATATAAAAAAATTACTCACCCCAGCTGAACACTTGAGCCCTTTACACTGCAATTCAAAACATTACGTATACTAAAATATGTTCTTATGATATATTTCTCGCCATCGTACGAGAATTTACCCACACACCTTGAAACCCAAAAGGTTACAAATATCCCGGTTTCAGAAGTTTTTTCTTCCGATAACGATCAGGCTGTGGAATGAACTGGGATTTCGAGGTTTTCCTTAAGAACTACAACATGAGGGCTCATGTACACGATGCCGCGGCCGCCCCGTCACCGCTTCGCCACAGCTCCGCCATCGCTCCGCTATCGCTCCAACAACGCTACGCTTTGCTGTGTATACTTTCGCGACTGCGCCGCCAGCCCACCACGATCGCGCCACGTGGCATTGTGTACATGAGCCCTAAAGCTCTTCAAAAAAGGCGTGAAAAAGTTTCTGCAAGAACTAGAACGTGGTGGGTAAACTGTATGCAAATTTACTTATGTTTATATTACGTTACTGAGTAAATACCAAATAACGAAATAATTAATAGGTAATTAATAAAAACTTGTTTACTCACTTCTGACACGCAATTTTCTCCGATACACTGCAATTAAAGATGTAATTACGTTTAATGTTTGAAGAGAATGTTCTGTTAGAAAATATTGTTCAAGAAACAGAACATGCGAAGATGATTAATACTGAATTTGGTAGAGTAACATGATACTGCTGTAGCAGAATAATATTATAAAAAGTATGGCGTAGTTATGTATTTAAGACGTTAATGTAGTACTAAAATCAAAACACTGAAAACAAACCCAAAAATACCGTCGGAGGATCCCACTCTTTTTCAATATGGATTGAGGAACTATTCCTTTATAATGTCGTGGAACAATCATTGAATGAGCCACATCGTGATATACGTGATACCTACGTGACACTTGAAAATTTTATTTTGTGTCTAAAAGAAAAGATGAAATAATAAAGTAAGTTCACTTCCTCAGCTTACTAAGGCGCGCCGCCTGTGACCATTATGCCCAAGTCTCGCAACTTGCTGTGTTTATTATTTTAACCTTTATTTCAGGCAACTAAAGGCCATAACACAATACACATTTAAATAATTAAAAAAAAAAAACAATAATAAAGTAATACATAAATTAAACAATTTACTTTAAAACTACTGCATACAAAGTGATTACGCTGCGACGAATCGCCTATACAGCACACTTTTCGGACAAAACTCTTCCTTGAGAAAGGTCACCAAATGTTGGGTAAAATTGATGTTATAGTGCCCTTTATAATACCTTATTTTATAATTCTCTCATAGCTTGTGTAAACAGCATGATTTCACGCTTGTTATGTTGAAAGAGTCAGACAGAAGCGAAAAATCAGGAACAAATTCAGACTAACCCAATAACACTTACGGCGCGTTGTGTTCCACGCGCGCCTCAAAGAGCGTCAGCATGATGACGGGGTCCCCCTCTAGAGGGCCAAAGCCTGCCGGGGTCGCGGGACTTATCTCATTACCGTGACCACGGAACATAAAGGGCTTTTGAAGGACACCGTGGATTTTAGTCAGTACAAGTCTGACAGTCCCTTCCGCCCTGCCCGGGGTGGGAGGACTCATTTGTTATGAATAACACTGATGCTCTTGGTGATTTTGGTTCTTTTAACCTTACAGACAGATGTGTTACTGGAGCGTTCGTTCCGCCACTTCTTCAGGACAAAACACTAGGAAGTGTCGCTTTGGGGACTGTCTTATGTAAAAATATACCTTCAAAAAAAAAAATTGGCCTATTTAGATTTTTGATTTTATGACCGACCTGGAAATCGAATCAGGTTCTCGTTAACCTAAAGACCAATAAGGCAAACTTAAATGGTATTTCTTCCATGGTTTACCATTATAAACCCTGTAGAAACAATTTATGGAGTACCTCATGCATGAATAAAAAATAAAAACCCAACTTTTCTAATAAAAGGAATACTTTAAAACATTGTTCATGAAAGTAACATCAAACATTCTGAACGAATTGTTTTGTTCACAATGAATGGAATGTAAAACAGCGAACAATTTAAATAAAGCCGGTTAAAAATACTGAATCTGACCGAAATATTAAATGAACTTTACATCTCTCATATTCGGTAAGTAGGTCCTTATTACCCCCAAATTGGGCTTGCAGGTAACCAATTAGCGGTCTGGGGTAATAATGTAGCTAGAAAAGCCCTAGGGCGGCAAGTAATTAAAAAAACCTCTTCACTCCTTCAAAAAGTTCGCGGCCATCTAACCATCATACTGGCAATAGACATGCATTCAGCCGTATGACAAAAGAGGTCGCTTCGCCATTCAGCCTTGTCTTCGTATGAGTATAATACCGGCCACTCACATTCGCGCGAATACGCGAACCCACATGTGTAGGACGACATTTGCGAATGACTTCGCGAAGTTTTCGTGGCATTCGTGCTTTTCCAAGCTGTGTCGGTTTTATGTGCGCGAAGCTTCGCGTAGTCTCCTACACATTCGTGTGACCAGTTGCGCACACGATCGCGAAGCAAATGGTTGTGTCGTTGTTATATTTTGTGTGAGGAAATACTGATCAGTATAAGTACCTATTCATACACCGTTAAATTTTGGTCCTTAGTTTAAAGTTATTAGTTTTAATTTGATTATAGAGTATGCGAACCCATTTGCAAATATGCAAAGTTTGCGAATGTATGTCTGACAGCCCTCCACATGCGCGCAAAGATTCGTACAATGTACGAATCTTTGCGCGCATGTGAGTGGCCGGGGTAATAAATAGTCATCAATTTTAAATATTCCTCACAGCCCTTGTCTACTAATCTACTATTTTTAGTCACTCACAATCAAAGTATGGGACAATAATTTTGACTAATGCGAAAGTGATCTTGCACAAAAACCAATGATCCGGTTTTGATGCTTTAGTTCAGATATGGAAGATCCTGGAAACAGTTATACGAGTAAGCAGTAAAGTTTTTTTTTAATGTATTTATGAACGAAATCAATAGATGGGAGAAGCCTGCGGGCAACAGCCAGTCTTATTGTATCTTACTTATTTGTAGTAAATGCTAAATAGTTGAATGTTTGTTATTCTATCATGGCTGAACTCATCTGAATTAAAGCGGATTTACACGGAGTTACTTGGTCTACAACCTGGATAACTTTTATCCTAGAAAAAAAAGAAAAATTTCGACTTACACGCGTGCCTGCTGACAAAAGCATTTAACACTTGGCTTGAAGGTACTAGGCATGTTATAAAATACTGGATTATAAAGGTACATCTTCAAATTTCGCCTATGCAGAGATATCGTGAGATTTAGGCAATGGTTATTTCCCCAGAGGTGTTCGTGTTGTTAGTTGATAGCGAGCGTCTACACGTGATATTACATTTCACTGTGTCACATCAATGCAGCCGAATATATTTAGACAAGGGTCTAAGTATGGTCGCGGGACTTATCTCATTACCGTCACTACGGAACATAAAGGGCTACCGAAGGACACCGTGGATTTTAGTCAGTACAAGTCAGACAGTCCCTTCCGCCCTGCCCGGGGTGGGAGGACTCATGTGATGAACTAACCACTTAAAAAAAAGGGTCTAAGCATATTCGTCTGCTATCTAATATAGTGTCATGTTTTTGAAGTTGTTGAGGGTAAGAATCCTTTGTTTGTTTCTTTGGCTGCCGCTTCTCCTTCACGCTGTAATACACAGCCGTGTATTTGGTTTTCCGGCGACCTACCCCGCGCAACGTGTTGCCTGACGCTATGGCCTGTCCACAACCTCAGGCGACGTCAAAGTTAATTATGTGATGTTCCCAAAAACGTCGCAACTTCGCAAATATTATTGCTGGTGACTCTTTTTATGGTCATTCTCTCTTCCTTTGCTTTTATCTGCAGATGGAGCTCGTGGCTAGATTATTAGAGCCGCACAGGTCCATTTTCTGGGTAAGCAGCGCTTGCCGAGGTTGGTCTGTGGATAGGTCACCATACGTAAAGCCGTTGGTCTTGGCTGTTATTTGTAGATCTTTGACAGTCGTTATTATTAGTCAGAAGTTTTAAAGTCTGACAACCAGCCTTACCATGGGGTATCGTATTAGTTACTGGGTTGTGGAGGTCCGATAGGCAGTCACTCCATTAAAAATACTGATATACAGCTGCATCTGGTTCGACAACCCGACCCCGATGTAGTTGGGAAATGACAGACAGTTGGGTTTTATCTGCAGTCGTCATAAAAACGCGCGTTTCCTGAACGCGTATTTAGTGGCCAAGCTGATAACTTCTAGCTTCTCCGAGAAAGATTTAATTTTTTTTTGCTTTGTGTAATTGTGCAATAATATTATAAAATGGAGCAGTTAATTGACATTTTTAATTAAGTCAGAACGAATGAAAAGTAAAATCGAAAGTGTTCTAAGTAATTAAATTGAGAATGGTTATGCCAGCGTGCCCTTGAAAACCTTTCTTTTTTTTTTAATAAAATAACGATACAAATGAACCCAATATTTTAGGGTTCCGTAGCCAAATAGCAAAAGACGGAACCCTTATGGATTAGTCATTTCTGTCTGTCTTCCCTGTGTGAAACTTGGTAAGTATGGAGGTGTATTCTGTGAACCTCAGATTTTTGGCGCTTGCTTATCCGATATATATTATATTGTACTCAAAAATATAGAAAACATGGTAAACATTACGTTTTCAGTTTTAAATAAAGTGTTAGTTACCATGTCAGTTTAAAAACTTATATCATAGGTTCATTCAGTATATGACATGGTTCATTCCAGGGATCATCATCATCATCAGCCTATAATGTTCCCACTGCTGGAACACAGGCCGCCTCCCTGTGAAAATTAATGCTGGTTTGTAATCCACTTTCGCGTGGGCTGTCATTTCGGGTAGGTAAATTCACATGTCTTCGAATTTTTGATTCCGTAGTCAACAATGCCGGTTTCCATGTCACGATCCGTCCGTCCTTCCGTCTGAGAGCAGTGGTAGCTGACAGTACTAGAGAGCTAATTTGGTGTAAACATACGGATTTGTTGTGCGAAAAAGTGGTTCGAATCTACGTACACAACTTTTAAGTAGGGTACCTCCAGTACTTACACTGGGCCACCACTCGCGTACCCCATGTGGGGTATCATCATAGGCCTTTTAATTTTAGTTTGCCTAACCCTCGTCCGTTTGATAAAAAAATGCGGGGTATTAAGCTTAAAACTAAATTTTGCTCGATTCGAGTGTCTCCCCCCTCGACCAGCAAATGGTTATGTTTGGTAAAAATTCACAATAGTGGATACGTATAACAGTTTAAAAGAAAATTATCTGACGTAAAGGCTTGTACATTTTTACGATAATATCGAACTTATAAAATGTACTTGATATCATATTTTCTTAAACAAAATGTATTGCAATGTAATTTGTCAACTTATTTTTACAGCTTTTCACGGTTTTTATGTCTCTAAATTTACTAAATGTCACTTACGGGATATCTAAATTCGTTGTAATTATTTGATTCTTTGTAGTTCCCGATTTCTCGAAGACTCCTGCAAGCGCGATTTTGATAATTCTTGTCATATAAAATTAAATTCAGCGAATCAGTTTAGTTAGTTCGCATAAGTATTTTGATGGGCAACTACGGAACCCTACACTGTGCGTGGCCCGACACGCACTTGGCCGGTTTTTACTTATCCTTCTTTAAGCTTTTTTGTTTCATTAATTCTAATTTTGTTGTTCTGTATGTTTATAACCGATTAAATGTTTTGTGTCTATGTTTGACGCGTCTTCAGTTAAAATGTTACAACTGTTCTTCAAGGTTAAACTTTACAGCTTCTTTCTACTATTACCTTGCGATAACGTTAATTACTTTTGAACTGCGACACATTTTTGACGTCGTCATTACTATGAATCGTATCGTAGAATTCTACAGAGTATCAAAGTCTTATGTGAAGGTAACCTATGCAGGTAGTACAATTAATAATGATGATATATACTATCACACAACGCCATCTAGTCCCAAGCTAAGCAGAGCTTGTGCTATGGGTATTAGACAACTGATAAACATATTGGATGCGCGGGTTAGCTAGACTAATTGGCTATGACGAAAAAAAATGGGAATTGACGTTCTGCCGGGAGACACAGAGGGTTTGAATGCAGAACAACCTAGGGAAGGAGTGCACAGTACCTTTATTCTCCGGAGACGTTGTTGATGAGCGGATTCTTCTTCTGCTGTAAGGCTCTCGAAGCTCGATAGCTAAGAAGACACTTTGCGAATTTGCTGCACCACAGCAGGCGCGCGCGCGATAACCGTTCGTCTCGAAGGTTGCGAGCTAACCGTGTCACTTGACCGATGGCGAGAGGTAAGTGCATGAAAAGGAGTAGGGTAGGACGTCACAGCCAATCAGATTAGACGTCCAATGATATGAAGTGTCGAACAGATTAAATCGATCTGTCAGCGTAACCACATATTATCTATTTCTAATTAAATAATTATTTTAGATAAATTAGAACCAGGCACAGAACAAATGATCATGCTCATCACACAAACATTTGTCCTGGGTGGGAATCGAAACCACGACCTGCGGCATAGCAGTCAGGGTCACTTACCACTAGACAAACAAGCCTGTCATTGTCCATCAGTGAGAGTTTTGAAAAATAATGGACACCTATTTTTGAATAATTTACAAAGATATAAAGTATCAAAACTTGCAAAGTTGTAGTACCAAATTTTTTTAGCAAATTAATTTCTCGGTCTTAAAAACCGCGTTGTCTATCACCAACTATAAATACGAGTATTGTCGTATCTCCATCAATTTTGTTTTTCGTAACAAAAGAAAACTGGAAAAATCATTTTGTGATTACTTAAATGACGGAGTAATGTACATTTTTCATATATAGTCTATTGTGTACATCTAGATTACTAAAATGGACCATGGACCATGCCCGGGTCGACGGCGGTTTGTGTTCCACGCGCGCCTCAAAGAATGTCAGCATAATGACGGGGAGAAGAAGGCCAAAGCCTGCTGGGGTCGCGGGACTCACGAATTACCGTGACCTCAGAACGTAAGACACCGTGGATTTTAGTCAGTACCAGTCTGACTGTCACTTCCCTCCGTGCAACGGTACAGTGTAGTGGTGATTTGTTTCGCTGCCGATAATTATTACTTTTTACGTGTTTCGTCCTCGATTACCGGCTTGTGAATTGTTCCCAGCTGTGTGCTTTTGTGCTTAGTGGTGGTTTTGTGAGTTTTTAAGGGTTTTTTACGCGTATTTTATTGGTAAATATAGTTAAAATTAGTTTATCAGCATTCGGTGAGTACTTTTTATTTTTTGGTTGTGGGGGTACCGTGAAAAAATTATCTTTTCGAATTTTTTCTTCGTTTCTACGTTCTTATTTCAATTTTTGTTGTTTTTAATTCAATATTATGTTGTCCAGTAATGATGAACCACCTGATACCAAAAGTTATGGGGTGTAGACTCATCGCGTCGAATAACAAAGCCACACAGGTCACCGACCTCCGCTTATTCAAAACGTTTGTTTGTTGATATGTCTCCCTCTTATTTAACACCTGAGGATAACCCAAAGAGACAACATTTAACCGATTCTTTTGAAAAATCGTCGCCGGTAACAACTAATGTCATTAATTCGAACGAAGAGTATTACGACTTACTGGGCCCGCGTGGTAAATCAGGCGTCTGCATATTTGTCGAAAATAAACGACATTGTGAACGATCAAGGATCCCGTATTAATATAGCCAATAAAACCGCGATTATGGACATGACACAGCGTATTACGTCTATTGTCTCTTTGTTAGCCATACGGTCATCTTCCAATGAAACAAAGTTAGTCAATATTGAGCGCGAACTGGATAAAGTAAAATCAAATAATGTCAGTATTGTCAAAAATGATTCAAACAAAATTTCTTATGCTGATTCCCTGAAACTTCGTCTGCCGAAGGTCGCTCCGGTAATGGAGTCTAGACCACCGCTTCCGTGCGTGATAGCATACCCCGCCAATGAAAAGTCAGCTGATTTCGCGACTTCGTCAGCTACTAAGGAAGCTCTTAAAAAAGTTATTAAGCCAAGTGATGACGGTTTTCAAATTGTAGGCATGAAAAAAATCGCGAAATCGGGCGTTGTGTTACGTGTCGCTAACGACACTCAAATAAATAAGCTGCAATCGGTAGAAGGTATTAGATCCGCCGGGTTAAGACAAACCGAAAGGACGAAGGCCACGTATATTAGTCAAAGACGTTCCATCCTCAATGGAAGACAACACTTTTTGCTTGCTTTGTACCGTCAAAATATAAAAGACGAATTGTCAATCAAAGAGGAAGACTTTATTAAGTCGACAAAAATTATACGTCGACGTAAACTAGATAACGGTCGCAAGTGGGTAGGCATTGAGATCGACGCCGCCATACGACAGCATTTAGTTAATACCAAACAGAAGCTTTTTATTGACTTCGCGAATTGTCGGTTTTTTGATGATGTCGATGTAGTACGTGTCTGCATTGTCAGCAGTTCGGTCATGTAAAAAAATACTGCGTTAATAAATCGCCTACCTGTGCTAATTGTTTGAAGCACATGAAACGAAAAGAATGCCCGCATAAGGATAACTCTGATTTTACACCAGTATGTGTGGCGTGTAAACGTTTTACACGGTCAATTCCGTTTGATCAAATCGGTGCGGTATCTCAACATGTACCGATTTGACAAATAGGCAGTATGGTGTATGGCTACCATTACAACAAAATATTATTTTTACCTAATCCAACACTAACTACTAATATAATGGATGGTTTAAAAATAGGTCAATAAATCTCCATAGAACGACAGAGTGGCGACTTCTGAATTGGACAAATTAATTATCGATTATAACTTAGACATTGTACTGATTCAAGAACAATACCAAAACTACGAGCTTACGTCACAGGTAGTTCAGTTGGATAGCAAGGCACGAGCCGGAATTTTCGTGTCGCGTTCTTGTAATTTTACACATCAACTGAGGTTTTGTTAAATACTCTTATCCCGGATGATTCATCTGTTAATGACATGACTACCCAAACAAATGAGAGCGTGGGCTGCAGTCGCACCTGAATCACCAGCGTCAACCTTCCATCAACTGACGAATTCCTTAATGTTGTCAGGAGACTGCCCCTTAACAAGTCATCAGGTGAAGATAAAATTTCGAATCGTATGATAAGCGTGTAAATCGGCGGGTCATCTCTGCTACATGCAATCGTTTCTCATCCATCTTTTTCACAGCCCAGCATTCCGATCCGTACAATACGACAGGTCTTCACGGATTTGTATATTTTACCTTTAATTTGAGCGGCGACAAACCCCTGATGACCCTAAGTCTGTTCCAGTGCCCTGTCGCCATTATTATCCCTCTCTGGGTAAGCTCCTTGGTGTGCTTATTGTTCCGGTCTACATCGCCATCTCCTTGGACAAGCGACCCGAGGTACCGGAAGTCGGAACAGACTGGTATGGGCGTTCTGCAAGAGTTATGGGCACAGGACTGGAGAGACCGCCAAAATCGCAAAACAGATACTCTGTTTTGGTTCTGCTTAATTTTAGGCCAACGTTCTCCAGTCTTTGCCACCACACCTCCAATCTGTTCTGGACCTCTAAGCCACTCTCGGCAATCAGCACAATGTCATCGGCAAACAGCATACACCAGGGGGCCTCTTCCTGGATGTCCTCGTCAGAGCATCCATTATCATCAGGAAGAGGTACGGGCTGAGAGCCGAACCCTGGTGCAAGCCAACAGCCACATTGAAGCTGCCGGTAGTGCCCGCTGTAGACCGGACTTGGGTGCTGCATCGACTGTACATAGCACGGATCAACTGCACATACTTCCCAGGCACACTTTCTCCTTAAGGGCCCACCACAGAACCTCACGGGGCACTCGGTCATATGCCTTTTCGAGGTCGACGAACACCATGTGCAAGTTTTTATGCGCACCTCTGTATTTCTCGCACAGTTGGCGAATAGCGAAGATGGCATCCGTCGTACCCCGACCAGGCATAAAACCGAATTGGTTCTGTGAAATTTCACTCTCCTCTCTCAGTCGCCTTTCAATTACTTTCTCCCAAACCTTCATACTGTGTGAAATTAGCTTTATTCCTCTATAATTATTGCATTCCAGCACATCACCTTTGTTTTTTAAAAAATGGGCACTAGCGAACTATTGCACCATTCATCAGGTATGGCTTCTTCTAGCAACAGCTTATTGAAGAATAAAGCTAGCCACGTCCAACCATCCATCCGCAATATCTTCCACACTTCAACAGGTATTCCGTCCGGTCCTAATGCCTTACCATTCTTCATTCCACTTACTGCACTCCTCACTTCATCCACACTTATTCTTCTCACTAATCCCTTATTAACTGGTTTATTTTCAAGCACACCACTCCAGTCATTTTCCTCATTCATCAATCTTTCAAAGTAACCCTTCCACCTATTTTTAATTTTCTCATCTTCCGACAGAATCATTCCAGTATCGTCTTTTACGCACTTTACCTGACAGACATCCTTCGCTTTTCTCTCCCTAGCTCTAGCAAGCCGGTATAGTTGTTTTTGGCCTGCGGGAGTATCCAAGGTATCATAGAGCTTTTTTTGGGCATTTGCCTTCGCTATAGCCACAGCTCTTTTGGCTTTTTCTTAAGAGCATCATACTCACTCTTTCTTTCAGCTTTCAAACTAACATGTTCATCTCCGATCCTCTGCCATTCCTTAAATTCTTCTTTTTCTCCCTCAAAACATTCTGTACCTCTGTCGACCACCACCATGTATCCCTATCTATCGTGCCCCTTCCTTTCGTCTCTCCCAAAATATCTTTTGCTGCGCTCCTAATACACTGAGCCATCTCATTCCAACATTCATTTACGCCCCTGTCGTTCATATCACCCATCTCAATAATTTTATTTACCACTCGCTCTCTTAATTCTCCAACACAGTCATTCTTCTCTAGCATATGCCATCTTATTTTAGGAGGGGGACGCTCTTTATGTTTTATAAGCCTGATTTGTAAGACTACTTCCATAACCAGGAGACGATGTTGCGAGACTAATGCTTCTCCCGGTAGCACTTTGCAGTCCTTGACGTGCTTTAGGTTGTTGCGTCTAACAAGGAAGTAGTCTATTTGTGTGTTATGTGCTCCACTCTTATATGTAACTAGGTGTCCATCGGCTTTTTGGAACCAGGTGTTTGCTACTGCCAGATCAAATGCAGTAGCTGATTGCAACATAGTTTCCCCCTCATTGTTTAAATTCCCAAAACCCCATCCCCCGTGTACTCTTTCATAACTTCCTTTCATCCTTCCCACATGCCCATTAAAGTCACCTCCTATTATTAACTCCTCATGCACTGGGATGGTCATTAAAACTGTATCAAAGTCCTCCCAAAACTTCTCTTTCACTCTGTCCTCACATCCTACTTGCGGAGCATATACACTAATCACGTTCAGTACAACATTTCCTAACATGACTTTCACAACTATCAATCTATCATTAATTCTTTTAACATCCATCACACTTTCTTTCAAATTACTGTCTAACACTATTCCCACGCCATTCCGTTTTCCATCACTTCCACAGTAGAAAAACTTGTATCCCTCCCCAATTTCCCTCGCTTTTGTACCCTTCCATTTAGTTTCTTGCAAGCACGCCACATTTATTCTTCTTCTTTTCAATACATCTGCTAACTCTCTGGCTCTTCCAGTCATTGTTCCCACATTCCAACTCGCATACCTCAATCTCTCTTCCCGAGCTCGCTTCTTACGTCGCACCCGCCTGGGGTGGTACGACAACCCTTGTCCATTTCCCGCAGGGGCCGGGTGCTGCTCCTGCGCGTCGCCTGCGGGGTACGCCCTAGCCCTATCGCACATATCATTATCTCCTATCATGTTGCAAAAAGGTTTTGACTTAGATTTTATAGCCGGCCGCCTGCCTGACACTAACCCTCTTTGGGAATGCTTTTGTTTGTGGTTTACCCGCCACCATTCGGGTGACCCAAGGTGCTTGATAGCATGCACTAGGTCTTAAGGTCCATAATGCTATAGAACCCATAAGAAATTAATAAATAATGATTTTTACGCGAAATTAAGTCATAATATTTAACAGCGGATGGCTTGGTTGGTATAGTAGCTGAGCTGAGCGATAGGCTGTCACGGGTTCGATTACCGAAATATAATGTGAATGACCAGTGTCCGTGGTCAAACTGGTCAATACCGAGATAAAGCCATTGAATGAAATGATGTCTGAATCGCCTAACGGTCAGTTCACAGCGAGACACGATGCGAGGTGACGTGACGCTACGATACTTCAAATTTGTATCTTTTCTTGTAGTAAATAAAGTCAGATTTTGAATAGCTATTAAAACGCAGCGCGGCGCCGCGCTGCGTTGCGAAAGGTGTATCTTTTCATGTAGAAAACAGAGTTACATTTTGAATAACTCTATTGAAATGTGCGCGCAGCGTCACGTCTCGGTCTGAGCTGACCCTTAGCGTGTTAACTGCGCGTCGTCCACGAGGTGTAAGGCCCTTCGTCCATTATACGACTCAAGTTTCCGATACCTTACGACTTCAGTATCCAGGCAACTCTCGCAATAGAAATGCATATACGTTCGTACACATGCACGCGACGCGCGACGCCAATCGCGCGCTACCTATCTGCTGACATCGCGGCGACTTGAGTTTCGGCGACTTTCAAGATGGCGGAACAATTTATTTACCATTTTTAATTTTATTCACAGAATAAAGGGTTCCGTAGCATATTCTTGAATCATTTTTGGAAAGTAATTATTTTAAAACGATAGAAAAACATTTACAATCCTCTATCAAATCATAATTTTGTATGCAGTTTTATTAAAAAGTTGGGAGAGATGTTTTAAATTATGTTATAGTATTTGGATTTGGATTAATGTTAGGTTCCTAGGAAATTCCCGAGTCGCCTAATGTATGAAGGGCCTAAGCGTGCAGTCCGCGAGCCGTTAGCGAGGTGTAAGCTTGCTGTGTCGCCATGAACATAATTGTTTTATGGCATTTGTTTCGCTATCAACTCGGACTCGGCGTGCCGTAGCCGTTGCAGCGCGCGGGATTGCGAGGCGAGTTGTATGGTAGCGGTAATAAGCGCTCCGACTCCTCGCCGTTGGCTTTTTCATATTGACATTATGAAATATATTATATGACACATGATTTGAGGCTCTAATTTGAATGACAGGTTAAGTGCTGGGTTGGAGCCGTGCCGTTGCAGTGCCGGTATGTGCCATGACCTTTAGTCGTTTGATACTTACTCCCGTTGAACACGATGTTCCCTCGCACTGCAATTAAAATGTTTATAAGGTATTTCTCTAGATTTAAGAAAAAGAAGAAGAGTTGTGAGTAAACCAAAATATTTTTTTATTTTTTATTTATATAATATTCCACAACTATCACACAGCGCCATCTAGTCCCAAGCTAAGCAGAGCTTGTGTTATGGGTACTAGACAACTGATAAACATACTTATAATGTGTATATTGTACATGTAAATACATACATATTATAGATAAATTACACCCAGACACAGAACAAATGATCGTGCTCATCACACAAACATTTGTCCTGGGTGGGAATCGAACCCACGACCTCCGGCATAGCAGTCAGGGTCACTAACCACTACACCAACAGGCCAGTCAATTAAAGAAATAACAAGAGTGAATTCCAGGGTCGATGATTACCTTAGCAGGTAGCTGTAACTATAGAACGTAAAGGGCTATCGAAGGATCACCGTGGATTTTAGGCAGTACAATGTACACAATTCAGTTCATATGCCCAGTTGTGGGATACTGCGGACTGAAAAACACGATAATCCAGTAAAGTTTTCAATAAAGTTTAATTTTGTGTACAACGCTTTCAGTAACTATTCGACGTGTTAAGATTCTTGGGTGAATCCTGAGATTCGGAATATTTTGGTGATTCCCTTGGCGAAATTTATTTAAACAGATTTTTTATAAGTAATAATTTAATATGAAATTTAACTTCATTAAAAACACATTTAACGAATTGGCATCACTTTTGGCCGGATGGTTCCCAATATATTGCGTTTTAATTTTTTTTGACCAGGGGAATCAAAAAAAGGTAGAAGAAAATCAAGTTTTATTACTATTTTAAAGTAGCCTCTATAAAATACTTATCAGTCTCGTTAACAATTTATCACTTTCAATACCCGACCACAAATCGTTAAATCACAAATTGCATTTGAAAACGTGGTCAGGGTAATCAACGAGCTAGCGAAACCAAAACCAGGGGAATCAAATACTTTTGTTCATAATTTCGTCCTGGACCAACGAGCGGCGTAATCTTTCACAAAGATGTACGAAGCTCCACTAGCAGCGCACATGCGACGGCGTGGAGACAATCTTCTATAAAATTCTACTAAGATAAACGAAGATTTCTGACGCGCCAGGGGAATCACTGTTTAGTCTCGGACAAACTTTATATTGTAATTAAAAAAAAAACTAACATAAATATTCATGATGTATCTTTTTTAAATAATATATCTACAACAATCTTGGTAGCGATTAGATCGCACTGTTTATTTTGTTTACGTTCGTAAGTATGAGTTTTGTTGGTTTTTTGTTTGCAAAATGTGCTGCGGACGCGCCAGGGGAATCAATTTTTAGGCCTTTTGGATTTTTTTTCGACTATTTAGTTCCAAATTAGACACAAAAATTATCGTGCAACAGTAAGATCATACAATATAGTGGCATAAAAAAATATATTTTGGCTTCTAATTTAAATAATACGGGTAGTTTTTTGCTTCGGACAACGTAAAATGAGCCTCTCAAGATTCACCCTCTTCCATGTTTAATGCAAACGTTCTTTATAAGAAAGTACTTACTGTTGATATACATTTTTCTCCATTGAACTGTAATAATAATATCACAATGAGAAATAGAAAATTAAGTTTATAAGAGTAGGAGAAGATCAAACCAACGATAGATGGTCTGTATGAAGGTGACATGTAAGGAGGTGAGTTGCGGGACGGTTTAAACAGGTAACCGTGACCCTGAAACGTAAAGGACCACGTACGCAAAGTCAGTACGAGCACAGAATACTTAAAAGTACTACTTACAGAAGTGTCACTTCCCAAAAACAAGCAAATGTAAAATTTTTGCTCGTGAGAATAAAGTAAAAATATGTACGGAAAGCGTGAGAAACGGGCGGTGGGCGGCAACCGACTGTGAAACCCGTCAACGGTGCGCCCGTGTGCTATGCAGTTTCTTATAAAAGCACGCGCGGGGGCCCCGTTGACGTGGCTACACCGCGGAGTGCGCCAGGCCAGGTACGAGTTTGACAGTTAAAACTGCGCGGGAGGACTCATTTGATGATTTTAACAACATTAAAAGGGAATGATTTATGAAATACTAATAGAGAAGTATGGATGAAGACACTTCATAAAATGGAATAAGGGCAGAAAAATGATAAAGATAATTGTAAGTAAGGTAAAGGTAGATTATTTTGTGAGACAGGTAAATCAGTGATAGAGTTAGAGTCTTAAAAGTCTCTTAAAACGTTACCTATGCATGCTGTAATGTGAAATGATGTGTCACTACGTTTTGTCCACTTTAGTGGTGAACTAGTTGCATCATTTCGCATTAAAGCACGCATAGGTAACGTTTTGAGAGACTTTTCTGTCTCACCAAATAATCTCCCTTTATCTTACGTGGTACAATATAATTTGCGCCTTTCATAAGACACTGATAACTTACCCCTGCATAACATGGATCACCGGCACACTGAAAATATAATGTAACTTTGAATACGACACGTTTGGTGCTGTGGCTGAGCGATAAGACTACTGCGCTGCGTGAATAGAGTTCGATTCCCGCACGTACCTATTAATATTTGTATGAGCTAAAAGCAATCATCTGTCACCCTATTCTCTGCATACTGTATATTG
The DNA here is from genome assembly GCA_036375495.1 of Agrotis segetum. NCBI lineage: Eukaryota > Metazoa > Arthropoda > Insecta > Lepidoptera > Noctuidae > Agrotis > Agrotis segetum. The sequence continues at coordinate 483,976 of JAQSVV010000002.1, forward strand.
TTCCGGGTTTGGTCGTTTGTGTCATCATCAGCCTATAATGTTCCCACTGCTGGGACACAGGCCTCCTGTGAGAGGGAGTAGGCCATAATCTACCACACGGGCCCAGTGCGTGTTGGCAGATGTCACATGTCTTCGAATTTTGGTTCTAGGACATGCCGGTGTTCTCACGATGTATTCCTTCACCGTTTTGAGAGCAGTGGTGATGAAATAAATTACACAAAGTAATGCGCCTGGCGGGGTTCGAACCCACGACCTACAACTCGTAAGTCGGGACCGATACCACTGGGCCACCACTGCTCTCGTCATCGGTCGTTTTTGTATGTGAGTTTATATGTTTGTAAACGCACCCACGACACAGGGGAAATTAGTAGTGTGAGACGTTTAAAAAAATGTTTTAAAAAAAAATTAAACATATCTAAAACCACGAAGAACGAAGAAATAAGAAGTATCTCTCAACGTTTGCATAAAATATTGAATATTAGTCTAGGCTAGCCTAGCTAGAATATACTTTAAAGTTTAAGAAGCATTAGCTTATTACCTTTTAAGAAAATTTTTGTATCAATTTTAAATTTTGTATTAACGTAAATTTTTAGAAAACACTTTCACCAGTTTGATGTTCGTGTTTTCTATCCGAAAGTTCTTAGAAGACATTTTAGAATTTCAAGTACTTACAGAGAGTACTAATTTCTAGTCTAGATACTTAGATACTATTTCGCTGATAAAATTTTGATCTCATGTTTGTTTTACTCTATATTTTAAATTTATAGTTTATTTTCACTTATTATTTAGTACATTTATTTAGTACTAGCTGTTGCAAGCGGCTTCACCCGCTACTACTCGAAAGTTATCCCACGGTAACATAAAATCGGGATAAAAACTATCCTATGTGTTAATCCAGATTATAAACTATGTGTGTACCAAATTTTAGCCAAATCCGTTCAGTGGTTTTTGCGTGAAAGAGTAACAAACATCCATACATCCATACTTACAAACTTTCGCCTTTATAATAGTAGTAGGATTTAGCTTAAGTTACCACCTATGTATGTGAATGTTGGTTCACCTATTATTGGCAACTGTAATGCCTTGTCAGTCATCATAAATATCTACATTATTTATTAATTTTTATACAGAAGCTGTTGGTGTCCCTTTGTCAATAAATAAATAAATACTTACTCTGGCGTCACAGGAACACCATATTGTCTGAAACGGATAAGCAGAGAAACTGGATTAATTTTATTATTATTAATATTTATTATTCATTAGAATTTCCATTCATTCCGGACTGTTTACTCCCATGGGACTAAAATATTTGCGGAAACGAAACCACAAGGAAAATATACAACACAGTTAATTTGAAAGGGCCGAGTCACACCGAATTGGCAGCGACCGTAGTTAATTTTCTCTCGGAGACTACTTAAAGGATTATGAAAGAAAAAAAATATAGCAAATTGATCCGGTGAGAACCGCTTTTCTTCATTATTGGAAACATTGACGTGCCCCTAAGGAAGTTCCCGGGAAGTCCTCAAGTAAGCGGAAAGAATGAAGTTTCTTTTATAGAAGATTAGTTTCTGAACTGTTTCCTAGGAAGTAAGTCCAACTTGGAAGTTGCTTCAGTTTTAAAGCTCTAGTGCTGAAGTTTGCAACACTTTATACAACTAATTGTTTTTGTCTTCGATAGATCTACTATCGAAGAAATAAGTTAGGAGTTAGGGGGGGGAGGGTGTTCCGAGGTCACGGTAAGGAAATAAGTTCCGCATCCCCGCGTCATTTTGCTGGCGCTCTTTGAGGCGCGCGTGGAGCACGACGTGCCGTCGACCCGGGCATGGTCCTTGGTCGGACAGCGAGTTGCCCTTCACTCGCTGTCCGCATGCCCGCGCCTACGGTGGCCGGAGATCGTATGCCGACGTCCGACGCCGTGGGCGTCTACCACCGCGGGTGGGGCGGAGGGAGGGCATTCTCCTCTCTCATAAGCGGCCCGCCTCCTCCTTCGCGAACATAACTGCTTCGCAGAAGGAGGTGACCGCTTCCCACTCCGTCTCGCCCCATGCACACAACGTTTTTTAAAGGCGCCGTGGCAGGGCGTTTTAAAACGCGCGAACTCGCGTTTGTTTCGTGTCAAACCCGTATCGCGTTTGACACAAAAACGTTGTGTGCATAGGCTCTAAGAATGCTCGCTAAAACGTTCTCGTTTCTTTTTGGTAATGTTACATTCGCAAAAATGCTAATACAAGACAATGTTCAATTAAATTATCAGCACCTTTATGTGGTGGCCATGACATGAAACCAACTCATCTGACTATAGAATATGTCCAAAATGTAATTACCTAGCTACCGATAACTAATTCGATCGAGCTCGAGCATACCTGCTCGTTCAATTTCCTGCATGTTGCTCTGAGTATTAGATACCTTTGTCACGTGTACGTAGCTGCACTAGTATAATCACAGCTGGTAGGAACGGAATTATACGATGTAATATGACCCGGAATTATTTAAATAAGTCATCACTTATCTGTCTAGTCTCAAATATTATAAGCGTAGTGGCTGTGCAGCGTGTCGCGAGTTCGATTTCCGTAAGAAACAAATATTTTTATGATCTACAAGTATTTGTAACGGGTCTCGGTGTTTGTGTATGTGAGGTTAAATGTTTTGATATAGACCCGCGGTACAGGAGTAACTGATATTAGTCGAAAGACTTTAAATAAATAAATCTTATGTCATTGATCAATGTGTTTTAGGAGAATAATAATAATAAATATGTATAAACAATGATTATTTTTTACCTTGAGATGAACGCACAAGAGCAGCACAATCAGCCAGCATCCAATCAGGCGCGACATTGTTTACAGACGCACAATGCACATCATTTCACGCCACTAATCCACTTTAATAACAATCATTCACGCCTCAGATCATTGACTTTTGATACGCTATTTACTATTCAGTTGACTACGGTTTGACCTTTTCTTGTAATAAGGTAAGATCAGCCTCCATATGGAGATTAATTTTATTTGTTTCGTTGTAAACTCATTAAAACTTAGGGTGGAACAGGAGGGATCGTCGGACTTGTAGGTACTGACTAAAATCCACGGTGATTCCGGGAGCAATTAGAAGTCTCCGCCTCCAATATCAAATCAAATATTTTATTAAAATAAACATTAGTAAAAATACAAATAAACCTATGAAAATAAATGATAGTCCTAAAAAATCGATGTCTGTACCAGGTACTTTAAATCTGTATCTCAGGTGTGTGTTCTAATAATATTGACTATACGTGGACAAATTTTATCTCTTAACAATATTTAAGAGGCCATACTACCTCAAATGGCTTAGCAGAAACCTGTGATACGTCGAAAATACTACGGCATTAATTTTGAAATAAATATATGGTAAAGTTGAGGATTAATGTTAGGTCTTATGTTTGGCGAAAACATGATTCCATAAAATTTTCTCGATAGAAAAAAATCCCAAAGTTACCTCTAAATTTAACAATAAAACGCTGGCAATCAGACAATACTTAAAATTAGATCATGAAACTTTTTATACTAACTGAACTAACTATAAAGCAGGTCTTATGTTATTTACTTTTTTGAATTTCCTTTTTTTTCGCCGTAAAATAAATAGATTTGCGTGTAGACAGCTAAAAGAAAGAGCAAGCAATAGTGCGTGGTACGTGCAAGTGCGAGCGAGTAAAAGTATACTGAGGTACTATAGACCCTTAACATCAGAATGTTTTTTAGAATACTGGAACTAATAACTTAATTTATCCTATCATATCTTAACTTATTTAAGGTCTTTAATCTACAACATTAAAGACCTTCACCTTTAATCTACAACATTAGAGGAGCTCGTGGCTAAATAATCACAGCCGCACAGGCCGATCTTCCGGGTTAAGCCGCGCTTGCCGAGGTTGGTCTGTGGATGGGTGACCATCTGTCATAGCGAGTTTCCTCCGTGCCTCGGAAAGCACGTAAAGCCGTTGGTCCCGGCTGTCATTTGTAGATCTCTGACAGTCGTTACTGTTAGTCAGAAGCTCTAAAGTCTGACAACCAGTCTTACCATGGGGTATCGTATTACCCAGTTACTGGGTTGTGGAGGTCCGACAGGCAGTCGCTCCATGTAAAATACTGATATCCAGCTGAATCTGGTTCGACTGGAAGCCGACCCCAATATAGTTGGGAAAAGGCTAGGTAGATGATGAATCTACAACATTAGTTTTAGTATATGCGAAACCTGAATATAGTTTGTTCAGAATCAGTAACTGATTTGATTTCAATAATTTTTACACCATGTATTTTTTTTTTTTTTATTTGATGACCAGTTAATTACAATAAAATCACCGTACGGTTAGGAACCTATTGCCAAACTATTATCACGAGTGAATAACACAGGAGACGCGGTTTACGCGGATGCACCACGAAATGAGCATGTTTTTTAACGGACAACCAGGTACAAGCTTGTAACTTTGTGATTTTTTATGATACGGTTTTAAAATTTTGTAAATAGATTCTTTACACAAAAATAATGGACGGGTGTATCGGGTTTCGCAAAAACAAAAAAATAATGTTATATAGCTATACTTCTATCTACACTTACTCATATTATAAACAGGAAAATTCTGCTTGTAATGAATAGGCTCAAAAACTACTGGTCCGATTTCAAAAATAAAAATTAATTAAATTAAAAAATAAAAATTCTTATGCTGAATCTGGCAGTCTTACAAAGCGGTACTGTATTAACTAGTTATTGAGTTGTCAGACAGGCAGACGCTTCATGTAGTATACTGAAATTCAGCAAACTGGGAGAAGACCCCAACATTGTTGGGAAAAGATGTCAAAATATTATGATAATCAGTTTTCATGGAAATAATATTAAATATAACTATATTTTGATTTGTATATCCTGCGCTTTACAAGTCACGTACACAATAAAGATTTATTCCGGAAATGGGACCATTTTCCGCAAAATCTTAAAGTAAAATGAAGCGACGCGTAACTTTAACACCGTTTTATGCAGGATTGCCTGAATATTTCAAAATTGGTGAAGTTTTTGAATCTAAATGAGTATTATAGAGTTCATCCAATGGATGTAGGTAATAAAGTTGACAAATTGGAATATGATGGAAGTTCAATAGACTGGGCCACTAGGGTAATGCTTGTCGTAATTACTTTTCCATTAATCTGTCGTCAAAATACAGGTTAAATACATAGGTACGGTGATAGTGATAGTCAAGGAGGCTTTATTATAGGTTATTTCATCAATATCAACATTATTACATTTGTTTCATTAAGTAATAACCAAACTAAGGTGGTGCAGTGGTATCGGCCCCGACTTACGAATTGTATGTAGGTCGAAGGTTCGAAATAATATATGTTTATAATGTCTAATTTATTTCATCACTACTGCTCTCAAACAGGTGAAGAAAAATCATCGTGAGGAAGCCGGCATGTTCTAGAACCAAAAATTCTAAAAAATATAACATCTACCCACACGCACTGGGCCCGTGTGGTGAATTATGGCCCCTCTCTCTCACAAAGAGGAGGCCTGTGCCCCCACAAGTGAGAACATTACAGGCTGATGATGATCCAAGCAAAAACAAAAATATTCTTAAAATGCTAGCTGTCCTGTCCCCTGTCCCAAGTAACTCGTCTGGGAAAATTGACAACAAACTAATGTCATCTGGAACTCCGCCAAAGATAAAGAAAATAAGTCCAAACTCCGAGATATCCGATTCAATATTCTTACTGCAGAAATCACCACTGCAAACTTTAATAAGTTTGCACGGGTATAGCTGAAAGTGTAAAAAGTTCCGGCCTTACTACAAAAACCTAAACATCTGTCAGTTGAAAACTTGTCTAAAAAAAGTGTGACTGCAAAACGGACCTTATTTCAACGTCATAATCTGACATTTTTTTTAGGCAAGTGTTCAACAGACGTTCAAAAGTATTTGTTGTACCACGGTTAATGTTTAAAGTTTTGTTTAAAGAAAGTAGATCACTCAAGAACTTTTTTTCACCATTGATAATTATAATTATCAGTTCAACGAGCGATGTGGCTTGAATGAACTTGAAAATAGGAACTATGTCGGTGACATGTTCTTCCGCGAATAACTTTGTTCCGGATTTTATCCCGCAAAGAAACTCATAGCATAGCTCTTTTAATTGCTCATTGAGTGACTTTTAAGTCTCTCTAAGGCCATTTATTAACTTACTGTTAGAGAAAAAATAATCTTCCCTATTTACTGTACCTTTAAAAAAAACCGGCCAAGTGCGTGTCGGGCCACGCACAGTGTAGGGTTCCGTAGTTGCTCATCAAAATACTTATGCGAATTAACTAAACTGATTCGCTGAATTTAATTTTAAAGAGAAGAATTTTCAAAATCGGTCCAGGAGTCTTTGAGAAATCGGGGAAAATACATAAGAATAAAGATTACGACGAATTTAGAACCTCCTCCTTTTTTTTTGAATTTAGTTAAAAATAGTTGACGATAAAAACCTATCTATCCCCAAAAACATACTTACCTATAAAAGCTGTAAAAATAAAGTTGACAAACTTACATTTGCAGTTGTCTCCGATACATTTTGTTTAGAAAATATGATGTCCAAGTACATTTTATAAGTTGGTCGACTATTACTCGTAAAGTTGTAAAGCCTAGTTAGTCATGATAATTTTCTTTTAAACTTCGTTATATATACTACTATCGTGAATTTTTTCACACCCCCAAACATAACCGTTTAGCTGGTAGAGGGGGGGGGGACACTCGAATCGAGCAGAATTTAGCACTTTAAAGCTAAATATTTCACAAACGAATTTTTTTTATCAAAAAATTGTTAATGGAAACTATCATTATTTTTAAAGACCTATTTAATGATACCCCACACTAAGGGGTACGCGAGAAAAAAAAATCCTCACTTTACGTGTAAGTACTGGAGGTACCCTAAAAAAAAATATTTTACGAGATTTTATTTTACCACTTTTTTGGCACAACAAATCTGTATATTTACACCAAATAACAGCTCTCTAGTACTGTGCGTCTCTGAGCTAAACTGCGGACAGACGGACGGACGGACGGACATGACGAAACTATAAGGGTTCCTTGTTGACTACGGAACCCTAAAAATGCAGAATAACGGTAAACAGAGAAAAGATGGTGACACAATGGCCGGAATTATTCTTATTCACTTATACTGAATGTTTCTTACAGTTTAAGTTAATCCATCAATTGCCAAAGAAGACAATTTTATTGATCACAAGACATAAGTGAACTATCTCTCAATGTCTGCCTTTTTCAAACTGCTGCAAAGTTTTCATGAAAATAGTTCCTTGACTTTGACAAAGTGAATCCTATTTATATCTCGCCCCAGATAAAAGTATTGCATGCACAGTCCTTCAATTGCAGCTGATAGTGTATATTAGTCTCAAATTATATGGTAATTCAGTTTCTTTTTGCTTGAAGCTTGTAGAATTGCTGCTTGATGATAATTATATACCAAGTTTAGAACTAGTGTTACTTGAGTATTTGCGTCAGAATTATTGTCAGTTACAGAACTACGCTTATCAATGTTATAAAGCTGAAGAGTTTGTTTGAGTGAATGCGCTTATCTCTGGAACTGCTGGTTCGAATTGAAGAAATATTTTTGTGTATACTTAAATATCATACAGTACATAATTAGACTAGATTTCAGCACGAAACAAATATTTGTATGGCCTACAAGTAGTTGTTACGGGGCTGGGCAACGACGATATAATACTAGACTCCTAATAACAGGCGACCGATGTCTGCCAACACATTAGGCAAAAAAGTCTTATATTCGTTCATTTCGACCAATCCTGTGAGCCGTAAACATACGTTGAGACAGCACAGACCTTGAGTTAGCCAATCACAACGCAGTACCCCGTCCCCCTCGCTTACGTAGTACCTCAGCAACTTGGCAGAATAGTTTGTGTTCTTTAGATCGTGATTATATCGTCGTTGGGGCTGGGTGATAGTGTATGTGAGTTTCTATGTTTGTAAATGAACCCACGATACAGGAGAAAATCCTAGAGAGAGAACAACGTTGCCCTGTTGTAAAATAAAAATGCTGAAAATCTTCTTAGGGCCTGTCTTAGCATGCCATGGCTGGAGATTTGATCAATGCGCTACTAACAGTTACATTATAATAGAATTAATGTTTTTGACATAGTGCATTAGTATGTATTGATTACATTTGCATTACTATGAGAAGGGGAGGATCATAAGTCCCATCATGGATTAATGTGGCTAGGATATCTGAATTTCTTGTCCATTTTTAAAGAACTAGAAATAAAATAAAACAAACCATTTAATTGCTAAAACCTTTCTATTCAACTTGCCTTTGTTACATCGTGTCGCTTGCAATTCTGTGGAGCGTTACAGAAAATCAGCCACAATTCTGTTCGGGCTTATCCTGTACCCTCGAATATAGCCGTGGGGATTAACCAGGATATAACAAGAAACAACATTGTTGCCGCGACACCCGCGGGATTTGGACCAATATGTTGTGGTCATCTTACGATGGATATACAGATATAATTTATCCTGGAGAAGAACAATGAAAAAGATGGAAATTCAAATTATCATCATCATCTCAGCCATAAGACGTCCACTGCTGAACATAGGCCTCCTCTTTAGATCTCCACATACACCGGTAGGAAGCGACCTGCATCCAGCGTCTTCCGGCAACCTTTATTATGGTCGTCTATCCATCGAAGGTGAAAAAGTGCTAGAGTAGAGACCACGGACTAGCAAGCGCAGCGGTGGACGTCCACCAACAAATTATCTTGTTATAAGAAATTAAAATGGTTAGAACTCATCACTTTGCCATTTCGACAATTTAGAAAAGATATTGTGGTAAATAAGTGAAAATTGCCTTTTAGCTAATATTTTGATTGTTGTAGTACATTCTATTTCGACCATGCAAAAAAGTGGACAGGAGACCCTTTCCACCATTATTTTATCTTCATACATCCAGTCTAGTATCGCCTTCTATTTATTTGAACCATAATTCTAAAAATGCTGTTCAAAAGCAAAAGAGTAAGTACCTAGTTAGTGATGCTGATTTTATGTCTTTTATTCAATAAATATAGGTTCAAATTGGAAGAGTTTTAGATCAGTACCTTTAGGTATTATTAGGTGCTGTGTCAGTACGCAGTCCATATTAAAGCAGTCCATGTTAAAGTAGGCCTTCAGCATGTTAAATTGCGATCTTGAACACTTATTCAAGCCTTATTTGTAAAAAATAAACAATACTTATTTCTTAATCGTTCATCTTCTTCAAATCTATTTTGAAGACAAACTAATTTGGAGACAATTACTCAAAACAACCACTCAGTAATGCTATTATTAATATGGTTCATTTGCATGAATGAAATGAATTCTATGCAGCTGTTGTCTCGTTCGGGAATGCTAAGTGAAAATCTTAGCAATGGTTCTACAACGATATTGGACCTAACACTTTAAAAGCTAGAGTTCAAAATGGCTATTGCTTAGATTAGACACATTTCATTACAAATTGAAGGACACATTCCACGCAAAGTGACGTACAATGCTCGCTTTGAGGGTTTCTATTGTTGATCCTCGTTCAACTCTAGTTTTGTAAGATTTGGCTTTTGTTTTGTTTTGAATGAATATGAAATGTGGAAAACCTTACCTAATACGTATATACGAATACTATACGTAAATAATAAGGTAGAGAAAGGTAGGTAAAGGTATTTTATGGTGGAACAAATTGGAGGGAAAATAAGAAACATCAGGATCCTATTTGAATCGTCATCATCATAGGTCGGTATTAGGTTGAGTAATTCATGTACTTACGCCTGCAAAAGAATAAAGTGGATATATGCACGAAATCCCGGAATTACTTTTAAAGAGCAGAAAAATCCCGTGATTTATGATATAAAAAGCTATTTAGTTTCAGACAATTTATTTGTCTTATCTATGTCTGATGTTTATATTATTATTACTTATTTTCAATACTGTTTTCCACACGAGATTGTCTGTTAGAAATCCCGGGAAGTAATTGAATATTGAACAACATTTTGAGGTAAGTAACAAAATAACTCTACGTACCTAACTCCGACCTGTGGTCATCATTCATCGGTCATTTGATGATTTTATCACGATAAATAAAAAGTCTAATGTGGTTTTTATTCAGACCATACCATCTCCATTCTGGTGTAGTCTTTATTCTGGCTTACAGCTGATCAGGCATACGGCACACGTAGCTAGACGAAGCTTACATCAAGATTTTGAGTGTTTAAAATTTAAATATTTAAATACAGTCATTTGAACCAAATTGGTTGTAACCTAAGTGCCACTTTGGGTCCAACTGGCTCAAGGCTCAAGTATCAAATTAGCTACGTTTTACTAAAATTAACTTTAAAATGTTATCTTTTAATAAACTTTTATTTTATTATATTTAAATTCTTATAATAAAATAAAACAGCGGGGCTCGGTTTATATATTATAATTTATTTAGATAATTTTCTTCTTACGAATATAATGTTTTACATAAGTGTTTTAGTAATAATTAGAAGTAGTTGTTACATTGATAATTATAAAACACTTACATTTTATATATGTATTTATGTACAAAAATGTATTTTAATTTAACTCGTTTCAAGCATAACTTAACTTTTTTATGAAATAAAAATTGTTAATTCACGTGAGTTAGGAATGCTTTATGATATATTTTTATGCAATTAACATAATAATTATTTTGTTCAGGTTAGTAAAGAAAGGCGGAGTTTGAACAAATTCTCCTTTCAGTTAACGTATCTTAATATATTAACTATTCACTTAATTTGGGTTACATAGAAGAACATTATGTATTTTAGGAATAATATATGTTATCCTGGAACCATAATAAAATCAGACGTTTGAAATCAATAAATACAAACTTAATAATTATGTATATTTTTCGGTATAATTAACATAAAGACGGTTATAATGAAAAACACTACCTTTTCGTCTTACGTCTGTATAATATTATATAGGTACGGTCAGCCAAGAAAGTGGTGTACCAGTTTTGATTTAGTTTCCCGGTCATCGAAAATTACAACAAGGTTCGTTATAAAAAGATATTACTGAAAGAGACAACATTATCATGACGTAAACCTATGTATTTAGTATTCATACGTCATATGTCACATATAAGTACATGACATTTTAACCTTTAGTATAAACGAAAAGGACATTAGTTTCTACAAAGCAATTGAAATGTTTCCAAACAAAAGTAATAAAAACTATTTAAATAGACAACCGAATTCCATTTGAAAAAGAAAACTGACAATTGACATTTTGTCAAATATATGCAAAAAATCGATATATTTTCCGTGTTATTTTTCAATCAACTGCATATAAAATCATCTCAATGCCTGCCAACTTGACCATTGCCGAAAGAGCACAAATAATTGCCCAATTTAATGAGGGAAGCAGTATCAGTGCGATATCCCGGAATTTGAATATATCGAGGCGTTCTGTCCGCTTTTGGATTCGTCGTGAAGGAGAGGAGGGAAGTTTGTTGGATCACAGAAGAAGTGGTCGCCGGCCTGCACTCTCCAATAACGATAGAGAATTCATGAGACGGGAATATGAAATCAATGGTTTTAAGCCCACAAAACATTTTGCGGAGATGTTCGATGTGAGTGCCCAAACAATAAGGAATCATCTACATTACATGGGGTTGCACCACAGGCATTACGCCAAGAAAATATATTTGACGGATGCTCACAGACTTGCTCGTCTGAACTTCGCCAGAGAGCACTTAGAGTTTGATTGGTCTAATACAGTGTTTTGTGATGAAAAAAACGTTTAAATCCAGTCAGCATGGACGTCTTCACCTTTGGCGATATAATTCAACACGGTATAAAGATGATCATGTAATTCCAAATAGAGAATCAGGTCGAATTTCCGTAAATATTTGGGGCTGGATGAGTGCGGATGGTGTAGGAGAATTGTGTTCTCTACCTCCTCAAGCGACGGCTGTAAATTATATCGACGTGCTTCAGAATGCAATGCTACCGACAGTCCGTAATGTTTACCCGGAGAACGATTTGCCACAATTTGATTTTGTTCAAGATAATTGTTCAATTCATAATGCGAGGATCGTAAGAGCCTGGTTTCGTTCACACACTGACGTAAGGGTAATTCAGTGGCCCTCAAGATCGCCGGACCTCAACCCGATAGAAAATCTTTGGGGCCTTATGGTCCAACGGATGGTCGCATCAAAATGAAAGAACCAAACAAGCTCTTATTAGTCACTGTAATTATATTTGGGAGGAAATGCGGGGAACCGATATTTGCTCACGGCTTGTTGGTTCAATGAGGTCTCGTCTTTTAGAGGTTATAGAGGCCAACGGCGGTTACACCCGTTTCTAATTTTTAAAAATTTTCAATATCTTCTAAATATTACTATATATGCTATGTTTCCTGCCGTAGGCTGTACGCTGGCGTCGTGCGGTCCATGGCCCTCTACGGGGCCCCTGTGTGGGCCCTGAGCATCCGGACGCGACCACAGAAGCTGGTCGCATGCCAGAGGGTCATGGCTATCCGAATGATCCGGGGATACCGCACGATTGCCGGCGAATCGGCCAACCTGCTTGCCGGATTGCTGCCTTGGGATCTGGAGGCGACTGCCCTCCAGCGCGTCTATGAGTGGCGCGTGGAGGCGCAGCGCCGGGGCGTGACCCCGCTGCCTCGCGAAGTCGAGGCGCGGCGCGAAGACCTCCGGCGCGATCTCAGGGCAGTATGGAAGGAGCGACTGTCGCGACCGACGGCCGGGCACGCCGCAATTGCGGCGGTAAGACCCCTCTTTGAGGAGTGGCTGGAGAGAAGTCATGGCGTCCTGACCTACCGCTTGACGCAGGTCCTCACCGGACACGGAAGTTTCGGGAGGTACCTGTGTCTGATGCGAAAGGAGGAGACGCCTGGGTGTCACCACTGCGAAGATCGCCCGGAGGACACGGTGGAGCATACGGTGCAAGACTGCCCAGCTTGGGCGGAGCACCGACGTGTCCTCATGGCTGCGATAGGCGGAGACCTCTCGCGCCCGGCATTGGTTGCGGCCATGCTGCGGGGCGAGACGGAGTGGGAAGCGGTCAGCTCCTTCTGCGAGGCAGTAATGCTCGTAAAGGAGGAGGCAGGCCGCGAGCGAGAGAGGACAGCGTCCTCCCTCCGCCCCAGCCGCAGTGGTAGGCGCCCACGGCGACGGACGTCGCAAGATGATCTCCGGCCACCGCAGGCGCGGGCATGCGGGCAGCGAGTAAAGGGCAACTCGCTGCCCGACCAAGGACCATGCCCGGGTCGACGGCGCGTTGTGTCCCACGCGCGCCTCAAAGAGCGTCAGCATAATGACGGGGCCCCCCTCTCAGAGGGCCAAAGCCTGCCGGTGTCGCGGGATTATTCCCTTACCGTAACCCCGGAACGTAACAAGCTATGAAGGACACCGTGGATTTTAGTCAGTAGAAGTCTGACAGTCCCTCCCGCCCTGCCCGGGGTTGGAGGACTCATTTGATGATTTTACCACGCTAAAAAAAAAAAAAAAAAACAAAAAAAATATATATGCTATGTTTTTGTTTGTTATAAGTATTTTAAAATTGATTGTAGAAATTTAATAAAAGGATAAATCTATTTTTAGCTTGTTTTTTATTGATATTGTAATTACAAGTTTACAGAAATTGTAGGTTTGTGGATTCGCCTTGTGCCTTTACAATTTTATGTAACTTGTTGATTACAATTCTGAATTTGTAGATATAATTTTGTCATCAAAATCTACAGCCCCCCGCCGTTGATTTTACGACGTCATTGGTTCCATCAAGTTCAAACTAAGAACAGCTGTCACGTTACAAACAGTAATAGTCGTTCTCAATAATCAGATAAAGACAGCAATAGAAGTTGTCAGATCGATCTGCAAGCGAAACTAATCTTTATCACCTATGAATCTGCAAGCGATATTCAACCTTAGGGTGGTACACCACCGCGCTAGCCGCAGTCGCGGCTGTAAGACCCCTCTTTGAGGAGTGGCTGGATAGGTCCCACGGCGTCCTCACCTACCGCATGACACAGGTCCTCACCGGACATGGCAGCTTCGGGAGGTACCTGTGCATGATAAAAAAGGAGGAAACGCCCGGGTGTCACCACTGCGAGGATCGCCCGGAGGACACGGTGGAGCATACGATGCAGGAATGCCCAGCTTGGGCGGAGCACCGCCGTGTCCTCACCGCGGCGATAGGCGGAGACCTCTCGCGCCCGGCATTGGTTGCGGCCATGCTGCGGGGCGAGACGGAGTGGGAGGCGGTCGCCTCCTTCTGCGAAGTAGTCATGCTCGCGAAGGAGGAGGCGGGCCGCTTGAGGGAGAGGATACCGTCCTCCCTCCGCCCGAGACGCAGTGGTAGACGCCCACGGCGACGGATGTCGCGGGACGATCTCCGGCCACCGTAGGCGCGGGCATGCGGGCGGCGAGTAAAGGGCAACTCGTTGCCCCACCAAGGACCATGCCCGGGTCGACGGCGCGTTGTGTCCCACGCGCGCCTCAAGGAGCGTCAGCATAGTGACGGGGCCCCTCTATAGAGGGCCACAGTCCTGCCGGGGTTGCGGGACATACGTATACCGCGACTCCGGCACACAAAGGGCTACCGAAGGACACCGTGGATTTTAGTCAGTACAAGTCTGACAGTCCCTCCCGCCCTGCCCGGGGTTGGAGGACTCATTTGATGATTTTACCACGTAAAAAAAAAAAAAGGTGGTACACCACTTTCTTGGCCGACTGTACGTAAAAAGTAAAAAAGCGATTTTCTCCTATAGTACCTATTTATTAGCGTTTTACGTTTTCACCAAAATAAATTTTTTGTATCATGGTATTTGTGAAATTATGTCTTGACAGACACCGTTATTCCTTGAGAAAATCACTTCAAAACTAGTATTTCATAGTTTTTGATTGCATAGAACAGAAAATACTGATTTAAAAATGCACAATAATAATTATATCCAATTACTTAACTAAAAAAATACGAGCACCAAACTATTTCGAAAATAAGGGTATGATTACACCCACGTGCAACCTCTCGATACCTTGTTTATGTTACATTTAGTGAGTGTAACGCCCAATGTGTAATTTTCGTTGAAATTCAATTAGTTTCGACCTCTCCTCAGAGGATTCATAGTTTTGTACAGACACACACGACCACACGTTGATGTGAAATAGATTTTTGATGATACATTACTTCCTTAATGCAAAAAAAAAAAAAAAACAAAATTGCCGGTCAAGTCCACTGTCAAAAGTAGCTCAGTGTACTTAATTAAATAAGAGAAACACAATATATCCTTCTCATTTCGTTTAAAAAATATCTTTTAAATTGGACCAATAGTGGAAGAGGAAATAGGCGACAACCAAACCTCAAAATATAACTTTTTACTGAGGCTATTCAGACGGATCTTTTTTTGTCCTTATCGCACGAGTATGATGCCGAATGCCCTCATAGTGACAGCTATAGACTCTTGAAATACTTACCCAATTCCCAAAAGTCTCTCAACTTGCATTTTTTTTTTAGAAGAAGTAGACGCTACTGCCATCGAATTCGCTTAAAGATGGTGCTCGCGACTGTACTATGAGTGTGTAATTCCCTTCATAATATAAACATAAGCAATCACACGCACACATATGAACATCGATGAACCACTTCATATTGTAATCTTGGCCCTTATTCCCTTGAGATAGCGAGCAGATTGGAATGGCAATTGCAATTACATAATAATGGTATTTGTTGTTACAGGTTAAAAAAGGTTTTATTATAGTGTTGTAGTGTCGAATAGAATCTGAGCAATAAGTTAGTTATTAAATATTTTGGAGTCTCTTCAGAGTACTTTCGATGTACATCTTAGAGCCTATGCACCACGTTTTCTAAACGCAGTGCAGCGCGTTTTAGAAACGCGCGTCGACGGCGCGTTTTCATCACAGCAGTTTGTTGACTTTTGTTTTAGTCTGCGTCTGACTTGCATGCGTATCGCGTCAAAAACGCGCTGCACCGGCGCGTTTAAAAAACGTGGTGTGATTGGCTCTTAATCAAATAGTTCATAAGTAATTTCGTATTTTCATCAATATTTTTGATAATGGCGATAACATTGTGATGACTAGAAATGAGATAAAATATTAATTTATTATTTAATATTATTCTGTTGAAGATAATGGCGAAATTCCACAGAAGTAACGGATGTGATTATCTAATGAGTTGACGCCGATGATTAAAATTTTCGTCACATCTTTATTGATTGTTATTTTGTTAATACTTACTTTCCTTATGAAGACAGTCAAAAAACTTTAAATTACTCTTTAAACTAATTACATATTTAATATTAAATATCTACAATCATTTTATCACAATATCCGCTGAAAATTCTTCTTTAACCCATATTTATAGACTACATATTTATGTGACGTCGCCATCGATCTTAAAATCACTGTATAATAACTGACTATCATTGTTATTA
Organism: Agrotis segetum; assembly: GCA_036375495.1. Taxonomy (NCBI): domain Eukaryota; kingdom Metazoa; phylum Arthropoda; class Insecta; order Lepidoptera; family Noctuidae; genus Agrotis; species Agrotis segetum. Next base: position 500,477 of record JAQSVV010000002.1, read on the forward strand.
CATAGAGTAGACGTCACACTGTTCCTGTCATTGATGAGGAGGCTATTCATCTTTTTAGGAGTATCCTGCCTCCACTTCTCGCTGCAGAGGCTTGTGGTCTCCGTTCCATAGTAGCTGCATCTCCTGTTTCTCCTGTCGAGGCGGTTCCTCTTGTCCTGGACCTCAGAGCGGACCCTCACCAGGTGGGTTCCGTCTGAGGTGTGGTTTACCGTGGTCTCTCTGATGCTGGAGTGTTCACGGCATCTGCTCTTCTTACTGTAGACTTTGCCACAGCAGAGGGTTTCTGTGAAGGCCAGGCGGTACCTGAGGAGACAAATTAGTTATTAGTTTTTAATACAAGTGAGGAAAGTTTTTTATTACATACGAAGCGGAATTGTCACCCGAGCCGCAGGTGAGGAGCCGAGAATTGTATAGAAAAACTTTTGTATAGATCAAGACCACTGAGAGTTTTCACTAACAATAGGTGTTATCTGAATACATTTTCATTTTTGAGCAAAAATAACATTCATTAGTAGCCGTTGACCGACAAGGGGACATTATGTTAGCCACTTCAAAAGAATTACCCTGTATACTAGAAAACAGGAACACTCATTTGAATAGGAGAGTGATGAGTATGAATGTTGATGGATGGAGAGGAAGAGGAAGGCCAAAGAAAAGATGGATGGAGGAATGATATGAAAGAAGAAGGAGTTAATGATACCGTGACGTATAATAGGGGAGAATGGAATAAAAAAATGTGTTTCGAAGACCCAAGTAAAATGGGATAAGGGCAGGAAGATGATGATGAATGGGAAACAGGGAACTAGATTATTTCAATTAGGCCAGTTACAGACACTTTTGAATTGTCAGAAGACAAAAGTATAATAAAATAGTTTAAAAGTAGTTACGGTGCCACAAGACATAAAAACTGTGAAAGTACTGTAGATGCCCATTCCAAACCGGAGACCTCTATGGAGAAGAACGGACAAGAAACTCCTTTTATATTATAGCAGATAGAAAATAATACATAAGAAAACATCTAGAACAATTTCAACTTTATTCAAGCAGAAGTTAATCTATTCCGCGCGTGATTCTGTTGAGAAAGCTGTTGGCCCGTGGCTAAGTCGATATTTATGTTCCTAATGCCTTTTTAATGGTCGAAGCAACCTTTATCCTTCCACGGACATAATCTATATTCTAGAGTTGAACTGGTTTCTAAGAACATCGAGGGATACAATAATAATAACTTAATATATAGCTTGTATTGTGGGTTTGTTAGTCGGGAAGCGATAGTTATTTCAAGCATAGATATTCTTATCTTACTACTCTTACTATATTTGCAAGGATTTAGATGTTTCTTACTCTTTCACGCAGAAACTATTAAATTTGGATGAATATTAGTACACTGATACTGATATTGCTAGCCTACTCCATCCCACTGCTCGGCAAAGACCTCTCCTCATGACCTCCAGTTTTCACGATCCAGGGCAAAGTGGACTACTGATCGTTGGTTTTGTCGTGGCAGACCTCGTAGAAGATGGCGAGATGAGCTTGACAAAACCAATCACTGATAGGTAAAATCTGGATCAATCATCATAATAATTGATCATCCCGTAGGATTTTTTTGCGAGCGAGCGAGTTTTGCCGCAAGCAACAGCTAGTAGATAACAGGAAAACAAGAGAATGTTATTTTCCTCTGAAGCTTACTATACATAAACTGTAAATATTAAGCCTGAATTTTTGTTACCTGGATGTTGACTCGACTGTAATGTTTATGGTCAGTACTCACTATAGGTTTTACTCGATAGTTTTACTCCAAATCGAGTAAAATTATCGTGTGGACCCCAAAACTCACAACTCGAAGGAAAGCTTCCAAAGTCCAAGCCGTGGGTTTCACTCTATGTGAGTACTGATCATTAAGTACCTATGATATTTCTTCGGTCAACAGCGATTTTAACATTAACTCTGCTCAACATTCTTAACATACCTATGACTCATAACATTATACAGTATCGGGTTGACAGTGGCCGAGATGTAGTAGAAGGCTCCGGCGACATAGAACAGGTACTCGTTGATGGTGTGGTAGTGCTTCGCAGACGTGCCGTAGATGAAGAACAGGCGTTGGAAGTGGAACGGCGCCCAGCACACGAAGAATGCCACCACCACGGCCGCTGGAACAAGAGGAAACATTAGCTGGGTCTCAGGATTAGACGAGCAAAGAGTCCTTAGACGCTCCCTCACCGCGAACATTCACCTGTAATGTTCGAACATTCGAAGACAATAGAGCATCAAATTGCACACTTTTGTGTTACATTACAGGTGAAACTCGTGGTGAGGGAGCGCCTTTAGGTGTCATAGTGACGTGGGGCTAACGAATACCGTGACCCCGAAACGTAAAGGGTGTTTGAAGGACACCGTGGATTTTAGTTAGTACAAGTCTGACAGTCCCTTTTACCCTGCCTTCGAAGGGACAACTCATTTGATGATTTTACCACGTTAAGAAAAGGTGTCAAACTCGTAGTGAACATTTTTGGGTGTAGTAAAAAATCCTGTAGGTTAAACAAATATTGGTCGAGGGACTGTAACCGTGACCTTGGAACGTTTTTCGTTCCAAGGTCACGGTTACAGTCCCTCGAACAAAAGATAAGACAAAGCTATTGAAGGAACACAGGATGATCAGTACTAGAACTGTTTTTTTTTTTATTTTTGACATTTCCTTCCGCTCAACGCTGGGTAGGACTGTGTTTTATCAACAAAAAGGTCATACAAAATATTTGTTCTGTCTGAACATTGAACAAGTGATACGCAGCGCAGCGGCTAATCACTCATTATTTATAAAATTCTTTGTTAAAGTGAAGAATATAAAGATTAAACAGTCAAAAGGTTTTCGAAAAGTGTCCCACAAGGCCACATATATCAAGCGTATTCTACAGTTTAATTCACAATTTCGCAGTAAGTGTGTCTAAACTATGTCCATAACTAGACAATGTAGGAAACTTTCCCGTTTTATGAGACACTACTACATGAGATTTGCATTAGTGTAGTCTAGAACTAATTGAAAGTAGACGAGGCCATTCTGTCTGGATATTTTTCTGACATTTCCATATCTATTTAACTCCTAGCATTCACTTTATAAGCTCTTTATAATAAAACGCTTGCAAAATGCAGCAACAGGGAAAACGTTTTACTTGTTTATGAAGATTAAATATATACGGCATTAATAATGCCTGCTTACTGTTAGAGCCCTTTTTTTAATGAGTCCTAAACCAGGGCAGGACGGGAGGTACTGTCAGACTTCATCATCTGCCTAGCCTTTTCCCAACTAAAATTATAAATAAATAAACTATATTTGGGTTGGCTTCCAGTCAAACCAGATTTAGCTGGATATCAGTATTTTACATGGAGCGACTGCCTTTCGGACCTCCACAGCCCAGTAACTGGGCAATACGATACCCCATGGTAAGACTGGTTGTCAGACTTTAGAGCTTCTGACTAACAGTAACGACTGTCAAAGATCTACAAATGACAGCCGGGACCAACAGCTTTACGTGCTTTCCGAGGCCCGGAGGAAACCGGCTATAACAGATGTTCACCCATTCACAGACCAACCTCGGCAAGCGCAGGTTAACCCGGAAGATCGGTCTGTGCGGCTGTATATATTTAGCCACGAGCTCCTAGGTACTGTCGGACCTGTACTGACTAAAATCAATTTAAATAGGCTTTTACGTTCCGTAGCCACGGTTACCTAATAAGACAGTCCCGAGACCCGTACCCTTACTACGACTAAAATCTACCGCGTTCTTCAAGAAAACATTTGTATGATCTACAAGCAGTGGTTTCGGGTCTGGGTGTTTGTGTATGTATATTTATAATTATGTTCGTAAACGCACCAACGATACAGGAGAAATTCCTTTGTGGAGCAAGATTTTAAGAAAAACAAAAAAGGGATTAATCTTGTAAGATTTTAATTTATTGAAAAGTAGAGAGTTTTGAATATAAGCTTTGACACTCGGACATAGGTGCGATAATCACTTCAATCAAAAGCGAGTCCTCTGACCCAAATCAATCACTTGACAGGCATAAACACCGTATTGAATGTGTTCGTAAATAGACCCCTGTCAACCGCTCTGCGGGTTCCAGACAGCTCCACACCTTTGAGGGATATTTGAAAAGTTTTGTGATATAACACGGTGGTCCTTCAGACCACTTTATAATGAAAGGTCTCTTCTAAATATAAAACATCTGGAGTGGCCCTCGGTAGGCAGTCGGGGCCTATTTAGAAAGCAATACTTCTTGAGACTGCATGCGTTGTAAGGAGGTTGTCTCTAAAGCTCTTAGCGCCTAGCTTATAAGAAGCTCACATCATATTTTATGAGTTCTGGTATCTATACCGTATTATATAGCTGAATTGTTTTTTTTTATTGAACGTGCTAATCTCATGGACTGCTGGTTTGAATTGGCTTATAGGCTATGAAACATAACGCTACGATCAAAAGGAGCCAAGCAGCAGATGTAGAACCACTGCGGAACAGATCTAACTGTATTTATCAAAAAAAAGTTTTCCGAACGGGAATGAATATCTATGTGTACATGCATCCTTAAAAGTTGAGGCAATGAAACTTGGTGTTTAAAGATCAAAGTATTTAAGATTCGAACAGAATCAGGAAAAAAATATGAAAACGTCTCTACAAGCTCTCCCCGCTTTTCGCTAACCGTCCGCGGTAGAACTGTGACCAGACACCGTCTGACCTTAGTAAATAGAGGAGCTGTACATAGCACGGATTAATCAGCAAACGGTGTGTGCTGTAATTGGTGGAATGTCAACATAATGTTTGCCAGACAGCAATAAAGATCTTATGTTCCAGGTAAACTCCGACTGATGTCAAGTGCTACAAGTGAGATGTAAAACATTTATGTGTCTTTGAGAATTTAGGCATCGTTCAAGGATACGCGACGCGTAAAAACAAACATACAGCGGTGTAGTAAAAGCGAAATATTCAAGGTGAAGCGGCAACAGCTGGCAAACAATTTGCACGCGTCCCGACGCGCCGCGTCTCCTTGTACGAGGCCTTAGTGTTAAATACAACAATTCAAATAAACGCCTTCGTCTTGTATTCTCACGTCACAGCCATTTATTCGAAGTAGCAGTTACTAGAATGAAACTCAATGGAAACAACGTAGTTGGCGGAATTGTGGGGGATGTAGTTCCATACAGATTTGATATCGACTCAACCAAACACTATGTTGTTGATACTCTATCATCTAGATTCTACAAACATGGTATCTTACTATAATATTATGTAGAAGTTATTAGTAAGCTCAAGAAAGCCCAATGAGCTATAAAGATGACTATGCTCGGAGTCTCTCTACATGATTGAATCATAAATAGCCAAGCAAATTAGCAAATCGAAGTGGCAATGGGCAGGCCACACAGCACGCAGATCTGTACCCTTAGCACGAATTTTTACTCTTTTACTTTACAGTATTTACAGCGTTTCTTGAGGTTTCTTGTATGAAAAAATGGAACAGCGCCTCTGGTGTGCGAAGAAGGAACTAATTTTTCCCTTGAAAATTGTCAATTTGAAATTGTCAAAGTTCCAGTTTACTTTTCGTCTCAAATACTGAAAATTCGGCTAAGGGTACTGATGTCTGATGGGGGCGTCAGGTTCTTGAATGAACACCACGCTCTGGCTCAGATCTATAAAAGTCATCTAGCACTACATCGTTCTCATAAAAGAATTTCTTTCGTTTTAAGAAGTCGTGATAGATCACCAAAAAAAGATCTGTTGTAAACGGCGTATTCTTCACTTCATTTTACAAAGATAAATTGTGAAATATACGGAAAAATAAATTATTTTCCCTAACATTGACGCCTCTCAGCCCTCAGCTTTGTCAAAATGACAATGACAAAACACAGGGCTTTTGTGTGTTTACGTGTAAAGGAAGGGATGCGTTAGAATCTTGGTTCTTAGTTTACTTTGAAAAGAAACCGCAATTCACTGTGTTTAATGGAGAGGAAGTGAATTGTTATAGGAAATATTTTGTACTTAGTTATGGTGGCCATGATAGCAGGAAGACATATCGGCACCATCATTTAAAAAAAAAAAACGTCAAACACGAGCCTATTGCTACGCAAAATAATAAAAGAAGCAAATATAAAAGTATTTATTTATGGAAGAATAAGTTTGAAAGCCGCTTTTGTTATTTGCTGTGTTTAGAAAAAACATGAGGAAAGCTTAGCGAGGATTAGAAGTTTAAGATAATAATAATAATATCCCACAACTGTCACACAACGCCATCTAGTCCCAAGCTAAGCAGAGCTTGTGTTATGGGTACTAGACAACTGATAAACATACTTATATATTTCTAAATACATAATATATTATAGATAAATTACACCCAGACACAGATCAAATAATTATGCTCATCACACAAACATTTGTCCTGGGTGGGAATAGAACCCACCACCCCCGGCATAGCAGTCAGGGTTACTAACCACTAGACCAACACGCCAGTAAGAGAAAATAAGGTTTGAAACAACTGTGAAAGATGATTTGGTTCAAAACGATCAAGATAACATTACGTAACACAAAAAGTACACTAATGAAACGAACGTATGTACGAATTCGTGTTCTGAATCACCTGACTTCAAAATAAAGTTAAATTAAAAACGTGAGAAAACAACATGCCTCTCACGTAAAAAATGAACTATAAAAGGAAAAAGAAAACTAGTTCTAAATAATGGTGGTATACAGAAAACTATATAATAGTGGTGTCGTGAGGAGTTGAAACGATAGTTAGTTGGATTTTATACGTTATCCTGATTAGAGACTTTAATTACTACAAGTTCTCTCTCGATTCACTATTCATTCGATTCATTATTTTCCACTCTAAAAAGTTACTTTTACTCAGTGAAAACTGTTTTGGTTTTTGGATTTAAACGGACCACTCGCTTCACTCAGGATTTAAATACTTGAATCATTCGCTTCGTTCGTAATTCAATGATCATGAATCACCCTACGGTCGTGATTCAGTCATTAAAATCCTGAGCGAGCTCGTGATTCATACGGCCCTCGCTTTAAATCCGCACTTTATTCACTAGTTGCAAAATATACTATTTTCTACAGCAAGAAAAACTTTTAGATAGTTTTTGGCACTATTTGCTTTTGCCTTAGAAAAGTATATATACCTATATAATGTGCATGCAGAATCGGATTTTTACCGCTCATTTGAAAAGTATTTCAATTGATGGTGGTTTAAATACCCCATTAACGCTTAAACCATTTATTAATAAACGGTAGTTAAATCAGAGCTAGCTAATGCCACGCAAAATGGCGAGATTAGCTAACTTCGATATTGAATTAAACATCATTAACCGCAAAATTCAGTTGAATAGTCAGTTTCCGATAACTAATACTAGGAATTTAACGGTTGGTTACACTTACTACATGTTAGATTCCACTAATTAGATCATTTTGCATGGTTTGGTAGTTCAAACAGCTTTAAGCTTTGACCAAATCGAAGCAAATCTGTACCCTTAGCACGAAGTTTCACTCTTTTACAGTATTTACAGCGTTTCCTGGTGTGCGAAGAAGGAACAAACTAATTTTTTCCATGAAAATTGTCAATTTGAAATTGTCAAAGTTCCAGTTTACTTTACGTCTCAAATACTGAAAATTCGTGCTAAGGGTACTACTGTACTCTTATCACGTGTTTTCACTAGTTTACTTTACAGTGTCTTTCCAGTATTTACAGCATTTCTTGTATGGAAAAATGGAACAGCGCCTCTGGTGTGCGAAGAAGGAACTATTTTTTTCCTTGAAAGTAAATTTGAAAATGTCAAAGCTCCAGTTTACTTCACGTCAGAATAATTGAAAAGTCATGATAAGGCCTTTGGCGTTTGGTGCGTCATATGAATCACTCGAGCCAATTTTGACAACAAACTGACTTAATAACTCTGAAATCAGAGGCCACATTAACAACGAAAAAAAAAAACTTGAGAGGTGTCAAGGGACATCCGGATGGAACAAAGTTACTGTATACACTCAACAAAAATAATCTTCGTGACTCCACTCCACTCCACTCCGCTCAGCTCCGCTCCACTCCGCTCCGCTCCACTCCACTCCACTCTTTGAGCTCTAGCACCCTTTCGCAACGCGCGACAAGGAACTTCGTTCCAAAAAGTGTCGTGACAACTTTTCGTAAGATTTTTTTCCGTCTATACCCTTTCACAACGCGCGATAAGGAACTTCGTTCCAAAAAATGCTGTTTACCCAGCATTGTGCCTCTATACTGAAATAGTCGGCTTTCCAATCATGAATGCCGGAAATGAATAACGTATTTCACTCCGGATTTTAATCCCGACCTTTGTCCGAAAACAATCAACGGCCGAAATTGCCAATCTGAATCATTAAGATGTCTAATCAGAAGCAGCCACTTATAGAAATCCGTTCAAGATTTGGATTGAGATACTATGTTAATTTTGGGCGTATTACAATAGACGTGTGAAGTTAGATTTCGTATCCATAAATAGACATCATTGTGGAAGGTAGAAAATCTGTAAACACTCGCTCATCATAAAATCTCAGCAACTAGAACTGCTAGGAGTTTCAAATGCATTGGGGTTCTTTTAAGGACGTAGGTGCTTACTAAAGGTGTGCGTCCACAGGTCGGCATCGCACGGATCGGACTGATCGTACGTAACGGATTTTAGTTTTCCTTGTATGAAAACTCATACAACTGCGTCCACTGATCCGCATCGTACTGCTTATCGGCAATGCCTTAATGCGATGCGTACCGATGACACCATTTGGAATGCCGATCAGTGGAAGCGATGAAGGAGGCATCGGCAATCCGATTGCTGATACTCGCGTCAGCAATCCGATCGCTGCCGATACAGAAATCCGTTTGATGCGATGCGTCCGATACGTACGATGCGGACCTGTGGACGCTTAAGACGGAATTTTGTAAATTTCGACGAGGCGAGATAACATTTAAATGCAAAACTGTCTTTAAATAAAAAAGGGATGTTTTTGGGTTTGATAGTTGCGACGCGGTGGCTGAAGGGTCAACACTTCATGAGATCAGAAAATCTCAACTCGCGGGCAATAGCTAGTGTATCTATAGAGCAATAGAAGAAGGTGGTTCGTTGAGGAGTTCTTACCCAACATCCTGATGATGGTCTTCTTAGACTGCGCCTGACGCGCCTCCCCGTGCACGCTGCCGTTCACTCCGTTCAAGGTGCCGGGGCTCCCCGGCTTGCTGGCATGAGTCGTCCTGAAAGTTTCAGGGACTTTAGTATGGGAAACTAAGCGGCCTACAGTGAGAGTAATTTCAGTGTGGGAACGAGACCGCTTGACAACTTGTATAGTTCTGTCTCTTTTCTACACTGGAGTTACTCTCGCTTTGTGACGTCATGGAAGGCCACCTGCGAACGTATTATAACGTCAAATATTTTATGATACGTAATCTTTCTTTGAACTTTTTTTTTCAGTAAGTAAAGTAGCCTTGTGAAAGTCGCGGATAACCGATGGATGTGCCAAGTGATGGCGGTCTAAACGGGAACTATGTTCAGTAGTGGACGTCATCCGGCTGACGATTATAATATAATCATCAGCAAGTAAGTCATCATCATAATATGGTGACTGGGTTGTTGTCATGACTGTGTTGTTTTATTTAAACTGAAAAAGCTAGTGTTATGGCAGCGGCTTCAAAATCGTATTTTCAAAAGTTAATGGCTTACCGCGTCTGTATTAGATTAGAATACGGTATAAGCTTAACGGTGTAGAAAGGTATACAAATAGCAAATTTATCGCTTACGTATAAAGTATTCGCTTCTTTTGTTAGAAAAAAACTTCTGTAACAGAGTGGGCTCCATTACGAAAACAAATTCACATTTAAAATTCATTGAATAAAATATATTGTGAAAAGACTTAATAAGTGGAAAATAACAAAAGAAGGTCGACAAATAAAATAAATGGCGTCAATAAAATACAATAAATAAAGTATTAGATAGACTATATTGCATCGTTTCGCCCCTTACAATCCAATCGTGTTTTTATGAAGACAATGCAATAATACATTATTTATGTCTTTTTATATTATTGAAATTGCAGCGTCAATAAAATAGAAAGATATAAATCGTAGGGCGTTTTAAATTCTTCATATTCGAAGTGCAAAGGCGCCAATCTAACTTCTGGCATTCAAAATAAATCCTACTTCAAAATTCGAACTACAAAACGGAATTCCCGTTTCCCTCTACCGCATTCCTCAAAGCCATGCTAACCGAAACACCGTCATCATCCAGAATATCGGACACCCGCACAAAATTAATTAAACTACCAAAATTTAAACAAAACTACATAATAAAACCAAATAACAATAACAACAACCATTAACTGTTCAATAGGCTAGTTGCCCAAAAAAATGTAATTAGTCCATCTTTTAGATAATTCAAAAATAAGGGACACGTATTTTTTTATTTGTAAATTAGACCAAAAATGAAAAAAGATATAGCCTATTAAAGTTACGTGTGACGTCACAATGCGTGGCATTTTTCGCGCAGTGTGACGTCACAGGTAACTTCATCATCATCATCAGCCTATAATGTTCCCACTGCTGGGACACAGGCCTCCTCTTTGTGAGAGGGAATGGGCCATAATCCACCACGTGGGCCCAGTGCGGGTTGGTAACTTACACTTAACTTACTTGGTGGACAGGTAACTTAAATAGGCTATTAACTTTGTTATTTTTTGTTTCATCGAAAAAAGAAAAAAATACGTGTCCAATATATTTTTATAATCTAAAATACGGACTAAATAGAATGTAATTATTTTGATCCTGGAAACTACCCTATTCCGGAATTCGGTAGTTCCGTAGATCCGGAATCCTGTTGTGCGTAACATATATTTAGGAACCGCTCTAAATCACGCGGAGTAATCCCGCGTTTCATTTGACTCGATTACTTTTGGTTGTGTTCTGTGGAAGGGTGCGACTGGCGACACATATTTCTTTCTGATTGTGATCGCGGCATTTGGTAAGCTCACAATGTGATAAAGCAGTATTTGGACGTGGCAAAAAGGAGTAGATGAGTTCGATTCCTGCACGGAATAAAGTTTTGTGTGACCTGGAATAACTACATGTAGTAGTTGTTCCGTTTCTGGGTGTTTGTGTATGTTAGTTTAAATGTTTGTAAATGCACTGTATACATGAGTAAGGAGTAATTCCTAGTGTGCAGTAACATTTTAAAAGATTTTTTTAAATAAACGAATTTAAGAAATACATAGTAGATAATAATCTTGTATAATTTTTGTGTAGGATAAAGAACGCAATAGACTTATACACTGAAAGAATTTTAATGCTTCACAAAAAAAAAAAACCAAAAAATTTGACCCCTATTTGCGTTTTTGTTATTTAAAAAAATATTGGCGAAAATACAAAAAAAAATCAAAGCAAACTAAAAAAATCGTATCCAGTACTTTTCAATACTTTAACCGAGACGGTCTAAACAGTACCTTTAGCATGAATTTTCAGTATTTAAAACCTAAAGTAAACTGGAACTTTGACAATTTCAAATTGAAAAATTTCAAGGAAAAAGTTAGTTCCTAATTCGCACACCAGAGGCGCTGTTCCATTTTTTCATACAAGAAACGCTGTAATTACTGTAAAGTAAAAGAGTGAAAATTCGTGCTGAGGGTATAGATTTGCAATTTACTTATGTTGCAAACGACCCTATTGCTAAAACAGCTGCTCGTGACTCACATTGAAGCCGCTCCTAGCTCCCATCCGCAGCGCGTCTTCCGGAACACCGCGCGGTAATGGCGGGATAATGGACCCTAATGCATTCATTACTCATCTTTAAATTTGCACAGATAGCATCCACGCCCGGCTGCGGAGACTGGGGAGAAGAGCATGAAGTATTCATCAGGTTGAAATAAGCATTTTTGCCCTTTCGTCTATATTAAATCTAGAATTTGCCACCCCTATACTGCGCATACTGACGGGGCCCCCCTCTCAGAGAGCCAAAGCCGTGCCTAGAGGACCTGCGGGATTATTCCTGCCGCGTGAGAGGTACATACAAGGGCTATTCTGAAGAATAGCGTGGATTTAAGTCAGTAGAAGTCTGCAGTCCCTGCCGCCCTGCCCGGGGTAGGGAGGACTCATTTGATGATTTTACCACGCTAAAAAAAAAACCCTATACTGCGAATGCTAAAGATGCTCAACGCGCTCGTGGAAACCATCCCTGGATTGGACTTGTTTGCTGAGGAGCTCGTGGCTAAATAATTCCAGTCACACAGGCCGATTTTCCGGGTTATTCCGCGCTTGCCGAGGTTGGTCTTTCGGTGGGTGATCGTCTGTTTTAGCGAGTTTCTTGCGTGCCTTGGAAAACAAGTAAAGCAACGGCTTTTTTTGGGATCAACGGATCCCGGCTGTCATTTGTAGATTTTTGACAGCCGTTACTGTTAGTCAGAAGCCTGTAAACCAGTATTGCCACATCAATCGTATTGTACAGTTAGTGGGTTGTGGAGGTCCGATAGACAGTCGCCCCATGTAAAATACTGATGTCCAGCTGCATCTGGTTCGACTGGAAGCCGACCCCAATATAGTTGAGAAATGGCTAGCTAGATGATGATTAAATGTATTAAATAAATGACAGATGATTTCGTACTTCTGTTTCTTTGGTATTATATTATTGTTCGAACAGGCTACAGATGTGTACGGGTTTGTACTCCCGGGTTGTGCTGGTCTTACTGACATATTCATTAGGCAAGAAACAGTCCATTGACTGCTCTATTGACTACCCGATTGAGGGCATTGGACTCGTCCCCTGGTGAAGTCTTGAATGTAACTGGCGAAATACTTCCTGTACCTAGATGTCGCAGTAGCTGAGCACTGGACAGCTGCGCTACGTATTGTGGCTTCGATTTCCGCACGGAAAAAATTGATGTTTGTGTATGTAAGTTTAAACGCACTCACGATACATGAGAAATGTCTAAGAGAGCAATGTTTTTTTTTTTTAAGACTTCATGAATGAAACTGTAGTGAAAAGGTGTAGGTGTTCTCTAATTCACGTCACGTTTGGCTGTCTATTTGGCAGGCTGGTTTATTGCGATGAATTATTGATCCTTAATTAATTTCCTGACCTTTGATGAGTACAGGGTTCCTTCATAGATCTGATGATTAAGTACTGGTCATGCTCTGAGCTTAACTTGTGTGAAAAGCATTAATTTTACGGATAAAACTTACTTCGGCAAACTTTCTCAAGATAGAAAAGAACTAATTTTGGCAAATTCAATATTCAGAGAACTAATGCTACTGAGAGCTCTGCCTGTCCGTATGGCCCGTCTCTTACTTTTTAACTCCTAAACGGCTGAGCGGATTTCGATGAAACAAAATCGAATTGAACTGATCTAAAGGGTTTCAAATTCTGCACTGTTTATAACAGTAGGTACGTCGTCGTCCGTTATTTTTATACATTTTCTACCATGGCTTTTGAGCCTTTTTGCCATTTGTTCCGAATTCATAAGTCCTGACATTATAGGGAGTAGGGACAACTGTAAAATCATGTTCTCAAAAATGGTTCATACTTATATGTCAATACTTATTTATGTCCGCTGAAACGCCCGAAATGTCGTCTTCCGAAGTTACGGGTTTCTTGCTTAGGTAGTAGTACCCGAATTTCCAACATTTCTAATAATAATGAAAGGCACGTAATTACTGTTATCTCGTCTCACAGCTACGAGGAGGACTAAATATACGTCCTCACGCCGCTTACAGAAGACAGGCCGTTATTTATGAGTTTTATCATAAACAACACGATGTCACAAAAGGAGCTAGAATAATGTTTGAGTGTTCGCAGTGTTGGTAACACTGTGTATTGTTTATTTTTGAAATACATATTTATATTTATTTATTTATTTATCCTTTATTTCAGGCAACTAAAGGCCCATAAAAACACAATACACATATAAATATAAAACAATGATAAACTAATTATATATTACAAACAATATACTTAAAAACTACTGCACACGAAGTGACGGAGTGGGAAGCGGTCGCCTCCTCTGCGAAGCAGTAATGCTCGCGAAGGAGGAGGCGCGCCGCGAGCGAGAGAGGACAGAGTCCTCCCTCCGCCCCAACCGCGGTGTAGGACGCCCACGGCGACGGACGTCGCGCGACGATCTCCGGCCACCGTAGGCGCGGGCATGCGGGCAGCGAGTAAAGGGCAACTCGCTGCCCGACCAAGGACCATGCCCGGGTCGACGGCGCGTTGTGTCCCACGCGCGCCTCAAAGAGCGAAAGCATAATGACGGGGCCCCCCATAGACTCAGAGGGCCAAGGCCTGCCTTCGCGGGATTATTTCGAATTACCGTAAAATTGGAACTCGTAAAAAGGAAAATGAAGGACACCGTCTATTTTAGTTTTAGAAGTCTTGACAGTCCCTCCCGCCCTGCCTGGGGTTGGAAGACGTTCATTTGATGATTTTACCACGCTAAAAAAAAAAAAAATGCTATACTATTCCTCAGCATTAGTTAAAAACATGCACAGAAGATTGGCAGCATTGCCACGTTGAATGGCAATGCTTCTTTTTGTTGATAGTTGTAGAAGAAAGATAGAGAGACAACGTCAAACAAATCACATAAATATTCAAAATGACTACAGAGATTCCTTTTAGATTCAAGGTAAAAATTTACCATATAAGTTAATTGAAAAACCAATAAAGAACTTCTAGATGTATACACATATAATTAAATAGGTACGTTGTTATTCTATTTTTTAATTTTGTTTCATGTTATTTAATATCAAACCTTTGCTTTCAAATGTTTATGTTTACTTTTCATTACTTAAAACGATAACATGTTTTTAATAAAAGTAAAATAAAATCTAAATTGAGATTTTATTTTATTTTCATTATTATCTGCCTGCTTTTTCCCAACTATGTTGGGGTCGGCTTCCAGTCAAACCTGCAGCTGAATATCAATTTTATCATTGAGCGACTGCCTAAGTGCCTATCGGACCTTCACAACCCAGTAACCGGGTAATACGATACCCCATAGTAAGGCTGGTTGTCAGACTTTAGATCTTATTTATTTATTTTATTTATTTATTCCTTTATTTCAGGCATCTAAAGGCCCATAACATATAATACACATAATTATAGATATAAATAAATAACTATAAACTTAATACATATAATATTATTCTATAAAACTACTGTACACGAAGTCACGGCGGCGTCGTGTTTCGCTGCGAGGTGTCGCGTAGCCGGCCTCGGAATCGCCGATACAGCACACCTTTCGGCCAAAACTCTTCCTTGAGAAAGGTCGCCAAATCTTGGGTCGGAACGCGACCACAAACGAATTCAAACAAATCACCTCAAGTCCCAGTTGGTCTTCACCCGTATGTACTACACTATGTCCTCCGTCTTCGTAGAGTAGTGTAAACGGGACACGTACAGCTGCGTTGTCGGTAATGCAGGACGTAGCAGCATGTTAGGTCCTGCCAGCGCTGTCCCGCACTGATTGCGATAAGTTTTATTTCTTCTCTCCACCTTGATGAACATCCTCATCGCATATGTGCTTCGGTGGTCCTTGATGTTTGTGGTCCACCACAGCGCCTTTAGTCGCGCTCAATATTGAGCGACTCTGCTTTCCCCTTTTGTTTTTTCTGCTCGTCGTATTGTTTCCGACGCAGCAGGTTTCGTCTTGGCGACAATTGTAGAATAGGCACATTTCGGGGTCGATGTACCTTTTACACGCGTCGCTTCTCCGGCAGGTACGACGCGATCAGCCGAACACGATGCAACGGTTGCATTCTTGACGGCTTCGGCGACGTTGAATCACTCGCCGACTGTAAACTGCAAACTGAGGCATTTTGTGCTACACGGCGTGTGTTCACGTTGGAGCCTCCGGTGACCCACTTTTCGGAGCGTTGCCACAACAACGCTACTTCGGCTCGTAAATCACCAATGATGACATCCGATGACTCCAACTTGGACTTCATCTCGGCCTGGCTCACCTTCAGAGACGTGATGTCCTTCAGCAGCCTGGTGACGTCGACGTGTCGAAAGTGACGGGAGGCAGCTTATGCAGGTCCTTCGCCACAAAATCTGGCACGTCATCCGGATCGGTCCTCTTGAGCAGGTCGATGATGTCCTGCAGACTCTTCTCGCCACCATCCCTCCGGCGAGATGGCATCTGTCCGACTTGGTCGAGTAATTGAAATAGCAGCAACTTGGCGCTGCACACCTCTTCCTCTTTGTAGGAGGACTTGCAGATCTGCAAGATGCTGACCTCGTCCATGTAGTCGATGGCATGCTTGACGAATGCCAAAAGCTCGTTAACAATGACTTGGTTAGTAGCCATTGCGAACAAAAACCGGGCAGCTATTACCGCTGCACAAAACGCGAATAAAATATTCTTGCTGACGTGCGCAAACGCGTCCGTTTCCGAGCGCGCATCGCACACGACTTATGACTAGCAGTACGACTGTCACAAATGACGCTTACTATCTCCAGTAATCCCCTTACTCGCTCCAGTAACTCGCTCACTCGCTCCAATCGCTTCAGTAACTCGCTCACTCTCACGAATAACTCGCTCACATGCTCCAGTGACTCGCTCACTCGCCTCTGTAACCCGCTTTCTATCTCCAGAAACTCACTCACTCGCGCCTGTAACTTGCTCACTCGCTACAGTAACTCGCTCAAGAAACTTGCTCACTCGCTCAAATTACTCGCTCACTAGCTCCAGAAACTCGCTCACTCGCTCAACACATGCAAAATAAGTGTACTTTAATAAAATATGTTTTCGTTATACTTTACAAAATGAAACAAGTCAGCAAACATTTGTAAAACTATACCTAATTAACTGTTTTTCCAAAATTAAATATTAATAGTAATTCAGAGGCTTTTCAATTTAATTTGTTTGTCTAGCAAAGAGCTTAACAATTACTGAACAAATATACCGTTAATAGGATTGCTTATAATTAGTTGTACCGTCTAGACGCCGACTGGTTGGTAAAGACGACTAGTGACCATAAATTATCTACGATAGGCTAGAATTTGGCACATCTCGCCTTATGGTACCTAAGCAACGATGTGGTTACACTCGTGGGCTGCAACTGAAAATCAGCGTCAGGTGGCAAACTTTGTGTTGCCACTATAGAATAGAATATAATAGAATAGAATCATTTATTCGCTAGAGATGGTTTTACAAAGCTGTTAAAATTGATGGGTGGTACAAAGACATCTCACCTGCAGTAGGCATGCGAAAATTACAAGGTTTATTATGCATGCATTACATCACAATATTTTAGTTGATTACCGTTTATTGAAATAAATTGACGCTAGTTACAAGATTATACGAATGTCATAAATTAAATAGAAATGTTAATAAAATGAAGTTTGTCAACAAATGTCAAAATTAAATTAAATTACCCAATAACGATGTAAATTGTAATTAACTATCTGATATATGCTGAGCTGAGGCCCTTTGGCATTCAAAGATTAGTTCTGTTTTTCAATTAGTTTTGCTAATAAACACAATTTTCTTCTTTTTTTTTCTTTCCATGTAGGAAAGATTGGATTGTTTGTTTGTATTGAACTAGCTCCGAAACTACTGGCAGACAGATTTCAAAAATTCTTCCACCAGTTGAATGTTGGGTAGGGAGGTGAGTGAGCGAGCAAAGTCGCTGGCAAAAGCTAGTTAATAACAATTACAGAAAGTAGAGCTTAATAATTTAATCTTGGTAAACAAACAAAGCATAATAGACATGTCTGACTGAACTGTCATTTATATAGCTAATGCGTGTTGATAGAGTATGGAATAACTCGTTTATCATTATTAAAAGTACATGACTGTTAGACACATTAACACAAGTTATTATAAAAGCTGTTCGACACAATACAACAAAGTCATGAAAAGGCAAGTTATTAGGCGGTTGTTATTGTAATTGGGTCCCCATTATTGACCACTACCTATAATTACATGCTGTCCATACCGAAACTTTTTAATTTTATGGCTGGCGTAGTTAATGAAAGATCGACAGCTGCGCTGCTTGTCGATAAAAAAGGCATGTTGATAGACAAGTCAATTAATTCCAAATCTAACGACAGTTGGAGTTCTGAAAAATAATGTAATAATGTGATTTTTTAACAGACTTCAAAAAAGGAGGAGGTTCTCAATTCGATCGGTATGTTTTTTTTTTTTTTTTTGTCAAATTGTGTCATTGCATATTTACAAAGATTATAACGCATTTAAATCCGCTCGTGAAATCAGAAGCAAGTTAAAAATGTACTTGCTTGTGACGTAAGAGCAGTGGTGGCCAAGTGGTATCGGTCCTGACTTACAAATTGTAAGTAGGTCGTGGGTTCGATCCCCGCCAGGCGATTAATTTATTTCATCACCACTGCTCTCAAAACGGTGAAGGAAAACTTCGTGAGGAAACCGGCATGTCCTAGAATCAAAAATTCGAAGACATGTGACATCTACCAACCCGCACTGGGCCCGCGTGGTGGATTATGGCCCACTCCCTCTCACAGAGAGGAGGCCTGGGTCCCAACAGTGGGAACATTATAAGCTGATGATGATTATTGCGACGTAATGACAGTTTTGAAAGCTTCGTAACTCCGTATCTTCAAAAACGTGTCAAATATTTTTTGATAATCTAAGGCGCGGGCCAAATAGAAAAGACGTAAGACGCAGACGGTACGGAGACATGTCTCTTCGGCGTCTCTTTCATACAAAATGTATAGAAGCGTCGTGACGTAAAACACACAGAAGAGACGGGACACGGACGCGACTCTCATACATTCTCGCTCGCCTTACAATAAAATACCTTTTCGTACCACTTGCTCAAAAAAACCCGACTGCGTTAAAAATACACTAAAAAGAAAGAAACAAGTCCAGTAGTTTAGAATTCACTCATTCACACTCACTCGGGGCTCCCTGGGAAGATTTATTGGTATAATTTGAATGGGCCCCGACTGTGAGTGTGAATGAGTGAATTCTAAACTACTGGGCTTGTTTCTTTCTTTTTAGTGTATTTTTAACGCAGTAAGGTTTTTTGTTTTTCGTTAAATTATTTTTTTATTTCATACTTTTTAGTTTATAATATTAGTGTGAATTAGTCTCTCTAGAGACCTAACTCGGCTCAAAGTTACATAATTATGCTTGATGAAAGACCTTTAGCAAAAATGCGTGAACTTAAGTCAACCACAGCTCGGTCCAAAGTAGTTCCTTGGTGCTTGTGTATTCTTAGATTATTTTTACCAAAATATTTGTTCGTCATGCTTATTCACTGTTCTTTTTTGGTTGGAAAACCGTTTATTTACGAGTACTAGAAATAAAAACTTAAATCAATAAGTAAGAAAATGAGCGAAAATTATTGGTTGTTAAAACTTTAAATCGTCATATATCCTAAACTATTATTTTAAATGAAAAACGATAAAGGAAACCTAAAGATGATTTTAAAATACCTATTCAACGATACCCCACATGACATAGTTCATCGACTTTTTTTTTTTTTCATTTTGACAATATGGCGTCTGGTTGTCGCTGTGGTGAATATTGATTACTGTCATGTCTTTAGTGACACTCGCAAGGTTAAGACGAATCGATTGACGTAAGAATTATCAAAATCGGCCCACGCGTTTGGTCTCTAGAACGCCACATAGAAACAAACATACATACTTACATACATACATACATACATACATAGACTGAAAAAGTGACATTCTATGCCACAAAAAGCGTACATAACAATAGTCATTATTAATCTGTTATAAACAGCTTTCCCTAGGGAAAGAAAGTTGTACTGAATTTCATTCATCCTCTAGGGAGAGAATGTGATTTGAATTTCGAATACTTACCGATAGTGAACTACATCAGTCTGTCTTTACACCATTGAGTTTGTATGTAAAGCATTATACAATTTTGAAAAAGGACGCATTTATTATGCAGTTATGATAACATTACGAAAACGGAAGAGGCCGTATGATCTTGATGCCTTTGCTTTTCCGAGAATACAATAAATATAATCTAGGAATTTGCCGCGTTTTGTTTTCTTCAAATACATAAAAATTGAGTTTATTTTAATTTATTTTTTAACCGACTTCAAAAAAAGGAGGAGGTTATCAATTCGACTGTATTTTTTTTTTTTGTTTTTTTTTTAATATTTGTTACCTCATAACTTGCGACTGGGTGAACCGATTTTCATAATTTTTTTTTTCAATCGAAAGCTGGTGCTTCCCGTGTGGTCCCATTGTGACCATTTTACAACCCTCAAATTTTATTAGCTGACACATAGTTTTTCGCAAATCTTATGAAGTAATTCAAGTACTTGCGTATAGAAATCATCATCTCATGTAGCTGAGCTGATGATGGAAGGTAAACTCCTCAAGTAAGAAAATTATGTTCGTGTTCGCATATCTCCGGAACTAAAAATTCGATTTAAGTAATTCTTTTTTTTCATTGTACTAGGTATCGTTCAACTTGGGAATACTGCAAATTTCAAAAATCGGTTCAGTAGTTTTTGAGATAGAATGAATGCAAGAGATGTTAACGATGTTATTACCGGTGCTACGGATTACGAAATTCTAGTGCACATGTAAGAAAATTATGTATTTGACAAGAATGTTGGTTGAATATTTAAACTAAAAAGAGTAAAATAAAAACTTTTTCTAAAAAAATGTGACCGCCTTTCAAAAACAACCACAAAAAAAGGGTCAAAAATAACCTGTCAAAATTTTTTTCGGAAGTCGGTGGCAAAAAAGACAATGAAATAATAAAAAAGTCACCGACTTCCGAAAGAAAAGTTTTGTAGGTTATTTTACCCTTTTTTGTGGTTGTTTTTGAAGGCGGTCACATTTTTTTAGAAAAAGTTTTTTTCTTAAGTTATTGTTAAATTTAAATGTTTAATTAATCTTATCTCATACATATTTTATAACGTTAATTTTTCGCAAGTGGTACGAAAAGTAGAGTATTTTCCTCGGGATAAAGCTGTCTTAGTCTTGGGTGAACTTAAATCCCTCGCTACATCAGGACTCGTCTTAAATCCCTCGCTACGCTCGTGATTTAAGTTTCTAACACCCTCGCTACGCTCGTAAGCCTCGAGTCTTCGTTATGCTCGCGATTTAAATCGTCACCCGCGACAGAAGACACTGCTTTATCCCCTTGGTTAATAATCTACCTATCCATCGCATATTTTCAGGGCTGTTACTTAATTAAAACTATCAAAAGTCTAGTCAACTGATCATAAAAGTTAAATTGAATCAAAATGATTTGATTTCTGTTAAAAACCAACAAGCGGTAACTTACGAGCCAAATCGAGCGAGAATTTTCAATTAAATTGGAAACCGAAGCGTCTTCAATCTAATTTATTGGTATATTTCAATTGAATCTAGGAGTACTTACCTATATTTTATTAGTATTACCCAGGAAATTGGTAAAGCTTGGGTTGTTTACTGTTTAGAAGGGCTTTTCCGGGTTTAGCTGTACAGTTGGACATAATTTAACTTTTCCCTCTTACCTATACAATATAGAAATTCGTAGAGTAGAAGTTGGAGGAACTCGTGTGTAAATAATAACAGCCGCACAGGCCTATCTTCAGGGTTAAGGCGCGCTTGCCAAGTTTGGTCTGTGGATGGATGACCATCCGTCATAGCCAGTTTCTTCCGTGTCTCGGAAAGTATGTAAAGCCATTGGTCCTGGCTGTCGTTTGCAGATCTTTGACAGTCGTTCATCACAGTCAGAAGCTCATAAGTCTGACAACCAGTCTCACCATGGGATATCGTATTGCCTAGTTACTTGGGTTGTGGAGGTTCGATAGGAAATGATGATCTGACCTACTCGTTTAATTATGTAGAAATTAGATAACTACTTATCTTATTTCTATAGATAAGTCGCAATGGGATTATCTACGCCCGTATTATAATGCGTGCAAACATGGCAGCAATAGGCTAGTTACCTAAAAAAATGTAATTAGTCCGTCTTTTAGATTATTCAAAAATAAGGGACACGTATTTTTTTAATTGTAAATTAGACCAAAAATGACAAAGATATAGCCTATTAAAGTTACATGTGACGTCACGATGCGTGGCATTTTTCGCGCAGAGTGACGTCACAGGTAACTTGAATAGGCTATTATCTTTGTTCTTTTTTGTTTAATCGAAAAAAGAAAAAATACGTGTCCAATATTTTTTTATAATCTAAAATACGGACTAAATAAAATGTAATTATTTTGACCCTGGAAACTACCCTATTGTGGAATACAAAAAATAAAAAAAATTACTCAATTTGAAATCCGTCTGCCTCGGGACTGTCTAGGCAGTCAATTGTGGCCTGGAACGCAAACGGCAGTTGAAAGAACGGGGCGGACATAGTTTGACCAACCCTTCCCTTTCCGTTTCGACCCAGAGAAAAAATAAGATCAAACCCATGGACTTTTTAACTCGTTAATTTTTTGGGGCGGGTGATGCCGCGGGCAATAGCTAGCACAAAATTAATCTTAAACACATTTTTTAACCATGAATATATTTGCACAATTTTTAACCATTATGCGAGTGGCTCGTATTGACTAAAATCCACTGTGTTTCTTTTATTTAATAGCACTTTATGTTCTAGGCTCACGGTTACCTACTTAAACAGTCCAAGGTGCACGGTATATAAGTACATATTTCACCTTCACCTTTACTTCCAGTAAAAATTGTAACTATTAATAAAAATCTCATTTAGCTAACGGAACATTGATTGAAAAATGTTTCTAGAATTTTATTACTGAGTTCTTACACACGTGGAAAGCACTCGTAAATAGAAAGTTAATTAGAAAGCTGACTTCAAACAGCTTCGTTTCTGTTAATCTGTTTTTTATTATTTTCTGTGCTACTGAAGCATATCGGATAGTTTATGTTGAAATTCTGAGTTAGATAAAAAAAAAAATGTTCTTTAAAAAAAATGTTGCTACACACTAGAAATTTCTTTTTTTATCGTGGCTGCGTTTAGAGGTATAGCAACTCAGAAAAACAGACCCAAAATTAGCTAGGTACTTGCAGGGATACAGGTATTTATTACGTGCAGGGATCTAACCCGCGATACGCTGCGCAGCAGTCGATTGCTCATCTACTGCACCAAACAAAATACAGAAAAACAACGTTTTATACCTACAGGGTAACCCGAACATTGACGTCCAAATGAAAATTACCTTACCACTGAAGTAGGTATACGCCTATTAAATTAAAAAGATATATTAATGAAACTCAACACTAATTAGTTAAATTTTCAGCAAATTACAATGTCTAAGGCTACGTTCAGGGACACGTGAAACGTCACGCGATGCCCCGGATAAATAACACTCTACAGCGCCGTTTGTGGCGATGTATCAGTACGTTCAAGAAGAAGTTAGTATTAGCAGTTACTACCCGAGCCGCCGACGACGACGCTTTACTCGACGCGTTTCGTATCCTTGAACGCGCCCTTAATAAGTTACGTTTCCAAACTTGAATATTCAACACCTAGTACTAATTAACAAAAGACAATGTTTCATCTCGTTATCTTTTACCAAATTTTCACATTAAACAAAGTTTTAGCTCATACTTCGCGTAGTTATTAAAATACGTTATCTGAATACTTTCAAAGTACCTTTCAAAGTGCTTTGTAAAACATATTTCTTCAAAGTTCAAACTTTGAAGCCAAGTTTTCTTGCCAGACTACCTACTCTGATTTAAAATATTTAAAAAGCTGTTTTAACACTTAACAGATTGCAATCATTTTGTTTTCGTATTATGTGGTCATCCTCTAGTGTCAAAGTTAATTAAGCCGCCTCTGGGAACCCCACACACCTCTGACATGGCTTTTAACTTCTACTTTTGAATAAGTTTAGATTCCCTAACGATTTATTCTTCATCGATATCAGCGATGTTCAAGAGAAACTTAGAAAGTATTACCCGGGTTCGAACTCAAAACTTCGTAATGGTTTGCTAGCTAAGAGTCCATTGCAATCATCATCATCAGCCTATAATGTTCCCACTGTTGGGACACTAGCCTCCTCTTTGCTAGAGGGCCATACCCCCCCACGCGAGCCCGATGCGGATTGGTAGACACGGTTTCCTCAAGATGTTTTCCTTCACCGTTTTAAGAACAGTGGTGATGAAATAAATTACACAAAGCAGCCAGTTACCTTCTTCAGGTCATCTGTACATCTTGCCAGGGGCGTCCTACCCTGCTAGCTACCTACACGCTGTCTCCATTCGAGAACCTTCCTTCCTACTCCAACTTTCGTCGGTTCTGCGGCAGACATGACAAGCCCACTGCCTCTTCAGCTTGCAACAATTTCAGATATAAAAAGTATTGGGTTATAGAAAAATACTCGCCAAGAACACCTTTAACCTTTCAAATATCCGACGCAACGTGAATGCAGTGAAGTAATCTTTTTGTACCTCGGAAGCAGCGAGATGGTTACTTCTTTTTGATTTTGTTTCAGCTCTGCCCAACGAAAATCCTTTATCTCTCTATTTTTAATTTTTTTGCTTTTACTAGAACCTTTTATGAAGTGGGTAGCTAAGCTTACAAAAACTGGGAAAGTGCGATTCTTGTTCGCGTACGAAGGGCTCTGTACGATCTATAATATAAAAATGGATCGCAAAATGTGTTGCTTACTCGTAAGTTGTGTTCGTAACCATCAGCGCCAGGTTTTAGAGGACGAAAATCATCATATCCACCCGTGCGAAGCTGGGACGGTCCGCTAGTTGTTTATAAAAACAGCAAAAAAGTGTATGGTTGTATGGAAGCTTCCTCAAAGTTATTTATTTCTGTTATCATAGCGGCAACAGAAATACCTATCATCAAATGTCTTGCTATCACGGTTCAAGAGAAATAGTAGTGTAATGGTAAAAAGGTCAAATGCGTCCGCCCACGCCGTCCTCTCCTATAGAGATTCAGCAGAGTCCCCATGGACAGACAGACGGACGAAGCGCAGTCTTAGTATTAGGATCCCGTTTTAGGGCGGCCATATACCTACATCAGTTTTTTTTTCGTTCGGAATTCGAAATGATGAATGAAATGTCAACAACACACACAAAATATGCACACACATTTGTATGAATACACAGTGTTTGGATAGTAAACGGATCAGGATTCCTGATCAGGAAAACTGATGTAGGTATGTGGCCGGTTTTACCCTTTTTGCCTTTGGGGTACGCACTACGCAACCCTAAAAATAAATTTAATCACAGTTGGAACAGAGGTAGTTAATCTAGATTTGGGCACATAATAATTTGGGGTAGGGTTTTATAATAACGTTACATGAAATATTAAAATTGACCGACATCGGATGTAACTTTCGGGTTTTAGAATAAATTTTACACCTACTTATTTCAAGGATTTCTGCGTTATTTAATTTTTAGCTGTCCCAGATTAACTTACCTAAATAAATGTGTTATTTAGAATAGGTCTTAAAATCATTCGACGGCGCGTTGTGTCCCACGCGCGCCTCAAAGAGCGTCCGCATAATGACGGGGCGGGCTCTCGAGGGCCAAAGCCTGCCAGGGTCGCGGAATTATTTCCTTACCGTGACCCCGGAATATAACAGGCTACTGAAGGACACCGTGTATTTTAGTCAGTATAAGTCTGACAGTCCCTCCCGCTCTGCCCACGGTGGGAGGACTCATTTGGTGATTTTACCACGCTAAAAAAAAAAAGATTTGCGTGGATCATGATGTTCATGTGTAGGACTTGATTGATGATTTTACCAACAAATACATTACGGTAAACAACCTGTGTCGAAGTAATGCGCTCGAAGTGCTGTACTGATGGGCTCTTTAAAAAGGACATAGCCCATGGAGATATTATAACAAGGTTAGAACATTTTACATTTTTTTGAAAGCCTGAAATGTAATGAAAAATTGACCTTCAATATCTGCGAAGCTAAAAGCTTTTACACCATTATGGTTTAGAACAAAAAAACACGCGCCTTTTGGCTTTGTTCGGAGCATTTCTATATCCTTTTGTAGTTACGTCTCGCTAGTTCGTGCCTCGAGAGGTTTCCATCCCCGCTTTTATATTAATTTCATCTCAAATTCTGTCTTTTATGAGACCCGAAATAATACATTTAAATCAACTTAGCATTCAATTATAAAATTACAAAAGAGCAATCAATTCGAGTTTACACTGGCAACAATGGGCAAACTTTATGATTTTGAATAGATTAACGAAATAAATTGCATTGAACGAAACACTTTATCACAGATTTTGTAGGATTAAGCTTACAAGTACTATTGTGAATGAAATAAACGAAAAGTTAAGGTAGTCAATATTGAATGAGTTGTGAATGCGATTTAAATAAATTATTTTATTGCTGAGTAATGAAACGAGCAGTGGTGGCCCAGTGGTGTAACTTTTTTCATCAACACTGCTCTCAAAACGGTAAAGCAAAACATCGTGATGAAACGCCGATGTCTTAGAACCAAAAAATCGAAGACATGATATTCACCAACACACTGGGCGGCGCGGCGTGGTGGATGATGGCCCCTTCGCTCTCAACAAGAGGAGGCCTGAGTCCCAGCAGTGAGAACATTATAGGTTGATGATGAGAGTAAGATAACGTTTTACCAACTTCAAGTGGTATTATTTTCAGCACTATCCACTCTGTGTACAGCTGAAGAGTTCATTTGTTTGTTTAGTACAACGTGCTAATCTCGGGAACTACTAGTCCGAATTGAAAAATTCTTTTCGTGTTGGATAGTCTGTAGATTGAAAATTTGAAAATGCCACAACTTTTTTTTTTCATCGACGTATACTCCCCGAAAGGTGGCCAAGGATCGTCACTCACTGGTCCAAAGGAATCACTGATCGTTGGTTTTGTCCAGCCCATCCCGGTCTTTTCAAAGTGGTTATTTTGGAAAAATAAACGAATCTTAATTTCCAGAAAAAATATTATGCGCCAATAAGAAGATTAAGTACACTTAATTCTTA
Source organism: Agrotis segetum (assembly GCA_036375495.1). NCBI lineage: Eukaryota > Metazoa > Arthropoda > Insecta > Lepidoptera > Noctuidae > Agrotis > Agrotis segetum. The sequence continues at coordinate 527,419 of JAQSVV010000002.1, forward strand.
TTAATAAAGCGGAGACGAATATAAATAAACGATTGTTTAATTATCATTACATTTGATACATTTACTTTTACAGAGAAAAACACCAAAATAAGTATTACTTTACATAATAAATTTTGCCTTAATTCATTAATTTATAGACATTTTCGTAGTAAACCAGAGCCGCTAGCATGCGTGGGCGACGTGAATGTAAAGTAAATACGTCGATTTTAGAATACTACCAAGAAACTTTAGCTCAGCGACAGGAAACCTTTTTAGTCAAGGGCTACAAAGTGGCAAAATCAAGTTACAGAGGGCCGTAGTTTTTTTTATTAAATTTTATCAGAATTTGATTTATTTACTAGTGAATAAGATCACAGTCTGCACCACGACTGAGGTCATTTTGACGTGGCTCTAGTGTCTATGTCATTACATCAAATTACATTTAAAAAATGTACTTAGTACCACTAAACCACATTTCATGAGTGGTGGTTTGGACTCTAAGGATCTGTCAAATCAAAATATCATTCATTCCTATAGTTCGGGCTCGTTGTCAAAACGTCCGTAACTAAGGCCGAAATCGTGGGTTTTGTGCTTAGAGATTAGACCTCCTGGTGACAAACAGACATACGGACGGACAACGGAGTCGTAGGGGTCCCGTACCCAAAAAAGGCCAAAGTTTTCCAAGCACCCGTTAACTAGTTTGACCCAATACCTGAGGTGAGAGTCCCACCCTCCCGTCTTTGAACCTTTTATATTAATGTAGAGTGGTTACTTGTGTTATACCAGGTGTTAATACATAATAGATTCCTTTCATCTTTAATGTACGGACTATTGACTTTTTCAGAAGGCTTTTCTCTGCTCTCAATTCATATTTTTCTCCAACAAATGCTTGACTCTGATGTGGCTTTGATGAAAATTCGGAATTGCAGTAAGCACAGACAAGCTGCTGCAGCTGTGCCCATGGCTTTCCGTACGTTTTTTTTTTTTTGAGCGTGGTAAAATCATCAAATGAGTCCTCCCACTCCGGGCAGGGCAGGAAGGACTGTCAGACTTGTACTGACTAAAATCCACGGTGTCCTTCAATAGCCCTTTATGTTCCGGGGTCACGGTGAGGAAATAAAATCCCGCGACCCCGGCGGGCTTTGGCCCTCTAGAGGGGCGCCCCGTCATCTTTGCTGACACTCTTTGAGGCCCGCGTAGAACACGACGCGCCGTCGTCGACCCGGTTGCTTACGATACTTTGCAAATTAATGAAAAAAAACTTACAAAAGCTTATAATCCAGTCCAATCACTATCAGGCTATATTGTTCCACTATTGGGGCATATACCTCCTTTCCGTGATTCCGCATTATCCATCACGCAGCCTCAGAAATACAAAAAAAAAGAAAAAAAAAAAAGATACATACCCCAGCACGTACCTAATTCGGAGGCCCATGCGCACATAGAGGCCCAGGATGATGATGCCCGGCAGGATGAAGAACAGCAGACTGCTCAGCTCGCACAGGTACCAGGAGGGCATCTCCAGCATGGCGCAGAAAGCTGACTCCAGGGATGCGTTGCCAGAACCTTAGGAAAAGAGAGGAAGATTTGTCAATTAGTGCTGGTAGGTACTTTCATCATCATCTGCCTAGCCTTCCCCAACAACATTGGGGCCGGCTTCCAGTCGAACCAGATGCAGCTGAATATCAGTATTTTATATGGACTGCCTATCGGACCTCCACAACGCAGGGTAACACGATACCCCATGGCAAGACTGACTGTCAGACTTTAGAGCTTCTGGCTAATAGTAACGACTGTCAAAGATCTACAAATAACAGCCAAGACCAATGGTTTTACGTGCTATCCAGCACGAAGGAAACTCGCTATGACAGATGGTCACCCATCCACGGACCAACTTCAGCAAGCGAGCTGCTTAGTTGTGGTACTTTCATAACTAATTTGAAAGATGATATTACCACGCTAAAAAAAGCAGATAGAGATCTGTAGTTTCTACTACCCCCATAGGAAAAAGGCGTAAGTTTATATTTTCTGTTTTTTTTTTTCAACAAACTCATACAAGATAAACACTGAATTGTAATCCATTTATCAAGAAATTAATGAATTGTGTCTTAAACTGACGTGGTAACGCAATACAATCAATAAATTACCACAGTCTGACACAATTTATTGACATCAAGACACCCCTTGATACACCCTTATCAAAGCTGTGCCACAAGCCCCTGTTCTGACTCATTGGCCCCAAAATGAAACCTTGACAAGTCTATGATTTTGATAAATCGGTCGCTGTATCTCATACACAGTTTTTGCTATGTTCCAAGCCAGACTATTTTTATTATCATTGCCTCTGACACAAATATCGACAGATTGCCAATAATATTATTTTGATATATACCACTTTTCCAAACGGTCGTTTCATTCCAAAATAGCGTCCTATATTTGGCATCATTCGTATTATGTGGGTGACATGTGTTCGATCTTTGAATGTTTAAGTTAAAATAAAATAGATCGGCGACACAAATACCCTCGTCAATGCTAACTGAATGTAATGAAACTATGTTTTAGTTGTGACCCTGACCTCTCACAGGTAGCGACACATTGAAAAAAAAGACGGATGGCAGTCATCCGGTACGATTGGGACTGAAAATGTGAGGGCCAGAAATATCGCTTTCCAACGTCCAGTTTACATTTTTTTTCTTTCGACGGAAACATTCGAAACTTTGTTATTCTTTTCAGTAGATGAATGTAGTTGAGACTTCTTTGTCAGTTATCAAGAAAAATTCTTTCTTAACTTTCCACTGCTTTTTGTTATTTCTGATTTGAAAAGCGTTGATACCGGCGACAAAGGAAAAATATTTCCATTTTTCGCCATTTCCGCAAACATATTATTGCCTTCCTTTATAAATTACAAATTCTATATTTAACTGTGACCGTTTCTGTTTTTTATTCTTGTTTAATAAAATAATGTTCTAAGAAAATGTGACATTTTCTTCAGCTAACTTTCAGCTTCATAAATGAGCGTATTTTCTTTATCTTGTTGGCATTATGTCATTCAATATTTCATGAGACATTTTTCCTTTAACTAATAGAGTAGTTACAGGACTCTTAGTCTCTGGGGAAGTGTCCAATGTTCCTTGCAGCAAGAAAGACGATCCCTTTATCTAGAAGAATTTATTAAGTAATGGGCATCCTAGATGACTTATTAAAGAACAGCAAAGTACAGTAATTTGATGGATGGCGTTAAAACCTTATCAGCGGTTGAGCCCCTTCGTACTGACGGGGTCGCGGAACTTTACCGTGACACCGGAACACAAAGGGCTATTGATGGACACCGTGGATTTTAGTCAGTACAAGTCTGGCAGTCACTCTCGCCCTGCCCGGGGTGGGAGCACTCATTTGATGATTTTACCACGTAAAAAAAAGTCCCTTTCTACACATCGACGCAAGTCAGCGATACCTTATAACTTTGGTATCCTTTGACGCTTGACTGTGTATGAACCTGTGTGGATTTGTCTTGTGATAGTCGCCTGGATATCGATGTCGTAAGGTATCGGAGACTTGCGTCGCCTTGTATGCAAAGGGGCTTAGTCTACGATTCCTTTTTTTTTGGCGTGAAGTAAATCCATGCAGTACTTTTTGAGTTTATCCCGGACATACTTATAGACAACCACACAAAATTCTAAAAACTATATAAATTTGGCTTTGGTATTGATTGTAGATCACATCCCAAGTATTCTTTAAAAAAAAAAATTTAATATACAGATTTGACTTTCCTACCATTTTATTATATGTAGGTATAGACTAGCTGTGCCCGTGACTTCTTTCGCGTGGATGTCGAACAACAATGTATTTTTTATTAAAATAAAAGAAAAGTAGCGTAAGTTATTCCTGAATAAATACATCAGCTACACAGAAAGACACAAAAAAATTGTATAAAATGTCATTTTGGTGGAAGTACCATACTTATATTAAAATAAAAAACGGTTATTTCAACATTACAAACAGACACCCCAATTTTATTTATACACATATTTTTTTTATTTTTTTATTTTATCCTTTATTTCAGGCAACTAAGGCCCATAAAAACACAATACATATAAAAGTATAATTCATACATATGTATCTATACATATATAGATAAAAAGTGACGTCTTACCTGGCGGATAATCATGGTAGCTGACAGTAGTGTAGAGCGCGAAGGGCGACGCGGCCAGCAGCGACACTAGCCAGAGCGCCGCCACGATGCGCAGCGCCCGCCGCAGCCCCGCCATGGCGTACAAGTGCAGCGGGTGACAGATGGCCAAGTACCGCTCCAGGGAGAACGCGACTATCGTCAGGACCGACACGTACGAGGCTCTGGAACAAAAGATAAAATAAAAATTAAGACCATGAAATAATAATGTGATTTTTTACAGTCTCTTCATGATCTGACGGGTCTTATACGGCTAAACGTACATTATGCATGTGGGCGGGAGGGTGGGTCCTTTGCTGCATGTGCATAAGCATGATTGCATAGGGTGGGATTGCATCCTGCAACAAGCCTGGATTTTTGTAGCGGAATTTAAACTAGTTAGTTATTTTTAATAACATTTAATGTCATGGATTTCCGCAAAGTAACGTCTGATTCCATAATATAACGAAACTATAATGCTACGGAGCAGTTCGCTTTTTTTAATTAAACCATATCCCAAACGGAACAAATAAAGTAAGTTCTGTAACTGTCAAAATACGGAAACGAACTAACTTTTATTTCTTTCATTAATGAAATCCCGTACAGAATCCAATCCGGTGGACACGGCCAATTACGTTCCGGACCCACAAACCGGACCAACTTATACTCAACGTAAATTGAATGTCGTTCGAAAGTTTCCAATTGAAAGTGTTGCCAGTTTTAAATATTATTTATTATTTTCATGTTGAACGTTGTGCCGTGTATGATTCTCATTTAATTTGTGCCTAACGGTTTTTTTATGTAACTGCAACAGGCCTCCTACCGAAACATTAAAATTGGGATAAAAACTGTCCTTTGTTAATTCAGGATAAAACTATAAGTGTCACAAAATTGCATCTAAAACCGTTTATTAGTTTTTGCGTGAAAGAGAAACAAACACCCACCCTAACAAACTTTCATGTTAATAATATTAGTGGGAATAGTGGGATTAGTATGATGATAATTATTATGATTAGTAAGAATAAAGGTATTGTCAAACAGACAGGCGAGGCGAAAGCGAAGCGAGGCGTTTTTGTTTGTAATGTATGGCATTTTTTGAAGCCAGTCACATAAACTATCGGATCGCTTTCGCTTTTCTATATGACTGGATTCCAACAATTTCATATAGTTAAAAAATAAACGCTTCGGATCTCATTTGCTTATTCGCCTGTCTGTTTGACAATAGCTTAAAAGTTATAAATTAGACCAAATGTAATAAATACGTTTTTTTTGCCTTTACCATTCCTATCCTTCCAAGTGCTCTTTTCTATTGCCACTTCAGACTAGCCATTCTGCATTAAAAACTAATGAAAAATACACACATGTTAAAGAAAACAGTGCCTTTAATTAATGTCGTATGACTAGGTTGTCAATTTAAATGTTTTTTTTTTATGTTTTCGTGCTCGTTTTTATACCTTTCTCATCACACGAATTTTTATGACACGTCTAAAAAGTTTGACAATAATAGCCATCGTTTCAGTGTTTTTGGTGTGAAAATTAAGTCACGAACAATTGTAACATAAGATAAAGTTACTTCTAAGTACACTATCGTATTAGGTATTCCAGTTGTAACGTTGTGGATTACCAACGTTCATTTCAAAACTATAAATAGTTCATTATTATAAATTTGTAGGTATCTAGTAAAATATTCTTGAATTACGTCGAGATAAAAAGTAATTTATAAGTGGGTAGTTCTAAACTGATAGTAACAGTTCACTGTGGAATGTTCTAGCTGCGAATAAGTGAGTGGCAATGCTTATGCTGTCTCACTCTCACGCGTGCAAAGTCCAATTCCCCTTCTCTTTGAGCGAGGCATTTTGTAGCAATCAGCTGGGACTTGTTCCAGTACATAAAAATCCGGTCGCGCAGCAAGTGGTATCTCCCTACATTAGATACTACTTATAACTGTCGGTTCCGGATATTATTTTTATAGATTTATAAATTGATAATTAATAAATCGTATTAATTCACCTGTTGAAGTGTACCTACATCCCCGTGAAGGGTAAGCTTGCCAAACCAAATCTTTATAACTGCTAGCTATTGTGTTTCTATTTTTTTGTATTGAGCAGTTACCTACAAGACTTATTATTTTGTGTTCTAATTTTTCTTTGTTAGGTTTTTATTTTGTTAAGCCTCGAATGTTCCATACGCTCGTAGGCCTATGAATGATGTTTTGTGTTAATGCTTCACGCTAATTTAATATTGTGTACCTGCCATGTAAACTCCGTTCTGATGATGACCAAACTCACAAACGCCTCAAGCGCCTTACGTCCTAGGCTTTCGCTTACGCTGCGAGGTCATCATCAGAGAGGATTTGCAGTGGACCTTTTATTTACCGCTGGACGTTGATTCCAGGGAACAAGATTGGGGTTTAAAATACCCATCCTCAACGTTCGTTGAGTTCGACAGTGACTCACGCTACCGAACGTTCGAGGCCTGCGCACACACAGCACCTAGCCGCACACAGCTGACCAGCCGGCGCTTCCACCATCCCGTCCCTGGGGTCTCTCTCACCTCGGGACAACTCTTTTTGTATTTTTTTCGCCCATCGCGTCTCTGCACTACGCGATAAGCCAGGACAGTACTTAGTGCGCCTACTTTCACGGAACGATTAAATACCTAGTGACGGCTGTGAACCACGACCTATAATAAATTTATTGTAAACGTTGGTGAGTTCTTTTATTTAAACTCACCCGCTAACCGTTACATTGGCGCCCATTTACGTGGTTTTTTATTAAGGTCGCTTGGTTTTTTTTGTTCTGTGGAGGTAGTAAGTGTGGTATTTTGGTGTTTTGTGTGTTTTGTGTTTTATTATTTTTTGTGTTTTGTGAAAACGTTTTCGGTTATACGCAACCAAGGTGTACCCTACCCTACACATATATTTTATTTTTTTACGTTTTGTTTAAAAAGAAAGTAACGATTTTTTTTACTTTTCTTTTTAACTATTTAGATATTTTTTTAAACTCATCGCAGTAGTAGGGCCCTTGTGAAGGCCCGTCCGGGGAAGTACTACCACCACACTTATTGCAACCGCAAATCATTTTTTGTTTTGGTTGTAGGGTGTGGGTGCCGGGATTCCATTACAGGCACATACAACCTTTTCACCTGGGTTCGTCTGCCTATAAAAGAATTATTACTTTCTTTTCTTTTATATAGGTAAATTGTTTTTTTAATTTGTTATTGCAGACCCTACCTCATTCTGTTAATACCAATAATTTTTTTCAATTCATTTTGTTCAATATTAATAATTTGAAATAACTTAACTTTTGTAAAACCTAAGTACATATTATTGCAGACCCTACCTCATTCTGTCAATATTCTGTCAATTTGTTTTTTTCAATTTGTTTTAAATTGTAATTGCTTTTTAAAGCTTAACCTTTTGTAAAGTGTACACATTGGTTGCATTAACTCCTTTTGTGTGTTTTTTTTTTTTCATTTCGGTGCAATTGTTTTTTTGTGCTTGTTTTCTAGATTGTTCTCAACCAAAACGTTACTAGATTTTTAAATTCAAATTGTAACAGACGGAGTGTTAGTACACATAACCGTTTATTTTATTTTTCTCTTTAAATTTTTTTTTTTTGGTTTTGGCACTTACCCTACACTTTTAATTTTTTTTTCTTTTGAAAAATTTTTAAATCATGGCTTATCCATTTAAGTTTATGTCGCTTCATAAGTCTGAACTTGAGTACTTAGTGACTATTAGAGGCGAATCATCTTTAGTCACGGTACGGGACTTACATAAACGGATAGATAATAAATATGGACCATTCTTTCCATTATGACAGTCTAGATGACTTTTATCATTGTAACTTAAACTAAATTTTGACATTCTGGTTAGTCTTTAATCATTATAACTTTAACTTTATTATTTTGACACTAGTTAAATATACCCGTAAATTCTAAATCATTAATTTTTTTTTATAATTTTTTGAATACCTGTACTATACCGAACCTATCTAACCTACCATTTTTTTTCTTTTGTTATAACTTTTGGTCTACCCTATAGTTACTTACGTATAATGATGGCCTACCCCATTCATTATATTTTATTTTTTATACCTATCGGCCCTACACCGAAGGTATTTAATATATTGATCGTGGCCCTAACCCATCGATCACCTTGGTTTTGTAATTCATGGTTGTGTTTTTTTTCTTTACATGGTTGTGCTTTTTTCTTTAGAGCGGTAGCAACTCTTTAAATAAGCCCTTGCGGGAGCGGTCGATTACTCCTTAAATAAACCATAAATCATAAAGCACAACTGTGTCTATAGAGCGGTAGCAACTCTTTAAATAAGCCCTTGCATCATAAAAAACACAACTGTGTCTATAGAGCGGTTGCAACTCTTTAAATAAGCCCTTGCAGGAGCGGTCGATTACTCCTTAAATAAACCTTAAATCAAAATGCAAAACCAAAGGACATAGCTTCTTCACTTAGTACTGATGGTCTACACCATTTGTGTTGTTTTCTTTAGAGCGGTCGCAACTCTTTAAATAAGCCTTTGCAGGAGCGGTTGGTAACTCCATAAATAAGCCTTAAACCAAAAACATAATTTTATCATCTAAATTTAGATTCAATTACTTACATTAAAATTTAAAACTGGTAGGTGGATTAGTATTGGTCGGTAGATGGTTAAAAGGAAAAGAAATAATTTAACAATAATATTTTATTGAACTCGATACATAAGATTGCATTATTCTCTCGCTTAGTACACTTTCATCTTTGAAGAAAACTATTGTAAGGCATCAGGTTAATGACAACAGGATTCCTATATATTTTATATTGTGCGACAGCTATCTCTCGTATCACTGAATACAATAGCTGCCGCTGGTTATGATTGTGAGAAGTGCGAATGATGATTTTTTGATAGGTAAAACAATAGTTAGATCTAATTCTTCGTGCGGATTTTGTCATTATAGAAGACAAAATCCTTGACTGCGCGAGGGGGTATTGTAACGTTGTGGATTACCAACGTTCATTTCAAAACTATAAATAGTTCATTATTATAAATTTGTAGGTATCTAGTAAAATATTCTTGAATTACGTCGAGATAAAAAGTAATTTATAAGTGGGTAGTTCTAAACTGATAGTAACAGTTCACTGTGGAATGTTCTAGCTGCGAATAAGTGAGTGGCAATGCTTATGCTGTCTCACTCTCACGCGTGCAAAGTCCAATTCCCCTTCTCTTTGAGCGAGGCATTTTGTAGCAATCAGCTGGGACTTGTTCCAGTACATAAAAATCCGGTCGCGCAGCAAGTGGTATCTCCCTACATTAGATACTACTTATAACTGTCGGTTCCGGATATTATTTTTATAGATTTATAAATTGATAATTAATAAATCGTATTAATTCACCTGTTGAAGTGTACCTACATCCCCGTGAAGGGTAAGCTTGCCAAACCAAATCTTTATAACTGCTAGCTATTGTGTTTCTATTTTTTTGTATTGAGCAGTTACCTACAAGACTTATTATTTTGTGTTCTAATTTTTCTTTGTTAGGTTTTTATTTTGTTAAGCCTCGAATGTTCCATACGCTCGTAGGCCTATGAATGATGTTTTGTGTTAATGCTTCACGCTAATTTAATATTGTGTACCTGCCATGTAAACTCCGTTCTGATGATGACCAAACTCACAAACGCCTCAAGCGCCTTACGTCCTAGGCTTTCGCTTACGCTGCGAGGTCATCATCAGAGAGGATTTGCAGTGGACCTTTTATTTACCGCTGGACGTTGATTCCAGGGAACAAGATTGGGGTTTAAAATACCCATCCTCAACGTTCGTTGAGTTCGACAGTGACTCACGCTACCGAACGTTCGAGGCCTGCGCACACACAGCACCTAGCCGCACACAGCTGACCAGCCGGCGCTTCCACCATCCCGTCCCTGGGGTCTCTCTCACCTCGGGACAACTCCTCGCCCATCGCGTCTCTGCACTACGCGATAAGCCAGGACAGTACTTAGTGCGCCTACTTTCACGGAACGATTAAATACCTAGTGACGGCTGTGAACCACGACCTATAATAAATTTATTGTAAACGTTGGTGAGTTCTTTTATTTAAACTCACCCGCTAACCGTTACACAGTCATTAAACTTGTTTGATAATAGATCATTATGTAATTTTAACCATCATAAGTTTCAACTAATGGGGTACAGCCTAACCCTTTCTATATTTAGAAAATAATTATCCTGATATAGTGCTAGCATGATAATACTATCTTTCTACCACACACGATCAAATATAACTCAAAAATAATTGGCAAGTAAAAATGTTGGACGTTACAAAAAGTTGTAATAAATGAAAATGGCCTCATTAGTGATATCCTCCTAGTAACGTTATTGTAGTTATAACGAATACGTTGTAATAACAGTATATCGTTTGTGACTGTGTGCTTATTATTTTATTTCTTCCATTTATACGAGTAGTGGGAATAGTGGTTATTATTATTTTATTTTTAAATTGAATTAAAAACCATAAAAAAAACTATATTCAATGTTAAAAAGCTGTAAGCGTTTGTTGGCTTGAACACGCTAAAGTCTGGAACTACTGGTACGAATTGAAAAATTCTAAACATTATTTTGTATTAGATAGTCCATTTATCAAAACACGTGGTATGCTTTAAAACTTCACGCTAAGACTCACAGGAGCCGAGCAGCAGTAAGACAAAATAAGTGTTAAGAATATTTTTAAAATCAAAAATGTGTTTTTGATTGATAATAAAGCTTACCTTTGTAAGATTCGTTTTCCGTAATAATAAAATAATAAGCCTATTCTTATTACGTTGTTCACGACAAACATATTATATTGGAAACAAACATATAGAGCAAACCCCAGCGTTCAATATGTGTGGCAGTTTGCCAACATATTCGACGGTGCCACCTGTAAGCGGTAACTTATAGCCAACAATTTTCCTTTACCCTGATTTTGGATCAGTAAAGTTACTAAACAACCGTGTAACGTTAAATGCGCAAAACCTCTCGTGGGGTAACTCAGCCCATGTTACTGAACAATGTTTGTTCTAAGACTTTTGGAAATTTGCAAAAAAAAAACATGATTTTTCATGCAGACGTGGCCGACCAATTTCTCATTTTGCATGAAAACCTTTTTTTTTTGCGAATTTCCCCACAACAGGTTTTGCGCTTTTGGCGTTACACGTTGTTTATTTTCATAGTAAGTAAGCACACGAAACGCTATCGTCGTGCCGCCACTGGACTGTCTCATCAGGAAACCGTGACCTTGGAATGTAAAGGGCTATTGAAGGATCACCGTGGATTTTAGTCGGTACAAGTCTGACAGTCCCTTCCGCCCGCTCTGGGTAGAGGTCTCATTTTTTTTTGGACAAACCAACCACACTATTCCCAAACCACTGCAACTCCTGAGAGCCAGAATCAACAGTGGCAACCACCAGAAAAGCGCCGAGACAATGAAGCTCGACGAGTCCCGGAGAATAAATTTACCTGTCTTTTCTGGAGGAGTAGGAAAAAAAGGAGGTGTCATTTGACGATTGTACCTCGATTAAAAAAACCATTATGCTTCACCGAACTATGTTTGGCAAAACCATCAAAAGTTACAAAAACCGGCCAAGTGCGTGTCGGGCCACGCACAATGTAGGTAGGGTTCCGTAGTTGCCCATCTGTTGTGTATGCCGAGCGCAGGAGAGCGGGCTGCGCCCCGCACCTCCCCGCCCCGGCCGCGCCGTGGGGTTTACTTATTGAATAAAGCAGTGTGCAACAGACTAGCGAGTTTGATTGACGTATGACTACCCCTGTCACTTCCGTATCTAACACGTGGCGACGAACGGACTCACATTAAAACAAAATGTCTACGGTTGCGACTTATGGCGTTCTTTCCACCTTCGACCACCTGACACAGGAGTGGAATAGTTTCAAATTGCGATTAAATCAGTGGTTTATCGCAAACGACATAACCTCACAAACGGACAAAGCCACAGTCAAAAGAAGGGCGATATTGTTAACATCTCTGAGTGAATCTACGTTCAAGCTTGCTTGTGACCTGGCGCTACCCAAAAAGGTTGAAGAATTGGGTTACGAAGCGATAGTGGAAATCCTCGACGACCACTTCACACCAAAAAGGTTTGGGTTTGCAGAGAAATCAGTATTCTATTCGGCAACACAGCGACCAGGTGAATTGCACACTCAATGGGCAGCCAGGATTAGAGGATTGGCAACTCACTGTGCATTCAAGAATTTGGAGGAGGCCTTGCTGGACAAGTTCATCATGGGCATGGCACCAGGACACGAACGGGACAAACTTTTCGTGCAGGACCAGCGGGAGCTGACCCTCGCGAAGGCCATCGACTTGGCAGAGAGCGTGCGCTGTGCGCGCCAGGCCTCGTCGCAGGCAGCACCTGGCGCCAGCGGCGCCGGTGCAGGCCCCGACGGCGTGTTCAACATCTCAAAAAAGGAAAAGTGCAGTGTGTGTGGTTTTACAAATCATAGTTCTAATCAGTGTCGTTACAAAAAGTATAAATGTAAAAAGTGTAACAATAAAGGTCATTTGCGTAAAATGTGCCCTAGTGAGGGCAAAGTGAAATACGTAGACGAAGGTACTGTGGACGACGGAGACGACGACGGTGAGTGTTTTTATAATATTCGGTGCGTGAGAGGGAAACCTATGACGGAGCGTGTGATGATCAGTGGCCTAGCTTTAGAGTTCGAAATCGATAGTGGTTCTGCAGTAAGTGTAATCTCCAAAAATACTTACGAGTCGAAATTTAAACATTTGCCGTTATCAGTCACCAACAAAAGGTTATTCAGTTATACAGGGCAAAATATTGAGACAGTCGGAGTTGTTTCATTACCTATATCATATCTTGGGCGTACGCATACTTTGAATGTGTACGTCGTGCACGCGGCCGGACCGCCGCTTTTAGGCCGCGACTTCATTCGTGAGTTCGACCTGGAATTAGCGCCGTCGCGCGTGCACGTGCACGCCGTGTTCGACGAAGCACAGGCGGGATGCGAGTCTAGCAGTAATATTGATAAACAACTCATAAAAATGTTCCCTAAAGTCTTCTCGGGCAGTCTGGGGTCTTTTAACAAGTATAAAGTAAACTTACAGTTAAAACCCGACGCAAAGCCGATTTTTTTTAAAGCGAGGCCAGTACCTTACGCGCTAAAAGAAAAAATTGACAAAGAACTTGACCGATTATTGTCACTGGGTATTTTAGAGCCAGTAGAACACTCAGAATACGCGTCGCCTATTGTGCCGGTTTTAAAAAAAAGCGGTAGCATCAGATTGTGTGCTGATTACTCCGTCACAATCAATAAACAGTTGATAATCGATCAATATCCTTTGCCGACGGTAACCGATTTATTAGCCAAATTACACGGGGGCGTACAGTTTAGTAAAATAGATTTATCTATGGCTTACAACCAATTTTATTAAGCAAAGAATCGCAGAGGTTAACGTGTATCAATACTCATCGCGGTCTTTTTAATTACACTCGATTGGTGTTTGGGTTGTCTAGCGCACCAGCCATTTTCCAGCGCGCAATGGAATGCTTGCTCTCGGGAATTGACGGAATCATTTTCCTACTAGATGATATCCTCATAACGGGGACAAATAAAGACCAGCACAGGCAAAGACTCATCGCGGTCCTACAACGCTTAGATGATGCTGAATTAACGGTTCAAATAAGTAAATGTGAATTTTATAAAAATGAGATTTCGTATCTAGGGCACGTCATAGACAAAAATGGAGTTAGGAAGTCACCCGATAAAGTCAAAGCTATTTTACAAGCGCCTAAGCCAACAAATGTGTCACAGCTGCAGTCGTTTCTGGGCCTCACTAATTACTATCGGAACTTCGTGCCGGACGCGTCATCCGTATTATGTCCATTATATAATTTGTTAAATAAAAATACTAAGTGGGAGTGGACTCGTAAACATGATGACGCGTTCGTCCAAATAAAAAACATACTCGCGTCCGATAACACATTAGCACATTTCGACCCGACGGCTAAGTTAATATTAACCGTAGATGCGTCGCCGTCAGGGTTAGGTGCTGTACTATCCCAAATGGATAAAGTAGGGTTAGAAAGGCCATTATCATATGCGTCGCGAACGCTGTCGTCGGCGGAGAGAAATTACGCACAGATCCAAAAGGAAGCAACTGCGATCATCTTTGGGGTAAGACGGTTCCACCAATACCTATATGGTCGGTCCGAACCCTTCGTACTACGAACAGATCACAAACCCCTCTTGGCTATATTTGGGCCAAATAAAGGCATTCCCGAAGTGTCTGCTAATCGCTTGCAGAGATATGCAATATTTTTAGCAGCGTATAATTATACCATTGAGTATATAAGTAGCAAGCATAACAGCGCGGACTATTTATCACGGGCGTGCGGGGAAGGGGAGGGCGGCACGAAGGCGCCCGACGAGCTCGCGGAGTGCGAAGATCGTGCGGCCTATGTGAATTTCATAGTGGACGGTGACTTACCGGTAACAATAAACGACTTGCGTCACGAGACGGCTCGCGACACTCACCTGGCTACTGTTAAGGGTTACATTTTAAATGGTTGGCCTAGGAAAGTTCAAGACGAAGGTTTAAAACCATTCTTTAATTGTAGATCACAGCTGTCATATGAAAATGGAATCTTAATGCGCGGGCATAAAGTCGTTATCCCATCGTCCCTACAAGAGAACGTGTGTAGGGAACTGCATAGTTCACATTTCGGCGTAGTCAAGATGAAGGCAGAGGCTCGCAAGCGACTGTGGTTTCCTGGCGTGGACGCGGCGCTGGAGCGAGTGGCGGCCGCTTGCAGCGTGTGCTGTGCGCTGCGCCCCGCACCGCCACACGCACCTCTAGCGCCTTGGTCACTGCCGCCGTACCCTTTCTACCGAATTCACATTGATTTCTTGGGCCCGTTTAATAATTATATGTTGTTGGTTATCGTCGACGCTTATAGTAAATGGGTAGAATGCTACGATATGTCCACAACTCATAATTCAAAGGCGGTTATAGGTAAACTTTGCGATTTTATGTCACGGTTCGGGGTTCCGCACACGTTGGTGAGTGATAACGGCACTTCTTTCACATCAACAGAATTTCAAGACTTTTGCAAACTTAACGGTATAGAGCATGTCTTATCTCCGGCTTACCATCCCTCTAGTAATGGGCAAGCCGAGAGTTTCGTAAAAATAGTAAAAAAAGGGTTTAAAACTATCATTTTGGAGGGCTGCAATAAAAAGAATATACACGAGAAAATTGCAAAATTTTTGTTTGACTACAGGAACTCTAAAAATAGTACCACTGAGAAATCACCCGCGGAGATAGTATTCGGGCGTGCGTTGCGCTCACGCTTAGATTTATTGAACCCTATCGCGCCGTCACCTTCGTCCACAGAACTAGCGCGAACCGTCGCACACAATCAGTCTTTACAGGCTAAGTACCACCGAGGGAAACACAGGCTAGACTTTAAAGAAAATGATAAAGTATGGATAACTAAAAATATTAATAATAAAAAAATCTGTTGGATACAAGGAATCATTAGAAAGAAAATCGGCAATATTATGTACAGAATCTACGTGCCACATTTAGGATGTGAAGTCACAAGGCACATGGATCAAATAAGGAAATCACTACACACACTTCCGAGCGACAACCAAGACTGGAACCCAGATGTGGTGCCTGATGTGGAGCCACTTACTTCTTACCCCGAGCCAATAACGCAGCTAGAAGGGGGAGAAAGGACGACGATGTCAAGTACTCTGGTGACTCCTCCGCGAACAGCCGCTAGAGATCCAAGGCGACAGGAAATTAGTCCGATTTTCACGACACCTACAGCGGGTCAGTACGGCAGCGACGATGATGATAATGAACCAACAGATTTAAATATAGATTAAGTTTAGTAATAGGAAATAGATTAAATAATAGATTAAGGTATGTCCTAGCTTAGGGGGAAGGGATGTTGTGTATGCCGAGCGCAGGAGAGCGGGCTGCGCCCCGCACCTCCCCGCCCCGGCCGCGCCGTGGGGTTTACTTATTGAATAAAGCAGTGTGCAACAGACTAGCGAGTTTGATTGACGTATGACTACCCCTGTCACTTCCGTATCTAACACCATCCAAATAATTATGCAAACTAACTAAACTGATTCGCTGAATTTAATTTTAAAAAGAAGAATTTTCAAAATCGGTCCAGGAGACTTTGAGAAATCGGGGAAAATACATTAAAAAAAAGATTACGACGAATTTAGAACCTCCTCCTTTTTTTGAAGTTAGTTAAAAATTGTTGACGATAAAATCCTACATATCCCCAAAAAACATACCTATTAAAGCTGTAAAAATAAAGTTGACAACTTACATTTGCAGTTGAAAAACATGTTCCCCGATACATTTTGTTTAAGAAAAAATTTAATCAAGTACATTTTATAAGTTGGTCGACTATTACTCGTAAAGTTGTAAAGCCTACTTAGTCATGATAATTTTCTTTTAAACTTCGTTATATATATACTACTATTGTGAATTTTTTCACACCCCTAAACATAACCGTTTAGCTGGTAGAGGGGGGGGGACACTCGAGTCGAGCAAAATTTAGCACTTTAAAGCTTAATATTTCACAAACGAATTTTTTTATCAAAAAAATGTTAATGGAAACTATCAATATTTTTTAAAGACCTATTTAATGATACCCCACACTAAGGGGTACGCGAGAAAAAAAAAAACATCCCCAAGTTACGTGTACAGGAGGTACCCTAAAAAAAATATTTTACGAGATTTTTTTTACCACTTTTTCGGCACAACAAATCCATATATTTACACCAAATTACAGCTCTCTAGTACTGTGCGTCTCTGAGCTAAACTGCGGACAGACGGACGGACGGACGGACGAACATGGCGAAACTATAAGGGTTCCTTGTTGACTACGGAACCCTAAAAACATCCCCCAATTAAGAACACAGCCCTCCACAGTCCAAGTCTTCATTAATCTAAGAAAGAAAGATTAACGACTTAATTAAGTCATTATTAAGGTCAATACGGGTATATTTGTTCCTACATCTGCTAAAGCCTGCCATCGCTCCGAGTCAACCATGCGTTACTGTGGGGAGCTGATCAATTGATTAATTGAATTGCCATTAATTAGACCCTCATGACCTGCCAGGCGCCATGATTTTTCCGGAATGCGGAGGGAATTCTCGATATATAAACGTCTGGAATTCCCCAAAAAATGAGAACAAATTATAAGATGGTGGTACAAAAAAATTACATTTAAGTATTGTTATATTATGTTTTTGTATGTACAATCGACCCAGTGGAATTATGACCCACCATAAGCTTATTTTCCTACAGAGATTCAAACACAATTAGGTCCACATTCGCGTAAATATACATATCCATGGTAACGACTTTGATCTTTGTCAATTTGACAGATTCAAACGATTTATTGTCAAAATGGGTCATGATTCCACTTTGTCGACTATACATCAAATTAAAATAATATGTTTATCTTCGAAACCGAAAGTCGTATCGTCGATCTGAATCTTCAAACTTTGTCAGGTAATCCTCACAAACTTTGAAGTCGGATGTCGTGGGTGTAGTGGCATGGATTTGAATTTCCACCAATGGCGTGCGAAGAAGCCAAGTTTACCTCCAACTTAAACAGAGTGGAAACCAACTTGAACTGCATTGTCATAAGCGTGACTGGGACTTTGCTTAGAAAGTTTAGTTGTTGTATTTTGTATGCTAATTATAAATAATGACTAGTGTTTGCTCGCGGCTTGGCCGGAGATTGGTCGGATCCGGCGTAACTTTTTTGTACTGTGGTAAAATCATCAAATGAGTCTGCCTCAGTGCCCAGGGCGGGGCAGGTGGGACTGTCAGACTTGTACTGACTAAAATCCACGGTGATCCTTCAATAGCCTTTTATGTTCCAAGGCCACGGTTACTTGATGAAATAGTCCCGCTACCCCGACAAGCTCTGACCCTCTAAGGGGACTTCCGTGAGATTGCTGACAGCCGTCGACCCGGGTGGTTCATGCCCGGAAGGCGAGTCCCATTACTCGCCGTCCGCATGCCAGCGCCTACGCGTACGGTGCTCACGTGTCACGCCTCCTCCTTCGCTAGCATGACTACTTCGCAGAAGGAGATGACTGCTTCCCACTCCGTCTCGCCCCGCAGCGTGACTTCGAACAATGCCGGGCATTAACGGTACCTACCACGATAAAAATGATTTTTATGTCCCATATTGAGTTTATACGTATCCCAAAACGTCTATTTGTATACATTTTTAATAGACAAACTGATAGACAAAGTTACTTTTCCTTCAGAACAGATGTTCAACTTCAAAGTGGGTCGTAGATAGCGCGAGGAATTAGAACTTTCATCTTGAATTGCATTGTTTAAACTTTTAAAACGTTGTTGGGATTTAGTTTGAAGTTCCGTTGTTGCATATTTATTATACACTCTTAATTCTAATGCATACAATATGAGTTCTCAAAACTAAAACGACGAAGACAGTCTGTTGGTAAATTGTTACGAAACTTATTCTACTAACGACTTTTGTGTAATAAATGAGTCCTCTCACCCTATGTGGAGTGGAAAGGACAGTCAGGCTCCTACTGATCAAAATCCACTGTGTTCCGTTAATAGCTGTTTACGTTCCAGGTTTAAGGTTGCCTGCTTAGATAGACTTGCGACCCCGGCAGGCTCCATTACCCCCTTCAAGTTTAAGGCCGAGACTCCACCAAAGCTGTGCGAGTCGAGACGTGTTTTGAACAACCAATAGAATTGCGTTATTGGCACAGCTCCACTGCGGCTCCACTCCGCAACGCAATTCTATTGGTTGTTCAAAACACGTATCGACTCGCACAGCTTTGGTGGAGTCTCGGCCTAAGGCAATAAGTCTCAGCATCGTAACTGGTTACCATTACTGGGTCCCGACTAGAGGAATTTCGAATGCAAAGGGCCATTAAAGTAGTAATTGACACTTAACGATAACATACTTAATGACATCTATTTGTTACATAGGCGCTCTTCAAAGCTCGCTAATAAACATTGATCGCGAGTTAATCCGTGCGGTTAACTTCACTCGCTATTATGAGCCCTACAGTAGAGATATAGTATAGAATTTTGATAAAGTACACACTGACATACAGAAAATTTATTACGAAAAGCTTTGTGTGTTTAATAGATAAATATTAAACACACAAGATTATGATAACGATATTTGCACAGCCGTGAAACACGTAATGTTATCTTTCTTGTTCAGATTTAAGCTTTGTTTTATTTTGCTTTTAAAATTGTGTGTATTTGGGCAAGTGCTAACAGTATGAATAATTTGCAATTAGTGAATAAAGGACGGATTTAAAGCGAGGGCCATAGAAACACTTGCTACGCTCGTGATTCAAGAATATGAATCCTGAGCGACGCGAAACTAAAAAAACACCAATGTAATTATTTAAAGTGCTTTTTATTCACCGTCTTCAGTTAATTTAATAAGGTTTTTAGAGCTAAGGAATGGTTTAATAGTACAATGTTCAATTAGTGAATAAAGAATGGATTTAAAATTTAAAGTGAAAGCCATAGGTAAATCACAACAACAGGGAACGATTCATGATGATGAAATCACGAGCGTAGCGAGTAATTCAAGTACTTGAATCCTTGAATAAATAAAGAAATATAAACACCAAAATAGTCACAAAAAGTGCTATGTACTCACTTAAGTAAATAAAATAAGCATTTTTGAGCTAGAGAAAGGTAATGAATTTTCTTTATTTTTGCTGAGTTTTCAAGTCATAAAAACCCTGCGAAGAAAAGAAAAGAAAAGGTGTTTCTAATGGCAATACATTTTACTGTCTAAGTAAAATCAGTTTGATGAAAACATTTCTCGTTGATCGAGGGTCATTCCACTACGGAGCACCACCACCAGACCAGAACGGTCGATGTCTTATCGATCTGCTGTAGGTTCAATGATTCATTCGGTGTTTGAGGTGAAGATTGTGAACACAATTGATCAACACGCGCGAATGCCTCCTTCTGGTAATGCTGCTCCCTAGACAAGCGGCCAGCGATAAACGGTAACGTTGAGCCACCCAAGTTACAAAAGATATTATTATACGTAAATGGTCAGTATAATTATATTAATTCAACTTAGGGCTGATTTTTCAATAGCCAGATAACCTCTAACTAAGGAATTAAAATAACGGTTTGACATATTTTCTATAGATAAGCTGTCAAACCGCCATTTTTATTCCTCAGTTAGAGGTTATCTGGCTATTGAAAAATCAGCTCTTAGTGTTTAAGGAAAAAAAAAACGCGAGGAAAAAGAAAAGAAGGTGGTTATTTTTTTTTAAACCACCCAGTAGTAGGAGCACCGCGAAGCGGTGCTCCGTCGTCTTTTCTAATGACCAACTAAAAATATTATCCTAATAATGTTTACGTTTAGGGATAAAAACTTTATGATAAAAAACAGTAGGAGTTGAATATCGTTATTTACAATAACGATATTATTGATAACAATTTTCGGAAACATGAGTGTTATGAACATCGCCGGTAGCACTACAAAAAGTATGAATGAAAACTTTAGGATGAAAAATTTTAGGAAGAGTGATCATTCGGATTACAAATCGTTAGGAAGAACAATTTCGGGTAAACAACTTTAGGTGAGCCAATATGGACCCCATTAATCGCCATAAATCATCTTCATCTTCCTGCCTTTATCCCATTCTACTTTGAGTCTGCGCAACACGTTTTTTTCTTCCATTCTCCTCTATCAGACGTCACAGTATCATTTACTACTTTTTCTTTCATATCATTCCTTAGACAATCCATCCATCTTTTCTTTGGCCTTCCTCTTCCTCTCTATCCATTAACATTCATACTCAACACTGACTTACTCACATGAGTGTCATTAATCGACATAAACTCAACACTAATATAATGGTAATTAGTGTTAGTTTGGCACAGAGCAAACATTATTCATCAGAACTTATGTGGGGCTCGTAAATATCAACAATTATGTCACTCCGGCCTGCTATCGGGTCGTTACAGCCGCTTTATAACTCAATAAAGAATATTAAATGCAAAGTGTCACGTTCATATTAAGTTTGTTGGAAAATTACGACAGCGGGATCGATTTTAAAGCACTTGTGGTAGGTTACTGAAGTTATTAATATTATGCAGAATAATCAGAGTTATTCCCGTTTGGGCAACGATTTTAGAGCATCGTATTCAAAAGGGTCTAAAAAAAGAAGAAACGTGAAAATAATTGAATCACAAATCTATCTGTCAGAGACGCGGAATTGTCTAAGCAGTTTACGAGGACCCTGGCACATAAAGGGCAAGTGAATAACCACCTAAAAAATAGAAATCCTTTAATACATAGACGAATAGAATCTCTGGCATTAAAATAAATTGATGAGGAACGTTGCACTACATTCCGCTCAGTGTGCACGGAAACAGTCCACAGACTTCCATAAAATAATTGACGTAAACTAAAGTGGATTCCGGGACAGAATCTGTACCATTAGTGGTATTCCGGGGCTCCACACAACAACAATAATCCTTGTCAACCGTTCCATTACTGTCCCTACAATAGCTGTGAAAGGGGCTGCCATGCTATACCAGATTGTCAGAAATAGTGTGAAGGCTCTAGTCCTACTACCACGCGGAAGCGATTTTATATCGACTATTTTCTCGTTCGTAGTTTATGATTTAGGATCGGTGACCGCAAACTAGGTGTTATTAACAGTTTGTCAGTGACTGTTCCATCATTCTCTTGGACACAAGATGTTCAAGGTTTTCGCTAGTTTCGAAGTTAGACTAACCGTAGTTTAACAGCTTCGAAGCGTCTAGTTGATGCTTCTCGGGATTTTAAGACTTAGTTTTTACCCTGGCCAGAGGATAAGCGTTGCACTACGTAACGTGAGGACGCCACTCCCTATCCCTTGACTAACTTGAAGAGATGCCATGATTTGCATGTCATTTCATTTTTCGTTTTGCTTAATTTGGTTACATTTGTTGTTTTTTTTTTTTAGTGAACCATGTTTTTACAAACAAGCTAAGATCCGCTAAGATGTAGTTTGCTGTAAAAATGTAACACATACCAAGTGACAGAGTGATAGCAATCGTCTGTCACTACTACCAAAACTATTTGCTGGCCTAACTCTAGTAGTTTATAGCTCTTCTCGCTAATCGTTAGTAGTGTAACATGTGCCTTAGGCCTGTTAAAAATTGTATTAATACATAATGTATACTTAGGTATAGGGAACATTTACATAGGGATATCTGTTATTCAAATTGTGTGTCGTGTATATATGCAAGAATTTGACAAAGCGTGAGATTGATTTGTGTCATACGAACGTCACTCACTGGGAGTTCTAAAATATACTCGAGATTTGCGAAAATAATCTGAGCCAAACGAATGCAAATTTATCCTCGCAAATGAAATTCGTATTTGACGAGGAACAGTGTTTTTTTTATCTAGAAACCGGTCAAATGTTCGTTCTCACTGTTGGGACACAGGCCACTTAACAGCACCCTGACATGTTGAACATGCCGGTTTCCTCACAATGTTTTCCATCACTGTTTTGAGAGCAGTGGTGATGAAATGAATTACACAAAGTAATACTCTGGCTGGGTTCAATCGAACCCACGAGTTACAACTCGTAAGTCGAGGCCGATATTACCACTGGGCCACCACTCGCACTTGCATGCTAAAATGCCACTGGCATTGACATCTGGTGAAATGTTGAAAAGAATAGGGATGGCAACTGGGGAACTAATGGCGCTAGTATAGCTTGTTCCAAGCATCGTCATTGGTTCAAATCAGTTCAAATCTCAAAATAGTACTACGTCATTGGTCGGATTATGACTGAGCTATGGTATTAGCTTTGTCTTGCCTTTCCCATTGCATTACAAAACCAATTCGCTTTTGTTTCATGTTCAAAAGCCGTGTTCGCCAGGCTGTTGCGGAAGCTCCCTTCAATTTTATGTCATTCAATTTAAACATGAAATACAGCACCAACGTCGAAAGATAAGAACAATAATGGACCCACCGAACCGTACCAGGTATGTTAATTTCCTTTGATGTTAGGGAGGAAATACACGCACTCTTCCCTCTCCGACATTTGATACGATGACAAAAAAAAATTACGAAGAGATTGACACTCTACGTCAATTTATTTGCCATTACATATAACTGTCAAATATTGAGAGCTGGGGTGCGTTTAAATCTTCCGGCGATATTTCGCTACAAAAAATTAAACTAGCGAGGGTTCGCTGAACGGAGTCATAAGTTTCTGTCAATGTTAGTTGTCAAATTCAATTGACAACTCAGTTTATTGAACAAAAAATCAATTTGCCGGTTTAATATAAATCCATAATTCACAAATAATCACAGCCGCACAGGCCGATCTTCCGGGTTAAGCCGCGCTTGACGAGGTTGGTCTGTGGATGGGTGACCATCTATCATAGCGAGTTTCCTCCGTGCCTTGGAAAGCACGTAAAGCCGTTGGTCCCGGCTGTCATTTGTAGATCTTTGACAATGGAAACGCCTTTACATATAACTGTCATGTATATGTTACTGTTAGTCAGAAGCTCTAAAGTCTGACCACCAGTCTTACCAAGGGGTATCGTATTACCCAGTTACTGGGTTGTGGAGGTCCGACAGGCAGTCGCTCCATGTAAAATACTGATATCCAGCTGAATCTGGTTTGACTGGAAGCCGACCCCAATATAGTTGGGAAAAGGCTAGGCAGATGATGACTCTCTAAAATAAAAATAATATTCGTTTTTAATCTGCCCCATTTACGGTCGTCCACTGGTCTATGTTTTTACTGAAAGGAATAAATTTTTGCGACCTTTTTACCACGCAAAATTTTATCCTGCTGTCAGATTGACATTAAGTTTTGTTGTTTTGCTCGATTCATGCCGTAAAAACGAATATTATTTTTATTTTAGAGAGTGAATATTATTTTTGGATTATGGATTTATAATACACCGGCAAATTGATTATTTGTTCAATAAACTGAGCTGTCAATTGAATTTGACAGCTAACATTGACAAAAAGATATGACTCGAGTAGTTTTATGATCTCAATTCTTGGTTATAGCAGGGATTAAGTTTATTTTACCGTTCGCTTCCCCACCAGTGGAGCGCCCTTCAGCGAACCCTCGCTATTTTATTTTTTTTCCGGCGAAACATCGCTAGAAGATTACGCACCCCTGTTGTGATTTGATACATGCATGGTTATTTTGGCTCTTTGATGACATTGACAGGAGATGGAAACCTTTGTGAACTTGTCTATGGAAACGCCAACATGGCAAGATGACGGCATATCCAATTAAGCCGTCATGTCTTAGCATTGTATAAACTACTAGTAATTAGTAGGCAGTAGTAGCGATCGACTGCTAGCAAGGTTTGTTGCGGGTTCGATTCTCGCACGGAACAATTTGGTATGATCTACATGAAGTTATTTCGAGTTTAGATGTCTGTGTATGAGTTTCTATGTTTGTGAACGTACCCACGATACAGGAGTTACTTAAATGGAGCAAAGTTTTAAAAAATACTGTGGTACTCAGGGACTGCCACGGTAAAGCATATTAATTAGTAGAGGTATTGCATAGCATTTTTTATCAACTCAGCTTTTTTTTCTTTTTTTTTGAGGCTATGGGCTGCCAAACGAATACCGTGCCGAAGTCAGCTAGCCGAACTGAAGCGATGCGATGTGTTAGGCTTATTTTCGTTACGGAATTCCTTGATTCGGTCGTCGCGCTCAGAGCCCACTATAAAAGCTATGCAATAGCTCAAAAAGCTATAGCAAATAACTGCCTTAATTTACAACGGAATAAAGTTAAACCGTTTCTTGACTAACCAACCGACTACAGTTAAGCTAAGCGGTGGAAACGTTATGAGATTTTCTTTAACCGAGTAGTTTTATGATCTCAATTCCTGGCTATAGCAGGGATTAAGTTTATTTTACCGTTCGCTTCCCCACGGGGTCAGTGGAGCGCCCTCTGGCGGACGTGACCTGAATCTATTCTCACCGCTTGCTTTCACGGTCATGACATTGAAATTGAAAAGCTTTGCGTGAACTTTCTCTGTGGAACTTGCGAGCTAGGTATTTCATTTGAACGTAAGTTGGCTTTAGAAAACCTGGGTGTTGAACGTAACTGACGTACCTGTAAAGAGTTTTTAAGATTATCCGATTACCTACTTTGAGGTTTCTTTAATAAAACTGGTATAAGGAATTAATCATCTTTAGAGGAGGCAAGATTATTTGAATTCTAATACCATTTTTCAATAAAAAACATATGTAGGAGATACCTAAAAGAACTCTTTGACATCGACTGTTAGATTTATGTTTTCCACGTTTTATACACTCACTTTTCTTGTTTGTTCGTTGGTCGTTGGCCGTTTGGAGTTTTGCAACTCAATTTTGAGACACTTCCCGATAAGCTAGCAGGCTGACATTTTCAGGGTAGCTTCAAATCCGATGAACAAAGATAAAAATAATAAGAGAGGAGTAGGTCTTTCTTTAGGTATGATTTAGAATTAGTGAAAAAGACAACACATGTTTTAAGTTAAACAATCAATATCTAAAAGTGTTTCATAGAGTTCCGTACAAAATATTATTAAATCCAGCACACATGAAGCGTTATCCACACCTTCAACCGCTTCATCGCTTCAAAACAGGCGATTCACTGCCAAAGATAAGCTAATAATAAGCTTTTTATTATGTGTAAAACATGAGCACAATGCATGCACTAACTTTTTATTTTTATCTAACACATCCAAATTACTTATAGCGTGAGTAGAGATGTGTGTACGCATGATGATAAATACTCGTATGTATCACATCACTTAGACATTAGTTATTAGTTTGTAATCTTAATAAGTTAGGTTATCAGCTACTTTGTCATCAGCCGGAAAAACGTCCACTGCTGAACATAGGCCTCCCCCTTAGACCGCCACGCCAAACGACAATTCGCCACTTGCATCCATCGGTTGCCCGCGACCCTCACGATGTCGTCGGTCCAGCTAGAGGGAGGCCTGCCTGCGCTGCGTCTATACCGGTCTGTGTCACCACTCGATAACATATTTTCTTCGTCATCGGTTATTAGTGCTACTTGTACCCTCGCATAACCCGCTCGTCTGTGCATTGGCTTATATGTAATTCGTAGACGCCTAAAACACGTACACCGCCCAACCGCACGAGTGAATGGCGCAATCTGTTACACCGCCTCCGAGCAAACGCGCGGGCGAGCGGTGTTGCGTGTGATTCGCGATATTCGGTTTATTAGAGGCAAAGTTTCTTTTAGTTTCACTAGGGTGAATATTCCTGGGCCAAAGCCTGCCGGGGTCGCGGGATTATTCCCTTACCGTGACCCCGGAACATAACAGGCTATTGAAGGACACCGTGGATTTTAGTCAGTAGAAGTCTGACAGTCCCTCCCGCCCTGCCCGGGGTTGGAGGACTCATTTGATGATTTTAACACGTTGAAAAAAAGGGTGAATATTCCTGATACCAATCTGATGGTACTGTAATATAGTTCCAGTAGCCACTACTTTTGCTACGCATTTAAGAGCAATTTTAAAATGTAATTTGGTAATCATCTATCTTGTTTATTACAAGATAAATGATTTGATTGATTAATGAGAACTTATAAAGTATGTTAGTAGCACTAAAAGACTATTTAAAAGACAGGTTAATGGACAATTTTATTTAAATATCGCGAACCAACATGGCCTATTAACCATTCCACATACTGAGGTTTGATTCTATCCTACAATTTAGTAACAGAAACATTATGTTTGTAGCTTAATTACACATTACTAAACCATCAATTAACTAGCATTGACAGCTAGGTCATCATAATGCCAATAAATAGATCTATAATGCTTAGAACACCTCCGTTAACGACGCCATCTTCCAATCAGGCAAAGTGATTGGAACGTAATGCAAACGAATGGAAATCCAGCACTTAATAAATGATCCGTCAGCCATTGATTGTAGTTATCGATGTTTTCACATCACTAGGTAACTCTACATCGCATTTAATGCTTGGAATGCTATGTTCACGACCTCAGGTGTTGTGACTCAAGCGCGTTTGTTACTTGTTTCCTTCGCGTGAATACTGTCGCTATATGGTGACTCGTGGTATGCTCCAAACAGTTCTTTTTTTTTCGTATCGGCGTTTATCTAGGCAGATATTTTATAACTGTATTTTTGTAATTTTTTTGAGCTGAAATGTTTCACACACATCTGTTTTTACTTACAAAATGATTTTTATGACACACTTATACACCTTGACTATGCCGTTTTGCAAACGCTTTTAATTTTGATGCATAGACTTACACAAATGTGTTATTTTCTCTAATGGCTGTCGCAAGCGCAACACGCAATATCTGTCGCTTGAAGGTATGTTTCGTGGTCGAGCAGAAAATATCCCTCTTTCATTCAATTTATTACAGATCTAATTAGTTGATAGTATTCTGATTTTGTCTTGAACGAGCTTAAAACAAAGTGGTTAATCAAACATAGTCTTTGTGACTCTAAAGCTGAGCTCAGCTTAACGTTTAAAGGCTGTAGGTAACTCCTACAACGTGACAGCTTTGAAACCGAGCCACGGAAGTGTAAACCTAAATCCTCGTACATATTTACTTAGTCTTTATGTAGTGGCGTTTCTGTGTAACCTAGACAGAAACGCGACTACATAAAGACCTAACCTAGCCTAGCTTGAATACAAACTTCAAACATTTTCCATAACATTTCACGTCTGTCTATAAAATGATTTATACAAGGAGATCAAATAAATGTTACTTTTTACAAACTATAAATACTAAAATACAAACTTAATATAATAATAATATAATACATAAAAAATAAAACATTCAAAGGGCGTCAAAGAATACGACCACATCGCTGTCAACGGGAAGTGCCCATAACGCTGGCAGCATTGCCACGTTGTATGGCAATGCTGATACTTTGGCCTAAGACCATGTTAAAAAAAATGGTAGTCGCGGGGTAATCAATTACGAAATCCTTTTTAATTAATGGATTTTGAGAGTTCAATCCGACGACACCGTCAAAATTCATCAAAATGTTAGTGCTCATGTAAGAAAATAATGAACTAGTATTTGACAAGAATTGTGGTTGAATATTTAAACTAAAAAGAGTAAAATACAAACTTTTTCAAAAAAAATGTAACCGCCTTCGAAAACAACCACAAAAAAGGGGAAAATAACCTTCGAAACTTTTCTTTCGGAACTCGGTAGCAAAAGAGACAATGAAATTAATAAAAAAAGTCGCCGCCTTCCAAAAGTCTTGAAGATTATTTTAAAAAATACATGCCGTCGAATTGATAACCTCCTTCTTTTTGAAGTCGGTTAAAAAGGTCTCTTGCCGAGCCTCGTACGTGACACGGAAGTGAAACCTCTGGGGTTAGCATAAATCATGGTATAATCGTGCGGCAGGAAATAAGATGTTCAACTTGATTTGAAGTGAGGTGAAGTTACTTGCAAATTGCTTCTCAGATAGTACGTATTTTGTATCAGAGCATGTTGCCGGAAGAAAGAAAAACGTTTATTTGAACAAAACTTATGTCAGGAAATTGCCTTTTCCAAAATATGTTGGGGTCGGCTTCCAGTTTAACTGAATGTAGCTGTATACTAGTATTTTACGAGTATACTGCCTATCTGTCCTCTAAATCCCAGAATAGCTAGACTGGTTGCCAGACTTTCGTGTACTGACTATATTTAAATCTGCAAATTACATAAGGGACCAACGACTGTGATTTCCGAGCTGCGAAGAAAACTCAGTATTAAATATTTATATAGCCTCTCATCTATGGACTGACCTTAACCTTGATCATAAACGAGCGACTAAACAATTAAACATTAGACTAATTAACATCATCACATCATTTGATTTGATTTGATCTGTAAGACGTCCACTGCCGAACATAGGCCTCCCCTATAGACTTCCAATAGGACCGGTTGTAAGAGGCCTGCATCCAGTGTGATCCTGTGGCCTTCATAAGATCGTCTACCCACCTTGTTGGTGGACTTCCTACGCTGCGCTTACCGGTGCGTGGTCTCCATTCGAGAACCTTACGAACCCATCGGTCATCAGTTCTGCGTGCATATGGCCTGTCCACTGCCATTTCAACTTACTTATTCGTTGGGCTGTATCGGGCAACTTTGGTTCGTCTCACGAATATCCTGAGTCCCAAAGTAAGCTCTAAAAACAAATCAACACTATCCTTAGAATAAATCCCCATGGACCACAGTAAAACGTGTCTATAGTGATCCCAGCAATGGTGAATATAGAAACAGCTATTTTCACTAATTTCCCCAGGGCTGGCTTTACGGCAAGCTTGCATTTCTCATACCTGTTTATTTATAAACCTAACTTAGATAACTTAGATTTCAATCTAAAATGTTGGAAGAACAGATTTTGGATTTCGTGAATACTGATAAGGCGGAGACCTCTCGCGCTCGGCGTTGGCCATGCTGCGGGGCGAGACGGAATGGAAAGCGGTCACCGTAGGCGCGGGCATGCGGACGGCGAGTAATGGGCGACTCGCTGTCCGACCATAGACCATGCCCGGGTCGACAGCGAGTTGTGTTCCACACTCGCCTCAAAAAGTGTCAGCATTATGACGGGCGGGCCATTTAGAGGGCCAAAGCCTGCCGCGGGACTCACGAATTACCATGACCCTAGAACGTAAAGGGCTATTGAAGGACACACACGTTTATTTTATTCAGTACGAGTCTGACAGTCCCTCTTACTCTGCCCTGGGTGGGAGTACTCATTTGATGATATTACCACGATACAAACAGTCACATTTATAGGTACAGGCCATTAACCTCGACGATATTTTCTACCCTGCTGTAAGCGGTGACAAAGCGCGGGGTAGCGAGGTCTACATTAAAATCTATAGCAATGTTTGAAACACCCGACGAGGTTCCGCCCACTGGCAAATTGGCGTAATTACAAAGATATCAATGTCTTATTCGCGCCACTCACCGCCGCCGCCCACCGCTTAGACCAAGTCATGATCGGGCTGTTAGAGGGTTACTCAAAGCGGCCATGCGAAAGATATTATCCACAGACGGGGATTCATGATTATTATTATTATCTCTATCACACACTCCCTATAAAACTGGTTCGCCATTCGTTGTGGTCGGTTATGGCTTCGTAGGGCAAAGATACTCTTGCTGAATTTGCTTGCTTAAAAAAATACCGATGTGCATTATTCATGCAAGTTGGATCGTTTTTTCTTTTCAGTAGTACAGTCAGATACTACAAAGCTGAAAAATATGTTTATTTGGCCGAACGCGCTGATCTACGAAAAAACTCTTTGAATTGAAAACTCTTTTTTGTGTTAGATAGTCCATTTATCGGAAAACTACAAGCTACACATCATCACACTATGGCCATCAGGAGTCGAACAGTGGGAGTAACAGCCAATAACCATGTACGACATCTTCCGACACGAGATTCAATTCGGCATTCGCTGAAACTGTGCCACGAGTAAAGGCCCTTTCAAAATCCTCGTGAAAGTTTTCTGACGTCTGTAACTACCAACTTCCGCGTGTCATTCGTAATAGAATTATGCTCGTACCCTTACACATGACATACACGTGTCTTACTGCACGCTTCTTGTTCAACTGAGTTCTACAACTTGTTAAAAGTTTTGTACCACGTTTTAAACACGATCATGTAAAGGGTTTCGTTCAACTTTCGCAGATGTAATGTAGAACAATGCAATATCTAACTGATTGTAGAATCGAAAGTTTGTGAGGATGGATGGATGGATGGAAGGATGTTTGTTTACCTTTCACGTAGAAAAATTCTTCAATCTTTTCAACCTTATCACAACATCATCATCATCTGCCTGTTGTGGTCGGCTTCCAGTCGAACCAGACGCAGCTGGATATCAGTATTTTACACGGAGCGACTGCCTGTCGGACCTCCACAACCCAATGACTGGGTAATACGATACCCCATGGTAGGGACTGGTTGTCAGACTTTATAGCTTCTGAATTACAGTAACGACTGTCAAAGATCTACAAATGACACATTAGGGTAGACGGTCAGCCCACTCGTTTATTGCTTTGCCCTTCAAACAACCGGAATCTATAATTTACAGATGTTAACTTCACCGCTATACTAAGTCCAAAACATTTTATTTTTCCCGAAACCTAAAGATCTTTTATAAATTCGTTGCCGTTACAGAAATAGATTCGTTTATACATAACTGTATGGTATATTTCGGCTGCTTATCTAAAAGTGATCTTCCAAACGACCTGATCTAGCCTACACCAATGTTACAAATAAGGCGTTTGCAAACAGATAGTTTTTCACCTGGATTAACACAAAGGATAGCTTTTATCTCAATTTTATGTTTCCGGGGGATAATATTAAGGTTGTAGCGTGCAAAGCCGCTTGTAACAGCCTGTTGGTCTAGTGGTTAGTGACCCTGAGTGCTATGCCGGAGGTCGTAGGTTCGATTCCCACCCAGGACAAAAGTTTGTGTGATGAGCACGCTCATTTCTTCTGTGTCTGGGTGTAATTTATCTATATAATAATTATGTATGTATTTTGAAATATATACTTAAGTGTGTTTATCAGTTGTCTAGTACCCATAACACAAGCTCTGCTTAGCTTGGGACTAGATGGCGTTGTGTGATAGTTGTGGAATAAAAAAAATATTATAAATCTTTTTGACGCCTAATACCTATTGCGAGATGCTGAAAGATGACCAATTTGTTGGAGTACACACGAGGAATCTAATAAAGTAGCGATCAAATCACTATGCGACCATATTCTCGACCAAAGTATGATTACTTTGCCCAAGAAACTAAGTAGATGTTACTTTATTATGGACAAGATTGGTATAGAGGCTCTTCGAAAATTCTAGGCCTTGATTAGAGTCCCCCAACGAGTAATGGAAAGAGCTGTGCTCGGAGTTTCCAAATTCTTTCATACTTCAAAAACCGGTGTATTCGATATAGTTCATAAAATTTCCAAGGTCATGGGACTTATTACCGTCACCCTGCAACATAAAGCTATTGACAGACACCGTGGATTTTAGTCAGTACAAGTCTGACAGTCCCTCCCGCCCTGCCCGGGGTGGGAGGACTCATTTGATGATTTTACCACGCTAAATAAAAAAAATTGCAAATTATTGGCAGTGAGTTATAGGACAAATCCCTCGTAGAACTGATAACCGATGGGTAAGAAAATTCTTGGAATAGATTCTAAATCAGTGGTTACAATCTGATGTCCTTTTTAATATAAACATGAAACAATTAGAAGTTCTGCACTTTTATTCGAAGTTTCTTTATCTTCAACAGTTTAGCAAAAACATTTCAACAATCTTTTCTCCGTTTCAGTTTGTGGCCACTCGTTTAACGCTTTGCCCTTCAAACAACCTGAATATATTTACAGATGTTAACCTCGCCGCTAAACTAACTTCACAACATTTTATTTTGCCCGAAATCTTAAAAGTTCTTTCATGAATTCGTTTAAGCGGACAGAAATAGATTCGTTTATATTACTGTATTTTGTATGTTATCTTTCGGTCGCTTATCTAAAAGTAATCTTCCAAAGAACGGGTGTTTTCAAATTGAAACGCGATTCAAAGAAGTTAGTTTAAGATTCCAAATGGAATAAGGAAACCTATCTAGAGGTTTTAAGTGTCGTTAATTCATTTTCTTGTGAAAGGAGGTCAATAGGTTTATTTTTGATGCGAAGCAATTTAATTGCTACGCTTAAAGTGTTATCTATGAGTTAAATAAATTCAGCGTCTCCCATTAGTAATTTAATAGTATCCATACTTTTGAAAAGTATTTTAATCATTTAATTATTGTGGATTTACACATAATTATGTTTACAAAATCATAAGTAAAATGATCACTACAGCACACAGTTTCTATGCTGACTGATTTCTGTTCGCGTGAACATTGTGTTGGTTCAAAAATAACACAATGGATTCGAATTTGTAGTTAGTTTTTTTTTTATTGTAGTAAAATAATCAATTGCGTCCTCCCACCCAAGGCGGGAAGAAGGGACTGTCAGTCTTCTTCTGACTAAAATCCACGGTCTATAGCTCTTTACGTTCTAGGGTCACGGTAAACTGATCAGACAGTCTAGTATAGTTCTAGAACATGTTTTCCTTTGACCATTTTGAGAACACTCTCATGTTGATATAAATTACATTAATATAATTTATCATCGTAAAGTAAGGGTGCTCCCACATCTATCGACGCGGAATCGGTATTTTCCGTCGCCCTTTCTCTTTCTGTCGCTTAGAACTGCCATTTGCTAGACCGAGACAATGCGATAGCACGCGGCCGCCTCGAGAATTCCGCCACGTGCTATCGCATTATGCTTTCTGTCTCGCTCTAGCAAATGGGAGCTCTAAGCGACAGAAAGAGAAAGGGCGACGGAAAAAGCCGATTCCGCGTCGATAGATGTGGGAGCACCCTAAAGCGTTGTTTTCTGGGTATAAATCTGATTAAGGCCTATACTATAACTTTTCTTATAGAGACCCGTTTTATATTGTCATAATTTATAACAAGAACGCTTTGGTCCCTTAGTCGGACATTATTAGGAGAATCGAAACCGCTCAACTTTTAAAAGGAATTTAAACGAAAAACTTTTAAACGACCAATTTCAGTCGTAAACTTTTTACAAAGACCAATTACAGAAGTGTGCTGATTAATCTAGGTTTATGAACGATGCTTACTACGAGTACTTTGGACTTACACAAATCAAACTAGTTAGTCATGTAAAAACGATGTTTTTTTTTTTAAAAAAAAACTTTTTTCTTTACATAGACAAAGTACCGGTTTGCAGCGTTTAATTACAGAGTTCCTATAGCCACCTTCCAGCTCCATAATCAGATCAGCTCCATGTCTATATTTTCCATCATAATATTGCATTATAGCGCGATATACTGAACAATGTTTGTTCTAAGACTTTTGGAAATTCGCAAAAAGCGAATTTTGCGAATTTTCAAAAGTAACATGGGCTGATTTACCCCACGAGAGGTTTTGGGCATATAATTATGTGCTCAATCGGAAACCGGGAAGTGGATCAAAAACTGAAGATTACAGACAACGGCACGGTAAAACTAAACAAAAGCTTGTAAAAAAAAATAAAGATCAATCAAAGAGTCGGGCGTTAAAAATAACTTAAATAAAAACTTAAAAGAAAGAAACAAGCCCAGTAGTTTAGAATTCCTCATGTGAATGAGTGAATTCCGAGTGTGAACTCACAGTCGGGGCCCCTTGAGAAAATTTGATTGATATAATTTGAATCGGCCTTCTTTGCGTCACGTTGGTAAAAAGGACAAAAAGAAATCAAACATTCGTCTAGGACAGTAAGTCAATCTAGAAATAATATTTATTGGCAAATAACAAAATTACAGGCCATCATTTCTAGTTCGGTTAAGGCAAAAATAAAGGAATATTTCTAAAACAATATTAGTTTCTATAAGATAACTTTATTTATCTCATATTGTTTCTATCGATATCAGAAAAAAGTTGTATCTAGTTATTTCAATCAATTTCTATTTAATAAAAAGCTTAGCTCAAATCTCACAGTAAAGGTACCGCGAGACGATTTCCAGCCACCGTAGGAATGCGGATGGCGAGTAATGAGCGACTCGCTGTCTGATCATGAACCATGCCGACGACGGCGTGTCGCGTTCCACGCTTGCCACAAAGAGCTATCAGCAATATAACGGTGGCCAAAGAGGGCCAAAGTCTGCCCGGGTCGCGGGACTATCGGGTAACCGTAGCCCCGGAAGGTAAAGGGATATTGATGGACACCGTGGATTTTAGTCAGTACAAGTCTGACAGTCTTTCCCGTCCTGCCCTGGGTCATCATCATCATCATCATATCAGCCGTAAGACGTCCACTGCTGAACATAGGCCTCCCCTACAGATTTCCAATAGGACCGGATGTAAGCGGCCTGCATCCGGCGTAGCGGCCTGTAGCCTTCATAAGATTGTCTGCCCACCTTGTGGGTGGACGTCCTACGCTGCGCTTGCCGGTGCGTGGTCTCCATTCGAGAACCTTACCGCCCCATCGGCCATCAGTTCTGCGTGCCATATACCCTGCCCACTGCCATTTCAACTTACTAATTCGTTGGGCTATGTTGGTAGCTTTGGTTCGTCTACGAATCTCCTCATTTCTGAGTTTACGCGCAGAGAGACTCCGAGCATAGCCCCTCTCCATAGCTCGTTGGATTATATTGAGCTTACTTATTAGACTTATAGTAAAATACCATGTTTTGGGTTACTCATTTGATGGTTTAACAACGTTAAAAAAAAGGTAAACGGATCGAAATAAACCTTTTTAAAGTCGACCTACATTCATGAATGGTGACGTCCCACCTTCCTTATCGCACACGTTCGCAGGTATTCAAATTATTATTACATGCACCTTTTCAAAACGACTGAGGTGTGCGAAGGAGCGATAGTCCGTCGTTTTCCACTCGGAAGCGCTTGAGAGCGCTTTAAAGCTTTTAAAAATATTGCTGCTATATGGATGGAAGCGCTGAAATCACGTGGAAAGTTCACCGTGCATGTGTCACGGACGGGGAAAAATGTGAATTTAGTTTGAATTTTATTTGGAATGGAACGGTCGACTCGTGATTTTCGTGAATCAGCCTTACCACAAAAATTTAAACAGCTGTTGAACACCTGTCTATAAAAAGTGTGACTGTAAAATGGACTTTATTTCAACGTCAAAATCTGTCATTTTTAGACAAAGTGTTCAACAGACGTTTAAAAGTTTTTGTGGTAACACGGAATATGTTTCTGCTACCTTATTAGAGTCATGTTGTTTTGGATAACTTTTGAAGGTATCTTCTCCTTTCGAATTCAATCTGATACCAGGATCCGTGGAGACAAATCCGATATATCTTAGACGTGCATGGCAGTGCTACCAATAATTAACTGCTAAGTAATAGAAAAAACACTATGAAATCAAAACCTATACTTTATAGAAGCCTGAGGAATTTTTGAGGCCTGTTGGTCTAGCGGTTAGTTACCCTGACTGCTATGTGGTGGCCCAGTGGGTATCGATTCCCGACCCAGGACAGTTGTAGGTTGTGTGATCGAACCACGATCATTTGCGCATGTACTCTGGGTGTAATTTATGTCATAATACTGCTCTCAAATTTACGGTGAAATAAATACCGTGATGGATACCGGCATGACCTAGAACTATAAAATTCGAAGACATGTGATATGGTACCAATCCACGTGGTGCTCGCATGTTGTGGAATTATATTATTACTCCTTCTCACAGATTGTAGGAGGCCTGTATACCGTTAATTGACACTCGAAAGGTGGTTGACACCATCAGAACAATTCCTGAAGATTTTTTTTTTTCTAATCAAGTGTAAGTAACCTTACTTTGTTTCTGATAGATGCCTTAGTGATTAAAATAAATAATAAACAGTGAATAATGTCTGTAAGGTCATCAATCAACTATACGTAGTTACTAGTACATACTTTCGAAGATGAAAAAATATCGCAAAG
Source organism: Agrotis segetum (assembly GCA_036375495.1). Lineage (NCBI taxonomy): Eukaryota > Metazoa > Arthropoda > Insecta > Lepidoptera > Noctuidae > Agrotis > Agrotis segetum. The sequence continues at coordinate 564,127 of JAQSVV010000002.1, forward strand.
AACTATTATAGCAAAACTTGGTGGTGAAACTTATCCAAACATTATGTTGAATTAATCAAGCCCAAATCCTTAATATATCCCTGAAAGTTATAATATCAGCAATATCCTGTAATTGGAAATAGGCACCAAATCGAGAAAACCGTTAAAATGTAAACAGCAGTATGTAATAGTAGAATCCAAACTAAGTGGTGGTTAGTCGCGAAACTCTTATCAGTTAACCGTGACCCTGGAACGTAAAGAGCTATTGAAGGATCATCGTGGATCTTAGTCAGTAAGTAAGTACAAGCCTGTTTGTATGGGTGGGAGGATTCATTGACGATTTTTCTTTTTTTTACGTGGTAAAATCATAAAATGAGTCCACCCACCGTACTGTGAGTCTCGTACTGACTAAAATCCACGGTATCCTTCAATAGCCCTTTACGTTCTAGGTTCACGGAAATTCGATGTTCCGTGACTATTTACTACGATATAAAAGCTGGTGGGTTATGGTCAGTCATTATTGTGGTTTCGAAACTACAGTTTGAAAATTCCATTCACAAATTGAATAAAGTGGTAGCAACCGCAAGTAACCTTAGCTTGGACTAAATCTAAATTCGCAATAAGTCCTAAAAAAGGAGTAAAAAAGTAGTAAATTACTATTCAAAAACATAGAACTAAAAGAATCGTACGATCAAATCTCTTTAATACAAATAAAACGTCGTAGACTTCAATAAACGTAGCACTAACAAAACGTTTAATAAAAGTCAAGATGTTTTTAAACAAGGGAAGCTTTTAGTAAATCTGGACGCTGTGGAAGACATTTTAGGAGAACAATAAGATAAGAACATGCTCCATACAAAGAGATGACTGAATGTTGAGAAAAATGAGAGATTTTATTTGTGTTTTGTACTTGTTTTAAATCTTTTTACATCCCTTTTGTTGGTTATGCCCTACATTAAACAGGAGTTTAGTTTAGCGATGAGACGGCCTTTTAGTACTACATTAAATTAAATATAGTACTTGGTAAGACATCGTTCAAACAGTTTTAACGATGATATTCTGATTGTCGCTAGCTTAAGAGTTATAGTATTTTTTCGCAATGTTTTCACTCAGACAAGCGATTTACATTGAGCAACAATGCTTCCTAAACAGCGAAGAATTTTAATATTGTAAGGAATGCGACATATTTGGCCCAAAAATAACGACAATGTGACGTAAAATCGTGAGACGTGTAAGGGTGCTCCCACATCTATCGACGCGGAATCGGCTTTTTCCGTCGCCCTTTCTCTTTCTGTCGCTTAGAACTGCCATTTTCTAAACCGAGACAGAAAGCATAATGCGATAGCACGGCGGAATCTTCGAGGCGGCCGCGTGCTATCGCATTGTCTCGATAGATGTGGGAGCACACTAACAATCACTTTATGCTTGCCTCACACGATGCGATTTCAACGCGACACAAGTCTAAGATACCTAGTGGAGTACGAAGCCCAACGGAAGAACTTGTAGGTAAGCCACAAGTTTCGGGTTCGATCCTTACTTGTGATAAAACTTTTTGGCGAGCGGGAATAACGAATTGCTGTGACCTCGAATTGGAAAAGGCTTTTGAAGGACTGACCGTGGATTTAAGTCAGTACAAGTCCGACAGTTCCATCCCGCCCTACCCTAAAAAAGTCTCCGATACCTTACAACTTTGGTGTCAAGGCAACTATCGCAATACAAATCCATTGAGGTTCGTACACAAACACGTGTCAATGGATCGTAAGGCATTAGAGACTTTCATCGCGTTGTGTCCAAAGGGGCTTATATCACGAGTCACTCTAGAATCCGATGAAGCATGAGGGCAATGGCTCGGCGCCATGAGCTGTCGTGTCAGATCCGTAGAGGATGGATAGAGGTAAGCGTCCACAGAACCGCATCGCAAGTATCGGACGCATCCCACGTAACGGATTTAAGTTTGCCTTGTATAAAAACTCATACAACTGCGTCCACTGATTCGCACTGTACGGACCGCTCTTCGGCAATGTCTACATGCGATGCGTACCGATGACGTCGGTATACGGAATGTCGATCAGTGGATGCGACTACGACTTCTTCAAGGCTTTCTTTAATTCTCACAAACACTTTACGCACGTATGATCTCTACAAAAATTTGAATGAAGGTGGCATCGGTTTTCCGATTGCTGATATTCGCGTCGGCAATCCGATCGCTGCCGATGGTGGACGCAGTCTGATTAATCCGTTTGATGCGATGCGTCCGATATGTGCGTTGCGAACCTGTGGACGCTTGCCTTAGCGCATTCTCATGCGCGCGGGTGCACGCATTGTGCGGCACGGCTTGACTTATCACGCGCCGAGGAAAGACAGCATTAGAAATCTTACAATAGTCTAACACTGATACCTTTTATGTTCGTTGGCTCTGTCGAAATATTTACGTTAAAGTAAAGTCGTGGCAATTTAGATAAAACACACAGAGAGATTTTAATAGAGATTTCAACGCGGTTTATGTGATTGTTTCGCCTTGGAACGCACGTTTACATCGTGTTAACATCCGAAATAATTAAATACAAGCTGAACTGGTATAACTTTAGACATACATAGGTACAGTTCGGGGTATACAAACAGTGCACTTACATACATTTGTCAACTGTCGACATACACACAATAAACATGTTAAATAAATGTGATACCTATAGATTTCAGTGCTGGTCACTGAAATCAATATCACATTTATTTAACATGTTTTTTACCTGTTCAATATCCTGGTGGTACATTCTAGCATGCCATTCGGATAAGCTGTCACTTGATTTACCAACACAAGCATTTTGAAATTTATGAGACCTAAACGAACCTCACAAACGGTTTCTGAGCAAAGACTGTACATTGAACATACGCACATATTAAACTCAAGCCTTTTTTCCATATGATGGCCTGCTATAACATTTACTTTATATGCTAATTTTACAGTTGACTGCAACCACGTTCGTTCATATATCAAACACGCCACGGCCTCCTAAGACTTCCCTTCGTGACGGCTGCCACTCACATCTGCCCTGAAAGGGACTTTTTAGCCATGGCGCGACGCGATTGCAATTCGACCGATTCCAACTACAAGTAAAAATCAACCTTACGACTATGGCATATAAGACATAAAACACGTTGTTATCCAGGGATAAATGAAAAACAAAACACGCTCGCCACGACGACGTCAAGTCAATCGAATTGCATCATTATTTCTTAGTGGCAAGGTTGATTTTCACTTGTCGTTAATCGGTGAAGTCCCTAAGTCGCCTTTCTTTGAAACTCTCAACACCTTTCTTTGATTCACAATAGGACGACAAGGCAATCACTCATAACATAGGACAAATTCTTACTGCATTCTCTTTAAAAAAATCATAACGTTTTCAAACCATAACGTTCTCTTGTAATTTTATTGCCAATACCTACTACATTAATATTACAATATAGGTAGTACTAAACGATACTGCCCTACGTATATGTATAATACAACATAGGCCCAATTAACGGTATACCTTAAGACCTACTTTATCAACCACCACCAACAAACATACTCAACACGTCTTTGAGGTAAAACAATACATCCAATTTGCTCTCAAATTACATCCAGCCTCCTTCGATACGCACTCTTAATTGGTTTTATAACACCTGCCTTTGATCGATAAGAACTAAACACTACTTCTTTCAATTCAAAGTCTTTGAACACTGCGGTGAATGACATGAACATACACGTATTAATCAGAAACTCTTTGACAAAGAAATCCAATTTACAAACGTCTATTAATTGAGCTAGACTGGTGTGAATTACAACCCATTTTAGCTCATTAGAAGAGGGCTTATGAGTCCTCCCACCCCGGGCACGGGACTGTCAGACTCGTACTGACTAAAATCCACGGTGCCCTTCAATAGCCCTTTATGTGCCGGGGTCACGGTAATGGAATAAGTCCCGCGACCCCGGCAGGCTTTGCCCTATAAAGGGGGCCCCGTCATTTTTGTTGACACTCTTTGAGGCGCGCGTGGAACACAACGCGCCGTCGACCCGGGCATGGTCCATGGTCGGGAAGCAAGTTGCCCTTTACTCGCTGCCCGCATGCCCGATTAGAAGAGGGCTTGAATCTAAAAAGTGAGAATATTCTAGGCTGATTGACTGACACAGTTAAGGATTGATTCCTGCATTTTTTATTGAGGTTAAAAGTGTGTGCGAAAAGTAGGCATTTGCTGTGTCCCGAAGCTTTAGTCAGAATGCCTTAAATGTCAGACAACCAGTCTTACCAAAGAGCATCGTATTACTCAGTAACTGAGTTGTGCAGGTCAGACATGCAGAGGGTTGCCATCTCTAAAATTCAGAAATCAGGACAAGACGCTCAACCCCCGGATTTTAGATTCGAGAACCCGGACATGAGTCGAAGTGCGCACCGTGGGAACTGCGTCGCGGGGTGGGGGGACGTTGAAGTGTGAATAGTAGCGGGCGTTCCAAAACTTTACATTTTTAGACCCGCCCGGACTACAGATGAAGTCCCCGGACGATCCCCGGATGCCCTCTAAACTAGAGCAAATCCGGGGAAACTCGGGTGAATGGCAACCCTAGACAGGCAGCATGTAAAATACAAGTATCCAGTAACTGTTGCAGCAACATAATACACGACGTGTCGAATTGAAACCGGTTACTTGGAAATTCGTTTTGGGTCAGAAATAAATCGAATTAACAAGTCATGAGCTCGTCTAGGCCTTGAATAGATAAGTCGCAACGAATTTAGTGTTGTCTGTACAGCCAACCCTAGTTTTCAGTTGCGTGTCCAAACACTTCGTTCATTAAGATTGTTTACAATGCATCGACACTAAAAAACTAGGCCATAGGTTTTATTTTTTTTTTCGGCGATAATAGTTTGAAAGTTACAGGCGCCTAAAAGTTACTATTTTTATGACAAAATCATCATTGAAGTAAAACCTTTGTATTTAAAAAACAAAGAAGTTTAAGCTCAAACCTACAAACCTAGAATATAATATGTTGAAACGATTGACACTAGAATCTAAGAGATTGGTCGTGATTTAGTATGTGTGTTTTCTCCCGAGAGACAAATTTCATATAAAAATACTTACATTCAGTCGCGAGTTGCAACGCTCTCTATCGCACGATCGGGGTTTTTTCAACGCGTGAGAGGGACAGTACGAGTTTTCTAAATACCTATTTTTTGAAATGGCAGCAGCTATTCTATCCTCTTAAGTCGCAACGAATGTAGTGTTGTCTGTAGCCAACCATAGCTTTCAGTTGCGTGTCCAAACACTTCGTTCATTAAAGTTGCGCTTAGCCAAGCCTTAAACAACCCTTACAACAAACACTTGTACTAAGGTTAAACAGATGCGTGCGATGCGGGCGGCGAGTAATGGGCGACTCGCTGTCTTACCATGGATCATGCCCGAATCGATGGCGCTGTGATGTGTTCCTCGCGCGCCTCAAAGAGTGTCAGCATAATAACGGGACCCCCTTTAGAGTGCCAAAGCCCGCCGAGGTCGAGGGACTTATGAATATCATGGTAAAATCATCAAAATAATGTGTCCTCCTGCCAGACTTGTACTAACTAAAATCTACGATGTCCTTCAATAGCCCTTTACATTCAGGGGTATTCGTTATAAATGATATTTATTTTGTAAGTTGGTTATAAAAAACACACTTTTACACGTCACAAACAATATTTTTAAAGCTAGATGAGGCCGGTGTTTCGTACCTGACTACTCTGAGAAGAAACAGCCGAAACAAACTCAGAGGTCAGTCTCTTTTAAAGTCCAGACATTGTTTTGTTCAGGTCATACGAGGATCATGCGGGTGTTAGTCCTGCGACCAAATAAACAAAAGCTTGCTTTGAAAATGTCTTCCAGATAACTTATTAATTAACAATCAATTTTCTGTAAGGAAAATAGGAAAGAACAGGTAAAGTTTACTAGAACAGAAGTTGTTATTAAGTCCGTTTCATCTTTAATAACTATCACTTCTAAACTTAAAGTTCGAGTGCCAAAGAACTCGACAAGTCAATAGTTGTTAGTTAAAGTTTATAAGTTCTTCAATTGATGGACTCTCTCTGAAGTTTCAAGTAATTTGTGGGTTTCAGGAATTGTACTCGATTAAATTTATGTTTAACAAATGGATTGAATCGAACAATTTAGAGAAGTATCGTGTCTGACGTAAAAAACGTCGAGCATTTACGTATCATCGGTTGTAGTGTGAACGGTCAAGTGTTTTTTTAAACATTTGTCTGTTCTGCACGCGTAGCATGGCGCCGTAGAAACAGGTTTTGTCAACGCGAGAATAGACAAAGAGATTTTTATCGATTTATGCACAGCAATGTTTAAAATATAGAAGATATAAGTATTTTTCTATACTTTAATAGTGTACGAATCGTCTCATACTTGTCAAAAAATTGTCTATGAAGATTGAGTAAGGTTTTTACCAAATGGTGGCTAACGTTCGGCCGAAGAAACCAGGTCTGCCGAAAAGCCCGTTGGGTTCACAATATTATCGTCAAGATTGCGGGGAGTAGATAGATGAGAGATGCGTAGAAACGAGAGATATGGCAAAAAAGGGGAGCCTATACCCAGTAGTGACTGATATAATAATAAAAATAATATTCCACAACTATCGCACAACGCCATCTAGTCCCAAGCTAAGCAGAGCTTGTGTTATATATGGTACTAGACAACTGATAAATATACTTACCTATATATTTCTAAAAACAATACATATTATAGATAAATTACACCCAGACACAGAACAAATGATTATGGTCATCACACAAACAATTATCCTGGGTGGCAATCGAACCCACGACCCCCGGCATATATTGAAGAACAAGACAGGTGACAGTTCACTGAAATCGAACTACAGGCCAATTTCGCTTGCTACAGTCGTGGTCAAGATACTGGATAGTGTGCTTGAGGCTCAGTTGGCAGAATGTATCCACCTACATGATGCACAGTTTGGTTTCCGTGCAGGACTTTCTACTGAGAGCGCGATACCAGCAGAAAGACGCCTATATACGCCTGTTTTTTAGACCTGTCAAAGGCATTTGATCTTGTCAGTTATGATAAACTTTGGGATAAACTCAAAGACTCCAACTTACCACATGAGACTATTGCTATCCTAAAGTTTTGGTACCGCAGGCAAATCAACTACGTTAAATGGGCAGGCGTGTTGTCGGACCCATATGGGCTACAATGCGGAGTGAGACAGGGTGGATTGTCATCCCCACTTATGTTTAATCTATACATTAATGCGCTGATCGTTGAGCTCAGCAGCATGCACGTCGGCTGCCATATAGATAACATTTGTGTGAATAATCTCAGTTACGCGGACGACATGGTGCTGCTGAGCCCAACGATCGGGAGTCTTAGGAAATTGGTTAATGTATGTGAAAGGTACGCGGCTACACATGGCCTCAAATATAATGTTTTAAAAAGTGAGCTCATGATATTTAAGTCGGGTACTAAGTCACCGGAGCAGGTCCCTCCCGTTACTCTAAACGGAATACCCAGAGGCGTCTTTACCTATAGTGCAGGGTGTGCGGTGCACGCGGGCGCCGGGTCTAAGGGGGCGCCGAGCACCCACTAACGCGACACCTCCAAAGATGCGTCGATGCCATTACAATATCTATATAAACGGGTTGACGATATCGCTCACAGATCTCCTCGATATCGAGTTGCATGTACGTGCTAATGACAATGCACATGATTCTGCGTTCGAAATTCGGTTGCGCAACTACTCGTCACATGCGACATCTTTTGTCTTTGGATTGTAGCGCCTTTATGTCGTAGCAGCAATGTGGATTTTTGAAGTGTACGGGTGTATGGAGTGATGCGATGCACCGGTAGTGTCCACTCCATTAGTAAATAAGTGCGACTTAAATCGGCAATCGACAATCGACATTACGCCATGAGTAAAGTCCCTTAGTATTCCATTTTGACCCCGCTCCTACTAGACTAGAGGGCGCCAGGATACTGGTTGCACACGGGCGCCACAAGGGCTAGAGACGCCTCTGGGAATACCGATGAAGGTGGTCACCCGCTTTAAATATCTTGGGCATATGGTCACGGAAAACCTGATGACGAGGACATGGATAGAGAGCGTAGGGCGCTGTCGATCAGAGGCAATATGATAGCTCACAGGTTCAAGCGTTGTGCGGCGAATGTTAAAATAACTCTCTTTAGTGCACACTGTACGTCGTTTTACACTTGCAGCCTGTGGGCTCGTTATACGCAACGTTCATTCAGCGCACTACGAGTTCAGTACAATAACGCGTTCAGGGCGTTGTTGGGGCTGCCGCGCTGGTGTAGTGCGTCGGGCATGTTCGCGGACGCACACGTTGACGGCTTTCACGCCGTGCTCCGCAAGCGATGCTGCGGCGCTCTGCAGGCTGCGCGCCAGCACCAACGGCATCCTGGCCGTTATAGCGGATAGGTTGGACTCGTGTTACGTCCAACATTGGGTCGGAACCCATATTATTAAATAGTTGTTTTCATTGTTTATTCTTTTAGCAGTTGTTACTAACACTAGCTTTTAAGAGTTTTCATGCTGTATCACTAACATTCTATGGACACTCGTGGGTCTGAAATAAATTGTTTTTTTTATAGCAGTCAGGGTCACTAACTACTAGACCAACTGGCCAGTCAAATCCTAGTGATATAATTATGTATGATGATGATGATGAAATGGGTTGACTTACATTTGGAGAAGATCGTCTGTAAATTACAGCTGCACGATCTACAAGGTAGCTCCATGTCGTGTGTCATGAGTAAAAAAGATTACGTAGGAGTCGCCGCGGGCGTAGACAAGTTGCTTAAAAGAAAAACAATACTTACCCATGTTTTTCTAAACCTCTAATATACGTTGCGTGTAATTTATTTTCTAATTAAAAGTATTACATGAAAAATGTTTTCTTTTTAGATATAATCGTATATGTGAACATTATTAAACACCACCCACTACAACGTCTGCGCGAATTTCAAACTTTTCGTCTGGGTATTTCTATTCCCGGGTTTATAGGAAACTTTTTGCAAATACAAATATTTATACACGCTGTTTTTTTGCATTTTCGTCAAACTTCAGGTGGTTGTCACAAAAGTCATAAATAATCAATTGAAAGTACAGTACCGGGCAAAACTAATAAGGGCTGCTTTTTTTTTGTTGTTGAAATTTTACAGTATTTCAGAATTAAACCCTTAATTCAATACAAATGAAAGAGAATCACCCGACTACGCAGTCCGCGCGTACGCACACAGCGATGAGCAGCTGGTGTGCGTGAATTGAATCTACTACTCTTGAAGAAACTAGTTCCAGTTACGGATTTCAGAAAAAGGAAAAATTAAATAATAAAAATACCTACCTATTTTATTGTTGATTTGGGTCGAGAATCATGAGTATAATCACGGCCTTGAATTTGACTAGGTTGCAGATCAACACATTGTATATTCAAAAAAAGTAATGAGACTTTGTAGTAACAAAGTTTCATACAAACTATCAACCCCAAAAGACCCTTAGCGGTCAAATTACGCAAATGTGAATTTGACTCTACTCTTAGTTTTTTAACCGATTTCAAAAAAGGAGGAGGTTCTCAAATTCGGTCGGTATTTTTTATTTATTTTTATGTTTCTACATCGATTACTCCAACGTTTCTAATCCATTTAGTGTGTATCTTTTTTGTTCGATGCAGTATACTTGCCATTTGGTCCCATAAAAATTTCATCCAATTTTTTCAGTACTTTGTATTTTATGAACTTTTTTTTTTATTTCCGCTATGTTGATGATGTGATGATTTTTTTTTTTTTGTGTGTTTGTTACTTGATTACTCAGACAATTGAGGACCGATTTTAAAAATTAATTATTGATAGGGAATTTTATTAGCTTATTGTGTACTGCGCGATGTTTTAATACCGGGTGCTACGGATTACAAAATTCTAGTGTACATGTGGTAAGAAAATGATGAATTTGGTTTGAATATTAAAAAGTAAAAAAAGTAAAATGAAATGAAAAATCAAAAAAATCAAAAAAGTGTCGTGACAACTTTTCGTAAGATTTTTTTCCGTCTAGCCCCCTTTCACAAAGCGCGATAAGGAACTTCGTTCCAAAAAAAAAATAAGCTCATTGTCTTAATAGACATATTTAATTTAACTTACGCTTCAGAGATGAGAGCCCTCAGCTTGCAGAACACGATGCCCAGGCTGTAGGGGTACTGGTGCCAGGAGACCGATAGATCGTTGGGAAGACCTGCAACAAAGGAGGTTCTGATGTCAGCTACTGCGTTTATAACTCTTTATTACATAATCATCTGCCTAGCCTTTTCCCAACTATACTGGGGCCGGATTTCAGTCGAACCAGATGCAGCTGAATATCAGTATTTTACATGGAGCGACTGTCTCTCAAAACGGTGAAGGAAAACATCGTGAGGAATCGGCATGTCCTAGAATCAAAAATTCGAAGACATGTGACATCCACCAATCCGCACTGCGCCCACGTGGTGTATTATGACCCACTCCCTGTCACAGAGAGGAGGGTGTATCCCAGCAGTGGAAACATTAATAGGCTGATGATGATGATGATAATGATGATGACTGTCTATCGGACCTCCACAACCCAGTTACTGGGTAACACGATACCCCAAGGTAAGACTTATCAGACTATAGATCTTCTGACTAACAGTAACGACTGTCAAAGATCTACAAATGACAGCCGGTACCAACGGCTTTACGTGCTTTCCGAGGCACGGAGGAAACTCGCTGTGGCAGATGATCCACAGACTAACCTCGGCAAGCGCGGGTTAACCCGGGAAATCGGCTTGAGCGGCTGTTATTATTGGCACTTTATTACATACTGTTGGCATACAATTAAATTAAATGGCTAAGTGTCCTTCTTTTAAGTGGCAAAATCAGGTCAAACAAGATCACACCTTTGATGGTTTTACTTTTTTATGATTTTAGATAGAATGTTTCATCGTAAGATTTATTATTCGTTTTTCGAACTTGTAATATAACTAAAAGCTTCAAAACGAATTTATGTACATTAATATACATCACTTTAGACTCAAAGATCTGTGACCTTTTCTTCCTTATGATGATAAATCTCGACTAGAATATTGTGTAACCTTATAAACTTGGTCATAATTAGAGAGGAATCGTCCGTGACTTTGACCGGCTAGCCGACTAGTCGGCTAAGCAATAGTGTTTTATTGTATCATATAAAACTTGGTATCAAAGGCACAATTTTGTAAAATAATGCAAAACTTTTGAAATTTTTTTGTACAAAAAATTACTTTGTATTTATCCCCATTCATTATTGTCCACTATAAGGAAGAAGATAATCCAAAGATATGTTATTGCTGATTAAGATTATAAAATATGACAATAAAGGGTATAATTTCTTAGCAGACACCCCAGCCGCTTTATAGATTGTCGGCACTTTTGACCGACTGTAAACTTTGGCGACCAGTCGGCACATCACTGGTAATAATATTAGTTACTCGGGGACCATTTATCAAACAATATAGGTATTATTTTTTGAGGAAATATTTTTATTACCTTGTCACGTGGGCGGCGCGTAGCATTTGAAAACTGCTCAAAAGACTTGGCCTTTTTAAGTTCACATCAGTAACAGCTATAATGGACGAGTTTTTTGGAAAATCATAGCGAATTGTCAAACATCCATTAGCGCAAAACCAGGGGGTGCTATGACAGGAAATCTCCACGTGCGCCCCGCGTGGACTGGAGTTCCCTCTCGGATACGTCCGGGGAGAAGACCAGTTTTTCGGGCCGGTTCACCCTGGCATGCGGGCAAAAACTCTTCCTTAGGCACTGTGAAACTAAAGGAACTCTTTGCCCGTATGCGAATAGCCTGTCGTGTGGACGCTCCAACGCGTGTCCCTCTGATCAGCAGAGGGCACAGCGGTGGAGCGGGCTTGCGGACGGTGAGTGATGGGTAGCTAACCGTCCGACCAAGGACCAAGACCTGGTCGGTGGCGCGTCGTGTTTCGCGCCAAATGCCAAAATGCCTGCTGGGGTCGCGGGTTTTTTCTTAACCCAGGATACCGTGGCCCCGGAACGTAAAGGGCATAGAGGGAACACGGGTGGATTTTAGTTAGTAAAGAGTCTGACAATTCCTTCCGCCCCACCAAGGGCGGGAGGACACATTTGATGATTTTACAATCTAAAAAAAAAGCGCAAAACCAGAGCAGTTTGCTAGTCGTTTAAAAATAGAATCGCACAAAAACATTACCTATCTTTCTGGCATAACAAAGCCCTTTTAAATGCTCTTACAAACACGAGCCCTTTTTGAAAGCTGTTTTCAAAGAAAGGGTTTACTCCACTCATACAAATAATCAAGTCAGGAAGGTCTCGTTACCAATAAGGACGCCCAAATCGCCCCGAAGTTTTGGGGTCCATGGGAATGTAAATCTATTTTCGGAGGGATGAGTTTATAATTTTATTATTGTCATTAAACCCATTTGTGGGAAGGTCTCGTCAATTAATGCTGTGTGCGCAAATCTCTTGTTTTATAATAGGGCCGACAATAGGTGTTCGGCCTCGTTTTATCTATGGTCGCTACTAAAGTTTGTTGGGTTGTTGTAAGTTCGCCACAAAAATAATTCCTTATTTTTTTTTTTGATGATCAAAATTAAAAAGAAGCCTTTGTCAGAGAAGACTCTAAACAATGTCAGACTTGTACTGGCATAAATCCACGGTGTCCTTCGATAGCCTTTTACGGTCCGGGGTCACAGTATTCGTTAGTCCTGCGACCCCAGCAGGCTTTGGCCTTAACCCCTTAAGGCCAAAGCCTGCTGGGCCCCCATCATTATGCTGACACTCTTTAAGACTCGAGATCGCTCCATTCACTTACTTCTCCGAGGCACCAGGGCAACGTTCTACATAACTGCTTTGTATGTAGATCCACTTTAGATGCTATGAACGTGTCTTTACGACAATACACGTTATTTTCGTTCAAAAACCTATAGAAAATAGTGTTATGCGAGTCATGCATATAAAACATTTTCTTCCGGGAAAGTCAAAACTAAAATAAAATGGCGTAAGTAATGTCGTGACGTCTGACAGGGAATAATGAAAGAAGAAAACGTGTTGTTCCAACTCCATCCAAGTAAAGTTTCGTGTTATGAATTTATTTACCTGTTGTTTTGTAGGAATAGCATTTTCTTTCTACAAAAAAGGACCATGATATCTATACTAGTATTTTGCAGCAGAAGAGTTTGCTTGTTTGGTTGAACGTGCTAATCTCAGGAACTACTGGTTTAAATTGAGAAAATTATTTATCCGTCGGATAGTCTATTTATCGAACAATGCGAAAGAATATTTAATTTTAATCATGTCACAATATAACCAAAAGGAGCAGAACAGAATTCTTCAATCCTTTACTAACGTCTCAAGGTGACTATTACTACACCAATACTGAGATTTTTCTCAGTAGTTCCATGGAATTTGATAATGGAACAAATGAAATGAACAAAACTTAATCGAACTCGTCTCACTAGTTCCACTATAGTTGTTTCATGGAACTAGTGAGATTGTGTTTCTCAGTAGTCGCATAGTTCTTCTTAGTTGAACCAGTAAAACTAAAATTAATAATAACAACGGACTGAAATCGTCTATTGCAGTGGTAAGATCACTGTTTGAGGAGTGGTTGGAGAGGCACCACGGGGCATCCTCACCAGCCAATTGACACAAGTCCTCACCATCACCACAAGTCTACACCGTTGTTTCGGAAGGTAGGTACCTCAAGGATTCAACGGCAGGTGAGGGAAATGGGGAGCAGTCGGAACACGTGCAAGAAAGAACATGCCTTGCCTACCTTACGGTCCAGCCACCGCCTCCAGGCCATCGGAGAAAATTTCGGCTACCGTTACAGCTTGTGGACGGCGAGTAATGCGTAGCTCACCGCCCGACCAAGATCAAGGCCCTCGTCGACGTCTTCCACACGTTACCCAAGGAAACTGACGTGGCCTCCACAGGGCAAAACAACTAACATAACTCGGATGAAACCGCGGGCAGAAGCTAGTACTTTATACAATGTGTTGATCTGCAACCTAGTCAAATTCAAGGACGTGATTTTACTCATGATTCTCGACCCAAATCAACAATAAAATAGGTAGGTATTTTTTTTATTTTATTTTTCCTCTTTCTGAAATCCGTAAGTGAGAACTAGGTAGTTTCTTCAAGAGTAGTAGATTCAATTCACGCACACCAGCTGCTCATCGCTGTGTGCGTACGCGCGGACTGTGTAGTCGGGTGATTCTCTTTCATTTGTATTGAATTAAGGGTTTAATTCTGAAATACTGTAAAATTTCAAAAACAAAAAAAAGCAGCCCTTATTAGTTTTGCCCGGTACTGTACTTTCAATTGATTATTTATGACTTTTGTGACAACCACCTGAAGTTTGACGGAAATGCAAAAAAACAGCGTGTATATATACCTACATAGTACAACCTTGTTTAAACTAGTAATAACTACATTAGTTAAGCCAGTAAATAAACTATAAAGCGGACTACAGTTCGTGTCCTCCATTATCAGACATGAAATCGCAACATTACTGCAACGGTAGGTAGTAACGGTATGACATTAGATTGTGACAAAATAATAACTTTATTTCATAAAGCCACAGATAAAGCTTTAAAAAGTAAGTCTTTTTAATCGAAAATCATAAATAAACAGAGAAAATATTTGTATGTAGTGATGTACACAAAATAGTATTATCTATCTATGTATATAAAAAAATCAATGCCACTTTTCGTTGTAATTTTATGACCTATGCTATGAACGGGCTCACCTATCCAAACAAAAAATGTTTAGGCTTTGTTCGGACTATTTAGTAGATGGTAACAAAAATTGAATGCAATAAATGGCGGATCATTTTGATACTGGGGATTTTGCTGTCAAAGTTGGTAGCGAAGCACTTAGGTACCGGTCCGCAAGTTTAATAAGAATTATTGTGCTCCATAATGGATGAATAACCCATAAACTACGAACAAGTGCTCAGCTGAAAATCCAAACAAATGTTTTACAACCTTTTTTATTTTTAAAACCATTCAAGTGTTTGAGTTAAACCCGCATTTGATACTCTAGTAAGTAAGGCTTTACCTTAAGGTCAACACTTTGGCATCAAGCTGACCTAAAGCAGTTAGGAGTTACCATAAATCATGAGGCCAGCTTACATTGGTTACGTTTCCACTGACGTGAGGTCTACCGTACTCAATCCGAGACTTTCAGCGATTTGAACTGATCCCAGTATTTGAAATCGATGCCAAAATAATTGGCTATATGTTCAGATTGAGATAAGAATATGTCCAACACAAATAATAAGGATTTTCTATTACAAAAGAAATGTTAGTATTAGATAAAACAAGAACAAAGTAAACTGGGTAAATATATTTGTTATCTCAGTAATCTCCAGAGGGCTGGCCTATTCCTAGGCCAACGAATCAGCATTGCCATACAACGTGGCAATGCTGGCAGCATTGGCACCACGTTCTGCGACCTGCGTTCTGGGCACCGTTCCCGTTGACAGCGATGTGAATGAATTCTTTGACGCCCTTTGAATATTTCTTTTATTATTATTATTTGTACATATTACTAGTTAGTTTTTATTTATAGTTTAGATTATGGTTATGTATTATGTATATCTCTTATATGAAATGATAGATACAATTTTATAACTTACTTGTTCACCGTTTGTGTAAAACGAAAGAAAAAATGTAAACCCGGGCCAGGAGTTTCTATTGCATCGTAGGTACGTTCACAAACATGACAGGTTCGAAATAACTACCTGTGAATTTTACATTATAATTTGTTGCGTCCGGTTTTCAAACCTGCGACACGCAGAACTTAGCACGATTTTTTACTCTTTTACTTCACAGCGTCTTTCCAGTTTTTACAGCGTTTCTTTTATGAAAAAATGCAACAGCGCCTCTGGTGTGCTAATTTTTTCCTTGAAAATTGTCAATTTGAAATTGTCAAAGTTCCAGTTTACTTTACGTCTCAAATACTGAAAACTCGTGCTAAGGGTACTGTTTCCAATCGCCACTGTCACAACAGTGTCTTGACAAAATCCAGTGAAAACTTAATTGTTTCTCACGTATTGGCAATAATAATTTTAAAACAGACATAAGTTCGTCAATTTTGGATTAATTTGACTTTTTAAGTCAAATATCCTATTTTTTATTATCTCGTCGTTCTGATACCGAAAATCTTATAAATCATTCCATTTCGAATGACGTGTGAAATTTTCCAAAACTAAACACGTTTTCTCTCCGTCCAACGATTTCAAATTTTCGTCTAAATATTTACGACCAATCACTCTCTGGACGCTACCACAAAATTCCAATAACTGCCAACAGTCTAGCACAACATTTAAGACATCAGTCACGACTGTAATTAGATAGGTCTACTCGTAAGAGTCCAACTGATTAAATATTGAATTTTAGGTTTAATGTTTTAAGTGCTCAGTACGAGTACTTGTATCGCCATAAGTTTTCGAATTATCGATTTTAGGACGTATTATTTTTCTAAATAAACGCTAACTGTCACGATCTTTACAAACTCCTTTCGACTCGCCCATGTTCATATATCTCCTATGCTATCCTCTTTGATCGCGAGACTCACGAATTACCGTGATCCCGGAACGTAAAGGGCTGAAGGACACCGTGGATTTTAGTCAGTACGTCCCATCCGCCCTGCCCTGGGTGGGAGGACTCATTTGACGATTTTACCTCGAAAAAAAATCTAAGTCTCCTCTTAAAAACTCTTCGCTGGACTCTAAGATGTGCTCTTCGAGGAAGGGGTATATCTGTCGTGAAACGCCTATAGGCGTAAAACTCGTGATAAGGGTATACCCTTATCACGAGTTTTCACTATTTTACTTTACAGCGTCTTTCCAGTATTTACAGCGTGTCTTGTATGGAAAATGGAACAGTGCCTCTGATGTGCGAAGAAGGAACTAATATTTTCCTTGGTCAATTTGAAAATGTCAAAGTTCCAGTTTACGTCTCAATAACTGAGAACTCATGATAAGGCCTCGAACAGAAAAATGTATAGAAAAACTATTGACCGTTAACATTCAACCGATGATACGTGCGTCAAAGAACATTCGATGATCCGCTCGACGTATTGGAACGAAGTTCCTTAACGCGCGTTGTGAAAGGGGTCTAGACGGAAAAAATTCTTACGAAAAGTTGGCACGACACTTTTTTGCCTCGCCGCGCACCTCGCGCCTGCACCCCGCGCCCCGTACCCCTCACTCAACCCCCGTTCCTCGTGACTCTTGTCGTATTGCGGCGTGCACATGTTTCTCTGTCTCTCTCTCTCTAATAGAAAGCAAGCCAGATATTTTGGTTTCGTCTTTCTATTTCGCATTGAACAGTGTGGTGTTGCGACGATTATTTTTGTTAACTTCGTTCCATCCGGGTGTCCCTTGACACCTCTCAAGTTTTATTTCTGTCAGATATGAACCTTCCCTTATGCACAGCGTCGCGTGAGCGCTGCGGCAGCGCTGCCACAAGGTTGTGCTTGTAGAGAATAGCATTCTTGGTCATACGTAAATACGTCATTTTGAGAGCAGCGGTAAAATCATATATGCAAACCCTAATACAATGACCCAGTTCTGAAAACAAAGTTCAGATCAACATTAGGAACGTGTCTTGTTGCGTTGAAAAGGGTAGAACCTATGTACTGACATTATGTGATATATCCTAAACATAAATGCGAAAGTAACTTCGTTTGTGTATTTGTTTGTTACATTTTCACGCCTCAATCACTGATCATACTGAATTTTGCGTTTACGTTGTCAGATGTACAGAGACGTACATGTTTTGGTACTTTTCATGTCGAAAAAAGTACTGTATCCTTAGCACGAATTTTCAGTATTTGAGACGTAAAGTAAACTGGAACTTTCACAATTTCAAATTGACAATTTTCAAGGAAAAAATTAGTTCTGGCTTCGCACACCAGAGGCGCTGTTCCATTTTTTCATACAAAAACTCTGTAAATACATGAAAGACGCTGTAAAGTAAAAGAGTGAAAATTCGTGCTAAGGGTACTGTTCCCGACGTTAACTAAGTAAAGTTCTTGTGACATTAGATGACGCATGTAATATGATCCGAATTGCGCGTGTAAAACCCAATCCTACTAATATAAAGGAGGAAACGCCCGGGTGTCACCACTGCGAGGATCGCCCGGAGGACACGGTGGAGCATACGGTGCAGGACTGCCCAGCTTGGGCGGAGCACCGCCGTGTCCTCACTGCGGCGATAGGCGGAGACCTCTCGCGCCCGGCATTGGTTGCGGCCATGCTGCGGGGCGAGACGGAGTGGGGGCCGGTCGCCTCCTTCTGCGAAGCAGTCATGCTCGCGAAGGAGGAGGTGGGCCGCTTGAGGGAGAGGATACCGTCCTCCCTCCGCCCGAGACGCAGTGGTAGCCCACGGCGACGGATGTCGCGGGACGATCTCCGGCCACCGTAGGCGCGGGCATGCGGGCGGCGAGTAAAGGGCAACTCGCTGCCCGACCATGGACCATGCCCGGGTCGACGGCGCGTTGTGTCCCACGCGCGCCTGAAGGAGCGTCAGCATAGTGACGGGGCCCCCCTATAGAGGGCCACAGTCCTGCCGGGGTTGCAGGACATACGTATACCGCGACTCCGGCACACAAAGGGCTACCGAAGGACACCGTGGATTTTAGTCAGTACAAGTCTGACAGTCCCTCCCGCCCTGCCCGGGGTTGGAGGACTCATTTGATGATTTTACCACGTAAAAAAAAAAATCCTACTAATATTATAAATGCGAAATTTTGTGAGCATGTGTGTATGTAGATAATTATGTTTGTTACTCTTTCACGCAAAAATCACTGAACGGATTTGGCTCTTTGGTACACAGATAGTTTATAACCTGGATTAACACATAGGATAGTTTTTATTCCGATTTTATGTTCCCGTGGAATCATTTTCGAGTTGTAGCGGGTGAACCCGCTGGCAACAGCTAGTAATATATATTTGCAAATGCTTCTAAAAACTCTCTAGTTTTTTTTGTTACTTTAAAGTAAAAGCTTTGTTTTTTGTTTAAATAATCGCGAAACAATAGGTTCCTAAAATAAAAAAATACCACAAAGGGTTAATTTACATTTTTATAAATCCTCATTCAATCAAAACTTTTGTAGTACTGAATTCATTAGGCAGGGTTTATACAAGCTGTGTGGCACTGCTCGCGTTTAAAATAAACCTACAAATACACCCACGTAATATTTAGTGGATTTTAGTAACGAATAGAATAAAAATCCATTGTAATGGATGGACACGTTTTAGATGTGTCCTTATTTCATCAATTAATCTTTTTTATATTAATTTACGTTTTGAATAATAAATAATTATAACATTTTCCGTTCTCCCCTTTCACGGCATCAGCCGTAAGACGTCCAGTCCACTGCTGAACATAGGCCTCCCCCTTAGACCGCCACTCCGAACTTATTCGCCACTTGCATCCATCGGTTGCCCGCGACCCTCACGATGTCGTCGGTCCACCTAGTGGGACGTCTGCCTACGCTGCGTCTTCCGGTCCCTGGTCGCCATGAGAGAACTTTTCCTCATCCGTTGTCAGTTCTACGAGCAATATGGCTGCCCATTGCCACTATCATAATTATTATCATTCTCTCATTCAACTCATATATTAATTTATCTAAAGCTTACTACAGTGTAATGAAGAAGAAACTGTTTTTTCTCATAGGTACAGACGCCAGCACATCAAGCTACCACAATCTGTTAGATTTCTTTAATAGAATTTCAACCTTATCACAAGAGTTGAAGGTTAATGTTTGATTGGTAAAATCTGACAGATTCGGGTAGGTTGACCTGCTGGCGTCAGTACATTACACAGCAAAGAGAAAATGAGTAAAAGAAATCATGTCAACTTTAAAAAAATCATAACAAAAGCCCATGAATAAAATAATTAGAAAACTGCATGAGCGATGGTGTTTTCGTTTGAAAAACCGAGCAGACCAGGGGCGAATTGCATGTATGTATACTTCTACCTAACATTACAACGCTTTATGTAGACTGCTACTCCCTAGATCACAATATTTAATATCACAAGCCCACCGCGAGTTTTATTAAAAATCAAAAGAATTTCGCAACGTTAGGGCTGTCAGGAGCCGTCTTTTCCTGTTACTACTAAATTATCGTGAACACGATAATTTATCACTTTCGTGAGGCCTTTTTCCACTACGTTAGTTTTTGCTGAAAAAGATAGATTTTCACACTGGCGTAGACCTGACGCCATATCACGAGATTTCACGGTTTTTCTGACGTACAGTAAACGAGGACTTTGACGTTAATTTGATGGAGCAAAAATAATTTCTCGGTCGTACACTAGAAGCCGTTTTTATTTTTCTTACAATTTACGTCGCAACACTCCAAGTACGCTGTGCGGTAAAATATGAAATTCTTGAAACCTCCACCCCCCCCCCCCCCTCAAAAAGGTAGTGTTTTGCAGAGTATAAAAATACAACAACCTGACAGCGTTGTAGTGAGCGAGCTGGAAAATTGAGTGATCTTTCTAGCTCTAAAATTGGAGTTTTCTATACCGCTTTCAATTAAAAGCATTTTTTTTTTTTGTTTTTTACTCCACATTTCGGGGGACCCTGCTACGCGACGGTCCTATTTCATTGATACGGCAATAGCTACGTCCGTGGATTTTATGAAAAAGTCTAATATGTGCGGGGACACCGTCTGTTCCAGTGTTTCTTTTTATTCGCCATTCCGTTTGATACTCTTTAAAATCTCCATAAATACACAATGAAAACTGGAAAAATCCATAAAATATTTTTAAGTGACAGCCCTGCATAAAATACATTTATCATTTACGCAAGGAAACGCAGCGAGTGAATTTATTACCTTTTGATGTAAATATTATATAATTTCCACATCTGTGGCGAACCTGGGAGACGTGTAGTATTTTTGGACTTGTACGCCACAAGAGATTCTGCAGTCCTACCATGGGGTATCGTATTTCCCAGTTACTGGGTCGTGGAGGTCGATAGGCAGTCGCTCCATGTAAAATACTGATATCCAGCTGCATCTGGTTCGACTGGAAGCCGACCCCAATATAGTTGGGAAAAGGCAGGCAGATGATGATGACAAGACATTCTGCGATCCCACCACGCAATTTTATGGGAAGTATTGTTCTTTTTTTGAATCCAAATCTATATGCATTAACTTCGATTGATTATGTAAGTTTAGTTGTTTTTCCCTATGTCGCGGGACTATCTAAACCCTGCCAAGTCACAACAAGTCGCAAACGATAATTGTAAACGCTTGGTACTCCCCAATGAGTTCCTAATAGATTTTCAACTTTATAGTCTAGAACCTAAAGTTGAAAATCTATTTAAGATTTCTAAGCGTTAGCGACAGGAAAGATCGAAAACGATAAGCATTATTCACTAGATTTGCAACGTTATACCCAAGCACATAAAGTTGAATATCCATTAAAGCCTTCTCAGCATTTGCGTTTATCGTTTGTTACATGGGCCTGCTAAGACAGTCCATCACGCCTGGAACACAAAGGGTCATTTCATAATTTTACACCCCAATAAAGGTAATTGTCTATTCTTCAACAAAAAATCTAATGTACTCAGAAACAGGACAGGGAAATTCGTTCATCGCAAAAAGAACAAGAATTAGATATCTGGCTAATTACTAGCTGACAGTAACGGTCCTAATTACAATTCAAGAAAGTTTAGTAGCGTCTGTCTTGTTGCAGTTTTTAAAGAAATCCCTTTGGTTCAAAAAGTCTAGATTTATTTTGCATTTATAGACTTCGAAATGATAACATTACTGCCTGCTACATCTAATCTAAATTAATGGCCAAATTAAATAAGGTTAGATTAAAATCAAGTTTTTAATTTTTTCAACGGTGATTACTAGCTCAAGAAATAAATGTTAAACTGGAAAAGTATTTTTTTTTAAATGTACGAAAGATTTCTGGTCTGATTTTCATTTGACGGCACAGTGGATTGCTGGCGCAGTGGATGAGTGGTTGACAGGTCGACGAGCGTGTCACGGGCTCGATTCCCTCACGAAACAAATATTTTGAATTACCTGCAAGTATAGTTGGTAGGCAGGTGAAATTTCAATGATTTTAAACGCTTCCACGATACACGAGATATTCCTAATGTAGGGCATGATTATTTTATTTCAAAATTTGAAATATACAAATGTCAGTCTGTCTCACTTGCTTGGGTCTAAAATGGAATCAAATCAAACAAAACTAGTCGTGAGTCGGCATCCATTAAAGGGACAAATCTTCTAAACAGTTCCTAAAGCTCAAAACACACTCCCGAGCGTGATCGACGAGCTACAAGCTCAGGGGACACGTTTCTTCATATAAAAAATCGGCCAAATGCAACCCGGACTTGCCTATAAAGGGTTCCGTACCAGCAAGTAACATAATATATAAGTTCTTGTAGTTGGTTGTAACTTTGAAAGGTAAATTGCGGTTTAAGATTTATTAAATGGCGTATTAAATAAGAACTAATTAGATGATCACGTTCAAACCAATGTTCGCTGCTAGTTTGCATGGTAATCTGCGTCATATATTTTTTTAGTTTTATCATTCTCATATTTTAGAAGTTATAGGGTGGACACACATTTTACCACTTTGAAAGTGTCTCTCGCGCAAACTGTTCAATTTAGAAAATATATATATATATGAGTCAATATCATTTTTAAAGACCTATCCATAGAAATAGATACCCACACGTATGAGTTTGGTAAAAAAAAAAATTAATTTCTATTTCCATTCTAAGTAAGTACGGGGAACCCCCAAAATTTGTTTTTTTGCTGTTACTTACCAAGTTTTAACGGGATAGCTCTTATTTTTAGGTTCCTTTTTTTGAAATTTGGCTACGGAACCCTAAAAAGGTACTACGGGTCACTGTGACTCGTCTTGCAGCACTGAATTTGAGGCTACATTAGGCAGCAATTTTTTCGCGGATTCTGTACGGCGACTAATGGGCGAGCTGCTGTCCGAACATGGACCATGCCCGGGTCGACGGCGCATCGTGTTTCATGCGGGCCTAAAATAGCTGTGAGCACTCTGACGGGCCCCTCTTAGAGGGAAAAAGCCTGCCGAGGTCGCGGGACTGTGTCTTCAGGTAATAGTGACCCTGCGACGTAAACGTCTATTGAAGGATACTGGATTTTAATCAATACGACTCTGACAGTCCCTCCCGTCCCCTGGGTGGGAGCCCCATTTGATGATTTTGCCACGAAAGCCAGTGATGTACGATGCGTCTGGAAGAACGAAACAAGTTACACATGGTACCGAAAATGTACGGTATATTAATTACCAGCCTATTGCCATCCACTGCTGATCGTAAGCCTCCCCTAAAGAGCGCCAACCCTCCCGGTCCTGGGCAGCCCGCATCAATCATCGATCCATCTTGTCGCAGGGCGTCCTACACTACGTTTACCCATTCGCGGTCTCCACTCTAGTATGTCCACTCCATCTACCATCAGTCGTCAGTCATAATTATACGTGAGCATTTATTTATTGTTAAAAAAAAACAAGGGATGAAGGGAGATACATCTGTCTTCCGACGCTTCTATACAAAATAGTACAATAAATGTAAGCGAATGTCCCTCACCAGGAGGTCTACTCACTTAGTCCGTCGAAGATACGGATTTGTCAGCGTAAAATTGTAACAACCGTATGTTTATAATCTAACTCGTCAGTTTATAAATTTACGGTAGGTTAGGTTAGGTAGGTTTATAAATTTCCTAGAAAATTTATAAACTTGCGGATCTTGATATCTTCCGGTGTCAGATCCGTACGAAAGTAACTTTTGAATGAACCCTCTCGCTATTAGTTTTGGATTCATAAGTTTTGACAACACATCGGGGATCGGGATAACTGTCCAGTCATGTTGCAATCAATTTTTAGTTTGTAACTAATCTAGTGTCTGTGTGTGTGTGTCTGTCTAAATTAGACCGAAAATACGCTTTTCGTGTTTAGAGAGTAGCACCCCAGATCGGCTATAGTTTGGACCAAGCTTTTCACAATAGCCTACAGAGCATCGCTCAACTATCCTCTGTTATACAAGATTTACACAGAGGGGCTTGCCACGTTTCTGCGCATTCATGCGAAACGTTGTCGCAGTTTGCACTGAGTAATCCAATTTATTCGAAAACACGTTGGATAGACGGTATTTTAAATATCAAGGGAAAATGTTGGATGATTTTTGGCGTATAGTGTGTTGATAGAAGACAAGTGAGGTTTGAATTCAACTGTGGGTGGACCTGGGATGAAATGATGATGATGACGAAAACAGTCCTTGAAAAGTATACAGCAGAAAGCTCAAGTAGTTGCGAAAAAGTATTCTTAACAGAAAACCCAAATTTTGGCAGTTATTTCTAATGTCTGATGTAATTAAGACGAGCCTATTGCCGTCAACCGGAAACAAATCGAGACCCCATGGGTGCTACTGGAAAATCCTAATAAAATTGTTAAAAAAACGATTGCGACCACTAGAACTATGAGTCAGTCGATTGACATTTCAGTAAGTGGAATCACCCAATGTGACAGCTTTTTATTGTGATCAGACATCAGGTACCTTGATCTCTTGTAGTCTGACTACAGTATTCAAGGTCTCGTAAAATGTAATAAATAAATATACATGGATTTTATTCTGTCAGCATTCGCGACTTACTGCCAAACAGTTTTTCATGTTGAAAAGTTTTATGTCTGTTTTATGGTCCATCCGACATTTATGCAAGAGTGGTTTTATGCGTAATGATGTTTTCTGAGGCAAGAATCCCTTAAATTGTAGCAAAAGAACTATGTTCTGGAATTACTCTCACTGAGAGCTGTTCAGTACGTAGATCTTTTTTTAGTGCTTCAGAGCCTACCTACTACTTTCTAAGCACGGAACCAATAGCTTCGGCCAAAGTTTCGTGCGTTTTCTACTCTTTATCACTTACGGACATACGAATAGTAACGGCTCATGCACACCAAGTTTTTCAAACGCGCTGTCGATACGCCTTTCTGAAACGTGGGGTCAACGGCGAGTTTAAAGAACGTGGCGTGCATAGGCTCTTATTGGTAAAAACTATAAAATTAATGACAACATTACATTATTTTGTGAAAGTGTGAACACCGTGTACCTTTTAGCTGTAATTATTGTTTCTTTTTTATTATTTAAATGGTCATAACTTGAGTACACCGCTTTCACATTTTATTTATTTAAAAAATATGTAATTTCAAAAGATTGTGAAACATTTTTGAAAAAGAGTAAGTATGGAGTTTCTTGCCCATTCTTCTCCATACAACCTACCTTAGCGAATGGGTGTAGAATCAATCCCATCCCTTCCTATTTCCTTTAAATTTAATAATCGACGTTCAAAAGTGCCTCCTTGATAGCCTAATTGGAATAAATGATTTGACTTTGACTTTGACAACATGATTTTGCGTGGTTCCGATTCCCGATGATGAAATTCAATATTAAATCGTGAAAGCTTAAAACAGTATTTAATTCCGGATGTGTCATCAGAACTTATGAATTCAAAGCTAGTAGGTGGCAACCCTA
Organism: Agrotis segetum; assembly: GCA_036375495.1. Taxonomy (NCBI): domain Eukaryota; kingdom Metazoa; phylum Arthropoda; class Insecta; order Lepidoptera; family Noctuidae; genus Agrotis; species Agrotis segetum. The sequence continues at coordinate 589,729 of JAQSVV010000002.1, forward strand.
CCACCCATTACTACCCCCAGCGTAACATTTGAGTCTCCAACATCCCACTTCTGACACCACTGTTACGAGGTGGGATGTTGGAGACTTTTTAAAAAGACACTTGTACTGAATTTTGCAGTTTAATTAAGATAAAGATACAGAGGAACTACTCAATGATTTATTTTTAGAAACGATCACGACTTCGCACTTGCGTTAAGAGGAAACACCAAGGGCTGGAGAATTGAAAAATAGGTATTTGTAAAATCTATTGCTGTCGCGCAGTGCCCACAACAGAGTTACAGAGCGCGATAGAGACAACTGCAGATTGAACCGAAAATACCTTATTAAATGGCACGAAATTAACGATTCGTAGTCCCCTGATTACTCCTCCAAAACTTAACCGATTTCACTACTTTTTTCTTTAAAAAATAAAGAAAGGCATTGGCCGTGTTCCTATGTTTTCCTTTTTTTATACATATAATCCCGTCAAATTTGTTTTCTGGATATTTGAACACAGTGAAAAATCTGGCCATTTTTTTAAGATTTTGAATATTCATATCTCTTTTAATAATTAATTTATGGAATAAAAACTTTTTCCAAAAAAATGTGACCGCCTTCTAAAACAACCACAAAAAAGTGTAAAATAACCTAAAAAACTTTTCTTTCGGAAGTCGGTGACTTTTTTTATTAATTTAATTGTCTCATTTGCCACCGACTTCCGAAAAAAAAGTTTTTTAGGTTATTTTACACACATTTTTTTGGAAAAAGTTTTTATTTTACTCTTTTTAGTTTAAATATTCAACCAAAATTCTTGTCAAATACATCATTTTCTTACATGAGCACTAGAATTTTGTAATCCATAGCACCGGTAATAACATCGTTAACATTTCTTTCATTCCCTATCTCAAAAACTACTGAACCGAATTTGATGAAACTTACAGTATTCCCTAAGTTGAACGATACCCAGTACAACAAAAAAAGAATTACTTAAATCGGACTTGTAGTTCCGGAGATATGCGAAGACAAACAAAATTTTCTTACTTGAGGAGTTGTACCTTCCATCATCAGCTCAGCTACATGAGATGATGATTTCCATACGCAAGTACTTGAATTACTTCATAAGATTTGCGAAAAACTATGTGTCAGCCAATAAAACTTGAGGGTTGCCCTCACAGAAATATTAAAAACAGGAGAAGTGGTAAGGGGGCGTGTCGTTGACACCTGGTCCTGAGCGTTTTAGCCAGCTATTGACTTGGACTACTTTATTTTTGTTTCCTTTATTACTCCGACTGTATTGTTTTTCATAAAATACATTGCTCTTTTACAACGATCTCACATTATCACTGAGTGACAAGACCAGCAATGTAAAACTGACATAACGATACCTCATCAAGCCGTAATGTCGCGTGGTGCGTCCGTTGTATTTGAGCGGGAGTAGTACCGCCCCCCGCGTGTCGCGACAACACACAATGATAATTGTTAGTGTAAGTAAGTTACACGGAAAAAGAGTACGCTGTGGTTTTAAGAATAAGGTTTATATTTAAATGACTGAGTTATCGATGGCGCGTGTGTGCACTTGTTCGTAGTATTGTTTTGATAGAACTACATATGCAATATTATCGTTATGGTGGGGCTGTTGCGGCTTCACTGGTTTTCTATACATTTTAAACTCCACGCCATATCTCCTTCTTTAAGATATCTGTGGTTGCCCTCGATTTATCCAAGATCCAATCATCAGATCTTGAAATGGTGACAATGGGACCACACGGGAAGCACCAGCTTTCGAATGAAAAAAGAATCATGAAAATCGGTTCACCCAGTCGCAAGTCATGAGGTAACAAACATAAAAAAAAACTCCTCCTTTTTTTAAGTCGGTTAAAAAAGGAAAACATAGAGACATGCCAATAGTGGCCATAGATTTTTTGTAAAAAAATTATTGCTCTACTGGCATTATTATCCAGGGAGAAAACAGGGGACTACGTTTGTATGGAAAAACGGCCGTGGTGTTTCCTCTTAATTACCATGTTAACAACTTAGGCTCGCTCATCGCTTTAGTTATTTCGAAATACGTTGTTAAGTCCACATGGTATGGTATGGCGTAAACAACATTTGCTAGATCAGCAATGGCGCTATTTCGAAATTAAGAAGTAAACAACTTATGCCAGATCAGCAATTTGATCAAATGTGATTCTGGTGAATAATGTAATATAACAGAACCCTTACTCAAATACGAGTTACTTTCGTACGGGCACGTATCTTCGATGACGAATTTCCAGAGTAGATCCCCACAACGGTTTTAGTAAGTAACCACACTTAACGACCCACGGTCGGTTATCCTAAAATAGAAGAGAAATAAAACATGTTCGTTTTGGTCCGGTCACCGCGTCTCAACGTAAAACATAAGGAAATATTGGGAGGCAATACAACAAGCGATCAACTTTTCTTTATAATAAAAATTCATGGTTTTCCTTGTATTTCTGACACCATGTTATTCGGTAAAAAATAACCCTTATGATGACGCCTTTCGTTCGGTAGCCACAGGTAATTTTTTTCGTGTATCTAGTTCGATTCCTGGTAAAACCATGTAATTATTTAAAAATCCCTGAATGCAGTTTAAATCGTTTTTAAAATCAAATAATGTCTTCTTTCATTAAAATGTTCTATCTAAAATATTCAATGTACTTTCCCTCCATGTGGCATAGCCGTGGGACGCCCTGTATACTCGTAACAGTCGAATGCTCTTAATTAGGAAACACCTGTATACGTTTGAATAGTCTACAGTAATAATAAAATAAGCAATGTAAATGTAAAGATTTTTCAAGTTAGTTATTTACATTATTAATGAACAACTTAATTATTTAAAAAAATACCTGTATATACAAACGACATTTAAAAACTAAACTATTTACAAAAATGAATAAATTAAAACTAAAATTAAAAATTTATAGAGCGTCTAAAAATTCATCCACATCGTTGGCAATGGGGAAAGTGCGCAGAACGCTGACAGCATTGCCACGTTGGATGGCAATGCTGATCCTTTGGCCAAGAAATAGGCCAGCCCTCTGGTCACGAGAGGTGTCGACTATACGTTTGGCGGTGTAAAGTGTCATTAAAATCTATTAGGTAAAAGACTAATAGACATCCATCCATCCATCCCCATCTCAATTTAAATAGAAGTAAGATGCAATCATCCCTACGTAGGAGGAAAGGTGCGGTCATAATCCCCCGTTCTTCAATATTATCAACGTCTGTAAACTCATGGGGTTACAATGATGTACATTGATGTTTTATCTCGGGCACCCCACTGTGCAATCGTTATCAACTGCGCGATCTAAGATGAAAATTCTAATTCAATATCTCGTTTTACTGTAGTTTATTGGGAATATGAGCCGTCAATTGGAATATGCCGCAACTAAGTCCTAGTTTATTAAGTGTACTTGAAAAAAGTTCACATAGTGGTAATCTAAACTATCATGTTTATAAAAAAAGGATTTTATTGACTGCGGGAATTTATTTTTTTCTTACTATGCTTTATCTGGTTTTTAAGCCTTCTTCAACTAACCCCATTGACTATCAGCTTATTAACGGAAAACATTGTGATGAAACCGTCATAGTATGTCGTAGAACCGAAAATTCGAAGACATGTGACAATAGAGGATGTTGCAGTACTTTTCATGATTTTTGAACGTCTGAAAATCTAATAAAATGTAAGATATTTAATAAATAAAAATATTTTTTTTTATAAATTGAACATATTCTCAAGTAAATGGTAAATATAGAAACGCGATTTGGAAAAATCGGTTCGATTTAAAAAAAATGCCGGACATGGCACTAAATCACAGTTTTAAACGCGTACATTTATATGCAAATGTATCATTATACAGAGCTTTTTATTTTAAGTAAATGGTAAAAGAATGTTTTATAATTTATTTTCTGTTTTTTTACAAGGAGCGAAAAATACTCCAAATGCGGGTGATTTCGCATTTTGGGCCATTTAATAAGGTATTTTCGGTCCAAGCTGCTGTTGTCTCTATCGCGCTCTGTAACTCTGTTGTGGGCACTGCGAGACAGCAATAGATTTTACAAATACCTATTTTTCAATTCTCCAGCCCTTGCTGTTTCCTCTTAATACCAACCCACTCTGGGCCCACATGATATATTGCAGCCTTCTCCTCTGACAGAAGATAGACATGTGTCTCAGCAGTGGGGACATTTAAAGCTGACTTTGTTTATGCTTATCTCCCAGCGATATATATTTTTTTTCCAACTCATACTTCGGTAGAATTTTATTATGAAGCGTTAAAACAGAGTGCCGACCTACTTAGAAGTATAATAAAATCAATGCGAAAAGCCTCTCCACGAAAAGCAATTAATACATATCATGTACTTATCTGAGGGACATTTTATTTGTAAATAAGTCAAACAGAGCGATTAAATATACAGTTGACTATAGACACGAGTATATTACGAAGCAACGAAATGTATATTTTACTGAGAATCTACATAATCTGATAATCTTTTCTATAAAATGCTAAGGCAATATATTAGCCTAGGTACTCCATTTCAATATGCTGATGTACTGCCTTTTTTGTTTGTACGAAATCTCTCGAAATACCGATCGGATTTGAATATCTATTTTTGTATTTGATAGCCTTTTTGTATACTAGACTAATCTTTTTGTTTTTTATAGTCTACATTTCGAGGAAGGATAGCTATTTAAAACTACGCTACTTATAGTCTGCGACCCGTAGGCCTCTGCCTCGAGTTCTACTAATTTATTTATAATCTTTATATTTTTTTTTTTTGACGTGCAAATTGTATAACATAGACTACCAACAGTATTGTTTTTCCCTCTTCTTAAAATTCATCCAAAGGTGGTCTTGAAAAGATTGCTTTTAGCGATAACATCGCCCATGTCACCCTATTTATAAGATTTATTTTGTACCAGTCATTTGTATGTTGTTTTCCGAAGCACGGAGAAAACTCGCTATGACAGATGGTCACCCATCTACAGACCAACCTCGGCAAGCAAGGCTTAACCCAGTAGATCGGCCTGTGCGGCGGTAAATATTTAGCCACGAGCTCCTCTACCTCCACGAACGAACCTTACAACGTCAGTAAAAATATCAACGGTGAGTGCATGGGCATATCTAGTCTTTAAATGAAAACAAAACGGCGCATTGTGTGTTTGATACAAACTTCCACGAAGTTGGTATTGTTCGCGGCGCGCGTTCGATTCCCAAGTTGTTCGTCTATCGTGTCTCGAAACAAGGAAATACAACTGTTTCCCTGACACAGTTTCTGAAGTAGATCTACGTAGAAGATTTGCTTTATCTCTGTGGTTAGTGGATTTTAAATGATAACGGTATAACGTTTTATTTTGCCATGTTAGCATACTGATGCAGATTTGGCTGAGGATCGCAAGACACGGCAGAAATCTTTATGAAGGGAAAAAAACATATCTGGGCAATAAAGTCTACTGTATTTCATTTTTGGTAAGAACTATTTAACTAGTACGGTTACGGAGTTCTTAATGTTATAATATCAATGTTAACTCAAAACAATCCTGTATTAAATTATGGTTCCAAACTGTGATATTATGCAGACATGGAACAACTTATTTTTATTACATTAAATAAAAAAAATAAGGCTTATTATTTATTTATTTATACTTTTACGTAAAGTTGTGGTATGTAAGGTCGTACTTGGGTAAGACATTATTCAAAAATGGATGAACCGCGTGTATTTTATTTAAACACGAAACGTCGATGTATTTTTATTGGCGACATAAGCTGACTATAGATAGCATCATTATATTTTATTTAGATTCCCCAAAGAAGCATTATTGCAATATCCATATTCCACATACATACGTCTTGGAGGAAAGTTAGATGAATATTGATTTCAAGGTACGGTTGGCGCAGTGGATAAGCGATTGACTGATGCCCTGTGAGTCGCGGTTTTGATTCCCGCAAGGAACCAATATTTTTACTTTCTAAAATAGTTTTTCCGGTGTGGGTATTTGTATTGAGTTTCAATGTGTGTCAATATGTAGTATATCACGATACATGATAAATTACAAGAGACATTTAGATAGCGCACTGCCCAAACAGGTTACAGTGACCGTGGAACGTAAAGGTCTATTGCAGGAACACTGCGGATTGTCAGTAAAAGTCTGACAGTCCCTTCTGCTCCTCCTAAGGCGAGAGGACTCATTTGACGACATTACAATGATAGAAAAGGGTAACGAGTTTTTTAAAAAGAATGTACCCAAAAAGCTTATGTCTTTTTTTTGAGCGGTTAACCAAAAACTACAGACAGCCATTTGTAACAATCCTTATAAACTCGATAAAACTTCAAATAAAAATCTTATTAAAGCTTTTTTGGGAAGAAAAATTCGAACCGCGAGCAGGAATTTTTCTTTTCAAAGAGAAGCTTCGAAATACGCGACGCAAACGTTAATGCTTAATTTATTTAAAGATTATGGAAGACTTATAGTAGGCATACACCATCCTGCCTATCGATACGATAGATTTGCGGCTTGCAATTGTTTCAAATCGGCAGTTCGTCCATATACACCATACACCATCCTGCCTATCGATACGATAGATTTGTCACAACTTCAAATCTGCACCAGTGATGCCAACTCAGCAACTAGATCTGGCTATTATTCGGTGACGACAGCTACAATTTCTAGCACCTTTTCATTTCATCATGAGACTATCGAATTAGATTAAAAAAAGTGGTGCAAGCGATTTTCGACCTTATCGACATTAAAAATTTAGTTTGTTTTTCTCACATTCTTATTCGTTAACATTGCTCCTTCATTAAAATCCGGTGTTTGCATCATTGTCAATAAGGTCGAAAATCGCTTGAAGGTCGGAAAATACTTGCTTAAGGATAGCAAGTTAAAAAAAAGTGGTGCAAGCGATTTTCGACCTTATCGACATTAAAAATTTAGTTTGTTTTTCTCACATTCTCATTCGTTAACATTGCTTCTTCATTAAAATCCGGTGTGCGAAAAGCCTCAGTTTTCCTGGTAAGGCCACGTTCACATGGCGATTATTTTCCCGTATACTGTATACAAGATTTTATCGAATAGAGCAGTAATAACAGTTCACAAATGAAAACTTAAAAATAGTTTAAACGGCGTTCATACGGGAAAATCCCGTGTTTGAGAAATATAATATTTTACCGTGTACCGTGCAAAGTTGTCCTAAAACTGGTCAACTCTATTCGATAAAATCTCGTGTACGGTATACGGGAAAATAATCGCCGTGTGAACGTGGCCTAACCGTCCCTGTAGAAAAGTAGCTAAAAAGTTTAGCCACAAGTTACACTTTTTAGCTTTTTTTCTAGCACCTTTATAAAATTAGCTAACTATCTATGAAGTTGCTAAGATGGCATCACTGCTGCCGATTTGACGTTGTGTCAAAAACGATTTGATGACCTATCAAAATTGGCATGTCATGCCATCAAATTGGCATTCCACCCCCATACACGTTCAATTCTATTTGAGCAAATTGGCAGTTTTATGCCGAATTGACAAATAGGCAGTATGGTGTATGGCTACCATTACAGCTAAATACGATAGTGATAAATAACAGTACGATAATCTGACAGCCAATTACAAGTCTTCACGTTTAGAACCCGTTTGTAATAAAAGAACTGTGGAGCAAATTGTACATACCGCTCCCAAAATATAATGCCATGAAACTAAAAATTAAATATATTATTTCCCACTATCAATTTCCATAATCAACTCATAAAGGTCACTGCTGGGAATGTAGTCTCTATGATCCACTTTGGTAGAGCTCTCATGTTCTTGTATTTTTGGTTCTAAAACAATTCCTGATGGATGTTTTATCCAGAAACTTATATTGTGTGTACCGTTTAGTCCGGTCAATTTAGACCAAAAAATGCGAGTGAAATTACATAAAGTCCCAGCAAGCTGAATTTTTGTGAAGTTGTTCAAAACATAATTATAAACAATGTCTAGAAGTTCCCCATCATTCCCCTGTAAGGAAAAAAAAATATTCAAGGTCAAAGGTAAAAAAAATGAGTTTTTCGCGATTTTCAGCAAAACGGTAAGTTTTATCATACAAGTACCTCAGACAAAAATTGTAGATCATAAAATTATCTATAAAAATGTGCTAATACTTTATTTCTTACGAGCCACCGTTTCAGAGATATAACGATTCAAAAAGTTATAAAAGTTGTTATCGTCATATGCATCTAATGAGGTAGTGTACTTAGCGCGTTTTTTTTAACGTGGTTTCCCCAGTAGGCCTACTCCACGAGTCAGTTGTCATCCTGTTTATTGTAAAACTATTGCAAAATAACGGAAATTTTCAAAGATTGGGAAAGATAAAAGCGCGCCTGTCCCTGTGTTCAATTTACTTGCATCCAAAATGAAGATGATGAAGAAGCAGGAGAAGAAGATCGAGAAGAAGAACAAGAATTTGAAACTTACGAATGAGACGAATAAACTTCAACACTTTTTTTTCATTTACATCGCTTTTATCTTTCCCAATCTTTGAACATTTCCGTCATTTTGCAATAGTTTTACAATAAACAGGATCACAACTGACCCGTGGAGTAGGCCTACTGGGGAAACCACGTTAAAAAAACGCGCTAAGTACACTACCTCATTAGATGGACTTGACGATAACAACATAATTATATAACTTTTTGAATCGCTATATCTGTGAAACGGTGGCTCGTAAGAAATAAAGTATTAGCTTATTTTTATAGATAATTTTATGATCTACAATTTTTGTCTGAGGTACTTGTATGATAAAACTTACCGTTTTGCTGAAAATCGCGAAAAACTAATTTTTTTTACCTTTGACCTTGAATATTTTTTTTTCCTTACAGGGGAATGATGGGGAACTTTTAGACATTGTTTATAATTATGTTTTGAACAACTTCACAGAAATTCAGCTTGCTGGGACTTTATGTAACCTCGAATGTCTAAATTGACCGGACTAGTTAGCATACTTTTATATAAAAGGTACATAACTACAAGTTACTCTCATACACTCTCTCGTATATAAGAAGAAAACAAAGTTTGTAATGTAAGCACTATACGAAACTGAGGCAATATTTTATGAGAAAGTATGAAATTGTATTTATCTACTCTCATATCGTAAACTTCGAAATACAAAACTCAAAACGAGTTTATAATGACATACTTTATACCATAGAGTATCGTAATGAAATTAAAAAATTAAATTATAACACTGTTTGTCTAACAAAACAATGTTATAATTTAATTTTTTTTCATTATGATACAGATTACTGATCATAGATACATTTTTTTACTTTTTTATCTGTGGCTGCGCGCGCTTTCTAAGGGAATGTTGGGATTTTGACGTTTGTGTTTTGGTGGATGACATGGTGGATGATTATTAGTGTTTATTAATTTATATCTTTTATTTGATATGTTCGTGTTCAATGAGAGTAGATAAAGTAGTGTATGAAACTGTACATAACTAGGTATTATACCACTCGTGTGATACTATTATAAAACTCGCTTCGCTCGTTTTATAAACTCACACTCGTGTATAATACCCCTCATTATGTACCAGTTACATAAACTACTATTATCGCACAACATTGAATGTTTGTTCTAATATTAGAAGAATTAAGAGGAAAAGGCTAGGTACGGAAAAGTTTGTAGAAGTTATTGTTATTAATGTGGACGAAATTATATTTTGTAACGCTTCTCAATTAATAACTGTACAGTCACGAGCAATAGTATGTAAACACTAAGAAGTATTCAAAAGCGATGTTCTGCTACCATATTGATTAAACTTCTGATTTATTCATTAGATTTCTATTCTGTAAGCCATACTAAATATGAAATAGGTCTTATTTCCAAGTAGAGATCAGTATTTTACGAGTAATTTGAATTTGAATTTTGTTAAGTGTTTACATGTTATTGCTCGTGACTGTACACATAGTAATAAAACCTTTTTAACAAAAAATAAAGCGAGGAAACATAACAAACTGAAAAGCAAAAAAAAAACATACAGCCTCCTTCTTTTTGAAGTCGGTTAAAAATGAGGCGGGCGGCACTAAACAAACAAACATGTTAATTGATTACTTATTTGAAGCAAAGAATTGAGCTATGTTGATTTTCGCTGATTGTTTCTTTCGAGCCGCCTCAAAATTTATTTTTTGCTTTCCAGTTCGGGTTCCTCCGTTTTCTCGTCAGTTAAAATCCCTATCATCGGTTACTTAATACTAAGTAATAGTGAAAAAAATTGTTCATAGCTTCTTCATACCAATAACGTTATAATACTTCGAGTACGCTTATCGGTAAAATACAGAAACATTGTGCCAAGGCCTCAGTTCATTGCTCCAGTGTTTTCTCAACCTTTTTAAAAAGAGTAAGTATGGAGTTTCTTGCCCATTCTTCTTCATACAACCTACCTTTGCGAATGGGTGTAGAATCAATCCCATTCCATGGCACCCTATTTCCTTAATTTTAATATTCGACGGTAAAAGTGCCTCTTTGATGGCCTATTTGAAACAAATGATTTATCTTTGACTTTGACTTAGAGCTATTTGTGAAAATAAAACTATAAAATTGAACCATTTGTCGGGACGTCTAACGCCCCACAGTGCTATTCTAAAGACATGGCCTTGTGAATAAACGGCCACAGCACTCACACTGGGACCGAAGTATGCTATTAGGTGTATCCACACAGACGAACAGCCTAGTTAGGCATTCGACGCGCGAGGAAACTGCCTCGCGAGGCTGCTTGCTCTGCGTGGACGCCACTATTGTTTCTCGACCGAGACACGAAGCAATAGACCGGAGCAAAACAAAAAGCCAACACTGGATGACTCGGGCGCTCGGTCGCTCGCCTGCGGCAGCGCGCGTTCTTGCCTCAGTCGAGACAAGTCCACACTAATCGAGCTGCTTCGCGCGACGAATGCCTCGCGAGCGCGCACCTAATCAATAAAAGCTATTGACACACAAACGCTCACCGTCCCCGCTACTCAATCGGACGATCTCGAAGACCACATCGTAGAATCAACAGAAGAGATTTCTTATAGAGGATACCATAGCTGGTTAATTTCACTGAAGCCTTCTGATTTTCGTGTATCATCTGCACTTTATTTCTTCGTTCAAAAACCCCTAAAATTACTAAATTTTGTAAAAGAAGTTTCTATACCTTCATTCAGTGCAAGTAATAACCGTAAAATTGTCTGGTTTGCCAACTGCCAGCCATCTTGTTACGCAGGGCTTCTTTTTTATGAGATAGCCAATTATCAACTCAATAACCTCATCTGGTTTGAATTATTGGCCTATTATGAGTCCTGCTGAAGTGGAAATGCCGAGATTGAATTTTTATAGACGGTCCTACGCCAGCCCTTCCAACCGAAGCTCTTTTTTTTAAATCATCCAATGAGTCCTTCTACCCAGGGCAGGACGGAAGGGACTCTCAGACATGTACTGACTAAAATCCACGGAGTCCTTCGATAGCCCTTTACGTTCCGGGCTCACAATACCTTGTTATTACCGCGACCCCGGCATGCTTTAGCACAGGATTTCCGTAGACTATGGCGTTAATCGCTAAACTACTTCTGGTAACGATTGTTTCCAAAACCAAAACTCAATCACTATATTAGACAACATAATATTTTGCAAAAATTTTTGCAATAAACCACTCTAAACTCTATTATAAAAACTTTAGTGTCTTTTGAAACCGCTTTTAATTCGTAGTCAAATTAATTTTATTTTGATTTTTTCATACATAAATGGAAAATGAAAAAGGAACTTTACCTTTTTTATTTTCCATACATTATTTGCATTATACGCAGTAAAAGCACCTACGCTGTAAGTAAAGAACTCTTGTGCTAAGGCCTCTGTTTGTGTGGTTTGTCGCAGTCAATCAATATTCAACGGTATTAGATATCCATCTAAGAATACCGTTGAGAACGCCCGTACACAAACTTCAACACAGGTGTACAGTCACGAGCAATATTATGTATACACTAAGGAGTATTCAAAAGTAATTTCCCATACCTATATATACCATATTGACTAAAGGTTTTGCCTTTTCATTAGACTTCTATTTTGGAAGCCTTACTATTACGAATTAGTGGAAACCAGTATTTCACGAGTAATTTGCGTTTGAATTTTATTAAGTGTATACATGTTATTGCTCGTGACTGTACCTAATACCACATCTTCATTTCGACGGTAATTTTAAAGTCCCCAAGTAATAGAGGTCAAACCTATTGCCACCAGGCGAACAGAAACTTTCACTGCTGCTTGCTACTGAGAAATTCTTTATGGAAAAATAACAATAACACTTTTTAAATCGAACCCAGGACTCCCATGAGGCTCGACAACGACATGTCACCATCATCATCTTCAGCCGGAAGACGTCCATTGCTGAACATAGGCCTCCCCCTTAGACCGCCACGCCGAACGACAATTCGCCACTTGCGTCTATCGGCTGCCCGCGAACCTCACAATGTCGTCGTCGTCCACGTAGTGGGAGGTCTGCTTACACTGCGTCTTCCGGTCGCCACTCGAGAACTTTTCTTCCCCATCGGATTTCAGTTCTACAAGCGCTGTGGCCAGCCCATTGACACTTCAACTTGCAAAATTTATGAGCTATGTACATAGGCTCGACATGTGTGGGCTCGCAATCATTAGACCATCGAGGTAAAATAATAAAGCAAACATTTTGATTTTACAACGCTCCATCTACCTTTAGACACAAACATATTTTGCATGTTTTAATGAAATGAAAATATGTTGAGGAAACCTGTATTTAATGGCCTGCTGACGCCGTGAGGAACGTGATTAATGACGGCATCTCCTTCGTCTTGTAGCTGGATTTATATAAGCTGCGGATTTTTAATCGACTTTGAAAGAAGGATTTTTTATGTATGTTCCCCGATTTCTCGATAATGTCCGAACGAATTTGTTTTTTTTTTTTTTATTTGAAGTGGTGCACTTTACTGATGGTCCCAAATTAGGATCTGATGATGGGATCTTGGAGAAATCGAGAGAAGTCTACAATAATGATTACGATTGTGATTGCTATTGTTACGAGCTGGGTATTGGGATAAATTAATTACACCAATTAAAACCAAATAAACTTTAATCACAGACAAATCACAAATTAAAACAATCACAAAACACTACTCAACACTTTAACACTTATACGCACTCTTAATCACACGTAGAACTCACTTAGATATCGCTTGTATTTCACTTCGAGTCGCCTCGATCGTAGTCAAAACTAGACTGACTCAGGTTGGCGATCGACGCCCTTTTTATACCTCGGCCAGACCCACTAGATGTTTCTAGAAGGTGGTCGAATGTTCTGGAAACATCCATAGACTTCGACATATTCCCATACCTTCTGGAACATTCTAGAACCACCTCGAAACATCTAGAACAGGGTAGAACTTTCTAGAAAATTCCTGACCGAACTTGAGTAGAATTGTCGAGAACCTTGTGGAACTTTCGAGAAGCTCATAGATAGGTCTCGCAATTCGATCGACGTAACACTGCCCCCTCCTTAGACATGCTCGTCCCGAGCATCGTTAGTCCCGTTATATCGCGCCAAACGGTCAACATGGACAATCTTGGGCGCGCCACGTAGACCCTTTTGTATCCGGTAGGTGACGTCGTTAATCCTGGTCACGACTCGGTATGGTCCTTCCCATTTTGCTTGTAATTTAGGAGACTTCCCTTTGCTACGCACTGGGTTATGCAACCACACAAGTGACCCTTCGTCGAAACCTCCATTGTTTGTTTTCCGGTCGTATCGAGTCTTCATCTTCTCAGACATTTGTTGGCCGGATTGTCTGATATGCTCATACACATCATTCAACTTGTTACGCAAGTCATTTGCATAATCAGTTACACTGCGTGGAACATCAGGAGGGGTTCCGGTGATTAAATCAGCAGGCAACCGTAATTCCCTTCCAAAGTTCGCGAAGGCTGGTGTCACAGCTGTACTTTCGTGAACTGCACTACGGTATGACAGAAGAAATGGCTGTATGTGCTTATCCCAATCTCTTTGCCTGCTATCCACAACCTTTGCCAGATATCTCTCCAACGTTTGGTTGAAACGCTCCACCATGCCATCAGATTGTGGATGGTAGGAAGTCGTTCTAGTCTTGTGAGTACCCATCAGCCGACAAATCTCCTGGAATACTTGTGATTCAAAATTCCTTCCTTGGTCGCTGTGTATTTCCAAGGGTACTCCAAAACGACAGAAGACCTCCTGAACCAATTTATCTGCGACTGTTGTAGCTTCCTGGTTAGGAATAGCGAAGACTTCTGGCCACTTTGTGAAGTAATCCATGACAACCATGAAGTACTTGTTTCCGTTTTCACTTTCTGGAAATGGTCCTGCCACGTCTAGTGCTATCCGTTCCCACGGGGCTCCAACGTTGTATATCTGCAAAGCACCTCTGCTGCGTGTCTGGGGTCCTTTCACAGCCGCACAACTGGTACATTTCCGACACCAGTCCTCCACATCTTCACGACAATGGATCCAGTAAAATCGCTCACGTATTTTCAGTAGGGTCCTTTTTACACCCATATGTCCACCTGAACATCCGTCGTGGTAAAGCCGCAACACATCCGGTACTTTGGCTCTGGGGACAACCATTTGTAAGTGACAGTTGTCTCCTCGAGCGTTTTCCCATTTACGGCACAAGACTCCTTCCTGGATAACCAAGCTGTTCCATTGCGCCCAATAACTCTTAGTGATGGAACTCATCGCAGCTACATCACTCCACTTGGGTTTAGGAGCACCAGCTTTAATCCAGTCAAAAATTGGTTTTATGTCTGCGTCATTTTGCTGAGCATGCTGTAAGGTTTCCTTCCATTCATTACTGAGATCCGTTCTTAGCATTCTTACAGGCACTACCTCCTTGGCCTCTTGCCTGTTGCAGTGCTTACAGTCTTCAGGGCAAGGTCTCCTAGACAGTGCATCTGCGTTACCATGCGCCCTCCCACTGCGATGTTCAGTTACGAAGTCGAACTCTTGTAGTAGCTCAATCCACCTCGCCACCTGTCCCTCTGGATTCTTGAATTGCAATAGCCACTTTAATGCGGCATGGTCCGTTCGCAACAGGAATTTTCGTCCCAGCAGATACTTACTGAAGTGCTGCAAAGTCTTTACTACGGCAAGTAATTCCCTTCTCGTAACGCAGTAATTTCTTTCCGGTTTCGATAGAGATTTGCTGTAGTAAGCTATAACAACTTCCTGATTTCCTTTCCGTTGAGACAACACGCCACCAATTCCGGTATTACTTGCGTCTGTGTCAACTATGAAGTCATTTTCAGTGTCAGGATAGTCAAGAATAGGTGAATTGCACAGACGTTTCTTTAATTCTTGGAATGCGATGTCACAGTTGTCGTCCCAACAGAATTGTTGCTTCTCCTCAGTAAGTTTGTGTAGGGGTTTTGCAATATCAGCAAAATTCTTGACAAACCGTCGATAGTAGGAGCATAAACCTAAAAATGCTCTGACCTCCGTCTTGTCTTTCGGAACTGGCCATTCCTTGACGGCGACGATTTTCTCCGGGTCTGTCTGAACACCTTCCTCCGAAACTATGTGACCTAAAAAGTTCACTTGTCTCCTGAAGAATGAACACTTTTCCGGACTCAACTTAAGATTTGCTCTTCGGATTTTCGACAGCACTTTAGTTAGGTTTTGAAGGTGGTCTTCAAATGTTCGGCCCACGATGATGATGTCATCTAAATAGACAAGACATGCGTCTCCGATCAATCCAGCAAGTACTTGCTCCATCAACCTTTCAAATGTCGCAGGAGCATTGCACAATCCAAATGGCATGACTTTAAACTGCCATAGGCCCTTTTCTGTGGAAAATGCAGTTTTCTCCTTGTCCTTAGGGTCTATTTCCACTTGCCAGTAGCCGCTTTTCAGGTCTAATGTTGTGAACCACCTCATTCCTGTTAGCGTATCCAATGTGTCATCGATCCTAGGCAGTGGGTAACTGTCTTTTTTCGTGACGTCGTTTAACCGTCGATAGTCCACACAAAACCGCGTGTTGCCGTCCTTTTTCTTCACTAGGACCACAGGAGAACACCACGGGCTAGATGAAGGCTCTATAAAACTGTTCTTCACCATGCGCTCAATCATCTCCTTCACTTCCTTTTCGCGAGCAACCGGCACCCTTCTTGGTCGTTGTCGGATTGGTAACTCATTGCCAGTGTTAATTTTGTGCTGAACCAGCCCTGTTCTCCCTATGTCAGCATCATCTGTAGAGAACATGTCGGCATACTGGAGTAACGTTTTCCTAGCCTTATCTATTTCTACTCCAGTTAGATCGCAGTTTTCTAGAAGTGTTGACACGTCAAATTTCAAGCGAAGCACTTTTTCTGACGGTGTACTTTCCATTAAGATCTCTTCGTTACCACATTTCAACACTCCTCGATCAACATCGATCTCGCAACGATATTTCCGCATAAAGTCTAAGCCCAAGATGCAATCGTCTACTATGTCGGCCACGATGACATTATGCCAATACGCTTTATGACCTAGTTTTAACTTCACCTCCTTCTTGCCTCGGACGGTTATGTGCTGACCGGTAGCTGTCAGTAATTGTATGCGGTCGTGGTTGTTGAAGAAGTCCCCAAGGAACCGACTTGCTAGGTTTGAATTGACGACCGTGTGAGAAGCTCCTGTATCGAGTGTCAATTTGCATGGTTTTCCGTTGACTTCGCCTTTGATGATCAGGCTGTTTCCGTCATGGGCCTGTGAGATCGAGATCCTCGGGGCTCTTTCCATACCAGCCAGCACCTGCCCCTCAGTCCTGGCGTTTACTCGTTTCCCTGCTGTTGCTGGGCAGTCTTATCGGCCCCTCCTCTTTGCTGGGATTGATCTTCTCTTGGTGTATTTCGCTTGGGACAGCTGGACCGAAGATGACCTTTTTCCCCACAAGTATAGCACCTGGGACTGTACCCTTGTGGTCGGTCGCGTGCAGGTGATTCCACTACTTCTCTGACGCGATGCGTGCGATGTTCTTGCCTCACTGCTTCTACTTCCAACGCATGAGCCAAGGCATCCTTTAATGTTTCGTGATGCCCAAGTCTTACGGCGGCTCTGACTTCCAAGTCACGTATTCCGTCGACGAATGCCTGTACGAGATTACCATTGATCAGGGCAGGAGCAGACTGGTATGCCTTTCGGACCATCTTTTCAATTTCCAGGGCCCACTGCTGTAGGCTCTCAGCACTGCGTTGAACACGATCCTTTAGCTTAGCGCGAAATACGTGCTCCAAGTGCGCGTCGCCGTACCTGGATTCCAACGCTTCCAGCAGCTGATCGTAAGACACATCCTTGCCAAGAGCCTCAAGTACTGTCAGGGCCTGGTCTCGTAGGCCTAAGGTGAGCGCGGTCATTGCTTGCTCTTTCGTCCACCCATTCGCCTTCATAACAGCCTCAAACTGCATCCTGTAAGCCGACCATGAAGATGTTCCGTCGAATGGCGGCACCTTAAACCCTCGTGCCGAAGGTGCAGCAATCACTGGACACACAACTCCGTCTCCAGACCGAAGTTCACCCAAAGCCTTCTTCACCCCGGCAATTTGGACCTCAGCTTCAGAGATGCGGTTCTCGTGCTGATTGACTTGCTCTTTAACCACTTTGAGCTCCTTGCCAAATGTCGAGTGCAGGTCCTTGATCAAGTACATCTGCTCCTCTTGGCGGCGGGCCTGCTCCTCTTTATCTTCCTGAAGCTGCTTTTGCAACAGGCGGGCTTGTTCCTCTTGCCGGCGGGCCTGCTCCTCTTGACGGCGGGCCTGTTCTTCTTGGCGGCGGGCCTGCTCCTCCTTGTCCTTCTGTAGCTGCTCTTGCAGCAGGCGGACCTGCTCTTCCTTGTCCTTCTGTAGCTGCTCTTGCAGCAGGCGGACCTGCTCTTCCTTGTCCTTCTGTAGCTGCTCTTGCAGCAGGCGGGCCTGTTCTTCTTGGCGGCGTGCCTGCTCCTGCAGCAGCACCATAAGCGCAGACAGGTCTGGGACCGCGGGTGCTGAAGAGACTGCAGATGGAACAGCGGCTGGTTCTGTCGTAGGCTGAGCACCACCCGGCGTCTGTATCGGGGAACCTCCAAACCGCCTCTGGTCCATGTCTTGCTGGCGCTGACTCCTGGTACGAATACCGTCCGTGTCGTCCTTTGGTAAAATTGGCATTTTATCCCTCACTTCTGACACCAAATGTTACGAGCTGGGTATTGGGATAAATTAATTACACCAATTAAAACCAAATAAACTTTAATCACAGACAAATCACAAATTAAAACAATCACAAAACACTACTCAACACTTTAACACTTATACGCACTCTTAATCACACGTAGAACTCACTTAGATATCGCTTGTATTTCACTTCGAGTCGCCTCGATCGTAGTCAAAACTAGACTGACTCAGGTTGGCGATCGACGCCCTTTTTATACCTCGGCCAGACCCACTAGATGTTTCTAGAAGGTGGTCGAATGTTCTGGAAACATCCATAGACTTCGACATATTCCCATACCTTCTGGAACATTCTAGAACCACCTCGAAACATCTAGAACAGGGTAGAACTTTCTAGAAAATTCCTGACCGAACTTGAGTAGAATTGTCGAGAACCTTGTGGAACTTTCGAGAAGCTCATAGATAGGTCTCGCAATTCGATCGACGTAACACTATTATCACATATCCGAATAGTGTTTGCATTGTTTACGCAATCACACAACAAAATGTTACGCCTGCTGTACCCACTAAAAACGGCAAAATAAAAAAAAAAACTTAAAAAGTGAGTGAAGTGACTTTTGAATGAACACATAGTCATCCACGACTTTTTGTGTTTTTTTAGAAGAAGTTTAATTTTTTTTTATAGTTTTTTTAAAAACATTACGCATGCTGAAAATGTTATGCTTGATAATAAATTCCTAATCTTTTCTTTCTCTTGATAATTTCTTCATAAAACCCATTTATTATATTACATATATTTATACTTACCTACAGTAACTAACAGCAACCATCCCCACATTAATTTGATAATTAAATTAATAGTAGAATAACATCCACTTTCGAACACGTACGAAGTGGTAGGCAAAATGTAGTGGATAAACAGTAAAACTTACCCGGAAAAAACAAAACACATTGAAATGAAAATTAACAAAACAGTACACGCATTGCATGCAACGTGTTGTACTGTACTTATTGTTTCAAAGTCCGACAAAATCCAACCGTTTTCAATATTAAACCTCTCACGTTTCAACCAGTTGTTTTGTTAGAAACAAACAAACTTTTTGTTGGTATTTACATACCTGCCAGAAGCTCGCTTTAAACTGGACTCGTGTGAATAGACCGTTTAGAATTTAGAGACTTAATTATTGTTGTTACTAAGTTGATAGGACTGTTTAACTATTGATGCTACCTTGTTGGTGTAGTGGATGCAAGTCAACACGAGGTCAAGAGTTCGGTTCTCAGGTCGGACTAAAGATTTTAATGTTTATATAAAGTTTTTAGAAATGTCTCTGTTGATGAT
The DNA here is from genome assembly GCA_036375495.1 of Agrotis segetum. Lineage (NCBI taxonomy): Eukaryota > Metazoa > Arthropoda > Insecta > Lepidoptera > Noctuidae > Agrotis > Agrotis segetum. The sequence continues at coordinate 609,252 of JAQSVV010000002.1, forward strand.
GTGAGCAATCGGACTCCACGACCCTAAACGTCTCAAATGTAGTTATGCTAAAGTGACTATATTTGCTACTCGAGGTTCTCCGCAATCGCAGCAGCAGCGCCAGCGGAGCACGATGAACTTGGAAGATGGGATGGCGCAAAGTATCGACACTTGCGCCATCCCATCTTCCAAGTTTTCTTTACACGTAATATCATTGTACATTAATGTACATATTTAGCTATCCGACACTAAGCCAGATATTATGTAATATTAAGCCATTAATACGATTTAAACAAAAGGGCAGTATGCTACACCACTGCTCTTGGTGAGGGTAACATCCGTCAAAATGTCAGTGGGGAACGACATAGGTCACAGACAGGATAGCCGCACCTATTGTTGGAAAGTTCAACTACTTCCAACAATTCTAGAAAACGGTAGACTGCCTCGTTTTGGTCTACTGGTAGCAAGTGTACTGGGTATGATGTACCGAGTGTGATTCTCAGCTTGGGAAAAATGTTATTAGATTTTAACATTAAGCTACATAAATACAGCTGTACAGCCCGATCTTCCAGACGATTCAAAACCAGTAACTGGTTAAACTTGAAATAAATTATTTGATTTTTCCTGTATCTTTCACTACCAACCACTAAAAGCCCAAAGCACGTAAAGCCGTCGGTCCCGGCAGTCATTTGTAGATCTTTGACAGTCGTTACTGTTAGTCAGAAGCTCTAAAGTCTGAACACCGGTCTTACCATGGGGTATCGTATTACCCGATTACTGAGTTGTGGAGGTCCGATAGGCAGTCGCTCCATGTAAAATACTGATATTCTGCTACATCCGGTTTGAAGTCGACCGCAATATAATTCGGAAAAGGCTAGGCAAATTATGAACAATTAAGAAGTGGTCTACTTGCAAAAAATCATAAGATTTTTCCTGTTTCATTCACTACCAACCACTCACAGTTTCCACTATGTTTATTCTAAGCTTGTCCTAATTCAAGGAGCTCCCACAACACAGTACATGCATTTACTTTGTGCCAGCACTCAACACGTCAACTAAACGACTGAAGGTCGTAGTTCAAAGGTTTTAGAAGCCACAGTAAGTGCTCCAGTAAGCGTGTAAAACATTCAAATCCCAGCAATTCTTGCAAAGTGCTCGTGTCGTAGGGAGTGTCGGCGGTGGTGTACAGAAGGACAAGTTATTTGGTGTACAGGCAAATTGCAGCTCTTTATTTTAATATGTTGTGTGTTGTGTGCTCAGTAGTGAATTTGAAGTACAGTCGCATCTAAAGAAACTTTTCTCCAGAGCTATTTTGTTCGACCGTTGAAAAATTTATTCAATTTTATCGGCTGAGTTTTATTTTAAGTTACAACGTGTAACGCCAAAAGCGCAAAACCCCTCGTGGGGTAACTCAGCCCTTGTTACTGAACTATTTTCAAAATGATAAATTGGTCGAGCATAAATATGAATACCTACATGTACAAGATTTTTCAGTAAGCTCCACAATATGGAAAATCATGTGCAGTTTACGTGCGTGCGTTTATGAACATTTAAAATCGCATAAGCAAACACTCAGACGTACTTGTAGAACATTTATAAATAAAATAGTTCCGTGTTTGAATCGAATCTACGACATGGATGACGAATGGAAAGTCAATCGTTCATCTAAAAAAATCATAAATAAGAGACATTTATGTGTCTAATATTTAAGCCTGTATACCGATTACAACGATTGACAGTACTTCTACAAACATAGTACCTATACAAGAGAATGTTGAAGTTTAGTATCATCATATATTATGTCGTCAGTACAATCTAGTAGAAAAATGTTAGAAGTTCGCCCGTTAAAAATATTTTTACATTCTGCAACTCTGTATTTTAAGAGAATCTCTGTAAGTTTCAAGTCGTTATTTTTCGAGCTGTTATATTCAGAAACGATTTAAAAGAAAAAATTCTGACCCCTATGCAGAATTTATCCAAGACATTTTTCAAACCCGGGTCGACGCGCGCGACGGCGCGTCGCGTCGTGTTCTACGCGCGCCTCAAAGAGCGTCAGCAAAAATGACGGGGCCCCCTCTCAAAGGGCCAAAGCCTGCCGGGGTCGCGGGACTTATTTCCTTACCATGACCCCGGAACATAAAGGGCTAATTCTGGGGCTGAGTCTGACAGTCTCTCCCGCCCTGCCCGGGGTGGGAGGATTCATTTGATGATTTTACCACGCTAAAAAAAAGACATTTCTACAACGACCTATTTATGCTGGCTTATTACGCATGAAGTTTGATTAAAATCGGTTGCAAGACCACCAAAATTTCTCGATCTTTTGAAATCTTACCACTCTACTATGGACTGAGTCGGCAGTTTTAAAATTGATTTATTAATATGTAAGCCCAGTATTCCATAAAAAACTGAATGCATGATAAAGCATAAAAATCCATGTGCTTTTGCATCATAAAACCAGTCATGCACGACGCATAAAAGTTCCGGTCTCCCTCGATATCGGCACTTTATCGACATTAAATTAATATCGAGCTAATAGCAGTAACCTGCTAATGGTTAAATATGGTGATTTTGAAAAATTAGCTTTTATCACGGCATCTAGACCTTAGAAGCTTTTACGTTGTTTTAATGGTACGATTTCACCTAAATAGCGTGCGGCACATTTGCTCGCGAGCATTTGTGCATCACTACAGCAGTGCACGCACCGGCAAAGCTGTTTGTAACATTTTCATGAACAGAATTTAGCAACTTTTAACCCTTAGGGGTCGAATGTGAAAACGTTTAGGGGTCGAACACGGAAGAAGGTAGAAATTATTGGGGATTGAACGCGGAATAAACCATGTGCACGCACAAAAGTATCCAGGTTTCTTTTTTATCGTGTTCGTCCAAAATAAAACCAGTCGTCAAATATTTCTCATTTTGTACCCTAGAGCTTTTTCATTTTCCATACAATTCACGTCGTTAACATAATATATTATTCTTCGTATGTAATCACACGTTCGTATCTACTTGAAGTATGTTTAAGTACGAAGTACGGTCAATACATAGAATTTGTAGTAAAGCCTCAGTTGTGAATTTTAGTTATTTTTCTTTTGTCTACACGTAATGTTTTTAGGAATTTACTTTCGAATAATTTTTACATTTGAAGTACGTACTATATTCATATCATAAAGACAATATGAAACATTTATATGTCATTAACTGCGCGCCTTTTCCCTTTTTCATTACCATTAAACGACATTTAAAATGTAATAAACGCTTGTATAAAAACACAGATGTGAAATTCCAAAATGTAATAATATATTTAGGCAGCTATTTAGGTGACTTTTAAGAAATAAAGCGTTTTCTCCGCGCCCCTTTCTTTTAAAAGCATTTACAGGTAAAATGGTTGTGGTTCTTGACTTAAAACTCTTAAGAAAAGCCAGTCAAGTAAGATCATTTAAATAAGTGCGATTTTCATGCAAAAAGATTCTTTACCCACCTCTTGAAAAAGAAGTCATTTTACACCAAAAGTGTTAGGTACTTTTTTTACCCATCCCAAACCGTCTCGGGGTAAGCCTGGGTAATGTGGGGCTTACAGCCACTGAAACACCGCCGTGAGTCTACACTCGCCTTCATCGATGAGCTGTGCATGAGGACTGCTAGTGCTACGCATGACCTTCACGACACACTAAAAGTGATACTTAGTCTGAATAACAAAGTGTTGGCTGACGGTGGGCGTTGTGAAGGGTCCCCTTTGGCCTCGGAACTAACAGATTACCAAAGCACCGCGGCCTCAGGCCCGTCATCCACCAAAGTGAAGAGGAGAGATGTGTTTGAATAATCAATCAGTCTGTAATAGCGTCTGTCAATAAGTGGAGAGGAGATGTAGACATCTAATTGGTTATTCAAACACATCTCCTCTCCTCTCCGCTTTGGTGGTTACCGGGCCTAAGAACGCAAAGGGCAACCGAAAGAACAGGATGGTTTTAGTCAGTATGAGTCTGAAAGTCCTACGGCTCCACCCTAGGTGGACGTATTGGATTATATTCTAACCTAAGTAAGCGTCTATTCCAATTTGTCACCACTGGTGATGATTGGGGAAAAAAGTCCCAATTATCACCACTTTTTTTTCTAGCGTGGTAAAATCATCAAATGAGTCCCCCTACCTCGGGCAGGGTACTAGGGACCGTCAGACTCGTACTGACTAAAATCCACTCCTCTAGGAGATCCTCTAGGAGGGCCGCGTCATTAGGGTTGAACTACATCTGGCAGCACGAAATCCCTTTTTCCGTCGCCCTTTCTCTTTCTGTCGTGGCCGCCTCGAGGATTCAGCCGCGTGCTATCGCATTATGCTTTCTGTCTCGGTCTAGCAAATGGCAGTTCTAAGCGAGGCGATTCCGTGCTGCCAGATGTAGTTCAACCCTAACGCTGACAGTTTTTGAGGCACGCGCGTGGAACACAACGCGCCGTCGACCCAGGCATGGTCCATGATCGGACACCGAGTCGCCCATTACTCGCCGCCGCCTACGGTGGCCGGAGATCGTCTGCCGACTTCAGTCGCGCTAGCATAAGTTCAAAGTGGTATATATGTTTTTACACATAAATACTTCCTTTGCCGTCTTGTCACTGACCGTGATTTACTACTGAACCTGGTGTCTTTCATGAAACTCATTTCAACTATCAATTTGTAAGATATTTCAACTTTGAAAGTTGGAACTCTAGTTTCAGAGGTCTTCAAAGCATTTCAAAGTTTCAGTTTAAAGTTGTTTACAAGGAAACACGCTACGTGAATGGACGAAATACGTGTTAATTAGTTTTCTGAAAGTCACAGCATCTCAACTAATTGAGATTTTTTAAAGAGCTTGTTTTCCCTATTTTCGGTGCTAAAAATATCATAAAAATATGTACGTACTATGCTTCATCCGCTACTACTCGAAAATTATCCCACGGGATCATAAAATCGTGATAAAAACTATCCTATGTGTTAATCCAGGTTATAAACTATCTGTGTACCAAATTTTAGCGAAATCCGTTCAGTGGTTTTTGCGTGAAAGAGTAACAAACATACCTACATACTCATACGTACATCCTCACAAACTTTCGCATTTATAATACTAGTAAGATAAACGCCGTAAATACTTCAAGAACTATAGATAAAATACGGATACCTTGTGCTGCGGCCTCTCGATCTATCGTTAACCTAGATTCGACCCTTTACAATTGAATTTAAACTTGAAAGAATCCTGCGTTTTATTCGTCGTTTAAAATCGCAAACGTTGTGATGATTGCATTCCTATTCCCGTTCTATAAGATTACATTATGCTAAGAGGTCTTAGACAGCAGGAATACGATTAAGCAATTCTGTGGTATTCTTGAAAATACGTCTGTGCTAAACTTGAGCTTGAGTGTAGGAGAGGATTCGAGGACGACGGGCATGCGGACAGCGAGTAATAGGCGACTCGCTGTCTGATCATGGATGTTGCCAGGTCGACGGCGCGTCATGTTCCACGTGCGCCTTAAAAAGCTGCCTGCTCCAGGCATGTTTTCCATTTATTTAGAGTCGATTGAAAACATATTTTTCCTACTCCTCCACTTTTCTTTTTTGATTATTTTCTTTGCAGGATCCAAGACAGGTAAATTCATTCTCCGGGACACTTCAAGATTCATTGTCTCGGCGCTTTTCTGGTGGTTGCCACTGTTGATTCTGGCTTTCAGGAGTTGCAGTGGTTTGGGAATAGTGTAGTGGGTTTGACCCAACAAAAAAAAAATAGCCTCCTCCCAGATGAGTTTTTGAGGTTGCCATCACTATCTCTAACATTATGTGCTGATGATTTTCTCTACCGTGGTGGGGTTTTCCCCCAGTCTATCACGATGCAGCTGAATACTAATATTTTACATGGAGCAACTACCTATCTGTCCCACACAATTCAATTTATACTGGGTAATTGATCTGTCAGATGTGGAGGCTCAAGTAACAGGAAATGCCATATTTTTCACGATAATGGACTTTAATTAATATTCGGTTGAAAGGTCCATCATCGCGATAATTTCCCGTTAAAGAGTCAGCATTACTGAATGAAAACACCTTAGTGTTTTCATAGCGACACTACATAGTGCAGGAGTAACAAGAATGGATAAAGTAAGGAATGAGTTCATAAGGGGCAGTTTGAAAGTGGCGCCTGTTACAGAAAAAATGAAAGGGAATCGTATATCTTGGTATGGACATGTGATGAGGAGGGATGACAGTCATGTGACTAAGAGAGTGATGAGTATGAATGTTGATGGATGGAGAGGAAGAGGAAGGCCAAAGAAGAGATGGATGGATTGTCTAAGGAATGATATGAAAGAAAAAGGAGTAGATGATACTAAGACGTGTGATAGGGGAGAATGGAAGAAAAAAACGTGTTGCGCCGACCCCAAGTAAAATGGGATAAGGGCAGGAAGATGATGACTACATAGTGCAGGCACGCATACGCATACATAAATAGCATCGTCAGGTTACTGCCTGGTTAGAAGTTTTGCTGACTATCTGGCAACTGACTACTAATAGTACAATACAAATCGAATCTAGGGTTGTATTACCCAATTACAAGGCTGCTAAACGCTTGGTGTAATAACTCTTGACCCGCACATTTTTCAGACATTTCAATTTTTCCATGAAACGCTGTAAATACTGGTAAGACGCTGTAAAGTAAAATAGTGAAAACTCGTGATAAGGATACTAACTAAAATCCATCGTGACCTTCAATAACCCTTTACGTTCCGGGGTCACGGCATTCGTTAGTACCGCGACCCCGGGTACACTTAGGGTACGAAATCCTAAAAATCAACAGTTAAACCAAAAACATTAAACTATATACGAACAATAGACGGGACATCACGAAGAAATTTGTGATCCAAAACTTTTTACCAATAGGTAAAATATCCCTCAGTTTAGTAGTCGCGTTGCTATGCAACGCTTAGAGTGTGCTACTGTCGCACGGCATCAACAATTTTCCCAATGCCCGCTCTATAGTTTCTTTTAAATCTCTTTGAGTTAAACTTACTTTTCGAGTCACAGAAATAGCATGAAATGTCACGGCCGCAAAAACAGTGATATTACGGAATCGCGACGATTAGAATACACTACACAAAAGATATCTCAAGGCTTTTTATTGTATTCCGTTTCCCGGAAATGTAGATATTTTTGAATCCATTCTCCAAATGAAGGGAATGACATTTGAATTTCTTTCAAGACACGTAATGGATGAAAAACCTTGCCGTTTATACGAAGTTAAATCAATTAGACGCGTGATTTTATTTAAATGCAACTTTTAATTGAACTGGCAAACCCTTTTGGAAAAACAATTTTGTAGGAATACTTGTTTTAATCATAGATGAAGCGTTCTGAAACAGCATAATGTATTGAAATTAGAGGACTTTGACTAATAGTATAGTCAAAAGAGGTTTTGAATGACTGGTCGAGACTGATGTCATTCTAAAACATCGTCAATAATAGTAAAAGGTAACCCTGAAATTCTGACAACCAGTCTTATCAAGGGGTATCAGTTTTTTTTAAGTTGTGAGCTCTAAGCACTAAGTTGGCTTGCACTAGGAATTTCTCTTGTGTCGTAAGTGCGTTTACAAACATACCTAGTTAAACTCACATAAACAAACACCTAGATCCGGAACAACTACATATTTGTATTTAGTCATACAAATATTTTGTTCCGTGCGGGGGACGAATCACCGACACACAGTCGCTAGTCGATCACTCAGTCACTACGCCAACCGAGCCGTACGTCTATTGGGCTCCGCAGATCAGATTTACAATGTCTCCATAATTATAAAGCACTGCTACTTTACATCCAGTTTGACTGGAATCCGACCCCAACATACGTAAAATACGTAGATATTTTTTATAAAAATTACCGTTTTAAAGTCATCAAATGAGAGGACTCATCCACCCACCCATGACAGGGCAGGAGGGACTGTCAGACTTGTACTGACTAAAATCCACGGTGTCTTGCAATAGCCCTTTACGTTCCGGGTTCTCGGTAGCTCGATGTTAAGTACCAATTAAATAGGCAAATGATAATAAAAAGTAAAATTTTCTTCACAAAAAATTTCGGATAGAACGATGTAACTGTGAACGTTTGATCCATCTTTTATGTACCCAAATACATGTGGTACTTGTATCCGACTGAATGATTTCAGCAAAAGCTGAACAACCTGACATAGGCTCTCGAAGCCACAAAACAATAAATCATCGCTTTGTGCCAGACACAAAGGACTTTTCCAATTTATTCAAATGTCAAATAAATATCAACCGCGAAACCACAAAGCTTGGAACGAAAATATAATGGAGTAGCATTATCAAACAGTAAATCGAAAGTACAGAGTTACCTAAGGAAACGGAAGATACAGAAAATCCACTTTCCAACAAACATAATTCAATGAGAACTGGGACGTTGGACATCGCGAGGCGATTTACAGCCACCATACTCGCGGATATGCAGACATAGTAAACCTCGCGACGTGTTTCACTCGCGCCTGTCAAAAGTCGGCGGTCTCAGGGGGCCAAAGCCTGCTGAGGTCGCGGGATTTATTTCCTCACCGTGACCCCGGAACATAAAGGGCTATTAAAGGACACCGTGGATTTTAGTCAAGTACGAGTCTGACAGTCCCTCCCGGGGTGGGAGAACTCATTTGATGATTCTACCAAGCTAAAAGAAAGTAATCACCAACTTCAAACACTTGTCTACTTTTTCGACGATTGCAAAAAAAACACAACTTCTCCAAGCAAGAAAGCCTACGTCTGCTAATATGATGAAATCACTTCAGTAGTTCAAGTGTGAAAAGCAGACAGAGAGAATACTTAATTTCGCGTTTACTGAGAGTTAAGTACTAGCAACAACGTTCTTTCAGAACTTAATATTAGGTGGTGCGGATATACCTAGACTTACCACATTTAAGGCTTTGCCAAACAAAAGCTTGGCGTGGCGATGGCGTGACAGTACTTTTTTTTATCGTCGTAAAATCAAATAAAGCCTTCGGGCAAGGCGTGACTGTCAGACTCATACTTACAAAAGTCCGCGGTGATCCCTCAGTAACTCTTTACATTTCAGGGTCACCTGATAAAACAGTCCCACGCACCGACTGGCTCTGGCCCTCAAAGGCCTATGGCCTAAGGCCCTCAAAGGCCGTGACTGTCAGACTCACACTGACAAAAATCCACGGTGATACTTCAGTAGCTTAGGACTTATCTCTTTACCGTGACCCCAGAACAAAATCAAAATCAAAATCAAAATCAAAATCAAAATCAAAATCAAATCGTTTATTTCAACTAGGCCAATTACAGGCACTTATGAATTGTCAAAAGACATAAAATAAATCAAGTATAAAAATAGATAGGGTGCTACGGTCCCAGACACAAGACATAAAAACTGTGAAAGTACCGTAGATGCACGTTCCAAGAAGTAGATCTCTATGGAGAAGAACGTGCAAGAAACTCCATGGACACTCTTTTCAGATCGCCAGAATTATTACAGAACCTTTGTTACATCATTCATTTTGAGGTGGTACACTATGTGAGAACGATGTAGCAAGTTTTTAATTAAAGTGTCCATAGTAACAATTAAACAAAGACAATTCAAAAAACAAAGTGATCAATAATTATTAAAATAAACCGTGGCAGCTAAGAGATGACCAGTCCCAACTGACAGCGCCCGTTCACGAACATGACACATGCATCAGCACCATTCAGCTCAACCATTTTGGAGGGAGCTAAATGATCCGACACACGCGCCACCATCAGCGAGACATTTAAGTGAGCATGACAGACTCTCAGCCGCCAGGGTCATTCAAGTCAACAAGAGACGTAGGTTCTCAATGAATGACAGCTCTGAAGTACATAGTACTCACACAATGTCGGCTATGAAACTATATAATACAAAGAAGATTGAATCTATACATTGCAAATACTGTTGTACAGTCTTCAGCAGCTCCAACAATGGTATTAAGACGTATACTTTCACTATCAATTTGTTCATACATTCACTGCCTCATGGAGCAGGACCAGCATGGAGCCAAGCATTATCATCCGCGATATAGTCACTCAGTTTGTAATATGCCTGCTTACACAGTGTGCGTTTAATGCATGTTTTGAATTTAGTTTCATTCAGTTCAAGAACGTTTTGTGGTAGCTTATTATAGCATTTTAAACAGTACCCCATGAAAGAAGAGTCTACTTTGGCGAGTCTGAAGCCCGGCTGAACTAATTGGTTCCTACTTCTAGTATGATAATTATGTCTGTCACCTCTTTTAGAGAAAAGATGCAGATTTTTTCTAACGTACATTATATTTTCATAGATATATTGACAAGGTACCGTCAGGATGTTAATTTCCTTAAACAGTTCTCTTAGAGAATCGCGCCTACGGAGATTATATATGGCTCGAATAGCTCTCTTTTGGAGAATAAAGATAGACTCGATGTCAGCCGCCCGTCCCCACAATAAAATGCCATACGACATTATACTGTGGAAGTAACTGAAATATACAATTCTCGCAGTATCAACGTCTGTGAATTGACGAATCTTCCAAACAGCATATGCTGCTGAACTTAATCGCCCCGCAAGAGTTGTAATATGAGGGCCCCATTGTAGCCTTGAATCAAGTGTTATACCCAAGAAAACCGTTTTATCGACGAATTCTAGTATCTCATCATCCAACACTATGTCATAATTACTATTTTTAACATTTGGTAAGGCAAACCTAATGCATTTAGTCTTGTTTCCATTTAATACTAAATTGTTTGCTGTGAACCAATTATGGATCTGACGCAGGGTATTATTGACGTCGTCTAGATTCTGGGCTCGCCTACTTATTTTAAAAATTAGGGAAGTGTCATCAGCAAATAACACCATCTTGTGTAGTTGATTTTTAAGTAAATAGGGTAGATCGTTAATATATACAAGAAAGAGGAAAGGACCCAATATTGAGCCTTGTGGAACTCCCATTTTAACTCTTAAACCCCGTGAATTTACACCATTTATCTGAACTTGTTGTTGTCTGTCACACAAATAAGATTTTACTAAACTAAGAGCAAGTTTACCTAATCCGTAATGTTTAAGTTTCAAAAGTAATGTGTCGTGATTAACGCAATCAAATGCTTTGGAGAGGTCACAGAATATTCCTATGGCGTCTTGTGCCTCTTCCCATGCAGTAAATATGTGCTTCAATAGGGTGACACCGGCGTCAGTTGTACAACGTCTCTTGGTGAAACCATACTGCTGATCGTGTAAGATTTTATAGGTGTTGAAGTGGTCAAGCATCTGATTTAGCATTACTTTCTCAAATATCTTGCTAAAGACTGGCAACACGGATACTGGTCTATAATTGTTAGTATCTTTGGAGTCCCCAGATTTAAAAAGAGGCACGACTTTACTGAACTTCATCAAATCAGGAAAAACTCCTTGATCCACACACAGATTAAAAATTAATGCCAAATATGGCGCTACAGTTTCCACAATGCCTGTACAAACTTTGATAGACAATCCCCATAAATCTTCGGTCACTTTAATTTTAATTTCCCGGAAAGCTTTAATAACTGTCGTAGGGTTTATATGTTTAAACTTAAAATCAGCCGGGCTGCCAGAAACGTTCGCCTTTAATAAACCTATTGAAATATCAGGTGAGGAGTTTAGAGCCTCCGTAGTCCTAACCGGTATATCAGTAAAGAATTTAACAAATTCTTCAGCTACTTCCAGATTTGAGCTTATAGGACCACAAGATGTCTGCAAAGCATAGTTAGTGTTGGGCTTTTTTTGCCTACCAGTCTCGTTATTTATAACTTTCCAAACCGTTTTTATTTTATTTTCTGACGATTTGATCTTGTTGCTAATATGCATGGCTTTAGCAGCTTTGCAAGTATTTTTAAAAATTTTTGAATAGGCACCAACATACTTATTAAAAGTTTCAGAGTTAATGATTGGCTTAAGGCCATACAGTTCAAATAGTCTTTCCCTACTTTTCCTAATACCCCTAGTCGCCCAGTCACTAAATACAAATTTGGGGTTAATGTTTTTTGTTTTCTTTTCAAAAGTTTTATTGAATTCAGTATGAACTATTGAAAAGAAATTAGCATAAAATTTATTAACATTCTTATCGTCCATACTCATTACACTTAGCCTGTTTTGTAGGCAATTATTAAAGTTATTTAATTTGGCAGCCGTTATTGGTCTAAATTTAATTTCAAGTTGTTGCTTAGTTGTAATACATCTAAAAGTTACCATTTGGCCGCTATGATCAGATGGCAGACAATTAACAATAGCCTTATCCAAATAATCACAATTACAAAAAACATTATCAATACAAGTAGCAGAAGATGGAGTTACTCTTGTTGGTTCTGCAAAAATATTAGTCAAATCAAATGATTTAAAAAGATTCAATAACCTACTGCTATTTGAATTTTCTTCTAAAATATTGATATTAAAATCGCCACAAATTATTACAGATTTATTCCTGACTACAAGCTTTGCCAGAACATCTTCCATTATAGATTCAAATAGTGAAAAATTTTGATAGTTCGGGGGTCTGTATACACACACTATTACATGCTTATCTAGCTCAACACAAGACAGTTCGATGCAATGTTCAACCGAGAGACCTACTATGTCATTTCGTTGATGAAATTTTAAAGAATTTTTAACTAATATTAGGGAACCTCCACGCAGCAAATTTTTACGATTAAAACAACTCCCCACAGTGTAGTTTTCATAATTAACCGCCCGATCCCCAACGGCACGTTTTTGTGCCACCAAAACAAAAACCGATATTAATTCTTTTTTTTGGAAAAATAAGTCATAAAATCGATTAGTATTTAGTGGAAAAACATTTTCCTCGGGGGCTCGAGAGGTTAAGTATCATTTGGTAGTCCTTTAACCAGTGTTCGGTAAAGCAGATAGTATCATACATGGTTTTTTCTAAAAACATTTCTATTTCTAATAATTTGGAAGAGATTCCTTGAATGTTCTGATGGAACAATTTCAAGGTATTCTGCTGAGGCCCTTTTTTAAAGCTAGTTTGGTTGCAAGAAGATACATTATTGCTAGTAGATGTTATATGGCTAATGGAATCTTCTGTTGTCCTACTGACTAGTTTAAATGACTATTATCCAGAGTGAACCCCATGCCATCACCAGGCAAAAATAACCTACCACTAGTAGTCTCACCTTGCGATTGAGAATCCTCCATAGTGACACATGGATCCTCCTTCGTACTATTAATACTACAACTTAAGCTACAACTAACACTACAAATACTACTACTATAAATATGAACATAAAGATGTTCCGGGGTCACGGTAAAGAGATAAGTCCCGCGATCCCGAATATTGAAGGACACCGTGGATTTTAGTCAGTACGAGTCTGACAGTCCCTCCCGGGGTGGGAGGGCTTATTTGATGATTCTACCACGCTAAAAAAAAGGAATCACCAACGTCAAACATTGTCTATTTTATCTGCGATTCCAAAATAAACACAACTTCTCCAAGCCAGAAAGCCTACGTCTACGTCTGCTAATATGATAAAATCACTTCAGTAGTTCAAGCGTGAAAATGCGACAGACAGAGAGAATACTTAATTTCGCGTTTACTGAGAGTTAAGTACTTGCAACAACGTTTCTTCAGAACTTAATATTAGGTGGTGCGGATATACCTAAACTTACCACAGTTAAGGCTTTGCCAAACAGAAGCTTGGCGTGGCGATGGCGTGTCTGTTCTTTTTTTATCGTCGTAAAAATCAAATAAACCCTTCCGGGCAGGGCGTGACTGTCAGACTCATACTGACAAGAATCCACGGTGATCCTTCAGTAGCTCTTTACATTTCAGGGTCACGGCGGGTACGAATACCTTTTTTTTTTAATAATATTCCACAACTATCACACAACGCCATCTAGTCCATAGCTAAGCAGAGCTTGTATTATGGGTACTAGACAACTCATAAACATACTGATATATTTCTAAATACATACATATTATAGATAAATTACACCCAAACACAGAACAAATGATCGTACTTATCACACAAACATTTGTCCTGGGTGGGAATCGAACCCACGACCTCCGGCATAGCAGTCAGGGTCACTAACCACTAGACCAGCAGGCCTGTCATGATGATACCTGATAAGACAGTCCCGCGCAATGATAGGCTCTGGCCCTCAAAGGCCTATATTGCTGACAGATCTTTGAGACGCGTATGGAACACGACGCGCCGTCGACCAGGGCATGGCATGGTTGGACGGTTGGACGGCTAGTCGCCCATTACTCGCCGTCCACATGACCATGACGCGGTGGTAGCGTGAAATGTTGACTAACTGTGAAAATAGCGCCGACGTTTACCGTGGCGTGTTTGGGGTGACACGCCACGCTGTTTGACAAAGCCTTAAATCTTTTAAGGGCAAGTAAACGTCAGAATATCATGTTTTGAAACACGATCCTTTTTCTTAAGTAACCATCATTTTGATTGAATAAGCAACGCGTTTTTCAGTATCAATATAAAAGTCGGTATCAATGATGGACGGCGCGGTCAGAATTCATTCGTTTGTAATAGAATACGTGTCAAGAATATCAATCGCCTGTTATATGCCAGCGCTGACAATTGAACACGATATCCAATCCAGAGAATAGACAGGCAACTGGTCCTATAGCCAAACGGCAATCGACAATCGCTAACGTTCAGCAGTTGCTAACATTTTCAACTTTATGCGATGGGGTATAAAGATGAAAATGTATTAGCGACCGCTGAACGTTAACGATTGTCGCTTGCCGTTTGGCTACAGGCTTTGTTTCATTCTCGCCAGCAAGTAGAAAGCGACTAGCTAATCTAGTATTTTTTCTGGTTCTACGTGTGTGTATGAGAGAGTGCAGAAATGCATAGGCAAAATCGAGACACTGCAAGAAACTTTAAGGCCTCTTGTACACGTCACGGTTTTCGGCCGTGAACTAATACGCCGTGTATAGGCACGGTCGCGTCTACAAGCTCTCATTTTGTTCCATACAACACTGAGGACCGTGCCTACACATGGCGAATTAACCATAGATTTTCACGGCCGAAAACGTACTGTGTACAAGAGGCCTTACGCTTTATCGTTGTATGTTGCTGTTAGGTATCTTAGTAATTAAGACTATCGTCTACCGAGCGCTCGTCCATACAAAAAGAGAAAACGTTTTTCTCCACCTAGATGTTATCTTATCTCAATGATTTTTTAGAATGCATCTGACACAGTAAAAAACTAGGTTTATAGGTTTTCTTTTTTACAAAATTTATAATAGTTTGAAAGTTACAGGCGCCTAAAAGTTACTATTTTATGACAAAATCTTCATTGAAGTAAAACCAAAGAAGTTTAAGAAAAAAAGCAAAACCTACAAACCTAGAATATTATATGCTGAAACGATTGACACCAGAATCTAAGAGATTGGTCGTGATTTAGTATGTGAAAAACGTTTTCTCCCGAGAGATAAATTTCATGTAAAAAATACTTACAGTCAGTCGCGAGCTGCAACGCTCTCTATCGCACGATCGGGGTTTTTTCAAAGCGTGAGAGGGACAGTAGGAATTTTTTTAAATACCTATTTTTTGAAATGGCAGCTGCTATTCGATGCTTGTTGATGCGACATGCAATGGTACTCACGTAATCAATCAATCAATCAATTCTTTATTTGTAATGAGTGATACATGAACCAACTGAGGACACCCGCGGAACGATGTACATGCCAAGTTTAATGACAGGTTTAGTATTCAACACACATTTTTAAGTACTTTTTAGATTTCATTTAATTATTCATGAAAATCAAGCAACATTGCCATTCAACGTGGCAATGCTGCCAATCTTTTAAACGTTTCCGGATGACATCGATATGGAGGAGTTTTATAGTGCTTATTGATTTAGTTATTTTTTTGTACAGTTTTTTATTTTGTAAAAAAATTGATTTATAATTAACTATCGAACAATTTTTAATAGTGTATGTTTGTAGGTACAATAAGTTAGTGTTCAGTTTATAATTTTAATTAGTTTTAAGCCAAGCCGAAAATATTTATAAAAATTTCTAGTTGGCACGAATTGGCAGTTATGTCACGAAATAATTTGATAATAAGGATGCACATCGCGCATATTATTATTATTATTTATTTAATTCAGACTAGATTATTTTGTCCATCTTTATATTGTTATTTATAAAGGCCTTACAAAACTATGTTAGTCATAAATCACATAAATAAATAAATAAAAATCACAAAAACACACCATTTATAGAACACAGAAAACATAGCATAAAACACACCATTGACACTGATTTGACATATAAAATCAAGAAGAAGTAATCAAAATTAGGGTAAATTTGACCAAATATTATAATCCCTAATTCTGATTACTTCTTGATAGGAAGGAAGTCTTTCTCCCGTCTCTGATTGGATTGCATAGATTACGGAGTCAGTCAACAACTACACAGCATCAAAGGCATAAGGAACCGACGTGATTGCATTACTGATGGTCCTGATTGAGAGTACGTGAAGGCATTACTGTAAAGCGACTGCGGGGAAAACATTTTCGGCGTTTTTGGTTAGGGCTCTTCCTTAAGGGACTGTTAGCCCTGTCTTACACAATGTCACACAAGTCTCCGATATCTTACGACTTTCCTATCCATATGTCAATAACAAAAGTGCATAGGCCGTTAAAAAATGTCCCGGATTGTCATTTTGCTTCCTTAAGATCTTTGACAGTCCTTACTGTTAGTCACACGCTTTACAAATCTGACAACCAGATTTTCTTATCCATGGAGTATCTGTTTAGGTACCCAGCATTTTACTGGGTTGCCTGATAAATAAATAAAGTCCGTATAGGTTTTGGTCAAACTCCACGTAAAATACTAATATTACAGCTGCCGGTGTTTGGTTCGGCTGGAAGCCGAGCCTAATAACTCAGAGGTCACAGTTTAAAGGAGAAAAGGCTAGGCAGATGATGATTACGCGTGCTTGTGCACGAACCTCTATGGACTTATATTGCGATAGTCGCTTGACACTTGCGTCGCTTTGTTTACGAAGGGACTATCGCCGTAGGTTCAATTCCCGCCCCTTAAGAGGAAACTATAGCGGGTGCCATTTCAAAAAATTTATATTTAGAAAACCTCGTGCTGTCGCTCGCCTTATCTTCCCGACCTCCGATCGTGCTGTTATTTTTTTGTTTTATTTCTTATTTATTGAGGAAGGCTATAATTAGGCTGTAAAAGTCCACGCTATGACCAATAGAAGCTGAGCAGCGGAGGTGGAACATCCGAGGAACAGTTAGTTTTAAAATAAATAAAGATGTTGTAGCACGTATATTTACAAAAACCAATACAGGGTGCAATTGAAGTCGTGGACATTAACCAAACTGGGCACTACTCATGATACTAATTGTATTAGGCCTAATAATAAGCAAATTAAAAATATTATTAATGCTAGTAAGTCATATTACATACATAGCAAAAGGCTTATTAATGCAAATAAACACTAAAAGTAATAAAAATACATCTTAAACCTCAATAAGTTTTCAAGAATCAAAATCAAAAAGTAAACAAACATCAAATAATATTAACTTGCATTTATAACATTTTTGATTTGCGTAATACAATTAGTATCATGAGTAGTGTCTTGGTTTAAAATAACGCCCATGAATTCAATTGCACCCTGTATAAATTGGTCAAAATTACAATGATTAGGTAATATCGTTAAAGGGATACATTCTGACTCAATAATAAACCCAACTGGGCGGGCGAAGCAACATAGTTAAGTTTACGTAGGAGAACAGGATCAAAACTTTAACTTTAGGGGAATAAAGTTAACTGTTTACTAGTGAACTAAAGGCTTATTCAGACCTGAGCGATATTTCGCTGCCACCGTGTGGGTTGAGGTACATACTGCTGCAAGGTTTCGCTCAATCCTAATTAGTAGCTCAAGTAAAGTGGCTATTTTGACCTGAGCAGATATTAAGCTGCAAGCTGTGGGTACAGGTACACCGCGCATCATTCGTATCCCACAAGAATAGCGATCAATCCGAATTTCTGGTATCGAACAGCGATCGGATTGCCGCATACCCGCTGAGTTTCTCTGACGCAGATCGGATAGCCGAATACCACCTTCATCGCGTCCACTGAATAGGCCTTTAGTTTGAGAGGTTTGTCTCCAAATCCAATAAGAAACAAACTGAAGCTCGAAAACAATCTGTTAGTCATCGAATGAGTTGTAAACTTCTAAGTAAGGATTTAAGTTAGAAAGACCTCTTTTAGATGAGTTATGTGGTAAATCGTCTTCTTCGAAACTGGGGACCAGTCGCGCCTTATATTTTTCAGCTTCGTACTAAACTTACATACAATTGACAGTAATTACTATTACGCTATTTACCTAGTAACTACATACGTAGCATAATTAATTGTAATTCGTCATATAATTAACTTCGATTACCTGTCAGAAACATGAATTACGGTTATATAGATATAATAATATCACGCTGGGGAAGCACAATGGCGAAGTCACACGTATATTACACCGTCATTCCTCCTGTAAAATACAGGAGGAATATTATATTGTAGATGGAACATTTTACTGAAAGAAGACATTACTTGAATTAAAAGAAAAAAAAAACTTAATTCATACATTTTTAAATAATTACCTATATGGTTGAACCGGGAGTCGAACCCCTTTATCTTGAGGCGTTATCATACCGATCGAAAGTCTTCATCATAAGGATTATTTTTTGCTTAATAACATAGTGTCAGAAATAAAAGGAAGAACTTACAGTATTTTCAAATGATCTATTTACAATGTTCTGGGTACTTTTCCTCCATTTGGCATAGCCGTCGGACGCCATGTAAATATCATGGTCGTTAAAACATGTTTCATATCATCATCTGCCTAGCCTTTTCCCAACTATATTGGGGTCGGCTTCCAGTCAAACCAGATTCAGCTGGATATCAGTATTTTACATGGAGCGACTGCCTGTCGGACCTCCACAACCCAGTAACTGGGTAATACGATACCCCATGGTAAGACTGGTTGTCAGACTTTAGAGCTTCTGACTAACAGTAACGACTGTCAAAGATCTACAAATGACAGCCGGGACCAACGGCTTTACGTGCTTTCCGAGGCACGGAGGAAACTCGCTATGATAGATGGTCACCCATCCACAGACCAACCTCGGCAAGCGCGGCTTAACCCGGAAGATCGGCCTGTGCGGCTGTGATTATTTAGCCACGAGCTCCTCCGTGAAAACATGTTTCATATAAAATAACATATTTCTCGTAAACCATTAAAAAATATGTTTAGGTTTACTTTAAACCCCAAAATGTTTTTATTGACCATTAAAGCTAACAGCATACATAAAACATGTATTTTTTCGTTAAAACTCCAAATTGAAACTATTTATTTATTCCAAATTGACCATTAGAATGAGTTACACGATCAATTAGTTATTAAACCCATTATGTAACGTATTTTGAAAATTTTCGAAATTAAAAAAAAAAACTTTATCGATGGAAATTAATAACCTATCTCGGTTCTAATCTTTGGTTGGATGTTTGTCTGTAACTAATCAAGTGCCGGGCCGGCTAATGGAAAAACGCCCAATTTGTCTAAACGAGACTTTTAAGATGTCCAATTAGTAGCTGTCGTCAAAAACAAAGGAATGGGATTGAGATTTGTTAAGACAATCGTCAAAAATAAAAACGCCAAAATGATCAACACTAAAAATAGCTAAAGTTTCATACGAAAGTTTCCCGTATCTCATAGATTCCTCGGGCACGCCGCAATTGCGGCGGTAAGACCCCTCTTTGAGGAGTGGTTGGAGAGAAGTCATGGCGTCCTTACCTTCCGCCTGACACAGGTCCTCACCGGGCACGGGTGCCATCACTGCGAAGATCGCCCGGAGGACACGGTGGAGCATACGGTGCAGGACTGCCCAGCTTGGGCGGTGCACCGACGTGTCCTCACGGCTGCGATAGGCGGAGACCTCTCGCGCCCGGCATTGGTTTCGTCCATGCTGCGGGGCGAGACGGAGTGGGAAGCGGTCCCTCTCGCGAGCGAGAGAGGATAGAGTCCTCCCTCCGCCCCAACCGCGGTGTAGGACGCCCACGGCAACGGACGTCGCGCGACGATCTCCGGCCACCGTAGGCGCGGGCATGCGGGCAGCGAGTAAAGGGCAACTCGCTGCCCGACCAAGGACCATGCCCGGGTCGACGGCGCGTTGTGTCCCACGCGCGCCTCAAAGAGCGTCAGCATAATGACGGGGCCACCCTCTCAGAGGGCCAAAGCCTGCCGGGGTCGCGGGATTATTCCCTTACCGTAACCCCGGAACTTAACAGGCTATGAAGGACACCGTGGATTTTAGTCAGTAGAAGTCTGACAGTCCCTCCCGCCCTGCCCGGGGTTGGAGGACTCATTTGATGATTTTACCACGCTAAAAAAAAAAAAAAAAAACCTCATAGATTCCTAGATGATGGATTTCTACCTTCGCCCTCTCCGGCCAATTTAAAAGAAAGACCCTGTATAATTATGTGTTATGTATAGATGTATTATGTTGCCAACCAAACCCGATTTCAGATCAAATAAGTTTTGCTACGCTAGTTCTAATTATGCGATAGGATTAGCTCGTATAGCCAAGTTCAAACAAGTTCGACCTAAGCCCGATCGGATAAACCAGTTTAGACAAGGCCAAACTAGTTGACAAGCTAGTTCTTAAGCTATGACTTAGTCTACACAGAAGAAAGAAAATAGATTAATTGAATAAAGTAAGTACTAATTAGTCCTAGCGCGTTCAGAAGTTAGTTTAGCAATACTTGTTTGTCCTA
This sequence comes from Agrotis segetum, assembly GCA_036375495.1. Taxonomy (NCBI): domain Eukaryota; kingdom Metazoa; phylum Arthropoda; class Insecta; order Lepidoptera; family Noctuidae; genus Agrotis; species Agrotis segetum. The sequence goes on from JAQSVV010000002.1 coordinate 630,066, forward strand.
TTTTAACCGACTTCCAAAAGGAGGAGGTTCTCAATTCGGATGTTAAATATTTCTGTTTTTGTTCAGCATAACTGCCTCGTTTACCAACCTATTTGAACAAATCTTTAATTGTTGGAAAGGGTACTTACATACTTCCCGAATGATCCCATTTAATTTTTTATCAAAATCTTTTGTCTACTCCGAGGTTTCTGATCCGATTTCGATGATTCTTTTTTTTTCGATACAGTATATCTGCCCTTAGGTCCCTTAAAATTTTCAGAATCTCAATGAAATAAAAAATAAAGTATGCATAGACTCATTTTTTTTTATTCAGCAATGTAACTCCTTTCCCCTTTCCATCATCGGACTACAAGACGTACGGCAATGCGCCATCGAAAAATAATAATTATTATGGTGGACATCCCTCCGGTGCGTACAAAGCGTTTTGCCAATACCTTTATTGTACGCACAGCTAAGGAGTGGAATTCCCTGCCGCCGTCTGTATTTCCCGACAGCTACAACCTTGGGGTCTTCAAGTCAAGAGTGAACTGGTTACTTCTAGCCAAGCGTTCTTCACCGTCGACCACATCTTCGCTTACCATCAGGCGAAATAGTGATCAAGCACGAACATATCTTTAAATAAAAAAATATTGTTAAACAAGCAACAATATGATCCTCGTTTCAGTTGAAGTTATCTCACGTCTCTAGCAGAATATTGGTTGGTTATTTATGTCAAAAGAACGAACCCACTCTGATGCGAATATTTTTTATAATTTCATATAAAACAAAGACATTTATTTACGACCAAAATGTAAATTTTAATATCGTTGTACTTTAGAGATAAACGTTCTAGAATAAATTCTTTAAAATAATGTTAATAACTGTCATCAAAATTAATTGCGTACTTATGTTAAACATCACGCGGCTGTATGTTTTTAACGCTAGACTTTTACAGTAATTATTATAAGTATGGTACCTAAGCTTCTGAAATCAAATCTCTCCCTCTTTGTTAGTTAAAAATCAGACAAATAACTAAAAGTTGTTATTTTGATATTAACTCAACATTCGTTGGGGTTTTACTCCACTATTTGACAAGGTACATCCAAAGTTAAACATGGTATCGTTTTGTCTCATTATTAATTTTGTCTGTACGGAATCAGAATTGTAAAATATGTAGCCAATAAAAAATTACGAGCTTCTAAAGATTCGTTTTTATTACTAATTTTAAGACAACTTTAGCATCAAATTTCCAAAACGAAGTCCTTACCGACACAGCAAATTTATCGAAGAATTTAATAAATTAAATTTTAAATAAAATTGGTGCAGTGGTTTTTTCATAAAACCCCTTATTCCAAAAGCTTTTTTGATTTTTTCCGCGCGCCTTTTACTCTAAATGATCGTGCATCTCACTGAATAATGTTTTCCCCTGTTTTCTCCACGGGGGGATGACGCTCGCGCACACATGAACAATATGGCTCAATTTTAGGTGAAATGTCATGGTTTTTGACCATGCCTGCCAGTGAGTTCGAGCTCGCGTGTAGCGCCGCCTATACTCTTAATTTTCATTTATTTTATAGATGAATTGTAACAAGAACATTGAGGCTCACAATCAGAGCCGTTTACCTTTTAGAGACCCTGGGTACTTTGGGACAATGCAGTGGAAATCAAGAACAACAAGCGAAGTGAGCTCAAAATTATTGGCACACCCCGATCGGTAGTGTTAGGTTTCCTTAAAATCAGTTCAAACAAAATACATAATATTGCCACTGACGTAAGTAGAAAAACTAGTAAGTATAAGACTCAAAAGCGAGCGTAGCGATCTCGAAAATATTTCGAACCTCCCGTTAGGTTTTCTTTTGACAGCTGTTGCTTACGAGATCTTGGTGCCCCCGAAGACCGTACGAACTATGGCCAGAGTACCTACTGAATTAGGAACGGGCAGGGAAAACAGTGTTTCTGTTTGGAAGTTTATCCTCGTAAAGGTATATACTAAAACTTAATCTTACTTCTACACTAATCTTATCATTATTAATGTTATAAATGCGCATTCTTTCACGCAGAAACTACTAAACGTATTTGAATAAAATACACAGATGGTTAAAAATCACATAGGATAGTTTTTATCCCGTTTTTGTGTTCCCGTGGCATAAGTTTGTAATTGTAGGCAAATCCGCTTAGAACACCTAGTTTTTACATTACCCGAGACAGACCTTTCAACTTTCGTAAAGAATAATAATATATTTTCAAGATGCCTCTACAAATAACACTGAAGATTTTATTTAAATTCTCAGTAAATTGAGTAAATTTTAGAATATTAAAAGTAATATCATCCCGTGCCTCAAGTGACACCTTACAAGTACTGACTGTCGAATTTAATCAAAATTCTTTTAATTTAAGTGGCGAAATTGACACGAATCTTTTTTAATTTAAAGGTAAAGATATTATTTGAAAGTTATTTTCTAAACTAAGTCTGATTATTTTAGTCATTCTTACTTAATTTTTTCCATAGAAACTTCGTTGGGGTTTTACTCCACTATTTGACAAAGTACATCCAAAATTAAACATGGTATCGTTTTGTCTCATTATTAATTTTGTCTGTACGGAAGCAGAATCGTAAAATATGAAGCTATTAAAAAGTTACGAGCTTCTAAAGATTCGTTTTTTTGCTAATTTTAACACAACTTTGGGTGTAAATTAGAAGCTAAAGAAGCATCAAATTTCCAAAACGAAGTCCGTACCGATACAGCAAATTTATCGAAGAATTAAATATTTTTTTTAAAAATTAATTGGTGCAGTGGTTTTTTCATAAAACCCCAATAGCCCAAGGCTTTTTCGTATTTTTTTACGCGCGCCTTTTACTCTGAATGATCGTGCATCTCACTGAATAAGTTTTCCCCGGTTTTCTTCACGGGGGGATGACGCTCGCGCACACTTGAACAATATGGCTCGATTTCTAGTGAAATATCATGGTTTTTGACCATGCCTGCCAATGACTTCGAGCTCGCGACTAGCGCCGCCTTAAAGGCTTTTTTTTTTAAATTAACGAATGTATATTTAGGACACTATTTCTAAACCTACGGTACAACAGAAATACATATAGGTGCTAAGTTTTTTAACTTTCAACGGAATATTTCTGTTAATTTAGCTTCTTACTGTCCTACAGCTGTAACCTGCAGAAAATTTTGAAAATTTTCTCAAGAGAACATAAAATCAGCATAAATACTATCCTATCTGTTAGGTTAAGTTACAAATCAGTTTTCATCAAAACCGTAAAAAGTAACAAACAGTTAAATATTCTCACAAACATTCACGTTTAAAACTATTGGACAATAACATCTCTTTTTTATATTGGATTTTGATGGACAGAATCTACGAAAAGCGAACTGCTACGGTCCTTATTTCGTTCATCCATTTCCTTATTTCTATTTTCACCATGGACTATAAGGGTCGTATCACACATATCAACCTCAGAAAGGGATTATCGCCGTTAATTAGGCTCGAAGCTAACGTAAGCACGTAACTAAAGCAGATTAGTACCCTTAGCACGAATTTTCAGTATTTGAGACGTAAAGTAAACTGGAACTTTAACAATTTCGAGGTGACATTTTTCAAGGAAAAAATTAGTTCCGTCTTCGCGCCCCGGAGGCGCTGTTCCATTTTTTCATACAAAAACGCTGTAAATATGTACTGTAAAGTAAAAGAGTGAAAATTCGTATTAAGGGTACTGTTAAGCAATTTCGCGCTTAACGGGTCGCCGACTGAGAGTGTATCTCTTCAGTAGGCGAGCCCTAAGATCGCAGACGTGCTTGTCCCGAGGCGAATCGTTTACGGTACGATTCTAATTAGTGTACTTTTCAGTAGGGAGTTTCATTCAAAGGATAAACGGCTCGAATTGATTCGGTTACGATCCGTTTTCCGAGTTGATACGTGTGCTGTGACCTTAAATATGAAGTATTTTTATAATACCAGAGCCACTAGAACCCAATATAAGTGGAATCTGATCGTTCTAATATTATATCATAAAGGATGAAAGAATTTCTCTTACAATGTATTTTTAGCGATTGGTTATATTATTATTTAGCTTCCAAAATACGGAACAGTGAAAGGTCAAGAAATAATGTTAGTTACATAATATTGTTAAGAATTCGTTCAGAATCTTTACAACAATATAGTTGGTACTAACAAGAAGAGACAAAGTTATATCATATCTATGCAATTCAACATTGACAAATTGGGAAGGAAAATCCCAGTACTACCTGGTAAGAGTCCGCGGTAAGAATACTCGGTAAGACTACGCGGTAAGAATACTGGGAACTTTTGTCTTTTACCAAAATTGTTGAAGATACGATACTAAGTATAAAAAGTTTCAAAATGATATTATCAATGTTAAACAATAAAGATATTAGTTTAAATTAACTTTTTTTCGACTGACAGCGATCAAAGATAAAAGCTTGAGAGATGTTGAGAGGCAGTTTAATTATGTAGATTGTAAGGTAATAAAATGAAAACTGAAATTATTTAGAATTTGTAATAAAAAGTTATTCCAATAAAGTTAGGGATATACAAAACAATTCTATATAGTTTGTTTATGTATTTTTCATAATTTTGTTTTTCAAATGATTGAAATGTAAATAAACAGCACTTAAACTAAAAATTTACAAGTACTACGAACTAAATATTAACAAAATATACTAAATTATTGAATTTAAATTATCATAGGATAACAAAAAACATAAAAAGGCACTCAGGCATTATCGGAGATGAGGATGTTTGGATGCAGTTACTAATGGTCACACCCAGGAAGCCAAGACTGGGATTTTCGCGGAACTACTTCAAAAAATGTTCAAAGGAATCATATATCTTGGTATGGAAAACCGTGGACTGGACAGTCTGAGTATGAAGTTACGAGTTAAGGACTGTTGAAGGAACACGTACTAAGGAATGAATTTGAAAAAAAAGGAGTCATGTAGAACTAGTATAATAGTCTAACGTTTTGTTCAACACTCACACCCAAGTGAAATGGGGACGCCAAGACTCATTTGATGATATTCGTGTTTTTAAAAACACTAAAAATACGACACTTATAAAAATCTATATGTATTAACTTTGTTGTTCAAAATCATGACTTATAGAAAGTTAATATGTATAAGACATGAACTGGACTTTCAAGTTTAAAAATGTGAATAATTATTTATTAGTGAAGTGGCCCAGGTTTTCACTTTGTCGGTTTCACACCCAGGACAGGCAAGCACTAATTTGATCATTTTAATGAAAAAATAAAACATGTCTTAGAACCAAAAATTTTCAAATTTAAAAAGGGCTTCACGTGGTGGACTCCCTCTCACGACATATGGCGGTAAATGATGATGATGGCTGAACTTTGTGCAGTAATAGGTATCGGACGGCCATTCCCCACTATCAGGAAAGATGTATACGGAGAACTATCTCAAAGTAAATACAAAGTGAAAAGTCGTAGAAGTTGTGCAAAAGAATGACTTGGTCTCGTTGGCTCAAGAATTCTGTGTTCATGTTTTTAGTGAAGTGGTTTTCAGTTTTTTTTTTTGTTACATTTTTTAAGTCGTGTCTATTTTTTTTTTTTTAAAAAAGCTTTATTTTTATTTTCACTGCTAATACTTATCTAGTTTTGTCTCAACAGTTAAAATTGAGTTAAACTTTATACTAAAATTATGACGTACCCTATTATAATGGATTTAAACGACTTAAAGGTAAATAGATTTTAAAGGAAAACCAAGACCATAATTAAATTGAATTAATTAAGTTAATATTTTTGATGTATGTGTGTTTTTCAATTTGCAATGAGGGACCTAAACATATAGATTGTAAAAATTGTACGCTCACTATAAGTATTTTTCTTTCTTATTACTACGATAAAAATGTATATATGTATTAACTTTGTTGTGAACTACTGGAAAAAATATTTTCCCGTTGTATACTTGTTGGACGCAATAAACTCGCAAACCCGGTCAGAAATGTATATTAAAAGTCTAAAGTTTAGTACTTTTTTTGAGGAATGAAAAATTCAGCTGCAAGCCGGGATCGTACCTACGTCTTCTGGGTAAGTACTCCAGACCAGCTTTTCCAATAAGCTGGCGTTATTGCGAATAATTAAATAACATTATTATTACATCAGGAGTAGTGGTGGCCCAGTCGTATCGGTCTCGACTTTGTCGGTTTGAACCCAAGCAGGCGCATTACTTTGTGTAATTTATTTTATCACCACTGCTCCCAAAGCGGTGAAAGAAAATATCGTGAGGAAACCGGCATGTCTTAGAACCAAAAATTCGAAGTCGTGGCATCTACCAACACGCACTAGGCTCACGTGGTGGATTGTGGCCCACTCCCTCTCACGGAGAGGAGACATATGACCCAACAATGGGATATATTTATAAGGTGCTGATGATGATGATAAAATAACATTAAAATTCTCACTTACCAAAAAGCAGTAACAGCAAATCGCTCAGCGCCAAACTGAACAGGTAATAATTGGTTGCAGTATGCATAGCAGGATGCTTCACGATCACCACGCAGACGGCCACGTTCCCCACCACCCCGGTCAGGAAGATCACCAGCAGCAGTACGGAGATGGGGACTATCTTCTGGAGAGGCAGGGTCCTGGGACCCATCATCAACCATAGCATCTCTTCCTCGGTGCAGTCGAAGTAGGATAGGTTGGTGCATCGTTGAAAGAATTGACTTGAGGTCTCGTTGGCTCGGAAGAATTCTGTCATGTTGAGGTTTTTTTTTTTAATTTATGCAAAGTTGAATTTTGTGGGCATTATTTTTGAGTTTTTTTTTATTGTTTTTTGTAAATCCTTTAACGTTGTGTTTTTTTTGTAAAACCTTTTATTTTTAGGTCGTGTCTAGTTTTTTTTTTTTTTTTTTACCTAAAAAAACTTTATTTTTATTTTTCAATAATCCACTGCTAATACTTATCTAGTTAATTCTTGTTTTAACTGTCTAATGAAGGAATGAAAATTTGTAGTGTTTTAATCTGATGTTTAAACTTTATACTAAAAGTTTTCAATTTTTACCTATTATATTTGAACAATATTGAATATACACTACAATTAAACTAATTTTTTATTATTCTACACACGGAAAATAACTGAACACCAATGTCCACCGTAACCAAACTTTAAAAAGTTAGTAGTACGCGATCGTAGCGCTACGCGGCTACGAGTTGCTACGAGGCTACGAGCGTAGCGCGCGGTGTCCGGCACGGTACTGACGGACGAACTCAATGCAACTCTTAAAAGCTTTTCAATGTGAACTTTTCTTAAGTTTTGTCGACCTTAGCTTACTTCTTTAAGTGACTGTATGATTAAGATTTTTTAATTACTTCAATAAATTAAATTAGAAGTAGTGACATTAACAAATTGATATTGTTAATATTAGAGATTATTAGATTATTGTAACGTAAGCATTTGAAAAACACGGTTAATGTTTATGATTATGGAGAAGGTGCAGAAATTAAGGTGGGATTAAACCGTTGAATGACCACTAGTATCACTTTTGAAATATACAGCATGGACCTGAGCGAACTGGCCGTTTCAAAGAAGTAGCTAGGTTTAGTTAAAGTTGAATTCATTAAATTATTCTTTACTATAAACCTCATGGAGCCCGTAAGGCTTTTCGTAACGGTTGGAGTTATGGTAAGCGTCATCAAAAGTAAGGGCGGGAGGACAGAAACATTTTTACGGTGTATCAATAGAATACGTGCACTTACAACGAATTTATGCATAAGTTCATTGTATATTATGATGGCTGACAAATTGAATAAAAGACACACTGTGTAAACTCCCAGCAGTTGTAAAAAGGATAAGATAATAATAACGGCATTAAATCAAAGCAGAAGAAGGAACCATTTTTCTAAAAGATGTTTTTCCATTAACATGACTCTATTAAAAGTTTCACAAAATATATTCAGGCGAAGGAAAAGAACAGAAAGAATGGTAATTTCTCAAAGAAAAGCCATTAAATCTCCGGCGAGTGCTGCGCGTGTCCAATTAATTTATACAATTAAGATTTTCATTGAGAATCGCTTTAAACGGTAATAAATTCATTCATCCAAAGAATCGTGCGATTTCTTTAATTTCACTAATCTTTTTTTTTAACTCTCTTATATTATATGTTATGCGTTTTTAAACATTACATCACGTAAGCAGTCAAATCCGGAACATATTGTTATGTGCGGGAATCGAATCCGCGGCACGCAGCGAAGCAGTTGATCGCACTGCGTCGTACAATCATTAAACAATGAATCGTATAAAAGTCTGATGAGTAAAAATTGAATGATTGAAAGCATTCACTTCCTTGATACAATGATAATTATATATTTAGTGGATGGATTAATACTACTACTACTACTAAAAAAAGAACAAATAATAAAAAACTCAAAAATGGGTTCCATTACTTTTTTTTTCTTTTTCAGTTTGGTTGCAGTTAAATCTATCGAATATAACACTCTATTTTGTAGTAAAAGTAGATGTCACAATAGACACAAATAGTAAGCAAACAATTGAAAGTTGAACAGACCCTGATTTCAATAAAACAACAGTTAACAATGTCTTTGATTATAACCAACTTGTGCGACTTCTTTGCAAATCTTCTTTATACTTTTCATCATGATTAATTTTACTTAAACGTGTTCTTGCATATTATTTCGTGTTTAAATTAAATTCCACAGACGAGGTGGTGGGGCCGCGCGCCGGGAGCGTGACCGGGTCTCTGTTATTTTTTCCTAGAAACTGACTTTTCAGTTCGAGGGAAATCTTGTAATAATTCAAAACGAACTTTGTAACTATTAAAGTTTGAAGTTTCCTAGTTACAAAAACTTTATGATGTTAAAACTTTTAGCAATTTTCCCGATAGTCGAAATGAGAAGAGTGTCGGCTACGCGAGAAAAAAAAATCCTCACTTTACGTGTAAGTACTGGAGGTACCCTAAAAAAAAATATTTTTCGAGATTTTATTTTACCACTTTTTCGGCACAACAAATCCGCATATTTACACCAAATTACAGCTCTCTAGTACTGTGCGTCTCTGAGCTAAACTGCGGACAGACGGACGGACGGACGGACGGACGGACATGGCGAAACTATAAGGGTTCCTTGTTGACTACGGAACCCTAAAAAAGTCACCGACTTCCGAAAGAAAAGTTTTGTAGGTTATTTTACCCTTTTTAGGGTTCCGTAGTCAACAAGGAACCCTTATAGTTTCGCCATGTCCGTCCGTCCGTCCGTCCGTCCGTCCGTCCGTCCGTCCGTCCGTCCGTCCGTCTGTCCGCAGTTTAGCTCAGAGACGCACAGTACTAGAGAGCTGTAATTTGGTGTAAATATACGGATTCGTTGTGCCGAAAAAGTGGTAAAATAAAATCTTGTAAAATATTTTTTTTTAGGGTACCTCCAGTACTTACACGTAAAGTCAGGATTTTTTTTTTCTCGCGTACCCCTTAGTGTGGGGTATCATTAAATAGGCCTTTAAAAAATAATGATAGTTTCCTTTAACAATTTTTTGATAAAAAAATTCGTTTGTGAAATATTAAGCTTTAAAGTGCTAATTTTTGCTCGATTCGAGTGTCCCCCCCCTCTACCAGCTAAACGGTTATGTTTGTAGGTGTGAAAAAATTCACAATAGTAGTACATATAACGAAGTTTAAAAGAAAATTATCATGACTAAGTAGGCTTTACAACTTTACGAGTAATAGTCGACCAACTTATAAAATGTACTTGATATCATATTTTCTTAAACAAAATGTATCGGAGACAACTGCAAATGTAAGTTTGTCAACTTTATTTTTACAGCTTCATACGTATGTTTTTTGGGGATAGGTAGGTTTTTATCGTCAACTATTTTTAACTAAATTCAAAAAAAGGAGGAGGTTCTAAATTCGTTGTAATCTTTTTTCTTATGTATTTTCCCCGATTTATCAAAGACTCCTGGACCGATTTTGAAAATTCTTCTTTTTAAAATTAAATTCAGCGAATCAGTTTAGTTAGTTCGCATAAGTATTTTGATGGGCAACTACGGAACCCTACACTGTGCGTGGCCCGACACGCACTTGGCCGGTTTTTTGTGGTTGATTTTGAAGGCGGTCACATTTTTTTTAGAAAAAATTTTTTTCTTCACCAATATCTAAGATGAACTCAGAAAACACTACCAAATCTAAACATTAGTAGATACTTGTTCATTTAAACTGACAATATTATGCACTAGAAAGCACGTGGCTAAATAATTACAGCCGCACAGGCCGATCTTCCGGGTTAAGCCACGCTTGCCGAGGTTGGGCTGTGGATGGGTGACCATCTGTCATAGCGAGTTTCCTCCGTTCCTCAGAAAGCACGTAAAGCCGTTAGTCCCGGCTGTCATTTGTAGATCTTTAATAAATGACAGTCGTTACTGTTAGTCAGAAGCTCTAAAAACTCTGACAACCAGTCTTACCATGGAGTATCGTATTACCCAGTTACTGGGTTGTGGAGGTCCGATAGGCAGTCGCTCCATGTAAAATATTAATATTCAGCTGCATCTGGTTCAACTGGAAGCTGACCCCAATATAGTTGGGAAAAGGCAGGCGGATGATGATGATGAATTTCATGCGCTAGAAAAGATATTGTATTAGCTACTCGTTGAACAAAAACCTAAGTTGACCATAATTCATTGTACTCGTATTTCATTGACTAAAAAGGGTTCCATTCACAAAAAGAGTAAAATATCGTGTTCCATTTTTTATTCTGGACACACAATAGATTGAATTAAAATAAATTGAAATTCAGCCCTTCAGGCTACCCACATTACAATATAACATCACGCCTGTAATACTTGTAAGGTCCTGTTTTCTTTTTTTCATGCGAGGATGTGGCTATCCTTTAGAGTTACAGATAATTAAGCAGCCGTCAAGTTTTCTGTGTTTATTATTTAGTCACGGATTTCAGTGATGTCTAGAAGTTTGGACAACTTGTACAATCCTACAAATTGTATAGACTTGTTTTTAGGGACCGCTGTCGTACATGATCGGTCGGCGAGTCATCTGTTGTCGTACCCGTCCGATCGATGCTCGTGCCGTCGGTGGCTGGAATGAAATGACTACTTCCCATTCTATATCTTTCCGCAGCATCATCATCATCAGCCTATAAATGTTCCCACTGCTGGGACACAGGCCTCCTCTCTGTGAGAGAGGGAGTGGGCCATAATCCACCACGCGGGCCCAGTGCGGATTGGTGGATGTCACAATGTCTTCAAATTTTTGGTTCTAGGACATGCCAGATTCCTCACAATGTTTTCCTTCACCGTTTTGAGAGCAGTGGGTGTTGAAATAAATTACACAAAGTAATGCGCCTGGCGGGGTTCGAACCCACAACCCACATTCTGTTAGTTGGGACGGATATCACAGGGCCACCACTGCTCAACGGTATGCATAGCCTCAAGCAATGCTGGGCACATTTGCCTCCGCGTATCACCTCCGGGTGATAAGCATAGTGGAGACACCTAAGAATTCTCCTCGCCGAATCCGACACAGGAATCTTCCGGAACATCCATGTCCACTCCTTAAAGAGGGGTCTTACTGCCGCGATTGCAGCGTGCCTGATAGAACTTATGACCTCACGTTTAACGATTGATTGCTAGAGGTGATTTTCATTTTTATTTCTGATTTTATAATTCCAAATTTTATGCATTAGTATAATGTTAATCTATAATTTTAATCTGGATTTTAAATTGTAATTAATTTTCTAATTGTCTATTTTTAATTCGAATTGATGTAATTGTATCCTATGGGCCTCAATGCCTGATAATAAAGATATTTTATTTATCTATTTTTATTTAACAGTGCCACTTACAACCAGTAAATCAAAATTCACATCTTTCCGAAACCCTTAAAAGCCTCAAACCCCGTTCAAACTGATAAAAATTCCATTCACGAAAATAAATAGAGTGAGAGAAATCAGGTGACATTTTTCACACAAACACAATACATTGAGTGAACCGTTTGAACTACCCACACAATGATTACCTTCACAAGTGTCAGATGTCAGACTGTAAAGGCGCTCCCTCACCGGGAGCATTCGCGTGTAATGTAACATTATAGATTCGACTTTGAGCATTACATTACAGTACTACCTCCCTGACTGATGAGCATTCGCATACATTTTATATAGATTTGATGCAAGGTGCGCATTGTGGTGCTCGATTATCTCCGTCACTGATGAAATGTTCGATGTCTGTAACGTCACATTACAGGTGTTCTTTCATTGGGAAAATTCGCCTGTAACGTAACGTTATAGTGGAGTCTAATCGCTAAGCACCAAACCCGTGGTTTTGGCCTTAGTTATGTGTTTTAACATGTCCGAACTAAAACAGAATGATAATATTAAGATTTGACAGATAGTTCCTTAGGGTCAGTACAGACCGCGACGCGAAGCGACGCGACGATGCGCGCACTCTTTTAAGAGCCATTCAAAATACGACTTTATTTTCTACACCAAAAGATACACATTTCGTTGAGAGAATTTAAGCGGCGTCAAGCGGCGCCGGATGCGTCGCGATGCGCCGCGCTGCGCAGCGCGGCGCCGCTTAAGCTGCTCGTGGCCACTCGACTCTGCGGGAGGATGGGGGTTGGGGCGGGAAGCACGTAGCGAATGTAGACACTCCGCTGCACCGCGCGGCGTTTGGATGCGCATCGCGGCGCAGCGCGGCGCAGCGCGGCGCAGCGCGGCGCAGCGCGGCACATCGCAGCGCAGCGCATCGTCGCGTCGCTTCGCGTCTCGGTCTGAACCATCTTATCCAGCGGGTACAGAATGCATGTGCAAGGTTCTGTTATAATGTGCCGCCCAGAGCTCACATCACTCGATTTTTAAATAAGGGTAATTTGATGAGAATGTTAGCGCACCGAAAGCTTCACCTGGCTACCCTGCTTTTTAGCATCATTCTCACAAAAAAACCACAGTACTTATATAAAAAACTGTCATGGTCGCTCGATTTTAATAAGATAAAAACTAGAGCTTCATCATACCTGATGCTGGCCTCGTCTCACAGAACTGCCGCATTCCGTGGCAGTTTCAAGTTCGCTGCCAGTCGTTGCTGGAATGACCTTCCGCCACCGTTGCGCGCGCTAAAAACAGTTGGCACCTTCAGAATTAAGTTCAAGCACTATTTACTACAACAACAAAAAGACTGCCTGTTGGTCTAGTTGTTAGTGACCCTGACTGCTATGCCGGAGGTCGTGGGTTCGATTCCCACCCAGGACAAATGTTTGTGTGATGAGCACGACCATTTGTTCTGTGTCTGGGTGTAATTTATCTATAATATGTATGTATTTAGAAATATATAAGTATGTTTATCAGTCGTCTAGTACCCATAACACAAGCTCTGCTTAGCTTGGGACTAGATGGCGTTGTGTGATAGTTGTGGAATATTATTAGATGCCGCTGATAACTCACATGTTCTGAACGCAACTCTCAACGGTGACTGGAGCGTCTGGCATTGAACTTCTTCATTCATAATATTAATACTCCAGCGTCGGGTGATAAATCCTCTAAACCTGGATGCTTCATGTTTTGTTTCTTTTTTCTTTGCAATCAGACTACGTTTTTGTGGCGATGTTTGTTCCCTTTGGTAACATACGCGAAAATCTGTGACTTTACACGTTACATGATTACTTGTCAGTGCACACTATTTTATTTTATTAATTTATAACCATGTATATCAAGGTATAGTCTGAATTACTTAAAATCAAAACGAAATTATAATGTTTTCCGTGTTGACATTACGTCTGCGCCCGCGTCTCGTTCGTCTGTGTTGCCAGTCAAACATGGCATAGACAAGCGGTGGCGTTGGTGTAGACTATCATATTGATTATTGTATGTTTATCTGATATAAATATTTTATATTATTATATAATTCCCATATACATATGTATAAGTATTTAAATATATTTTTTTTTGCTGTATCTATCCGTGATATCACTTAGGGCCCTATCAGAATACCAGCGCTGTGACTTTTTTTAGGTCACAGCATATGCTGAGATAGTGGCCTTTTGGCCTCGTACAGGACGCATCTTTGCAGCATACCCGCTGTGGTTTTTTTCTATATTAATATGTTTTCTGTTTTTTTTTTTATTAAGTATTCATTTGATGTTGCTCTGTCCTGTGTGAGTCCAATAAAAACTTTCTCTTTCTTTCTTTCTTTCTTTGACTGCTCCTGGTGACGGCGCACCTTTAGGAGCTGTGTCGAACATGAATGGACAGGTAGGCATTCAAGATGACTGACATTCGATTAGCATGGTGCTGTGGCAATGGATAATGCTACTAGGTCAGATGTTCTATACAGGAACATGGTATACAGGCATGTTTGCATAGTCACTATTCAACTATATTTGACTAGCTTGTGCTCCCAACTTCACTCTCGGGGATTTTGGTTGCAAAAGAGTATCCTAGGTTAAGTAGTCATCCAGATTACTTACGTTTCCCGTAATGACGTCCTGTACTCCTTTATTTTTTTCGTGTTAAAATCATCAAATTAATCCTGGAACCCTAGATGAAGGGACTGTCAGACTCGGTACTTTATTTGGTATACCCAGAGTTCCCTTTACGTTCCAGGGTCATGGTTAACTTTTAGGCAATCCTGCGACTCACGACGTCCCTACTCCAAAACCAAAATTCATCATCGGTTCAGCCATCTTGACGTGGAAACAGAACGTACATACAGATTACAGACACATAATATACACACTGTTGAATTTTTGCATTTAAGGCGCATTCACACACGTCACGTCACGTCACGGTCACGTCACGAAAAGAAACTTGTATGGAAATATTATTTGACGTGCCTGACCGGTGACGCTGGTAGATAACATGCCGTACATGTAATTAGCCGGGGACTGACGTGTGCGAGGCCTAAATTCAGCAGTGGACGTCTTCCGGCTGATGATAATGATGACGTGTGGGAACAAAGTCATACTAGGAGTATAGAAACGCTTTGTTTTATAATCCGGGCCGGTGACGTGAAGTGACGGTGACTGAGGAGTGTGAATGCCTTAAAGACCAATGTGTGAAAAAAACTAAAAATCCATCCATCCTCACAAAGTCTCGCATTGACAAGTTTTAAGAAAAACAGGGCCCAGCAAGTTGACACCAATTACCACGTTGAAAGGTACCTGATCGTTTGAAAAAAAAAATAGGTCAGCCCCAAAAAATAGGTCCCGTACAAAACATCTTTAGAAATAAATCGCTTAACATAAGGTATTTTTGAACCTAACCCTTTCATCCTATACGTGTATTTAATGTATAGTCGTAGTATGATGAAAGGGTTGGTCCTTATTGAAACGTCTGGATTCCTAGCCCGCCTCGTGGTTAGGTAAATACGTTTAGGTCACCTTTATGAATTGTTGTCCGCTTTATTTATGTTCGCAGAATTACATAGAACCGAATAGAATAGAGAGTTGCTGTGTGGTTATTGTTTTTTGATTAAAGTATCTTTGAGTGTACTGTACATAGCAGTTTTTTTTGTGGTAATAACGTGTATTGCCCGTGGTACTACCAGTAGGGCCATGGGTAAACATAATTAAATAAATATTATTATTAAATAAAAATGTCTTAACCCACGGGCAATAAACGGGTAAAATCATGAAATGAGTGGGTGGAGTAGGACACAAAAAAAACGTTCCAGGGTCACGGCATCTACAGTTCCCCAACCCCGTTACACAGGTGATCGGCCGCTACACTGCCATAGAAACTTTTAGTGGAAAAACTTATTTTTTTTATCAGCAATTGAACAGCTCTCCTCCTCTCTGGAAAACTCTTCAGATCTTTTCAGGAAAAAGTACTGAACTAGTATAAAAAGTGAGTAAAAGTATTGCATGTAGGTATATACGAGTATTTGTATGGTATTTTAGCTCGTGGCTAAATAATCACAGCCGCACAGGCCGATCTTCCGGGTTAAGCCGCGCTTGCCGAGGTTGGTCTGTGGATGGGTGACCATCTGTCATAGCGAGTTTCCTCCGTGCCTCGGAAAGCACGTAAAGCCGTTGGTCCCGGCTGTCATTTGTAGATCTCTGACAGTCGTTACTGTTAGTCAGAAGCTCTAAAGTCTGACAACCAGTCTTACCATGGGGTATCGTATTACCCAGTTACTGGGTTGTGGAGGTCCGACAGGCAGTCGCTCCATGTAAAATACTGATATCCAGCTGAATCTGGTTCGACTGGAAGCCGACCCCAATATAGTTGGGAAAAGGCTAGGCAGATGATGAGATGATGATGTATCATTGAAACATAATTCAATGGAAAGAAAAAAACGAACCGAAAGCAGGATTTGAACCTGTGACTTCCGGATTCAGTACAACCCCCACTCTTTCCAACTGAGGCATCGAGGTACCTTTCGCATGCGTTAATAAAATGTTATATGATTCATTCGAAATACACTGTGTTTCCCTCGTGTTATTTCTCGTATCCTTGTTACTCCAGTAGCTAAGAAACTTACAAAAGTATACAATAATATACCTTATGAATAAGAATACACAGGCTGTAACTGGTAAACACTAAACATAAATCATCATCGAGTTATATTGCTGACTATTTCAAAAGCGAGTGTTTGCTGACGGCGTAACTGATGTAACACATCTGCTACGCCGTAGCGAGGCGTAGCCATGCGTAGCGCGGCGTAGCGAGGCGTAGGCGCTTCAGTCACAGATTACCGTGCTTCAGTGCTGACGCAATGATAAATTAATTCGGAAACAAACGCAACACGGAAACGTGACAAAATGCTGTGAACAAGAATTACAATAAAAAGCTACAATTCAGAATAAAAAGGTATCTTAATTGTTATAAGGTTTTTCTTTAGTTAGATGACGTCGTTAAAATATTGTTATCACGCTCCGTTTAATTTGTATTATTTTGTCTTACTCACTCTTACGAAGTTTAACAAGGAAAAAAAGTGAAGTAAATCTTTTCAAAGTCAAAACATTTTTGTACGACTTAATTTCATTTAAGGCTTATCTAACAGTTAAAATTCGTAGTCGTACCTTAAAAATAATGTTTCTAGCAACGACGATATAATACTAGACTCGTAATAACAGGCGACCGATGTCTGCCAACACATTAGGCAAAAAAGTCTTATATTCGTCTCATTTCGACCAATCCTGTGAGCCGTAAACATACGTTGAGACAGAACAGACCTTGAGTTAGCCAATCACAACGCAGTACCCCGTCCCCCTCCTGACGTAGTACCTCAGCGAGTTGGCAGAATAATTTTTGTTCCTTAGATCGTGCATGCGGAGTCTAGTATTATAATATCGTCGTTGGTTTCTAGAAATCTTGATTCGCAAAGAAACATCTACGTCATTTTCTGATTGTGGTTCATGTATGTAGTGATTGATGAGTTGACTTCATGATACTTACAGATGCCTGTATAAAAGTATACTGAGTATAATATAAAGAGTTTGTTTGTTTACTTCAACGCACTAATCTCAGGAACTTCTGTTTCGAATTGAAAAAAAAATAGAAAAAAATTTGTTAGACAGTCCATTTATGAAGGAAGAGTATATACTCGTATATAGGCTATTAAACATTACGTTACGATTAATGGGAGCCGACCAGCGGGGTTCTTATGTTTGCCGTTTATCATTATTTCCCAGAATTTGGTCTTTATTAGAGACACTGTCGAACGGTGTTGTTAATAAATTAATACCGGATGCGATTTTTCTTCTGAAATCAGCTGTTTCGATTCCTGGCCAGGATTATTGATTTTCCTAAAATTCAATGATGCAGTTTTACTTTTCGTTAAAATCAGCCTCGATATTCCTTTCAATGTTTTTCGATATTCCTCATAGTTTCGGATATAGCCAAGCACGCCCCGTTAAGACGATCGTCTACCGAGTGCTCGTCCATACAAAAAGAGAAAACGTTTTCCTCCCCCTAGATGTTATCCTATCTCAATGATTTTTTAGAATGCATCTGACACAGTAAAAGACTAGGTTTATAGGTTTTCTATTTTTCAAAATTTATAATAGTTTGAAAGTTACAGGCGCCTAAAAGTTCGTATTTTTATGACAAAATCTTCATTGAAGTAACACCTTTGTATTTTAAAAACAAAGAAGTTTAAGAAAAAAAGCAAAACCTACAAACCTAGAATATAAGATGCTGAAACGATTGACACCAGAATCTAAGAGATTGGTCGTGATTTTTTATGGGAAAAACGTTTTCTCCCGAGAGACAAATTTCATATAAAAAATACTTACAGTCAGTCGCGAGCTGCAACGCTCTCTATCGCACGATCGGGTTTTTTTCAACGCGTGAGAGAGACAGCACGAGTTTTTCTAAATACATATTTTTTTAAATGGCAGCCGCTGTTCTATCCTCTTAAAAATTCACCCTGTAAATCTCAAGTAGGTATACAAGTATTCACTGTAGGGCGGCCATTTTAAAAGACTAACAAGATTATAAATTCAAACTTCGAAGATTACTTTAATAGTTAGATGGCTCTGTAAAATTTTATCGAAATAGTTTTGAGAAATTATTATCATTAAAGATAAAAGGGGTTTTTGGAGCGTTTCTTGATGAATGGAATTTGTTTGTGAGATTTATATCCATTAATGTTTTCATAATAACAGTCTAAAATGTATTTATGAATATCTTTTGCGTAATGCTACTTAGTTTAATGTACGGAATACTTGTCTGTGTTGCTGTTAAGTGTCCATTTACATTTTATATTTGTACAATTTCAACATTAGAAGCTAATCATTTCGACTGACCTGTTGGTCTAGTGGTTAGTGACTCTGACTGCTATGCCGGAGGTCGTGGGTTCGATTCCCACTCAGGACAAATGTTTGTGTGATGAGCACGATCATTTGTTCTGTGTCTGGGTGTAATTTATCTATAACAATGTATGTATTTACAAATATATAAGTATGTTTATCAGTTGTCGAGTACCAACACAAGCTCTGCTTGGGACTAGATGGCGTTGTGTGATAGTTGTGGAATATTATTATTATTATATTATTATTTAGTCCGATTTTGCTTACAAATGTGTGGTCATACTACTTAGACCATTAATCCTGTTTTTCATCAATGTGCTTCTGCTACATGTAACGTTTCTAGAACATTCGCTATATTTTTTGTCTTCTCTACACCCTAAGGTGAGAATTCATCTCTTTGTGGGATCTGAATAGAAAATTCTAGGAGAATATCCGTGTCTAAGAATCTAGACTTGCGTTGAATACATTCTGCGCCTCATGCAAGACCCATGGTAATGCGACTTGCGATAGTATTCGCATCAAGCAACACGTGCGATTTCCCTTCGCGTTACTACAGTCACTCTTCATAATATTTAGGTACTTATGGTCGCAAACTCAAGTCAGCAAACTTTTACGGATAAAATCAAGTTACGATGGGGCGCATTTTTTAACCGACTTCAAAAAAAGGAGGAGGTTATCAATTCGGCTGTATTTTTTTTTTATGTTTGTTACCTCATAACTTGCGACTGGGTGAAACGATTTTCATGATTCTTTTTTTATTCGAAAGCTGGTGCTTCCCGTGTGGTCCCACTGTCACCATTTCATGATCTGATGATTGGATCTTGGAGAAATCGAGGGCAACCCTTAAATTTTATTAGCTGACATATAGTTTTTCGCAAATCTTATGAAGTAATTCAAGTACTTGCGTATGAAAATCATCATCTCATGTAGCTGAGCTGATGATGGAAGGTACAACTCCTCAAGTAAGAAAATTATGTTTGAGTTCGCATATCTCCGGAACTATAAGTCCGATTTAAGTAATTCTTTTTTTGTTGTACTAAATATCGTTCGACTTAGGGAATACTGCAAATTTCATCAAAATCGGTTCAGCAGTTTTTGAGATAGGGAATGAATGAACGATGTTATTACCGGTGCAAGGGATTACAAAATTCTAGTGCACATGTAAGAAAATGATGTATTTGACAAGAATTTTGGTTGAATATTTAAACTAAAAAGAGTAAAATAAAAACTTTTTCAAAAAAATTGACCGCCTTCAAAAACAACCACAAAAAAGAGTAAAATAACCTACAAAACTTTTCTGTCGGAAGTCGGGGGCAAAAGAGACAATGAAATTAATAAAAAAAGTCACCGACTTCCGACAGAAAAGTTTTGTAGGTTATTTTACTCTTTTTTGTGGTTGTTTTTGAAGGCGGTCAATTTTTTTTGAAAAAGTTTTCTTAAAAGTGGAAAGAAATACTTATTTTATATTAGTATGGTCATCCTTTAATCTCAAGCCCCGCGATGCCAGCCGTTGGCGCAGTGCCTGATCAATCGATTTCTTTGTCGCAGGTTCGATTCCCGCACGGATCAAGATTTGTACGACCCACAAATACCTAGTTGTTCGCGGTCTGGGTGTTTGTGTATGTCAGTTTCTGATTGTAAACGTACCCACAACCACGATTCAGGAGAAAATCCAGGTGTGGGCCATAGTTTATAAAAAAAAAAACAACGAATAATTGACGCAAATTATTTTATAGAATTTTCCTCAACGCATGCACATTATTTTAGAAGCGTGTACGTGTAGGTCGTGGCCAAACAATAATACTTGCTTAAGCTCAACAATAGCTTCCAACATTGAATACGGCTTCTGCTTTACTATTTAGTATGCTGGGCCACGCCTGCTATTTCACAATAACACGCTTTGTCCTGGCCCCGGCTATGGAATGCTAATAAGCGCTAGAACTAGGATTGAAATTGAAATTGCAACTTGAATAGCCTTATTAATCTAGTGTTTAGTAGGTAGAAGGTTCTGTGTCAGAAGCCCTGGTCCTGACCAGGCCCTATAGCCAAACGCCTAGCGACAATCGCTAACATTCAGCAGTCGCTAATGAATTTTTAACTTTAAATCCGATTGCACAAAGTTGAAAATCTATCAAAGATTACAGATCGTTTTCGTTTGTTTCGTTCGCTATCGCTCAGCAGACTTAAGGGGGATGCTCCAACCAGCCCGCGAAATTCAAATTTTTTTACGTTTTTTGCAATTTGCAGGCCAGTGACATGTTGTAACTTTATAAATATTTGTGTTGCGCAAATAACAAGTATAATTTTAAATATAAAAATTGTCAAAAAATTCGCTCCATCAGCACTCACATAGAAAAGGTGCATTGTAGTTAGATTTCGGAGATTTTAACATGATGCACCTTTTCTATGTGAGAGCTGACGGAGCGAGTTTTTTGATATTTTTTATATTTAAAATTATACTTGTTATTTGCGCAACACAAATATTTATAAAGTTACAACGTGTCACTGGCCTGCAAATTGCAAAAAACATAAAAATATTTGAATTTCGCGGGCTACATCGACGCAATCACCTTAACTACATTTTCAACTTTATGTGATGGGTTATAAAGTTGAAAATGTATTAGCGACTGCTGAACGTTAACGATTGTCGCTTGCCGTTTGGCTACAGGCTCTGGCCCTTTAGCCATAATAAGAAATAAACGATTAACGCAAACCCTGAGTAGGCTTTAATAGATATTGAACTTTATGTGCTTGGGTATAACGTTGAAGATTTAGTGAAGATTGCTTATCGTTTTCGATCTTTCCTGTCGCTAACGCTCAGAAATATTAAGTAGATTTTCAACTTTAGGCTTCTATTTATTTTCATCTTTGTCGTTTCAACTCAGAAGTGTGATAAAAAAACCTACGTTAAAACGACGCTCTGCTACACATTAATTTCGACGGTCGTCTTATCTGGAGGACGAAGATTCTGCTTTGGTAAGCCAGACTTCTGAAAATAAAAACGAAGAAAGGTGATGCACAGTACCACCCGCAAGGAAAATATTGAAGTCTCCTTGCACAAGAAGTTGAAAAATCATCAACAATGATCTGGATCACGAAGTGTCTACCCTCACGTCGGAAAGAACACCATGCCGCATCGTTTATTCCGTTAATGATCGAGTTTCAAGAAGCATTCTTCTCGCTACCAGCAACGCTTCTCTGTGGAAATGAAAGCTACCTCAAAGTCGTCAATAGCGGATCCAAGGACATCGCAGGCAGGAGGGATTCATCATACTTTGCGCCGAGAGCTGCCAGGAATCATGCTTAAACAACCAGGTCAGTCATGCCATGCCAATGTTTGCAAAATGCCATTAGCCAAATGTGTTTTATATTTGAGTGCCTCGTGTGTCGATAAATAATCATAAAATGCCATTGGTGACCTTGACAAAACTAGGATAAGCCTGATAAGCAAATCTGATTGTAATCAATTTATTAGTTTACTAGCTGTTGCCCGCGACTTTGCACGCGCATATCCCGTTTTATTCCCGTTCGCGTGGGAATATCCCGTTACCGTATAGCCTATAGCCTCCCACGATAAATGAGCTATCTAACACTGAAAGAATTTTTCAAATCGGACCAGTAGGTCCTGAGATTAGTGCGTTCAAACAAACAAACTCTTCAGCTTTAAAATGTACCTACTATAGTAAATAGTACCTAATATGGTATATAGTATAAATATAATATTAGTATAGATTATCTCGGTATAAAACTGCTTTGCTAGCTATACTAGGGAGCTGGGAAGTTGGAATATACAGATTTAGTCCAAATGCGCATTAAGTACACGTAGGCCTTAGGAATAGATAAGCACATCACAAACAAGAGATTGTTAGAGTCAAAATTAATGAGCCATTGAGCCAGCAGCGGTATTATAAAAAGAACCCGAATTGATGAATGCCACTCTTATTGTTTAGTTATGAGAAAGAACGGAGATAGTTGCCTATGTGTCGATAACAGAGCCTTAAATGCATTAATTGTCCGCGATAGATAACCATTTTAATATAATATCGATAAGCAAACTAAATTATCTGGTAAGAAGTACCTACTTCACCAGTCTGAATGTAGTCCAAGGGTACCCATAAACTCAGCATCCATCCTAAAGATACATTTAGCGCTCCCTCAGTTTTTATGCGCTGAATTAACAAGTTCGTAGATAGTTTCGTAATTTCAAAGTAAATTATCAAATAAAAGTAACTCCAATAATGTCGTCAAATGGTGGGGATCAAACGCAGAATTTTTATTTAATTATGTACATGTGGGTAAATGTAAGTTTTTACAAAACAGGATTTCTTATTTAGCTGTGTTATTTAGTGATGAATTATTATGTTCATGGCATTGAACCGGGTGAATTTAAGTTTGCAGCTGTGTCTCAATTTCCCGTACTGAGTAACATACACAAAGTGCGTCAGTTCATTGGACTATGTAGCTACTTTACGAAGTTCATCCATAATTTTGCAATAATGGCTCGTCCACTAACGGAACTATAAAAAAAAAAATGAGATGTGGGTATGGTATAAAATCTTAGTTTTGCCAATAGAAATTCACACGGATGCATGCAAGTTACCCATAGCAAGTATTCTTTTACTAATACGGATAGGCGGTAGTTTGAGCTCTGTCTTGTATTTTAGTTGCGTTACAAGTCGAAAAAAAAAGTGTTTTTCACAGCGTTATTACGAAGTTTTAGAATCTGTGTTGTGTAAAAATGTCCGTGTAATTACGGATTGTAGTGCAGTTCGCGATACAATGACTAACGTGATCTTATTGCACGCATTGCCTACTGGTGACTTTCAATTCGAGACTTTAAAATTGCCGTTGACTATTTTATAGACCAGGTAAGCGCTTAGAGCATATCAACGCCTTGAGCAGGAATCCGATAGATGCCGTTAATGTGTTAATTATGGGCTGTCTCGTAAAACGCTTTACGATAACCGATCAGTTGTGCCAAATTTCGCGCGTAGAAAATATTTCAAATGCATCAAAACGATGGCCATTACATATAGGAAATATGTGACGTCGTGTTTACATTGTGCGTACGATAAAAGAGAATACGGTTGAAAAGAAGGCAAATTACATCGAATCCCTAAACCTATTAAACCAATGAAAATGGTAGACATCGATAATTTGAGCCCTTTTGAGCAAAATTAAAAAGGGGTGCCAATAAGTGTTAGTTTTGACAAATTCTTTCTCTAAATTCGTTGTTTCTGAGCCTACACGTATTGTCAATTCTGTAAAGACAATTACCATCTTATTACAAAATAAAAGCGCGTAAAAAAAAAGGGTTTAACTAAAAACCCAGGATTGAATCTCGTAAAACGGTTTGCACAAACGTTATTACAAGTCGTGGTTTTGTGATAAACCATGGTCTAACAGTAGTAGCTGTCAAATGTGTGTGAAAGTTTCTGATGGTAACTTTTTCATTGTGTTGTGTTTTTATGTTAATTTCAGCCAAAATGTATTTAAAAATTGTAGATTTAATTGTTTAGACAATGGTTCAAAAAAAAAACTGCACTAGGTCAGGTCAAGGTTTAATCTATGTTTTGTATACGGAGAAATTTAAACCGCGGTTCCGCAGATAAGCCTGAACTTGGTAGTCCAGGTTTAAACTAAGGTTTATTCAGTTTTTGTGATTATTAGAGTTTAAACGCATTTCTAGTTTACTTAGTTTCCCAGATCACGTAGTTTCTGTCCATGGTAAGGCCTTTACCAGTAGATACTTTAAGAAGTTCGCAACAGAAAAACAGTTAAAGATAAAGATATTTTATTTGTTCATAACATGCGTTTACACACAAATTAAGCATGCAAGTTCTTATAATTTAGTTTGTCCGTACATGTTTTACCTGGTGAGGTCCCCAAATCGTGCTTTTTTTACAATTTACTAGATAAATTACAAGTTTGTTTATTGTTGTACGTGTAGTTAAATACATGTTAACAGCTATTGCGTGGCCTAGGTGTAATGGGCAGGTAGAACGCTCTAATTGCACAATTCTCGATGCGTTGAGAGCCACGGAACCTAGCGAGGCCTCTCTTATTTGGGGCAATAGTTTACCAAAGTCATATGGAGTATTAATAATACTGTTAATGATTTAGCAGGCTATAATTTATACGAGTTAATGTTTGCTCGTGTAGGTAGATCTGAATGTGATGTTTCCATCCCTGGTTGGTTTATGAGTCAGTGCGATCTAGACGCAATAGGGCTATATTATAATCGAATTAGAACAGCTAGCAAGAAAATGAAACGTAACTGCGATAAAAGGCGTAAAAATAGTACAATTTACAAAAAAAAGCGATTAGGTACAGTTAGTAAGTACGTACTTTGTTGCCAGGCTCAAACTCCTTGCTGCAATAAGGTTAATTCCAGTCCGTGGTTAATTCTAAGTTAGATGATCTATATTCTGGCCCATGTGTTATTGCCTAAGGATTTAGGTAATATATAATAGCTGTAATATATAGGTAAATGTCTTAGAGGATACAAGAAGTTCACAGGCCCAATATGCGCTGATTTATTACGACCATATCGTAGCATTGCTTTTATACCCGATAGTGCCAGTAGTGTGAATCAACAGTAGGAAAACGAAGATCTCGTAGATCTCCTAGACAGCTAAATTATAGTCCATGTTATCGATATGCCATTTGCTCTGAGCTGACTTGTAATCACTGTTTTGTTGTTCCCATTGCGGGAGCAATTGTTCCAGGATGGCCGATTGTAACGCCAGATGTCGCCAGCGATGCCAGGCAAGCCTGCCAAAGCCAGCCAGCCAGCCAGCTGTCCAGCTCGCCACGTCACTGCCCTACCACGTGAGCCATCCCCGCCAAATTCTGAGCGGAGCGGGTGAAATAGCCGCCAGCCGGCGAGCTATATAAAAGCGAGGAGCAGTGATTTTGGTGTGTCTGTTTATAACAATAATTGTAAGGGAAAGCTCTGCCCAAATAAAAAGCGTAAATTATGTATTTTCTATTTATTTTCATCTTTGTCGTTTCAGTTCCAACCATTTCCCTCTCTAATTATTCGTTGATTGTGCTATTTAATTTTATCTTCATTTGATCCGAAAAAGGTTTCCCGCACAAAATAAATGGTCGCAGTAAAGGAAACTACAAGCTAATTAGGTGTTTTTACATCTGTTATAAAGTGTGTAAGTGAATAAGAAAAAAAAACACTGATATCTTCAATTCTCCAGTACTTAAGTAAAATTAATGCCACTTGATTCTTTTGAAAGGTCCACCTGGGACTCTTTCAGAGTAACGAAGGGCAAAACGATCAATTTACTTACTACATTCATGTTTTACACGTCCCAAAACGTATACTATACGTCTCATGTTTGCGTGACCTGTAATATGTCTTCTACACCTTTTGGGAGTTCCAGGCGCTACTGTAGGTATGTACACAGTTTGCTAGTTATTAGTCTAGAAACATGCATAAGGAAACAATTGAACGAAGTTTTTAATTTTTTTCGCAACATTGCGGTGTGGTGAAATTGATCTTATTTACTAATTTATGTGTATTATTTTGGAATTGATTAGTTTTGACTAGTTAGTAAATGTTACTACAGTGTCGACGAATACTTAAATGATAGATCCCTATAAGTCATGTAAAAAATAAATAATGTTTTAGTTTGAGCACAGGTGTAAGTTAGAATATAAGAAAGATACTTTTTGTTTTTTTTTTTTTTTAGCGTGGTAAAATCATCAAATGAGTCCTCCAACCCCGGGCAGGGCGGGAGGGACTGTCAGACTTCTACTGACTAAAATCCACGGTGTCCTTCATAGCCTGTTACGTTCCGGGGTTACGGTTAGGGAATAATCCCGCGACCCCGGCAGGCTTTGGCCCTCTGAGAGGGGGGCCCCGTCATTATGCTGACGCTCTTTGAGGCGCGCGTGGGACACAACGCGCCGTCGACCCGGGCATGGTCCTTGGTCGGGCAGCGAGTTGCCCTTTACTCGCTGCCCGCATGCCCGCGCCTACGGTGGCCGGAGATCATCTTGCGACGTCCGTCGCCGTGGGCGCCTACGGCCCTTCGTCCATTATAAGACTCAAGTTTCCGATACCTTACGACTTCAGTTTCCAGGCGACTCTCGCAATAGAAATGCATATACGTTCGTACACATGCACGCGACGCGCGACGCCAATCGCGCGCTACCCATCTGCCGACATCGCGGCGACTTGAGTTTCCGCGATTTTCAAGATGGCGGAACAATTTATTTACCATTTTTAATTTTATTCACAGAATAAAGGGTTCCGTAGCATATTCTTGAATCATTTTTGGAAAGTCATTATTTTAACCCTTAATTCGGCAAGAGCAAAAATAAGCGAAATTTTGTGTTTTTTTATTATTTTTGTCATCCTTAGATATTCCTAAAACCAGTAAAAATAATGAAAAAAATCTAGTATATCTAGATTTTCAGGAAAAGCATGTCCAGTATACTGGACATTGCCAGGTTCTCTGAAAAGTAACAAAAAATATTGATGTCCAGTATAGTTCCCATTGTCGAATTAAGGATATGTTTTTTTACTTTTATACAAACTCTTTTTTATGCAAATATGCTGTTTCATGTATAATTTTAGATGCGTTTTGGCTTACAAAGTCATGCTTAATCCGCTCTAAAGTAAAGAAGTGTCGTGAAGGCTCAACTTTGAAGAATGATCCCTCTTTTCAACGGTTTTTATTCGTTAGGAATGTTAAAAAAAAGGAATAGCAAAAAGGCTTTGCATTTCAGGAAAATATGCATCTGTCTTTTAGTCCTATTCATCGCTAGCATATTCATCTAAGAAACTTGATAGTATTAAGGGGAGAAGCGAATTTGGGCTTTACACAGTTCCGGAATATAGGTATCTTAGCAAGTTAATATCTAGAGTCGATTATCTAAGATTCACTGTGCCCTTCGATCCAGTGGAAGGTGGTCCGTCGAGGACAGGGTTTAGGAAAAGATTTCTGTTACTTTCGTTGCTTTTTAGAGCTTTGATGTGGCTGTGCCCTCAAATAGACATCGCATACCATAGTATTGCATTCACATTGCCCTGACAGCTGTTGAGGCTGTTGCAAGGGCAACTCACTCGCACTGGGAGTTCGAGATATAAGGGCCTAATAGTAGATATGTGAAAGATGCTGTTGATGGCAAGAGAATGTACACAAGCTCTAAATAATATTGGTTTTTGAGAGTCCCGTGTAGGTGCATACTAAGTTCACTATTTATTGGTTCAATTTCTGCCCCCTTTTGTTTTATATCGTAATTTTTTACTCAAAATTTATCTTTTTAGGATCCGTATATAGCACGCAACCAATAAGTGGTGGAATCTCTATCGGCTGATCCAGCATACAGGCGTAGGTTTTGCCCAATTGGTCTAGATGCTTAAGTATGATAGCAGCTTATTTTGCTTCCTGATAAGAGAATAGGCCAACAGATATTAATTGAAGTATTTTAAGTATTGCTGCAGTTGGTATGGTAGTTATGCAGCCATTTGTTGCAGAAAAAAACAGTTTTTAGAATTTATGTAGCCATAAGACTGTCTTCAGGAGTGCCATCCCTTGTGCTTGTGCGCTTATTTGCCACTTATTCTGAGCCCTGTTGAGTTTTTTTGAATACTTTTAAGTTAAATTAATTTGAATTATCAGGAAATTAAGAGTAACGCACATTACATGGACGTAATTACATAATATCATATTGAAACTAAAAGTCCGTATCATTGGCAATGTCCAGTATACTGAACATAACTAAGCCATACTAAGTTACTGCAAACCTGGCAATGGGAAGTATACTGGACATGCAAGTTTTACAAAGAATACTGTAAAATCTATGATAAATATAATGCTTGCAGTGTGTGTATACGTTTGTACATACCATCTGAAATGTATAAATAAAAAGACATTGCCTTTTTTAGAACAAAAAAATCGAGTAATTCTAAAATTATCAAGAGCGGGTAAACCTTGTTTGTCCTGCCTGACATTGCGAAGACTTCTGCCTGACCAGGTGCAGGTGTACATTGACAGTTATTTTCAGGGTAATAATACAGGATATAACCAACCTATCTGATACAAAAAGTCTTTAATATTGTTTAAAATAAATACATCAGATTTTTTCAAAGTCCATGTCCAGTATACTTCCCAATATCGAATTAAGGGTTAAAACGATAGAAAAATATTTACAATCCTCTATCAAATCATAATTTTGTATGCAGTTTTATTAAAAAGTTGGGAGAGATGGTTTTTTTTCTATTTTATTGAATATTTTTTTTAATTATGTTATAGTATTTGGATTTGGATTAATGTTAGGTTCCCAGGAAATTAACTGTGAAGGACGGACTGTCACACGTTTGATCTTATAAAGATTCCGTTTTTTTTTTGAACCTTCGGAACCCTAAAATATATACTTTGATCGTCACAGTCATGTGTCAGCCATTTTATAAATTCATATTCTTGACCACCCATCATGACCTTTTGACGCGGCGCTAGTGTCTATGTCGTTACATCAAATTGCATTATAAAAATTTAGTACCTCGAATTTTCCGCGGGTCATGAGTAGTGGCGAAACTCTAGTATCGGAAACTTGCGTCGCCTCGTGTACGAAGGCTCGTACACGAGGCGACGCAAGTTTCCGATACCTTACGATTTGGGTTTCCAGGCGACTATCGCAATACAAATCCATAGAGGCTCGTACACAGGTCGCGTCGCCGACATGCGTCGCCGACTCTAGTCGCTCGCTACTCATCTATCAAGATCGCCGATACCCAAGTCTTCGCGATTTTTAACCGACGAAAAATTTGTATCTATTATTTTAAAATGTATTATTAAAGTATCTGAGGTAGAAAAATATCCTTGTTTGTATCATTACAATTAATAATAATAATTGTACAATCTTACGTTTATGTATTTTGATAATATTTACCTATTTTAGTTCCATATGTGTAACTAGATGGCGTTGTTAGTTTTTCTGAATCGCGATATGGTTTCGTTACCACCAAAAGTATATAAGGACCTAAAATACATTGATTAAATTGTCTTCATTCAAACAAGTACACGCTGGTCCACGACTATCACACAACGCCATCTCGTCCCAAGCTAAGCAGAGCTTGTGGTATGGGTACTAAACAACTGATAAACATACTTATATATTTTAGAGATGCGCAAAATGTGTCAGTAAAAAGAAAATGAATGAAGTATATCTTTTCACTTGATGAAGTAGTTCATTCATTCATTCAGTATTTCATTTCGTCCAGCAAATCTGAACTAGTTCACTGGACTAGTTCACTGAACTACTTCACTGAAGTACTTCACTGAACTACTTCACTGAACTACTTCACTGAAGTACTTCACTGAACTACTTCACTGAACTACTTCACTGAAGTACTTCACTGAACTACTTCACTGAACTACTTCACTGAACTACTTCACTGAACTACTTCACTGAACTACTTCACTGAACTACTTCACTGAACTACTTCACTGAAGTACTTCACTGAACTACTTCACTGAACTACTTCACTGAACTAGTTCACTGGACTAGTTCAATGAACTGGTGATTTAGTGAAGTGAAATCACTAGTTCACTGACTGAACTAGTGATTTAGGGAAATGATGTATTTCAATAAATCACTAGTTCAGTTATATACGTATGTCGATTTTCCTTCATACTTTAAACAGGCTTAGGACTGTCAACCTAGAAATATAGTTGTATTGGTGGTAATAGTCGTTTTGGTTTACTTACACTTTTGTTGTACGTCAAATAAGACTGTATTCCTTTCACTATAAAGTTCATATTACAGTGAAAAGACTAACTACTGATAACATATTTCCGTGGTCACGTGGTGGCGAGGCGCCATATTCGCTCGTTACTTTATCAGCCGACGTTATCCGATCAGCCGACGAAGTAACACGAACATGTACGAGTGAGAGAGCGCCTTGGTTGAATGTGTGTGAGTAGAGCGGGCTTATCGTCCGTCCATAGCCCATTGTGTACTCAGCCAATAGCCATCAGCCATGCAGGCGCGAAAAGAAACACCACAGACTACGTAGAGTGTAGATAGAAACACTGAATTACTAAGTGAACTAAAGACACATTTGATTGGCCAGTGAATGAATGAAAAGTTCATTTTGGGAAATGAACTAGTTCATTTAGTTCATTCGTTCGCGAACTACCCATGTCTAATATATTTCTAAATACATAAATATAATAGATAAATTAGGGGAGGCCTATGTTCAGCAGTGGACGTCCTCCGGCTGTTGATGATGATGATGATGATGAATAGATAAATTACACCCAGACACAGAACAAATGATCGTGCTCATCAAACAAACATTAATTTGTCCTGGGTGGGAATCGAACCCACG
Source organism: Agrotis segetum (assembly GCA_036375495.1). NCBI lineage: Eukaryota > Metazoa > Arthropoda > Insecta > Lepidoptera > Noctuidae > Agrotis > Agrotis segetum. The sequence goes on from JAQSVV010000002.1 coordinate 661,162, forward strand.
TCCTCCGGCATAGCAGTCAGGGTCACTAACGACTAGACCAACAGGCTTTTTTTTTTTTTTTAACCGACTTCCAAAAGGAGGAGGTTCTCAATTCGGATGTTTGTATTTTTTTTTTTTTTTTTTTTTTTTTTATGTTTGTTCGGGCATAACTCCGTCGTTTCACAACCGATTTGAAAAATTCTTTTTTTGTTGGATAGGGTATACTTCCGAAATGGTCCCATTAAAATTTTATCGAAATCGGACTAGTACTTTTTGAAAAATCAACAAAAAACAACAAAAACCTAAAAAGTTTTCAACTTTGTCTACACCGATTACTCCGAGGTTTCTGGTCCGATTTCGATGATTCTTTTTTTGTTCGATACAGTTTATCTGCCATTTGATCCCATAAAATTTTCATTTAGTTTGGTGCAGTAGTAAATATTTTTAGCTCATTGTGTACATACATCCATGGGCGTTGTTTTGTTATTACCGGTGCTACGGATTACAACATTTTAGTGCACATGTAAGAAAATTATGTATTTGACAATAATTTGGGTTGAATAGTGAAACTAAAAAGGATAAAATAAAAAACTTTTTCAAAAAAAAATGCAACCGACTTCAAAACAACCACAAAAAAAGTTCAAAATAACCTACAAAAAAACTTTTCTTTAGAAAGTCGGTGACACAAAGTCAATGAAATATAAAATAAAGTCACCGACTTTCGAAAGAAAAGTTTTTTTGTAGGTTATTTTGAACTTTTTTTGTGGTTGTTTTGAAGTCGGTTGCATTTTTTTTTGAAAAAGTTTTTTATTAGCGTGGTAAAATCATCAAATGAGTCCTCCAACCCCGGGCAGGGCGGGAGGGACTGTCAGACTTCTACTGACTAAAATCCACGGTGTCCTTCATAGCCTGTTAAGTTCCGGGGTTACGGTAAGGGAATAATCCCGCGACCCCGGCAGGCTTTGGCCCTCTGAGAGGGGGGCCCCGTCATTATGCTGACGCTCTTTGAGGCGCGCGTGGGACACAACGCGCCGTCGACCCGGGCATGGTCCTTGGTCGGGCAGCGAGTTGCCCTTTACTCGCTGCCCGCATGCCCGCGCCTACGGTGGCCGGAGATCATCTAGCGACGTCCGTCGCCGTGGGCGCCTACCACTGCGGCTGGGGCGGAGGGAGGACGCTGTCCTCTCTCGCTCGCGGCCTGCCTCCTCCTTTACGAGCATTACTGCCTCGCAGAAGGAGCTGACCGCTTCCCATTCCGTCTCGCCCCGCAGCATGGCCGCAACCAATGCCGGGCGCGAGAGGTCTCCGCCTATCGCAGCCGTGAGGACACGTCGGTGCTCCGTCCAAGCCGGGCAGTCTTGCACCGTATGCTCCACCGTGTCCTCCGGGCGATCATCGCAGTGGTGACACCCAGGCGTCTCCTCCTTTCGCATCAGACACAGGTACCTCCCGAAACTTCCGTGTCCGGTGAGGACCTGCGTCAAGCGGTAGGTCAGGACGCCATGACTTCTCTCCAGCCACTCCTCAAAGAGGGGTCTTACCGCCGCAATTGCGGCGTGCCCGAGACCAACAGGCTTGACAAATTCAAAAGAATATTCTATTAGATAATTAGCATAGAATAATCTTTTTTTTTAAGTGGTAAAATAATCATATTAAATGAGTCCTTCCACCCCGGGCAGGGCGGGAGGGACTGTCAGACTCGTACTAACTAAAAACCACGGTGGTTTCAATAGAACCTAACAAAACGATAGCGCGATCTAACTCGACGCATGTACTTGCACATACGACAAAAATAAAGTAATTAAGAAAACGAAAACATTAAAAAAACCTATTCAAATCTGAAATTTGAAACCACGGTCATCATCATAGCAGTAAGCGTTAGCGTTCCAGTCCAAATAAAAGAAAACTATAAAAAAAAACCTAGAAAAAAATTGAATAAACCTCTAAAAACAACTGAAACACGAAAAAGAAAATTCTATGTTTACCTGGGGATTGAACCCATGGTCACCACCTTGGAAGTCAAAGCTTGAACAAATCGAGCTACCTTGTAGCCGGTTGGCGCGGCGAAATTATGAACCATATTCTTTCTAGATTAATTTTTTCCTCTATACGCGCCAATTTTTAATTCCAAAAATTTGAAAAAGGAATGCGCTCGTCATTTTTAAAATAGTAGCATTTTAATTTATGTTATAAGATGAACATTTTGTGTTTTGTACAATGTATTATTAAGGTTGAAATAGAATGGTGGCCGAATAGACGATTTGAGTCATACGACTCGAGTCGCCGCTGTGTACGGACCGTGCGCGACTGGAGTCGCGCGACTTAGGTATGCGACTGGAGTATCGGATACCGGAGTTTCCTAATGGACGAAGGGCCTACCACTGCGGCTGGGGCGGAGGGAGGACGCTGTCCTCTCTCGCTCGCGGCCTGCCTCCTCCTTGACGAGCATTACTGCCTCGCAGAAGGAGCTGACCGCTTCCCACTCCGTCTCGCCCCGCAGCATGAGATCGCGCCGGAGGTCTTCGCGCCGCGCCTCGACTTCGCGAGGCAGCGGGGTCACGCCCCGGCGCTGCGCCTCCACGCGCCACTCATAGACGCGCTGGAGGGCAGTCGCCTCCAGATCCCAAGGCAGCAATCCGGCAAGCTAAGAAAGATACTTTGTAATTATGATAAGTCCTCATCTCCACATGATATTATGTTTCTTTTGATGTGCCCGACAACCCTGTCGGGCAACAGCAAAGGATTGTGTCTTGTTTCTTTTGAAAAATGTTTACCACCTAAGCCTACATTGTGGAATGCAATAAAATTTGAGTATTGAGTATACTTCGAAATTAGACAAAAAATTAACACATAAAGGTTTGTGAAAAGAACCGTTTACTCCCGCTTTTTTTACCTCATTTCCCGGGTCGACGGCGCGTTGTGTCCCATGCGCGCCTCAAAGAGCGTCAGCATAATGACGGGGCCCCCCTCTCAGAGGGCCAAAGCCTGCCGGGGTCGCGGGATTATTCCCTTACCGTGACCCCGGAACATAACAGGCTATGAAGGACACCGTGGATTTTAGTCAGTAGAAGTCTGACAACCCGCCCTGCCCGGGGTTGGAGGACTCATTTGATGATTTTACCACGCTAAAAAAAAAAAATCCTCATTTAAACATTTTTCGCGTTTCTTCATAGTTTTGGGTATAACCATCCCATGCTTTATGACTGTCCGTGCTCACTTGAAAAATTCACTACACTACACTGCTACACCTTGTGTATATAGGGTGAATATTTCAAGTCATACCTTCCGCTAGACATACGTATATACAGGCTGTTCATTTACATCTTTACAAGGTTGTTTGTTTTGACAAGGAATTAGGCCGTCATTACTTATTCTGTTTCTGTCGCGGAAAATGCTTGAGGGATTGTAACGTAAGTCAAGGTTACGCAAATTACTTTAATATTTTGTCGTTTATAGAATATTTTTCATTGAATTTAACTATGAAAACGATAGGGTATTTAGAGAAAATCTTAAAAAAATAGTCCAGTTTTTCCCGCCATCTCGTTCAGGATCTGCCACGTTAAGGTCATGGAACACTATACCGGCACGGCAACGGTGCCGCTCCAGCACGGCGTCACCTCGAATCAGCGAGGTGCAAGCTCGTAGTCCGCTCGCTGGCCGCGAGGCGCAAGCTTGCTGCCACCGTGAACATAATTGTTATAAAGCTTTCGCTTGCAACTCGGAGTCAGCGCTCCATATGCATGAGGTCGGCGTGCTGCAAGCACGCCGGCTGCGAGTCCAGTTGTAAGCGAGCGGTAAGCGCGCCGGCTCCCCGCCGTGGGCTTTTTCATTTTGACATTATGAAATGTATTATACGACACATGATTTAAGGCCCTAATTTGAATGACAAGTTAAGTGCTGAGGTGAAGCCGTTCCGTTGCCGTGCCGGCATAGTGTGCCATGACCTTTATCGTATCCTGCTGGTTGAAGTTCGTTAAGTCGATCATCATCATCAGCCTATAAATGTTCCCAATGCTGGGACACAGGCCTCCTCTCTGTGAGAGGGAGTGGGCCATAATCGACCACGCGGGCCCAGTGCGGGTTTGTGGATGTCACATGTCTTAAAATTTTTGGTTCTAGAACATTCCGGTTTCCTCACGATGTTTTCCTTCACCGTTTTGAGAGCAGTGGTGAAGAAATAAATTACCCAAAGTAATGCGCCTGGCGGGGTTCGAACCCACGACCTACAACTCGTAAGTCGGGGCCGATACCACTGGGCCACCACTGTTCGTTAAGTAGTTATAACTAATGGCCCAGCGCTCCTCTGACATACCTACGGCAAATTGTGACCCACCAAAAACATACTTAGTTCCTATCGACTAAATTGTTCGCTTAAAGAAAGGGTTGAAATCCAATCCCAGTGCCAAGTTTAGTTACACTTTAAAATCGGTCGTTATCATCTTCATCAGGCAGGGCGGAAGGGACTGTCAAACTTGTACTGACAAAAATCCACGGTGTCCTTCAATAGCCCTTTATATTCCGGGGTCACGGTGAGGAAATAAATCCCTCGAACCCGGCAGGCTTTGGCCCTCTGAGAGGGGGCCCCGTAATTTTTGCTCTCGCTCTTTGAGGCGCGCGTGGAACACGACGCGCCGTCCGCGTCGACCCGGGCATGGTCCATGATGGTCGGACAGCGAGTTGCCCTTTACTCGTTGTCCGCATGCCCATCTTTATCAACACTGGTAAACATTTGCCATTTTCAAGACTCGCCAAATACCTGTAACTGAATACATACCATACAACCTATTGTTACCGACAGGAAATGTTTTATACGTTCATAAATTATTATTGAAAACCTCGAAGAACGTAGGCCTCATAACTATAATATTTTAGTAGCTATAAACGTTTACGAAGGAGGAAACGCATCAAGCCCAAACAGGCCAAGATGGAGTATCATGAGAAATGTGTACTTTGAATATATCAGACCTTTTGTATATTGCAAAAGGGTTCATAACTGATCTTCTAGGGTTCGAAGGTTTCGGACATACATTATTTGACCTTTTTGCCCCCAACGCTGAAAAAGAATTATTTATTTTACTTCACTTCTGTTTAGGTGTACTCACCGTCTGATTATGGACCATGTGCGGATCGCGGATACGTCGTGTTCTACGTGCGCATTAAAGAGCTGACAGCAGTCTGACTACGAGTCCCCATAGGGCCGAACGCCTTCCAGGTTCTCGGGTCTGCCTAAACAGATAACCGTGACCCTGAAACGTAAAGGGCCATTGAAAGATCACTGTGTATTTTAGTCAGTACAACTCTGACAGCTCCTGCCACTCCACCGATGGTTGATGATTTTACCACGAAAACAAAAGTATACCACTAAAATTAACAAATGGCGGTTAACGACAACGTGGCAGGCCCAGAAGAAATGGAGATGGCGGGATGAGCTAGACTCATTTTTAGGGGGCCTACAATCGGACTAGATCGCGAAAAGTGGAAGGAGGGAAGGGAGGTATTTGCCCTGCAGTGGGACGACCACGGGCTTATAATAATAATAATAAGTTAGCACTGTCCCTGTAATTCTGGAAAGGTTAGGCAGAGGCGTGAATAATAGGATACCAGATACCCATTCCAAATTCAGTCTCAGTGACTGCCATTTTTAGAACCAATTCAAAATGAAACACCCAATTCAAAAACCTTTATTAGAAACTAAACATTATTTAAGATCTTCTTGATAGAGTTCAGGTAGAAGCTGGCATTCCTGCCCAGCTCCACAAACCCTGGGTCTGCGTGGTCCCTCCTCGATATGTGATGCTGCTCTCTTTTAGTCTCCCCCGAGATGTCGCTTGAAGAACTTGGCGCGGTCAGTTCGGCTGCTATAGCTGAAGAAGCAAAATACACCAAATCACTTGTTTCTTATAGCTTGGTTTCAGATGACATGGCCATTAAGAGGCGCTTTTGAAGTTCTGACTTTGATAGGTTATGGACTCCTGACCATGAGACGTTTATAATACGGTCCTGTTATGCTGGCGCCTTGCAGAAACCGTCCGAACTTACATATATGACGGGTGGTTGGTACACTACCCGGTTTCTTGGAGGCGCATGAAACTGGGCTGGAGTTCGGTGTAGGTCCGAGATTGCATAGATTTATTTAAAAATGTCTTTTCATTTAACTACTAAGTACTAAGGTTGAGTTCAAAACATTTGTGAATTACCTTTTGGATCTGGTTTCCAGACTTCTACATTGTAGCCATCAGCGTTAGCTCCTGCATCTGTATTAGTTTGATAAGTAATCAATAAAAAAATGTGATGCAATAACAAAACTTTAAGCCCGTAATGTAATTTTTAGGTGATGACCTGGCCCGGGGGTTTGGTTGAACTGACAGTACACTAGTGGGTTTTCAAGTCTTCAGAGAAAATAACAAACATCCATCCAAACGTGACAGTTTGTCATGGTTACAATATTAGTAAGAAGTAGGATTTAATGGTTTTCAGATCGTCCGATTAATGATTCGATTAATTGTTTAGTTATTAGCATTGCCAACCAACGTGGCAATGCTGCCAGCGTTCTGGGCACTTATCCCATTACAGCGATATGGATGAATTTTTTGCTTTTAGTTAGGTTATTATAATACTTATTAGGTTAGTTAATTCAGTATTTACATAAAGTTAATGTAAGATCGTTCTAATAAAAATACGTACCAGTTTTGACCGCCATTTCTTGTCCAGCTTCTAGATTTGTCTGATTCTGTTCAGTTGTATTTACCACCCCTACCATCTTCTCTTCCTCATCCAATTTTGGATCAGATCGCATCTGTGATTTCCGGCTCGGTTCCTTTTGCCCCTGTTCCCCTGCATTCTTGAAAATTGTGGCAGCACGTCGGATGATTTTGTTGATCTGGCTGGCCACTGGGGACTCGGCTATCTGCTTGGCTAGGAAGTGCATGTCGTCCAAGTTCGCAGTCAAAAGGATGTAGGAGTTCACAGCGTGAAGTGACAGTAGCACTGCTGTAAAGGCATATTGTTGAGTTTCCAATGAAGATTTTGAGTTATAAATCACAGTTGCTCGGACAATCTCAAAATTTCGTCTCGTCAAAATGTTCGTCAGATGAGTGACGAGCATTTTGTGGGACATGTTCGAGTAACTTTGACATTCAAAATATAACCTAATTTGACTGCAAATCTTCTGATTTTTGGATATCATGCAACATAGCTAGGTGTTCGATGATATCCTACATGTTGGGGTGGAGTTGGATTCCAGTTATCAGTACTATACATCTGAATAAGCAAACTGACTACCTATATGACCTCCAGGCAGCATGCTCTAGAATACTCTAGATTACAGATTTTTGGAGGCAAGGAGCCTCATTTTTTTATGCTTGCGCATGTCTTACAAATGTCTATTTTGAGAAGTCGACTACCTATTAGAGATAATAGCTGTTTTATTTTAATAATACATAGCTCTTCCCCGAAGTTTCACCCGGCTGTTGCTCAACTCCAATAAGTCCTAGCATGATGTTATCTAGCCTATAGCCTTCGTCAATAAATGCACTATTCAACACAAAAAGATTTTTTGAATTCGAATCAGTAGTTCCTGAGATTAGAGCGTTCAACCAAATAAACTTTTCAGCTTCGTAATATTGGTATAGATTATTTCGGTGAGGGAAAGGTATTATGGAAAATAAAAGATTAAGGAAGATTGAATAAGGATTGGCATACAAAGGTTTTTTGCTCTTTTACTGTCGAAACGGAAATCCCAATAAAAAAGTTTAACGAAAGAAAAATCTGTCCAAACGGTAAGAAATAACCCTAAAATATCTGGAGTGGTGAACAAAAGAAACTCCAACCAAAAGTATGTAGGTACAATAGAATAATAAGATACTGACGATATGGGAAAACGGTACAGTACTATAAGTATACATATAGAGCAGTGGTGGCCCAGTGGTATCGGTCTCGACTTATGAGTTTTAGGTCGTGGGTACGAACCCAGCCAGGCGCATTACTTTGTGTAACTTATTTCATTACCACTGTTCTCAAAACGGTGAAGTAAAACATCGTGAGGAAACCGGCATGTCCTAGAACCAAAAATTCGAAGACAAGTGACATCTACCAACGCGCACTGATGGGCCCGCGTGGTGATTTTTGCTCATTATCTTTTACAGAGAGGAGGCCTGTGTCCCAGCAGTGGGAATGACTATGTATGAACATTAATTTATTTATAAAACCCCTACTTGCAAACAATGCTACCCACCCAGATAAATCCCACCCAGGACAAATGTTTGTGTGATGAGCACGATCATTTGTTCTGTGTCTGGGTGTAATTTATCTATAATATGTATGTATTTAAAAAAATATATATATAAGTATGTTTATCAGTTGTCTAGTACCCATAACACAAGCTCTGCTTAGCTTGGGACTAGATGGCGTTGTGTGATAGTTGTGGAATATTATTATATTATTATTATTATAATGCTACTACCGCCAAGGCACAAAATAAATATACCAGTACATACAAATTTCGTATTTTACTTGAAAACAAACGTCACAATATCGCTCAATTAAGCTTTTCAGGAAGTACTTATGAGATAAGAACAACAAGAAGGAAAGTATCTACTTGTTGGCGTTATCAAGTTCAGCCATAATTTGGGTCACAAAAACGAAAATAAAATAATGAAGCATGGAAAAATAAGGTCTTTAACAAAACTTAGCCAAGAATATGCAAATGTACTTTGTAACCATTTTGCTTAATTTTTATCTAAAAGTCTTTTGTATTAAATTATGCTTAAACGAATTAATTATGTTAACTAGTTTTTTATTTAGATTTTAGACTTTACTCAGAGTAATTAAGTACTAGGCTTTATTAGTTACCTACCAAAAAAACTGAAAATTTTACATATTTACATATAATAAATAGAATTGAAGTATCTGTTTGTAATATTGAAATAACCGTTTTTTACTACTCTTAATCAAAATAACTATTTTTTCAAATTTTTGCCTGTCTTTCTGTCTGTCCGTATGTCTGTTTGTAATGGCTAATCTCTGAAATGGTTGGGCCAATTTTGACGGGAATGACTTTATGTAGTAACAGTAGTAAGGAGAATATTATAGGCTACTTTTTTTACGCTCTGCAGACTGCGCTCCAGCACAAACAGCATCCAGGGGGGGGTATTACAACGTCTTAATACCAGGCTAATTCCGGCGAGTGAAAGTGACAGAGCTATACTAGTCGTCTAGGGCCATCTCGTTCACTCACTGGTACAAGCCTGGTTTTAAGACGTTGTAATACCCCCCCCTGGCCGTTTTAGCGAATAGCTTGGACTCGTGTTACGTCCAACACTGGGCCAGAACCCATTTATCATTAAATAGTTGTTTTTATAAAGTATGTTTTACTGTTAATTCTTTTATGTGTTCTTACATAACACTATTTTTAAGTTTATCATGCTGTAATACTAACATTATTATGGACTCTGAAAGTGAGTCGTGAAGACTGAAATACAAGTAAATCGTTTTTATTTTATTTATTTTTTATTTTCGTAAAAATAAAAACATTCTTGAGCTCCGACATCCATGCGAACGAAGTTGCGGGCACAGCTAGTATCTAATAAATATACATGAGTTTGGGCAGTTTTACGTTCCATCTTGTTATGATGTAAAATGGTCCCTTTTACAACTTTCAAAAGAGCGAAGGGTCCCCTCAAAAACTCGTTTTTATGCATACTCAACGTCAAACGAAGTAGAACTCAAGTAGGTGACGTTTTTTGTACCATGTGTAAATATTTCATGAATGTTGATGAGTGGCGAGGAAGAGGAAGGCCAAAGAAAAGATGAATGGATTGTCTAAGGAATGAAATGAAAGAAAAAGAAGTAAATGATACTGATACGTTTGAATGGAAGAAAAAAACCGTGTTGCGCCGACCCCAAGTAAAATGGATTAATTAAGGGCAGGAAGATGATGTGTGACTTCTTGCTGTACGGAAACGACTTTTATTTTTGTGGCAATAAAACTCAACAAGGAATAAGTGTTCAAGCAAACACGCAGCTTACAAAATGTGGCTGTCAGTACCTATTTGCAACGGTACAAGAGGTGTTGGCTCAATTTCTTGCTCCTCAATGCTCAGCTTCACACTTCACTCAATAATCTGTGAATCTGTTGGGCTAGCAGCTAGTAGCTTTCACTCTAACTGATGTCATAATGATGGCCTTACTTAATTTTTAGGTTGGATCTTCTTTCCAACCAAAATCTTTTGACCAGGGTTTGTTCCCACTGTTCTACTGAACAATTCTGCGATAGAACTAATGGGAACGGTTATACAGCATGACTGGGCCACCTTTGCAAACTATCCATTGCATAGATATTGCCATGAAACGTGGCGCGAAACGTCACCTTGAGATGTTAGAAATGGATAGAAAATTTCGACGCAGTACATGAACCTTGATAGCTCGGTTGGAAAGAGGATGTACTGAATCCGGAGGTCGCAGGTTTAAATCCTACTCGCGGTTTGAATTTATCTTTCCGAAGAAAAAAGAAAATTTAATTACGTATTTTCCACTTCTATAAGATTATTTACGACTACGTATACCTTTGAGACAATTCTTTTTTCGATGCGAAAATGCCAAGTCCAAACCAAATCAAGTTTTGTCCGTAATTCGGAAAATATTTCACGAAAGAAATCTGTCGACCCAATTTTGTGCCGTAAGTACCAGCCTACACAGTAAATAGATTACTGGAAGCAAATTCCTCTACGCGATTATTTTGGGATTTTTCCGAGAAAACACGAGAGAGTGAACTCTAATCCGTGGTTTTAATTTGACATCACGAAAATTAAATTGTCAACGCCCCGTATGTTTTATCCCTACTAATACGTTGGTAACTTTAAACCCATTTGTGTGACAGTATCTCTTTTTTTAACGTGGTAAAATCATCAAATGAATCCTCCTAGGGCGGGACGGGAGGGACTGTCAGATTTGAACTGACTAAAATCCAGGGTGATTCTTAAATTAAATAGCTCTTTACGTTCCAGGGTCACGGTTACCTGATGAGACAGTGCCGCGACCTCGGTAGGCTCTGTGTGTGAAACTCGCTATGACAGATGTGGTCACTCATCCACAGACCAACCTCGGCAAGCGCGGCTTAACCCGGAAGATCGCCATGTGTGACCGTAATTATTTAGCCACGAGCTCCTCAGATCAGATCAATGTCAACTTACCCAAAAAATGAATTTAATTGCCAAATAATGAAATAAATGAAGTACCGAGGTACTACGTTATTCAAATGTTGCCTATTACCGTGTACTAATGATCACGAGAGCTCACAATATTATGTTCGCTTTGTTGGTAATACACTAACAGAAATGATTCTAACGTTCCCAACTATTTCTAAAAGAAACAGAGTATTTGTGTAGTATTTAATAATTTTAGAGAGGGTAAATAGTAGGTACAGATTAATAAAAAGTATTATGTAAGTACGAGTATTATTAATGTATTTAATGTAACCTTTTGCGCTTGTTAACATTTTTTTAATACTTAGTTTATGACCTCAAAGTTTAAAGACCATTATTACACATGCAGGTTTCCCAAACTGTGCGTCACGCGTGTACACGCGGAACCAGGTACTATTGTTTTATTATTCACCATATCAATTAACTAGGGCGCCGAGAAAAAATTCTAAACCTGTATGTGCGTCGCGAGCTGAAAAAGTTTGGGAGCCCCTAGTGATAATTATGACCTCAAAGTTTAGAGGCCAAAAATAGTTCAACTGCCATAATTCAAGTTTCAACTCTCAACATTTCGGGTCTAACCGGATTTAGCGTGAATAAAACCTGAATTTTATGTATAAATCGAGACCTATCATAAAATTGTCCAAAGCCGTATCGTCCCAGAACTGTAGGGGTTTTAGTCCGATGTCGCGATGCAACGCAATTCCACTGATTTCAACTACAGGTGAAAATCATCCTTACCACTACGACATAAAACACGTTGATACCTACTACGGATGGATGAAAAACAAAACATGATCGCCACGACGACGTTAAGTCAATCGAATTGAATCATTATTCCAAGGTAGCAAGGTCGATTTTTATTTTTAGTCGTAGAATCGCTCGAATTGTGTCATGGGTATACCTAAATTATGCTACATAACACGACCCCACACGACACGACATTCACTAATGTGTCTCACGCCAAGACACATTAAAATTGGAAGCAAAATACGCAGCATTATGAAAGTGTTTGTTCCTGATCAAAGATGAAAGTGAGTATTTTGTACCTTAATTATTAAGTTTTCACCAGTGTTTTTTTTTTTAAATACATTATTAAAAACTTACGTGCCAAACAAATCTTGCGTGCTAACATGATTAAAACTCATCAACATTTATTGCAACAGGAATGATTTAGGTACCAACAAATTATCGAGTTTTATTGAGTGTGGCATAATAAATAGCAACACGGTACTGTAATACCCCGTTAATAAAAAAAAAGAAACAATTCAAAAAACGGAATAACTATGCGTAATGTAAAAACGGCAATGGAGGAGTGAAACTATAGAAACATGCATTTTATGGACACTCAAATTTTATTGTCCATAAAAGTAAGTAGGTGTTGCGTTAACAACTGAGCAGATTATAATATATGGCCTGATTCGAGTGTGATGATTCCGATTTTGACTGACCCGAGAAACAATAAAAATTAAAAATCGTCATAGCACTTCAATCAATGAATTTTTTTTTTTTTTAGGTGGTAAAATCATCAAATGAGTCCTCCCGCCCTGGGTGGCGCGGAAGGGACTGTCAGACTCTTACTGACTAAAATCCACCCGTGTTCCTTCCTATGCCCTTTACGTTCCGGGGCCACGGTAACCTGGGTTAAGAAAAAACCCGCGACCCCAGCAGGCATTTGGCGCGAAACACGACGCGCCACCGACCTGGGCTTGGTCCTTGGTCGGACGGCAAGCTACCCATCACTCACCGTCCGCAAGCCCGCTCCGCCGCTGTGCCCTCTGCTAATCAGAGGGACACGCGTTGGAGCATCCTCACGACAGGCTATTCATCATCATCAGGCATCCCAGGGTGCACCGGCCCGAAAAACCGGTCTTCCCCCCGGACGTATCCGAGAGGGAACTCCAGTCCACGGGCGCACGCACCTGTCATAGCACCCCTCAATCAACGAATTTGGATTTAATTTGTGGTGTGATCAGTGACTTAGGTATGACTTAGGTGGTGTACCTACATTTAAAATTTTGAAGAAATTATAGAAAACTATCTACTGAATCTTTTACCTAGCAGTAGCAAGCAATAGGTAATTTTATCTACAATTTAATTAACTTTTCGAACTTGAATCAACTATGATTGAAAACCGTTGCAATGTGAGTTCTGCGCATAGTATAGACATCAATCAAATGGTTCTGCGTGAATCAAATAAACATGCCGCCTGTTAGTGTCACTGTCAAACGTCAATTTGATCTGTCAAAAACAGAAGGTGAATAATTTCATGAAAATTGTTTTTCGGTTTTTGCGTATCATCATCATTCATTGTTTCCACAAAAATGGACAATAATCTTCAGCATGAAGATTTGTTGATTAAACTAAGAGCTAAACTGAACGAGGAAAAGGTGAAATTATGGGAAGCGCCTTTTATCACGGCGGATAATGAAATTACCCAAAACTTCAAGGTATGTAAATATACAAACACAATTTCTTTGTTGATGTCGGCTTTTTTTATTATTATACATGCGATTTACAATATATGTTGTCTATGTGTAAACTCAAAAACCAGCAATGGTTTCCTAGCCTTTACAATTGGGCTAGACTTAATCAAAGCAGAATAAAAATTATTTCATAATGATTTCATTTTAGGTAGGTAATAGTTGTTTTCCTGTTTACAAAAAGACAAGAAGGTAAGGTGTTACAATCAGTATGTAATAAAAAAAAATGACAAATATAAGTACTTAATTCATCAGTTTAGGGATATACTTAGATGAATCCTGTACAAACTATGTAAAACGCCTGTATACCTATCATATTCTATGAATAAAATAAATGTCTTTGTCTTTGACCTAATTTAAAATATCCAGAACTGATAAAAAAATAACAGAAAAAATAGAGAACAGAGAAGAAATAAACTACAGGATTTTGTCTTCTTCATACATCTTTATTACTCATCATAAAAGCAGTCCTTCCATTGTTTCATTGGTTTTCCTCTACTTGTATAGCATTAATTCTCAATTTTTTTTTTGTCCTCGTCTCTCCACATCACTTTTAATTAATAAAATAATCTATCTATCTATCTATATCTTTAAACAAGCAATTCTTGTATATTTATTTATATATTATTAGGATCTCGGAAATGGCTCCAAGGATTTTCATGAAAGTTACAGATTAGGGGTTTTTCGGCTCAAGGAATCGATTTATCAAGGTCCCATATTCGAGAAAAGCTCGGTTCCCAAGATATAGACATTTTAAAAACCGAGCGAAGCTTGGTCAACCAGATATTGATTATTATATGATAGAGGTTTGAATTGAGCATTTTCAAGTTTGCAACAAATAAACTTGGAGCAATGATTCATTGTGTGGAACCAAAGTTTTAGGCAAGCTACTCACTTCAGAAATTTTGGTGATATGAATAATATCACCAAAATTTCTGAAGTGAGTAGTCTGAGTTTAAATTCTATTCTTTATAAATCTCCATTATTCCCACAGGATCTCGTTGCCAAATACGCAAAAGACCTCTCACTAGAATATGAAGTGATTCTCCAAGCATTACGTGAACTACAACTCCACTCCATTGAGAGGTCCAAAGATAATGCGGAGTTCAAGGAAACTGGGTTTGCAACCTTCAGGGTGAAGACTACCATACCCGGGGAGAAGCCGAGGATGTTGAGGATGCAGAAGAGGTTAGAAGCCATGGGGGAGGAGCTGATCACTGCTATTGCTGGGGAGATTGGGGTGTCTGTAAATAGGTGAGTTCTTGTGCTAAATAATTTTATGCTGAGCGCTGACTGTTTTGCATGGTTGCGATGGATATTGTCTCTTTTCTACAACCTTTGATCATATCCAACATTGAGTGTAGGTCTCTTCTAAGTATTTCTACTTGTGACAGTTGTCATGTAGATTTTCCATCAATTTGTTGTTTTTTTTTCTAATTGCATAAGTAAAACGCAACATATATAAAACTGATCATGAAAATGGGAATCCTCACTCTACTGCCACATGAATGGTAAACTGAATTATAAACTTTATTCCTTACAGGGTAAAGTTAATATTTAATGGAAAAGTAATAAAGCCAACCCCAAGCTTGGAGGAACAGGGTTTGAAGAATGGAGCCACACTGATGGCGCTTGTCATGGCAGGTACGTCATATACAGACATTGCAATAGTTTTTTAAACTCCTAATTGCTGTCTTCAAGTCTCACCACTTTTATTTAAGAAGGTTATTTCCTCAGCATAGTCTGATAAACTCGAAAGGTTCCGTCCAAACTGGAAGGAGAACTCGCGAGAATTGGAAGAAGTGGAGGGAGGCCTTTGCCCAGGAGTGGGACAGAGCAGGATACAAAAAAAGGTAGCTGTTGCCAGCGACTTCGCCCTCTACAAACTACTGTGAATCCAGCTTCGGGGATGCTATGACCATGCTCGGGTCGACGGCGCGTTGTTCCACGCGCGCCTCAAGGAGTGTCAGCATAATGACGGGGCCCCCTTTAGTGTTAGTGTGCCAAAACCCTGTAACGTAAAGGGCTATTGAAAAAAACCGTGGATTTTAGTCAGTACGAGTATGACAGTCCCTCTATAAGGGTTCCGTTTTTTGCCATTTGGCTATGGAACCCTAAAAAGAAGGCTGTCAAACTGTATACTTAACTTCATCTTTATCGATTCTGTAGGTTTTCGTGAAAATAACAAACATCCAACCATTCATGCCCAGAAACTTTAGTATTTATAAAGTTACTAACAAATAAAATAATGTATTACTTGTCAACAGAAACTCCTGAAGAGGTGAAGAAAGAGGACACTATGTACATGGAGATGAAGACCGTGCGCGATGATGCAATGCTACTGTCAGAGTATGTGGACGAACTGGCTGATGATGATGACTACATGAAGGTAGGCATTCGATTACATCACCAAGGTAGAAGGTTACTGTTGCAATTGAATGATAGTAGTATGTCTCTCTAGCCAATCATCATTATTACAACAAACACTTCAAAAAAAATATTTACAAAAAGATTTACATTTACATCTTTTAGCACCTAGTTTAGAGTTGCCAAAGATTGATAGATTTATTCAAAGAGTTGCCAATTTGACTAGTGATCTTAATTATGTGCAGTCAGCTTCAGAAAAAGCTCATCCCCTTTGGTAGTGATGTCACTAACAGAAGGGGTGATATAGTTATCTCAGAAACCTACCATACATAGTTACATACCAAGCAAAAGTACTCGTTAGGATCGCACTATACTATTATGTGAAATAATTACATCTAGATATGTCAAAGTTGCAATTTCAGAGATGAAGCTCTTGAATTTTACTATTCTTCCATTAGGAGCAGCTGGCTTTACTTGTGATATTGTTATCAAATTTTAGTGATAGAAACACTATTTCTATCCCTATTAAGATAAAACCAGGGATAGAAAAATTAAATAGTTTTTCTATCTCTAGCAAGAGATAGATTGAATAGTAGAACCGGCCGTAAAATGTTGGATATGAGACAGTGACCATGATATCATTCACAGCTAGAGGACCAATCAGGCAAGGCTATAGAGCTACCAGCTGCGGAGCGTCGCTCACTATTGGTCGGGCTCGCACTGCACGAGCGAGGCAGAACCGCTGCCAAGCAGCACGACTACCCGCTAGCTCTTGTACTGCTACTTGAAGCGGACAGGCAGCTCAGGTAAGGATATTGTACAGTTCAACATTGACTTAGACATAAAACATTCCGGCCACTGCCTTCTCAATAGAAAAAACGGTAACCCACGTAATCCTAGAATGCGAGAGCGTTACTGAACAACGCAACGGGCACAAATCCTCGGCACGCCGAGGTTAAAAGTTTCCAATCGTACTTTAACATCTCTTACAATTTAAATATGGATAAAAACGTCTTGTGATCCCAACATTATTCTGCAAAAAATCGTGATAATATATTATACTATAAAATAGATGTTTGATTTGAAAGACAGTAAACGCGTAATCGGTTCGGCACATTTGAGGCTGATCCAAAAGCAATTCTTTGACTTCCATTCGACTCGTTTCAATTGGAAAGTTAATTCAGCATGCATTTAGAAGTTTTTCCTTATGGTGCTCCCACATCTATCGACGCGGAATCGGCTTTTTCCGTCGCCCTTTCTCTTTCTGTCGCTTACAACTGCCATTTGCTAGACCGAGACAATGCGATAGCACGCGGCCGCGTCGAGGATTCCGCCGCGTGCTATCGCATTATGCTTTCTGTCTCGGTCTAGCAAATGGCAGTTGTAAGCGACAGAAAGAGCAAAGGCGACGGAAAAAGCCGATTCCGCGTCGATAGATGTGGGAGCACCCTTAAACGTTTCGTAATCTACACACCACAAACACAATAAGGGCTCTTTCCATTATTTTAAAACATAAAAAAAACACCTTTCTAAAACCTCATAAAAGTCGGGAGGTCGGTGTCGTACTGAGAACCTCCTCATCCTCTTGAAATCGGTCTAAAAGATCACCGACTATTTCAAACCTCGCAGTGAATGCCGGTCCTCTATCCTAAAGACTGTGGACAACTGGGCAGTGCTCCAGCTGGACATATCCTGGTGCTACTTGTGTCTACGCAGTCTTCCTCATGCCAACGACGCCGCCAAGCGTCTGGTAGCCGCAGAGGCTGCTTTCAAGGAGTCGTATGGCGAAGACCATCAGAGACTTATTGCGTTAAAAGGCAGTGCGGGTAAGTGAAAACATCCTTATTTAGGTCTCGAAGTAAAGTCTTATTAGAAGTCTTCCGTCTAGCTAAAGGTTGCTTTGCCCAATTTCGGGATTGTGGATCAACCATGAAATTTGCCAAAACGCAAGAGCTGATTTTACGCGGGCCAGTTCCATTTTTGGTCGATAATTTCCTCCCAAGATGTTTCTTTCCCTCAGTGGACTACTTGAGATAGTAGTATCATAAAGATTTGTAGTCTTCAGTTCCAATTCGGCGGTCGGGCTCAAAAACTGAAAAATATGGTCAGGTAAATCTGTCATTGGTTTTCCGGCCATCAGCACATGTAGAGAAAAAAAAGTTGGCAGCTAGAATAAAGCTTTCTTTTGTTTCCTCGTAGCGAACGAGCGCGTGCTGCTAATGCGATTGTACCTGCTGCAAGGCATCGTTGCTTACCATCAGAATAAAAGGGCTGAGGCCAAAGCATTGCTCACGAAGGCTGAGACAGAACTCAACGCACTGAGGGTAAAATTTGTTTATTATCTTTAGTTCTATATTTTTATCGGGATTTATCTTTTAGTCTGATTTTATTCAGACCAGGTGGCTTACCATGACGTCTTAAAGCCAGAGTAGTCCTAGAGAAGGAGCGAGATGGTGCTAGACGACTCGTATATCTCTGTGTTTCTCCCTAACTGGAACTACTACTAAGTCCAACTTGGAATAAAGATGATAAAAGATGAGTTGTGCTAGGTGGACGAGGACTCAGTGCTGACGCTGATGGAGCTGGGCTGGTCTCGAGCGGCGGCGCGGGCGGGGCTGCGGGCCGCGGCCGGCTGCACGGAGCGCGCGCACCACCAGCTGGCGGAGCGGAAGGCGCAGCGGGAGCGGGCCAGGGAGGCGCACAGAGTGGACAGGTACATGTGACGCTGATGGAGCTGGGCTGGTCGCGGGCGGGGCTGCGGGCCGCGGCCGGCTGCACGGAGCGCGCGCACCACCAGCTGGCGGAGCGGAAGGCGCAGCGGGAGCGGGCCAGGGAGGCGCACAGAGTGGACAGGTACATGTGACGCTGATGGAGCTGGGCTGGTCGCGGGCGGGGCTGCGGGCCGCGGCCGGCTGCACGGAGCGCGCGCACCACCAGCTGGCGGAGCGGAAGGCGCAGCGGGAGCGGGCCAGGGAGGCGCACAGAGTGGACAGGTACATGTGAGGAAGGCGCAGCGGGAGCGGGCCAGGGAGGCGCACAGAGTGGACAGGTACATGTGAGGAAGGCGCAGCGGGAGCGGGCCAGGGAGGCGCACAGAGTGGACAGGTACATGTGAGGAAGGCGCAGCGGGAGCGGGCCAGGGAGGCGCACAGAGTGGACAGGTACATGTGAGGAAGGCGCAGCGGGAGCGGGCCAGGGAGGCGCACAGAGTGGACAGGTACATGTGAGGAAGGCGCAGCGGGAGCGGGCCAGGGAGGCGCACAGAGTGGACAGGTACATGTGAGGAAGGCGCAGCGGGAGCGGGCCAGGGAGGCGCACAGAGTGGACAGGTACATGTGAGGAAGGCGCAGCGGGAGCGGGCCAGGGAGGCGCACAGAGTGGACAGGTACATGTGAGGAAGGCGCAGCGGGAGCGGGCCAGGGAGGCGCACAGAGTGGACAGGTACATGTGAGGAAGGCGCAGCGGGAGCGGGCCAGGGAGGCGCACAGAGTGGACAGGTACATGTGAGGAAGGCGCAGCGGGAGCGGGCCAGGGAGGCGCACAGAGTGGACAGGTACATGTGAGGAAGGCGCAGCGGGAGCGGGCCAGGGAGGCGCACAGAGTGGACAGGTACATGTGAGGAAGGCGCAGCGGGAGCGGGCCAGGGAGGCGCACAGAGTGGACAGGTACATGTGAGGAAGGCGCAGCGGGAGCGGGCCAGGGAGGCGCACAGAGTGGACAGGTACATGTGAGGAAGGCGCAGCGGGAGCGGGCCAGGGAGGCGCACAGAGTGGACAGGTACATGTGAGGAAGGCGCAGCGGGAGCGGGCCAGGGAGGCGCACAGAGTGGACAGGTACATGTGAGGAAGGCGCAGCGGGGAGCGGGCCAGGGAGGCGCACAGAGTGGACAGGTACATGTGAGGAAGGCGCAGCGGGAGCGGGCCAGGGAGGCGCACAGAGTGGACAGGTACATGTGAGGAAGGCGCAGCGGGAGCGGGCCAGGGAGGCGCACAGAGTGGACAGGTACATGTGAGGAAGGCGCAGCGGGAGCGGGCCAGGGAGGCGCACAGAGTGGACAGGTACATGTGAGGAAGGCGCAGCGGGAGCGGGCCAGGGAGGCGCACAGAGTGGACAGGTACATGTGAGGAAGGCGCAGCGGGAGCGGGCCAGGGAGGCGCACAGAGTGGACAGGTACATGTGAGGAAGGCGCAGCGGGAGCGGGCCAGGGAGGCGCACAGAGTGGACAGGTACATGTGAGGAAGGCGCAGCGGGAGCGGGCCAGGGAGGCGCACAGAGTGGACAGGTACATGTGAGGAAGGCGCAGCGGGAGCGGGCCAGGGAGGCGCACAGAGTGGACAGGTACATGTGAGGAAGGCGCAGCGGGAGCGGGCCAGGGAGGCGCACAGAGTGGACAGGTACATGTGAGGAAGGCGCAGCGGGAGCGGGCCAGGGAGGCGCACAGAGTGGACAGGTACATGTGAGGAAGGCGCAGCGGGAGCGGGCCAGGGAGGCGCACAGAGTGGACAGGTACATGTGAGGAAGGCGCAGCGGGGAGCGGGCCAGGGAGGCGCACAGAGTGGACAGGTACATGTGAGGAAGGCGCAGCGGGAGCGGGCCAGGGAGGCGCACAGAGTGGACAGGTACATGTGAGGAAGGCGCAGCGGGAGCGGGCCAGGGAGGCGCACAGAGTGGACAGGTACATGTGAGGAAGGCGCAGCGGGAGCGGGCCAGGGAGGCGCACAGAGTGGACAGGTACATGTGAGGAAGGCGCAGCGGGAGCGGGCCAGGGAGGCGCACAGAGTGGACAGGTACATGTGAGGAAGGCGCAGCGGGAGCGGGCCAGGGAGGCGCACAGAGTGGACAGGTACATGTGAGGAAGGCGCAGCGGGAGCGGGCCAGGGAGGCGCACAGAGTGGACAGGTACATGTGAGGAAGGCGCAGCGGGAGCGGGCCAGGGAGGCGCACAGAGTGGACAGGTACATGTGAGGAAGGCGCAGCGGGAGCGGGCCAGGGAGGCGCACAGAGTGGACAGGTACATGTGAGGAAGGCGCAGCGGGAGCGGGCCAGGGAGGCGCACAGAGTGGACAGGTACATGTGAGGAAGGCGCAGCGGGAGCGGGCCAGGGAGGCGCACAGAGTGGACAGGTACATGTGAGGAAGGCGCAGCGGGAGCGGGCCAGGGAGGCGCACAGATAGGACAGGTACATGTGAGGAAGGCGCAGCGGGAGCGGGCCAGGGAGGCGCACAGAGTGGACAGGTACATGTGAGGAAGGCGCAGCGGGAGCGGGCCAGGGAGGCGCACAGAGTGGACAGGTACATGTGAGGAAGGCGCAGCGGGAGCGGGCCAGGGAGGCGCACAGAGTGGACAGGTACATGTGAGGAAGGCGCAGCGGGAGCGGGCCAGGGAGGCGCACAGAGTGGACAGGTACATGTGAGGAAGGCGCAGCGGGAGCGGGCCAGGGAGGCGCACAGAGTGGACAGGTACATGTGAGGAAGGCGCAGCGGGAGCGGGCCAGGGAGGCGCACAGAGTGGACAGGTACATGTGAGGAAGGCGCAGCGGGAGCGGGCCAGGGAGGCGCACAGAGTGGACAGGTACATGTGAGGAAGGCGCAGCGGGAGCGGGCCAGGGAGGCGCACAGAGTGGACACGTACATGTGAGGAAGGCGCAGCGGGAGCGGGCCAGGGAGGCGCACAGACTGGACAGGTACATGTGAGGAAGGCGCAGCGGGAGCGGGCCAGGGAGGCGCACAGAGTGGACAGGTACATGTGAGGAAGGCGCAGCGGGAGCGGGCCAGGGAGGCGCACAGAGTGGACAGGTACATGTGAGGAAGGGGCAGCGGGAGCGGGCCAGGGAGGCGCACAGATGAGAGTGGACAGGTACATGTGGGAGCGGGCCAGGGTGGAGCTGGGGTGAAGGAGCGGCCGCGGCCCGCAGTCCGCCCGCGACCGCTTCTTCACGTGGGGTTTTCCAATCAGATGTGGACTAGTGCTTGGACGTACATTGTTCATTTCATTCTTGATCTTTTTTGAGTAATTAAAAATCATGCATAAAATTCAATTTGTTTTGCGAGGGATGCCAATGAATGCTACATGTTTGTATTGAGAAATATATGATTTACGTAGCGGTAACTTTAGGTTTTTTTTTTGTAGTTCCCTCTACGTTTTTCTCGAGAGAATACCTACTCGCGGGTATCCACATGAATTGAAACGTGTGCCTATAAGGGTTGAAAATGCTTACGATTCATTTTCAACCCTAAAGCCTCCGACATGTGTAAGTTTTTTTAACAGTACATAAATTCCGTTTCCAGACAGCGTCGAGCCATCGGCGTGTGTATGGACGGGTCAGTGGTGAGCAGTACGTTGCTGGAGGCGCTGGTGGGCATGGGGTACTCGCGGCGGGTGGCGGCGCTGGCGCTCAGGAACTCCAACAACCACGCGGCGGAGGCTGTGAGACTCATACAGGAACAGCCCGAGCTGGTGAGACGACTTTTATTTTGAACCTCCCCGCCAGAAATGCGCCGACGAGGTTGTAGAGCTAGAAGAATTCTTGTGAAATTATTGTCCTTTATGTCAACGGATAAATAAGAGTCAGACGGGAACGGTTGCGCACAAAGGTTCCGCACAATTAGGGACTCTACTCATAGCGCGATGCAACGCGAACCGAACGAATTCCAACTACAAGTGAAAATCAACCTTGTCACTAAGAAATATCGATGCAATTCGGTTTACGTGACGTTGTCATGGCCATCGTCTTTTGTTTTTCATCTACCCATAGATATCATTTTCACTTTTAGTTGGAATTCGTTCGAATCGCGTTGCATTGCGTCGCATCGCGCCATGAGTAAAGTCCCTTAGGGTCAGCTCAGACCGAGTCGTGACGCCGCGCGCACATTTCAATAGAGTTATTCAAAATGTTTCTCTATTTTAAAAAACAAAAGATACACCTTTCGCAACGCAGCGCGACGTAGCGCGGCGCCGCTTGATGCGATTCAAAATCTGACTTTGTTTACTACAAGAAAAGATACAAATTTAATAAGATACATTACGATACTGAAATAGGTGCAGTAAGAGACCTTTTCAACACATTTGCTCGAAAAATGCACTTACGAGGCCTGTATGCATTGTTCGAAAGTTAAAAATTACGCACCATACAACGGAGCGTGCGGTAAAATAGGTACTCTCACATAAGTACCTACTTTACCGCACGCTCCGTTGTATGGCACCGTGCGTTTTCTTTACGGTTTTTTTTAATTTTCATTAAAAAAAAATGAATTCCACCAAAGAGTTTCACGTTATGAGAATGAACAGCCTGACTGATCGTACCTCCTTGGAATCGCTTTTGCTCAATACGTTCGTTAAGATGTAATTCTAATTTCCACCACGTGCATGTGGCGCCATTTGCAAATTCGCGCCATTTTCATATTAGGAACTTCAAATATTGTTGCGACTTTTCTACTGTTTAAATATTTTTTTTAATTACATATTGTACTGTTTTCTCGCAAATGTGTTGAAAAACATTGTATGACACACGTGCAGAAATTGGTATTTACAAACTCGTGACTATGGTAAACCCTCGGCTTGCCTCGGGTTTACATTCGTCTACTCGTTTGTAAATACCAACTTACCGCACTAGTATCATAAATAACTATTTACGAGCAAATATGTTATAAAATATTTAATTTCGTTATTTCAGCTGGCGGACAGTGATCAGTCTTCGGACGAGGAGTCTACCATCAGCTCTGACGAGTCAGTCATTGTACCGGACAACAAACTAGTTGCTGAGGTAATATCGTGACACAAATGTATATTATACAAAAAAAAAACAATAATCCACGTAGTCTACCACCAGACTAGGCAAACGATTATGCATACTAGTCGTAATCTGCCTGCCTTTTCCCAACTATATTGTGGTCGGCTTCCAGTCGAACCAGATACAGCTGGATATCAGTATTTTACATGGAGCGACTGCCTGTCCCTCTCGCAACGAGGAGGCCTGTGTCCCAGCAGTGGGAACATTATAGGTTGATGATGATGATGATGATGATGATGATGACTGCCTGTCGGACCTCCACAACCAAGTAACTAGGCAATACGATATCCCATGGTAAGACTGGTTGTAAGACTTATGAGCTTCTGACTACCCGTTACGAATGCAAGATACTGAAAGCTTTGCTTTTCCTATGATATTTTTTATGGTTATTTTTTAGTTGGAAGCCATGGGTTATGATCCTGAGGAGGCGAAGACGGCACTGCGCTTGTCCAGAAACCACATCAGTGGTGCAGTGGACAGACTGGTGGCGGGAGGAGGGAAGGTCGTACTCAGTTAGTATTGCATTTATTTATGACGTGAGGGACACTACCGTACATTTTATAATGATGGGGCCCTGGATAGGCTTTGACCCTCTAAGGGGAGAGGGTCAAAGCCTATCCAGGTCGCGGGGCTACCAAGCCACCGTGATCCCGAAACGTAAAGGGCTATTGAAGGACACTGTAGATTCTAGTCAGTACAAGTCTGACAGTCCCTGCTGTCCTTACCTGGGTGGGAGGACTCATTTGATGATTTTACCACGCTAAAAATATATTTTACAACGGATCCGCTCCGCTTGTGAACAAGTAGAGATGAGTCGAGGTCAAACAAATTTATGAATAAAATGGGCATTAACTTGAATTGCAGGCATAAATGAGTTCACGCTCAAATAAATGCCTGGTCTCCGGCCAAAAAAACGAATAGCTCTACTTAGTAGAAACTTAAGGCTCCCTTATTATGAAAAATCGTCGTTCAATGAGCGGTGAAAGTTTGACGACGTTCGCCGCAACCAGCGCCACTATCGCGGAAACCTAAGTTTTATGTATTTCATTTCTTCAACTTCAATATTTCTTACAGTGTTCCCTTTACGCAAAATATATTTATTACTCTAGTAGAATATTTCATCAAAAGGATGTCAATATATTTACGAATAAAAATAGATATAAATACCTATTGATGCAGACAAATATTTTACAAATATTTTTTTCCATTCAGAGACCTAAATATATTTTATAACATTTTGACACAGATTTTGATGTCCCCAGTTAACAAAAAAAAACTACTAATTTGTAGAAAATTCATTAACATTGGCATACCGTGCCAAAATGACAATACCCAATTATCTATTAAGCCCCAAGCACACGAGCGTTTTATTACCATGCGTATACAAAGCGGGTCGCCCTTCAATATCTGGTGGTGTGTTTGATGCATTTTGATATAAATGACGGACACTAGCACCGTGTTAAAGGGACATCAGTAGTAGTAAATAATAAATAAAAAATGCTAATAAATAATAATAAAACATTTGCTGATTTGAATTTGAAAACATATTTTTCATCTCTTTTATCATAAATTCATCACCATCATGATCATACGATGTTTTGCGTATAATTTAAGTACAATTCTTTCACTGATGCATGGAAAACACATTAATAGATAAATACATGTTTATTAAAAAATAACTACAAAGAATATGGAATTTATATCTGTATAATTTTGAAAACATTCTAAGTTCTAATAAGCATTTAAATTACACCACCAATTTATCCTTTTTGTTTTTTTTGAAATATAAACACCAAAATTGCAGATTTTTTGTCATATCGCCATAAAAAGACTTCCTGACGTTTCTGGTGGGAAATCAGAACAAGATTGGGAACTTCTGTTGCTGCTACACTTTAGCAGCTGGCTAAATGAAGTGAACGATGGTAGTGCCATCCTCCTCTGTTCGTTCTATAAGAGCAACCAAAATTATAAATTTCCCGCGAACGCGCCTTTCCCATCTTTTCTAGGAAAAAAATATCACACTAAATGTAAAAATAAAATTGTCATTATTTAGAAAAAGTATTACTAAATACAATTAAAAATAGTGATTTAGCTATCAAACTATTATAGTTTCGTTTAACCGCCCGATCCCCAATGCTCCCCAATGGCACGTTTTTGTGCCACCAAACCCCGACCGATATTAATCCTTTTTTTTGGAAAAATAAGTCTTAAAATTGATCAGTATTTAGTGGAAAAACATTTTCCTCGGGGCTCGCAATTCCTAGTAAAACAGATTGTGGACGCGCCACAAAACTTGGAATAACGATCAAGAACTATTTTTTTTAATTTAATGTTTATATTATAATACTAGACAAGTACGTCTAAAAAAAAACTGTATTGTATGTTTAGTTTAAGAAATGATTTTCAACCTTTTCGCATGGTGGGTGCTACGCCTTATTTGTAGGTGACATGTAATTTTGAAGTATTCAAAATTGACAAGCAGTTTTCATTTAATTTAATTTAATTCTGTTTTTTCGAAATTGTTATAAATCTGTGACGAAATGAAATAAATAATAATAAAAGTGAAGTGCTTTCTTTTCATATATTGCAATTCGATACGATTAGTGGTTGTTTTCATTTACATTTAGTGCCACAAATTATTGTTGACTGAAATTCAGTGCTATTATCATTAGTTCAATGAAATGTTATAAAGATCCAAAAGTATTGGACGATGGATGCAAAATATTGCAGAACGATGAACAAGAACCGTATCACGATATCACGATAACATTGATCTAGGTATCTGTGAGTATAATTACTAACTATATTGATAGAAACAATTTGTAATGGAATATACGTATTCTAAAATTCTTATTCTCTCAAATCCATT
Source organism: Agrotis segetum (assembly GCA_036375495.1). Taxonomy (NCBI): domain Eukaryota; kingdom Metazoa; phylum Arthropoda; class Insecta; order Lepidoptera; family Noctuidae; genus Agrotis; species Agrotis segetum. Next base: position 687,847 of record JAQSVV010000002.1, read on the forward strand.
ATTTGCTCTGTAGGGATCGTCAGGAATTTCCTGCGATGAAATTCAGTAAGTTCGGTTTCTTTCTCTTATTGATTAATGAAAATAATATGTTATTGAAAATAGAAAGTTTATATGTGTTTTTTACAGCCATGTCCGTTTAATCAGGTCCCATTAAACACAGCGTATATATGCCTAAACATATTTTGAATAATCTATAAGCCTACGCATCATTCGTTTTTATTTTCTCGGTCTTTTTCTCAATTTCCATTTTTCCTATTACGAAAATTTGACAGCCCCGATCAGAAAAAAAGTGTCATAGGTCTAGTCTGTAAGAGCCACGCTGGCTGACTGATTCGTCAACGAACGACAGTGATGACACTACTTTTGAAAGGCAAAAGATGAGAGGACGATAGTGAATGTGTGCTTAGAATAAAACGGCATATGTGCCCAAACACATTGGCGTCTTTTTATAAATTAAAATTGTTATTAAATGAAAAAGTACCCGGATAAAGTTCTGACAAACATCATTACCTATTTATTGATATACTCTTCAGGACCAAAAGTTTGATCTACTTCAGGTACCACTCAAAAAACGTTAAAAAAATCTCTATTTTCGCGTTTTTTTTTGATCGAGTCAAGTTATAAATATCGCGTTTTCAACAGGAAAATAACATAGACAGTTTATTGAACTATAACATATATTTTTTTCAGACCGAAAAAAGGTACATTTGATTGTTTACGGTTGAATCAAAAATAGGTCAATTCCGAAATACCTGGCCTTAAACAGAAGCTAAATTGGGCAAAAAGCATTGAAGAAGTCATACTTTAAACACTTGAAGAATGAAGATTCTGTCTAGATTACTTGAGTCCTCCTGCCCTGAGCGGGTACAGGGGTAGCGAATATCCTATTCATTATCAATTATGTTGAGTCTACTAAAATAGAATACGTCAATCAATAAGAAAGAAATAATAAAAAGCCTGCATTATGAATCTGAGAGTGCGATCACACCTAACTCTTAAACAGATCTTTTCATGACCGCATCTATAACCAATCCTGGAGTTTTTTTAACTTTAGTTTCGTGTTGGTTACATTTGTGATAAAAGTGTGACCTTGTAACAATTTGTTTCATGCTAGAGACCCGCAAGCAACCGCGAGCTAGTGAGTATGACTGTAGAGGAACATGGCCGGCCATTGATGTGGTACATCCAGGATTAAAATATGACTTCAATACAAATAAAAAATGTTTTTCCTTCGCACCCACGATTTTTTCTGGTTAATTTCGTTGCGGGATGCACGACAGTTAAATTCATTATTTGAGACTTTGTTGAACTACATTAACTGTTATTTTCTGGTGCGCCACTGTTGGTTCTGGCGCACAGAAGTTACTGTGGTTCAAGAAATGGTCTAGCCAAATTGTCTCAAATTAAAAAAAGAGTACAAAGCTATGTGAAAAACAATGGGGATAGCAACTGGGGAACTAATGTCGCTAGCATAGCTAGTTCCCAACATCGTCATTGGTCGGATAAGGACCTAGCTATGGTGGCGCCATCTACAATCAGCTTTGACCGGCCTTCCCCATTGATACTCTACAAAGCAGAAGTACCTGATGTACCATAGGCCTTTGGCAGACGCATGATGCCCCATGTTCAAAGTTGCATGGTTGTTGAGATTTAATGTTTGGTATCTAACGATATACTACGATAAAGCATGATTTACATACGAATGTATGCTAATTACTGTAAGTTTTTTTATTAGGTAGTTTTTTGTGTTGTGTTAAAGGAATTCATCAAGCCGTAACCCACTTCAACCCTATAGGCCGAGACTCTACCAAAGCTGTATCGAGCTGTGCGGGGTCGAGACGTGTTTTGAACAACCAATAGAATTGCGTTATTGACACAGCTCCACTCCGGCAATGCAATTCTATTGGTTGTTCAAAACACGTCTCGACTCGCACAGCTTTGGTGGAGTCTCGGCCATAGTGTCTGAACGTTTCAGAATATCCACGAAATTCTGAAAATTTCTCACATGAACCATTCCCAAACAGTTTTCATAAGATGTTTTGTGATGCTGTGACTTACCCAGTTGTGTGTATGCCTGGAAGTTTGATTTTGTGACTATAGATATAGTTTTAAAATAAATTGTGTTACTTATCTTTATTTGTACTACAGGCGAAGACCCAGAGGATCCATCGACCAGTGCGGGCGTGGCCGACAAGAGGAAATCCAAGAAAGATAATAGGTATGTGTATCGTGGGTGCGTTTACAAACATAGAAACACACTTAGTTATAATTATTTCTAAATACATACATCTAGATAAATTACACCCAGACACAGAACAAATGATCGTGCTCATCACACAAACATTTGTCCTGGGTGGGAACCGAACCCACGACCTCCGACATAGCAGTCAGGGTTACTAACCACTAGACCAACAAGCCTGTCATGCCAGGTTCCTTGACGCTGGCAGGATTTGGTTTCATCCATGGTATAATAATATACTTCGCCAGGTATGGCACTCCGAAACACAGTGGTCACGTGGGTGACACAAGCCTGCGTCATCATCGCTATCTGCTGGTTCTCAAACTTTACAGTTTGGGGAAATTTAACCTAATAAAACATTGACCTAATTATTACATTACTGCTAACTTTTGCACGTGGCTTCCATCCCCTACCTCAGCGTAGTAGATTTTCAGTGACAAAAAGCATTATTTATCCATCCTAGGATAAAAAATAACAAAGAAACTTTTCGACGTTCACAAATAAAAATGTTTGAGTGCCGCTGGTTCCACAGTCACTGAGCGAGACAGGCATACGCATAAAACAAGGATAGCGATACACGACAAAATGGCGGCATGACAATGACACAGCCCGTTCCTGTGTTACCAGTAGTGTGTGGTTATAACTCCCTAAGCGCATTTATTACTTAAGCGAATACGATAAAACGCTGTGGTTTTATTTAACAATTCTGTTCGTATACGTATTGAATTGTTTCGTTTGCTATGCTAAATACAATTTAAATGTTTTATTTATTTTTTTAAACAAAATAAACGGTGAAAATGTTTCCTTATTTTCGTATTTTGTTGCAATTAAGTGGCAACTGGAAAGTGACGTCAACATGTGTCACTGCGGGAGTGTCAGACCTTGTTTTTTTTTAGACTGGTTTCATCGGATTGCTGACAGGTCATTGAGACTCGCGTAGAACACTACGCTCCGTCCGTTATGGGTCGCCACCATGATCAGACGGCGGGTCACCCATTCACACTCACCATCCGCATGCCCGTGAAGAAGTAAACTTTTATACCTGAAATGTCAGCTACTCAGCTGTAGTCGAATTTTTTTACCGACGAAAAAAACAGGAGGAGCTTCTAAATAATTCGACACGTATATTTTTATTTTTAGTGTTTGCATTTGTTTGGTCAATAAAATTATAGGCAAAACTGGACGCCAGTGTCTCACAATTCAAACACTTCCAGGCGAAAAGACCGCGAGCTGGCGCTACGTCGACTCAACGCGAGTATCCGGACGGAGGAGGACGATTACCTCGACACGTCGCTCACTGATGAGGAGGAGTTCCTCGCTCAGTACAAGTCTCTGCTGTAGGGTATACAACAAGCCTGGTATCGCGGTATGTACAGACGTAACGCTCTGTAGTCTTCAATAGATTTTCAACTTTACACCCTAGCAAATAGAGTTGAAAATCAATTAAAGACTACTGAGCGTTCACGCTTATCGCTTAACACATCTCCAGGCCTATGGCCAAACGGAAAGCGATAATCGTTAACGCTCAAGAGTCGATTATACATTTTCAACTTTATTCGATCGTAACGAAAATTCTATGTAAACTTTAATGGATTTTCAACTTTATAGCCTAGTACATAAAGTTGAAAATGTATTACAGAATATTACGTTAATCGTTTGCTCCTTGTCTACAGGACATCATGTACTTTTGTTTGTCTCGTCCGCCCAATGATTTTTCAGCCCTAACATAGGGTTCGTACCACACATATCGTTGTAGTAAAGAACCTAAATATTTGAAGATCTCTTCTAAACTACCTCTTTACGACAATGTATACGACATACAAACGCCAGCACATGAACCTATTCCCTTTGTCTTTGTTTTGATTGTCAACTTTATCACAACAGCAAGAAGGTTCACGTTTGATTGAGAACATTGGGTAAATTGGTGTAGGCTGATGTTTTAGTGTCTATACTTATAAAATGTACAGAGGCCTTACCACGAGCTCTTAACGCGATCCAGTTTAGGCTGTGCGAAAGAGACAGAGCTATGCAAGTCGTCTAGCGCCATCTCTTTCCCACAGCCTAAAGACTCACGCTTTGAGAGTTCATGGTAAGCCACCAGTTTTCAATATAGGTTCTTAAAATTTCTTTGAAATTCAGTGAACGAAGAAAACATAGAAGCATTCCTAGAGCCCGATAATGACCCAACGCAGATCGTGCCTCGGTAGGCGGGGCTTATCAATCATGCCTCGGAGGAGTTTAGTTCGGCTGTGACGGCACATGTCGTTGTTCGTATTTTTATTCAGTTGAAAACTATAAATTATGCCTTCTTGCGCAGTGAATGGTGTATAAATCGATCTCATCTACATAATAAAAATGCTGGAATTAGTTATCACCTGTAAATAGCCCTTAGACTACTACATTATTTTTATATTAATTATAAACATGGATCAATTTTTTTCTATGGGGATCGTGTTATGCCCGATAGACTAAGTAAATTAATGTTGAATGTTTGAAGTAAATATGTTTGTGTTTTCTTTTTGCTACATTACAAAACACTCTGCTCCTTTGACAGATTTCCACAAGATCCAAATCTCTAAGAACAATGGACGAGATCGCTTGGAGAGACAGGAAAACGACTGGTCCCCAAGCAAAACAACAATAATTTGTTCAGTCCATTTTCAAAATGACTATTTTTATATGACGAAAAAAGAATACCAGAAGCTATAAACGATCCGGGCTCTTTTTAAATATAATTTATCCAACATTTTTGACATTTTGGTAAAGCAAGCTATGTTAGCCATTTCTGTTATTCATTTTTAAACAAAAGACAATAAGACTTTCTAGTTAATCTCTAAGGAGGCCGTAGCTCACAGTAGGTGCCAAATACTCGTAAATATGTTTTCCTTGTTTCTTTTTTTTCTTTCTTTGTATATACATAGTCGTATGAGCCATTTTATGTAAATATAAACGTGAACTTTTTGTTGTTATGCTCAAATCAAAGAAATAGGCAGATAGAACGCTCAGAACAAGCGAGTGTTTCCACCAAAGTTAATACAAAATAGAATTACATTCCATAATGTTTTCTTTGTTTTTGAGAACAACTTTTACGATGGTTAAAGACACGAGACGGCATATTTTGGCAAAAAACAACAACGATGCGCAGCTTGGTACGACGCGTAGCTTGGCACTGTCGCGACTTTGTATTCGATTTTGATTTTGTATTAACTTTAGTGGACCCACTCGCGTGTTCTGAGCGCTCTATCTGCCTATTTCTGTGATCTGAGTTGTTATGTATCTACATCAAATGCAAAAGAAATAAAAATACATAATAAAAATATTCAAATCTTTCATTGCTACTTTTTATATAACTCGTCCACTTTGACAATTCTTGCAGCCCGTCAAATTAATGTCATGTGTTCATTTCTAGCGCCAATGATGTCATTGTTACTATGCGTTGCTTAGCCAATTAGAGACGAGCGTTGACAACCTACCCAATCATAACTTCGTGATGTTAATAGAGAACAAACTAGCTGTTCAAAGAAAACAAACGTCGTGGGCCGTCTATCAAAAAGATTTTGTTTGAAGTTACTCTTCCATGTTTTCTTCATTCACTATTGAAATTAGACAACTTTGACCCTGGTTTGTTGGTTCGACTACTATGTGAGCAAGAAAAACTAGATTGAAAAGCAGTTGTTTTAATGTGTATACATGCCTGTTCTGTTGACTGTACATATTTATGGTAATTTATGAAAAGGAGATGGCTAAATGACTGCCCCAGTGATCTATATGAGTTTCACATTAACTCGTATTATTTAAAAATTCATTAATGAATTGTTGAGTGTTTAATAATTTCCTAATACTTATATAAACTGTTAAACATAAAAAAGTATCTGGATTGCTTTTTGTGCATTTTTTATTGACATGACAAAAGTCGCAATGAAATAATGTAAACTAGGGAAGGGTCGTAGAGCTTTACCAGATTGTCAAAACGCAACTGTACTTTATCGATTTTCACTAAAGGCATAAGAACGATTTTTTTCTGAAATTAGGGAATGGCGTTGAAAATGAAAGTTTTTGGCGGGAATCGAAAGAGTTCCATTTAGTGGCCTATTTAGTTTTTTGTTATTATGTTACACGTTTTGATTCGGAAAACGAATTACCGTGACCCCGGAACATAAAGGGCTATTGAAGGACACGTAGGGTTAAGGCGGCAACAGTGGCTATAGCGGGAACAGTGGCGCAGGCGCCATTAGAGCGAAAGTAGCACAGATATTTAAACATCTCTCTCACTCCTCGGAAGCTCTCGGGATACGAACAAGTATAAACTAGTCAAGTTGCGGCTGCCGCGACCGTATGGCGTGATGTGAGACATTTTACGTTTTTACCGGAGAAAATTTGCAATTTAAGGTAAGATATACTTTGTTTTTACGCCCTACAGTTTTGTTGTATTAATAAAACAATGTTTCTGATCAAAACTATGTATAAATGAGATTGCTTTGACGCGTAATCCCTCTCTCAACAAGCAATAACGTGGCATATGGTGCGTCATCAATTAAAAATGGCGGCCAAGTACTAGGTGGATCAGACCGCTTGAGGACACAGTGGATCACGAGCCACTGTGTACTGTATTGAAATCCATTTCAGATATGAAATATAAATTGATCTTACATCTTTTGTTATTACTAACCAAAATGTATTAATACGAGGTTATAAGTTTGTCCGTTGAGCATGTATTATATTTTTTTCAGAATGCCACGTCCTGTAAAGCCCCGTAAAATCGGGAATCATACTGCTGAAGTTGATTTTAATTTTAGAGACCAAGAAGCTAATTTTTTTCTAAAAAGTTTAGATTTTTGTCCTTGTATTTTTATTGTTTGAGACTGAAAATGTCGTTTTATGTTTAAGTTAGTTACCAGTTAATTCTTTGGGTGAAATTACCTACCTAAATTATTAAGACTGAGAAAATTTTAAGTTATTTTAAGTTTATATTTTTCCAGAAGAAGGGAATTTATGTTTAATAGCAGTTGATTAATGTTAAGGTTTAAAAGACTGATGATTAAAATGTACATGGTACTAAGTTCCTATTGAGTAATTAAACTTAATAATAAACTTAAAATTGCATTTTATTTTAGATTTATATTTAAAGATCCACTGTGTACCTACCCGATTCACTGTGAACTAAAGGTATATTCACTGTACCCGACCCCCGGTACACAGTGGCTCAGTGGGACTTTTTTTAAAAAATGCTTTCTATCTCCTTTTTCATTTATCGGTTGAACAAAATACAAGAAAAAATATAAAATAGATTAAATACACTACGTACGAGTCCTATTTGTAACTTCCTAACACTACTACAAATAAAGAGAGAGCTGTCTAAAAAAAAAGTGAGCCACTGTTGCCGCCTTGACCCTACGTAGTTTTTAGTCAGTACAAGTCCGACAGACCCTCCTGCCTTACCCTGTGTGGGAGGGAGGACTCATTTGACGATTTTACAACGGAAATAAAAAGTGATTCGTCCACGAAGGTCAACTTTTTTTTTTCTTTAAAATCTTCTGAATATGCTACTTCGTTTAATCTTAGTTCATATTTTGTGTCGAATAATATTTACTGAAGTGTGATATCGATTATTTTATCGATTCTGCGAACCAATCGATTATTTTATCGATTCTGCGAACTTAGTTCGGTCCCCACTTTAAGAAGAAAAAAAACAAACGTCAGATGTCATTTGAACGCTCTGCAGTTTTGTTCGTTGTAATTCTTTATTTTGGCTTTTTCTTCAACCCGTGCTCTTATTTATTGGACTTTCTGCTTGCTTACCTACCGAACTATCGCCACTCGACACGGACTTGCATTCAATTAATCATGGAAATATGGAATAAATATAAACTGTCCAAACCATCGTATCACGATGGTTAACAATAGAGGTGAGATATTTTCAGATGGTCACAGCGATGCTCGGCCCAAACCCAATCTCCACACCGTGTCCTCGCAGTCGCAACACGGTTTTATTTTCCACCCAATCCGTAACGTCAGGAGGAAGATGAGGATGCCGCGGCCGCGATTGTGTTTCCCAACAGATTGGTTGCCTTAGATGGCATAATATTCAGATGTGTAGGTAAACAGTAAAGTTAATTCATGTAGTTACTAAAGTAATTACGTTTTTTCTAGGTTCCAGGGAATACCAACATTTGTCATTCTTGTCATGAACTGCTGAATTCAGGAGCAACTTGTGAAGTTCGTATGTTAAAATTCGGTCATGCAATGGTGTGCATAACTTGGCCGTTCAGCGAGAAGTTTACAACGCCATGCAGTAAACAGAAACAATTCAAAGTTGAAGAATTTTACAACATCATACCCAGATTTCCATCACGTAAATAAAATGACGCTAAACACAGTCCGTCGCGTCGTACTTACCCTTTATGACTATGATTTACTATGTGAAATAAAAAATATATCTTTAAATATCTATCTTTTGACAAGTTGTTGGAACTTTTTTTATGTGAAATATTAATATTGAGCTATTCAGCGTTATACTGTGCTAGGTCCCATGTCTATAGCCGGCTGAATTGCAGTCCATACTTCAACTTAGCCATCTCCTTTATGTTTAAAATCATGACAGTATGAACTATTGTGTAACTTCGATATGTATTAAAAATTCTATCGAGCTTGTATCTCGTGATAAATTGACTAGTAGTAGGATCTGTCTATAAACCCTACGCCTTGTTGCAAGCGGGCTACGTTCACTAAAAGAGTGGTGGAGCGAAGTTTTTACACGCTTGTATTATATATTTGCATTTATTTACAAACAAAACACCTAACCGTTGATATTATCATCATTTTTTGAGAACAATATAATTATAATAGTCTCGACTCAATTATATCAAATAGGAATAAATACATTTACAATTTTTTGAATCGGGTGCTTGCATAAACTCTTTCTAACAGGTGCATAAAACCTGTTGCTCTACAGATCTTACATACCAGACCTCCAAGCCAAGTGTAGATAGTGACGTAAACGCTCAGTAGTCTATAATAGATTTTCAACTTAAAAAGTTTTGGTTTAAAGTTGAAACTCATAAAAACGCTTATCAGAGCCTCTGCACTTTTAGGTAACTACTAAAATACTTTTTTCAGTGAAATTCAATTATGCTAGCACCCTAACTGTGGAAACATTAAAAAAAGTAGTCACCTTGTTTATCAATATTAACATATTAAAATATCTGGATGTCTGTACTAAATCATGCCGTAACGGCTGAACAGTTTATAATCAAATTTATGAAATGTAGAGAAATGTATTCAATAGCTTGTAAGGTCGGGTTTTGATTCTAAATAACTAAGGACTTTGATGAATTTATAAATACAGCAGTCGTAATATACGTCTGACTGAAAACGTAGTGCCATTTCAAAATTATAATAATTAGGTTTTAAGATGAAAGTGCTTACGTAGTCCGCGAAATTATAGTTTTCTTACAAATTTTGGATCAATAAACCAATGTTGCGTATATGGAATTGTCCATCAGCGTTATTTTGAGGGCTAAGATAACACCTTTACTACACCATCGCTGTCTTATGAATTAAGTTTATAATTCAATTTAGATCATAATAATGTACTGCCAAATTACAAAAAAATACTGAACAAAGGTCAGATATCAATGATGTTTTACTTTCGGAACTTTACAAAACCTGCGTGGGACTTGTCAAAAATCATCTTTCATCTTCCTGATAATTATTAATATTTATTTCGACGTATTCTGTCGTTTTCTGATTTAAACACTTAGTTTGAACTGCATTTGCCCGAAAACAGAGACTTGAAAGTCGCAGGACACGCAATGTTTTTTTTTTTTAAGAGACTTTTTTGTAAGAGATAGGTTATACAGGGCGTTCCACGTTATGCCACATGGAGGGAAAGTACTCTAAATATTGCATATAGAACATTATACCGAAAGAAGATTTTATTTTAATTTGAAATACAATTTTAACTGCATTAATAGATTTTTAAATAAGTACATGAACCGGGAATCAAATCTGTTACACGAGAATAAAAAATACCCTATAGTTTTATCATACCGATCGAAAGGCTTCATCATAAGTATTATTTTTTGCTGAGTAACAAAGTATCAGAAATAAAAGGAATTCCATGAATTTTAGCATAGCCGTGGGATATGCCCTTTAAAAATGTGAGAAAATGTATTTCGCGGGCGACCTAAGCGCACCCCCTTAATAATTGTCATTTATACTCGTTAATATAACAATTATTAGAAACACGTCCAGGAAATGTTATAGTTTTTCAAAAATATTTTTTATTGTTTTATCCATATGTTCTATGTAATAAGTATAAAATACTTCGATTGTATTAAATAAAAATATGTATACAGTAAAATATAGTTTTATTTTTAATTATAATTTCGATGTACAATTTAGAGAGAATTAGTTTGTATAATATAGTCTTGTTTTCAAGGTGGAAGGGATTTTTTATGTAGACATAAGTTTAGCGGGCCAAGGATTGATAAACACGATTATTCGGTTCGGCATGATTTATCAAAGACGACTACGAAGTGGAGTAATCTCAAGTCAAATGTGCCGAACCGAACATTGGCTAAGAACAACCCAAATCTTAGTCACTTACTCGCATTACCACATGCGCTAAACTAGTCTGATGAATAATGAATGAAAAAATACTAACTTATTTCTTATTCCCTAGTAAATATTGGTAACATTATTACTTATGACTAATCTACATTTACGTACGTATTCACTTAAATACTATGCGGTGCGTAAAATTCTAATATTGCATTCATGTGATTTCTGCAACTCGTTTGAAAATTCCGACATATTTGCTCGACATTTACTGTCAAAAGCTAGTGACAAAAATACAGGGTGTAAAGGGCAACTTCCTGCAAACTATAATTTAAAGTTTGAAACCATCACCCTGAACAATATTCAAAAAATAATTTTTCTAAAGAATTTCCATACAAAATTAGAATAATTTTCGATTCCTATACAAAATTGACGATTGATCCGAGATGCCAATAATTTTGTATGGGGAGTCGAATTATTTTTTTATTACTGAAACAGCAAATTCATTAATGTAATCCAGTGTGATGTAAACAATCACACTGGATTACATTCATGAATATATTCTAGACTTTAGCGAAAGATTTTCGTATTTCACTTATAACTCACTTTAAGTATTTACCGCGTTATTGTATGAAAATTAAAAAAGTGCTGCTAGTTTACGAAAGAGGGACTAATTTTTTTCATCAAAAGTCGAAGTTCTTAGACGGCACGTTTGGCGCAGTGGCTGAATAATCGACTTTGTATGATCAGCAAGTAGTTGTTCCGGGGTCTGGGTGTTTGTGTATCTGAGTTTCTATGTTTGTAAACGCACCCACCATTCAAGAAAAAAACCTTAGCGCGAGTTAAAAAAAAATGTGTAAAGTCGTGCTAGGGCTCTGAAACCATGATAAAAATACGGGAAGCTGTCCTCTACATCCTGTAAAGTCACCTGTCACTGATTAACAATAAACTCGATGAACATAACATCGTTCTTGACATACTCGAACTTGTCCAGGCTGGTGTGCGGTATGAAGATGTACTGCCTCTTCAGCTGCGTCACCGACTTGTCGAGGTTCTCCGTGGACCTGTTCTTGTCATCATCTCCCTCGTCGTAGTCGTGTCGTTTTGATGAGGACTTGCGTCGGAGTGGGAGGGACTTTACTATGTCCATTGCCTGTGGAAGAAAGTACTTAGGAGTACATAAGATTTTTATTTTTTCTGTATTGTGGCTTCGTTTTCAAACATAGAAACTCACATACACAAACACCTAGACTTGGAACAACTACTTGCAGATCATAAAAATATTTCTACCGTGCGGGGTTCAAACCCGCGATACGCAGCGCAGCAGTCGATCGCTTGGTCACTGCGCTAACTATGTCGTGCCGCCTTTTTTATCATCGTGAGTCCTCCCACCCAGGGCAGGGCAGTCTGGCAGTCCTTACTGTCAGACTTGTACCTACTGACTAAAATCCACGGTGTCCTTCAATAGCCCTTTACGTGCTTTTACGACAGGCTTTGGCCTTCTAGAAGGGGGCACTGTCATTATGCTGACAACTCTATAAGACACACAGAACACAACACGCCGTCAACCCTGGCATGGTCCATAATCCGACAGCGAGTCACCCATTACATGCCCACGCCTACAGTAGCCGGAGATCATGTTGTGACGTCCGACACCATGAGCGTCTACCACTGCGGCTGGGTTACACCTCAGCCGCAGTGGTAAACGCTCAGGGTGGACGATGTCCTCTCCCTCACTCGTCCGGCCTCCTTCCGCCGAGTCCCCCATTACTCGCCGCCCGCGACCCACCTGGCTCTTATTATTGGGCTGGTCCTTGAGCACGATATTGACGTTGAGGTCGCAGGGCCAGTCCAGCAGCGCGTCGTACGGACCCGCCACCAGACGGACTGTGGACGTTATGTGACGACCCTTCCACTTGCCGATGCCGTTCAGGTTTAATTCCGCCTGGAAGATATAGAGGGTAGTAAGATTTTCGTTTATGAAAAGAGTAGCTCGTGGCTAAATAATTACAGCCGCACAAGCCGATCTTCTAGGTTAAGCCGCGCTTGCTGAAGTTTGTCTGTGGATTGGTGACCGTCTATTATAGCGATCTAGCAAACCCGGCGAACTCCGATTCGCCACCAGTCTACTATAAACCTCACAGAGCCCGAGACCTTTCCAACGAATGCAAAACCGTGGAAATCGGTTCGTGCGTTCTGGAGTTATAATAGCGTCAGGAAGGACAACCCGACTTATTTTTATATAGCAGATTTCTTCCTACACACGTACATAAAGCGCGGTCAGTCTGACAATCAGTCTTACCATGGGATATCGTATTACCCAGTTAGTGGGTTGTGGAGGTCCGATAGGCAGTCGCTCCATGTAAAATACTGATATTCAGCTACATCTGGTTCGATTGGAAGCCGACCCTAATATGGTTGGGAAAAGGCAGGCATAATTATGATGATTAGTCAGAAGCGTGAATACTGACTAAAAGGTTTGGGTTCCCAAGTCGAACAATTTTGGTGAGTTTTCTTAGCAGACCCAGAGTAAAAAAAAATCATAAAAAACTGGCAAGTTGATTTGAACTCACAACCTGCTTATTAGATGATTTTTTAACCTCTGTGCCATCAAGTCAGACATGGTATGGCATTGTATAGAAACCGCCAGTATATCAAGCCACCTCAATATCTCAGATTAATGGATTTTCAACTTTATCACAATAGAAGAAGGTTCTCGATCGATTGGAGTAAATTGAAGCAGAGTTTACCTTCAAAGTGTATCCATATTTGCTGGTTCTGAACATGGGACTGCTCAGTACTGTGTCGTTTTCTTTGGCATCCTTCATTCGCGCCAGGAAGTGGTCTATCCTCCAAATAAAGTGACCTGAAACGTTTATTAAAACTTTATAAAATCTTATAATGCAACAATACAGTGGTTGACTGGGCTATTTTATTTAAAAAAAATATACAGGGTGAATTTTTCAAGTGGGCGTGGATGGCTATTTTCGAAACTATGAGGAATATCGAAAAACGTTGAAAGGAGTCTCGATGCCGATTTTGACGAAAACTAAAACTGCATCATTGGTGTGCGTCAGAATGGCTGGTTGCCTGTGGCGTTGGTCAATGAGAGTTGATTCGAAAATTGCTACATAATTGCTTATATTTGCTACATATAATGAATCATTGCTACATATGATATATACTTAGATATAAAATATATTTTTTGACCAGCCATCCTGACGTCAGGATGGCTGGTCACCTCCTAGTTTAAAGTCAAACGTGTAGAATTTCCCGAAATGTATTGCGTCAATAATTGCTTCATATTTACTTCATTGATCTCATTTATTTCTATCTTTAAAAATATGCTAAATAAAGGATGTAGCAGTAATTTAAATTATCCCAAGGAAAAGTCCCTGATAAAATAATAAAGGCAAATAGTTGCAGTGCGTCTTCACTCAACGGTATTGCTACTTTAGGCGGCAGGCGTTCTAAATAAAATTGTTAAATGGCATGTTATGTATGAGTAGGTAAGTGAACAATAAGCATATTAGAAGGATATCGTAAATTAAAAAAAAATACGTCGAGTAAAAAGAAGCTAATTCCATATTGCATAATATATGCGAAAAAAAAAAATACGACAATAAGGTAAATTAATGCTGAGGTTGTGAGACATCTCGCCCACGAAAAAAGGTGGCCCGCAAGCCAGATGTCCCCTCTTTAAAAGTTAGTAGTTTCGCCCGCCCTCGATTATTTTCATATTCATCATCATCTCAGCCATAGGACGTCCACTGCTGAACATAGGCCTCCCCTTTTGATCTCCACATATACCGGTTGGAAGCGACTTGCATCCAGCGTATTCCAGCGACTTTTATAAGGTTGACCGTCCTACGCTGCGCTTGCTAGTCCGTGGTCTACACTCTAGCACTTTTCGACTGCATCTGCCAATTACCACTTCAGCTTGCTAATCTGGTGGACTATATCAGTGACTCGTATGTGATCACGTAGACGTAGAGAAACACCGAGCATAGCGCTCTCCATAGCTCGTTGAGCGACTTTAAGCTTGATAGTGAAAGACCACGTTTCGGTGTCGTACGTAACTCATCACTGGTAACACACATTGGTGGAAGACTTTTGTCTTGAGGCACTGGGGTCAGTCGGACGGAAAGACATTGCGTAGTTTCCCGAACGCTGCCCAACCGAGTTGGATTTGGTGGTTGACCTCTTTCTCGAAGTTGGACCTACCTAACTGGACTACTTGTCCTAAGTCGATATTATATGAGTCAACAACTTAGAGTATTTTCATATTATTTTTACGCATATAATTATATACAATGTGGATTAGCTTCTTTTTACTCGTGGTATTTTTTTAAATTTACGATATCCTTCTAATATGCTTATTGTTCACTTACCTACTCATACATAACACGCCATTTAACAATTTCATTTAGAACGCCTGCCGCCTAAAGTAGCAATACCGTTGAGTGAAGACGCACTGCAACTATTTGCCTTTATTATTTTATCAGGGACTTTTCCTTGGGATAATTTAAATTACTGCTACATCCTTTATTTAGCATATTTTTAAAGATAGAAATGAATGAGATCAATGAAGTAAATATGAAGCAATTATTGACGCAATACATTTCGGGAAATTCTACACGCTTGACTTTAAACTAGGAGGTGACCAGCCATCCTGACGTCAGGATGGCTGGTCAAAAAATATATTTTATGTCTAAGTATATATCATATGTAGCAATGATTTATTATATGTAGCAAATATAAGCAATTATGTAGCAATTTTCGAATCAACTCTCATTGACCAACGCCACAGGCAACCAGCCATTGTGACGCACACCATCATTGGATTTTAGAAAAGTCTATCATCCTGGCCAGGAATCGAACCCGCTGAATTTGGAAAAATAATCACACCCTGTATTATTACACCATTCGATAGTGTTGCTAATAAGGATCAAATTCTGGGAAATAATCATGTACGGAAAAGTTAAGGAAAACGTATAATTACAAAAAAACTGATCAACCATCAAGGCAATATGGGTATTTGAAACATAAATTACCAATAATAATGTTATTTTTAGTTCAACTCCATAATTTCGTATTGCCAAGTACAGGGGGATTATTGAGACGTCAAATCCAGTGAAACATTGAAAAATTTAAATTTTATTAATTTCGAATAAATTATGGCTCAGTAGAAGTAAAGTAACATGGAAAAAAAGCAATTTCATAAAAATCTGCTATTTCCTTAAGTTTTCCGTATATGATTACTTCCCAGAATTTGATCCACATCAGCAACACTATCGAATGGTGTGATAAAACAGGGTGTGATTTTTTTTCCAAAATCTGCGGGTTCGATTCCTGGCTAGGATGATTGATTTTTCTAAAATCCAATGATGCAGTTTTAGTTTTCGTCAAAATCGGCCTCGAGACTCCTTTCAACGTTTTTCGAAATTCCTCATAGTTTCGAAAATAGCCATCCACGCCCACTTGAAAAATTCACCCTGTATATATGACAAGTATTTTCATCTTTTGTACTGAAAATTAAAATTGACGAAAATACAACGCTTCTAAAAATCATAAAACGTCACTAGGTCGATATAATTTTACAGGCGTTATGACGTCACAAGCGCCTACGCCCGAATTTCGAAGCTTTTTATCTTTGTCAGTATTCATTGATAACTGATACAAAATCTAAAAATAAAATAAGTTTTCATTATACTGATGGACGAAACAAATTTTTAATTTATTAAGGATATTAAATGCGCATCAATAATTCTTTTTGTATACCAAATATGTACCGGACGGTACATTCGATTCGCTGGATTGGTGAATAAAACACTGGTGAAGCTGGTACTTGAAGAGCTTTATTCTTCTTTCATGTTTCTTCTAGGTTTTCTTTCTTCTGCTGCTGCCCGCCGACTGTGTCGATCGCCCGGACCCACCCGTCTTTTATACAATTTTCGCTAAAAAAATGTAAGGTCTCTGATTGGTTGACCAATCAGAGCGCACGAATTTTATCCAATTAGAAAAAGGGCGGATTCGACGCAGTTAGCTTAAGTACAGCGAAACGTTACCGTAACGAGAGCCGCGTGACAATTTTCGCGTATTTTACGAGTTTTTTCTATACTAACATATAACAAACTATATATTTTCTTAATCTATAAACTTATTTCTATTGGGGAAAAATAAATTCAACACAAAAAACCATAATTTAATACTTTCGAACTACGTACAAGTACTTTGTAAAAACTATTAAAAAACTATCAAATACTAAGGAATAAAACATTCTAATAAAACTTACGAACTAATTCTTACAAGATACAACTAAGTTTATCACAAAAAACAAAGTTCTAACAAGAAAAAGATTCACTTATTCTAATAAACACTATCTTATAAGATCAATTGTTATCACTGTCTTATCAGTTTGTTTGCACTATTCACTTATAACACTTTACTATTTACAATCAACGATAGTTCATTCGTCCCGCACATCACTCCCGCCGTGCGACTGAGTCGCATCTCGTTCCGGTGCGGGCACGTCGTCCGTAGGCAGGGGCAGGATCACCAGCTTCCTCACTGGCCGGCGCAGGACACCTCCCTTGGTCTGCAGGTCCACCGTTCGCACGATGTTGTCGGGCCCAGGATACACCGCGATGACTCGTCCTCGTATCCACACGTTGCGAGGCAGGTTCGGGTCGACGATCTGCACGAGGTCATTCACCTTGACTTGTTGACCTCGGCCGTTGGGCTCCCGCCGGTGTTGGAGTTCGGGTAGGTACTCCTTTACCCAGCGGAGCCAGAAGACGTCAGCGAGCCTCTGTGCGGCTCGCCAGCTGGACCTGGAGATGGCGTCTTGCTCGGTGAATGTGCCTGGCTGCGGCACTCGCCCCGGACCCCCCAGTAGGAAGTGATTGGGAGTCAGGGCCTCGGGATCTTCTGCGCTGACGGAAACGTGGGTCAGCGGGCGACTGTTGACGGTGTACTCTACTTCAGCTAGTAGAGTGGCGAGGACTTCTTCGGTGGGGTGGCGCTCGTGCAGTGTGGCTGCAAGCGCTGTCTTGACTGAGCGTACCATACGCTCCCAGGCGCCTCCCATGAACGGTGCTCCAGGCGGTATGTAGCGCCAGGAGATGGTCCTCTTTGCAGCTTCTTCCGCAGTCGCCGCGTCGATCGATTGTCGTAGTTCCTTGTCGGCAGCCTTTAGGTTGGTGCCGTTGTCCGACCAAATTTCAGCCGGGCAGCCTCGTCGTGCGATCATGCGTCTGACCGCCATCACCGCTGAGTCTGCGCTGAGCGAGCCGGCGACCTCTAAATGGATGGCTCGCGTCGTGAGACACGTGAAGATGGCCACGTATCTTTTCTGTTTGGTGCGTCCGACGGTCACGGAGAGAGGCCCGAAGTAGTCCACCCCAGTGAAGGTGAACGGTCGCTTGTGATGTGCTAATCGGCATGCTGGCAGGTCCCCTGTTCGCGGGTATGGTGGCGCTAGTGTTTTCACGCGGCAGAAGAGGCACCGTCGAAGGACTGCGCGCACAATGGGGCGCAGTCTTAGTACCCAGTACTGTTGGCGACACTCGTTTATTGTTGCCTCGACGCCGGCATGATGCAGCTGCCTGTGAACTGCCAGTATCCACAGCTTCACCGTCGGATGATCCCCGTCGACGACCAGTGGGCTCTTGACCTTCTCTTCAATGTCTTTGGCTGCTCGGATACGGCTCCGAAGTCGAAGTGAGCCGTTTACGGATTCGATGCTGAGTTGGTGAAGGCGGCTTTCTTTTTCAACCGGCTTCCCGCTGTTCAATCGTTCTATCTCTGCTGTGAAGGCCTCTTGTTGTGAAGACTGCATCAGGAGCTCTTCTGCTTTTCTCAGGAGCTCGGCCGTGACTGGAAGCAGATTGTTCGTAACTATCTTCTTTGGCGTGGGTACCTGCTGTTTCACTGTCTTGGGCTTGGTCTTCCGCCATGTGGGATCCGCTTCCTTATTCTTTTTTGTCCGTCGGTAGTTGACCTTGTGCGTAGCGGTCCTACAGAGTTCGATAAATTGTAGGACACGTGCTGTCGTGTACCGGAGGCGGTCCCAATTGGAAAACTTCGTCGGATCAGGCAGGCCCTCTGCAAGCTTCAGCCTCTGTTTATCGGTTATGTGATGCGTCTTCTCCTCTTCGGAGGGTTCATCTTCTGTGGTCTTCACAGGTTCTGTTGGCCAGGAGTCCTCTGTTAAGTACAGGAAATCCGGCCCTTTGTACCACCGATGATCTTTGTTGAAGGCTGTCGGTACGTCTCTTGTTGCGTCGTCGGCGACGTTTTGCTTCGTGGGGACCCAGCGCCAGTCGTTGACTTTTGAACTCTCTTCTATTGCTGCCAAGCGATGAGCTACATACGGTTTGTAAGACCGTGACCCGGTCCTTATCCAAGTGAGTACTGTCCTGCTATCGGTCCAGAACACTCTTCTGTTAGGCTTCCTCTCGTGCTCTTCGATTACTGCGTCTGAGAGTCTGGTTCCCATTACTGCTGCTTGTAATTCCAATCTTGGTATACTAGTCAGCTTGAGCGGCGCAACCTTTGCCTTGGCCATTATTAACGACACTCCTACTTCGCCGTCCGGTGTCACTGCTCTCCAAAATAGCACCGCTGAGTAGGCCGACTCGCTGGCGTCGCTGAAGATGTGAAGTTCGAGGGAGGCGGCGTCGCTGTAGTGTAGGTACTGCCGCGGGATTGCTATATCGTGGAGGCCTTTCAAATCTCCTATCCACGACTCCCACTGCTCCGCCAGATCTTCGTCGATGCGGTCGTCCCAACCCGTTCCTCGGCGCCACACTTCTTGGAGTATCTGTTTCGCCCTGATGGTGACAGGCGAGGCGAATCCCAATGGGTCGAAGAGTGACATCACTATGCGCAGGGCTTCTCTCTTTGTCGGTTGCTTGCCTTCGATGAGTGTTGCAGGTATTCTTGTCATGTTGAGGTTGAACGTCAGTTCGTCTGAGTTCATCTTCCATATGACGCCCAGTACTCGTTCGGTTTGCTCTTCACTTTTGTATAGTTCTAGGTCTTCGGTTCGATTTTCTTCTCCCAGTGCTTCTAGGAGTGACGCTGAGTTCGATTTCCACTGTTTCAATTCGAAGCTGGCCTTCTTATGTACTTCACGTACACTCGTTGTCACTTTGACTGCCTCTTCTATGTTTCTGAAGCTGTCGAGGTAGTCATCCACGTAGTGCTTGTTTACGATGGCAGCTGCGGCTTCCGGATGAGTGTCTTCATGTTGTTTGGCATTCAGGTTCTTTATGTATATTGCTGTAGACGGTGAACTCGATGCCCCGAATATTAACGATGTCATCCTATACTCTTCCGGAGGTTGGTCGTCGCGGCGATCTCCGCGCCACAGGTACCGCAGTGCATCTCTATCTTCTGGGTGAAGCTTGACCTGCATGAACATCTCCTTTATGTCCGCCGTGACCCCGATGCAATGTTGACGGAAGCGCATGACGACACCCGGCAGCGATTGAAGCAGATCCGGACCTTTGAGGAGCATGTCGTTGAGAGCTACTCCTCTGGTCTTGGCGGCGGCGTCATGCACAACTCGTAGCTTGTCCGGCTTCATGGGGTTGATGACCGCGAAGTGAGGCAGGTACCACGTTTTCTCAGGGGTTTTCTGCGGCGGCGCAGGCTCGGCGTAACCCTTTTCTATAAGAGCTTCCATTTGTTCGACGTACTTCTTCTTGAGGGCTGGGTCGCGATCGATCTTCTTTTCAATGTTGAAGAGCCTCTTCAGTGAGTTTTCATAGTTGTTTGGGAACTTGACGTCTTCTTTCTTCCAGAGGAGGCCGGTCTGGTATCTTGTTTCGCTGATCTTCTCAGTCTTCTGTTCGAGTATTCGAAGTGCCTTCTCTTCTGGGTCGGTTTTCGGTCTCTTCGGGTTGATGCAGAGGGCGTCCATCTCGAAGTATCTCTTCACCATGTCCTCGAGGTCATCTTCTGTTTCCTTCATGTGTGACACGAAGTCGATCTTCTGACCGAAGGAGTTTGTCTGACTTCCGTGGAGTACCCATCCGAGCGGCGTGAGAGATGCCACTGGATGGTTCTTGTCCCCTTTTCTTGTTTCTTCAGTCAGCAGGAGATGCCAATTATCTTGACCGATGAGGATGCGTGGCTTCGCATTGGAGTATGTGAGATGTCCCTTGATGTCCGATAAGTGTGGACATCCTTCCACTAAGTCGCGTGGAACCCGTTGAGATGAGACTTGTAAGTTCTTCACTGTTCTTGCTTGTATTTGCTCTTCATGTTCGTTGACCCCTTTCAACCCGATGGTCACTCTTCTTGATGCCGATTCCGCAGTCTTCAACTCGTTGATGGTTTCTATCTTCAGTGGATCTACGGGTCCTGTAGCTCCGATGCTCGCAGCGACGTCGTCGTCGACGAGTGTGACCGTTGATCCGTCGTCCATCAATGCGAATGTGTTGATTGTTCCCTTTGGTCCCTTCACTTGGACCGGCAGAATCTTCAGATAGGATTGCTTCTTCACTGTCCATGTCGAATTGATGACTTCTGTTTTGTCTTCATTTTCTTTCTTCTCTGTCTTCTCAGCCTGTTCTGTTTTCTTTTCATAGTGAAGCAGCTTGTGGTGCGTGTACTTGCACCCGTTGACACCACATGGCTTCGTTCGACAACTGTGAGTCTTGCTCCTATAACGTAGGCATCTGAAGCAGAGGCGTTTCGACTTTGCAGCATCCCATCTTGAATTGGCTTCCATCTTCTTAAATGTGTCACACTCTGTTGGGTTGGTGTGACTTGTCTCGTCGCACACGAAGCACTTCGATGTGTTGCTCTTCTCTGTGACGTTGGTGACCCGCTGAGTCTTCTTTGGAGGTGCGGATGTCGATGGTGCTGCCACCTGTTCAGGCAGAGCGTAGGGTCCACACAGTTCTGCTTCCCTCTTGAAGAATCTCTCCAACTTGATGAGGCAGGGATCTTCTTTAGGTTGCATCGATGAGAAGTCGTAGTAGCGGTACCGGAGCGTCGGTGTCAGCTTGTCCACCAATGTCTTCGCAAGTTCGGGGTTGTACATGTAGTTGAAACAACCCAATGTTTTCAATGTTGCTACGACGTTGGAGATCTTCGTGGCGAATATGCAGATGTCTCTCGGCGACTCGGTGAGACGTGGTAGACCTCGAAGCGTTTCCATTTCTATCATTGCGATTGACTCTGGTCTTCCAAATCTTGACTCCAAAGTCTTCATAACTTCTGAAGGGTGTGCATTGGTTATGAGTAACCCTTCGACTGCTTCTCTGGCCTTCCCTTTCAAATTTCTTCTTAATCTGTTGATATTCTCGACGGCGCTGAACGTTGGTTCAGACTCGTAGTAGGCGGCGCGGAAGGGTAGCCACTCCTGGTGCGACCCACTGAAGAAAGGTAGCTCGATGAATTTGGGTCGCTGGGCGGCGCTGACAGCCCGAGTGATGGCTTCAGCTAGGAGGGCGAGGTCCCCTTGACCTCCCGCCGGTGTTCGATGAACCTCTTCTTGCTTCGGTGGTTCTTCGTGGACGATCGTCGGCTCTGGTGGCGGGCGGTGAGGCTCGTTGGCGATGGCTAGGACGGGGCGAGTCACCTGGTTCTCCAACCAGTTGTCCACACGGGCGTTGACTTCTGAGTAGAGGGAGACTTCATCTTCGACTCCTTCTTCCTCTTCTTCTTCATCTTCTCTATCAGTGTCTTCAGTTTCTAGCGCGGCCAGGCGGGCAGCAGCTAATTCAACCTGAAGGCGGAGCAAATCTTCCTTTGCTTTAGCGATCTTCTGTATCTTCGTCTTGCTATAAGTCGATCCCCCCCCTCCCCCCTTCTTGCTGGGGGGGCGGAGGGTCTGTGTGCCGGTTGGTTTCGACGTACCGGCGGCGATATTCTTGACAACTCGTTGCTTCACAGTCGAGGCGTCAGTATCACGGCGAATTTCTTTCGATGGACAGCGGCGGGCGGCGGCTTCATCAGCTGTTTCGATTTCGCACCCGCGGTGAGCGTCGTCGCGGCGGAGGGGGTTACGGAAGGTGCGACGGCGCCGGCGGGGTGCGAGGCGGGGGGCGCGGTAGCGGCCGAGGGGCGGGGCACGGTGGCTGCCGGCGCGGGGGGGGCGCTGGCGGCTGATGCGGATGCAGCGGTCGAGGCGGTGGCGGCGGAGGTCACGGTGGTGGGATCAGTCGCCGCGGAGGTAGAGGTCTGTTGGGAACTCTCCGTGGCAGTCGTCCCCGATTGGGTCGATTCTGATGTAACTTCCGTACTGGTACCGGTCGCAGAGGTCTCTGGAGTGGCCTCGGACGATGACGGCTTCTGTTCACTCGACGGCTTGCGGCCCCTACCCTCGGAGCGCGTAACGGGCATGATGTCAGCTGATTCTTCAAGGTCGACGACACGTAGACACGAACACGGAGTACGTTCTTCAAGTAATTTTCACTGTAGCACTATCTTCTATCTTCAAACTGAAGTACTATCTTCTATCTTCAAACTGAAGCACTATCTTCTATCTTCACGCAGAATTCTTCACGTATCCGGACTCGACAGGACCATAAATGTACCGGACGGTACATTCGATTCGCTGGATTGGTGAATAAAACACTGGTGAAGCTGGTACTTGAAGAGCTTTATTCTTCTTTCATGTTTCTTCTAGGTTTTCTTTCTTCTGCTGCTGCCCGCCGACTGTGTCGATCGCCCGGACCCACCCGTCTTTTATACAATTTTCGCTAAAAAAATGTAAGGTCTCTGATTGGTTGACCAATCAGAGCGCACGAATTTTATCCAATTAGAAAAAGGGCGGATTCGACGCAGTTAGCTTAAGTACAGCGAAACGTTACCGTAACGAGAGCCGCGTGACAATTTTCGCGTATTTTACGAGTTTTTTCTATACTAACATATAACAAACTATATATTTTCTTAATCTATAAACTTATTTCTATTGGGGAAAAATAAATTCAACACAAAAAACCATAATTTAATACTTTCGAACTACGTACAAGTACTTTGTAAAAACTATTAAAAAACTATCAAATACTAAGGAATAAAACATTCTAATAAAACTTACGAACTAATTCTTACAAGATACAACTAAGTTTATCACAAAAAACAAAGTTCTAACAAGAAAAAGATTCACTTATTCTAATAGAAACACTATCTTATAAGATCAATTGTTATCACTGTCTTATCAGTTTGTTTACACTATTCACTTATAACACTTTACTATTTACAATCAACGATAGTTCATTCGTCCCGCACAAAATACTTATACTGAATGTGCACCAAATCTTAAACTCGCTTTGGCAAGATTTCAGGGACACCCCGAAGTTCGGTTTGGTTAGGTTCCTTTAAACCTTGTACACAGAAATAGAAGCCCCGCGAAGCGGGGCTTCGTCGACCCTGCTTAGGTAGATTTTTTTTATTACACCTCGTTATGACATATTTTAATGAACATATTTTGGTGCACATTCAGTATATTTGGTGGAACACAGGCAAAATTAGGTAAATGAAATGGGAATAAATTGAAGTACTTTTAAATAAATTGAAGTACATACTTTTAAATACCGTCCATTTATTAATACAGTATTAAAAAATAAAAATCAAACTAAAAACTAAAACGTTAAAATAAATGGCTTATTGCACTAGTTTTTATGTACAACCCACTTTTGACGCCAACGAATCTCCGTAATCTGCACAAGGTACAATCGACAAAGAATCATGAACCACCATAAGGTTATTTACAGATATTCAAATACAATTAGGTCCACATTCGTGTCAATATACATATGGGAACGACCTTGATCTTTGTTACTTTGACGGTTTCAAACGACTTATTCTCAAAATGGTTCATGATTCAACTTTGTCGATTGTACTTCTACTTACACACACTTTACTGATACCGATATTTTTGCGTTTTCTCAGGCAAGATTTAAAAAAATAGCCATTGCTCTACTTACTGACAACCTTCGTGACTTACTTTTTTTTTTAGGAAATACGACCTTCCTCTATAACTATCTTTTTTTTTTATCAGTGGACAATAGTGTGTGGGTTATACGTTTTGTTAAATGATGTACCTAATTAGTTCTGATACGAAAATCTTAATGTGAAACTATTTTTTGTCCCTAAATAAATAAAATCTCACCATCATCAGTGCCCATCTCGCTCCTATCAAAGGTGGCCCTCGCCTGGAAGTCCGCGAGCTCGTTCCGCAGCTTGTGGTAGGACTTGGTGAGCGCGCGCAGGTCGCGCAGCACCGCGTCCACTTTACTGGAGTGCTCGGATAGCTCCGCTCTTGATTCCGCTGTGGCTACTTCCAGAACTGCTACGCGGTCTAGCGTCTGAAAAATAACCGACTCTATCATTTTCGGTGCCCAGATTGGCCATCAGTGTTATTAGGTTTTTCCAGACGAGATTTCTCAGTAGCAACCACGACGTAAACTTTTTTAGGCGAAATCCAACCTCTATGTCTTCCGCCTTTTTCTTCGGTAGCATTATTCAATATGTACAACTATAGTCTTTGTGAGAAACAAGCGGGGCAGATCTCCACCGTATGTTCCAGTGTCCTCTAAGTAGCCCACATAGTGGTGACACCCGAGCGTATCCTCCTTTTGGAACCAAAACAAGAACCTCCCGGATCGTCGGTGTCCAGTGAGGAACTGTGTTAACCGGAAGTTGAGGATACCATGACGTCTCGCTAGCCACCCTTTAAAGAAGAGAGTTATTGCTGCGTGTCCAGCGCTGGGTTGTGAGTATGTCGAAGGGTTTTTTTAAGCGTCATAAAGTCATTAAATGGGTCCTCTTCCCAAAGTGGAGTGGAAGGGACTGGACTCGTACTGATTAAAATCTACAATCCTTCAATAACTCTTTACGTTCCAGGGTCAAGGTTACTTGTTTAGACAGTCCTTGTGACCCTTCTGGCGCTACTTATGTTTAGAGACACAAATTGTAGTGCAGCTTAGAATATTCACTGAGATATTGGATAGGTATCAAATTAAAGACACCTCATATGACTAAACACAATGATTGGCCACTACTGACATGCATCACACTACAGAAGCTTAACCCGTCTACTCACCGGTCTTTCACCAGATGTGGATTGCAACTGAGCCCTCAACGCCGACAGGTTGGCCAGCTGTTCTGAAGACCTCCTGGCTTCCATCAGCTCCGCCTCGAACGCCGCGCGGTTCTCCGCGTTTCTCTCCCGTTCTTCTTCCACGGTTTGTTTAATGTACTCTATCACTTCCTCTGAAAAATTACTTATGCTTATGAGAATTATTACAGCGAGTTTCAAACAATACAATATTCTGCCCTGCCCTGGTTAGTATCCATTTGATGATTTTATCGTCATCTGCCTAGCCTGTTCCCAACTTTAATGGGCTTGGCTTCCAGTCAAACATGATACAGCTGGATATCAGTATTTTACATGGAACGACTGCCTATCAGTCCTCCACAATCCAGTAACTGGGTAATACGATACCTCATGGTAAGACTGGTTTGTCAGACTTTAGAGCTTCTGACCAACGGTAATGACTGTCAAAGATTTACAAACGACAACCGGGACTAACGGCTTTACGTGCTTTCCGACGCACGGAAGACACTTTCTATGACAAACGGTCACCCTTCCACAGACCAACCCCGGCAAGCGCGGCTTAACCCTTCAGATCCGCCCGTGCGGCTGTAATTATTTAACCACCCATTTGATGATTCTACCAAGCTAAAAAATAAAGGTGGAAGGGATGATGATGAAGGTTGGGTTTAGTAATCAGGAGCAGGCGGACGGGGGGAGAGAGGGGTGGGAGGGGGAGGAGGGGAACCCCCTTACCCTTTGGTACCACTCCCAGGTCAAGGAAATGTGTTTTTGTAGCCTAACCTCAAAACTTGTTTAAGTCACATAAGGCTGGGTACTCACTTAGCAGCGTAGCACGTAACGTATCAGATACGGTATCAAGTGAGTACGTAGGCACGAGCCCGCTGCGAACCGCTCGCTGTAAGTTCGCAGTGATACCGCCTCTCGGCGAGTCATACAAACACAAAGGCGGCTCGCAGTGTGCTCGAGCCGTACCCACTTGCAGGTTGATACCGTATCTGATACGTTACGTGCTACGTTGCTAAGTGAGTACCTAGCTTTTGGAAACGATACCAAGTTTTTGGAAGACGCCTATGCGTCTTCCAAAAACTTGGTATCGTTTAGCATAAGGAGAGAGGTGCCCCTTGTGTCCTGGCACCACTCTCACTTAAAGGCAACGCCCAGACCCCGCCATCCCAGACCGTCTTCCCCCCGTCCGCCTGCTCCTGGATACTAAACTTCACCCGATGATGAAGTGTCCTCACCTAACTTATTGACGGCCCGGATCCTGTTGTCATGCTGTGTGAGCGCCTGCTCCAGCAGCTCCCGCTCGTGCTGCTCGTGCACCAGACTGCTCACCGCGCTCTCCAGCCGCATCACCGTCGTCAGCTGCTGGCTCTGCAGCTCCTGCAGAACAATGGCAACATGTAACGGATCGTTAACGACCTTGAAAAACTAGCGACCACGACTTTTAATCTTATTTTAGTAGTGTATTTGACTGAGGAACCGGCGGCAAGTTGTCATGCTCCCTTAGTTGACATTGCTTGCGGTAGCGTCGAGGGTCGGGTTGCCTCATAATATGAGATAAGCATTAACCACTTCCCTGTCCGATGAATCACATGTGACTCACGACCATTGTTTATCTATTGTGTCTGCTGCGCGGACAGTGAAAGTGTTAAAATATCAAATTTAACAATAACTTATTTAAAAAAATAAATTAAACTAAAACTCAACGTTTATGTATTTGAAGAAAACAAAACGCGGCAAATTCCTAGATTAATTATTATATTCTCGGAAAAGCAAAGGCATCAAGATTATACGACCTCTTCGGTTTTCGTAATTTTATTAAATCATAACTGCATATTAAATGTGTATCTGGGGGCACGGTAGTGCCCCCGCCAAGACGAGCCAAGCGAAGCGCAAGGGCACTACCTACCTTTTCTCGAAGTGTTTCGTCGTTTTTTTGAACCCTCATAGAATTGATTTCCGATGTACCAGAAAGTTCATATTCGCAGGATATGATGCCATTAATAGACTTATTAGGCATACAAAGTATCAATAGAATAGCTATAATACTTTAGATTTTATTGATATCTAAAATACACGGATTTCGTCACTGATTCACTCATACACTGACACACTGATGATCATCAAAATGTTTGGCTACTTCCTGAAGTGCTAGAGAGCTGAAATTCGGTATGTAATTTAAGTTTGGTATACAACCAACAAAAAAAATCTTAAACTTATAACTTTCGGCCCCGATCCCCCTAAAATGGGGGGTAGAAGTTAGTATGAGACCTTAAAATGTTAGGGTACTTCCTGAAGTGCTAGAAAGCCGAAATTCGGTATGTAAACAAAGTTCAGTATACAAAAAACATCCCCCATCCCCCCATCCCCTAATATAGGGCGGGGGGGGGAGGGGTAGTAGTTATTTCCAATGCACTTCTACAATATGGGTATCAAATGAAAGGGCTTGTTGAGAGCAACTAGGAGAATAATGTGACGCCATTCTAAATCCAAGATGGCGGAATAGTTATTTTTAATGTACTTCTACAATATGAATACCAAATGAAAGGGCTCGTTAAGAGCAACTCGATAAATAATGTGACGTCATTCTAAATTCAAGATGGCGGAAAGGTTATTTTTAATGTGCTTCTACAATATGGATGTCAAATGAAAGGGCTCGATGTGAGCAACTCGATGAATAATGTGACGTCATTCTAAATCCAAGATGACGGAATAGTTATTTTTAATGCACTTCTGCAAAATGGGTATCAAATGAAAGGAGAGCAACTCGATGAATAATGTGACGTCATTATAAATCCAAGATGCTAGCAACTTACAAAAAGAACTGAAATCCCACCAAAAACATTTCATGTAAAATGTTGCCAATACGAGCATGTAAGGTTTGCCCTGTGAAAAAGATATCAGATCTCATGTAGAACAATGTTTCTGAATCTACACGGCCTAACTCTACGGACCCTAACTTCACAAATTCTACACATCAGTTAAAATTTATGGCTTGGCTGTTTCACTCACTTGGGTCACTTTTTTGAGCAGGTGGTACGAAAATTAAATTACATATAACAAAACCAAAGATCAGCAAGTCGACCAGACACCACAAGCATCACCCGTTCACGAGTATAACGCAAACATCAGCTACTCCCCCACGCCATGTAAGTGGTTATCCACTTGACTGCAACAACGGTAGTTTACTACCGTAGCGAAAACCCGTAGGCTGCAACTACGGTAGCTTACTACCGTTGGCGTTCCAACGCGATTTCGCGCTAAATTATTTCTATTTCTCTTTAACTCACGATATTTGAATCTTATCTCTCTTTTCCACTCGATTGTCTATGATATTCTACATGCTTTAAATACGAAACGTGTGGCTCAAAAGTTCAATATTTAAAAATAAAAAATGACAAAGATAGTCTGTGGTTACGCGTGAGTTGAAGACTCTTCAACGGGGGGAGTATGTTGAGGCCACTAGCCTCAACCCAGCAGCCACCATCAGCAGCGCGCCGCCGCACTCCGCGCACCGCGGGAGTGAACGAGGGGTGCGGGGGAAGCGGTGCATTCATCGACGCCGGCGGCCGAGCGAGGCCCCGACCACGACACCACAACAGTCAGCTGTTGCGCGTCTTCAAGCACGGCTGCGCTTACACATTTCTTATTTACATTTTTCATTATAATCATCCTTATATACTTGTTAATTTTAAATTCACCGCATTACATGTTATACAGTCCGCTACAACTTTCATTTTATACTCTCCATGAGCTATCGTCGCCACTACGTGTTTACGTAGTGAAGTGGCAGCCGTTTATAAGTGTTTTTACGTTCTTGATGAGTGTTATTGAGTGAATTACTGATTTAATAGTGAAATAACATTATATTTAATGTGTGTGCAAGTGGATTTTAACCTGAGGGTGAGTTTTAACCATTTATCGTGTCATTTTGTTTCAAGGTCATGTCTTGTTGTAAGACTTGACCTTGGACAGAATGCTATCGTAATTGTGCGAATATTTCTGAGTAAAAACTAATGACTATCGCATTAAATGTTTACTATACAATAGATTTCAGCCAAAACATAAACATTTTAATTGGAATCTCGGCGGTTAATAACATGTTAATTTCTTCGCAAGTGGTACGAAAAGTAGAGTATTTTTCTCGGTGATAAAGCTGTCTTAGTCTTGGGTGAACTTAACACCCTCGCTACACTCAGGACTCGTCTTAAATCCCTCGCTTCGCTCGTGATTTAAGGGCCTTCGCGCCTTTTAAGCCGTAAAAACGTTACATTCTAAAGCACATTCCTGATTAACGGCTGGGTGTAAAGATTGAAAAAAAATATATGTTGAATGTATATTCATGTACAACAATGTGAGTAAATTTTATTTTCTTATGACAAATAGTTGAACTGTAAAAAAATATTTAACAACACGCTATTTTGTTCAAATAAATGCTCACTCCTTCTAAACGGCTTCGTTTATTTAAAATATTTTTGAATAGATCAATCGATGTTAAAATTTACTTCAATGTGAGTAACGCTCATGTAAATCAGTCAATATTTTACAAAGAATATGTTGAAAATTGAGACTTCCACATATAAAAACCGGGCGAAGGCGGGTCTTTGCAGCTGTTTCTGCCTAGCTGCATAGGCTATGATATCATTTTGAGGTATCGCGGTACGCTCGGGACATATTAATATGTGCGGTGCAGATACGAAAATGTGCGTTTAGCTCCGCCTGGATGCTCAAGGTCATTGAGGGTACTATGCGCCTTAAGTTTCCAAAACCCTCGCTACGCTCGGGAGTAAGCCTCGAGTCCTTCGTTATGCTCGCGGTTTAAATCGTCACCCGCGACAGAAGACACTGCTTTATCCCCTTGGTTAATAATCTACTATTCTTTTCTTTATGTTGTTTTTTATTATGATGGATGGTCCTAGTTTATCTTTATGTGCCTTCTAGTCACGATTGAGGTGTAATCTCGGATTGATGTATAATGTGAATGTTCTATTAAATTGTATAAATCTTGGTTCTTCTAACCGTGCAGACAGATATGTTGCTGGGGAGTTTGTTCCGCCACTTCTTCTTCCCAGCCAAAAGACTAGGAAGTGTCGAAGGGGGGGCGCTTTGGGGGACTGTCTTATGTAAAAATTGACCTTCAAAAAGTGCTGATAAATCAGCCTAATTTGAATGAATGACTTTTGATTTTGATTTTCTTGACTTTGTGAGCTGTGGCTTAGCGTGGGGTAATGAGAGGTAAAGAAACTAAAGGAGGTACACTACAGAACGGTAATGGACAGCGCTGCGGGTGTGGGGACGTTGCTCAGTTTATTAGGAATATCTGGTTGAGCGAGCTTCGCTCGGATTTTAAAAATAATGTCTTTATCTTGGGAACCGAGCTTTTCTCGAACCTGGTACTTGATAAATCGATTCCTTGAGCCGAAAAACCCCTAATCTGTAACTTTCATGGAAGTCCTTGGAGCCGTTTCCGTTTCTATGGACACTTAAAGTGAATGAAGGTTCTGTAATAACTTTAGCGATTGAAAAAGAGTGTCCATGGAGTTTCTTGCCCGTTCTTTTACAAGAATAGAGATCCACATATTGGAATACTACTGACTTTCACAGTTTTTAGGGTTCCGTAGTCAACAAGGAACCCTTATAGTTTCGCCATGTCCGTCCGTCCGTCCGTCCGTCCGTCCGTCCGTCCGTCCGTCCGTCTGTCCGCAGTTTAGCTCAGAGACGCACAGTACTAGAGAGCTGTAATTTGGTGTAAATATACGGATTTGTTGTGCCGAAAAAGTGGTAAAATAAAATCTCGTAAAATATTTTTTTTTAGGGTACCTCCAGTACTTACACGTAAAGTGCGGATTTTTTTTTTCTCGCGCACCCCTTAGTGTGGGGTATCGTTAAATAGGCCTTTAAAAAATAATGATAGTTTCTATTAACAATTTTTTGATAAAAAAATTCGTTTGTGAAATATTAAGCTTAAAAATGCTAAATTTTGCTCGATTCGAGTGTCCCCCCCCTCTACCAGCTAAACGGTTATGTTTGGGGGTGTGAAAAAATTCACAATAGTAGTATATATAACGAAGTTTAAAAGAAAATTATCATGACTAAGTAGGCTTTACAACTTTACGAGTAATAGTCGACCAACTTATAAAATGTACTTAAAATCATATTTTCTTAAATAAAATGTATCGGAGACAACTGCAAATGTAAGTTTGTCAACTTTATTTTTACAGCTTTTATAGGTATGTTTTTTGGGGATAGGTAGGTTTTTATCGTCACCTATTTTTAACTAAATTCAAAAAAAGGAGGAGGTTCTAAATTCGTCGTAATCTTTTTTCTTATGTATTTTCCCCGATTTCTCAAAGACTCCTGGACCGATTTTGAAATTCTTCTTTTTAAAATTAAATTCAGCGAATCAGTTTAGTTAGTTCGCGTAAATATTTTGATGGGCAACTACGGAACCCTACACTGTGCGTGGCCCGACACGCACTTGGCCGGTTTTTATTATATCTTGTGACTGGGACTGTAGCATCATACTTTTATTTTTTGTTTTTGGCAATTCTTAAGGACGCGTTTACAATTGACGCAAAATTATGCCTTTTTTCGGTACCGATTCTTACTAAACTGAATCAAATCGAATAAAACTAATAACGAATACAAACAGATTGGTTCTTTATCTTCCCAGGATAGACAAGCTTTTCTTGAAAATGATAGGTTTAAATACTTTGAAATCGATCTGCCGTTGCCATGTTTACCATATCGTGTTGTGTTTGCGAACATATTTTGTTCTACAAATAACATATTTTAATATTCCTAATACTACTGGAAGTAGGCAAGTATAGTCTATTTTAAGACATAGACAATATTTCTTTATTTTTCATTCAGAAATACACCAAAAGTAATTCCGCAAAACAGGAAGATATTGACAAATTTTCGTCAGAAATTATATTTTTTTATCATCAATATTTAATGGGTATTTAATTAGAAAGTACTGAATAACTAAGGTTACTATCTTACCTTGCATCAAAAAAATAATGAGTTCATTTAAAAGTAAAATAATAGTGTAAACAATTATTTTATGAAATGACAAAATTCAATATAAAACCAAGACCATTTTGTTCTTTGATTTAGACGGCGCGGGGCGCCTATTGAGGGAGGACGTATCGCTCGCAACCATTTTGACATTAGTCACGTAATCATTAAAATTAAAAATATACGCCACCATTCATGACCTTTAGACGCGGCGCTAGTGCCTTCGCCATAACATCAAATTGCATTTGAAAAATGTAGTTACTCGAATTTTCCGTAGGTCATGAATGGTGGCCAGGAATTTTTCCAATCGCAAAGAGTACAGCGTAACCAACCTTTCTTGATACAAATTAATATTTTGAATTATTTTAATTCTGATCTGATTGTAATGTAAATGTATCAATGTGTTGAATACGGATATAACTGTATCTTATCCTATACTATTAAACGCGCATAAAAATAAATATATTTTACGGTTCTCGAAAATGACTCCGACGATTACGATGAAATTTGGAATAAGTATAAGTATTTATTGGTACGAAAAATCAATTTAGGTAAATGTTCCATGTCTGGGAAAAATTGTTATATCCGTATTTACACCCATAAAGATTTACACCAACAATATCTAAACTCAGGGGGTAATCTCCGGAAGTAATGAACCGATTTTTAAAAATTGTCTCACTTGTCAAAAGCTATATTATTCACGAGTGCAGAGAGTGTAGGCTATAAATTATAAAGATATCATGTATATTTTACCGCCCAACGAAGTGGGCACGGGTCAGCTAGTGTTTTATAATTTCGTCGAGCGAACCTGGCGTTGACTTCCATAGGGCACGCATGCCGCAATCGCGGCGGTTAGACCCCTCTTTTAGGAATGACTGGATAGGCGTCACGGCGTCCTGCCCTACCACCTGATGCAGGTCGTCACCGGACACCGAAGTTTCGGGAGGTACCTGTGTGTGTTGATAAGGAAGGAAGAAATGCCTGGAGCATACGGTCCAGGTCTGCCCCGCTTGGGTAGAGCACCACCGTGTCCTCACGGCGGCGATACGCGGCAACCTCTCGCGTCCGGCATTGGTCGAGGCCATGCTGCGGGGCGAGACGGTTTGGAAAGCGGTCGCCCCCTTTTGCGAAGCAATGATGCTAGCGAAGGAGGAGGCGTGACGCGTAAGGGAGGAGGAGAACAGTTTCCACCATACAATGCAAAAAGCAACCAAAAAATAAAGAAAACCTGCAATATCACGGGTATTGCATCGATACCAGTACCCAAATGCATGCAGGTGTAAACGATCATAAAAAAAGTCTTTTATGGTCCCAATCATTGAGCGCGCAGCATACTGGAAAAGCATTGGAAAAATTCTTTCTTCATGGAAAAAAAATTGTTTTTTCTTTATAAAGACTCATAAAAGGCCTCGGCGTTAAACCACCACGCCAAACGACATTTCGCAATTTGCTTCCATCGGTTGTAAGTGACTCTCACAATGTCGTCGGTCCGCCTAGGAAGAAGCCTGTCTATGCTGCCATTTTAGGGGTAGCTGGGTCGTAAGGTGGAGACTGTCCTCTCCCTCACGTGTCGCACCTCCTCCTTCGCTAGCATGACTGTTTCGTAGAAGGAGGTGACTGCTTCCCAATCCGTCGCGCCTCACATGACCTCGGCCAATGTATGAGCATTCTCGCGGACACAAACACTTAGAGATTTGTGTATTCCCAATGTTGTAGTAACAAAATATACCACTAACGCCATCTATGTTGTCCAATACTAAAACTCCGTGTAACTGGTCGCCATTTTAAACAATAAAAGCGTTAGTCTGTTGAAAACCACAAGCGCGTTTTATTAGGTTATGGGCCCGGTCCCAAACCTTTGATTTTCGGAGTGTTTTTATAGACTGTCAGTGCTAAAATGTCTGGAAGCTATGCAGTGAACGTCC
Organism: Agrotis segetum; assembly: GCA_036375495.1. Taxonomy (NCBI): domain Eukaryota; kingdom Metazoa; phylum Arthropoda; class Insecta; order Lepidoptera; family Noctuidae; genus Agrotis; species Agrotis segetum. Next base: position 722,672 of record JAQSVV010000002.1, read on the forward strand.
CAAAGTTAAAGGGAAGAGAAAATTATGACGATTGGGCGTTTGCCGTCGAAAACTTTATGATTTTGGAGGGAGTGGATGTGACCGGCAAAATCGAGCTAACGGATGTTGAAAATAAGAAGGCGAGGGCAAAAATGGTCATGACTATTGATCCATCGCTATTTGTTCACATCAAGACCGAAACCACAGTACAAGCTTTGTGGAACAAACTAAAATCTTTGTTCGACGATAACGGTTATACACGCAAGATCACTCTTCTGAGAAACCTAATTTCAATACGTATGGAGAGTTGTGATAGTATGACCAGCTACGTGAACCAGCTTGTGGAAACGGCTCAAAGGTTGAAGGGAACCGGCTTCGAAATTAACGACGAATGGATCGGCTCGCTGCTCCTGGCAGGACTTCCTGAAAGATTTAGTCCCATGATAATGGCAATAGAACATTCCGGGCTGAAGATCAGTGCTGATAATATAAAAACAAAGTTGTTAGATATGAGTTCTGATTTTGAGGTTAAGTCGGAAGGCGCGCTTATTGCACATGGACAGAAACGCACCCTACCGACCCGAGGGCAAACTAGCGGAAATAGTAGTAATGGAACGCTCCCGTCATCTGTCAACGGAAATGTCAACACAACTACCAAAAAGCAAATCCGCTGCTACCATTGCAAAAAGGTTGGTCATTTTAAAAGCCAATGCCGCCTATTAAATAAAGACAAACCGAAAACAACTTCAAATGTGTTGAGTGCAGTGTTTCTTACGCGAGAGTTTGATCAAAACGACTGGTACATTGACTCTGGCGCTAGTGCTCACATGGTGTCGAACAAAAACATGTTGACAAACATATCTTACGAACCAAAAATCAAAGAGATCATAGTCGCTGATCGAACAAAAGTACCAGTGATGTGTTGTGGAGATCTTCGACTGACTACATGTGTTAAAACAGCCACACACGAGGTAGGAATAAGCAATGTTTTGTGCATACCTACACTTACGACGAACTTGCTTTCAGTGAGCAGAATGATTGCAAATGGTAACAGAGTATCCTTCAATAAAAAGGGATGTTACATTTACAATGCTCAGAATGTTTGCATTGGAGAAGCAAGCCTGGTGAATGACGTGTACAGATTAAACATTGAACAGACAGAGCAGGTTTTAGCGGCTGCAGTACAGACTTCGTGCAATACTTGGCACAGGAGATTAGGTCATATTAACATGAACGACCTTGAGAAAATGAAGAAAGGTGCAGTTGATGGTGTATCTTATCAAGATAGAAGTGATATTAGCAAATCAAGTTGTGTTGTTTGCTGCGAAGGCAAACAAACGAGGTTGCCTTTCTCAGCCAGTACAAGCACCAGCAGCAGAGTCCTAGAAGTGGTTCACACAGACTTATGTGGCCCCATGGAGAAGAGATCACTTGGTTTAGCTAGATACTACCTGTTGTTTGTTGATGATTATACCCGGATGTGTTTTGTATATTTCCTGAAAGAAAAAAATGAAGCATTTAAATATTTTAGAGAGTTCAAAGAGCAGGTTGAGAATCAACAGTCACTGAAAATAAGGACACTACGGTCTGACAATGGTGGAGAATTTTGCTCAGTGGAAATGGAAAGTTATTTGAAAAGACACGGTATTATACATCAAAAAACAGTAGCATATACACCAGAACAAAATGGCCTAAGTGAGCGTTACAATAGGTCAATTGTAGAAAAAGCACGCTGTCTTCTATATGAAGCATCATTTGACAAACGTCTATGGGCAGAGGCGGTGAATACGGCAGTGTACCTCAAAAATAGATCACCAGCTGCAGTTTTGGACAAGAATACCACTCCATATGAAATGTGGACTGGCAAAAAACCTAATCTTAGCTACATCAGAGTATTTGGAAGTCCAGTGATGGTCCACATTCCTAAAGTAAAACGTAACAAGTTAGACAAGAAATCAGAAATGTTGAGACTTGTTGGGTATTCAGAAAATGTTAAAGGCTATAGATTATATGACCAGAAAACACATAAAATAACTGTGGCGCGAGATGTTGTTGTCATGGAGACAGTTAAAAATGACACTACAGAGGTGATGGTTAAAGAGAGGGAGCCAGATAAACATAATGTGGAGAATACAAACCTGGATGAAAGTTTGACAAGCGTCAAAGAAAATGACAGAACAAGCAAAGATGATCCAACATATGTTGTAAGTGACACGTCTAGTGAACAGGATGAGGAGTATAGTGAGTGTTTAACAACAGACGATATGATGGTCGCTTCTCAGAGTGATGCTGTCACTCAGCAGCAAAAACGTGTGCGTCGTGCACCAGATAGGTTTGGTTTTTCGAATATGTGTGTTGTGGACTTTACCAGTGAACAAATATCCCTACAGGACGCTCTCAAGGGATCGGAAAAAGAGCAGTGGTGTAGTGCTATGCAACAAGAGCTCAATTCCTTTAAAGACAATGACACTTGGGAGGTAGTGGATAGGCCTAATAAAGGCACAGTGGTGAAAAACAAGTGGGTGTTCAAGAAAAAATGTGACAGTAATGGTAATGTACGCTACAGAGCCCGGCTTGTCGCAAAGGGCTTCACCCAAATCAAAGGTATGGACTATAATGAAACTTTTTCACCTGTTTTACGATACTCAACTTTGAGATTACTTTTTGCCTTGAGTGTACAACTTAATCTAAAAATGAATCATTTAGATGTACCAACAGCATTTCTCAATGGTGATATTAAAGAATGTGTATACATGGAAATACCAGAAAATTCAAATTTTGAAAATTGTAATAATAAAGTTTTGAAATTAAAAAAGGCCATCTATGGCCTAAAACAGTCAGCTAGAGCTTGGTACATGAAAGTAGAGTCCTGTTTGTTAAACTTAGGTTTTATTAAGTCTAAATATGAACCTTGTCTATTTATGAAATGTCATGATAATGTTAAAGTTTATGTGGCATTATTTGTGGATGATTTTTTTGTTTTTTATAATTGTGAAAATGCTTACAAAAATATGAGAAGTGTCTTAGAGTCAGATTTCAAAATTAAAGATCTAGGAGAGATAAAAAATTGTCTCGGTATGAATGTTAATGTTAAAAAGGGTTGTGTTACTTTGGATCAAGAAAAATTTATTGACAGTATTTTGCAAAGATTTAATATGATAGATTGCAAACCCTCTGATACTCCAATGGAAATTAATTTAAAATTAGAGAAAGCTGAAAATGATAATTGTAGTGAAACTTACCCTTATCAGCAGTTAATTGGATCTTTGATGTATCTTTCAGTACTTACTAGACCAGATATTTCATATAGTGTCAGTTTTCTAAGCCAGTTTAACACATGTTATAATGAAAAACATTGGAAGCAATTGAAAAGGTTGTTAAGATACTTGCAAAAGACTAAACATTTTGGCTTAATTTTTAAGAAAAATTGTTCTGATTTACATGGATATGTAGACGCAGACTGGGCGTCTTGTAATATTGACAGAAGGTCTTACACAGGATATTGTTTTGTATTGTCAGGCTGTGTAGTTAGCTATGAGTCTCGAAAGCAAAGGACAGTGGCCTTGTCGAGCACAGAGGCCGAATACATGGCTCTCTCAGAGGCTTGTAAAGAGGCAATACATTTAAAGTTTTTAATGTCTGAACTTGGTATGTTTGATAAGAATAAAGCATTAAACTTGTACAGTGACAGTCAAAGTTCATTAAAATTGGCTTCTAATCCATTATTTCATAAACGAACTAAGCATATTGATGTACGACATCATTTTAGTAGAGAGTGTGTTGCTAATGGGCAAATTAAAATTAACTATCTAGAAACTGCTTCTATGCCTGCAGATATATTAACTAAAGCACTTTGCTCTACTAAACATTATAAGTTTATGGACCTGATGGGAATAGGGGAAGTAAACCAAATTTAAGTTAAAGTGTGTTTGTTTATTATTTTGTTAACAATTTAGCTTATAAGTAATTGGTGGGATATTTTGTTAAGAGAGGGTGTTGTAGTAACAAAATATACCACTAACGCCATCTATGTTGTCCAATACTAAAACTCCGTGTAACTGGTCGCCATTTTAAACAATAAAAGCGTTAGTCTGTTGAAAACCACAAGCGCGTTTTATTAGTTTCCACCATACAATGCAAAAAGCAACCAAAAAATAAAGAAAACCTGCAATATCACGGGTATTGCATCGATACCAGTACCCAAATGCATGCAGGTGTAAACGATCATAAAAAAAGTCTTTTATGGTCCCAATCATTGAGCGCGCAGCATACTGGAAAAGCATTGGAAAAATTCTTTCTTCATGGAAAAAAAATTGTTTTTTCTTTATAAAGACTCATAAAAGGCCTCGGCGTTAAACCACCACGCCAAACGACATTTCGCAATTTGCTTCCATCGGTTGTAAGTGACTCTCACAATGTCGTCGGTCCGCCTAGGAAGAAGCCTGTCTATGCTGCCATTTTAGGGGTAGCTGGGTCGTAAGGTGGAGACTGTCCTCTCCCTCACGTGTCGCACCTCCTCCTTCGCTAGCATGACTGTTTCGTAGAAGGAGGTGACTGCTTCCCAATCCGTCGCGCCTCACATGACCTCGGCCAATGTATGAGCATTCTCGCGGACACAAACACTTAGAGATTTGTGTATCACTGCTACTAAGAGGTTTCAATCAATCGTAAATTCTAATTAGTTCCAAAGTTTCAATCTAGAGGCATTGGTTGTTTACCTGAACCCGAAAAGTGGTCGTAATTTATATACCGTATAAGTTCGCACCGACATTATCAGAAGTAAAAAGATTGAAAATGATCTCGTCCATGCCCCAATGCTTGATTGACTTGATTTATGTTTCTAGAGACATCTTATATAAATACTAGCTTCTGCCCGCGGTTTCACTCGCGTCAAATTAGGCGTTGGGCCCTATGGCCCCGTCCGAATTAGTTCCCTTAAGGAGCGCCTGCAACACGACGCGCCATGACTCATGATCAGACGGCGAGCTACCCATTGCTCCCCGTCCGCAAGCGACTGGAATATGCCCTACGATTGCCAACGCCCAGGGTGTCTGCAGCGGTGGCTGGGAGAGAGGTAGAGGATGTCCATTCCCTCACACGTTCAGACTCTTCCCCTTTCCCTTGCCTGCCGCTGAATCCGCCGAATCTTCGACTTGCGCTAGGTTAAAGATGAGGACGCCCGCCGTAGCGCCTCTCCAACCACTCTTCGAAGAGGGATCTTACCGCCGCAATCATGACATGCCCTGCCCAGCCCGACATTATTTTGATGTGATAGTATTTTGATACTGTGATATCTCCTAAGATATTCATTCAAATGAAATGAAGTCAAGAGCAATTTTGTTCAAACTCAAATGCTTCTAATGAATAACGTATTTACTTGGAAAAGGATCAATATCATGTTAAAAAAGTCCTAAAATAAAAGTAGAATTTTAGGTGTGGATAACCTTTATCACCTAAAGGTTTGAAAAATAAATAGTAGCCGATTCTCAGACCTATTCCATATGCCTATAAAATTTCCGTTTATTGCCCGTGGTCCAACCGCTTGGTTCACCTAGGTGTACCACGGCCGGGAAATTATTTTTGCCCGTGGTTCACCTGAATGTCCACATGTTTTCATCGTAGTATAACGAAAGAAAAATAGTGATATTACAGGGTTGGGTTTAGTAATAATTGGTAGTCGGTTAAGGTAACAGAGGCTTAAAATGTGTAAGGTTTAAGTCCTCGATTGTAATGCTACCACTATTTTTACGCGGAAATTTATTTTTCCAGACATTAAAGAAGAAAAGTATTTACAACCTCAAACCAGATAAAAACCGAAAACGGAACGTAAAAATGGGCGATTGACAACCATATCTTTGCCACTTATTTTCTATGGCGCAAAATCAAGCGATTGCATACGTAAAACTGAATGTCACCTGTCATTGTTTGTCAATTTTATCAGAAAAGCCTCGGATCCAAGAGCGAGCGAAGCGAGCTCGGGAATTAGGGCACCCCGACATGGACAGGTTTGAAGGCATGGCAGGGTGTCTGTGCCAATGCCAGACCTCGCCATCGCCTTTGTGTTAGATTATTATTTTAGACCTTGAACGCAGAATTAGGAGCCCTACGAAGCAGGGTTCCGTCGAGCCACCTTGGTAGGTAGTAGGGAGTTATTTGACCTAGGATGCAAGAGCGAGCAAGTCCCGAGACTTGGAGCACCCTTGGAGTACCTTTCCGTGTCGGGGTTTAGGGTCTAGGAATTGCCTTAACATGACAGTGGTGGATACATGAGGCACCTAATCCTTATGCTAAACGAAACCAATTTTTTGGAATACGCCTATTATGTGACTTTAACGAGTTTTGAGGTTAGGTTACAAAACCACATTTCCGCATCATGGGTGTGGTGCCCCCAGGGGTGGGGGGTCCTCTTTTCCCCCCTCCGCCTGCCACTTTATACTAAATTTTACCCCCTTACCCACTTACCTACTTATATTTATGTTTACCTACGTAGAGGTAGAGATACGTTAAAATGTTAACTAAATTAATTAAATAATACTTATGCCGTCAAAATAATAATGAAATAAAATAAAAAAAGTTTAAAAGAAGTACTTTAACACGGAGTAGAATTGGAGCCCCATGCAACTCATCCACTTCAAAACTGGGCCCAGGGACAAACCAGTGAAAATGAAAGAAATGGTGCTACTACCGTCGCTCGTCCACTTCGTTGCATGGGGACCATAGTGCCACCGTTTCTTTTTAAGTCCGTGAATTCCAGTTAGAAAATGAAAGAATGTTGCTAACCAGCAAAATTACTAGGCTGGCATGAGTTCAAGGTGGACTTTTTTTTAATAATATGGTAATTATTTTAATCATTTATACAGTCTAGCAAAAGTACAAAACCAGTCAGGTGCAAGTATTTAAAAATATACCACCTTGAACCTATGTAAGCCTGGTACTTATTCTGGTTAATACAATTCTTTCAGTTTCTAAGCTTGTAGCTGGAATTCTGTGCAGACGGTGAGCTACCCATGAACCTTCTTGAATGTGGTATAAATATTAGTCGAGAATCGTACCTAGAGAAAATAATTTGACGTGGCACACCAAGGTGAACCACGGGAAAAAATAATTACCCGTGGTACACCCAGGTGAACCACGGGCAAAAATAATTTCCCGAGGTACACCTAGGTGAACCAAGCAGGTGGACCACGGGCAATAAACGAAAATTTCATGAAATCGGTCAAGACGTTTCGGGAGAGTATGGTTACTAAAGCCGGATCCAGACTGGTGTAGCCTGAATCTTACGATTACGTGTAATCTGCATGAAAAGTGTGGACGGCACACGAACTCAAAGCAAATTGAGAACACGAATACTGCGTGCGCCTTTGTGTTCGCGCAAAAACCGACAGCCGATGGATCAGCCGCGAGCGTTACATGTAATGCTGGCGGTGCCGTCCACACCTAGAATTCGCGTTACATTACACGTTGGATTCGCGTTACATTACAACAGTCTGGACCCGACTTTACACTGTGATGGCGGCTTCACATTAGTGCCGTAAACCCCCTGACCTGGCGCGAACGAGAATGTGGATGGTTTTTGCGGGGTTCACGCGCATTCGTGCCTGTTCCCCGATCAGTGTCGGTATTGTGCCGAGAATTCACGGATTCAGTATCTAGTTATAAGTAGATATGGCTACGCTACGCCACATACTAATTTACGGCGCGGCGGCTTCGAATACACAAGTGTGAATCTGTTTTTGCATCAACACCTCTGTAGGCTTCATAAACATCAGATAGATAAGTACTAAAATTTCTACCAACCTGCTGAATAAATTACCAAAAGGGCCAAAGCCTGCCGGGATCGCGGGACTAACGAGTAATCATGGCCACGATGGTCCGTAATTTTTACTGTTACACCTCAAAAAGATAGAACCGGGTGGATTTGGCTCCTTTTTCCGGAGAAACTCACGCCTTGGTCTGAGCAACCGGCCATGGTTAGTCTGATATATTTTGTGAATAGGTCAATTATCCAACTGCGGCAAGAACGCAGTATTTTACAAATACATAACGTATTATCCATTCGTTACCTACTGAGAAAATAAACTAGTGTCTAGAAGCCACGGGATCTCACTCTGTTTAAATTTTCGTAAAAAAATTGCAAATGCTCGTGTAGTTGTCTTTCTGGTATACGAGGCATAGATGTTTCGTTAGTGTTTTGTTTTTATTCGTGGGGCATCACGCTGTCAAATTGACAGAAATTGTGTTCTTTCAAACGTATTTACGTCCTTAAGTGCCTATAATATATTGGCTTGTAGGAAAGATCCTACGAGCCCTTGATTTCGGATTAAATAGCAATAATTTATGAAATACCTGCAAAGCCAACTGCACGTTGGCCAGGTCATGTTTGAACTGCGCGGCCCAGTTGGCTGACCGCTCGGCCTCGTCGTCCACGGCCGCCCGCAGCGACACCAGCGTCGACAGGAAGTGCTGGCTGCGCTCCTCCACCAGCACCAACTTGGAGCGGATCGTCTCTATTTCTGTTGTTTGGACGTCGCGACGGCCGGACTCTTCTGTTAGGGATAGTCTGGAAAGCAGTTGAAGCTAGCAGTGACGTAGCTAGCCCTGAAAGGGCCCCGTATCAAAACTTGTTTAGGGCCCTTGTAATCTAAGTGTATAGTTTTGCAGAATATTAGCAACCTGTGCAACTAATGCTAAAACTGATGCTATTAGAAAAATTTTGAAGGGAGCTAGATAATTGAGAATGCTGATCGACTGATCGTAGCTCATTTATGACAGCTACATTGTAGCCTTTTTGAAAATTGAGCTATATAGGAGTTCGATAATATTGGAGCCGTAGCCGCGAAAAGTTTTCAGTTATAAGGAAACAGCAAGGGCTGGAAAATTGAAAAATAAGTATTTGTAAAATCTATTGCTGTCGCACAGTGCCCACAACAGAGTTACAGAGCGCGAAGGAGACAACTGCAGCTTGGACCGAAAATACCTTAAAAATGGCACAAAATCAACGATTCGTAGTCCCCTGATTATTCCTCCAAAACTTAACCGATTTCACTACTTTTTCCTTTAAAAAATAAAGAAAGGCATTGGCCGTGTTCCTTTGTTTTCCTTTTTTTATATAATCTCGTCAAATTTGTTTACTGATTATTTGAACACAGCGGAAAATCTGGCCATTTTTTTAGGATTTTGAATGTTCATATCTCTTTTCATAATTAATTTATGGGAAAACGGAAAACATAGAGACATGCCAATAGTGGTCATAGATTTTTTGTAAAAAAATTATTGCTCTACTGGCATTATCCAGGGAGAAAACAGGGGACTACGTTTGTATGGAAAAACGGCCGTGCTGTTTCCTCTTAAGAGCAAGATTTTACATAATAAATATGTTTTAATTTTTATTCCATTCGTCGGAGGCCCTTGACACTTGGAGCCCCGTATGCGGCTGATACGGCGGGAGCTTCGGCTCTGGAAGCTAATATGAGAAATGTCTTGCTTCTGCTCGCGACCTCAAATGCGTTATATTTTTACCAAAAAGAAAGTCTACCTGGTCCTGTAGTCTACGATTAAATCTTTTAAATTCCACAACGAATTGAAATGGTCTTTACACCAATGTATGGAGAAGTCCATGAGGAATGTTTAAGTGCATAACAATTGGGTGAATTAAGTTCCTATCTAGATAATTTAATGCTCAATAATATTCTCCAGTTTATAATTCGAAAACGAGAACACGAAGAAGAAAAGATTTACATCCAAAAATACTTTCCCATATTTGATGAACTTCTGGCAATGGGCCTATTAAACAATTTTCTCTTACTACTTCTATACTTTTGATGTTCTCTGCTCTGTAGTTCACCAGTAATAAAATGCATCTTACTTGATAGCAGTGACCTCCTTCTCCAGATAGGACACGCAGTCGTCCATGGAAGCTCGCTGAGGAGACCAGGTGTGGTTGGAGACCGGCACGGGGGGCGGCGGCGGGTCTGGCGCCGGGACACTTACGTGGCTTGAAGACGTGCGCGTCTGAGGATTAAAGGTCATGAAATACACAAGTCAATCGCGCATCACGCCGGATCCACACGTTGGCCCTGTTGGCCGAACAGAAGGAGACGGCGCAATACCAGAAAGCAAGACGCAAATAATTCTATCTCGTTTCTTAGTATAGCGCCGTCTCCTTCTATTCGGCCAACAGGGCTAATGTGTGGATCCGGCGTCACCTACAACTTAGGGACTTTACTCAAGGCACGATGCCACGCAATACGACGCGATTCGAACGAATTCCAACTACAAGTGAAAATCAATCTTACCACCATGACATAAGACATAAAACACGTTGTTATCTATGGGTAGATGAAAAACAACAAGATGGCCATGACAACGTCAAGTCAATCGAATTGCATCTTTATTTCTTAGTGGCAAGGTCGATTTTCATTTTTAGTAATAGCAAATAGCACTTTTGTCCTTTGCTAACGTTGATTTGACTTACCTTCTCCATTTTAGGGCACTCCTTGACATGTTTCTCCTTGTGTTTCCTCTGGATCCATGCGCCGCAGCGCAGTGGACACTGTTCCAGAATGCTGCCGCATATTTTAGGTGAGCCTGGTGGAAAATAACCAGTTTAGGAATCTTTATTTTCTGGTCCTTCGAGCCGGATTATTGGATCATCATCTGCCTGCCTTTTCCCAACTATATTGGGGTCGGCTTCCAGTCAAACCAGATTCAGCTGGATATGAGTATTTTACATGGAGCGACTGCCTGTCGGACCTTCCACAATCCACTAACTGGGTAATACGATACCCAATGGTATGACTGGTTGTCAGACTTTAGAGCTTCTGACTAACAGTAACGACTGTCAAAGATCTACAAATGACAGCCGGGACCAACAGCTTTACGTGCTTTCCGAGGCACGGAGGAAATTCGCTATGACTGATGGTCACCCATCCACAGACCAACCTCGGCAAGTGCGGCTTAACCCGGAAGATCGGCCTGTGCGGCTGTGATTATTTAGCTACGAGCTCCTCGATTATAGATCAAATGTGTTAATAATTACAAGTTACTTTTCTTTTTCGAACCCTAGCATTTCATGTGTGTGTTTTATTACTCGTTTCAGAGATTTAATAGCAAAGTTGATTTATTAATGATATAGGTAGATAATCTGCTGAGATATTTCCCGTGGTTTTGATGATCGCTGGCCTATCGAAGCATTTGTATGACCCTAATTCATTTGGTCACTACACCTTTATTACACTACACTCGGTTTACCATTTAGGTAGTAAAACTAAGGTAAGTACCATAACTATATAATAATACAAATGTTATACAATGTAACAACTATCTGGGGATATTAATGCAATTGATTTAACATCACAGCATCCAACATACTTATACAATATAGTAGTACAACATAGTAGTCCAAAAAATTTGTTAAATTACATTGTGAATGCTTCTTTTATTAACTATCATCTAATACTTATCTTTGTAAAATCAAGACACAACGTGGCCGGCTGGCCACTCCCGGTTTCACAACATTGATAGTTTAATCATCATAGGTATGTGATAACAGAAATACCTTACGGAGATCTTATCTCTAGAAAGTACAGCAGAAATGCAATCGGATCACATTTTTATCCCATAAGATGTGTTCAATTTCTTAGTACTTACACTGTATAGCCATATTTCTTAGTACCATAGTAACATTGCCAAAATAATTTAAACTTGTTAATATTATAAAATTAGCACCATACAGGCATGGGAAGCCGTTGGAAATAGCTGGTAGTAGAATCATTTCCAAATCAATTGTCAATTTGGGTAGGTGACAGTCAAAATGAAAATTATTCGGCCATATATTAGCCGGGCCGCACTAACTGAATTTTCCGTTGATTCACGCGATACAGTCTTGGTATAAACTTTACTTGGTATAACTAACTTTTGGATTAACCTAATAAGCTTGAATGAAGTAAAAGACGTGGTGTTCTAAGTAAGTTATACTTAGACCACCACGTCTGGGGGCAACGTAAAGATAATCGAAAAGCCATTTGAAACACGAAAGGTTGTTTGAAATTGACTTGCAAAGAACTCCGTTTGCGAATGGACGTTGAAGACTAATTTATTATTCCATTCAGTCCAGAAAACAATACAATAAACAAGTTACTGCTTTTCCAGCAGAGATGCGCTATGCTAAGTTTAAGGATGCGTTTGATATTCACCAATCATATTCATTGGTAAACATTTAGAAACTGATTATACCGCTATGTTTTTTTTTTATGGCAGGATGCGTGCTATGGACATGTATGCTATAGATGCGTGCTATGGATGCCTGCTATGGCTCGTCTTCTCTACTGTCGATACGTCGCATAGCTCAAGCTTCCTAGCGCCAGCTACTATGCGGCGGCGATCTTCATAGCACATCTTACTCGCACAGCCACAATATAGCTTAGCATCAGTGGAAACGGTCACATAGTTTCGTAGCTCAGCTTTTACATTCTCGCAGCATAGCTGCATTGCACAGCTCTGGTGGAAAGCCTTATGCTTGGATTGCTTAGGGCATAAAGTAGTTTAATCCGGCACTGTAGATTAATCTGTGGTCATTAAAACTGCTTTCGTCATAGATATTACTCGTAATATGCTTTTGTATAAGAATTCCACAGTGTCTTAAGACAAGGGTGTTTGACCAGTGTGTGTTGCCAGTGATGATATATTGCTCCGAAACGTGGTCCTTGACTGCTGGCCTTTTAGAGAGACTAAGAATCACTTAACGAGCAATGGAAAGAGCTATGCTCGGAGTTTCTTTGTGGGATAAAATCCGGAACATGGATATTCGGTGAAGAACCAGAGTCACCGACATAGCTCATAAAATTTGCAAGATGAAGTGGCAATGGGCAGGCCACATCGCTCGTAGAACTGACAACCGATGGGGAAGAAAAGTTATCGAGTGGCGACCACGGACCGGAAAACTCAGCGTAGGCAGGCCTCTCACTAGGTGGACCGATGACATCGTGAGGGTCGCGGGCAGCCGATGGATGCGCGAATTGTCGTTCGGCGTGGCGGTCTAAGGGCCTCCTATTTTCAGCAGTGGACGTCCTCCGGCTGATGATGATGATGTATAAAAATGAAGATATCTAAGCCATGCATTTAATAGGTTTACCTGTAACTGTCCCATTTCGAACATTTCATTGCAGAAGTAACAGGGGCTGTCCTTGGGCTTGGCTGCCAGTCCATCCGTGTTCTGGCTGTATCGGTTCAGGCTCATTTTGACGCTGATCTGTTTACACCTTTACTTATAAAATGTAATATGATGTCATGATGATTGCCACATAATTCTAAACCTGGAAAAAAAAACATTTACAGTTGATACATTTTGGGATTTTTTAGGTAAAAACTTAATCACCATAGGTAGCATTTTATTTCGGGAGTAGATGATGAAAATAAAATATTATGTATAGTTATTCGATACTACCATTTTTTGGAATGGGGAAGGCCGGTCAAAGCAAATTGTAGATGGCGCCACCATAGCTAGGTCCTAATCCGACCAATGAGGTAATATTATTTGAAGTACCTATAAGATTTGAACCAATGACGATGCTGAGCTATGCTAGCGCCATTAGTTCCCCAGTTGCCATCCCCATTGACTGAAGAAAAACTGGTGAGTTGTTATGGAAGTTAGGTCGTTTTGTATGGTAGTAGTTTGGTTCGACTTTGACTTTCGATGAAAAGTCATATTATTATTCTCTTATTTTAGAAGTTACAGAGGGGAACATAATATTCTATCACTTTGGAAGTATGTTAGCACAAACTATTCAGATTAGAAAAAAAAAATGATTTATAAGACTCAATATCAATTTTGAAGAGCCACCCTCCATACTAAAATCTCCTATGCACTTTTTTTTCTTTTTTTGTGTGAAAATCTGTAATGTTTAGTTTCGGAAAAAAGTGGCTGTGACATACGGACAGACAGAATGTCCATAAGGGTACCGTTTTATGCTATTTGGCTGCGGAAGCCTAAAAACGATAGCTGTTTTTTAAATAATTAATATAATATAATTAATAATATAATTAATAATTATATTATATTATATATTATATTTGTCGAATAAAAACATGTGTACTTTATCTATCACCTGTATCATTGAATGGAAATATTTGACATTTTTTATATCTATCCAACTACGTCTTTAATAGGTAATCTCTTTGATCTGAGGTATCCACAAAAAAACTTTTTCTAAAAAAAATGTGACCGCCTTCAAAAACAACCACAAAAAAGGGTAAAATAACCTACAAAACTTTTCTTTCGGAAGTCGGTGACTTTTTTCTTAATTTCATTGTCTTTTTTGCCACCGACTTCCGAAAGAAAAGTTTTGTAGGTTATTTTACCCTTTTTTGTGGTTGTTTTTGAAGGCGGTCACATTTTTTTTAGAAAAAGTTTTTATTTTACTCTTTTTAGTTTAAATATTCAACCAACATTCTTGTCAAATACATAATTTTCTTACATGTGCACTAGAATTTCGTAATCCGTAGCACCGGTAATAACATCGTTAACATCTCTTGCATTCATTCTATCTCAAAAACTACTGAACCGATTTTGATGAAATTTGCAGTATTCCCTAAGTTGAACGATACCTAGTACAACAAAAAAAGAATTACTTAAATCGGACTTGTAGTTCCGGAGATATGCGAACACGAACATAATTTTCTTACTTGTGGAGTTGTACCTTCCATCATCAGCTCAGCTACATGAGATGATGATTTCTATACGCAAGTACTTGAATTACTTCATAAGATTTGCGAAAAACTATGTGTCAGCTAATAAAATTTGAGGGTTGCCCTCGATTTCTCCAAGATCCAATCATCAGATCCTAAAATGGTGACAATGGGACCACACGGGAAGCACCAGCTTTCGATTGAAAAAAGAATTATGAAAATCGGTTCACTCAGTCGCAAGTTATGAGGTAACAAACATAAAAAAAAAAAAATACAGTTAAATTGATAACCTCCTCCTTTTTTTGAAGTCGGTTAATAATAATATATCAAAATAACTCTTATTCACATATAAGAAAATAATTATAATAAGAAGGTATACTAACTACATACATACACATATTATAACTAACAGCAAATAAACAAAATGACTCGCTGTAAAGTCCAAAATGGAATCAAACTCATGACCATAAGGACCACTGATGACTGATGCTCAGAAACCAGTCACTGCACTGTTATAGTAATATAATAATAATTATTTTATAAAATTCACAGTCACATACACTAAATAATTGAATTATATTGTAAGTTCTCTTTGAAAAACACTTGGGGAAACGTAATTATTTCACTGGCTGAATTTCAGTTCTTTGCGCTGTAATCCGCTTTAAAAATATACCTTTTTTTTCATGTTAAAATCATCAAATAGGTAAGTCCTCGGAGCCCTGAGTGGGGCGGAAGGCGAAGAATTCGCGATGTTCCTTCAATAGCCGTTTATGTTCCAGGGCTACGGTAACCTGATAAGACGGTTTGCGACCCAAAATCTACATTATAACATTTAAGATACTCATATACAGGGAGACCTAAAATTATACTTACCCATTATACCACCAAATAATTAGGTTACCGTAACCGTGGAACGTAAAGGGCAACTGAATATAACGGTCCCTTTCACTCTACTCAGGGCTAGAGGACTCGATTTGATGATAATACGAAATAATAAAAAAACTACTAAAACATTCACAAACTCACGTCTGATATTAATCACTTATTAAAACCAACAATCTAAATATTGTAGAAGTAGGTATCTAATTAACTTTTTATTTGTTGTATCCATTTTGTGCGTGCGCTGTTTTGCTGAATTTTCAATTCTCTCTTGTTGGAGAATAATAAATTAATAACCAGGATTATTGCATGCGAAGTATAAATATGCCTATTTAAATAAACTGCATTATTTTGAATAACATCACGTCTCATCTCTTTAAAATAAACAATATTCTGTCTAGTCTTTTCGTAACTATATTAGGATCGGCTTCCAGTCGAAACAGATGCAGCTGAATAACAGTAAGTATTTTACATGTAACGACTGTATATCGGACCTCCACAACTCAGTAACTGCAATGATCTAAAGGCAAAGATCTTAAACAAAAAACAGCCGGGACCAACGGCTTTACGTGCTGTCCGAGGTATGGAGTAGGGCTTGCACCCGAGAAATCCCGGTACCGAAAATACCGGGAAATCCCGGGAATTTTTAACCTTTCTATACCCGCGCGTTGGTCTGTGAGACCGACGGAATGATTTTTCGAATTTATTATTCGAAATTATTTCTCTAGCGAGTTGAATCTCTTGCTAGCTGCCGGATATGTAGTCAACTTCATGCCAGTGCTAGCCATACGTTTGTGGAGAACGTCCATGTACGCGTATTTGACGCCAATCGGTCCGTGAGACCGACGCGGGTATATGTGTAATTTTTTGTGTAAGTATAAAATTATTATTTATAGTGTTTTTCTGTTTTATTTTTGTACTGGCTAATTGTGCATGTAATTGTGTATGTATTTTGGTATCAATTTTATTATTTTACCGATTGTATGCTGCGCTAGAATGGATAAAGAGCGAATCCTAGAATCCGACCACTGTTGGAAAAAGACAGTTCTGACACTGATGACGAAGACGAAAATGACGGTGAGGTGGAAGACGCGATTGAGACACAACGAGAAACATATCACACAGGGCAAGAAGACGATGAAGAAGACGAGATCGAAATTTTGGCTGAGAGGAAGATCCAGAGATTTAGGTATGTCCTGATTGTTATGGTGAAACTGAAAACTATGTCAACCTGTGTTTTTTATTAGTATGTTAAGCCTTCTTTAAAATGTAAAAGATAATTTATGTTGATTAGAAGAAAAAAAAAATTTTGTACTGTTTTTGTGGTACCTGAGGAAAAACTCTGTACTTTGAAGGCTGTTTTGTATAAGTCTGATAGTCTGTTTAATAATTAACAATAAAGTGGTTGCACGATATATTTTGTTTCATTATATTCTTTACTTTTTAGGTCAAACCTTATTTACATAGGTTTTCTTTGAAAAATCATGAGAAATGGGGTTCCAAACTTTCGGTCTGTGAGACCGTACGCGGGTATAGGTGTCACAAAAATTGGCGCGGGTATAGGAAGGTTAAAGCAATCCTGTACCGGTTCTTTTACCCGTAGTCCCGGTACTTTCGATACTTTCGGTACTTTACTATTTTCCTACTTTTTTAAATATTAAGTTACAAATCATATCCAATAAACTATTCTTTTACAATATTGTTGATATAAAACATATTATTTGAAAATAATGAGAATTTCATAAACAAAAACTAATCAGCAATGTAAGTAAGGGGTCAGTTATGATGATGATTATGATTCATTTATTGCATTACTTTCATTTTGAAGAGAATAACTTTAATCATGCTCAGATTTTGTGTTTTTTATAATTATTTGCTAAGTAGTTTCATTAAAAAACGTTAAAGTTTTTTATTGAAACTACTTTTATTTAAAAGAAAATATATTTTTTTTTTCATCTCGAAAAAGCATTATACTCGTACTAGTTTTGTTTTGCTACAGTTTGTTTAATGATATTTATTAATAGTAGAAAGAAAAAAGGAAAAAATTATGTGATGTTAAAGACTTATTCTATAGAGGAAAGAAGACACATACATTTGGCACGCGGAGATTGCGAGAAGCTACCTTTTTTCCACTTCACTCGCTCGGAAAGATTTTATTAATTCGCGCGTTTTGCGTGCAAAATGAAGTTTAATAACTCCATTTTGAACGCAAAACGCACAAAACTCCATTTTTTGCGCAAAGATTTGTTCAAAATTCGGACAAAATATCTTGTAGTCAATTATTTTCTTCACTGGCAGGCGAGGCGCAGAGCCGCCCCCACTGCATTTCCTCGCTTAGCGAGGTGAAAAGTTGTGTGTTGCGTTCGGAAGCAAAGTTTTTCTGCATCTCGTACGTTTGAAAAGTTCGCCACGCGTGAGCGTTGCAAAATTTTCACGCCAAATATCAACTTTGCATCCTTGCGTAACAAATAACTGTTTTATTTTTAAAGAAAATTAAAATGTTTGTGGTGCACTACTGTAATGTAGAACTTCTTTGTTGCAGTAGAATTTCATAAGTAGGTTTCATTGTGAAATCTCCTTTTGTAGCTATAGCCGTTTAGATTTAGTAAGATAAAAAAAAATGTTTTTATAACGGATATTTTTATGATTACCGAAGTCTCCCGAACTGAAACGACGTTAGACAATGCTTGGTGTCGGATATTTACGTTAGGTTTTTGTTGGAAATGTCTTGATTGGGTCGCCGCGCAGCGCCGCGATCAGAGACCGATATAAAAGCTATGCAATAGCTTAAAAAAGCAATAAAATTCGGTTCCTTGAGATTATATTCTGATGATTATTGTCAATTATAGATTTACGAATAAAACAAAGTTTTATGAACTACTTCATCCCACCCACATTTGTAACGAGTTCATTTTTCAACTGATTTAGATAATTTTATGTAGTGTGCACGCACTCGTGCCTTTCATACGATAAGTTAATAGCGGCATTTGTACGTGAGTACCAAAAGTACCGAATTTCCCGGGAAATCCCGGTTCCATGTCCCAGTACCGAAACTTCGGTACCGGGCTTTAAAAAGTACCGGTTCTGCAACCCCTAGTTTGGAGGATGCGACGTAAACAATTATAAAAAATTAATCAACCCAAGTTTTTTTGTGATCAACGTTATTTTCAGGCAACATAGTTTCCATAATTAGGTATGAAGCTCATCGACGTTTTCAGCGATATCGTGGTCGTTTACAAACCAATATCTGGTTGACCGAGCTTCGCTCGGTTTTTAAAATGTCTATATCTTGGGAACCGAGCTTTTCTCGAACCTGGGACCTGATAAATCGATTCCTTGAGCCGAAAAACCCCTAATCTGTAACTTTCATGAAAATCCTTGGAGCCGTTTCCGAGATCCTGATTATATATTATAAGGGCATTTCTACGGACACGGTGATTTTTGCTCAATTCCGTGGGCAATTTTTTTTTCGCATTATGACTAATTGTATATCACCAAAATAAAATGCATATTTTTTTAAACAAAATGGTGCTAATTTGCCAGTAATTACTCCAATAGTTTATGAAATAATTTTTGAGTGCCATGGAATTGAGAAATGTGACCACCGGATTTAGAATTACACATATTCTATGTAACAGGGAAAGACAAATTCAATTAAAAAAAACATTCGGGAACATATTTTAGCAGTTTTTGGTATTTTAGTTATGTAAGTTTATGTTGAGTCTACCTTGAGAGAGATTCCTTGAATTATCATTCTTAATTAACTAACTTTTAGTCAAATCATTTAAATGAGCATTTTTATTAAACTTACCTATATGGTAAAATGTATTCTATCAAGCATTTTCGTTAAACCTATAAATTACGAACAAGAGACATGAAGTATACACGTCACGTCAGTTTTATTTATGAAAGTAATAGACATAATCGAAGTTTTTGGATGTATATTAGTCAGATCAATTTTTTACTCAAAAATTACTGAATGTATTTTAATGAAACTTTGCAGCAATATAGTTTATACATCCGAATAAAATATATAGGCTATCATTATACGATCTTCCGAGGCTCGAGTAGCTAGTCGCGGTAGTATTAGCTAAAATCAGATCTTGCAATTGCAACATCAACTCTAGATACTTTAAACCTTTTGTACAACATTATAGAGACATAATATATGGCGTAAACTACTTTACTATGACAAATTGTGAAGCAAGTGACTTTAAACCTCATATAAACCGAGATTAGTTACATGGGTAAACCATCGTTCTGAATTCCGTGGACACCAAGACACAAAATTGAGGGTCACGGAATTGAAAAAATATCGTACTAATCAAAATAACTTATTACTGTTACGACTTCAAACAAATTAAATGAAACAACCATGCTGGTGTCTAGTTAAACTTCAGTCTAGGGAAACAAAACATGTTTAAAAATAAATAACATTCAGAAGATATCTTTGACACGGTATTGAGAAAAGACCCCGAACTAAAGACACGGAAACAGGTTCTCACCTTCGAAAATCTAAAAAAACTGCAGCACACCACACATGCACTCACATGGCCTACTCGGGAGCACCTGACAGTTTACAAGAATCGGATGGTGATGTCCAGTTCGCGGGTATTTAGTATCGTAATCAAGTGTTTTTTGTATGACACGGAAATGAGTCATTAGACTGGGACAAATCTTTAAGCATCCACAAATATAACAAAATAAGCAATTACAGGTTTATTTATTGCCAATGTCTCTTGTTTAGCTATCCATATACCCAAGAATATCAAAAGTTTGCTTGAAATTCAGCTCCATTAAAAAATATAAAATATTTTACACTCGATTAGGGAAAAGGGACAGGTCAAAATCAATGAAATTACACCCGTTTTTTCACTTCAGAGTTTTTTTTAGGAAAATTAAGAAGTAGTACGGAATTTATGTTATGCTCTCCAGTTAGGATATAGATTGGGGCGTACCCTTAAAAATTTTGGGATGTGTATGTAACTTCTAACCATGTTTTTTTTTAAAAAGATAAAAAAAATGCCCTCTTCGTAGAAATGCCCATAAATATACAAGAATTGCTCGTTTAAAGATATTAGATGTTTTGCAAGTTATTATAATTCCCATGTAATAAGAAGGCAGTCTATAACTATCTGCTGGTACTGATAAACAAATAATTCCTAACCAGAAACTCAATAAAACTTCATCCGATTTGGGAATCGAACCTCAAAAAAAAACTTGCAACCGCTAGAACAACGCGGCAGTCATTCGCATTTTTTAGATCTGACATCATAAACATATTAAATATGAGATTGTAAACTAATGTCAGCTCTTTGTATATAGGTTAAATGTTAAAGAGCATAGTCAGTTAAACAATGCAAACTAGATACGTAATCATTTGGTCAAGGTCAATATGCGACTTAAGGTTGAATTGTTTGTAACTGCAGTAATTCATTTCAAACTAGCTATTTCCGTGGCTTCGTCCGAGTTGAATTCAGTACCCTTTTTTTTAGTTGGTATATTAACAAATCAGTCCTCCCGCCCTGCGTGGGGCGGAAGGGACTGTCAGACTGTTACTGACTAAAATCCACCCGTGTTCCTTCCTATGCCCGCATCCCAGGGTGCACCGGCTTCCCCCCGGATGTATCCGGAACTTCAGTCCACGGGCGCACGTGGAGGTTTCCTGTCATAGCACCCCGAATTCAGTACCGTAGAATAACTTTTCACTGTTTTACTTTACAGCGTCTTGCCAGTATTTTACAGCGACTTTCCAATATTTACAGCATTTCATTTATGAAAAAATGGAACAGTGCCTCTGGTGCGCGAAGAAGGAACTAATTTAGGGTTTTACTCCACTATTTGACAAAGTACATCCAAAATTAAACATGGTATTGTTTTTTCTCATTATTAATTTTGTCTGTACGGAAGCAGAATTGTAAAATATGAAGCTATTAAAAAGTTACGAGCTTCTAAAGATTCGTTTTTTTGCTAATTTTAACACAACTATAGGTGTAAATTAGAAGCTAAAGAAGCATCAAATTTCCAAAACGAAGTCCGTACCGACACAGCAAATTTATCGAAGAATTTAATAAATTTTATTTGAAATTAATTGGTGCAGTGGTTTTTTCATAAAACCCCAACAGCCAAAGGCTTTTTCGTATTTTTTTACGCGCGCCTTTTACTCTGAATGATCGTGCATCTCACTGAATAAGTTTTCCCCTGTTTTCTCCACGGGGGGATGACGCTCGCGCACACATGAACAATATGGCTCGATTTCCGGTGAAATATCATGGTTTTTGACCATGCCTGCCAGTGAGTTCGAGCTCGCGACTAGCGCCGCCTTAACACGAGCTTTCAGTATTTGGCAGTCCGATTTCTTACAATATTGTCAATGAACTCTCAATGAAAGTTGATGTAAATCTTACCGCCGGACAGTAAAATTCCGTGTATTGCACAAACGCCCTAAGACACAGCATTTTATACTTAATTATGTACCTATTGTGCTATGAGCCGTAATTTACTGGAATATAGGATTAATAAGTAAACATATCTACACAAAAAAATCGCCTTTTCATAGTGGTAGGTATATAGGTGGAAAACAGGACCTTTGTCAATAGGTACGTTATTTTCTTATTTTGCAAACTCTAGACAACATGGTAAGCGCCTATATAAAAATAAATATAATCTCTATTATTTTTAAATCCGTGCATTGTTTTCCGTATTTTATATAAATTATGTTGAATTGAGGCACGGATTACCCTTTTTCTTGTATCTTTATGTTTTTTCCAAGCTATCTAATATGAAAAAAAAACTGCGTTGGATTTTGTCAAAGTCGATATCCAATTATGTTTCCCATTGTATAAAAGGGTTAATTCCAAAGTGCACTAATGCTAAATTATCGATATAATTATGTGAAAACAGGTTTCGAGAATATCATAAAGATTGAAAACCCTAATAGGTAGGTAATTACTTATGAATTTAGTCTTACCTTTTTTCTAATTTATCAATTTCAGTCCATGAATTAAGAAATTTTAGAAACTTTCTGGATATTTCTAAAACCAGCACTACTGTTCACACCCACTACAACATCAACCAAAAAGATAAAAACATGGCTATTGATAGAACAATAAGTTATATCAATCAATAATCAAGTTTAACGTAAAAATAGAACAAAAAACAAGAAAAATCCGCGCCAAATTGATTCAAATATAGAACGACACTTCTGTCAATTTCTTTTTTTTAATTCACTTTTTTTTCTAAGCAACTCTTTACCACAAAGGTTTTAACAGAAACAGTTTCAAAGTATTGTAGTGATGTTAGTCTCTTTGTCACTGAAGTGAATCATGGTATCTTTCTTATCACTGATACCTGATACGGGGCGTTGTTTGCTGATAAACGCTCGCAAATACTATATGATCAAATATAATGTTGTTTTGTAGGTCAAGGTGGATCTATCCATGTCGATATGTAAGTATTAGGAAAATGTTTTTTTTTTGGGTTATTGAGAAAATGATTTTCGTATTTCAGGGAGTTTCCCTAGTTGCGTTAGGTTAGGTTAGTTTGCTAATTTGTCGTCTACGTGAGTATAATATCATGTTTAATACCCGGTTTCTCAAACACTAAGTGATACCTGATACAGTGCAGCATAATAATATGCAGTGAAATAAATAATAATATTTATACATTAAAGGTGTTTATTTAGAAATTGATAGTCAGGCTTTTTTTTTTAAAAAAAAAACCGTTATGTTAATGTGAAAAGAATTAAAAGTTATAACATTTGGATAAATAAACATCAGGTAATTTAATTATGTAGTTGTCTGTTGTCTACATACTTTACATAAATAGCCTTAATGAACGTCATTTTATCTTAAACAAGTATTTTGTACAATGTAATGTTTGTATAATGACTCAAATTACTCATTGTTGTCGTGGGTATATTTTTATCAGCATTTTAACCTAAGCTAATTAGTGGATCGAGAGTCCATGGATATTATTTTTAATTAAAACAAGAACTTCCTGGATCTTTTTTCCCGCAGTACCTACCTGAGTGCATAATAAAAAGAAAAAAACAGTCAAGTGTCCCTTTTTGTCGTAGTAAAATATATTAAATTAATGACTCATTTGAAGGACTCCTAGTCCTACACAGGGCGGGGCGGAAGGGACTATCAGACCTGTACTGACTAAAATCCAGGTTAAGCATTCAATAGCCTTTACGTTCCAGGGTCAAAACAACAGTCCCACGACCCCGGCATGCTTTGGCCTTCTAAGGGGGGCTCGTCAGATTGCTGACAGCTCTTGGTGCGCGTGAAACATGACGCGCCGTCGACCCGGCCATGGTCCATAATCGGACGGCGAGTCACCAACTACTCGCCGAGCCTAAGTGACTCTGAAGTCGGACTTGCCCACGAAGGATTAACATTAGCAATAAAACTGGAGGAGAGCCCCCTTAAATACTTACTTATTTACCTAATTCAGGTTTTTTATTATATCGGTAACAGAAATACATCATCTGTGAAAATTTCAAGTTTTCAACCATCTAACTATCATGGTTAATGAGAGCCTGGTGACAGAGACAGACAGAGAAAATCTATGTGTGTGCTAATAA
This sequence comes from Agrotis segetum, assembly GCA_036375495.1. Lineage (NCBI taxonomy): Eukaryota > Metazoa > Arthropoda > Insecta > Lepidoptera > Noctuidae > Agrotis > Agrotis segetum. Next base: position 746,802 of record JAQSVV010000002.1, read on the forward strand.
AATTTGAGGGTTGCCCTCGATTTCTCCAAGATCCAATCATGAGATCCTGAAATAGGACTACAGGGGAAGCACCAGCTTTGAAATAAAAAAAGAATCATGAAGATCGGTTCACTCAGTCGCAAGTTTCATTTTTTTTTTAAATACAGTCGAATTTATTACCTCCTCCTTTTTTGAAGTCGGTTAAAAAAGCAACCGCTAGTCACTATCGGCCCAATGAACCGAAACAGTCAAATCTATTAACATTTTACAACGTAATAAAACCACACTTTTTGCATAGTAAACCAGCTATTACTCAATTCATTGATACGAGTATAAGCGGGTTTTTGCGAGCTCGGCCCTAAATCCCATGCCTCAGCCGTGAAAGTATACGGCCAGCGGCCCACGGTCGACCAGTTCGATGCCGTGCAGTGTTACTTACCTAACTGCCGAAGAGCTTATTGTTCTAACAGGTCCCTTACGTATTAGCGTGTAGATAAGTGCTGATTCGATTGTCTATAAAACAGATGTGTATAAACCGGTTTTGAATAAAATTGGGTGTTGCATTTCCTTTTTACAATTTAGGACTCTAATACTGGGGTCGCGGGACTGTCTCATGGTAACCGTGACCCTGGAATGTAAAGGGCTTTTCAAGGATCAGTACAAATTGACAGTCGTTCCCGCTCCGCCCTGGGTGCACGGACTCATTTATGAATCATTTATGAAATGATCACGGTAACACTTATAAAGATCGATGGCTAAAGAATTACATGGATGTAGTATGCAAAAGCGAGCGCAGTGAGCTCGAAAATGATGTTACTCCCAGGATAAGTTAGGTTTTCTTCTTAAATCAGCTCTTGCTTTAATGATCACAGGAAATCGAAAAGTCGGAAAGTCGATTCAGAATATAAAGAAGAAAGGAAAAGTTTTATTGGACTCACACAGGACAGAACAACAACTTATAATGCAAAACAAAGGTAAACATTAAATAAAAGAAACTTAACTATTAAATAAATTAAAATAAAATAACCAATTTTGGTCCTGTATAATACGAGGCCAAAAGGCCCCTATCTCAGCATGAGCTGTGGCATTTAGAAAAAAAAGTCACAGCGCTGGTTTTCAGATAGGGCCCAAAGTGATGTCACGGTCAGATATACATACAGTGATAAATATATATTATAATAATTAAATAATAACACACCCTGCTCCCACACCGGCGGACTACTATTTTTATATTTTTAAATGTTTTTTTATTGTTTTGTATTTTTTTAAAGAAATATTTAAAAATGTAATAGTATGTATGAAAAATGAATAAACGAAATAATAATAATGAATAATAATTAAATTAATATCGGGGCCCTCTAAGAATATCGGGGCAAATGCTTAATTGAATAGACGACCCGACAGTAACGTATACAGTTTAAGGTGCATCCACACTGCAGTTCCTTTTTGTGGAGCAACATAACTATTCTACAGGGTGGAATTTTGTAATGCCACCTGGAGGGAAAGTACTCTTAATAGATAATTAGCAGATAGAAAATTTTACTTAAAGGAAACATTCCTTTATTTTTTAATAGAAAGCAAACTGCATTCAAAGATTATCGAAAATTCTCTTCTCCACCCGGGAATCGAACCGGCTAAAATTTAAAAAAATTATACCCTGTACTTTTATTACATCGACCGTTAGGGTCAATTATAAGGATGAAATCTCTCTAACAAACATGATAAATTAAATGAAAGGAAAACCAGGAAATCTTAAATTAATTTAATTTATTTACAAAAAATGGTTCGATTCCCGGGTGTGGTAGAAGGGAATTTTTGAAAATATTTGAATGCAGTTTGCTTTCTATTCAAAAATAAAGGAATGTTTCCTTTGAGTAAAATTTTCTATCTGCAGTATTAAGAGTAGGTACTTTCCCTCCAGGTGGCATTACAAAATTCCACCCTGTATATTCTACAGAATCATTCCTGTATGATAAAAACTGAGTGTTAACACGATTCTGCAATGCAAACCTGTTGATTACTCATTATAATCTAAACAATAGTAGTTTCATCTGCAGTTGATGTGGTAATTCAAACAAGTTTTTAATGTATTCAAATTCATCAGTCTGTGAAATGTGGGTCTGTATTTCTGTATCTTTACAATGCCCTCTATACCTACATTTCACAACACGCTTTATTCTTACTGAGCATAAATATTGGGACATTACAGAGGTGTACCTGAGTAGGTACCCTATGTTAGTTGGATTTTCACCCAGAACACCTCTGGTAGACTACCATCACGTCTTAGGGGCCACATACATCAGTTATTTTTCGTTCGGAATTCGAAATGTTGAATGAAATGTGAACAACACACACAAAACATGCACACTTCTATGAATTCACTGTGTTCGTAAAGAAAACGGATCAGGATTCCTGTGTAGTGGCCGTTAAAGCCCGAGAAGTGCCACTGTGTGAACGAGATGGCGATAGACGACTTGTATAGGTCTGTCTCTTTCTCGCAGTGGAATTGCTCTCGCTAAGATGGTAGGCCCCCAGGTTCGCAAAAGGTTTTAGGAATTTTAAACTTATTAGGTCGACCTGTTCTTTTTTTTTAAACGGGTCTTCAGAGGCCTTACCATGAGTTTTCAGTCGTAACTGGAACTTTGACATTTTCAAATTGACAAATTTTAAGGAAAACATTAGTTCCTTCTTCGCACACCAGAGGCGCTGTTCCATTTTCCATATACATGAAACGCTGTAAATACTGGAAAGACGCTGTAAAGTACAAAAGTGAAAACTCATGATAATTTAAGGGTACAGAACTCAAGACCATCAGTTTCAATTTTTCTTCAATTAAATGCAAAAGAATGATTTGTTCCGTCTTCGCAGAATTGTACTTTTTTTTTTAGTTGAAGCTTCTCAAACGATCGTTCCAATTTCTGTCCTTTCTATTGTGAAACTTTCCACACATGGAATGTGTATCATCTATAAGTTCAAAAAGTAAATAAAATAAATAATCTCTCTTTGACCCAAATAGGACAAGCTAAATGAAACAAAATAATAAATAGAAAGAATCTATTCTAAACAAGAAACAACCTTTATTGGTAAAAAAATATTAATGCTTCAAAACATTACTTAAAAGCCTTTTATAAGCATACAAAAAAAGCTTAGCCTTCTTCAATCCAGTATCTTTATAAATGCACATCTGTGACGCGTACCTTTTAATTACCACATTATATGACGTCTATATTAACCTTTATCAACAGCTTTGTAGAGCCTTCGCTGCGTGAACGCAGGCCAACACTGCCGGCGATATTTCCCAACACAAAAGTCAGTTTTCGCTCGCACCTCGCGCGGGGCGCACGTTACTCACTCGCGAAAATAGCCGTATAAGACCGCGATTGTTTTTGACACTTAATTACAAAATTAATTATTTCACAATTAAACAAAAGTGCTGTTATGTGAAGTGTGACAAAAAGGGAGATTTTTCACAAGGAGGATTGTGTGTGTAAGTACTTTTTCTTATTAAGTCAACATTGTTTTTTTTTTGTTTTGCGTCTTGTGGGTAGTTTGTTTACTCCGAAGACAGTGCAATTATTTGTTGAGATAACAATCGGAAAATGATTGCTTCTGTCTGAGATTTGCCTTGAATTAAAAGATCGTGATTTCGTAATCAGTAATTACAGTTTACACCATGTCGACAGATACCCCTCGTCGACGTTTAACTTACAATTTAACTGGCAATTTGGACTCGCAGTTAAGTGTATGTTTGTATGCACAGTCAAGCACGCTTCCTTGGACGGATACAGAGAAGATAATACTGAGTTTAATGTCATTTGAACTCAAGCATAACATCGCTTTGGATGCAATTTTGTTGATGCAACTATGTGAGCACTTAGCGCTAGTCAAGGTGGTTCACACAACGCAAACACTTACGACTCATTGACACCTCAATACACAAAACATTACATTTTTTTTAAATACTACATTCACTTGTAGGTACTGACGCTAGCACATCAACCTACCTCAATCTGTCAAAATGGAAGGTCGATTGGTAAATTTTGACAATTTGGGGTAGGTTGACCTGCTAGCGTCATTACTTTGAGATTTGAGTACGTCTAAAGAGACACAATTATTATATAATTCAATCATTAAGAATAAATTAAAAACAAGGTAACATAACGTTCGAACTTTAAGAATACAAACAACATTGAAAAAACAACTGAAAAAAAAATTAAGCATCAGATGACTCTGACTATTTAGGCAGTCAAAAAGTTAAAAAATATGAATGAAATATTCTGAAAAATCTCATAGACTAGTAAAATTGAAGACGAAACACTAAATAATCTTCTAGAAGAAATAAGACAAAATACTAAATCAATTAACATTGGTTTAATGAGTTCGACATCCAGTAGATACTGCAACAAAACTATTAATAAGAAACTAGTTTAATGTATTACATTATGCATTCGGCAAATATCTAGCCGGTTTCGCAAGGTCCAAATGTCAAGATTTTTTGTATGAATATGTATGTTAGATTGAACCTTCGCAAAATTTAACCATCGATTAAGTTAGTTAATTTAATCGAGTTCACCCAGATTCGAAACTTACTTGGGCACAGACTTGTTAAAGACTTAAGCCTCATTTAGACGACGCAAGAACTCGCACGCCCAGTGTTGCCAACTTAGTGCTTTCGGCACTAGATCTAGTGCATTTTTTTATGTTTTAGCGCTCAAAATTCCACAACAGTGCCTAGTGCCTTAACTAGTGCATTTTTAAAAGTCTACAATTTATCACGAAATTTCGTAAAAACAAAACCAATCAATAGCGCGTTCTGAAACACAGTTAAATTTCAGAACGCACCTCTAATTATTAGTTATTTATGAAAATTCGTATCTCCATGGTCGTTTATCTGGGCTACGAGCAGCAAATAAAACTTGCTACATTTACGATATTCCGAAGGAAGTTCTTGAAAAAGTCGGTTCGAAAGATACCTACGTATAAGAACTCCAACAATCAACTCCTGGTCCCTCAACTTCTCAAACAGCCACCTCAGCAACGGTGAATTCAGACCATGATTCCAACTCTGATTCGGACGACGATATATTTTTGTAATAACAATATTCTCAATGTAAACTGTTTTTTTTTTAATATTTTAATTGATTTTATTTTTTTGGTGCCCTTTTATCAAAATTAGCACAAACCTAGTGCATTTTAGGTTTTGTTTAGCGCATTTCTTACAATAACAGTTGGCAACACTGCGCACGCCATCGCCAGTTGTGTTACATATATTGCGGACTATACAACGTGTAATGCCAAAAGCGGAAAACCTCTCGTGGGGTAACTCAGCCCATGTTACTGAGCAATTTTTGTTCTAAGACTTGGAAAATCGCAAAGATGTGCCCGACCAATTTCTCAATTTGCATGAAAAATCAATTTTATGCGAATTTCCAAGTCTTAGAACTGGGCTGAGTTATCCTAGTACGACAGGTTTTGCGCTTTTGGCGTTACACCTTGTATAGGTACAACAAATTTAGTTGATCAAACAAATACTGCAATATAGTGTGTGTGTGTGTGTGTAGTGCTAGACACCATGCATCATTGCATGCGAGTTCTTGCTCCGTCTAAATGAGGCTTTAAGTAAGGGTGCGTTGGGTGCGTTCAAAACTTTGGTAATTAAGTGTCAAAAACGTTCTTATAAAATATATACTTTACCACAGAATACCTAATAGTACTACGTAATTTGCTTACTTAACGCTTACGACTAATCCCGTATATTATATTTTTATAGATTTCTGGAAAAGGAATGATTTCGTGACACATTGTTATAATATTGTAAGTTGATTTGCAAAGCACATGCCAGGAAAACCTCTAGTCAGCATGGACTTTCCTACATTTTCAACAATGATTGTATAGTTTATCAGCCAAACACTCAAATAGTTATTTCTTCCTCAAGAAGAATTCCTTTCATTGGTGGAAACAAAATGAAAACCCGTGCAGTCGTTTTCGAGTTTATCGCTTTTTATACAAATTAAAAAAATCTTCGGGAAGTTTTTTTTATACACTGGACAGCAAATAAACCGAGCCACCCGCTACCTAGGCACTGTAATTCGATTTTCTCAAAAACTAAAAAACCTACAAGTATCAAAGTTGTACCTACAGAAAGTGCGTTTCATGGTGATTGAAATGAAAGGAAACTTATTGGGTTTAATCAATATTTCAGTGTTTATTAAGGATTTTAAAAAGAAGAGTCGTTTTTAAGAGCCGTGCATTATCATACATCAATTGCATATCCTGTCCGATATATCCTGCGTAAGGTACCACATGGTCTGCGAGGATTTCAGTAATGTAGCGATGAGAAGTCAGTCCACGTGTACGGCCCGTCGTCGGTTCGATGAAACTAACGCTGTATGTGCTGTTAACGAGATGCCGCCCCAGACCATTACAGATCCTCCTTCTTAAGCAACAGTTTCCTCGATGCAACACTGAGAATAACGTTCTCCAGGGCAACGATATACTCTCTGACGTCGATCACTTCCATGTAGACTCACCCTGGTCTCATCAGTGAAGAGTAAATTACTCCACTGCTCTAATGTCCAATCCCTATGCTCTCGAGCAAATTCAAGTCGTGCTCGACGGTGTGCTACCGTTAATGCTGGGCCTGTTGCAGCTCTTTTTGGTGTCAGGTTCCATTCAGCAAGTCTCCTTCTGACTTTATCTGAACTTATGACCACTTGGCGTTCGTCACGCAGACTTTGTTGGACTTAAACTGCGTTGAGGTGGCGATTTCGCAGAACAGTAAGGTGGATATAACGATCATCTGCTGCTGATGTAACCCTAGGTCTACCCGTACCTGGACGGCGATCAAATGCTCCAGTCTCTAGGTATCGTCTGTAAACTCGTTGCACCGAATATCTGCTGATTCGAAGCCTTCGAGGGACTTCACGTTGCACAATGCCTGCTTGGATTCATGCTACAGCTTGAGCTACTTCCTGAGGTGTTGTATCCATTATTCATCGAAAAAAGTAGCAAAAACACACGCGTCTGAGCAAACGATGGACAAAAACTAAAGAAATGATAAGAAATATCCGACTGGGTCATTGTAGAGAAAAAGAACGCTAATTTCAAACTCTAGTGAAAACAGAGCAAATCGTTAGCATTGTGTTTGTTGCTTGATTACAATGTGAGTTGACGGTACTTTCGAATTAATTTATAGTCATTTTAATCACCATGAAACGCACTTTACTTAAGTATAACTTTGATAGTTGTAAGTTTTATACTTTTTGAGAAAATCGAATCAGAGTTCCTAGGTACCGGGTGGCTCGGTTTATTTGCTGACCAGTGTAGTTATTTATCCATTTTATTGAATGAAATATCATATTTTCCCTCCGTTATACTCCTTTGGTATACGAAAATATCGTAACGTGAACATTGAATTGGTGTCTTCATCAGGTTTGACGTATTATATGAAGTGTTTGGTAAATAATAAACATCTAAAAGTATTCTGATTTACGCTATTAATAATATCATAAACATTATTTTTTACTCTCAATTTTGCCAACCGTCAAAACGAGCCCTAAAACATGAATGTAAGACTTGGTTCAAGTAAATTATGTAAGACCAAATTGAGATACTTTTACGGCAAAATTGTAATTGGATATCTAGTCGCTTGCTCTAGAAACCGCCAAATTAATGTATTGCAGTTTTAACTAACTTTAATTATTAAAGAGAATTTGATATATTAAGCTAGAAGTAAACATTCCAAAATATATAAATATTTGTACGCAAAAACTCAATTCAAGTGTCGCAAACCATAAATATTTTTTCATTTAGAAGCGAATCTTCTGCGTTTATAAGCTTTCATTCGATTCGTCAGGTAGTTGTTGAATAACAAAGACAACCTACCTATTCTACAGATTGTGCCCAAGAACTCCACGATCTCATCCCACCAGCCCCTTTCTATCATCGAACATCTAGACGCACGGCAAATTACCATCCTTACCTTATTGCTAATACCGCCAATTCGCACTAAGCGTTTCCAGACGTCTTTTATAATGCGGACAGCGAAGGAGTGGAACTCTCTGCCTGCGTCTGTGTTTCCGAACGCATACAACCCAAATCTCTTCAAAGTTAGAATGAACAGGCTTCTTCTGGGTAAGCTCGCTCCATCGTCGACCTTGTCTTAGTCTTTCCTGACCTAGACTAAGGTCAAGAGCAAACCCATCACACATAAAAAAAAAAAAAACCTGAATCAATTAGGTACTATACATAATATCCAACATTCATTCGGTTAATGCCGATCGAAAACTTCGTTCGGCATCTTGGCTTGCAGTTCCAGCTTTTTCCTAATTTATAAGGCGGTAAACATTTTGATTAAAATGTTTTAGCTTTTGGTATCGTTTCTCATCGAAAGGGTCCGAGGAAAACGAAAAAACAGCCAAATGATTTTAGATATTACCACGCAGGCTTTACCGAAACTGCCAAATCTCAGCGAACCGGACGAAGGATGCACAACACCAATATTATAAATATTTTGACTTTGGATTTGTCGTTGTGATCAATCATTACGTCAGTACACACAGTAGCACCTTCCCGTCTATCTGTCTGTTGTTGACAACCTGTATTCACCACAAACAATCATCTGGTAGCAATGCGAATTGGACGAACCGCTAATTATAAATTCGAAAGTTTGTGAGGATATATGTGTGTATGTGTATGAAGGTATGTTTGTTACTCTTTCACGCAAAAACCACTGAACGGATTTGGCTAAAATTTGGTATACAGATAATTTATAACCTGGATTAAAACATAGGATAATTTTTATCTCGTATTTATGTTCCCGTGGGATAATTTTCGAGTTGTAGCGGGTCAAGCCGCTGCTAACAGCATATAGGCTATTCCATATCACGCTAAGACCAATAGAAGCCGAGCAGAGGGATTGAAACCACGGGGATCAGCTAGTCTTCATATACTGATACTGCGAGCCTACATCATCCCACTGCTGGACAAAGACCTCTCCTCATGACTTCCAATTTTTAGGATCCAGGGCCAAAGTGGACCACTGGTCATTGGTTTTGTCAAGCTCGTCCCGCCATCGCCAGTCAGTCTTTTTTTTTTTTTTAGCGTGGTAAAATCATCAAATGAGTCCTCCAACCCCGGGCAGAGCGGGAGGGACTGTCAGACTTCTACTGACTAAAATCCACGGTGTCCTTCAATAGCCTGTTATGTTCCGGGGTCACGGTAAGGGAATAATCCCGCGACCCCGGCAGGCTTTGGCCCTCTGAGAGGGGGGCCCCGTCATTATGCTGACGCTCTTTGAGGCGCGCGTGGGACACAACGCGCCGTCGACCCGGGCATGGTCCTTGGTCGAGCAGCAAGTTGCCCTTTACTCGCTGCCCGCATGCCCGCGCGTCGCCAGTCAGTCTTAGATATCTAATATCTTTAAACGACCATTTCTTGTAAGTATATTTATATACATAATAATCAGGATCTCGGAAACGGCTCCAAGGATTTTCATGAAAGTGTCAGTATGGGTTTTTCGGCTCAAGGAATCCATTTATCAAGGTCCCAGGATCGAGAAAAGCTCGGTTCCCAAGATTAGACATTTTAAAAACCGAGCGATGCTCGGTCAACCAGTTATTAATTATAATGTTTTTCTTAAAATAATTAACAAGATGAGCGTGAGAACTGACTACAATATAATGTTATCTCAGTTTTTGTCGTTACATAATTCATATCTTTTGTTTTTTCCTTCTATTGTTCTTGTATTAAAACTAGAAAACATCTTGGAAACCAAAATTTGTTTTTATTAACTTATTAACATCCAAATAATTCTAACTTATCTATATATATAAAAGAACAGGGGTTTTTCTTTTGACACGACTACAGCCGAAACCGCTTAACGCAGAAACTTGAATTTTGGACAGCATTTGCAGTCTACCATGTAGATTGGCAATAAGACGGGATTTTGCGAAAATCCTCCTCTAAGGGGGTGAAAAGGGGTGAAAACTTTTGTATGAAAAATCTTATTCCTTGGGTTTTTATACTTGAAACTTACCACGAATAAGAACATTAGTAAATAAATAAGATTACCACCACTATTTTTTTAAAACTACCCTCCATTGGTATTCTAGGGGTTGTTAAAGTTTGTATGGGAAAATCACAACGCGTGAGCGGATGAATTTGAAAATCAGTATTTATATACTAGATAAGAATTAATCAAACACGTGTTTTTGTATTTTTCGAAAATCACCCCCCAAGTTGGTGAAAAGGGGTATTCAAGTTTTAAGGGGAGGATTATTAAACCACTAAACGTAGAAACCTGAATTTTGGATGGTAGTTACAATTTATAATGTAGATGAGCATTATGAAAGGAATTTGCGAAAATCTCCCTCTAAGGGGGTGAAAAGGGGTGAAAACCTTTGTATGTAAAATCTTATTTCTTGGGTTTATAAACTTGAAACTAGGTACGAATATGAGTATAAGTAAATAAAAAGGTGGGCATTATTACTTTTTTGAAAACTACCGTCCATTTTTAGGTTTTCCGAAAATCACTCCCTAAGTTGGTGAAAAGGGATGATAAAATTTTAAGGGAAGGATTTTATTGCTTGCTTCGATAAACTCAAAACTTGACATATTAATTATCTCTCAATCGATTAAGGATACGTATTTTTATTTATATTTCATAAATCAACCCCTAACGGGGTGAAAATCGGAAAATCAGTTTGTCTAATATGATTGATTGTTTGTTTGTATTGAGTTTTTAGTTTTTCTTATAAGGAGGGTGAGCGGGAATTAAATTCACTGAGTTCGAAATTAGAAACACGCGCAGACGAAGTCGCGGGCAAAGTGCTAGTTATATCATAAACTAGCTGTTCTGTGTCTCTTGTTCGGTCGTGGCATGATGTGATGTGATAAAGCCCATTTGCTTCCTCGATAAATAGACTATCAGACAAAAAAATAGTACGAACTAGTAGTTCCTGATATTAGCGCGTACATCCAAACAAACTCTTCAGCTTTATGTTATAGATTGGAGGTCCAATTCTGCCGTTGTAGGTCAATTAACTAATTAATAAAAACATTGAACATCAAACACAGGTTGTGCTCCATTACAAGGTGACGAAACTGAAGTGGACCCAGATTATATAATACATACATAATGTATCTAATCAAGTTAACATAGACTCACAAATGATTGTGTATTAATTCAGGTTTTTTTTTACGATTAATGCTGGTCTAAATAAGTACTTAGTATTTATGATTTATTTATTCATTAAACACACACTATCTTTACAGGCAGATACAGGCAGATTATGTATGACAGCATCCCAACACCTTATGAAATATGTACATGTGCATGCATATCAAATGGGTCATATAATTATGGGTACTTACGAGTATGTTCTAAAATATTTCGTATTGCCCAGTTACTGGGTTGTAAAGGTCCGATAGACAGTCGCTCCATGTAAAATACTGATATCCAGCTGCATCTGGTTCGACTGGAAGCCGACCCCAATATAGTTGGGAAAAGGCTATAGGCAGATGATTATGGAGTATCACTAATATTATCTCTTTTTAGTTGCTTTTGTTAGAAAACACATACCTAATTAAAGTAAGTAGTTTTAGAGTGACCATCGAGAAACGAACGAAAAAAAATTTTAAACTTATTTTTCTCTGTATCGAAATAATAATTTATGGCGATGTCCCTAAATGTATCGCAAATTACAAGATATTTTAAAAGTTTGACGTCTCAAGTTTAAAAATAACTTTTTAACTCTCATCTCAATCGGGGGTAAACCCGGGTTTTTACTTTTTACTTACGAGTGTATATTCGTTAAAAGTCTCTCATCATCACATCAGCGGGGTTATTCTTAGGTATTTGATTTTTAATTACTCAGTGGAAATAATAACAATTTGTTTCTTGTTTTAATTACTTCTTTTAACAATCATGAATACGGTTACTAAATAAACGGCATATAAAAACCTGAAAAATATTTTATAATATTCGTAAAAGAAATAAATTACTAAATTAATTATGTGAACAAATGTGCTAACAATGTAATATTTATTAAATCTTCATCTAATATATGACTCATATAAATAAATAAAAAAAACTGATTGTGACTACTACTCATAAACACAGCTGGCAAATAATAAAGTTGAATTAAAAAACAAAAACTAAATAAAAACAAGTAAAAAAAAATATTAGAAGTTTGTATCTTCGAAGAGTCGAAGAGTACGTTTTGCATCTCAGTATTTCTTTAAATGTGTAGGTATAACAGCTACCAAAATCACAGACAATATTTTTTCTTACCAATCCCTTGCGCACCTAAACATAATGCTATTTCAGTTAAAAATAAGAAAAAAAACAATACAACTAGATTTTCCAAAAAATAAATAAAACCTGTCCTAAAAATTACAATCCCATTCAAAAAGCAACAAAATGGGTCGAGCCATACAGGTGGCAATTTATACTTAGCAGTATTACTGGCAGAAATGTGGAATAACCCCAAAACTTGAATTGCCAATAACAAAAAACTAAATGATGTAGGTACGTCGCCATTGGGATTTTAGTGCCATTGAGAACCATAAAACTAAAGTTAAAAAGTTAGTAAAAGCGTTCAAATGAGGAATAGAGAATTTCAGATTGCAGGTGTGGGTTGCAATGGCCTAGTTGGTTAATGCGTCTGAAGTACCTATCCAGAAGACGCGGGTTCGAATCCCACTTGCAATCTAAAATTTTTCTTTCCTCAAAAAATCATCTTTAAAGTTTCAACGTTTGTGAACGCACTTCCGATACCAGATGAAATTCGTCATCATCAGTCTGTATTAGTCCACTATTGAACATAGGCCTTTCCCAATGTGCGCCACTGGAGCCCTGTGCTTGCCTCATCCAGTCTCTGCCGGTTGCCTTTCAAAGGTCGTTGCTCCAACCTTAGATAAAATTCCTAGTTTGTGGCTAAGTTAAATACTTACAGATATGTAGCAATAAAAATAAAGTTTTTTGTCCAGGCAGTTATGCAGGAACATCTATATCCAAACGAACTACAATTCGAAGACAGTAGATTACTTCATCAGAGGCCCTAACATGAATTCTACGTACCTATCACGACCTAGATTGAATGGAAAAAGGAAATGCAACTCTAGTGTATGTACAAGAAACCAAAAAAAAAGAAACTTATAATAATAGGGAATACCGATGAATATTTGACTATTCATAATCAAAATCAAAGCATTTCAAGTAAGCCAAGTTACAGGCACTTTTGAATTGTCAAAAAATAAAAAAGTTATGATGCTACAGTCATAACACATATATTTCATAATCATCAAATATATAATTATTTAATATTTTTGTTACCTAATTAAAAATATTTATTTATGATGTAATAAATATCTAACATTGGCTAGAAATAGATCCTTAAGCAATTTGAATACTGTGGAGGCAAAGTTCATTGAAATAACAGTGTATAAAAATAAATGACTTGCGACTTGCAAACAACTTTTTATTCTTTGCAAATACCTACTCATGTAGACAATTTATCAGGAAATAATTATAGGAGGTGATAAAACAGTTGTGTTTCATAGTTATGCATACTTAATGCCTGCCGGGGTCGCGGGACTAATGGGTAACCGTGTGGCCCCGGTATGAAAGGGAGGGATACCGTGGATTTTAGTGAATACAAGTCTGACAGTCCCTCCCGTCCTGCCCGAGGTGGGAGGACTCATTTGATGATTCTACTACATAAAAAAGCATACTTAATAACAAATGAAATATACATAGTGTGAAATACGTAGTAATCATTGCACTTGCAAGCGCGACGCGGCGTGAGGTTCACTTCACCACCCGACCACAAACAAACGGTGGAAGACGATGGAATTTATAAATAAAGAAGCATTTGGACATTATATTATATTTCTCGGTAAATGGACTATCTAACACAAAAGAATTTTTGAATTCGGACCAGGACTTCCAGAGATTGTAACGCGTTCAACCGAACAAAAAATTTCAGCAAAGATTTTTAGAAAAGAAAAGTTCAGTTGCGAGTTTGACATGAACCTGCGTCTTCTGGGTATATACTCCAGACGCCTTTTCAATTATGCCATCCATCGTAACCTATTGTAGCTGAAGCTTTCATTCCCTTGTTTAAACGTTACGGTAATATTATAAAATGATTACCTACACATTGATTATTTGCATAACTTGTGAATTTGAAATGATTCACATTGCGTTATAATTATTTGCTTTGCACACACTTCTTTGTTTTTACTGCTTAAGCAATCTTTGTTTAAATTTTCTTTAATTGTTTGTTTCAATAAAATAATTGATTATCAAATACTATTTAATGTGCAATTAATTACATACTAACAAGTTATAAGTTTGAAAACAGTATTAGCTATAAAATAATGATTGTTTGGATCTGATAACTTAAGAGCATCTATGAAATAAATGATTGAGTAGAATAATTACTAGTACGTACGTATCGGAGAAAGATATAACTAACGTATTTGCAAAAGATACTGAAAAAATTGTACCTCTGTCAATCTTGGCCTCAATTAATTGATATTCTTCTAGGAGGATCTGATTATTGAGGTTCTCCAGAAAGTTAGTGAAACAGTACAAAAAGAGATCATCAATCTTAATAGCAGTTCTCAATAAAAATCCTAGACTTTGACACCTAATACTTTCAACATAGAGTATAAAAACATAACCAAATCTTTCCAATTCTGTCGCCTTAATTATGTCCTAACTTCTCAGTTACTTGACGAGGTCAAGGTCCCACTAACTCGTTAGTTTTCTATAACTAATTCACTAGGCAAGTAGGCATTGCTAACTGAGACACCTCTTGAATAGCAAGGTTTTTTAACTTCTTAATTATTAAAGTTGTAAAAGTTTCGTCACCACCAATTTGTTTGATGCTAATTATAGAATTATATTACCGTTATTGACGGAATTATTTGCATTTTTGCTAATGATAACCTTGAACGGAGTTATCAATAAAACATTTAAGTACCGGTGTGATATTGATTGAAATTTTATCGAGGTTTTTAGGATACGATTAAGCCGTAAGCGTATTTGAATATCATGAAATTAGTCCTCAGCCTCTAGATGGAGCAGAAGGGACTATCAGACTCGTAATGACTAATACAGTTACTTTTATTGTCAACATGATATGATTCTATTTTTCCGGACTATCCAACGTAAGCCTCTGATCCTTTGTCCACACCCCAAGACTAATTTAATCAGATTGGTCATAATATTTTCAGGATTTTAGACTAGAAATCACATAAAGTCAATGTCTGTCTTAGACCATCACCTGCCTAGCCGGCTAGTCGGCTTCCAATCGAACCCGATGCAGCTGAATATCAGTATTTTACATGGAGCGATTTCCTGTCTGACTCAGACAGACCATGCAGTTTTATCCAACCGTATGCAACCAGTCATGTGTAATCGGATAATACAACTAAACCTCCCAATTGATAAATCCCCACGTTAATAAAACTCCCCAACATAACAAATTGCCGATCACTATCATCTCAACATGACAAACTGCCGATCGGCATAATCACTTGCATATTTGATTACAAGAAATCACTTCTCGCTTCGGCACTCATTCTTGCGGCTGGCGCGGTTAGATTTCCCAACGTTTTCGTCTCTGGTTGCAAACGTTATTAAAATCGTGTGGTTTCCCATCATTAGCGTAATCATGTGTATAGACAATAGCTCGGTTATTGAATACAGTATCAGTTACGGCGGTTATGTTTGTGTCTCCTTCGTTTAAGCGTTTTCTAGGAACATTAGTGACTGCAGATAAGGTTTAAGGATCTTTAGTATTACGATCTGTCGTCTTAATTCTGTCTTTATGGCTCAGGCCGCGGTCCTGTGCCTATAGGACATGCAATTTTTTACAGTATATCCAAAACGGTACGATAATAATCGTCTTCGATTTTGTCCCAACGTTATAAGACTACCTTGTTAGTATAGTGGTAGTAAGCTTACTAGGCAAGAAATACCATATTCAATTTCCGGGTTGGATAACGTTTTGTTGAATTTACCATCAGAGATTTTTCAATAGGAGTTTGTAGATGTGCCCGGTTAGGAATTGCAATAAAATCGCTTTCTTACTTTGAACAGGCATCTGACGAAATTCTGGTGTGAATTCGGGTTACCCTTTAGAAAATTAACCAGATGTTATGACCTACCTTTGAACTTGTCTTTGACTTTCAAATTCTAACTCCAAGAAGTTTTCTGAAGCTTTTATGGCAGGACACCAATCCAAGTGTGACTTGTCAATGTCTAACAATACACTTCTTATTTAAATAATAAACTCATGTGTATGCACTCACCATCTTCTTAATGACTGCTCAAGGGCCTGTACTGAATCGGGAACGACTATTATATTTGCTTTTGTGATTCTACCGCATTGTAATTATAGAGTTAGGTATACTGTTAGAAACTTGGGTTTTGATATAGTAATGAAGAAAAACGGTTATTTAAAAAATATACTGAAACCGACAGTATATTTTTTAAATAACCGTTTTTACCCACTGCTGGGCAAAGGTTTCCACCATATCCTTCCAAGTGCTCTTTTCTCGTGCTACTTCTGACCAGCCATCAACGTGTACGTCTAGATTATCCTGCCATCTCTTTTTGGCCACGGCCTCTTACGAAACGTTATTTTCAAAGACTCACGCGAATCCTTCTGAGAGCTTTTGTGCTGCGTCATCTCGAACCAACATTTGCGATGAACGTCTGAATTCAAAATTCTTACCTTCGTTATTCAATGCATATGAAACTCCTGTGAATCATGTTTCTAGATTCCTATTAGGACATGGGGGGGTTGATTTTATTTACTTCGTTGCCCCTGAGGCCTTACCACGAGCCCTTAACGCGATCCAGTTTAGGCTGTGGGAAAGAGACAGAGCTATATAAGTCGTCTAGCGCCATCTCTTTCCCACAGCCGAAATTGAATCGCGTTAAGGGTTCATGGTAGGCCGCCTGTCCCTTCAACGGGGTTTATGTATAGAAAGAACCCGCTAGAGTCGGCTTCGGCATGGTTTTGTAACTGACTCCCATCTACCCCGTTGACAAGACAATAAGGCAGCGAGGTGGATGAAACCAACCCCTATTGCAGTGGTAGGCCGATATTTTACCACCAGCATCCTATCGGAGTCCGACACCTAATACTGTAAACTGTGTTTCGTCGGTGCGCAGGAGTTCCAATAACTTCAGGTTAAGCTGCTCCGTCTTAGGCCTCATCTTTGTCTCTCAGATTAAGGCCAAGTGCAAACCCATTCTAAATAAATAAGGATCATAGTCCAACAAGAAAACAAGTCTATTGAAATGCAGAGTAAACCGTGACTTATGACCGAAGCCTATGTTCTTTACATCTTAAGTTGTAATTAAGTAATTATTGTAATACTCGTAGCACCGGCCCCTTCCGTCCATACCCATGACTGTTTACTTGGCATTGTTTTACATAATTCAACCAGTGTTTATTTAAATAGGATTTTAGTGACTAGACAAGTGACTATCGCTTTTCAAGTGTAACGTTTTTCATGTGGAATAGAGAATAGATACTTTTTTATTAGGGGCTGATTTTCATTACTCAGATAACTTTTATCTGAGGAATACAAATGGCGGTTTGACAGCTTATCTATGAAAAATATGTCAAACCGTCATTTTAAATTCCTCATAGAAAAAGGTTATCTGACTATTGAAAAATCAGTCCTAAAGATGCCACGATCGATATTCGGCCGGATATTATAATCCTCAATATTACATTAAAATAAATAAATAAGTACTATACTACTTTGACTCAACGGGTTTGACAAAAGCTTTTCGAAATCTTATATCAATCTGTGTTTTTTTTATAGCCTATAAGAATTTATTTGGTCTAAGAATCTTTAGTCTTTCGCCCGATAAGAACCTGTTAACACATCAATAAAATGCAGATTTTGCAGACAGTATTTAACTAAAATCATAAATTACATCCATTATAGATAATTTTCTGGATCAATACTAATACGCAACATTTCATTATGTATCTTTGGAAGATTCTCACGAAGATGTTAGATTTTTTAGGATAGCTATCTAACTAAAAAAACCGGCCAAGTGCGTGTCGGGCCACGCACAGTGTAGGGTTCCGTAGTTGCCCATCAAAATACTTATGCGAACTAACGAAACTGATTCGCTGAATTTAATTTTAAAAAGAAGAATTTTCAAAATCGGTCCAGGAGTCTTTGAGAAATCGGGGAAAATACATAAGAAAAAAGATTACAACGAATTTAGAACCTCCTCCTTTTTTTGAATTTAGTTAAAAATAGTTGACGATAAAAACCTACCTATCCCCAAAAAACATACCTATAAAAGCTGTAAAAATAAAGTTGACAAACTTACATTTGCAGTTGTCTCCGATACATTTTGTTTAAGAAAATATGATATCAAGTACATTTTATAAGTTGGTCGAGTTTTACTCGTAAAGTTGTAAAGCCTACTTAGTCATGATAATTTTCTTTTAAACTTCGTTATATATACTACTATCACAGTCTAATAATCCTACAGTCGTCCGACGAAGACGTCTAGACAGGGCAATCGTGCGGGGTGTGAGAGGTGAGACGCGGGTAAGCCGAGCCCAACTTGGGAACAAAACGATGTTACTATGTCGGGCTCTATCATTCAGGGCTATCGCGTGTGACGTGCGTATTTATTTTTATTTGTTCATTTAAAATGGCCGACCCGCGCACGCCTTTTTTTTTTAATAGGTTATTGCACAGGGCATCTGTTTGGAAATTCTACTAATATTATATTTATATGACTGTGTTATAATTTGTATGTCCCATGACAAGATGGTGGACTTTTTTTATTAATTACCAAGGGTGAATTTCGAGATTGCGCACGTATTTTAATTTACCAAGTACGGGTATCAATTTTGAGTGTATTAGGGGTCCTTGTTACAAAAAAGCCATCCTTTTTGAAATCCAAGATGGCGGAGGTCATTTTCTTATAATTTGATATGTGTGTCAATTTCGAGGTTATTTGGGGTGCTTGTTACGAAAAAGCCATTCTTTTTGTAATCCAAGATGGCGGACGTCATTTTTTCCTTAGAATTTGATATGGGTGTCAATTTCGAGGTTAATTGGGGTGCTTGTAACGAAAAAGCCATTCTTTTTGAAATCCAAGATGGCGGACGCCGTTTTTTTCTTAGAATTTGATATGGGTGTCAATTTCGAGGTTAATTGGGGTGCTTGTAACGAAAAAGCCATTCTTTTTGAAATCCAAGATGGCGGACGCCGTTTTTTTTTAGAATTTGATATGGGTGTCAATTTCGAGGTTAATTGGGGTGCTTGTAACGAAAAAGCCATTCTTTTTGAAATCCAAGATGTCGGACGCCGTTTTTTTCTTAGAATTTGATATGGGTGTCAATTTCGAGGTTAATTGGGGTGCTTGTAACGAAAAAGCCATTCTTTTTGAAATCCAAGATGGCGGACGCCGTTTTTTTTTTAGAATTGGATGGGGGTGTCAATTTCGAGGTTAATTGGGGTGCTTGTTACGAAAAAGTTATTCTTTTTGAAATCCAAGATGGCGGACATCATTTTTTCTTTAGAATTTGATATGGGTGTCAATTTCGAGGTTAATTGGGGTGCTTGTAAAGAAAAAGCCATTCTTTTTGAAATCCAAGATGGCGGACGCCGTTTTTTTCTTATAATTTGATATGGGTGTCAATTTCGAGGTTAATGGGGTGCTTGTTACGAAAAAGCTATTCTTTTTGAAATCCAAAATGGTGGACGTCATTTTTTCTTTATAATTTGATATGGGTGTCAATTTCGAGGTTAATTGGGGTGCTTGTAACGAAAAAGTCATTCTTTTTGAAATCGAAGATGGCGGGCGTCAATTTAAATGTATTACCCCAATTCCGTGATAAATTGGGGTGCTAGTTACGAAATGCCATCTAAATAACTTAAATCTGTCTCGAGTTGGTCCTATAGTAAAAGTTTTTCATTTTGGTAGTCTGTAGCAATTTTTTTTTTCACATGTATGTAAGTACCCTTTCGGTTAGAATATACTTATTATTTATTAATTTGTATTGTATTTATGATATTTATTTATTTGAAAGTTAAAATTAAAAAAAAAAATCGCAGTCCACGTCGTCAGTGTCACATAATAACTATTTATCAAATGCATCAGTTCAATTTTTAAATCTCTTAGTATACGTCTTATCTGCATTTTTTATTTTCATTCAACTTCTTAATAATACATGCAGTAAAGAGGGGGTTAAAACTTGTTTTCATTATTATATAAGTGTTTAATATTGTTTTCATTATAATTCTGCCATCCATGTTGATCTGCAATAAATAAATAATTTCATAAATATTCTTTACTTGTGACAACCCTGGCCGATGCATAACTGTCTAAACGATGTCGGCATTTTACCCGAGATCAAAGGCGTCGTCCTACTGTATGTTTCTATACTGTGCTACTATTGTGAATTTTTTCACACCCCCATACATAACCGTTTAGCTGGTAGAGGGGGGGGACACTCGAATCGAGCAAAATTTAGCACTTTAAAGCTTAATATTTCACAAACGAATTTTTTTATCAAAATTTGTTAATGGAAACTATCATTATTTTTTAAAGGCCTATTTAATGATACCCCACACTAAGGGATACGCGAGAAAAAAAAAATCCTCACTTTACGTGTAAGTACTGGAGGTACCCTAAAAAAAAATATTTTACGAGATTTTATTTTACCACTTTTTCGGCACAACAAATCCGTATATTTCTCTTTTCTCTAGTACTGTGCGTTTCTGAGCTAAACTGCGGACAGACGGACGGACGGACGGACGGACGGACATGGCGAAACTATAAGGGTTCCTTGTTGACTACGGAACCCTAAAAATTAGGAACGTACCTATACTTAGCTGAAAAGATAGAAGATATATGAGAAAGGAAAGATTGAGAAGACCCTGTACCCATGATAATTATTAATGTTCAACAATTTCGACACAAGAAATAAGAAGAAGATTCAGAAAAATTCAGCACCCTGATATAATGTAAAGATGTAAATTAACCAGTGGAAGTACTGCCACTGACGCAAAGCTGATGTTTATAAAAGAGAACGAATAAATAAAAGAGGCGTTCGGTCGTAGGTACCTACTGTACGAAGAACGGCGTGTCAACATGTCACTGTTTTCACAACAGATCCAATGACTGCCGATTGTGAGAAAATCGACTGCAGTTTTTGGTCAGGTGAATGCGTAGAGTGTACTGATAAACTAACACGTTAAGTAAATGTAAGGTGAAGCTCTTTTGAAACATAAAGAACTATTGAACTTAACTTTTAAGAATATGGGACATATTTTTACCATTCTTATTACTAGTGATGAATTAAAGTGATGAGTTATATAGAAAGGTCAGGTGCATTTACTCATAACCGGCTTGCGGGTATGTGCAAATGTATAATGTGGATGAAGTGAAAGGTCTTCTTCAATAAATAATTGGGATCCCGGGTCCGTCTGTTAAGATAACCCGGCAACTGATTGATTTTAAGTCAGTAAGAGTCTGACAGTCCTTTCCGCTATGCTTTTCAGCAAATACTTCGTGCAGCGAGAGCAGAGAGCATTATTGTCGGTGTCAGTAGCTTAGGAAGCATTCTATGGCCCCAGGGTGAAACAATGGCCCCAGGGTGAAACTATGGCCTCAGGGTAAAACTATGGCCTTACGCCTCACTGTCACAAGACTGTGTTGAATAGCATAGCAAGGCGGCAGGACTCAATTGATTGATGATTTTAACACCCAAAAAAAATAGGTCGTTTTATAAACTTCTCACCCTGTAAACAGTAAACAGAAATAACACTTATTACGTAAGTGTCTGAGTAAATATTACCTGGCACATAAGTTACCAGCGTCATTGGAAAATACGTGTAAGTAATCCGATCGTTTGTATTTCATATTAGATACCTGCATGTCACTGACAACTTTAACACCTGTTATTGCAACTTGCATGGAAATTTAATTATCCTACTTAACATCGTGAGATATGCAACTACAATACATGGTGGAATCGAAATCATGGGCAACATTTTAATCTAAGGCTCTACTCACGATGCTCATTGCATTACGGCCAATAAATCGCAAATCAATAATATTATTATTGCAATTATGGACACCTTTAAAAATGTAGTATGTCACATTACACAGGCTTATTATTAAAATAAGCCTGTGGGCAAATTAACACTAAAAGTAATACCTAATCTATACTAATATTATAAAGAGGTAAAATTTGTTTGTAAGTTTGTATGTAGGGGGTAATCTCCGGAAGTAATGAACCGATTTTAAAAATTGTTTCACTGGTAGAAAACGACATTATCCATGAGTGCCATAGGCTATAAATTATAAAGATATCATGCATATTAGCCCAAATATCTCAATTTTTCTCTAGCCGGGCGGAAAAAAATTGCTCTTCAAATACAGTTATTAGCATGCGCTGCCTTAACAGTTGTATATAATTGAAAACAATGTATGGCAAAAATGTCCGCTTTGAATAGTTCTACAATAAAGTCCGCGACACCATATTTTTATCTTTTATATTTTAGCAGATATAGCAGCTTTTATGAGTTAAAAAAAGTTATTTTCGATGTACTTGCTTTTGGACGATTTTTTACACAACAAAACATTAAACCTTATCGAAAAAAATATTATTATGATCACAATAACATCATAAAGATACGATTTTCCGAAAATAGTATGTCAATTGGTTAAATAGTTTCGAAGATAACATAAAATTACTAAATCGCAAAATGCCGCCGTCCATTCACGAACCGCGTTAGAACACGCTTTGTACGCACGTTGTATCTATTTATCTATAGATGGCGTTGTACAATTACGTATGAACAAAACCCTCCTTTTGGCAGACAGGGGAAAAAAATCGTAGCACTATAAGTACTGGGGTGCTATGTCAGGAAACCTCCACGTGCGCATGTGGACTGGAGTTCCCTCTCGGATACGTCCGGGGAGAAGACCAGTTTTTCGGGCCGGTGCACCCTGGGATGCGGGCAAAAACTCTTCTCTCTGGTCTCTTTGCCCGTATGCGAATAGCCTGTCGTGTGGACGCTCCAACGCGTGTCCCTCTGATTAGCAGAGCGCACAGCGGCAGAGCGGGCTTGCGGACGGCGAGTAATGGGTCGCTCGCCGTCCGTCCTAGGACCAAGCCCGGCTCGGTGGCGCGTCGTGTTTCGCGCCAAATGCCTGCTGGGGTCACGGGTTTTTTCTTAACCCAGGATACCGTGGCCCCGGAAAGTAAAGGACATGGGAAGGAACACGGGTGGATTTTAGTCAGTAAGAGTCTGACAGTCCCTTCCGCCCCACATAGGGTGGGAGGACTCATTTGATGACTTTATCACATAAAAAAAGCACTAAGTATTAACCGAACCACACTCATAATTTCATCACAAGTTAAAATATTAATGCCCAACGAAGTGGGCACGGGTCAGCTAGTAAAAGTAATAAAAGCCAAAAGTCCTAGAGTATCAAAAGTTTTCGCGCGCGGAACGACAATACGATTAGTATATCGTTAGTAAAGCTAGAGTTGAAAATATTGCTCATTAATAAAATTTCATCCTGTATAATAAAAACGGCCTAATGGTTGATGATGTTGTTACCATACTTGATGCGATGATTACCGGGAGCTTCGATATGACCCCTTTCGTATTCTCTCAAGTGACAAGCATATTATCCAACTTTGCCCGAGCGAAAAGAAAATATGGATCCGGCCTCTTCTCTATTCCCATAATCACAAACCACTTTATTGTTTGAAGTCGGCCAAAGGAATTTTCACACGGGAGAAAAATGCCAAGAGTGAAAACGATAGTGAAGTATGAGGTGAGTCTCTATTGTGCGGTGATACGCATTATTATTTGTGGTAATTTTAGCAACAGTTGAGACGGATGCTCTAGGTTATAACTCTGGGCTGGACAAAAAATTAGTACCGTTAGTAGCCTTTTGTATGTCTGTCTAGTGCAACTAGCTTCTTTACCTGCGCCTTGGTCTGGCCATTTCTGCGCCCTGGTCTAGCCTATTACTGCAACTCCTCGGCACTGCAAAGAAGAGCAAGGTTTTACTGGATTTTGCGATGACACAATGTTACTTACTTCGATACTGGGTTCGGGGGACTGTCTTATCAGGTAACCCTGAACGTAAAAAGCTATTGAAGGACACCGTGGATTTTAGTCAGTACCTACCTCGGCTCGATGACAATCTATATTGACTCGGCCCAGAATTGGGGCCACGAATTACAGGACATTAACACGAAAATTAAAAAGAAAAAAATACGCTGACAAGAGAAATAAATGCTGAGCATTGTAAATCTTCAGTGAGAATTAAAAACAGAATTGAAAATGGTACGCAGCTAAATTCTTGCGTAAATTGTAGGATAATCTCAAGCCTTTTATCGGCAGGCGCCATTTATTCATGACAGATGCATCTGTTTCATTACAAGCACTTCCAATTCGCCAAGATTGGCGTCTCTGACGTCTCTGCTTATTAAATATCTTTTAAAGATACATATCGCAGAACCTCGGAACTCAAAGGTCGTTGTTTTTATTTCAATTATTATATGTAATGATACATCTATTTACATAATGGTATTCACGTTAAGACTTAAGTACAGGATATTTATTTGCAAATCTATTGTTTTTTTTTTTACTTCCCTGGAAAAGACCTTCAAGATTGTACTTTAGAATTTAAGGTTCTACTTTAGAATTCAGGAAGTGGTTTTAGCACAGAAATTTTGTCATATTTTAATTAATTTTCGTAAGCTCGTCATCATTTATTCTTTACATTGTTACTGACTGAGACTGTTTCAAGTTTATTTATTCATCAAAATCCATCTGAAGGCCTATATGGTTTTCAGAAACCAGCTAACCCGTAGCGTTAACGATTTAGTACTGAGCTTCTTCTATCTAGTAAAGACTGTCAAATATCTACAACTGCATGGTTCTCATATAACTTGATCAATACAAGATTGTCTGGACTTTAAAAGAGACTGTGATCTCTAAGTTTGTTTCGGATGTTTCTTCTCAGAGTAGTCAGGTACGAAACACCGGCCTCATCTAGTGTAAAAATAGTGTCTTTTTGTAGTGTAAAAGAGTTTGCCAAAACCAATTTGCTGAAGAAATATCATTTACAAATGGCAGGTCGGGAGCAATTGCAACGGCCTATCAAGCTTTCCTTTGTCAACGTAGGATTTAAATCTAGAAGTGGTTGTTAGATAAATGGTTAGCTAACGTACTTGAGTGTGACAAGAACAAGGTTGCTAGATCATGCATTTACGACTAACAAAATAATATCTTGTTTTGACCCTGTACATAAATATTGTCAAGACAGATTTGTGTGCATACTATAGGTATACATAAGACATAAATATGCGATCGTAATAAAAATCAGTGAACTAGTAGTTTTGTGGAACAATTATTTGTCAATGGGCTGGTCATATCTATTGCGTAACGGAGGAACTATGGGGTTAAAATAGCCACACAGTGATCCCCTAACGACAACGGGGTAGGTCTAAGAGTATGGTAGAATAATACTCTTTTTACATGGACTTTGGCAAATATCACCTATGAATAGGATTAAGTGGAAGGAAGGAAGGTCTTTGCATCAAGTAAGCTCCAAAAGTAATATCCTAATTTTTCGGGAGTGCACAAATGAAGAAATAGGAAACGATCTTCTAAAAGCCAACATTTTGTATAGTTTCTCGAACTTGCATTATTTTCCTATACAAAATGACATTGTGACGCTAATGTTTGTCTTTGTAGCGGAAGTAATTTTCAAATACACGCTGGTAAACCGTTTGCTTACGATAGTTGTCTAATAAGTAGTGCAATTTGGTTGAGTAGACTGACTCAGTTCGTCACAGGTGTGAATAAAGAATTGTTCTTTGTTATCAATGAATACCAAAGTTAAGTAGGTATGCCTACTCTGAGCTAACAATGGTTACTATCGAGGTAGGTCAGGAAAGTATTAAACACCATTGTTATAAAAATAAATGATGCTTATATCGTCTATAACATTGGAGGGTTTCTTAAAAACGGGATTTCACTTCAAAACCTAATTCAAGAAATATTTTGAGTAGTAAGTACTTACGTTTTAGTGCTTGCCGGAGTCGCATGACTGTCTAAGCAGGTTACCGCGTGAGTGCATGACCCTGGAACGTAAAGTGCAATTGAAAGAACATGGTTGATTTTAGCCAATGCGCTCCACCCAGAATGGGACGACTCATTTGATTATTTAACCATGTAAACAATGTTTTTTTTTTACCGACTTCATTGTTACATAGTCATATCATGCATCTCTGAAATATGAAGATATGAACCTATTGTTCATCAGTCATAAAAATAGATAAATGATGAATGAATCACAAAGCCTATTAATATTAATAAATACAAACTGTACATGTTTATAATAACCAAAAACAATTTAATAGTCTAGAGTTCTAGACTATAGATTCTCATTTTTGTATTGACTTCGATGAAGTGTTATATTTCAAGCACGCGTAGAGAAGATAATGATACAGTCACGCACGTGAATATTTAGAAATAATAATATGCTAAATATAAAAACTACAGGGACACTTTCACACTTAATTAAACTCCTTCATATCTATTGATCTGTCTATAGCTCCGTACCAAGCAAGACAACAGAGCCTGAAGTCCAAGATTCAATTCCCAAGACAAGCAAATGAGTAAAGTGTAAATGGGATTTTTCAGGGATTTTCATTAGCAGCCACGTTGCCTATCTCTGAGCCCAGTTGATCATCCCTGACAGGATCCAAGCCATGACTAGCCAGTAGGTGTTCGTAACACTACGTGTATCACAAACGTGATGTTATTTAATACCTATTGTGTTCTTGACTGTACTGGCTACCGATTATCGTTTACAAAACACGACGCTGATTTCGTATTTATAAACAAGTGCGTTGACAAATTGTTTAATTTTTTCCTCAAACGTTTGAGTTCATTACCATAGTGGTGGGTTGTTGAATAGAAAATGGGCTATTTAAGTAACTATTTTAGAATATGACACGGGAAACACATTTGTTTCATTTACATAACGCACTACCGGTTGAAAAACTTGTTCTAATAAAAATATTTTTGATGGAGTTGTCTCCTGGATTTTACCAAGTTCCTTTGTTATAATGACATGTTACTAATTTTTTTAGAAGTAATAGTACAACCCTATATTACCTTTTATTTGAACACTATACTATTCATTACAAAAAGAAACAATAAACATTTGATTTACGGAACAATAATGTTTTTCTTCTCGTACAAAAATATTTTTATCTGTATACCTAGATGACATGATAATCTCACGACGAACTTACGAACTAGGAAGTGGATAAATGCAGTCGTGTGCGTAATCTAATATTCTTACGATCTGGATTTGACTGGCGCTTCTGCACGTGGCAGACTGGCAACCGTGACTGAGGAATATGAACGATCAGATTAATGAGACTGACAAAGGAAATTATATTTTCAAGGGCAAGCACGACGTTGGAAGTTTTCCTGTAGAAGATAGGTTATGGATTTGTGTTCTGTTGACGGTTAGGTTAAGTTGAAGTTAGAGTTAGATTCTTAAGGTATATTTTTGAATAGCTGTAACCGTGATCCTGATTTTCGTTAATCAATCACGTCAGCCCGGTTCTTGATAAAATTACCCAGGACAGGGCAGGAGAGACTGTCAGACTTATACTGACTAAAATCCATGGTGTCCTTCCATAGCCCTTTATGTCCTGGTGTCACGGTATCTTGTTAGTCCCGTGACCCGTTATTTAAGACCTACGTAATAAATTATGAGCCTATTTTCATCAATTAGTTTTTATCGAAAACCGCTTGACCTGAGGTCCGAAACCAAATTACACTTGAGCGTAATTGACCAATGACTGGTTCGTAAAGCGCTTGTAGCTGTGTCACAAAGTGTCGTTAAAACAGACATTGTAACGTTAATTACTGTCAAATGAGCATTTAACTTTTATGTCACTGTCAATAAATATGTCATATGCAGTGTTTAATTGTTTATAATACTATATGTTATTTCAATAAGACTTGCAGGTGTAATTGATTAATTTGTAAATGAGTTATCTGAACTACAAAAATAGCTATTCATTGAAATAATGGTATAGGTACAGTCCGTATCCTTCTGTATGTCTGTTATCTATAACACCTAAATGGTTGAACGACGCAGTACATTTTGGCACAGAATATAATAATGTGTCATAGTTTTTACGATTTTGGTTATTATTTAGGATAGGACATACGATACTTCTATTTTATCTGTTCTTTATAAATATATGGTAGTACCCAATGCATAATTTTCGGCCGAGTTGCCGCGTAGACAAATAAATAATTGGAATACAGTTTAAAAAAAATGTATACTAATGAAAAAAATATCGGTTAGGTTTTTTTGTTCACATCCATGAATGACAACGACATTAAACAGATAACAAAATAAATAGATAATCATATTGCAGGCACTATTACTATTTTTTTTTTTATATTATGTTACAGACATTAACTCAAGTGTACTGGTTGCATATTATATTATGTCCGTATTCGTAATACGGTGAGCAATAATAAAACCGCTTGAGAAACCGGTCCTCACTACCACTTATAATGCGTCAACAAAAAACAAACCAGAATTGTGAGAAATTGAAAAAAAAACACCAACGTAAACTAAAGGCTTCTAAATTGTAATGGATCGAATTAAAAATATTTTCTTTTTATAATTTTATTAATAAACAAAACTTTACAGCAACAATTTTAAGAGCAGCAGTGGCTAAACATGGCCATTGATAAATGTATTTTAATTAAATTACACCATTCTTAAACTTAACGCCAGGCGCATTACTTTGGGTAATTTATTTCATCACCACTGCTCTCAAAGCGGTGAAGGAAAACATCGTGAGGAAACCGGCATGTCCTAGAACCAAAAATTCGAAGACATGTGACATCTACCAACCCGCACTGGGCCCGTGGATTATGGCACGGACATGGAAGTGGAAGTGTGGGAAGATTATATACACCGTGACTTTTTAGTCGTCTTACAAAAGTGGTCCACTTAATGTATCCGACCTAAAATACCTCTAGGCGAGTTTTTTTTTAAATCTTAATAAAAAATTTAATTAAAAAAAAATGATGAAAGTGCATTAAAAATATGAAACACCCTGTTAAAATGTTTACGTATCAAGCTGGAAAGTAAACATAAACAACGCAATAGTCGGGCAGATCGTTCCATTCCAATTTTCTATGAGACAAGGGTGTTTCTAACTACGCCTTGCGTCATAATAACGAATTAAAATTTTATTATTAAATTTTTCAAATCTCATATATAACTATTTTTTTATTATAAACGTGTTCTAGTCAATGATATTATAAAGTCATAGATGCGTTATACACGTACTAAGCGACGGAAAAAACTGTGCCGCGCCGAGCGGCAACACAGATACACACTTTTTTATTCACACATTACATTTCACTACAAATAAAAAGGATAGCTTGATACAACGCAATAAGAAAAAAAGTGACAGCTAGATAAACAAACAGCGCCACGCGTCATCAATCCCCCCGCACGTCAGCGTCTCCTCTCGCTCGCACCCGTGCTCGCGCTCTTTCTTTTACGACGCCATATTTATAGAAACGTAATGTTTTATTTGTGAAAATATTAAAGATAAATAGTATATTTACGAATTTTATGTGATTCTTTGACTTTTAGAAGTCGTGCATGTTTAATTTGTACAATATCTCATCACACACGACAGCATTTTCGGTAGTTTTAGGTCACTTTTACTTTTAATTCAGTCTGTGGTACGTGAAGTGCCGCTGGCAACGTCGCACTGAGACCAAGATGTGTGTATCAGCCTCATTTGAGCATATACGTTATTGAGCGCGTATGACGTATCTACACCTTTTTACTTATAATATCATTGGTTCTAGTAATTGGATACATGAACTGGGCTGCTTTTGTAAGACGACTAAAAAGTCACGGTGTATAGGCTGGTGATGATGAGCCTTAAACTTTTCAATGGCATTGTCACTTTCACTCGCCCTCACCCGGAATAAGCCTGGTTTTAGAGACGGTGTAATACCCCCCCAAGAAGTATAGGTATAGCCTAACCATTTTTTTTATAGCCTATTCGGTGTCCCACTGCTGGGCAAAGGCCTCCCCTTTCTTCTTCCAAACCTCTAATCATGCTTGTCACAATTTAGTTAGTAAATATGGTTCCATTTGAATAATAAAACTGAGTTTTCATTGCCTTAGTATTGTAACCGCAAGGTGTCATTTTCACTATGAGGTAGCAATAAATGTAACCATTGTACACTTCTACAATTTATGTCTTCCGTTATTAGATTGTACATAAATTTAACATAAAATAATTCATCATCATCCTCGGCCAGTCTTCACCCACTGCTGGGTAAAGGACTTTACTTGTACCTACCAAGCTCCACGGTCACACAACAAATCATAACCAAACAAAATACCCAGCAATATTCTACATTCTACACAATCTAACTTCAGTGTGGTCATAGATTACTTAATAGCAAATGATGTTACTAATATCAACATCCACTGATCTGTGATATAATCCCTACGACGGACGGCTCTTACACCATCCAAGAATGACATACATACGAATTGGAACCATTAATTGGAACTGTATTTTTATAGAAGGTATTCAGAGTATTTCATTTAAAATCGTTGTCGAGACCCAGTGAAAATTAGAATTCATGGGGAGAGGCCTTTGCCCAGCAGTGGGATGATGTAGGCTAGCAGTAGTAGTAGTAGTAGAGACCCAGTATTGCTTCCTATAATGTTATTACCTCCACATTTAGTTTTTGCATTAAGCTCAATTTCTCCTAAAGAACAGTAGTTCGTCTATATTGATTTTATCACTTCTGTCATTCCTGTCATATCATTTACTAGTGCATCAAAAATTTGCGTCCTATAATATTATTAGGCACCTCCACATTTAGTTTTTGTGTTATTATATTGTGTTATGTTCAATAATTTACAGTAGTTGTTCTATATAGATTTCAACTAACTTCTGTCAATCCAAACAGACCATTGACATTCGCTGATGAAATAGTCATGACTTTGTCTCAGCCTTCATCGTTTCCATGCTCTTTTTGCATTCTATTTGGGTATGACGTTTGGTGCAGCATGCCTTTTCCCATACTTTTTGGGAATGAGCATTAAAATCAATACTGTTTCCTTTTTTAACGTTCGTCGTTCGTTTGACGTCCAAAGGTAACTTTAAACGCTTATTCAAATAAATCGTTTAACATTGACTCCTCAGAGATGTCACTTTAGACATAACACGGTAATGCATTTATTTTCATACCAAATACAAATAGATAATTTTTCTCATGTTCAGCATTACCACAACATGGTGAAACACAAGTGCTGTGTATCTTTCTCTTTACAAATATCCGATCATAAAATAACTATTGATACGAGACACAAAAACCAAAGTAGGTATTATAGTATCGTGCGACAGTTCTCATAGTGTGTCGTAAGCTGAGCAAGCGTCGGTCTCTTGGCCAATCCGTTACGTCATCAGTCTCGTGGCCAATAGCGCACGTGGGAATACGCGGATTTATAAATTGTGAATTATGATCTATTTGTTGTACAGACGCCAGCACATAAAGCTACCACAATCTCTCAGATTTCTTTAATAGAATTTCAACCTTATCACTAGAGTAGAAGGTTAATATTTGATTGGTAAAATCTGATAGATTCGGGTAGCTCGTTGGGAAGAAAAAGTTAATTATGATCTTTTTATCAACAGTATTGGGAAAAAGAAAGTTCTCAGTAAAATCAGAGATTATCTGTAACAATAACAAACTGCCATCACTTTTCCTATTGATCTATCAACTACTAAGAAATATGTTAAGGTAATCAAAGGCTACTGAGAATAAACATCGTTTAATTCCATTATGAATAACGATGATGATGATAAAATAACCAATGAGTTGGATTGAAAAAAAAAGTTTTTCCACTTGAAATGAAGTTGTCGTAGATACAGTAAATAATTTGAAAGTGATTGCGAGTTTGCTAGGCAGTCTTGTCGAAAGACGCACGTGGTCGATAAGTAAGACAGTAAAGTAAGGAGGTTACCGCGGTTCCAGAAAGCAAAGGACAATTGGTTAGATCTGACAGTCCTTTCTGAGTCTGACAGTCGCGCTCCACTAAGACTACTCATTTGATGATTTTCCATTCAAAATGGAGATTCAAGGACGTCCTAGCAGTAGATGTCATTGCGAAAGAGTTTCCCGTGGGATCAGGAGCTTCCTACAACTTTCGCCAACTATGTAAACGATAGTTAATAAGTTAAAGGAATATGCAAATTTTTACAGTCACATCAAAGTAGCATTTACTTGAGTGATCATATAAATTATTATTTTGTTAAGTTGGGTGATCTGAGCCTTTATTATTGTTCACTAGTTAACTAGATCAGTTACTGAAAATCAGTGTTATTATAACAGCTCATGTTATAATTTACTGTGTTATCTGTTACCAGTTGTTTTCTTCACATAACTAGTTTGTTATTCTTAGTTAATTCGAGTTACATTGTTAATTCAATTGTTTCAGTACCGTCATACTGTTATTCACTAGCAACAGTTGACCTATAGCATCCTATAGTTTAGTATTTATATTTTTAATCGCTTTGACTTCTTCACTTTTCTGCACTTTGTTGTTTTGTTCTATTTACCTGTTAATTGCGTGACAGGGTGTTGCAACAAGAAATTTACGTCAGTTCTTTGTAGAATGGTCGAAAGGCGAACGTCTATTCAGTGGAATTTTATTACCCTTTTTCAGTATATTTGTATCTTTTAATGGAGCCGTTATCAAACACATTGCATTGGAATGCAACTTAAATGTCATTAATAAAAAAAACATTCCATCTGATTTTCAATTGAAGGCCTTTTTTTATTATTTCACCTTCTTATTCATCAATTTTTGTCTCAATCAAGTCAATCTCTGAAACTCTTTTCGGCTCCACCTGTATCGCCATCAACTCTCACATAAAATATTTCAGGCTATTTATTCGTCGCTAGCTGGGAATCCCAGTTGTTCATCATTATCAGCCTATAATCTTCCCACTGCTCGAACATAAGCCTAGCCTCTCTTTAAAATATAAACTACAATATTGTTATCCATACCGTGGACAAGATCTTCGAATTTTTTGTTCTAGGACATGCCGGTTTCCTCAGGATATGTTTTCCTTCACCGTTTTGAAAGTATTCCCGGATGTGTTCGAACCCACAACTTACAACTCCTCACTCAAGAAATCAATGGCGTTCTTTTCGGGCCACTACTGCTTTTGGTCCATTTTTATCCCATCGATTGATTAAATAGTTTCAAAACTTCGTATCGTCCTTGTCAACAGCTTAGCATCTAATAACAACCTGTCTGACTGCATCGGATGTTCTCAAGCGAACAATAGCGGCACAATTAGTGGGAGCACAGTCCACTTGATGGTCATTACAATAATCATTGCAACTAGGTGCAACTAGGTGTCATACAACGTTGTAATCTCATTTTTAATGAAGATTTATATTTGTAACTTACAAGTCGACTACGGGCATTTGTCCTATCTTTATGCCAATTTCTTTTGTGGTCAGCGCTTTATGACTTCTTCCATATTTCTCGTCATCAGCAATCACCTTCTTTCTAGCCAAATCATCTTTCACATTGTCTTTTGGTTAACCTCGCGGCATAATTTTTGAACAGAATGTAATCCCGGAAACTATGATAGGTTGTGAAGCTCATGTAGTCAATCATGTCAATGTTTTGAAAATGGACAGATTTAAATACATGTATTATATGTATAATTGTCAATGATATAGGTACTTAGCCTTGTACTATGCGCCTGTACGTCTTCAATTGTCAATCTTATACTTACTTTCGACGAATAGGATTTTCTTCCCATTGTCACAACCAAATGTCTTCATGTCATACAGTTCGTCGTATCGTATTTAAAGTACAGTTGACCTTTGACGACAATATAATGCCATGTCTTCTGTTCGGTCGAGCGTTGTTAATACTAGGGCTTATATTTCCAACATGACGTCTTATAATGACATAATAATAGAAGACCTCCAAGTTATCAAGCTTATGAGGTATTATTTTTAAATATACAATCAATATGTGCTTTGTCAATCAGATGATGTACAGATGCTGCACTGTGTTTCAGGATTGCTTGGGAGCGGACATGTTTTAACTAATAGCATATATCGATGTAGTAAGACCTAATAACAAAAACTGCAAAATAAACCCTATGTCAATTATTCATAGTTTTCGAGAAAAAAAATGCTAAAGTTGCTAGTTCAGAGTATGTGTCAAATAGTAAAACTGTGTTTTTTTCTTGAAGAGTCAAAACTAAAAGTAGTATTTAATAACCTCGTTTTAACACATAGAATTATATGTTATTTAAGCTTTACAACAGCTATGACATGTAATTAATTACGAAGAAATTAGCAAAAAAACGAATTTTCGTGTTTATTTTTTATTATGACTAGCTGTGCCCGCAACTTCGTTCGCGTGGATGTCGGAATTTAACAATGTATTTTTTTGTGCAAAGCGCTTAATTCTCGCCACGTTTTTTACAAATCATATCGTTTTCATATAAACCCTACATTAAGAATTTATTTAGATTTTTCAAGAATACTTGACGTGTTTGTAATAAACGCCCTCTGTCGTTCAAAGGCAGTACTATTCAATTGCTACTGGATTAGAGCACCCATTCTATCTCATTCCATCCCATTCCATACCATTCCATCCCACTCCATCCGACTCCATTCCACTCCATCCCAATCCATCCCACTCAATCCCACTCCATCCCACTCCATCCTATTCCATCCCACTACGTCCCACTCCATCTCACTCCATCCCACCCCATCACACTCCATCCCATTCCATCCCACTCCACCCCACTCCATCCGATTTCATACCACTCCATTCCACTCCATACCACTCCATCCCATTCCATCCCCCTCCATCCCATTCCATCCCACTCCATCCCACTACATCCCACTCCTTCTTACACCATCCTACTCCATCCTATTCCATCCCACTCCATCCCACTCTATCCCACTCTATCCCACCCCATCCCACTCCATCCCATTCCATCCCACTCCACACCACTCCATCCGATTTCATACCACTCCATCCCACTCCATACCACTCCATCCCACTCCTTCCCACTCCATCCCATTCCATCCCACTCTATCCCAATCCATCCTACTCCATCCCACTACATCCCACTCCATCTCACTCCATTCCACCCCATCCCACTCCATCCCGCTCTAACCCGCTCCATCCCACTCCATCTCTCTCCATCCCATTACATACCACTCCATCCCACTCCATCACACTTCATCACACTTCATCCTTCTCCATCCCACTCCATCCTACACCAACCCTCTCCATCCTACTCCATACCACTCCATCCCACTCCATTCTACTCTATCCCACTCCATCCCACTCCATCCCACTCCATCCCACACCTTCCCACTCCAACCCACTCCATCCCACTCCATCCCACTCCATCCCACTCCATCCCACTCCATCCCACTCCATCCTACCCCATCCCACTCCATCCCACTCCATCCGCTACCATCCCATTCTAGTGTGAGTCAAATAAAAACCTTTTCTTTCTTTCTTTCCATTCCATCCTATTCTATTCCATTCCACTGTACTCTACTCTACTCTACTCCACTCCACTCCAAACCACTCTATTCCAGACCACACCATGTTTGAATAGGTATGTTGTTTTTCTATTCCAAGCTAGATCGCGCTACTGAACTGCGAGCTGCGTGTCTCGGTGTAAACTGACCGTAATTTTACTTCTGGAACACTTTAAATTCAAATATCTTTTGATAGACTGATCCGATTTCAATGAAACAAAAACTAAATGTTACTTCAAGTTACGGTCAGTCGTTATGTATTAAAGTTATCTACATAGCTTCCGTACATTTTACGTGATGCCCGAACAAATAAACATACAAACAGACAAACAGACATACAGACAAAAATTCTAAAAATGCTAGAAATGGGTTCTATTGGTTGTCCTTTAACACGCTGGCTATATTTTTTGAGTTTCTTTTTAATGTACAAAAATTATTTTTCTACAGTTTTATTATATGTATAGATAATGACATCATTTCCGCGCCAAATTTTCTCCTTAAGGGTAAGTTGACCTTTTGTTCTTGCTGTATATAAAAAATTAGCCATATAACCCGCAGTCTGATGAAGTTATAATTTTTTTATGAAAACACTTAACGCCTATATTTTTAGAAATAGCAAAAGTACTGTGTGATTTAGTTTGCTATTAAAAGTAAGACAGGCCTACAATTTAACTTAGACGATCAAACAAATATGATTATACCTAATCTTTAAAATAGAATAAATGAGAATTTTGGCTAACGCACCTTACAATTAAGCTAAGACGATCAAACAAATAATAGAATTTTCTGCCTTACTTTTAATAGCAAACTAAATCACACAGTACTTTTGCTATTTCTAAAAATATAGGCGTTAAGTGTTTTCATAAAAAAAATATAACTTCATCAGACTGCGGGTTAAATGGTTAATTTTTTTTATACACCAAGAACAAAAGGTCAACTTACCCTTAAGGAGAAAATTTGGCGCGGAAATGATGTCATTATCATAATAAAAAATAAATACGAAAATTCGTTTTTTTGCTAATTTCTTCGTAATTACTTACATGTGATAGCTGTTGTAAAGCTTAAATAACATATAATTTTATGTGTTAAAACGAGGTTATTAAATACTACTTTTAGTTTTGACTCTTCAAGAAAAAAATACAGTTTTACTATTTGACACATACTCTGAACTAGCAACTTTAGCATTTTTTTTCTCGAAAACTATGAATAATTGACATAGGGTTTATTTTGCAGTTTTTGTTATTAGGTCTTACTACATCGATATATGCTATTAGTTAAAACATGTCCGCTCCCAAGCAATCCTGAAACACTGTGTGCTGGCTATTATTATCAATCGACACTAAATAAAAATAAAAACTCATTGGCATGAATGAGTTGTTATTTTTATTTAGTGTCGTTACACCCACTGTTGATAGCAGGACTCCACCCTCTTCTGCATTGTTCTAGGTCTGCGCGAGACTTAACCAGGCCTGCGATTTTCTAGATACCACCATTCATATTTACCTGAAAGTCTGATAAATGTGTCAAATGGCAAGGGTCTTCAAGTCAAGAGTGAACAGGTTACTTCTAGGCAAGCGTGCTTCACCGTTGACCACATCTTCGCTTACCATCAGGCGAGATGGTGGTCAAACGCACAGGAGGCTTTTTGCAGCAGTGGACGTCTTCCAGATGATTATGATGATGACGTTGGCACAGGAACTGGGTTCTGTAAATCAGATAGACAGTCGCTCCATGCTCTGATCCATATGCATCCGATTTCGGCTGGAGGCTGACACCATTGTTATTAATAAGGGAAAGACTCACAGATGATGAACAGACGAACCAGATTATAACAAAATGACGGACGAAACCATCACTCAGCGGCTTGGCGGTTGACTACTGCACTGCATGTAGGCAAACACTTGTCCTTCGATCTACTAGTAACTACTTGTAAATCATATCCACCAAACAGGAGAACTACCAAGAATGAGCAAAGTTTTAAGAAAAAGCTCGGTTAGCTAAGCCACAATGTTCTCAGTGATTCAAGTCAGAAGTCAGGCTTAGCTTGATTATCAGTAGCATCTATTTTTACGCGTGATATCTTCATGTCATATGCTATGTATTGCGTTCGTTACAACATAAGTTTAGGTACTTGTGTGTAGACGTATCTCGAGAAAAATAATTCATTTAATGATTGCTCTTTAAGTATATCTGGTTCTGAGAACTGGATTGTATCAACACTGCACGGATTTAACACAAAATAGAATTAAAATAAACTGGTTTTATGACCTGGTGAAAAAGATTGCAGCAGGTTTGTTAAAAAAGGAAGAAAACACTTTATGAGCTGTTACCGTACCTCGTGCTAGGTAATCAAAAATAGTACAATGAACGTCAAAAAAAACACAAATAATCGATAAAGTATCCACTGCTAAGACCTTCTTTGTGCGTGAGACTGACATGCTTCTTTATTTTTCATAGAGGATAGTTACTTTACATAAAGCTCCTAATATTGAACTCGGTACCAATAATGCTCCAAAAGTAATAAAACAAACAAACTATAAAGTAAATTACTAAATTAGTTAGGTACATATAGAATGTTTTAGATTTTCAATAGGATTTTGTCCTGTGTCGCTTTTGCAAAGACTCGAAGTCTCATGAGAGATACGCGAGACTCGGAACAACTGGCTGTAGGCCATCCAAATACCTATTCCGTGCGGTAATGAGAGGTTTTCTTTTTGGAGTTTAAAAAAAAAAGTAGTTTCCAAGGACTTTATAGATGGCGTTGAACTGACGGTGTTACTCTAGGAAAAAGATGTATGCCTTCATTTTTGCACAAATCCACGAGGCATCAGACTTCTCTTCTTTTTTTTTGGGACATTTTCTTTCTGGCGTGGAAAACTCATAAATTAAAAAGACTGGTAAATGAATACTTTTTTCTTTTTCCTTGTTGTTATTTATTTTCAAAATGCCATTTGTGTGATGTGATGTGACTGACAATGACATGACATGTACTTTTTGTTTTACGATCTCAAAATTACATCCAAGTGAAAAAAATAAAAAAATGACGTGACGTTCGTTCATTGCAGTAACATATCAAGTTCAGAGCTATCTATCCATTGACCAGGGAAAACAAAAAGAAAATCCCTCATTGATCCTGCAACACGTATCACGGCAACCAATTTATAAGATTTAAAAAGCATCTTATAAAGCCTAAAAGACAATCATTCCCAAGTAAAACTGAATCAGTGTCGAGATTGTCGCCAACTCGCCACCAAACCTTACATAAGCAAGTTTTGCAATCGTTCATACTACCACACGATAACTTCTCGTAAACACAGGTTTTTGTGTTCAAATTATGATGAATGCTTACTTAAGATGTGGTGTAAAAAATACGGCAAGAACTTTGGAATGATTGGTACGTGAATAAATTATTGTGTGCTATAAAAACTCTGCTTAACTGACCATAGACTTACAGTTTTTATTTTATTTCTGTAGGTACATCTGTTTCTTTCTTCCTGGATGGTGATTATTTTATTTGTATATCATTGTCAGTATTGAATTCGACTGACTCGATGTTAATGTGCCACCAACTTCTTTTCTGACGATCAAAATTGGCACTACAGTCACTGAAAACGTAAAGTTAGTGCCTGTTTAACCATGGACCTAAAAAAAAAGGCGGACGGAACTTTACTAAGAAACGATTGAAGCACCAAAATGGCGACCGTGTTTATATGTGTGAGTTTGTATAGGGATGCCAGATGAAGGAAAAAATTACCCATTTTTAAACAATATTTAATTAAGATCTCCCTTGAACTTAAGTTTAATTACATTTTTTTTGTGACAGATACCTATTTTTAAAATAAAGGTAAAATAATTTAAGCACATTGGATATAAAATATTTACAACTCGTTTAATATTAATAAAGTTTTACAATCCCTTTTGGTTATTCAAATTTTTGTAGACTTGTCTTTTGCTATTGACACATCTAGAAATCCCTTCTAATTTACTTAAATGGTGAAAACGAATGTTTAAGTATTTTTCGCCTATAAATATTTAATTAAAGCTATTTTATGTTTCATTCCTACACGTCTACATTCCTATTCCATGTCTACACTCCCTTATTATTTTTATATAATAATTTTTCCATGCATCATTTGCCGTGGGGAAACTTGAAAAAAAAAAATTTAACGAAAAACAAAAAACCCGACTGCTTTCAAAAAAACTAAAAAGAAAGAACAAGCCCAGTAGTTAAGAATTCACTCATTCACACTCACAGTCGGGGCCCATTCAAATTATACCAATCAAATCTTCCCAACGGGCCCCGACTGTGAGTGTGAATGAGTGAATTCTTAACTACTGGGCTTGTTTCTTTCTTTTTAGTTTTTTTTAAGGAGTCGGGTTTTTTGTTTTTCGTTAAATATTTTTTTTATTTCATACTTTTTAGTTACTATTCAGAAATTATTGTTTTGCTAAACAACTTTAAATCGTTATATTTCCTAAACTATTATTTAAAATGAAAAATGATAGAGGGAACCTAAAGATGATTTTAAAATACCTATTCAGCGATACCCCACATGACATAGTTCATCGACATTTTTTTTTTCATTTTGACAATATGGCGTCTGGTTGTCGCTGTGGTGAATTTTGATTACTGTCATGTCTTTAGTGACACTCGCAAGGTCAAGACGAATCGATTAACGTAAAAATTATCAAAATCGGCCAACGCATTTGGTCTCTAGAACGCCACATAGAAACAAACATACATACATACATACATAGACTGATAAACACATTACCCTCCTTTGCGTCGCGCAGTCGGGTAAAAATACAGAAGAATACAATAACGATAAATAGTAACAAAATATAAATCTCCCAATTTTAAAATAATTTGAACCTTGAAATAGTTGCAACACTGATTGATTTCGAGATGTTTATAAAATTTATTGACGTAAAATCGAGAAATAAGCTTCAAAATGACATGTTTAACTATGAAAAGTGATCCCCTGGCTTTTTTAATTGAACTACTATGGTTTAGACAACTTTTTGCAACACATGACGGCATACTTTGATTTTTATTAGACAAAATAACACCGTATGAAACCGCGAGTGTCGTTCGAAGCGTAATGGCCGACGGCTGACTTACTATGGTGTGAATGTGTGTGTGCCGGCTTGTGTGGACAAGCGCACTGACTTACTATAGGTGCTTCAATTCTTTCTTAGTGAAGTTCCGTCCGGCTTTTTTTTTAGGTCCATGTGTTTAACTTTAACTTTAGTTTTTTTTTCATGCAATTTTTTTATGCTGACTTAAAACAAAATTGTTGCTAACAAAATTGCATATTTTTGTTAATTTATATGCTACAGCCATTGAAAAAGCCGAAAAAGATGAGTAGGACGATATACGATAGCCTTTAATTTCCTAATGTAAATGAGGTATTTTTCCAAGTTTTAGCTCTTAATGACGATTGCAAAATGAGAGATAAAAATCCCAAAGGACAGGTTATTGACTCACAATAAAAATACATTTGCATTCAGTAATGCGAACGTGAATAAAAACTTTGGGAGAAGATCAATGATACCTGACGTCATTCTTCTTACCCTTTTCAAAACTAAGTTAGAGTCGGCTTCTGAATGAAAATAATTATAAATAACTGTGATTTAGATGGATTACATGATTTAATAGAGCAGGGTGGCTCACTGATGTCGACTCCGACTTACGAGTTGTAGGTCGTGGGTTCGTACACAGCCAGGCGCATTCTTTGTGTAATTTATTTCATCACTATTGCTCTCAAAATGAAGGAAAACATCGTCGTGAGGAAACCACCATGTCCTAGAAAATCCGTAGACTTGTGACATCTACAACCCGCACTGAGCCCGCGTGGTGGAATATGGCCCACTGCCACTCACAGAGAGGAGGCCTGTGTACCAGCAGTGGGATCATTATAGGCTGATGGTGATGATGATGAATACGATTCCCCGTAATAAGACAGTAGGCCTGA
This sequence comes from Agrotis segetum, assembly GCA_036375495.1. NCBI lineage: Eukaryota > Metazoa > Arthropoda > Insecta > Lepidoptera > Noctuidae > Agrotis > Agrotis segetum. The sequence continues at coordinate 788,477 of JAQSVV010000002.1, forward strand.
TAGTCAAGGCTGACCACAAGTAGTAACGATTGTCCAATTGACAGCCTATAATACTATTAACATGCTGTCTAAAGCAAGGTGGAAAATGGATCTGTGTTAGATGGTCACCCATCAACGGTCCGGACTTGGTAAGCGCGGCTTAACTTTAAAAAAATGTCCAGGCAGCTATTATTTGCCCACAAGCTCCTGAGGTAAATAATAATAAAATAAGGATGAACACACATAACATGTTACATAAAACCGTCTGTGTCTATCCGACCTGCGCAAGCGCCGAGAAATGAGATATCAAGTTATATAACTTGATATTTTGTTTTATTTTACGATTGCTTGACTGACTTTGAGTTTGTGCTCGTTAAGTGAATGTATGACTGCGTTTAAGATGGCAGTGGTGATTGTCTTAGCCAAGTAAGTTTATTATTTAACCATTCATATCGAAGGCACTATAAAACATAAGTGACTAGGAGAGTGATGAGTATGAATGTTGATGGATTTAAAGGAAGATGAAGGCCAAAGAAAAGATGGATAATCTGTGTTAGAAATGTTAAGAATGAAAAAGGGGTCAATGATGCTGTGACGTCTGATAGGGGAGAATGGAAGAAGAAAACGTGTTGCGATGACCACAAGTAAAATGAAGGTAGGAAGATGATGAGTCTATTCATCGAGAAAGGCTTTAGGCTATATAAAACTTACGACTTATAGGAGTAGAGCATCGAGGGTGAAACCTGGGGGGGTATCACAACGTCTTAAAACCTGGCTTGTTCCAGTGAGTGAACGAGATGGCGCTAGACGACTTGTATAGCTCTGTCACTTTCACTCGCCAGAATAAGCCCAGTTTAAGGCCTAATTCAGACACGGCGGGAACAGCGCGATTCCCGCGCGGGAATCGCGCGGTTATGTCTGAACGATTACTTCATAACTCATACAAATAAGACTCATGCGATTTTCATGCGATTCTGAAATCGCGCGGTTCCCGCCGTGTCTGAACTAGGTCTTAAGTCGTTGTAACACCTCCCAGGAAGAAGTTAGCTTATGTTAAATCTTTTTTATCTCTAGTTGTCATGTATACTTGTCATGTTTTCAGTTCATTCATCGGCATTTACTAGTTAATTAATAATTAATTGACCTTTTTGAACCTGTTTACTACAATTAATGTCATTATAGCTACGAGGAAATCGTAAAAACATATTGATATGTAAGGTGAAACCAGGGTAATTTGGTGCTATATATGATGCCATTGCTGGCCCAAATTGGGCCATTGCTACTGCCCCATGTTGACCATGACCGAGACTAAGAACCTTGCAGCTAATTTGCCAAATTCTAAACCAGTAAAATTGAAGAATTTGCATAATATATGTATGTATGTATCGATACGGCCGTTAAAAATATGTTAAACAGTTGTTTTCACTGCTTGATTTAAATATGTAGGTTAGTATTTGATAAATATTTACATGTCCATTGATGTCAATTTTTTCTCGCTTTATAGAGAAAAGTTTCCCTAAGATTTAAGGGCGCATAACCAGAAAGTTGGCAACGTCGCTGATAGCTTTCAAATATTTACAAGATTTAATTACTGTACTGTAATTTGGCAATGTATGTAAATAAGAAATATGGCTCTGTAGTGTACTGGAAAATTCATATAGGAAGGAATGCAATTAAAACACTGAATTTGATATTGTCATGGTTCCGGGTGTATAAAAGGCATTTGGAAAGTTTCCGAATGCTTTTTTTACGTCTAAAACTATATATTCGGTGTTACGATACTAATTTTTGCATTCCATACTCAATTTTTTAGTGCACTAAAGACCCATATTTCTTATTTTCATACAGCACATATAAAATTAATCAAAACTTGTTAATATTTGACAACTATTTGCGACGTTGGCAACTTTCAGAACAAGCGCTCTTAAGGTGAAATTCTTTTTCTAATTTATGTTACTTCTTACTATAAATGCGGTAAGGTTATTGTATGGACGGATTTTTGTTACCCTTCCACACAAACACTTCTGAACGGATTTTTATACATAGATACCTTGATACCAAGATACCTTCTAATAAACTCTTTTAATGAATACTTTTTTATTTTGGAACTAAGTTCCTTATCGCGCGTTGTGAAAGGGGGCTAGACGGGAAAAATTCTTACGAAAAGTTGTCACGACACTTTCTGGAACGAAGTTCCTTATCGCGCGTTGCGAAAGGGTGCTAGAGCTCAAAGAGTGGAGTGGAGTGGAGTGGAGTGGAGTCGCGACGATTATTTTTGTTGAGTGTATACAGTAACTTCGTTCCATCCGGGTGTCCCTTGACACCTCTCAAGTTTTATTTTTATTTTTTTACTAGTGTTTGCCCGCGGCTTCGCTTGCGTTATTTTAGAATTTGAGAAACAATACGGATCGTGTGGCGCCATCTGGAATATGAACGTAATTGTTTTCTCGGCATCAGCTCTCTTCTGTTATTCGGGATGTAAGATACCTTATATCCGTGTCTATACTCCTGACAAAGTATATGCTAAATTTTGGGACGATCGATTCAAGATCAATAATGTTATATCTAGGTACATACTTTGCACAGGAAACGTCCTTATTTGAGCGACATTAATTTCAAAGATCCGTGTTTATTTTAAACATTAGACTATCATTTTTGGGTTGATTTACAGTATCGCTGCAAATTGAACGTACGATAGCATTGCTCTTCTCCCTTTAGCATTCCGCGTGATACCTAAAAAATAACCAATTATCTACTTGATGAGTACAACTTGTCGTCGTTTAAAACAGAATCTATGCACTGGTTTGAACACCAATTCAAAACATAAATAAACACAATTTTTTCTAATCTTTAAAATTTCACACCTCGAAACAATTACAATTTAAAAAAATATCCAACTTACTACCTACAATTTAAATCAGTGTAGATATCCTAGAGAACTATTGAAAAAAATAGTAATAATTTAAAATCGCGAATAATATTGAAATAAAAGTATGCACATTTTTTTAAATTATTTGAAACTCTCAGGACAAATATAAGAAAACTCAAAAAGTGAAAAAAAGAAACTGTGAGATTTGATCCAGAGACCCCTTGCACGAAAGTCAAGCAGGATACCAACCAGACTGGCTAGTACGCTGACAGTGACTTTCAAATAGCGGTTCTTATACAAATGTCAACAATGACTGAAAATCAACTATAAAATTGCTAATCCCCCAAAGGGAATAGCGTAATTATACATATCCTATTAATAGAAGAGCAGTTTAAGGAATATTTGAGGAAAAATTGACTAAATAATATCCAGTGGTTTAGCTTCCAACTATCAACAAACAGATAAAAACAACAAAATTTAAAATTGCTTATCTCCCAGGAAAAATAGCGTAATAATACATAGCCTATTAACAGAAGCATATTATTAGAAATATTTGAGGAAAATTTGATCGGCAACTTTACAGTAGTTTAAGAGATAGATCAAATAAAAAAAACATGAAAAATTTCGAAAAAAAAAAAAAGTTGATTTGGCATCAGAATCGATCCCTTATCTCGAACAAAATACAAAAAGAAAAAAATATTCAATGTACAGGAATGACAGCTCTACGATTTTATTATATGTAAAGAAAAGATAAAGATAAAGAAGATAAAGATAAAGCAGGATCATGAACACTATGAAAAAGACCTAAGAGTTTAGCTACACTATCGTTGAACACGCCGCGACCTACAACAAGTCAGTCACTTACATTTGTCATGTCGGTCGCTTCGTTCAGAAACAGGTTTAAGCAGAGCAGGTATAAGCTCACATTACATAAGATATTTTGATCACTCTCCTTGACCCCCATAGTTAAACGTATAAATTATAACACGGTTGGCGGGTGGCTGGCTTCGTGTCGCGGATTCGATTCCCGCACGGTACAAATATTTTTAAGCCTACCTTTTAACCCTACCAAATTTTGAGTGACAGGTTTTTCAAATTATTTCTACTTTTGGCGGTCATCATACTTTTTTTTTTTTTAGCGTTGTAAAATCATCAAATGAGTCCTCCAACCCCGGGCAGGGCGGGAGGGACTGTCAGACTTTACTGACTAAAATCCACGGTGTCCTTCAATAGCCTGTTATGTTCCGGGGTCACGGTATGGGAATAATCCCGCGACCCCGGCAGGCTTTGGCCCTCTGAGAGGGGGGCCCCGTCATTATGCTGACGCTCTTTGAGGCGCGCGTGGGACACAACGCGCCGTCGACCCGGGCATGGTCCTTGGTCGGGCAGCGAGTTGCCCTTTACTCGCTGCCCGCATGCCCGCGCCTACGGTAGCCGGAGATCATCAAGCGACGTCCGTCGCCGTGGGCGTCTACCACTGCGGGTGGGCCGGAGGGAGGACGCTGTCCTCTCTCGCTCGCAGCCCGCCTCCTCCTTCACGAGCATTACTGCCTCGCAGAAGGAACAGAAGCGGTCATCATACTTAGCTTTTTTGGGTTCTTCTGGCCATTTTAATGAGATCGTCGTACTGTTTAACATAAGAGGTAAAATTTGTTTGTTTGTTTGTTTGTAGGGGATAATCTCCGGAAGTAATGAACCGATTTTAAAAATTGTTTCTATGGTCGAAAGCTACATTCGTGAGTGCTTTAAATTATAAAGATATGATGTATATTTTACTGCCCTACTTTCTTTTTAACTGACTTCGATTCCCAGGAGTTTTAGGATTGTTATTTAGATTTTTATACTTTGCGTCACTTTAGACATTTCACCAGTATCGTGGGTGATTTTACAAACATTTTAACTCACATACACAAACACTCACACCAGGAACAACCTGTAGATCACAAAAATGTTGTAGCGTGCGGTAATCGAACCTGCGTCACGCTGCGCGGTAGTTGATCGTTCAACTACTGTGCCAGTCATACCGCCGCGCCGTAGCATAATTTCAATTTTCCCAATGTCCTCAATAATAAAATACGTCTCTAAACAAGCGTCCAAGTAAAGTAAATAAAAGCATTGTGTTTCATGGCGCGCTGTCCCAGGTTCATTGTCCGGACGATGCTTCCTACCACGACTATGGTTCGCCATTTATATTCGATGCTCGTGCTTCCATAAAACAAAGCTTTCTCAATATAAATATAAACACATAAAGGTGTTTAAAAGGATTTTATATGCCACTGTATAATTTATAAAAGAATATATACATTAATACTGTTTATATAATATACTTTTAGAGAAGACGTTTAAATTAAAATCCAACAGATTGATGGAAAATAGACATTTATATACACATATATGTATCACACAGTGTTCATAAAATGGGAAAAAATTATATGCCATAAATAATTGTCGGTACGAGTATATTAGCTTAAGAAATAATTAATTGCGAACACTTGTTTCATTACTGGGAAGGATATAGCTAATTAACATAATGATATTGTATTATAATATGCAAATAAGATATTATTTAAAGAAGAATGCAGGAAGACCATACTTTCTACATAGTTTTTGTTTTATTATTTTAAAATGTAGACTAATGAATTTGGCTTGTGTAGATTTCGTAAATACATAGTCCACAAGACGTAAAGTCTTCTGTTAAAATGAAAAGAGGTTTATATAGTCAAGTTTAACCGACTTCTTTATAAAATACCTACGTATTGACTACTGCGTCGCAAATAAAAGAAATAGGTATTTTCTATGAAAGAAATTTATCGCGAGCTGAGGCCTTAACACAGGATTTCTGATTTTTTTTATTTAAAGTGTAAAAGGTAAGATTTCACACAAATACATACTACAATATAAAACTCTATACTTAGCAAATGAAGCTAGAAAGTCGCACAAAATGTTTTGTTTTTGGATTAAACTCTAAACTTAATCTAACCTCGCTTCTGTTTTTAAATACCGTACAATCAGAATAACAGTCATATACTAAGCTGTTTAATTATTATTAATATAAAATTAACTCAAAATTTTTAAAAAAAAACGTAAAGTAACACAAAACCTGATGCAAACCAAACTTTTTACATATATTGTAGATAAAATAATTCTTTTAAAAACCTATAAAATAATAGACAATAAAAAAATCTTAACAACACAATATTATTCTAAAACATTTAATTTAGCAATTTTCTCACAATTTGCATAGATTTTTGTCTAATTATCTAACTTCCTAAAATTCACAAGGTGTAACGTCAGACAAAAGAGCTATTCACCTTTCAAAGAGCTTCGAAATGTGTTCATTAATTTATTACTAGTATGAGTGCGCACGGACAAACTGACAGTCATTTCCTATTGTTTGACAGTTTAGGCTGAATGCACGAAAGTTTGACAGGCGTGTGACGGTTTGAGGAACTGTCCTGACAGTAGGTACAGTCGAATGCAAATGTGTTATAGCGAGGTTTTTTGCCATGAGATTTAAAATAAAATGACATTTTGATTTGTTGCTTGCATGTCAGTAATTTAAGTAAGTATTATTATAAAGTTGTGTTTTTTTTTATTTGCCACGAGTTTAAAGAGAAAACGATTAGTACGCGTATTTTGCTTACTCAATTGGATTTTAGTCAGTACGAGTCTTACAGTCCCTCCCGCCCTGGAGCGTGAGGACTCATTAATTTGATGACTTTATCACGTAAAGAAAAAGAAAAAGAAGTGAAGCTGTGTAGCACAATCATACAATTAAAAAAAAACATGGTCACTAAAATAAAACGACGCATATGAATGTAATGATTTTTCATTATAAAGATTTAAATGTAATAATATTAAATTAATTATGAAACGGCGCAAATGAATGTAGTGATTTTTCATAATAAAGATAATGTAATACCATTGAATTATTAAAATTACTATGCAATACTCATGAATGTTATCATCAAAAATATAAATCTTCGTGATCATCATAAATAACAGGCATCTTAAGAATGATGTCATCAGTTCTGAGATGCGCATTCAACTTTACATTAGTTAAAGTCCCTATTATTTTTTCTCTGTCGTATTTTATCCACCTTTTCGCAGAAGGTAAATGATTATGTTTATTTCATTTATGTCTGCTCTTCAATATTATTATTTGTCGTTGGTACCTACATAGAGTTACTAGCTTTTGTTTACCTATTTAAAGTTGATAAAATCTATTGAAAAACACATACTTTAGAGCATAAAATATTTTCATTTAATATATAACAACGACCCATTATTTTTTTAATCCAGTCAGAGATAATAGCTTCAAGTTAAACAAAATTAAAGTGATTAGTCTTGTATCAAACTTTCATTTTATAAAAAGGACACATTCAGAAACGAAGGGTGACGTTATTTTAATCTACGTAGGAGATTTTTCACGTTTAAATGTCACTCAATCTCCTAAAATATTTTTTCTCTGTTGGTTTAAAATCAGTACTTCTGTAAAAAGCAAAAATCACAACTGACAGGCTGTATTGCATCGACGATATAATACTAGACTCCGCATGCACGATCTAAAGAACACAAACTATTCTGCCAAGTTGCTGAGGTACTACGTAAGCGAGGGGGCTACTGCGATGTGATTGGCTAACTCAAGGTCTGTGCTGTCTCAACGTATGTTTACGGCTCACAGGATTGGTCGAAATGAGACGAATATAAGACTTTTTTGCCTAATGTGTTGGCAGACATCGGTCGCCTGTTATTAGGAGTCTAGTATTATATCGTCGTTGCTGTATTGGATTGTAACTCAAAGTATGCCTTGCCTGAACGACTTGCAAAGATTTTCATAGTTTAGTTGGTTTCTACAATAACAAAACATAGCGTGTAGCATTTGTTTGAAAAACAAAAGAAAAACCTCTAAAAGAATTATTAGTTCATTCACAGTCGCTGGTACAATGTTGCTTCAGTCTCGCTCAGTATGCGAATCGTGTCGCGAAACAAACATTAATTGATCGTTGATCAGTTTCTGAGAAATCTCCGAAACATTCCTGTGCGGAATTTACATTCTAAGATTCTAAGTAGGATTTAAATCCGTCCAAAGTTCTTTAGAAACGAACAGCGTTTTGGAATCTGTGGTATCGGCCCTCTGATTAGGTACACGGTCTTGTCATTTCCCGGAATTTTCAAATTAGGTACCAATTTGAAATAATTACAATTTTAACATCTACAAAATACATCTTAAGCTGGAATTGATAAATAAATGGTTTTCTGTATTCTGGATTCCAGATAAAATAATAAAATATAATTTCTACGGTATAAAATATTATTTAGTTTTAATTTTGAAATCATGCTTAAGTAAACTAACTATAAATTATTAAACGTTACTTTAAACGAAATACAACTCGCAGTGAATTATATCATCATTTCATATTATAATGTTCTACATTGCATTTGCAAACTAGGTCAATTCTGACTTAAAATGTGTGCCGTCGTTCGTTGGTTAAGATATTTTGAAGTTATCGTAGATTTTTATCCATAGGACATAACATAACATTATTAGTAAACAATAATTTAACTGCTGTTGTAATTTGACACCTATTAAAACAACTTTTATAGATTAAAACTAAGCTAGTAAAAAAGAAATGTTTACTGACTACTGTTTATCTAATTTCAACATGTCAATTAAATATCTGTAAATGAATTAAACTTATTTTAACATATATTCTTGTAGACTCTTTTTCGTAGATAATTGATCTTAGAAAAATAGTATACCAAAACCCACTTTGTCGTCGCCTGTACCCGCTTAAAATGCAGATTACCTAGAATTACGAACGATTACGCGTAATGACGATGTCGTTCTGTTTCTAATAAAAAAAAAAAGGTTGCACTCCAGGAGTGCCGGTAGAAGTGAAAACTTTTTTGTTACTATGTTTTATTTTTAATTTGAATGACGTCTTACTCATTTTCGATCAGGGTCACGTGACCCTGACGCGAGTTTTGGTCACGTGACCCTGACGCGAGTTTTAAATTTTTTACCCATTACAGAAAAAGTGTACAACGCCGCTAAAGAAGTTTTCACTTCAAAAACTTATGACGTCACACACAAATCTCTTGGAGTTGATGGAATATTTTTCTATAATATTGCATTAAATGAGCGTGGTATTAATCCTATAATTATTGTCGACTACTTAATTTTTTCTTTGTACCTAATTGTTCTAAGATTTGTAAAGTCTAATTAGGGCGTTTCTTTTTCGCACTTTTTTTTAGAAAAACTGTAGTACTTATTTAATATAGTTGCATGATATAATTCTATTCAATTCATTTTAAAGTATTAATTATGTTATTATCGCCACAATAAGTAGCCGTCTCTTTAACAAGTATTATTGTTTACAAAACAGCTGTGTACATACTAAGAATTTGCACTGACGCTGCGTTTTACGTGCGATTCGCGTTAGTGATGCGCTAATGCATTCCATACAATAGCGTCGGTATCGACGAACAGTGCATTTTATCAGTAGCCGCCTGCTACAACTCGAATATTACCTAATCCACACACGGGAACATAAAATCGGGATAAAAAGTTTTTGCGTAAACGAGTAACAAACATCCATCCATCTATCCATACATCCATCCATCCTCACAAACCTTCGCATGTATAATATGAGTAAGAAGTAAGATTAGTAAGAGTGGGTGTCTACTTTCTGTCCGACAACGAAAACGCTGGAACGGAAAATCTAATTGTGACTGCCACGACTGAAGTCATTTTGACTAGAGTGTCTATGACATTACATCAAATTGCATTTTAAACAAAATTTACATTTAATGTAAACATGAACTATAAAGAAGCTATCTGTCAAATAGTCTGTTACTAAGGCCTAGACCACGAGAGATTAGACACCAGCACGCGTAGCATGGCGATTCTATCTCTGTTCTACCAAGAAAAGACTAAGTTATTTTATCGTTATTTCTACACAAATCGACTGTTTTTTTGCACAAATATGACGACATTCTTACATTTGCTACTTTATTGAAGAAAAGAACGTTTATTTTCTATATTTTTTACATGAACATGCGTAAAACGCTAAAATTATTTCTACGTTCTGTCATTTTGTCTATTCTTGCGTCGCCAAAATCCCTTTCTACCGCGCCATGCTACGCCTGCTGGTACGTTCGTAGATGTCAGTTTTTTATTTAAAATAACACGGATGAGTTTTTAAATATTGTCTTTAATAAAACTTGGTTGTCATTGATTTTATTGCATCAATATAAATAATATTGAATTCTTCATAAGTAGATACAAAGAATACATGCAATGAATGCCAAATAAACAGAAAAAATAGAATTGATTTACGATATAATTATTATTATTATGTTTGTAGTCACAACAATTTCTGCTTTGTTGAGTACGCATAAACATATAGTATGTATTTCAAACATTATTTATTAAATAATTTAAGCATGTTTTTTTTAATGTTTTGAGAGCTTTTCTGTCGCATATTTTTAGTTTGGTGTTAATTTTATGCCACTTAGTGTTTACTGATTATGATAACAATACATTATTTAATTAAAATTATGTAAATTTCACCTTAACAGCGAGCGCCAAAACGATGTTACTATCAAATATAAAAATAATAATATTAATAAAAAAAATAAAAAACAATATAACAAACAAACACAAATAAAATGCTTATAAACATACCTACCATACAAAATCCCGTTCAAATATTAACAGCACGTTTTAGAAACGCGCGTCGCGGGCGCGTTTTTCATCAGAGCACTTTGTTGTCGTTTGTTTTAGGCTGCGTCTGACTTGCGCGCGTATCGCGTCTGTATAGCGTCAAACATTTCGATTGCTAGTGCTACACAAGTCGTAAGTTATCGTTCAGCAGTCACTAATACATTTTCAACTTTATACCCCATCGCATAAAGTTGTAAATCTAGTATTTAAAGACTACCGAACGATAGCAAACGAAACAAACGAAAACGAAAACGATCTGTAATTTTTGATAGATTTTAACTTTATGCGACGGGGTATAAAGTTAAAAATGTATTAGCGACTGCTGAACGTAAGCGAATATCGCTTGCCATTTGGCTATAGGGCCAGCACTGTAATTATGTGAAAAACAATTACACAAATAGACTTGTCACATTATCGAACAAAAGCTGACGGCTGTAAAACAAGTCGTCATCTTAATTAATTGCTGACAAAAATAACTGGAAATATCTATGAATTGTAAATACCATAGAGAATTATGTCAAGGATTTTTTTCTTAATAATAGGTGATCAAGGTTAAAAGTTTAATTACTCTTCTTTACATAGTAGGTATAAAACAAAGTCGCATCATGTCTGTACTAGCATTGATAACTGTTAAAAAGTAATTGAACGTATGTTCATATTTTTTTTTTTTACAACTATCACACAACGCCATCTAGTCCCAAGCTAAGTAGAGCTTGTGTTATGGGTACTAGACAACTGATAAACATACTTATATATTTCTAAATACATACATATTATAGATAAATTACACCCAGACCAAATGATCGTGCTCATCACACAAATATTTGTCCTGGGTGGGAATCGAACCCACGACCTCCGGCATAGCAGTCAGGGTCACCCACAACACTACTACAGGGGCAACCACTAGACCAACAGGCCAGTCAAATTTATAATCTGCATATTAGGAATGTTTTTTACTCTATGCTACTGGCTGTCATTGGTGCCCTCGTCCATTAATTGCTTGCCCCCGTCCAGCTTACAATTTAAATCATATTTTATTTAAATAATCACTGTATTTTTACACAATATTTATGATTAAATATATGGAAAGTAATACAGCTGTTTTCAATCAACGAGAATCATCGATCCACGCTGACCTCCCAACAATAACTTCTGATACCTACCTAGTTTTTGCCCCACCGAGCAAAACAGCGATTTCAAATGAACACGTTTCTATTTCGGATGAATTAATAAATATTATTTGTAGGTTCTATAGATACACTTCTCATCAAAAAAATCGAAACACTTTCGTTTTTATTGTTTTTGTCCTAATTTTTTACAAAAGAGAATTAATTCCATGAAAAAAAAACATTACTGTGTAGCTGGCAGTTTGGTCATTACAGTAAGAAGAAAAAAATTAAAATTCGAATTAATTTCATTTGTTTATCCTATAAATGAAATTAATCACTGTTTTGAAACAAATGTGTATTTAGGGTTGGAGTACGTTTCTCGTTTAAAAACTAAAAATTAGCGCTTGTCTTTAAACTTTCTGTTTCTTATTTCATTTACTGTGACTTTGGGACGTCTGAAAAAACTTTTTTTTCTAAAACATATGGATACTTCGCCCGCAGAAGCCGCCCAAGTGGTGGCATTGCTGGATTCTGGACTTAGTCAGCGTGTTGTGGCTGCAAGATTGCATCTAAGCTTATCATCTGTTCATAGAGTCTACAAACGCTATCGGGAGACTGGTTCGTTCACGCGCCGTTCAGGATCTGGCAGGAATCGGGTCACTTCTGAGCGAGATGATCGATTTATTGTAACAACTTCTTTACGAAATCGACGCCTTAACGCTTTTCAACTGCAGCAGCAGCTTCGCGTTGTACGAAGAGTAGCTGTAAGTGACTCTACAATAAGAAGAAGGTTGAAGGAACGCGGATTGGCACCGCATAAGCCAGCGAATGGGCCGAAATTAACTGCAGACCATCGAAGAGCGCGCCTTAACTTTGCACGCGAGCACCTAACTTGGTCATACCTTCAGTGGAGCAAAGTACTGTTTTCTGATGAGTGTAAAATTATGCTGTATGGTAACGACGGAAGGAACAAGGTCTACAGAAGAGATGGAGAACGCTTTGCACAATGCTGCATTGAAGAAAAGGTCAGCTATGGTGGCGGTTCGTGGACGGTTTGGGGAGGAATCAGCGCCGACGGTAAGACAGAACTTGCCTTTGTGTCTGGGCCACGGCTGCCTGCACTAAACTCTCATCGGTACATCGAACAGAGTCTTGAACCTCATGTGATGCCCTATGCACATTTTATTGGCAACGACTTCATATTCATGCACGACAATGCTAGAGCTCACACCGCGGGCGTCGTACGAGATTATCTTACCGAAGTCGGTATCTCCATTATGGTATGGCCAGCAAGAAGCCCGGACATGAATCCCATTGAACATCTATGGGATGAATTAAAGAGACGAATTCGAGCAAGAGATCCAGCCCCAGAAACACTTAGCCAGCTGCAAAATGCAATCCAAGAGGAATGGGATAATATACCACAACATGTGATCGTGACTCTCATCCGATCGATGAAGAACCGTATGGAAGCAGTAATAAGAGCTCGCGGAGGGAATACAAGTTATTAAATAAACGTTTCTTACATTTTTTTTTCATTTACGCGTGTTGTTTTACCCATTTCCTTCATATTCCATACAGGGTAAAAATTACTCATTATACAAAATACGAAACCTATGAAGACTTAATTTGAATTTAGAACATTAACATTAGGATTTAAAAACCTCATACTACTCACTATTAAATGACATTTTACATTTATTCCTAAATATACACATTTTTCTGATAATCCTTATCAAATCATAAACTGCGAGGTGTTTCGATTTTTTTGATGAGAAGTGTAGTTCCTTAAGGAAGTTGCTAGAATGTAAAAACGTTGAGTAGTAAATACTTCAAACAAAAAATCAATTTGTTTTATTTTGTGTACGGCATCTGTCGATTCAAGTATGAATTATTCCCTGTCTGCCGTAAGTAGCCAGTTAGGAGCTCAAAAATGTGGCGTCAATAGGGGAAAGACAGTATTGAAATACATTGTTGAAATGAAAGGAAGAGATATTTGCAAATATGTGTTTGAATCTTTAATGGTCAAATTGGATCAGAACAAAAACTCATGTTGATTCATCTTACACATACGATCCTACATTTTAGACCTTGCTATTCCAGACGCAGCTGTACTGGTACTACGCGCACCTGACTTTTCTGGTTAATATAAAAAACTTTTTCAAAAAAAAATGCAACCGACTTCAAAACAACCACAAAAAAAGTTCAAAATAACCTACAAAAAAACTTTTCTTTCGAAAGTCGGTGACTTTATTTTATATTTCATTGACTTTGTGTCACCGACTTTCTAAAGAAAAGTTTTTTTGTAGGTTATTTTGAACTTTTTTTGTGGTTGTTTTGAAGTCGGTTGCATTTTTTTTTGAAAAAGTTTTTTATTTTATCCTTTTTAGTTTCACTATTCAACCCAAATTATTGTCAAATACATAATTTTCTTACATGTGCACTAAAATGTTGTAATCCGTAGCACCGGTAATAACAAAACAACGCCCATGGATGTATGTACACAATGAGCTAAAAATATTTACTACTGCACCAAACTAAATGAAAATTTTATGGGATCAAATGGCAGATAAACTGTATCGAACAAAAAAAGAATCATCGAAATCGGACCAGAAACCTCGGAGTAATCGGTGTAGACAAAGTTGAAAACTTTTTAGGTTTTTGTTGTTTTTTGTTGATTTTTCAAAAAGTACTAGTCCGATTTCGATAAAATTTTAATGGGACCATTTCGGAAGTATACCCTATCCAACAAAAAAAGAATTTTTCAAATCGGTTGTGAAACGACGGAGTTATGCCCGAACAAACATAAAAAAAAAAAAAAAAAAAAAAAAAAAAAAATACAAACATCCGAATTGAGAACCTCCTCCTTTTGGAAGTCGGTTAAAAAACTAAAACTTCTCAATTATAATTATTACAAATTACCTCATTAATAATTAATGTATGAGCTAATAACCGCCATGACCTGCCAAGACATCGCGTGCAAGATCAACCTTAATATAGCGGTTTTACATAAAAATAAAACCGATATTATGTGCCGAGAGGGAAAACATACAGCATTGTTTATGAAGAAGCAGTGTATACTTAGTCTTATTTGCGCGGTCAATAGTACGGATACTTTAGTTTCACCTGAGAATACTAGATGGCATAACTATCGCCAACGTTGTCTTTACTCTATGCCAGCTAGGACGCGGTAAGCGCTGTCACTTTTAAAATTCATAGTCTTCACCAGGAAGAACTTCCCACAATGCTGTATGTTTTCCCTCTCGGCACATAATATCGGTTTTATTTTTATGTAAAACCGCTATATTAATGTGCCTCCGGAAAACATACAGCATTGTTTATGAAGACGTGTTTGTTATCTGCTGGTGAATATTAGATGTAAAACACAACGCTATGATGAATAACAAATGTTTATGTTGAGTGTAAAGTGTATAAAGTAGTAATCATTTATTAATTTGTCTAAGACAATTATAATATTATTATATCTAATCTAAACAGATAAATGCTAGGACAATCATTATTTAAATGCTATATAAATTAATCAAATTCTCTGGAAATAATAATTCCTGATAATCTATAAATAATGATTGCTTACAAATAATTAATCAAGACAATCATTTTCCTTATTATTTATTTAGAAGTAAACGTATTGAAAAATGAATTACGACTGTCCTTAGGGAGTTCTATTTCACGACAGTAATGATTAAAAAAGGTATTGGATGATTTCCAATTACCCCGTGACAAAATATCGTCAATCGGTTGGTTATCTAGCCAATTTAAGGAAGCTACTGCAGATCTACAGCTTCCCGGAGATGCATTAATGCCGCTGTCTTTGAGAACTGTGCGTACCCAGTTTCCAATTACAGTCCGCGAAGCAGCTTTTGTGCTATGTCCTACAGTGATAAAAAGATTTTTTAGGTCTTGAGATCTTTTTGCAGCAGTTTTTTCAATAAAAAGCCTAACTAAGGTGACAGGGCAAATATTTTTATCATCGTGTTTCGACAGTTTCCATGCTGACTGACGATAATAGTGCGTATCTGTTTTAGAACCAAACGCAGGTATTAAATGGATATTATCGCCATCATCTAGGAAGCTGTCATTTGAAATTTTCAGCAAGGTTAGGTCGTGAACCCTACGGCCTGATGCTAGCAATAAAACTGTGGCTGTTCTACGTGCTAAATCGAACAATGTATCTTTAGGTGCATTTAATGACAACCAATTTAGTACAATACGTGGATCCCACGTGATTGATGGCCGTACTTCGTTTGGTTTAGCTACTCCTATTGCCTTAAGGGTATGTTTTATTATAAAATTAGAAAAAGTTTGTTGTTCCACGTGAGGGCCACAGAAAGTTAAAACTGCCGATTTGTGGACAAGAATGGTACTATAGGCCAAATTCTCTTTTAGAAAGAGAAATATTAAGAATTTTGCGATGTCAGCAGGTTGAGGAGATTTTGGGTTTACTTGCGAGTCGGAGCACCATCTCAACCATCGTCTAAGTGGTGACAAATAGGTTGACAAAGTTGAGCGTCGCCAGCTCTTCTTTAGTAGTTCTTTTTCTTGTGTGGACCAGTCTTTTATTTGGGCACCCCACCCCCAATTTTCCAAACATTCAGGGTCAATGTTTGTATCTGTGGGGGAGGTTGTGATGTTGTCACATCTATCATCGTCTCTGATAGGTTCAGAAGCACGTGTGGGTGATCTAGAGCTCTGGATTTCAGGTCTTGGAGCCAGAACGCTCGAGGCCACTCTGGAGCCACAATCAAGTAAGTGCCTGTTGCATTGTTCAGGTGTGCCAGAACTCTGGGTAGTAGGCTGGGAGGAGGAAATATCCACGCTAGCCGATGGTTCCATGGCCTGCTGAAGGCATCTATATAATTTGCTGATTGATCTCTGCAGTTTAGAGTTACGTAGTTTTTTACTACTGCGGTTTCTTGCGTCGCAAACAAGTCTATTTCTGGAAGCCCCCACTTCCGAAAGACTTCCGCTGTTGCTTGAGGTAGAAGATGCCATTCTGCCGGTGGTTTTCCTCGGGAGAGCCTGTCTGCTATTATATTGTATCTCCCGGGTAGATAATGGGCTGACAGGGTTATATTGAACTTGTCCGTAAGATGAAGCAGTTTGAAGGTTAGGGCTAGTAACCCTAACGATCTGGTTCCGCCCTCTTTCCGGATATATGCGATCAGAGTTCGGTTGTCCGATTGGATCAGAACGTGAGACTTTTGCAACGTCTTCACATTCATTTTGATCGCCGCTATTACTGCATATAGTTCCTTTTTGTTGCAGTGCCATCTTTTTTGGAGATTTGTCCATGTACCCGACATTAGCTGCCCGTCTATGTGAGCACCCCAACCCCAATCCGAAGCGTCTGTCGCTAGAAAATGGGTGGCAGGCTTTTTGTGTATCGGTGATGTGTGGCTTGTGGCTCCGCGCCACCACTTCATCTCTTGATACACAGCTTGAGGCAACAGCTTTCTTTGCCGAGGTCGGGTTTTGTCGAAGTTTCGCAAAAAGATTTGCATTTTCCGACAGTGTAGCCTTCCCCGGGGTATGACAAAGTTGGCGAAGTTTAACTGGCCCAGCAAACTTTGTAGTTCCCGAAGGCTGATTTGGTCTTTTCGCAACGAATGGTCTAGCGAGTCGGTTATTCTCTGTCTTCTGTTTATCGGTAGAGACATTGAATTTAACGCTGTTTGCCAACGTATGCCGAGGCACTCCAAGTCCTGAGTGGGTATCAACACAGATTTTTGGCGGTTGATTTGCCAGCCCAGATGCTCCAAGTGCCTCACGGCTTCCGCAGCCTGAAGACATAACTTGGATTGGTCTTGATTGACCAGAAGGAAATCGTCTAGATAGACTAGCACTCGACATCCCTTCACACGCAAGGTCTCCGCGACCCAGCATGTTACAGCAGAAAAAAGGTGTGGTGCTGAAGCTAGGCCGAATGGTAAACACGTCATCTCGTATAAGTGGTCTTTGTAACTGATTCTCAAGATGCTCGTGAAGGAGGAGGCGGGCCGCGAAGGCCGATGAGATGTCGCTGCCCTCAAATGAAAATAAGCCTGGGATATGTCTATTTTTGTCATCCAGTCTCCAGGTTGAAGAAAATCCGGGACCGAAGCGTGAGAAATCAGTCGAAAACGTTTTGTTTTTATGAACTTGTTCAGTTCTCGAAGGTCGAAAATTGGACGCATCGATCCGTCGCTTTTCTTCCGCAGAAACATTTTGGAAATAAAACTGGGTGTTTTCTTGTGAACCAGCCGCAATACCCTTTGATCTAGCAGGTCTTTGATTATTTGGGACATTCCAGGGGATGGCTTGGTTGCATATTGGGTCATAATCCTTCTTGTTGGCTTTATCAGAGGAGGTTTTTTGTAAAATGGAATTCGAAAACCCGAAATTGCTGAAATTATAAATTTGTTTGCATGAAGTGCTTGCCAACGGTTTCTGAACGAATTTAAACAACCCCCCCTGAAATGTGTTGGGTAGTCACGTTTTTCCGTTTTTGTTTCGAAATGAATAATTTTTTGTTTGTTTGTAACCGTCAATTTTTCCTTTGTACGTTTGTTTCGTTTGATATTTTTTATCCCGAAAATTATTTTTATTATTTTGTGTCTGGGGTCTGTTTTTGGAGGTAGGCGGTGCAGGCTCCTTGTATGTTGTTTTAGGTTGGTCCCTAGCTTTGGAAGCTTGTTGTGGTGATAACCAAAAATGAGGCCCTCCGAGGGACTGGATAAGAGACACAAGTTTTGTTTTGTCGAATAAAAACTCCTCACTTGGAGGTATATTACTAAGCGCAGCTTGAATCCTTTTATCCGAAATCTCTAAAATTATTCTTTTACGTCTAGTTTCAATACATTCCGCCCTTTTACCGCAAATAATTTGTAAGGTTTGTTCGGACAATTTATATGACGGCGATTCACTACCGAATGTTTCAGAAATTTTAGTGAAAAGATTATCAGATTTTAACTCGGCCGGGTTATTATGGGCCCAATCAATGACATTCTGTAAACCGGATTGTAAAAGTTCTCTTTGAAGTAACAAGGCGTTAGTGGTTGCAGCCATAATTTCCTCGGTTGAGGCTAAGAAATCTTTTCCTTTGTTCAAACAGCACAGTTCGTCGTTAATTTTTAAATTGCAAAATCCCGGATACGCCAGCATTTCTACCAATGCTTTCTTGTATCGGATATGCTGCCACGTGGGTGTGTTAAAATGTTGTAAACTTATTAACTGACGTAACCGTTTTTCGTCAGCCGATTTAAGGATTTTTTTCTCATCAAAACCGGTTTTACAAGCGCCCAAATCTAATGACCTAGGGGTTTCTGTTGATGGATTGGTCAAAAAATCGTTGTTGTGAACACGTGGTTGCTCGTACACGTCACTTGTGCTTGCATTCGTATTTGGCACGTATTGCTGGTGCATTATAAAATTTGTAAGAAAACTGACCTGGTTGTATAACGCGTCGATCCGAGGATCGACGGTTACCTGTGAATTCCGCTTTCGTTTCTTGCGTGGAGGTTCCTCTCGTTCGGCTTCGCTGTCTGATGAGCTGCTAGCGCACGTGGAGTCCTCCTTTTCTTGTTCTCGATCCCTCTCGGAAGGTGGTGAGTTTGAAACGATCGACCGATTGGCCCCGGCGATGGCCTCATCGGGTTCGTCACTCGGCACGGAATTCATAACGAATAAATCGTTATTTTAAGGTTAAGATTGAAAATACAATCAGAAACGAATGCAGCACTAATTTTTCTAGCACAATTGTAGATAATATTTAAAAAAGGTTATAGGATTAACCAAGTATTTTTAGATTTCGACCGCACGCGACGAAAGTACACAACGCTATGAATTTTAAAAGTGACAGCGCTTACCGCGTCCTAGCTGGCATAGAGTAAAGACAACGTTGGCGATAGTTACGCCATCTAGTATTCTCAGGTGAAACTAAAGTATCCGTACTATTGACCGCGCAAATAAGACTAAGTATACACTGCTTCTTCATAAACAATGCTGTATGTTTTCCGGAGGCACATTAATAGTTTTTGCTACTTGGTTGACAATAGCAACCATATAACTAAGAGATTCTGTAGACTGTAAGTTGTTCAGTGTTCGTTCTTCAACAATTTAGTTTAAAGTTATTTTGTGGTGATAACTAACTAGCTCATGTCAGTCATCCCTGAAGGCGGAAGTACTTTACGTAGTATTATTTATCTGGATAAAAAAAACAAGTTATTGTTACAATAATGTTTGAGACTTGTTTTACCTGTTCAGTTAAGTTAAAACTTGAATTGATACTTTTTTTCGAAATGTTGTTTTGGTGTACCTACTCGCCTAAAATGTTCCAGTTCCTTTGTACAAACTTAATATACAGGGTGGAATTTTGTAATGCCACCTGGAGGGAAAGTACACTTAATACTGCAGATAGAAAATTTTACTCAAAGGCAACATTCCTTTATTTTTGAATAGAAAGCAAACTGCATTCAAAGATTTTCGAAAATTCTCTTCTCCCACACCCGGGAATCGAACCGACAAAAATCTGGAAATAATTATTATACCCTGTACTTTTATTGCATCGATCGTTAGGGTCGATTTGAAGTTATTCATATATTATCACTTTAACTATTCAAATTATCATATTATTATCAATTCTCAAAATACTAGAAATATTCTTCAAAACACTAATTATGTGCGATACAAGAAAAACTAGTGTTTCCTGTGAAAAATAAAAATCATCGTTCACACAGCAATCATTCTGCTTATCCATTTGTAAAATAACTGGTCGTAATGATAGCTTGTGATGGTCTGTGATCTCTGGTCAAAAGCACGCTCATTTGTTATGTGAAGCTTAATTTAATGTTGATATAATAGTGTACCTGGTTTCAATTTGTAGTAATTAGATTAGATAATAAATTGAGCAATTGAATTCTGTGCTGCGAGTTCGTTTCCTGTACGGATCAAATATAATATTCATCATCATCATCATCAGCCTATAATGTTCCTATTGCTGAGACACAGGCCTCCTCTCTGTGAGAGGGAATGGGCTATAATTCACCACGCGGGCCCAGTGCGGGTTGGTGGATGTCACATGCGTTCTAATTTTTGGTTCTAAGACGGTTTCCTCAAGATGTTTTCCTTCACCGTTTTGAGAGCTGAATTACTCGTAAATTACACAAAGCAATGCGGCTGGCTGGGTTCGAACCCACGACCTCCTTGTACATGAGTCGGGGCCGATACCACTGGGCCACCACTGCTCAAATATTATATGAAATAAATAAATTTAATATATTTTTACCATAGCAGTTCTTCCCTCTCGGCTCTTATCGTAATTTTTAAATGTAGCGCATGTAACTTTACATAGTTGGGGTCATCATGTGGTTGAACTTGAACTTTGAAACATACAGGCGTGATTTTTTAATTTTTTGATCCTATTTTTTTGTTATATCACATACTTTTATGATGCCTAGTTAATTTTATATGACCTTGTATTAATTTATGATTTTATGACTGACCCTGAGATATGTTAAAATGATTTCGCAGTTTCACATGCTTATTAATTAAATACGAATTAACTAATGTCGAAATAAAAACAGTGACAAATGTAAAAAATAAGTCTTTAAAAAATATAGTAGGCTTTATTAGCAGTTGTGTTTACGGCTGCATTTGGGTTAGGTTAGGAAGTTATGACAAAGTTCTCAATTATGAACCCGTAACATGATTTATGTTTTACATAAGTCCGACACCACAAACAAAACCATAATTTTCCCACTTGTTTATTCTTAGTGGCCATAAATATCCATTCATTCGTATAAGCGTAAAACGCAACACATACCTACAGAAAGACAGGTAAAGTTGCTTTCGAATTGTACATTACTCGTATTTATTTTCTATAACTGAGATCAATACAATAATGGTTATGTTATATTTAGCTCAGGGGGTCTAATATGGCGATGAATTGCTATAAAATTAATTAATAAAATAAAATTCGATAATATTGCTGAAATGCAGTAGATAAAAGCGTTTGGCGCAGCATCTGAGCCATTGGACTGCGTTGCGTCTCGCGGGTTAAATTCCCGCATGGAGCAATTATTTGTACGAGTATGATCTACAAATAGAAGTTCCAGGTTTAACTTTAAAAAACTACTTGTAAAAAACTTTATCGCAATACATTATTAAATAAAGGGGTCTACCCCCAGCTATGCGCTCTCATAAGCAAAATAAACCTTTGTTAAACTTGAGCTGAATCTGAGTAAGCTCTAAAGACCTGACAATAAGATTCGGAGGCACCCATCTGTGAAGAACTATTACCTTGTTTTTATTGTACTTTACTAACATAGCCACAGATAAAATATAATAATTGTTGTTAGGTTGGCAGGCTACTAACTGGCGTTATGTTTGTTTGTGGAAGATTCCATTTTTTTTTAAATGGTTTTACCTTGTAAAGATTTTTTATTCGGTTGGCAATATGGCGTTTAGAATGTTATGTTTTTTTCTAGCGAATAAAGCTTGTTATGTTATGTACTATTTTTAGATTTCTTATATGACTATTTATATAAGGGCATTTCTACGAAGAGGGCATATTATTTGTCCTTTTAAAAAAAATATGGTTAGAAGTTACATACACATCCCAAAATTTTTAAGCGTACGTCCCAATCTATATTCTAACTGGAGAGCGTAACATTAATTCCGTACTAGGTACTTCTTAATTTTCCTAAAAAAAAATCTGAAGTGAAGAAACGGGGGTAATTTCACTGATTTTGACCTGTCCCTTTTCCGAAATCGAGTGTAAAATATTCTATATTTTTTAATGGAGCGGAATTTCAAGCAAACTTTTGATATTCTTGGGTATATGGATAGCTAACCAAGAGACATTGACAATAAATAAACCTGTAATTGCTTATTTTGTTATATTTGTGGATGCGTAAAGATTTGTCCCAGTCTAATGAGTCTACCCGCGAACTGGACATCACCATCCGATTCTTGTAAACTGTCAGGTGCTCCCGAGCAGGCCATGTGAGTGCATGTGTGGTGTGCTGCTGTTTTTTTAGATTTTCGAAGGTGAGAACCTGTTTCCGTGTCTTTAGTTCGGGGTCTTTTCTCAATACCGTGTCAAAGATATCTTCTGACAGTTTTATTTTTTAAAAGTTTTGTTTCCCTAGACTGAAGTTTAACTGGACACCAGCATGGTTGTTTCGTTTAATTTGTTTGAAGTCGTCACAGTAATAAGTTATTTTGATTAGTACGATATTTTTTCAATTCCGTGGCCCTCAATTTTGTGCCCTGGTGACCACGGAATTGAAAACGATGGCTTACTCATGTAACTAATCTCGGTTTTTATGAGGTTTAAAGTCACTTGCTTCACTATTTGTCATGGTAAAGTAGTTAACGCCATATATTATGTGTCTATAATCTATACATATTACATATAATAAAATAGTAGGAAAGTCAAAACTGTACATTGAATATTTTTTTAAAAGGATACTTGGGGTGTGATCTGCAATCGATACCGAAGCCAAAAATATAGTTTTTAGAATTTTTGTCTGTTTGTCTGTTTATCTGTTTGTCTGTTTGTCTGTTTATCTGTTTGTCTGTATGTATGTCCGGGATAAACTCAAAAAGTACTGGACGGATTTGAATGATTTTTTTTTTGCTGTATAGGTATTAAGTCTGGCCAACACATAGGCTATAATTTATCTTGGAAACTTGAACACCTGGTGCTGAACCGCAACGGACCAGCTAAACTATAAGAGATAGAAAAATGGTGCTATAGCAAAAATTGGTCCACGTCATGAGAATTTTCTGCTGAGAGAATAAATTTGAAGATCTGGAACACCTGATGTGGAACTCCAAGAGCCCAGCTACACTATAACATATAGAGGAATGACGTCTCAGCAAAGTTGTTCACCCATATGAGCACTTTTAGTTGACATATAAAAATTTAAGATCTGGAACACCTGATGTGGAACACCAAGAGCCCAGCTACACTATGACATAATAACATATACAGGAATGACGTCTTTGCAAAGTTGTTCAGCTTGACGAGCACTCTCTGGTGACTTCTAAAATTTGAAGATCTGGAACACCTGCTGTGGAACACCAAAAGCCCAGCTAAACTATAACTAACATATATAGGAATGAAGTCTTAGCAAGAGATGCTCAGTCTGATGAGCACTCTCTGTTGACGTACAAAAATGGAAGATCTGGAACATCTGTTGTGGAACTTCGAGAGCCCAGCTACACTATAACATATACCGGAATGACGTCTTAGCAAGAGTTGTTCAATCTGATCAGCATTATCACTATTGATGTATATAAATTGAAGATCTGGAACACCTGATGTAGAACTCCAAGAGCCCAGCTACACTATAACATAATATATGTATGTAGGAATTATGGCTTAGCATGAGTTGTTCAGCCTAAAGACCACTCTCTGTTTACGCATGAAAATTGAGATCTGGAACACCTGACAAAGACAAAGACATGTGATGTGGAACTCTAAGAGCCTAGCTACACTATTACATAATAATTATACGAGTATTGGAATCACGCCTTAGCAAGAGCTGTTTAGTCTGATGAGGATTTCCTGTTGACTTACAAAAATGAAAGATCTGGAACGTCTGGAATCGTCACGCGCGTCCCGTTGTTTTCCCGTCCCCAGGCTCTAAGAATTTCACATCAGACGTTATAGATGATCGATTTTGTCGACCCCGTTGTCGCTGGCATAAGCAACAGGATCCGCGTACGAAGTCGCGGGCAGAAGCTAGTATCCTATATTTTATCCTGATATATTATAAACTATATTGCTGCAAAGTTTCATTAAAATACATTCAGTAATTTTTGAGTAAAAAATTGACCTGACTAATATACACCCGAAAACTTCGATTATGTCTATTACTTTGTGCGGTTTGATAAATAAAACTGACTTGACGTCTATACTTAATGTCTCTTGTTTGTAATTTAAAGGTTAAACGAAAATGCTTAATATAAATACATTTTACCACATAAGTTTAATAAAAATGCTCATTTAAATGATTTGACTAAAAGTTAGTTAACTAAGCATGATAACCACAGAAATATTAAAAACAGGAGAAGTGGTAAGGGGGCGTGTCGTTGACACCAGGTCCTGAGCGTTTTGGCTAGCTATTGACTTGGACTACTTTATTTTTGTTTCCTTTATTACTCCGACTGTATTGTTTTTCATAAAATACATTGCTCTTTTACAACGATCTCACATTATCACTGAGTGACTGGACCAGCAATGTAAAGCTAACATAACGATACCTCAACAAGCTGTAATGTCGCGTGGTGCGTCCGTTGTATTTGAGCGGGAGAAGTACCGCCCCTCGCGTGTCGCGACAACACACAATGATAATTGTTAGTGTGAGTAAGTTACACGGAAAAAGAGTACGCTGTGGTTTTAAGAATAAGGTTTATATTTAAATGACTGAGTTATCGATGGCGCGTGTGTGCACTTGTTCGTAGTATTGTTTTGATAGAACTACATATGCAATATTATCGTTATGAATAAAAACCTAACAAAGAAAAATTTGTGGGGCTGTTGCGGCTTCACCGGTTTTCTATACATTTTAAACTCCACGCCATATCTCCTTCTTTAAGATATCTGTGATGATAACTCAAGGAATCTCTCTCAAGGTAGACTCAAAAACTTACATAACTAAAATACCAAAAACTGCTAAAATATGTTCTTGAATGTTTTTTTACAATTGAATTTGTCTTTCCTGGTTACGTAGAATATGTGTAATTCTAAATTCTGTGGTCACATTTCTCAATTCCATGGCACTCAAAATTTATTTCATAAACTACTGGAGCAATTACTGGCAAATTAGCACCATTTTGTTTGAAAAAATATGCATTTTATTTTGGTAATATACAATTAGTCATAATGTGAAAAAAAAAATTGCCCACGGAATTGAGCAAAAATCACCGTGTCCGTAGAAATGCCCATAACCTAAGGCATCGAAAAATCGCGTACTTAAGCAAAAATCGTTGGATCAAAAAGGAGAAGCGAGAAAATCACATTAATAAATCCACTATTATTATAAACGTGAAAGTTTGGTTGGATAGATGTTTGTTGCTATTTCACACAAAAACTACTAAACGGATTTGGATGATATTTGCTACACAGATAGTTTATAATATGGATTAACACAGGTCAGTTTCATTCCGCTTTTTAACGTGGATTCATTTTCGATTTGTACCGGGTGAAACCGCTGGCAACAACTTATATTTACATAAAGGGACAGTCGCATACATTATTTTATTTGTCTGTTGAAACAGTTTTATTTGATCGATTAATAATTCCTTAGTAACAATCTCGAGTTTGAATAATAATTAAGGTTGGTGGAAACAATAACCTAAAAAATAAGATTACCTAATAAAAATGTGTTTGTTTTGGCAATTACCAAAGTTTATATCCATTACGTTCTCTCCACATAATTCATTTTATCAGCAAAATATGCAAATTAAGAACTAATTCTAAATATTATCTGAAAAACGTGATGATGCGCGTACGCGCTATCGGACCAACGACTGAAACGTGACAGAACCTTGTAACTCAAAACGTATAACGAACAATTCTTGTGAATGTATAAAAATAAATAACCTACTGTTAACATAATAATTCATTAATGCTCGATTTGAATGAAATATTTAACTGACTTGAAATATGAGGAGGTTTTTAACTGTCATTTGGTCCAATAAAAATTTTCATTCTATTTGTTTCTTTGATTCTTGCCGCGGAGTTCTTGGCTGACACGTGTGTTTAGAGTTTTATTTTTATTTTTGAGTACTTTTGAGTGATTGTTGATACTTTTGTGACTTGTTTTGTGTTGTCCTTGTGTTCGTTATCAGGTTGGTCTTGTGTTTGTCTTAACTTAAGCCCAGTTTTAACCGAGATGGAGAGAAACAAACCCCCAGACCCTGATCCTCCCGATATCTCTGCCTTGCTATCCCCTTTGTCCCAAAACCCACTATCACAATTAGCAGACGTTGCTTGCAACCTTACAGAAATGGATGTCTCACAAACACAACATTCCTCACGCAAGCGTTCTGTTGAGAATGAAGATTTAATCACTCCCAGGAAACAACCTAAAACCCAAGTTGGTCGCACAAAGTACTCGGTACTGGATAAAGCACCTTACGTTGTACATGTCTCTCGAATAGAGACTCAGCCAAATGCTGGCTCCACCCTTCATCCTGTTAATTTTGGTAAGTTCCTTATGGCCAATAACATCGCTAACGTTGTTCGTGGAGGCGTGAAAACCTCCACGTGCGCCCGTGGACTGGAGTTCCCTCTCGGATACGTCCTGACAAACAGGGGGAAGACCAGTTTTTCGGGCCGGTGCACCCTGGGATGCGGGCAAAAACTCTTTCTTGCACTGTGTGCCCAAGTGGTCTCTTTGCCCGTATGAAATAGCCTGTCGTGTGGATGCTCCAACGCGTGTCCCTCTGATCAGCAGAGGGCACAGCGGCGGAGCGGGCTTGCGGACGGTGAGTGATGGGTAGCTCGCCGTCCATAAAGGACCAAGCCCGGGTCGGTGGCGCGTCGTGTTTCGCGCCAATGCCTGCTGGGGTCGCGGGTTTTTTCTTAACCCAGGATACCGTGGCCCCTGTTGAGAACATAAAGGGCATAGGAAGGAACACGGGTGGATTTTAGTCAGTAAGAGTCTGACAGTCCCTTCCGCCCCACCCAGGGCGGGAGGACTCATTTGATGATTTTACCGGGGAATCATTTTGCCCATAGCAAGTCATGCCCTGAGTATGGCAGGCAGAAAGCCTCACCCTCAGGGCAATTAAAACTGTCATGGCTGAGAAGAATATCCCTTATGCTGAGGCTACTAAGGCTATACCTATTGTTCCGTAATTATGCCACCGTGGATTTGTTAAGTCCCCAGTTTCTCAGTCTTACCGTAAGACCGTTCAACTCAAACCTAAGACACATGCCCCCCTTTCCCCATCATATGATAGAGTTGCTCATCAGCAAATCGACGGTCCCTACGTACAAACGGACATGTCAAAAACCGAGGTTTTCAGGAGAGCGATTTTAATGTTCAAATCGCTCTAGAAATAATTCTATGTACAATTTTGAATTTATTTTTTCTATAATGTTTTATTAGCTTTAGGAACTTTATAATGGTATTTATACATGTTTTCTTTTTTTTCATTTTCTTAGAAAAACTGATAGATGACTGTTTCTACGCTGATATTAAAATAAAAGAATGTCGGACATGTCTTAGATAACTTTTTATACGTAGGAAAGAAGAAATCAGTTTATAACATAGAATTTAAATAAGACGTTTTATGAAAACGTCGAACAATGCTATAGTTTTCAAACGGATATGTTAAACATCTTAAAATCACCACCGTTGGTTATAAAATATACATTGACGAAGACATATCGCTTTATACGCGGTTTTATTCATTCGAAGTGTCTATAGTTCTTGCAATGTAAATAAAGACATGTCAATTTTTTAAACGTAGTATATTCTTAAATTAGTCCTCCCACCCACTGGGTGGAGCGAAAGGGATTGACAGACTTATACTGAGTAAAATCCACGGTGTTCTTTCAATGGCCCTTAAAGTTCCAGGGTCATGGTTACCTGATAAAATAATCCCACGACCCCGGCAGGCTATGGCCCTCTATGGGGGTCCCGTCAGATTACTGATAGCTCTTTGAGGCGCGCATGGAACACGACGCTCCGTCGTTCCAGGCATGGCCCATGATCAAACGGCGAGTCACCCATTACTCGCCATCCGCCCGCGCCTACGGTGACCGGAAATCGCTTTGTGATAACCGTTGCCACGGGTGTCTCCCGCGGCGGCTGGGATTGTGAGGTTGAATGCCGGGCGCGAGAGGTTCCCGCCGCCTATCGGCTCCGTGAAGACACGGCGGTCTCTGTCTAAGCGGGGCAGATCCACCGTATGCGCGACCGTGTTCTCCGGGCGTTCCGCACAATGGACCCTCTCAGAACGACACAGGAACGTACCTCCCGAAACTTCAGTCTGGTTAGGACCTGCGTCAGGCGGACGCTGCCGCCGTGGCGCACTCGCCGTGTCCACAAGCACCGGGAATAAGGTCCGGGCTACCGGTGGTCAGGGCTCTTGAGAGACGAACTTCCTAAAGATGCGCGCCGTGTCCAGAAGTACTGCCCTCTGAATCAAACGCTTGGCCAAGCGAGAGCCTCCTTAGATGTTAGTCAAGGCTCTAGGCAATTAAACCATTAGCAGACACGACTATCGGCACAATGACTGCTGTTCACTTTCCATATGCCAATAACCTCGCGAGCCAGATCAAGATACTTGAATATTTCTCTTTTTCTGCCTTCACGAGGTTCTAGTCATACGGATACGTTATATAAACAACAAAACAATGCGTGACGGACGTTCCGATCGATCTATCACCACAATGTCATGCTTTTTGGCTACAATAGTTCTGTCAGTGATGATAGGTCGATCCCAATACAACAAAATTGCCATCTTCGCGTACTGAGTCAGGTGCATACATTTTATTTAACATAGTATAGAATCATCAAACGAGTCCTCCGACCCAGGGCAGGGCAGGAGGAACTGTCAGGCTTGTACTGACTAAAATCCACGGTGTCCTTCAAAAGCCTTTTGCGTTCCGGGGTCACGGTAGCTCGTTAGTGCCGCGACCCGCAGGGTCAGGCGCATATTATATTACGGCACTTCTGATATATCAAGGTTGTACTTCAAAGCAAGTTGCTTTGCTGGTGGATAATCCTGGAAACGAGGTTGTGTCTATGCAAATATTCTCCATTAATTGAATTTTGATATTGGTGTATGATCTGAAATTGATTGAAATAAATGAAATTGAATTTGAATTAGCCAGACAAGAACACCTAGAGATAATTGTCTTTAGTTGAAAATCGATTTTTTCGGACAACGGTGGCATGAAAATCATGACCAGCGTTAAATATGTCAAACGTTTATTTTCGGTAGATATTCGTCTTCATAACATCGTACAATTGCAAAGACAAATTCCCAAATAGGTCACCGAAGCGAAATTGTTCATTGGTAATTAACAATCTTCTTAGCATATAAACATACAATAAGGACATGTACACGCCCTATTGAGAACTCCCGCCGTAAATGATGTTATGTCAGACATGACCGCGTTTGCGCGCAATTTAAAACACCGTACAAAGCGTTATGTGTAGATGTCCGCATCTACGTTACTTATTCGTTGTAAATATAATACTTGTCCTCATATACGATTGGTAAATCTCGTGAAATACGCAATATAAGAAAAAAATAAATATACAGATATGTGCATCTTAAAAATCTAAAGCGAACTGTGCAATAAAAAAAAAATGACATTTTCGACATGTCCGTTTGTACGTAGGGACCGTCGAAATTACTAGTTCTCCCCCATCCACACAGCCTAATGGCTGTTCTCTCAATAACAATATCTCTACCAGCAATATTTCTTCTTCTTCTACTATTGATCTTCTCATTAAACTTATCCCTATTATTATCTCTTCTTCCACTTCAAATAATCAATTACCGTCCAACGTTGCCAACCACATTATTTCACTTCTTTTAAACTTCAAAAATGGCGTCCCGCCTAGTATTCCTTCAATGGAATGTGAGGAGCGTGTGGCATAAGAAACACGACCTCATATTTCTATTGAATAAATACAAGCCACTGGCTTGTTCCATAGCTGAGACCTGGCTGACCCCAAGTCTCAGCTTTCGTATGCCCCATTTTAACATTCTCAGATGTGACAGATCTGATGGCTATGGAGGATCGGCTCTCCTAGTCAACAATCGGGTCCCCCTTTTACCCTTCCCTTTACCTTCGCTCACAGGTAACATGAGTATAGTGGCAGGAAGGATGGAAGGCATCACAGTGTTTTCGGTTTACATTGCTCACCCCCAGCATGATTTTCTGGACACTCTACGAAACATTCTTTCCAATGTCAATGGACCTATTTTGGTCATGGGTGATTTTAACTGCCACCATTTCAGATGGGGGTCTGAACGCTGTGATGCCTATGGTGTAGCTTTGGTTGAGATCTTGGATGATCTGGACCTATGCATTCTCAACAATGGTTGCCCTACTCGTAGATCTTCTCCCGGTCAACAAAAAAGCTGCGTTGATTTAACATTTTGTTCGGCTGAGTTAGCGGCTTCAACCAATTGGGAATGTACGTCCCTGTCGCATGGTAGTGACCATTACCCTATTGTAATATCTTTGTTAAACAGAACATTTTTAGAGAAAACTTGTCCTCCACTTCTGAAATATAACCTGTCCAAGCCAGATTGGTCTAAATATGTTTCATTATTGGAGGATAAGATTGATTCACTTCCAAATTTAAACTCAACTTTTATAGACACATCTGGTCACTCCCATGCCAAGATCTGTTACGAGGGACTTGTTACAGCCATCACTTCCAGTGCAGATGCCTGCTTTCCCCTTAAAAATAGTGCCCGTAATAAAATACCCTCCCCTCCATGGTGGGATTCAGAGTGCACTGCTGCCATCAAGGAAAGAAAGGAGGCAGAACGGCGCTACAATGTAGACATGAGTACCGAAAACCTACTCTCTTACTTAAGGATCAACGCCAAAACTAAACGTCTCCTTCGCAAGAAGAAACGCTCAGGCTGGGTTACGTTCTGTACCTCTCTATCCCCCGCTACCCCAATCTCGAAAGTCTGGAAAAGCATTAATAGATACAGACGTGGGTGCTCTCCATCAGTCTCTTCCTCGATTACTAGAGAAACGGCTGAACTTTTTTTTGATAAAATTGCTCCACCATATGTTCCTCTTCATTCTGAATGTACCATTGTGCCTCTTCAAAATGATTCAAATGATCCTCTAGATGTGCCATTCACTTTGAAAGAATTGAATGTGGTGCTTCGGCATGTCTGGGATTCAGCCCCTGGAAGTGTCGGAGTACCATATTCTTTTGTGGTTAATTCTGGAGATAAGGCTAAATTGTATTTCCTCGAGATTATTAACTTTTGTTACATCCATGGTTGGGTTCCAGATCAGTGGAAATTGCAAACCATTATACCCTTACTGAAACCTGGTAAATCCGTAGATGATCCGAATGGTCTCAGACCAATTGCTCTGTCCTCAGTCCTGGCGAAACTAATGGAGCACCTTATTAAAAACCGACTCGAATGGTTAGTCGAATCGAGAGAGTTACTGCCGAACCATCAATTTGGTTTCAGGAAAGGACTCGGCACGATGGACAGCGTCGGCGTTTTAATTGCAGATATACGCTTAGCATTCTCTAAGAATGAATCAGTTGTTGCCGCCTTTCTTGATATATCTTCCGCATATGACAACGTTCTTCTTCCCGTACTCAGGCAAAAACTGCACCAGCTGAGGCTATCGGTCAAGATGATCGAATGCATAAGTGGACTCCTAACGTCTCGCTCCTTGGTTCTGAGAGTCCAGGGTGAACTATTTGATAGCAGGCAGACTTGGAAGGGCCTTCCGCAGGGCTTCGTTCTCAGTCCAATTCTTTATAATTTATATACTATAGATATTGGCTCCTGCATAAACAATAATTGCCACTTGTTGCAATACGCGGACGACCTAGCCTTATATGTGACAGATTCTTCCATCGAAGACGCTGCGTCATCTCTCTGTGTCTCTCTGGACTCTTTGAACCAATGGCTTTTAAACCACGGCTTGACGTTATCAGCACCAAAAAGTTCGGCAGTAATTTTCTCTCGTAAGAGACTGATCCCGCAAATATCAGTGGATATTTCGGGCCAAGATATTCCTTTAGCAAACACAGTTAAATTTTTAGGCGTTATTCTAGACTGTAAATTAACAGGCATTCATCATATAAATTTTTTAATATCAAAGTGTGAAAGAGTTGTAACAATTTTAAAAGCTCTCGCGGGTGTTTGGTGGGGTGCCCACCCTTACACTATGAAATTAGTGTACAACGCCTTAGTCCGTAGCGTTTCAGATTATGGTTCTTTCCATTTAGTTCCCTGTAACAAGGGTGCCTTGGCTGGGTTTGATAGGATTCAGTCAAAATGCCTTCGAATCATCTCTGGGTGCATGAAATCTTCTCCCACAAACGCGTTGCAGGTTGAATGTGCTGAACCGCCCCTGTCACTAAGGCGGAAGTATCTCGGCTTCCCGTTTTATAGCCAGAGTAATTCCCAGATCCTCCCATCCGCTCTTACCTAAATTGCACGAACTAAGTGCCATATTATATGCCATAGCTCGAACTACTGGACAAATAAAGAAATTCCCCTTATTATTCAAGCATTTAGACAAATTCAAAATTTAGATAGTCCAGTAGAACAAAGTCCCAGACTACCTGTTTTTAATTTCCCGTACGATGTATTACATTTTACCCCAAAAATTTCTTTTGACATTGGCATCTCCAAAAAGTCTTCTGCAGCGAATTCGACTTTCAATGCGGTGGTGGGAGAAAGATGGACAGGATTTCAGAGGTTCTTTACGGATGCTTCAAAATTTAGTGATCACAGTAACACAGGCGCCGCGGTTTACTACCAAAACTCCAGAATAATCTTGCAATACAAGTGTCCTGAGGAGTCGTCGGTGTTTACTGGCGAGTGTGTGGCTTTATTAGAAGCGTGCCTTTTTATAGAGTCACACCAAAATATAGGAAAAGCCGTAATATTTACAGACTCCCTCAGTTGTCTGCAAGCCTTGGACCAAAACCCTTTTAAAAGTAAATTGCACAGTTCTCTTATCCTCAAAATTAAAAACTCTCTATTTTCTTGTGCTGGCAGTCAAAAAGAAGTTCACCTTGTTTGGATCCCTAGTCATTGTGGCATCAAGGGCAATGAGTATGTTGATGCTTTAGCAAAAGGTGCCTGCTCATCAGCAACAGCTGATCTTGGCTACAAATACCTCCAAGGTTACGACCTGCTGAACCTTCCAAAAGTTTGGCTTCAGAACGCTTGGCAGGAACAGTGGGATATCTCGGGGGCGAAAAAGGGAAGATTTTATAAAGCTGTCCAACCAAACATAAAAACAAAACCTTGGTTCTTCAGTTTTAAAAAAGTATCGAAACCCATAATCTCCACTCTCTGCCGTATCAGATTGGGTTTTTGTTGTTCTCCCGTGTTTATGCATAAAATCCATGCTCGTGACTCTTCTCTTTGTGAGTGTGGTTTGGAAGAAGGTACCCTGGACCACATCTTTTTTGAATGTTCTAATAACGTCCCTCCTTTAGACCTATATAGCCGTCTTCCTAAATTTAAAATCCCCCTTCCCATTAATTTCCCCTCCCTGTTGACCTATTCCTCCTCAAAGTTGCTTGTGGCGCTGATGACGTTCATCCGCCACAATAACATTAAATTATGATATGTTTTGTGAATTGTGATCGTTGTATTTGCTTATTCCATGTATTAACAATATTATTATATATATATATTTATTATTATTCTCTGTTTGTTTCAGTCTTCTACTAACCCAACAAGACCTACATTGCAGTCAACCGTATCATTCAAAGTTTTTTCATTTTAACTTGATTTTGTTTTGTTTTTGTTTGCTTAGCATACACACTTGTTTTTCCAGTTCACTGTCATTGGCAGAATAGTTGATATGTCAAAATCGACTTGGTTGCCATTCTCCAAAAATAGAATAGAATAGAATTTGTTTCTGTACTTTTTATTAATGAGCATTTTAACCGACTTAAAAAAGGAGGTGGTTCTCAATTCGACGGTTTTATTATATTTGGCTGGGTGAACCGATTTTGATGATTATTGTTTTTGTTCGTTGCAGTATAAGTATATCATTTTCCGTTTGGTTCTATAAAATAATTTCAGTTTGGTTCAGTCGTTTTTATTTTATGGCTTGGACGATGTTAAAAACTATAGAAACGACATAGGTAGTTTATGAAAAAGTAGCTTATTATACCAACAAAAGGTTAATATCCGTAATACCAAGGTACAAATACCTACCTACAACAGAACTAGATTGTATTCAAGGACAAAGAAATAAAAACTAGTCTTAAAATAAAACCCGCATTAACATTACCGATTCAATTCCTAATGCAATACAAGTTATGCAGATATTTGTAAACATTAACAACTTAGAACTTACCTATTTACGTGGTAAGGAAATATAATAAATATTAAAAAAAAAAACCAAAAACCCGACTGCGTAAAAAAACTAAAAAGAAATAAACAAGCCCAGTAGTTTAGAATTCACTCATTCACACTCACAGTCAGTCGGGGCCCATTCAAAATGTACCAATCAAATCTTCCCAAGGGGCCCCGACTGTGAGTGTGAATGAGTGAATTCTAAACTACTGGGCTTGTTTATTTCTTTTTAGTTTTTTTACGCAGTCGGGTTTTTTGTTTTTTTAAATATTTATTTTATTTTACTATTTTTAGTTTTTGTTAGCATTTATCAGTCCAAATTAAATTGAAGCATATAAGTTATTTATATTTTGGTTAACCATTTTTAAAATCCTTTAATTCGATATCCCACTTGATAGAATGTGAGAGATTTAAAAAAATATTTTTAGTTCGGAACCCTTAGCACACGAGTTCGACTCGCACTTGGCCTTTTTATGTACCCAGTGACACTCTCACTCTCACCCGAACCGAGCACTTGTTGTCGACGTTTTTTAAGTGCCCTCATGGGCCTATGTGAAATAAAAATATATTGATTTTGATTTTGAATATTATAATATTAGGTAAAACTAGCTTATCTCAGCTACACATTCATCATCATATTTTATAATGCCTGCCTTTTCTCAACTAAGTATATTGGGGTCGGCTTCTAGTCGAACCAGATTCAGCTGGATATCACTATTTTACCAGGAGCGACTGCCTGTCGGACCTCCACAACCCAGTAACTGGGTAATACGATACACAATGGTAAGACAGGTTGTCAGACTTTAGAGCTTCTGACTAACAGTAACGACTTTCAAAGATCTACAAATGACAGCCGGGACCAACGGCTTTACGTGCTTTCCGAGGCACGGAGGAAACTCGCTATGACAGATGGTCACCCATCTACAGACCAACCTCGGCAAGCGCGGCTTAACCCAGAATATCGGCCTGTGCGGCTGTGATTATTTAGCCACGAGCTCTTCATCTTAGCTATAATGTATATTAACTAACATTATACCCCCTTATTAATAAACGCGGACTATAGT
Organism: Agrotis segetum; assembly: GCA_036375495.1. Taxonomy (NCBI): domain Eukaryota; kingdom Metazoa; phylum Arthropoda; class Insecta; order Lepidoptera; family Noctuidae; genus Agrotis; species Agrotis segetum. Next base: position 824,300 of record JAQSVV010000002.1, read on the forward strand.
TATAATTATGGGGGTAAATGTTTAGTAAAGGAGTAACCAACATCCATACATTCGCCATCCATCGTTACAAACTTTCGCACTAGTAAGATAAGATACTCGTAGTAAGAAGACGGTCACCTAAGGACCATTTTAGGGGACTAGCTATTACATATTAAATGGTGACCTACCACATAACATCGTGTGCGTTACCGTACAAATTGCCTCTGTAAACATATAATCAGAGTGACATATCGACTGACGTCGGGACAGGATGCGACCAACACGAACACTCATTAATGGAGACATCTTGAAGGCCGGCGCTGAAACAATACATTGTTATTACATGCTTCTACAAGATTTGGAGGCAGCTTTTATTAATGTTTTTGTTAGGCAGGTTAGGTTGTTTCAAGTTTGTTAATTGATATTCAACAGTCGAGTTCTAATATGTGTACACTTTTGTACCTTATTACTCAGACTAGGGTTTATAAGAATTAAAGTAGGCATTTACGAACTTGACTATACGAAACACTGTTTTAGGCTATCACGGTTTGTCAAAAAAATAATAAATAATCACGGAAGATATCCCCGAAAGTGACATTTTAAATTTTGACTATACGAATTTAAGAATGTAAGAAAGAAAGCTGCTATGTTCCAAAACTATTCGTTGGCTTCATCTCCTTCATCCATATTTGATTTTTCATCTACAATCAAATACTGCCATAAAATTAAACATAGCATAAAGCAAAAAGAAAAAGGGAAAGAAAAAGCTCTACAGCTCTCCCTGGTTACAGTAGGTAATTTCTTCGGCAATTTCTGGGATAGTAGTTTATACTTTCAGTAGTAAAAATAGTCGTTGTTCTTCCACTGCACCGTTTGCTTGATGATTATAAATTCATCTGTAGGTAAGCGGAGTAAGAGTATGTGGATTTTGAGTTAATAATATCACATCAAGTCATTGTTCTTCCACTTTCCGTTTGCTTGATGATTTTATAAATTCATCTGTAGGTAAGCGGAGTAAGAGTATGTGGATTTTGAGTTAATAATATCACATCAAAAAATAGTCACACATTTCATGAAAAATACAGGACTGAACCTTGTCAGCGCTCACATCATAAGCCTATCTACCAGTAGAGTCATTTACCAGTCTCAATGAACACTACATCATGACAGCTCTGAATGAAAATCCAAATCATTTCCAATCCAATTCCACTGGAATCACAATGGCCTCGCAGCTGATAATTGTAACAACAATTGTTGTCGTTATTTATACAACACGAAGTGTATTGACAATGGTAGCAGCGCCGGATCCAATCAAGACAGTTGTTTGGAAACCAGGTAGCGTGTGGTCTTAGAGAAAACATGGAACTCGTGTGGTAGAAGACCTTGTTTGTTCCGTTAAGTCTTTTTCATGATCCAGACCAATGTGGCATGTAAAAGCCAGCCATCGCGTTTCGAAAACTTATTTTCATTCTTTGCAAATGCAAATTCCACGTTTCACAATGCAACCGACAAACTTACAACTTTAAGGAATCCAGAATCACTTGTCGTGTCATAACTTTTTGCCATTAATGAAATCGAGTAAAATTATAGCGAACTCACTAACCACAGAGCGTTCTGGTTCGTCAGTAGACAATTCCAATTTGCTGATGATGACATGGGGTATTCCAACAATCTTAGGTGACACTTTAAATCATCTATGTACGATTAAAACTTCATAACTTAACAATTTCATATGATTCTTATCAACAGTTTTAAGCGAATCTTAATTGTTACGGATTTCCCAAAACGATGTATATCGCAATGCTGTGAACATTGTAATTATGTGATCGTCATACATTGTATGAGTCGGAAATGTCTCATTAACTTTCAATTTTGTTGAAACACAATTGGGTGTAAAGATTTTTTGTGATGAAATTGAACTGGATTTGTATTCTGCAAATTGAATGAGTTATGTTGTTTGTCGTTTGATATTATTGTTGTGTCATGTTTTTGATCTGCTACTCTTTGAACAATAATCCCATCCGTCATCGTTTTATTGCTGAAAGGTTTAGAACATTTGACTGACCATCAGACTGCTTACTATACAAAACTACATCTATTACTATCCTAACATCATCTTCTTGAAATTTTCCCAGTACACCATTCTGCTCTTCTCTCGTTCTCTTCTTCTAATCGACACTCTGTCATTAACTTCAAGTTTTTCATATTCCGTATAAATCAGCTTTGTCATCTAACGTGGCAATATGCTATCAGCGTTTAAGAAGTTTCCTCGTTGACAAAATGTGGATGTAATTTTTTGACGAAGTTATGTTATAAGTTGTAACTTGACGTCGAGGTCGAGGTGTAACATATACTCGTAAGTTACACAGTAAGACGAGGTCGGGGCAGGTCACGTAGGAGATGGCGGGACGAATTGGACAGGTTCAGTCCGAACAGGAAAGAGAACGCCCAGTATCGTGAAAGGTGGAAAGAGTGGAGGGAGGTCTTTGCCCAGGATGGGATGGAGCAAACTCCTAAAAAAAATGTTATAAAATTCCTCAATACTGCAGTGAAGTGAGACGATCTACCGGCCAAAAGAGTATTTTGTCTAGTAGGCAGTTTCAGTTTCTGTAGGAAATTTCATAATGCGATATTTGGCGGCTCTTGGAACACAATGCGACGCAAGTCTCCGAACGTAGGGACTTAATTTTGTAGTCTACATACAGGGCATAAATAAACAATAGTAGATAGGGACAAACCCACCAACCTCCCATGGCCCCACCGACATCATGTCCTATGGGCCGAAACATCAGGAGACGACTGCGTGGACAACGCAGCCGTTTCTTGACTACCTGTACAAATAAACAATAGTCATGTCATCAACAAACACTTCAACTGCTTCTTGTATTGTTCCAGGAATGTCTCGTGGTACTACTAGTAGTTCAACATGGCGGGCGGGCAGCAACTACGCTTGCTGCTGTGGAAGGACTACCTCATACGAAAGAGAAAAGTGGTATGTAGTTAATATTTATATGAATCTAGCCTTAATTAAACAACATAAAGTTAATTTTTCCCTGATATTTGTACCTATTCCATTGGCTCCTTGTGCTATTAAGTCCGCCTCATGTGCAACTCCATTGCATAGAAGAAAAATAAATATATCTCAGATAAATAATCTTCTGCTGCTATTCCCAGCCAATAGGTGGCTCAACAAAATGTGTCAGAATATTAACGTCACCTTGATTGTATGCAAGTCTAGTACCTACTTTTTGTTGAGTATTTGCCAAAAACATCAAAGTAATAATTAGGTGACTAATTAATACATACACTATCAATGTTTTTAATACATTATGTTTATAGGTGATTGTGTTTTGTGGTAGGTATACATTTCCTGCTTATTAAATTAAAGGAGATCATTTTTTTTGGGCCTTTTCTGAAAGTGCCGGCCAACGAAAAAAATTGGTACCTATGGGTAGTACTAGTCATTTGAAGCAATAGTTACTATGGCACAAAAGTTGTAGGATTGCTCTCGGCCAAGTTATACAAGTTCGAAGATTCGTAATTTTCATACATTTTTTAATTTCTGAAAGTGTTCAGAAACACCAAATTAATGATAAGTATTGCTAGAACTAGCGACCTCAAGCAATTTAACATAAAATATTATCACGCTTGTAATCCCTGAAGAGTTGGGCAGAGGCGTACCGAATTAAAATGAATAGTAATCTCTTAATTTTTTTGTGAAAAGAAATAAAAACATGTTCTTCTTCTTCTTCTTCAACCTATAGTCACCCAATGCTGAGTGTAGGTCTCTTCCAAATCTCTCCACTTCTGGCGGTTTTGTGTTATGGCTATCCAGTTTCTTCTGGCCACTACAAGATCGTCTTTCCACCTAGTCGGTTGTCTCCCCACATTCCTCTTTCCCGTTCGTGGTCTCCACTCCAACACTTTAAAAAAACATGTTAAAATAATGTATAAATCTGCTGGTGGGGCCAGCATCGGGAACAGAATCAACATTGCCTGTGGTAGGGGTCTTGGGAGAGCGACCTCCTAACAGTACGAATCCTGACTATTCGTGACTAATTAAGTGCATTTTGAATCAACCTCTTTTTTGGGAAATAGAATCATCAAAGGAGATATCTGGCTCTGGGTTGAGCTGGAGAGTCTACCAGACTCCTGCTGACTAAAAGTCCACACTATTCATTTGGTTGCCCGTTGCGTTCATTACATTTCATTCATACATAATATGTTGTTTTCTTAAAGAGCCTCATAGCCTTCGGAACGCGATACTGTCGAACCCCCAATTAGCGATGGGACGGGTTTGCATCGCCGTCCATTTAACGAGACTCAACTGGTATTCGTCCTTGACATCCCGTGGAACTTCAAGGAGTATTCCTGGGGCTGCATTCAATCTGTTACCCAATCTTGCGGGGCAAATGCCTCTTTTTAGAGGCTCTACGTGGAAATGGTACGTTTAAAGCCCCTCGTAAGCTCGTTTAAGCGTTCCCGTGAACGCTGTGTCCGTCGTCTCTTTAAGAAGGCGACCAAACAAGCTGATCGCACCAGGGCATTGATAGCTATTCGGGTGATCCACACATAGTTGCTGGAGGGCCCTGCTTCCAGATCACACGGTGGCAATCCGGAAAGGAGGCTGCATTTCTTCTGCAGCAGTATGACAGCGAAAGAAGAAGAACACATGAAGGAGAGGACACCCTCGAAATCTCAATCCAGCCGCGTACGGCGAGTAATAGGGAGTAAGGACGACAGCATGTCGTGTTCCTCGCGCGCCTAAAGGAGCTTTAAAAGGCCCTTATAGAGCCAACCGCCTACCCGCTACCCTACAAAGTCGCAGGACTATCTTAGTAGAACACCGTAGCACAGTTGATGACTTTATTAGCCAAAAAACGTGGCTGATGAGTCAGGATTCGTATTGTTAGGAGGTCGCTCTCCCAAGACCCCTACCACAGGCAACGTTGATTCTGTTCCCGATGCTGGCCCCACCAGCAGATATATTTATTTTAACATGTTTTTGTTTCTTTTCACAAAAAATTAATAAATTATAATTATTATTCATTTTATTTTGAACACCTCTACCTAACCCTTCAGGGCTTACAGGCGTGATGATATTTTATGTTAAATTGCTTGAGGTCGCTAGTTCTAGCAATCATTATCATTATTTGGTGTTTCTGAGCACTTTCAGAAATTAAAAAAAAGTATGAAAATTACGAATCTTCGAACTTGTATAACTTGGCCGAGAGCAATCCTACAACTTTTGTGCCATAGTAACTATTGCTCCAAATGACTAGTACTACCCATAGGTACCAATTTTTTTCGTTGGCCGGCACTTTCAGAAAAGGCCCAAAAATGTATGGAGCGTGAATGTTCTCCTTTAATAAGCACGAAATATCCATCTAGAACAAGAAAACGGCGTTCCTAATAAAGGTCTTTTGTGTTTACTGTTTACTCTCTGTTTTGTTTCAGATCACAATAGGCGGCATAATATGGGCGTGCGCAATCATGTTCAGTTTGTTTGTAGTTAGATTGAACATACGTAACGAAGACTACCCCACATGTAAGTAGAACGTTCCTTCTCTCATTTATACCATCAGTGAAAAATACTTGGTCTCTTAGCAAGGTGATGTGAGGAGCTCAGCATTTCTTAAAAACATAAAAAAATTTAGAAGGTATATGAGAACTACCCAATCATAGATTGAAGGAACAACAGTATGCCTAAATCCACTAGAGAGATTGAGATTTGGAGGAGAGGTTTGTGTTCCAGTTGTCTCATTTTAAACGTAAAATCGAGGATAACGACATCCTTTTGTTACGCGTAAGGCGTCTCTTTACAATATTCCACTGCAAAGTGCAGGAGTATATGTGTACTCGTATTTTTATGGTGCTTTCAGGACTTGGGGCTCCAAGAAATGCGGGCGCCCGTACTCCTTGATGTCCCGAGTTCCATCACAAAGACTAACAAAATGGCTTTAGGTGTTTCCAAAAGAAGGGGACGGGATCGGGGGCATTGATCTTTTCTATGGATAGATTTTCTTAGGAAAGAAAAATTTAATCCGCGGGCAGGATTCGAACCGTCTCATGGTGATGTTAGAAATGGAAGGAAGAATTCGCCGCGGCAGGTAAGATCCTCGGTGGCTCGATTGGAAATGAGCGTCGTATGTACTGAATCCGAAAGCCGCAGGTTGGAATCCTGCCCGCGGATTGAATATTTCTTTCCTAAGAAAATCTATGAAATTCGCTACGCAAGCGTTAATGCGTTTAATATTTAAAAATATTTTCGTCAATCACACACTAATGCCCCGCGGTCTTAAGGGACATCCTCGTGTTATTAACATCTCCGTAGACACTCTACGTAGTAGTGGGTGGTAGACGTCACCAGTTGTTCAATAATAACCTTTCTTTTCCTTGTAATTGTGACTTGAATCATAATTCAAGGAGTGTGAATTGATGGTTGGTCGCAAATAATCAGTAAACATCAAGCGTTCGCTTGGCACGTGAGCTGAATGCTATTAAATTATTTAAGTTTCTTTGATTGTCCGGTGATGACGAAATTTTACTTTCGATGTTCACTCTCTATTTGGGATTATGTTTGTAATAAGGAATAATGTTATTCGGCGTAGACTTAGAGAACTATCACACAACGTGCCTTGTAGGCGCGATCGGGAAGTGAAGTGGATCATTGATGCATTCAGAAATGTGCATCGCGCGGACGATGGAAAAGACGAATCTTTTGCCTACTTTTTAAATTTTGTTCTCTCTAATCCTAAAATGTTCTCAAAATTCTTACAACTGACATCTTACTTAGCCTGAACGTATTCATCGTCTTCACGTATTCACTTCCTAAGCTTGATTTATTTCTGTTCTCCCATAGGAAACATTACTTTTTTTAAACCCATTTTCGTACCCTTGTACATTTACTATCATCATCATCTATTCTGATTCTATTGTTTAACATACAATATATCTTTATCTACTTATAACAAATTCATCAGCAGCCACTGCGTCAACCGTGCCCTCAAACTTACTCTATCATTCATTTATTTTTCTTCATCATACATTTTTTTGTACAGGTGGATTCCCAGCACGAGCGCTCCCCAGCGCTGGCATGATGAAGTTCCTACAATCCCTCTTGTGCACAGTCGCCAACGAATGCTCACCGCTAGATCAATATGATGAAATACCCACATTCGAGAATTCCACGTAAGTTTACATTACTATTTTACCGTTATTATTAAGGCTTATTCACAAGCTTGACTATAGATCCTGTCTTGATCATAGAACGAGCGTATCTATGAGATTGTTAATTGAAAATTAGAAATGAATAGAAACATGGGTATGTACAAAAGTGTTGCTTAGAAGAACCATTAATGAAAATACATAACAAATGTAACATGCCCAAATAAAACAAACGCCAAATTTCAAATACAAGCTCTATAATAATTTGAAGATATTTCCAGACTTACTCAGCTACAGCAGAGGTTAGCTCCTATGTTTGAAGATGAAGTGCTAGACGTAGCAGCCTCCGTGCCAGATGCTGTCAAACTCATGGCGACACTAGCTGACGTGGCAGACGACCCTACTTTTATAGAAATAACTAGTAAGTAACCTACCATGTCCAATGAGGTTTTACCAATAGAGACGTCATACTCATTGTAATGAAATAAAAACATGGCGATATTTTAGTAACATATTGTTGACGTGTCAATTGTCAACGTCAACCAATGACATTTCATCGGCTGCCAGCTAGGGTGAACTGGGGAAAAATAGGCATATAAGGCAGAATAAAGAAAATAAAGGTTTTTTTTAAAAATAAATGTTTATTTGATGTAGGCTAGCAGTAGAAGTAGTAGTAGTAGTTTTATTTACATATAATATAAATAGATCTAAGAAAACAGGTAGGGTAGGTTTACTACAAGGTTAGCCTAGATAGGTTTATGCCAAGGGGGATAGCTAGTTATTTATTTTGTTCTAATCACTTGTACCTTGTACCCATTTTTAGGGTTCCGTATATAGTCAACAAGGAACCCCTATAGTTTTGCCAAGTTTCCGTCCGTCCGTCTGTCTGTCTTAGCTCAGATACTCCCAGTACTAGAAAGCTGTAATTTGGTATAAATATACGGAATTGTTGCGCCGAAAAAGTGGTAAAATAAAATCTCGTAAAATATTTTTTTTAGGGTACCTACCTCCTCCAAGTAAAGTGGGGATGTATTTTTTTTCTCGCGTAACCCTTAGTGTGAGGTATAATTAAATAGGCCTTTAAAAATAGTGATAGTTTCCATTAACAATTTTTTTGATAAAAAGATTCGTTTGTGAAATAAGTGCTAATTTTTGCTCGACTCGAGTGTCCCCCCCCCTCTACCAGCTAAACGGTTATGTTTGAGGGTGTACTTGGATAACAATCATATTTACCTAAACAAAATGTATCAGAGAACATGTTCTTCAACTGCAAATGTAAGTTTGTCAACTTTAGTAGGTATGTTTTCATGGTATGTTTTTGGGGATAGGTAGGTTTTTATTGTCAACTATTTTTAACTAACTTCAAAGAAAGAAAGAGGTTCTCAATTCGTCGTAATCTTTCTTTTTAAGTATTTGCCCCTGTATTAAATTGAAAAGGGCTTCTTGAGGAATTTAGTGAATAAAACTTTCTCAGCAGTGCGTAGTGAACAAGTATAATTTTGTAAGTGAAGATGACATTGAAAATTGGCTAATCATTGTTAAACGCCTGATATAATTCTAATAGCTACAACTAATACTAATTAACTTTGCGCATAAATATCTTGAAGAAGATGTGAGGGAAAGTCATGCGTAAACAGCCCCGATTTCTCAAAGACGATGGACCGATTTTGAAATTCTTCTTTTTAAAATTAAATTCAGCGAATCAGTTTAGCTGGTTCGCATAAGTATTTTGAGGGGCAACTACGGAACCCTACACTGTGCGTGACCCGAGACGCACTTGACAGTTTTTCTTTCATTAATCCTTTTTACGGAAATCTAAAACAAAATAAAAAAAACCGGCCAAGTGCGTGTCGGGCCACGCACAGTGTAGGGTTCCGTAGTTGCCCATCAAAATACTTATGCGAACTAACTAAACTGATTCGCTGAATTTAATTTTAAAAAGAAGAATTTTCAAAATCGGTCCAGGAGTCTTTGAGAAATCGGGGAAAATACATAAGAAAAAAGATTACAACGAATTTAGAACCTCCTCCTTTTTTGAATTTAGTCAAAAATAGTTGACGATAAAACCTACCTATCCCCTAAAAACATACCTAAAGAAGCTGTAAAAATAAAGTTGACAAACTTACATTTGCAGTTGTCTCCGATACATTTTGTTTAAGAAAACATGGATATAAGTACATTTTATAAGTTGGTCGACTATTACTCGTAAAGTTGTAAAGCCTACTTAGTCATGATAATTTTTTTTTAAACTTCGTTATATATACTACTATTGTGAATTTTTTCACACCCCCAAACATAACCGTTTAGCTGGTAGAGGGGGGGGACACTCGAATCGAGCAAAATTTAGCACTTTAAAGCTTAATATTTCACAAACGAATTTTTTTATCAAAAAATTGTTAATGGAAACTATCATTATTTTTTAAAGGCCTATTTAATGATACCCCACACTAAGGGGTACGCGAGAAAAAAAAAATCCTCACTTCACGTGTAAGTACTGGAGGTACCCTAAAAAATAATATTTTACTAGATTTTATTTTACCACTTTTTTGGCACAACAAATCCGTATATTTACACCAAATTACAGCTCTCTAGTACTGTCCGTCTCTGAGCTAAACTGCGGACAGACGGACGGACGGACGGACGGACGGACGGACGGACATGGCGAAACTATAAGGGTTCCTTGTTGACTACGGAACCCTAATTAATGTTGAAAGTCAAATATTGTTGATTTTGTTGTTGTTTGTTGTGTTGTTGCGTTTACCTACTATGGATAATTATTAAATACCAGTGGTGAAAATAATATTGTAGCCCCATATGGCCATACGACCCCAACATCCTCTAGCATCATCCGAACTGACAACATCGCGCGCTATTTTCTCGTTCTCTCTGTCACTCATTCATGCAACGCACTATTTGTCTCGTTCGTGTAGGTGGCAAAGCGGCAACAGCGCGACAGTGATTTTTGAGTGAAATAAAATTTTTGATTTTCCGTTTTAAATAGATTAGACGACACTTACAAATGAAAAGACACATCCTTCTTGCTTTTTACAACCGGCCCAGTATAAGTTTTGCAGTTTCGAAAGACACAAGTAGGCATCTTTGTTTATTTTTTACCTATCAAACTCCCGCTGACGTAAATTGACATCGCAGCCAGACGCAGGACGGACTGAGTTGACTTGGGATAGTTAGCTTGTATTTGTATCGCCACGCAGACGTCAGTAAGACGTATCTACCTCAGATTATATATAATATATCATTGACCATGTCTAATAAGACAACGAAATAAAAACTACAGTATTCGACCTAAGTCGCAAATTGTACAGTTTGATGGTCAAAATAACAAACCTTAGAGATGTGACCATTTAAGAGCGCTGAGCGCGTCACACCTGTATGGTTTGTCACTACAATTCAATAAAAAGGTTTAACTGATTTACAGCATTTCATGTATGTATACTTATTTAAAAAATAATTAGCTGACCAAAACGTTTGGACCGAGCAGATATTAAGCTTAAATATGACGACACTTAATTGATATAAGCTATGTTAATACTTTACATATTCAAATACAAGGAACAATTAATAATTTGTATCTTATTGGAGCATATTTTGGCGCATACATTATAATATTCGATTACAAAGAAAAGTTTAACAATTTGAATCATCATAACTAAAATTTTCCTTTTACAGAACATGGTATAAAGGTAAAAGACGTATTCACCAACCCGCCAAGAGTAAAAAGATACTTGTCGGAGAAGTTGGCGCTGGATGCAGAAGTGGTACAGAGTGTCATGGATGCGGACATTAATTTCCAAGGTGTAAGTTTGTGTTCAGCAGGAAATAACTCTATTAATGACAATGATGTAGTTGATTAGTAGTATTTATTTAACAGAAGTCTAGATGTAAGAGAATGCACTAACACATAAATTAGAATATGAAATAAGCTCTACTAAATTATAATAAATGTAAATTGTAACACTACTAAATATTTAGAATTTGCTTTATTCAAAAAATGACGCAAATACCATGCAAATAGAAATATAACTTGGTGTAATTATTTAAAAGTTAAAACACTAATTAAGCTACATCTAGGTAGACTAGAACCTGGCTCAACATTTTTGGGAAAAGGCTCCACAGAAGGTGATGAAAAATCCTGTAAATATAATTTCCTTTTCAGTTACTGAAGGGAAACATGAACAGATGCAGCGTAACCTCCTTGAATGAAACCATGATAATAGAAAACCTTGAACACATGAAAATTTTAGTTGAAAAGCTGTGTTCGATGTCTCTACAGGATTCACAAAATATTTTCATGGAAGTTCTATTTGAAATAAACTATAGCAAATATCTGACAATGGTGAGTTATAAACGTGTTTTTTTTTCAACAATGACTTTTTGTAGTACCCACAGAGTCCAGGGACTTTAATATAATCGACGAAATGTAGGTCTACTTACAGTTCTGCCATACTGTTCGTGTATAGATCTGTGTTAACGTTGGTTTTTAAGTTTTCATCATGCCAGAAAACTTACAAGATGCCACTTTGTTTCAGTTAGGTGGTATGTACTTCAGAATGTCAGGAGACAATAGACTTACTACTTTAGGTGATATGTTGACGGCTGTGCTGCGTATGATGAGGCTGCAGAACTTCCTGCCTCCGGAGATGGTCTCCATCTTCCAGGGTCAGGAAGCGGACTTTAGTTACATACAGCTAAGTTTGTAAGTGTCTAAAATATTGTTGATAATATTTATTCTGTTAAACAAATTGATGCTATTGTTAAGATTAATAATTATTTCAGAATACCAAAATTAATGGATCTTTTCAAACCAACATTTGGCGATACTCAATCTTACGGCACAATGAAAGATTTCTCTGACGCCATTGTGGTTGGACTTCAATATATGGACAAAGTGTTTGCCAAACAACGCCAAAACCAAATAGGAGGAGTTTCTAGAGGAGAAACGAATGGCTTACAAGCTGTGTCTAATGTTTTTCACAATGCTGCTGAAGTGTTTGAAGAAGCTATGGAGAAAGACGAGTCACTTGATGTGTTCAGTATGTAAGTAGGACAACAAGATAATCTTTATTAACTTAGCAACTTTATATACGTAGCCCAAAGCTAATAAGTTTCTTTGCATATTTCAGCCTGTCACAAGTTATGAACTTTATCAATAGGCTTTTCCAAGAAGACAAAACATGACGTTTTATTTTACTCCACACTCTTAGCGAAACTCATGGAGAGTGCGTACAAAGTGGTCGACATTAACATGAATATAGAGCAGTTGACCTACAATGTTACCCTGAAAACCCCAAAGCTATTGAAATACTTAAAGGAATACCACCTAATATTGTTGGCAAGGCTTTTGAGGCTCTGGCTGACTCTGAAAGGACACAGGTAGGTTTGGTTATATTATAAACACTCAGTTATCAAAATATTTTTTATTTTAATGCAAAGTCTGTCAAACGCGTGTGGCAAATCCATTTTATTGAATGTTTGATGTATCTTACAGGTCCTGACATCAAAAATCAACTTCGCTGGGAAAATGTTTTGTGACATTTATAAACTACAGACATTTTTCGTCATTTCGAAGGCAGATGCTGAGTCTCTTAAAAAACAGCTCTGCAATGATGTGTGGAAGAAATATGTGTCTGACTTGGTCGAATCGTTTGGCGTATTTGAAGTTAAAAACAATGTGAGTTCAGATTCTGAATGGTAATTTCATAAATGTCAAGTATATTTTATCTTTTTGTTGTAAATGAAAATATAGACTCCAAAAAATATATTTAATACACGTTTATTTTTTACAACGACAATAATTTATTCATCGTCAACTTTATCAATCAGATTATTTTAGATTCTTCGATACAATTTTTAAAATTACTTCAATACTGAAAAATCTCGAAAACAGATCATTATTAAATATTTTCGCTACAAGATAAACAACATGGCATCGCTCCTCATCCAAGAAACCCTGGGCAAAGACACGAGTAGCCAGCTGTACACCATCGACCAGGACTTCAAAGTCCTCAAGAACTTCAGCCAAGCCCTCGTAAGGATGGAGATCGAGAAGAGACCTGTGGTGGACTGGAGCAAACTGTTCCAGTTGGAGGAAGGCTCAGAGCTTTTGAAGGTAGTCAAAGCTAAAGGACATCTGGGGAAACAGATGCTGTAAGTTGATATTATTATAAATAGATTTTAACATGAATTGTAATGATAATGATCCATGTGGCTGGTCTTTGGTTGACGCTGTTTTAATGTTATTTACTTATTTTATAAATCATCATGTGAATTTAAATCACGACATTAATACGTTCCCGATGTCGGCACTGCATTATTCTAATGATAGTGTTAGTAACAGTCAGCTTAAATAATTACACGATCATAAAAAATCTAAAGAGGCCAAAAATCCTTTGTTCATCAACTACATTCTTTCAAAATCTTAAACAAATATGCTTATGCTAGTATTTTTCTTCCAGAATAGTACTCCACGGGGCTATAGCCAAAGAAATAGTCCAGCAGAATCCCATTCTTGATTTCAAGATCTCCCCGTACTTGAATGACGTCATTATCCTGGTGTCAGCTTTTAATGAACAGCTGGAACAGACCACTGAAGCTCAAACGAAGGCCTTCAAAGAGGTCTACCCTGATGTCATCATGACCATGTTGATGACGGCGATGAATGAAGAAAAGGTATGTTAAGCTTTACAAACAAGTGTGTAGATAATAATGGTTTATCTTTGGAAATTATTGGCAATGAACAAGTTCAAGGGTTGCGCTATAAAGTGCAAAATATCTATCATCATGAAAAAGACAGCTATACATTAAACAGATAGCATCACGCGTTTTTTCCAAAAGATTCTAATATAAATTAATTATATTAATAATTAAACTTTGAGGAAGATCAGGAATTTACTCTCATCACTACAAGGCACATGAAAAGAAAAAGGCAAAGAAAGCAAATCGGACGATCGACTAAACTTAAGCTATCCAATTAACTGTTATTCTAAACCATGTTTCGTCTCAATGCAGACTTACAAGGCCCTATCCTCCTACGGTGAAGATATGTTCTGCAATGGCGTAGACACGGCGAGTGAGTACCTGGTGTTAGCAGCAGAAGATGACAATAAGAAGAAGACGGTGGAAGCTCTGTGTGACGCTACAATTGCCATCGAGAATGGAATTACCGCTGATTCTGTAGTTTCCAAAGCTGTAAGTATTGCTTGATCCTATTGATGACGCTGAGAAGTTTTGGTGTAAATCTCACGTTAGCTATGAATTTAATTTGTGCCATATTACAATTTATCATTACAAAGTTTTACAGTAATTGTATAGATCGGGATTTTTAAAATAAGTGTAACATGGATTATCAGCTGTACGAGTATGTATGTAAAAGAGGTAACGAGCACAATAGTGCAGTGTCTGACATGACAAAAAATTCCTGGGCCGTCAATCATCAAATGAGTCCTGAAGAAAACGGAGAAACTCTCAGACTTGAACCGTTTAAAAACCCACCCTGTTCCGTCAGTTTCCTTTTGCGTTCCAGGAAATTTCCTAGGGTCTCCACCCTAGGAAATTTAAATGTTTTCAAAAAAATACAGGTTAAAATACGTCTTGAACCGTTCAATTATATCTCTCAGATCCAGAAAATCATTAACTCCACGCACGCAATGACCACCGTCAACTGGAGCAAACTCATCAACAACCTGAAGAACTTGTACGTGAAGCTGGACCGGGACTACACGTACCTGTTCCAGTTCAGCAGCTACAACATGGACGACGTCACCAAGAAGAGGGTCGACTACCTTTTCGGAGAAGCTAAGGAGTTCTGGTTCGGTCTTCCGAATATGGAGAGGAGTTTGAGGCTGAGGTATGTATCGATGCTGTTATTGTACATAGTTAAATCACCATCCTGTTAGAGTCCGGCGCCAGACAGTTCTTACTGTGTTTTATCGTGCGCAGTAGTTCTAGTTTTTTTGGGTGAGCTGGTTCCATCTTGACTACATCATTGCCTCTGGTCAAATTTAATTAAAAAAAAACCGGCCAAGTGCGTGTCGAGCCACGCACAGTGTAGGGTTCCGTAGTTGCCCATCAAAATACTTATGCGAACTAACTAAACTGAGCTTAATTTAAATAAGAAGAATTTTCAAAACACTCAGGAGTCTTTGAGAAATCGGGAAAAATACATTTTCCTGATTACGACGAACCTACCTTCACTTTGAAGTTAGTTAAAATAGTTGGATAAAAACCGACCTTCCCCGCCAACATGTCCTATTAAAGCTGTTAAAATAAAGTTGACGAAAGAATTTGCATGAACCACATGTTCTCCGATAGATTTTGTCAAAATTGTTATCCAAGTACATTTTATGTTGGTCGATTATTACTCGTAAGATGTAAAGCCTCTTAGTCATGATAAATTAAAACTTCGTCATACAGGGTGTTTTGGTCCATCGTGTGCCAAATTGAGAAGAAGAAGGGTTTCATCTGCTATCCTTTCAGAATAACACCCCTATGCCCTGTGGTATTTTTTAATCGACTTTTTATGTTTTTAAAAAAGACCCAAATGTTACATTCAAATGCAATTTTCTTTTTAAATATTAGACTCTGAATTTTAATTGTATTTAGGTGTACTTTTAAGAACTTTTTACAAAATTAGTGTTTTAGTCACCTATTTTGTTTTAACTCCTTACGTGAAACATAAATTAAAGCGAACATGTTACAGCTTTTGATGGCTACAGAAAAAAAATCTAGAAGCGACCATCTTCCAACTTCCTCATTAACAGTCTATAATTGCTAATGATGTGCCACATGCCAAAAAAATCTTTAGCAACTTTGTGAATTCAAGAATTTGATTTTTCGAGTCACCCTGCTGATATTCAAAATTAATTATTATTTTTTAAACTTTGATACCTGGAAACCTATAAATCTTATCTCATTCGTATAACGTACATCTGTCTCGTATCTTTATGAATTAACTTGAAAAAAAAATGATTTTAAGCGTTTATTTCATAATCCTGCTCGAATTGTTGGGCCTCGTTGCGAATGAAGGCCTTAAGCTATTCAACAGCTGTTGTATGTACTAAAGTCGTATGTTTCGTATTGAATGCAGCTTCCATGCTTGGACAAGTACCTCCCTAGTTCCTCCGTTGCGTACCTATACCAGATATGGAACCTTCTAGCATAAAGTGTAACGAAGTTAGATCTGGGGAACGTGGCGCCATGAATACCATGCGTGTTCCACGCATTGTGGAACACAATAAGATATTTCCTCACGGTCAAAGCTCAATGTGCAGAACTAGCATTTTGAAATACCATGAGAAACGTTCATTAACACGGGCACGGGCGCTAATTTGATTTCTAACAATTATGAAATAAATGTTCCAAATGCAATTATTTTTTTTACACTTGATAAAATTAGAGATACGCTGACAATGTTTTTAAAGATAAAATTTATAGGTTTGTCACGTTAAGCTATGTTTAAAATCATAATTTTGTATGTCAGCCCACTCGTTTCACAATTCTATCATTCACAAAGTTGTTAACAGATTTTTATGGCATTGGCACATCACTAGCAAGGGGATAGACTGGAGATTAATGAGGAAGTTGGAAGATCCCAGTCACTTCATAGTTTTTTATCTGTAGCTATAAACAGCTGTAACATGTAGCTGTAAATGTTTTAACTTTGCGAGTGAGCAAAACTAGGTGACTAATGTCACATTTTGTATTTAAAAGTACTCTTAAACAATACACATCTAAATAAAATTCAAATTCAGAGTCTACGACCTGTTTAAAAAGAAAACATTTGAATGAAATTTGGGTCTTTTTTAGTAAAACAATAAAAAGTCGATTAAAAAAAATCCACAGGGCATGAGGGATGTTAAGGGGTCTGAAAGGTAGCATGACCCCTTCTATCGACCATTCCAATTTGGTATACCATGGACCAAAATATATACTACTAGGGTCATCCCCACCCTAGGAAAGACTATTTTTTCTTTCGAATCTGATGTTTTTATCCTCTAGAGGAAAAGTAAACTGAATTTAAACATGCACGTGCGCTAAAGAGTTGTACCAGTTATGCGCCCGTGACCCCTACAGCTGATCGCTTATATGCCCATTTCACTCGAAGGTTGTCGTACCACATCAAATTTCAAAAGAATTTATTAGAGTGGTAAAATCATCGCAATGAGTCCTCCAACCCCGGTCAGGGCTGGACTGTCAGACTCTACTGACAAAATCTGTTAAGTTCCGGGGTTACGGTGAATAATCCCGCGAAGCTTTGGCCCTCTGACTACCCGTACATTATGCTGACGCTCTTTGAGGCAGCGTGGGACACAACGCCGTCGACCCGGGCATGGTCCACGGGCAGAAGTTGCCCTTTAGGCATGCCCATATATACTACTTTTGTGATTTTTTTCACAGAAACATAAGTTTAGCTGGTAGAGGGGGGGGGACACTCGAGTCGAGCAAAATTTTGCACTTTAAAGCTTAGGATTTCACAAAGGCTGATTTTTTTTATCAAAATGCTGTTAATGAACTACAATATTTTTTAGTTAATGATACCCCCACCAAGGGGTACCTGAAAAAAAAACGCCACTTTACGTGTACAGGAGGTACCCTAAAAAAAAATATTTTACAAGATGTTTATTTTACCACTTTTTCGGCACAACAGTATTTCCATTACAGCACTTAGTACTTGCGTCTCTGAGCTCCACTGCGGACTGACGGACGGACGGCGGACGGACATGGCTTATAAGGGTTCCTTGTTGACTACGGAACCCTAAAAAGACTTCAAATGATTTGCGCTTGAAATTATCCGTTAGTCCTTTGAATTAAACCACCGATTACTGTTATAGTAGCTATAATTACGACCTAGTACCTAATACAAACACTCTTGCATTCACCTATGTCGGAGAGTGTTCAATTCCCTTTTCATTGAAATGACATATTTCTACTCTTCCATTTCAGCGTAAAACTAGGGTTCCGTTTCCTGGACATCTTGGACCACGGTCTGTTCAACATGAGCAACGATTTCTGGCTGAGGATGAAGTATGCCATCACCACCATTGCGGCACCCGTCAGCGTTTTTGATGAATCAATCAAATTGGTTGGAGGTAAAATTTTAGTTTTTGTTGATGAATATATTACAGTTTTAGATTAAACTTCTTCAAGTGATAAGATGAATGAAAGTAATAGTCCATCGGTTTTTACTGCTACAATTATGATCGTCTTCTTTAAGAAGAAAAGACTGAACTACGATCTGGACCTAGATTCGACTAGCTCTTTCGGAAATCTTTATATTATCTCTATTAAATTCAATCGTTTTTGAGACAATATACGTACGTCCTATCACTGGGACTATTATTTATTTACTGCTGCCAAATTTGGACCTTTCTGCCCAAACTCAATTTGAATGAAAGTCTCTGATGACAGTATTTACGAGTAATTGGCGCAGCCATGGGACACACAACAAATCTTTGTTTCTTGTCGTGGTTTTGTGTCAAATAAATATTTTTTCTTTCTTTCTTTAATTGTGAATACTTTCTAAAAAACGTCTTACAATTCCAGCGTTACTGAGAAATGAAACATTCTCTAGTAATCTCCCGCCGACTACCGTGAAAGCACTCAGCGACATCATCCCGAACATCCCGCAGCTCACCGTAGATGCTGTGGACACCATCGTTCGAGATGATACAGATGTAAGTATGGCTAAATCAAAAACAGAACTAAAAAAAAAAACAAAATGTAAATTAACGAGAACAAGATTTGAGAGTTAGGTACAAGAGAAAGTGATAACAGTGATAAAAATTCAAAACTGAATATGATTAACATTATTGGCTGCCAAAAACTAATGTGAAACTTGTAGAAACTAGATACTCTGGAGGCTATTTGTTTAATTTTACTTTTATTTTTTAAATAAATTAAAGTTTTAAATTTTTGATTTAAAAAATGATTAAAGCTGTTTATTCCATCGCCTAGCATTTTCCTCGTAAGAGGTGAAAAATTGTGTGATGCGGTCGTCAGCAAAGTTATTATGCGTTTCGTACCTTTAAAACACTCGCTACGCTCAGGCATCAATACTTGAACCACTCGCTTCACTCATTGTACTTACAATATACTTCCTCGCTTACTCAGTTTTCAATTATTAAGTCTTATCGCCAAATAATACTTTGCAGCCTTTCTAAACAAAAGCTATTGTATATCATGGGGCGCAAGGTAGTAGTAGTATCAGTTTGCGGACTTATGTGACCAACCACTGGTAGATAACTGAACAAGGTCACAATTACGGTCGTAATGAGTCATTAAATTTATTTTGACCAACAATTTCGATACCAACTGTTACAGTCTACTCTGACATCTTTAATTTTCTAACTATCCGTCTGCTTATCGCATTATGTTTTATTTCTAGGTGGAACCAATAATATCGCTAATGAACGACAATCCACCGTGGCCATGTGCCACCACCAGCTTGTCAGAACTGCTGCAGTTCAGCCCTGGTTCCAAGGATGCCGTGAGAGGAATAGAGACTATACTGTGCATGAACAAGGAGTTCCTGGACGAATGGGTCGAGTACCTTGCAGCTAAAAACAGTTCTGTTAAAGTAAGTAAACATTTTAACGCCCTCGGCGGATTGGGCATTCCTGTGTGTAACTGTAGCAGTCGTAATTAAAGCGATAGAGAGAACCTATTTATGACAAACTCTAAGAACTACCGACAACTTCCTATATCGCACATATTGAAATGAAATAGCAGTCAAAAATAGAAGCAGTCAAAAAAAGCGAATTAATAAAATTTAATGGTACAGAACCAAGCAGTCCACCTGAAAGTAGTCATCATCAACGTCATGAAAATATGCAGTAGGTACCAAATATGACACAGTGTAAAGCCAACCCAGTAGAAAAGAGTTTTAAAGATGAATAATAGAAGAAAATGGGCCTATAAAAGAGATTCTCGCGTTCAAAAAACACTCCAAAACATAAACCTTGAAAATCGGTACATATCTTTGTAGAGATCCCTCAGCGAGACTATTAAAAATATGCTTCCTACGATTGTCGCTTGTTACATCTGATTACAAATAGATTTCACTGTCAACAACTTTATGCTTCCGAAAATCACTTCGCACTTCCCAGATCCCCTCAGCATGGAACGCGACAGACTACCAGCCGCATCTCTTCCTCAAGTTCTCATCCATGTTCGACTCCCTAGTGGAAGACATGTTGATCACCAGGGACACCATACAGTTCGTGAAGAACGACTCTGCTGACGGACACCTGGGTTTGAAGGAAGCGTGGAAGTACGCTCAGAAGACACTCAATACTACGGACAGAGATGTTGTGCTAAGGTTTGTAACTAAATGATAAACTGTCTTGTAAAAATGTTTACTGATAGACCGTCGAAGTTCAAAACCTGGTCCGATCAGAGTTATAAACCGTTTCTTCAGTAGAATGTGCCAGGATTTGCCACTGATCTTTCCTATCTCTCTCTAACTGGGGTCTTTAACCGCACGGGCGAAATAAATTTTCAGTTGTGGTATTAATATCGGTGTACCGATGTTTCTAAAAGCTTCTGTATCTGCATGAAATTGGGACGCTCATACAAAAAATCACAAAGTAAAGCTGTTCCATGAAAACTATCATTGGTATTGGTCTACAGTCATTTCCACTACAATTATTCGTTTCAATTGAACTTTGCAGGAAACTCTTCAACAAGCTCGACATGGTCTTCAACGCCATAAACGACTCTTCGATCCCCAGCAATGTACCCATGAACAACCTCTGGGAGAGGTTCTCCAAGTGCATCAGCGCCACCATGGACGATGACTGCAGACTCCTCGGCAGGAAGGCCTGGAAGCACTTCTTCGGATCCCTCTCTAATATACTCGAGAATATGGCCACTGATTTGAAGACTTACTTTACAGAAATTAATGGTAATGTATTTTGCTATTATGGTTCTTCTTCAATTCTGAGTATTGATGCCATCACTATAATTATTAAAATCATCTTTCGAGCCGATGTATAAAACCAAGAAACATTGAGTCGACAGAACGTATTTTTTCTTTGCACCATTCACTCTCTACTTAGCTAAATCTGATATTCTCCTACTTTTAGGTGTACTGATTTCTTTCTTTTATTTGCAGAGCCAGACGCCAACATACTGCAAATATTCGGGTTCACTCGCAGCACGGGGCTATACACCCTGTACGACAAGATGCCAGAGTTTATTGGTGTCCTGCTCAACTCTTACTGGGACTACGGGTTTATGAGTCAGGTAAAAAAAATACAGTTTGAGAAACCCACCATCAGTCATATGGTTTCTGATTTATGCGTGAGTGTGAGCTTATATTAACGGAGAGAAATTGAAATTCAATCCTTTCCAGGTTCGTCGAGCATCCTTATCTCAGTTCTGGGACTGTGAAGCTGTGGTGCTGTCCATGGTGATTCCCGCGGGTAGCATCATCAACGAGACGTTCATGAAGAAGGTGCAGCCCTCTGTGTGTCCCTCGCTGCTACACTGGATCTCTCTGCCCAGGGGTGAGAATACCTTGATGGATGTGTTCGCTAAACCTGTAAGTATTGAAATAGAAAAGTTGATGACAGACTTCTGCGACAATATCTGGTGGCTCTGCGGCATTATTTGTCCATGTGTAGAAACGTAGTCATAACTTGGTCGCCCAAAAAGTTGGTCGTCTGTCTTGCCCCTTATCTTTTGGGTTACAATAAAGAAATTATCTGAGAATTTGCAAAATCTTATCAATGGCTTTTGTTTTCAGCAATTTTACTTCTTCACAATTCCCGTAGCTAATCTCACCAGTAGATTTGAAAATGCTTTCACCAAAGCTGTAGAATTAGCTGATTATTTGACTGAAGTATCAAAGAAGAACCAGACCCTACTGACAGAAGAAGACATCAAAATGAATAGCATCGAAGGAAAACTGGAGAGGATTGTGGATGCAGTATTGACTTTCAAAATCGATGTAACCAGTCCTTCATATCGACTGTTCAATGAAATCAATATGAAACAATTTGTAGCAAATACTTATTTGACAAGAGTAGTTAGTATAATTAATAAACTGTCTGAAGAACTCTTTGTATTAGACATTAACAAAATATACGAAGGTACTGAGGAACAAATGAAAAAAGTCACAGGAGACTACAACGTGATTAAATATATGTTCAAAAGAAAACCAGTAGACGCAATAAATATACATTTTGACATATTAACAGACGTACTATGGACTAATAATGAGAACTATAATATTGTTGATGCAATAGACAAAATGTGCAGTGATTTGCAAGCAAATGCGAGTAAAACAATACTAGTAACTGAAGAGAGAGTCAGTCAGATTTGTGCGAAAGAACATTATCGTCTGATATACGGAGCTGTGCAAAATGAGACAGTAAAAGATTATGCAAATGCAAGAAAGAGTTTGATGAATCTAGTAGAAACATTGAAAAGTGAGGGAGAAAATTTCACTGATGTCTTCGAATTTCTAAGTAATAGGTAAGACTACTTTGCTTTATTTCAATTTTTAAGTTATCCTAGTAACAGAAAGACTAAGTTTTAATCTATCTATTCATGTTTAAATTACTGCTGTTGGCTGTCTACTCAGCGGTTCAGAAAAACTTAGAAACCTATGCAATCTCTATTAAAGAATTTCAACACTATTTGCCAGATTTTCTACAACACATAGCATTTATTTTGCATTTCTTATATCCCCTAGGAAACATCTCATAAGCGTATTGCGTACTTCCACCAAATATTCGTATGACCTGAGCATCCCGGTCTACCTGAAGTACCTGCAGTCCAACATCCAGAGCTATAACATGATTCTGAGCTTCTTAGCCGGCGAGGACTGGTGGACCCTCCTCAGAGAGCTCTACAACTGGACCTTACGGTTCCAAGTTCTTGGGCTACCTGGAAAACAGCTTTGATGTTGCCGAAGATCTGATGACTAATTTTGATGAGATACATGTAAGTTAAACATCAACTTTTATAAAGACTTTTCTCACAATTTTGAGCCCAGTTTCTAGTCTAATCGGATTGACATAACCAAAATACTGATTAAAATATCAATCGAACTATTACGGATACATTGTTGTCCAGCTGCAAACATAGCTTTTGAAATGTATCCGTGCCCGTAGTCATGTCTGCAATTTCTCGATACCGCTTTTTTAATAAAGACAGGTTTTTTGAACTTTGAAATCTCGCTAGAACTTTGAGCGGGACATTAACAGTTTCAGACTCCATGATCTCGGATAATCTGAAATAATTGCTGTTTGAACGCGAATGCACTTAACTTAAATAATGTCTTCCCCTCAGATCGTCCGTCTTCTCCACGACATCGACATCAATCAGACGGAATCGTTCTGCCAGCCGAACATCACACTGTCAGATTACTTCCCGGACCGGACAGGAATGTGGTCCGACCTCAAACGACAGATATGTGACCCGGAAAAGTCCGAGCTGTATAGAGAACTGCCTCCGCTAATGTTTGCTTCTTCTGGTAAGTGGTTTCCAGCATATTTTTTTTCATAAAAGAAAATCTAGTTTGTTAAAAAACAGCCCCTATACGTATATTTTACGCACCGCATTATACGCCCTTAAAAATTTAACTCGTGCTAATAAAATAGAAATAAGCGAAAATTATCTACAAGGTTAAGTACTTCAACGCTCGTACGATTTACGTACTGTGGGAAAATAAAACACTGAGAAATCAAAAACCTTAACCATTGATGTTTTCAGAGTTACGATAATTCCATAAAAATATCCAAGGATGTCGACTATGATGCAGTCGATGCCGACATATACAAGATCGAATCGAAACTGGACCTCATCAGAGACGGGCCCCAACCGCCACAAAACCCATCCTGGGTGACAGACGAGAAGGTACAGCACTTGAGGATGGTGGCTCTGCAGCTGTTGTCCAAGGAAACCCTGACGAAGGCTTCGTTTGCCGTGATGAGCAATTTAGTTGATGCTGGCACGCTGTTCTTGAATAACAGGTAATGAATATGACTTCCAAAAGACTTTACTGGCACTATTTATTTGGTTCTGTAGGTTATAGGTTTCTTCATTGGCACTATTAATTGATTCTGTAGGTTTCGGTTGGTGCAGTGGCTGAACGATAGGCTGGCATTCAGTTTGATGTTAGTCTTGGTGACCCTGGTTGAATCCTTAGTTAATGAGTCCTTTGAACTCTCAGTAACAGTCGGTTTTCTGGTATGGGCACGAGCTATGACAATAGGTCAGCCATTTATGTCGTAGTTCCTTAGACTAGATCAAGAACGACAGAAGTTGGGTGAAGCATGAGAGTTGGATCAAAAAGTAACACAGAATAAAACTCTACCTAAGAAAAAAGATCTAAAAATACTGCCTTTTCCCTTCTAGCCAATGCATGGCGTGCTCTCATTTCACGACGTGGTTCAAGCAGCTGAACTTGCAGCTGTTCAAAAAGCAGGAGTATGACAACCTCCTGTGTCACCTGCAGACCATGAGCTTGGATGACGTGTACCATACGCTGAAGAATGAGTTCCATTGGGATATGGCTATCAAGGAGGTAAGTGTTATGAGTAACGGGGGTCAAGAGTATGGTATTGGCTCAGCAAGGAAGATATGCGTGCTGTCGTACTCAAATTGTATTTTAGGATTGTCAATTACAAGCCTTACCTTCTCTTCGCGATTGTATCGTATTATGAAAGAGTACACCTGTGTCTAAGGCTACACTTGTGTATGTAACTTTTGCTTACATTACCCACAATTAAACCAACGATTGCAATATGCATACAAAATATCGTCTCTCACACATTTGGCACTCAACCTATCCATTTCCATCCACAGCTGATATCAACCCGCAACTACACGAAGTACGAGATGAACAAGTCCATGAACGAGTTCCTAGGACAGGTGAAGGTGCACCTGCTCGAGGATATCAGCGCCAAGAGTACCAAGTTGACGGAGTGCCTCGCTCAGAATGTCTCCAGGAACGAGTTTGGAAATGCTACACTGTGAGTTTAGTTATTTAGGAGTAAGCAACTAATGAGCATAAAATGTACATCGTTGTTTTAAGGTCCTTCCCATATTATGGGTTGACTACATACCTCTTTCATCTAGCGTTCATAAAAAATACCACTTCAGAGTATGAAGTCCTTGGTTCGATCCCCAAGTTGGGGAAGGTCATTGGATTTTTCATCAAGAATGATTCTGTTGATAACAATAGGATCACCTTATTACTTCACAAAATGTAAGTAAACCTGTACCCAAGCCTTGGAGAACAATGCGTTACGGACTGTCATGTTTTTTATTTCCAGCTTCGCTTCAGTCCTAGCCCACACGACCAAGCTGATCAGGGCAGAACTACCCCACATTCACGAGGTGGATGGCGTGAAGAATCTGCCTTTCCTCCAAGATTTTTCAGAGGAAGTTGCTCACAACCTAGACGTGGTGAAACCCTTGAAAGACTATCTGGCAGAGAAGAATGATTTGCATGGAGAACTGATGAAGATCGTCAGTGATCATGATGTTGTTGGTGATATTGAGAACGTGCAGGTTAATTTGCGAACAGTAAGTACATTTGTTCAAGTAATCAGACTTTTCATAGACTATCCTAATCCTGAAGTACTGACAAAGATAATGGATTCTTTTTTCATTACCTTGGTCACTCTCGATATTATGCTACTTTTACCAGTTCCGAAGTTGTCCCGTCATGCCATCATTTTATTTTACTCATATGATTTCAAAATTACTCTGTTGAATCAAACAGACCTACACAGTTAAGAAACTAAAAAGGGTTTTTGAGCTATTTCAATTTATACGACCGGTTGTGTACTGACTTTCAAAGAAAGGAAATATCTACTACCATCAATAATTTGTAATCTTTTATCAGTGATTTGCATCATTATTTTCAGATCCGTAACTCCTCAGAGCCATCAGACCAGTACATCATCGTTTCCAACAGCAACTGGACCATCATCTGTGAGAAATATAACTGCAGTAAAATCGTCTTCGTCATCCAGAAAAATCTTAACAGAACTCTCATTGAGAAAGCTGTAAGTGTCTTTCTTAGAATTTGAGTACAGTCTCTATTTTATTAACAAAGTTTTACTTACTTGACTTGCAAGTACTTACCTACTTCTGATACTAGTTGGGCAGTAACATAAGCTAGTGCTGAATCAGGCTGATCCAAACTTGTATGAAGCTCGAGGCCTATGTTCATATCTGGTCTTTGCTACACAAAAAATAGATCGAACTTTCTGAACCTAAGTTACTCGTGATTTTTCTTCAATATTTATAACATCACTGTTTGTCTCTGCATTGTTGTATTCATAATATCATTTAAAAACATCTATTTCAAATGAGTCACTGCATAAATATTCCTTCCAGCTCCCAAAATACCAAATCGAGGAGTTCTGGCGATTCAACTTCTTGTCGTCCATCGCGTACCACGTCGGGGAGTTCATGTCGCATGGCTCTCGTCTGCTGGGTCTGGCCAGCAAGGTGGACGTGCGAGGCCTGCTGGATGGCCGCGTGGAGGCCATGGTGGACGCGCTGCTGCTGCTCAGCAATGATGAGTCCTTGGACAATGTTATGTTTAGGTAAGATTGTAATAATACATGTGAACTAACGGAAGTATCAATGTTTGGCAAAGTCGAAAGTTGATGTATATTCCTGAATTCTCTATACAACCTATACGGAAACCTATATATGCTTTGGAAAGAGATGATTAGCTACTTTTGGCTTCATAGAGCGTCATCTTTGTCGCACAAAGCACTATAACCAACCACACTGAATGATGAACCAGTGAGGCAGTGACTAATGTCAGTAACGTCATATAATCAGGATGTGACAGAGATATAGAATATTCATCCCAGTAACTGTACAGAAATCTGCATTTTTGGTTATCAATGCTTAACCGGTTTCCATCACAATGGAGTTACAGAGAGCAGTGAGTGGACGTCTTTCGTCTTTTCTGTAGTTGGTCTCTTGTCCACATCGGTGGAAGCCAAAATTAGTCGTTGGAAATTCGTATCACAATTAAATAACTTAATACTTCATACTTTTACTTCCCTTGGCACTGTGACAATTATTTCTGCATCATTTAAATTCAAGCTCCTATACCAACACACCCACGGTATATGAAGCATTGTTACCAACTTAATAATAACGTGAACCTTATTATTCTCACTCCACGGTCCACATCAGTCTTCAAGGTATATCGACGGAGCTGCATCCACTACTGAGCGACACTCCTCTAGGCAAGGACCTGGAGGCACTTTCCTCGGGGCTCGCTGTCGTCAGACAGATCAAGAACTATCTACTGGAAGAAGTCGATCTTAAAGGTACGGTAAATGTATGATACGAGTATGAGGGTATGGTCTTACTTTAAAATTAAATGTCTTGTGAAGCATTCAATTTACCTACTGAGTACCGATGCATATGAAATGACGTGTTTCTACACAGAAAGTTACTACTGATGGTCTAGTCAGTCGAAATCTAAGGTTTTTTGCGCCAGGAATTTCATTAAAAGCCCTAAGTTTTTGTGACTGAATTATAAAAGAGATCGGTTCAACGACAAAAACGTATTTTTGATAAAATGAGGCACTATTGTCGGAGCCCTGCGCTGGTATACTACTTCTGGATGGTTTAAAAAATATACCACGAATGGGATTTCCATCTCATCATCTTCTAAGCTAAACTCTCTTGGTCGGATTTCTTCAATTCGGCTGCGGACCCGCTCTCCAAATATTTTAGCATGACTTTGTTAAAACATTTGGAGTACAGGTTTCTGATAAGTTGGAGCATGGAACCCAAATATCGACATTGATAGTCTCCGTGCTCCACCCAGGTGGAGGAAAAAAATGGGCACGGGTCCGTCCGTCTCAAATCCTTTTTACGACAGAAATACGTTGTTCTTGTTGACCCGACTTTTTATTGGGTATTATTGTAACTTATTCTTGTATAATGTAAAATAATCTTGTCGCAGTGGAAGTAGCGCAGCTGTTCCCTGATGCTGAGGAAATGGAGCTGGGTCTGAGCGCGCTCGGCATCAACAACACCAACTTCTGGTCCCTCGCCGCCCCCAGGATATTCGCTGGACATATCCAGCTCAAACCGGTATGATGGATCTCATTTACTATCGGAGCTGTCCTGTGACAGGCTATTTTTGTCTGATTTTTTTATTTTTAAATGTTTTATCAAATTATTAAAACACATGAAAAACAAGTTTACAAAGTTTAAAAAAAAGCAAGTCTCTGTGTAATGTCGTAAGTTTTTCATCAAATTAGGTTTTTGTAAACAAAGGATGATGTGAAAATAACGACACGATTTTATCATTTCTCTAAACAAACCTAGTGTTCTGATCAAATCCCTAAACTGGTTCAGTGAAATGACAAAAATTAAAGAAGATGTCGGCGGAGCACCGCTGCGCTTTTGATCAAAAACCTAGGTTTTTGATCCAATTTGACCTAATTTGATGAAAAACCTACGACATATACTGGGATTACGGAAATGTCTGGACACCGTGACTCTGGAACACAAAGAGCTACTGAAGGAACAGAATGATTGAAGAATCTAATAATCCCTTCCGCAACACCCAGGACGAGAGAACACATCTTATGATTTCACAACCCAAAAAAGTAGCCGTTACACAAAATATGATTGCATATTGTATTTTTTTATTCATCTCGCCAACAAAAGCATAAATACGCAAATATCCCACATTTCACATAACTTCCTCTTCCCCAGCTCCTAACCCTGAAACCAGATGACAGCCACATCGCGAACTACGTGTGTCAGATGGAGCCCATGTCCAAGGTCTTGCACCCGTCAGACCTGGACGTGGTCTCCGCAGAAGACGTGTACGCAGCTGTCACCGAGCAGTTCTGTGGGCTGCCCAACGAGGTCACCAAGCAAGTGATACCTGTGCTGATCCGCAACATCAATTATAGCGTGATTCTTGATCAGGTATGTTGAAGACTGTATTCGAAGAACAGTGGTGGCGCAGTGGTATTGGTCCCAACTTTCGAATTACAGGTCGTGGCTTAGAACCCGTCAGGCGCATTATTTTGTGTTATTTATTTCATCACCACTGCTCTTAAAACGGTGAAGGAAAACATTTTTTCCATAGACAAGCTGTCAATCCGCCATTTTTATTCCTCAGATAAAAATTATCTGACTTTTGAAAAATCAGCCCTTTGTTTTGAAAAATAAAGCATTTTTCATAATCAATTCTGCAGGTATCAGGAATATTGCTCACCAAACTGTATGCCACCTCAAACTTGACGGAAGAGGAAGGCTCCTCAGTGATATCCCAGTACCCAAAGATGGCCGCACTGCTGCCCTCCATCATGGACAACTTCGGAGACCTGTCCCAGACCCTCACCAGCGACAGCATGTTCCAGAGCATGAAGAAATCCAAGTCATTTTCGGAAATGTTGTCGTGTATGTATCTTTGTTATGCCATTTTAAATGCGAACGTTTGAGAGGATGTACAGCTTGGCCAGAACGGATTGAAACGGAACTAAAATTTTTATTTCTGGTAGCGTTTTAAAATCTTTGATATTTGATGTAAACAAAGACCTCAGGTTTGTTAGATTTATTATTGTGCCATAAAACTAACGTAATAAGTGAAAAAAATATATTCAAAGTGCTGGTAGCGCGAAGACAGTGGCGACTTCCGGTTTTCTACATTTTTGTCAAGCTGTACGCGTGGATATTTGTTATTCATTCAACATGTTAACTTTTGTTACTGGCTAATTTATTTACTAAATTGTTTTTTCAAGTTTCTTCTGTACTATTGGATTACTACTGACAGCCACTTTAGTTTTTTTTATGTAACTTTTGCTTTAAGAAATAAATCAGAACTATTATTCTGATTTATAACCAAGTAATTTGAACAAATTTAATTTTTATAAATTATGTTAAAACGAGAAAATATTTGATGTTTGTTCCTTCTAAATTAACTCAAAATCTCCTAAACCATTTTTTAATTTTTTTCATGCAGTACTGTAACCCATGCAAAGCCGGGGGCCATCGCTAGTCACATTTATAAATGAATTCTTCCCACAGCTCCTGAGTTCTTAGCTAATGCTGGTACCATGATGTGCGGCAAGCCGTTCCAGTACAATCAGAACCGTTTGTTCAAGTCCATCGTGGAGCTGGAGGACTTCTCCACGGAACCTGACCAGGCCCAGCTTGAGGCACTGCCCAGTAAGTTCTACTCCAGCCTTATCCATCTATTACTTACAAGCAAACGATAAATGAAAACGCTTTGTAGCCTTTATCAAAATAACAACCTTATGTTGGTGAGCATAAAGTTGAAATTCAATTAAACAATAAAGAGCGTTTTGTGTCATCTTTCGTTATCGTTTACCCGAGCGATTTTATTTATTTGGCTCTGTCTTTTTTGTTGTGTTTCTAATTAACAGGGCATCGTTTTTATAAAAGTTATTAGAATTGACTTTGCCTAATTCTTACTCTTTTTTTTTACCTTCTACAACCAGGGGTTTGACTTTCAGGAACTACGGCAAATATTCTAGCTTCCAGAAGCCAGTGATACACACTGCCTTCTAGCGAGAGATTCTAAAGTAGAATCCGGAGCGCAGCGAGGCATTCAAAAACATTCTTGCTTTTAAAATAGTCGCTTATCACTCTAAAACCACATTTCATTTCACAGCTGAATTCTGCCGTGACTTATACAAGGAAGTAATAAACGCTGAAGGAGGCAAGATAGCGTGGAGCTTCATCAAACCGCTCGTCATGGGCAAGATATTATACACCCCGCCCACACCCACCGTTGAAAGTATCATAAAACAGGTAAGCCCACTGCTGGACATATCAACAAAGCTTGATGGGACACTATTGGATCCATATGCCAGGCTGCATCACAATACCTCGTCCTTCACTAACAGACAAGGTTAGATAGACGGGATGAACAGCCATGTAGTTAGATCCACTGACCAAATGGGTGAGTTAAAGTTAAAAACTAAAACCCGATTACGTAAAAGTGGGTCTAAAATGGTCGCTAACTAAAATGCATAGGTATGAAAATGGTCATCAAGTTTCATCACAAAAATGGTCATCACGATTTAACATAGATAAACTGTGTAGGTGCTGCTACTTGTTTAATGTTGCTGCAATATTGTTTGAAACTATTTAATTTTTTTTTTTTTAGTAATGTTCATTTTTTTTGCTAACCTCTTTATGAAGATAAGTACAGTAGTAATTGGAGTGCAGATTTAAAAATGGTATCGTGTTATGTAATCTTAACTATACTCTGTAACTGTACCTTTTTTATAAATAAATAAACACAAAAACTGTCATCACGGTTTATCACAAAAATGGTCATTTCGGTTCTGCCTTGACCATTTTTGTAGCTATGAATTTCTGTATTTCTAATTGAATCCTATTTCGACTTTTTAAGACCCCATTTACTGTTTGTTGTGGACTCAATTATTTATTCTTCAGTTTTTTTCTTTTTGTTCATCGGTTATGTAGTCGACGTAACTTCCACCACAATGAGCCACATTCTAATATATCTATTCTAATATTTATAGGTTAGGTATCTGTTATTTTTTGTGCATCACTACCTACCCTCATTTGGATTAAAAATCTTTAAGTCTATCCTAAGGTTGTCTGGAAGATATCGCTATTAGCGATAAGATCGCCGTTGTACCATTAAAATTATCAATTTTGAAAGTTTTATTTTGGTGTGCAATAAAGCATAATTCTATTCTATTCTATATCGTCCACAGGCCAACACATCGTTCTCAACAACAGTAAAGGTGGCAGGCTTGATCCATTCCCTGGCGGGCTCGCTGCCCGCGCTGGCCCAGCTGACCGCGCGGCGCGGCGGCGTGTCGGCGGTGCGCGCGCTGCTGACCGCGCCGCAGCTCGCGGGACTGCGAGACATGCTGCTCAAGGGACAGGACCTGCAAGTGCCTGACTTTGACCTCGATGAAATGCTTAATGGATTTGGAGATATGGATGTAAGGATAACTACTGTGTTTTTGGAACGAAGTTCCTTATCGCGCGTTGCGAAAAGGGGTTAGACGGAAAATATTAAGACTTTTTGATTTGGTTTTTGTTGTGTGTATACAGTAACTTCGTCCCATCCGGGTGTCTCTTGACACCTCTAAGTTTTTTTTAAACTTAGAATTGCTTGTTTATTTAACAAGGCTACAACTACTTTCTATTATCTATATATATAAAAACAACAGGGGCGACTCGACTACAGCCGAAACCGCTAAACGCAGAAACTTGAATTTTGGACAGCATTTGCATTCTACCATGTAGATTGAAAATCCTCCTCTAAGGGGGTGCAAAAGGGGTGAAAACGTTTGTATGAAAAATCTTATTCCTTGGGTTTATAAACTTGAAACTTACCACGAATAAGAACACCAGTATATAAATAAGATTAGCACCAGTATTTTTTTTAAACTACCCTCCATTGGTAATCTAGACCACCGTTTCCCAACCTTTTTCGGTCACGGACCCCTAGGAAATCAAGCACAATTTTCACGGACCCCCTAATAAAATAATAATTTAATTTTGATCTCAAATCAGATTCGACTTGTAAAGACATTAGCATTTATGTATGGTCCAGAAAGACACCGCGGACCCCCATACATATACTCGCGGACCCCCAGGGGTCCGCGGACCACAGGTTGGGAAACACTGATCTAGACGATGTTGAAGTTTGTATGGGAAAATCATAACGCGTGAGCTGATGAATTAGAAAATCAGTATTTATATACTAGATAAAAATTAATCAAGCTCGTTTTTTTCGAAAATCACCCCCCAAGTTGGTGAAAAGGGGTATTCAAGTTTTAAGGGGAGTATATTCATCATCATCATCATCATCAGCCTATTAATGTTCCCACTGCTGGGACACAGGCCTCCTCTCTGTGAGAGGGGGTGGGCCATAATCCACCACGCGGGCCCAGTGCGGATTGGTGGATGTCACATGTCTTCGAATTTTTTGTTCTAGGACATGCCGGTTTCCTCACGATGTTTTCCTTCACCGTTTTGAGAGCAGTGGTGAAGAAATAAATTACACAAAGTAATGCGCCTGCCGGGATTCGAACCCACGACCTACAACTCGTAAGTCGGGGCCGATACCGCTGGGCCACCACTGCTCTATATATGGGGAGTATATTAAACCACTAAAAATAGAAACCTGAATTTTGGATGGTAGTTACAATTTATAATGTAGATGAGCATTATGAAAGGATTTTGCGAAAATCTACCTCTAAGGGGGTGAAAAGGGGTGAAAACCTTTGTATGTAGAATCTTATTTCTTGGGTTTATAAACTTGAAACTTGGTACGAATATGAGTATAAGTAAATAAAAAAGATGGGCATTATTACTTTTTTTAAACTACCCTCTATTGGTAATCTAGGGGTTGTTAAAGTTTGTATGGGAAAATCATAACGCGTGAGTTGATTAATGTGAAAATCAGTATTTATATACAAGTTCAGAAATAATTAAACATGTGTTTTTGGATTTTTCGAAAATCACCCCCCAAGTTGGTGAAAAGGGGTATTCAAGTTTTAAGGGGAGGATTTTACTGCTTGCTTCGATAAACTTTAAACTTGGCCTAAATATCAACCCCTGACGGGGTGAACATGGGAAAATCAGGACTAGACCATTTTTAGATTTTCCAAAAGTATCCTAAAACGAGGGTGTCCGGGCATTCAATTCACTGAGTTCGAAGTTATAAACACGCGCAGACGAAGTCGCGGGCAAAGTGCTAGTTCTGTTCATATGCGTTTTATTCAAAAATTAACAGATTATTTCAAATATTTATAAATACGTTAAAAATCTGTGATCTGATTTTTGAGGACAAAAAATTCAGCCGCCTTAAAATGTTCAAACAAGGGAATGAAAGATTCAGTTACGAGTTTGTTGCGATGGCTTTGGCATAATTGGTAATGCATCTGGAGTACTTATCTAGAAGACGCGGCCTCTAGTCCCACTTGCAGCTGAATTTGCACGCGTACCATGACACTGTCGAAACAAAGCCGTCATCACGAGTTCTCACGTGTTTGTTACGTAAAGTAATTGGGGAATTCGACTTTAGACTAGAGGCGCTTTTTCATTTTTCATACGTTCTAAGTAGATACACTGTATGACCAAATAGGTACTTACGTAGAATTCATGCTAGTGCCTCTAGGTTTGTCGACAGAAGAATGGACAAAATTACACAATCTAGAGGAAATAAACCTACACACTTAAAAAAATATTCCTTAGCTTTTCCTTAACCTCAACTCTCATCACCACAGAGTCTGGGCAGCTTAATAAGGAGTGTATCAGACATGCTGCACTGCCTGAACCTCAACCGCTTCCATCCGTCGCCGGACGAGCAGCAGCTGACGCACCGCGCCGTGCAGCTCAGCAGGGTCGACGAATTTACTGCTGGTGAGTGGCTATTCAAGGAAATATTTGTCTGACGGACACATTCTTCGGTAAATGCCACGCATGTGACGTCAAGGGCTATTGGATTTTTGGTCTAATTTACAAATAAAAAAATACGTGGACTTTAGGACTAATTAAATCAGGCACTAGACTAACAGGAAATTATCGTGACTCATGGGTGGCCTCGCAAAGGGCTATGAACTCTTAAGGTAAGATTCCCACCAACCGGTGAACCGGCCGGACTCGGTGGCATTTTACAATGCGGTAAAGAACATTGAAATCTATCAACAGTAAATACAGTTCATATTTGCTGCAACTTACGGGACACGTCGCTACGTAACGCGGAATGCCGACGGAGATAATTTTGCAAGCAAATATGAACTGTATTTACTGTTGATAGATTTCAATGTTCTTTACCGCATTGTAAAATGCTGCCGAGTCCGGCCGGTTGGTGGGCCGAATCTTACCTAACGCGATCCAGTTTAGGCTGTTGGAAAGAGATGGCGCTAGACGACTTGTATAGCTTTGTCTCTTTCCCACAGCCTAAACTGGATGCCGCTAAGAGCTCATGGTAAGGCTAAAAGGGGTATCATACAGACAACTTCCAAACTCCAGGCTGTTAGTTACTGAAGTATGAAAACAACCCAGAAACCCACTCTCAGGAGTTTGAAATTTTCATACAAATTATCAGACGACATTAAAAATGTTTTATTAATTAATGTTGCTCCAGCAACTATAACAATAGCACGTAAAGCCGTTGGTCCCGGCTGTCATTTGTAGATCTTTGGCAGTCGTTACTGTTATTTAGAAAGCTCATAAGTCTGACAACCAGTCCTACCATCGTATTACCCAGTTACTGGGTATGAAGGCCCGATAGGCAGTCGCTCCATGTAAAATACTGAATCTGTTTCGACTGGAAGCCGACTGCAATATAATTGTGAAAAGGTAGGCAGATTATGATAAACTGTTACAATTTATAATTATCTATTCCAAGGACTTGTATTCCTGAACTCCGGCGACGAAGAAGACCAGACGTTCACCAACGTGGAGTACAAGATCAGGATGGACATCGAGAATGCGCCCACCACCGCCAGGCTAAAGGATTAGTACGTACTAATGTCAAATACATAAACTTAAATCTAATATATATATCTTTAAACGAGCAATTCTTGTATATTTATTTATATATAATCAGGATCTCGGAAACGGCTCCAAGGATTTTCATGAAAGTTACAGATTAGGGGGGAAGGGGTTTTTCGGCTCAAACAGCGTTCGAAAAACAAGGGAACGAGAAATACTGCTTTGTGAGTAGTGGTTGCGATGGCCTAGTGATTAAGGCGTCTGGAGTCCAGTCCTATCCAGAAGACGCAGGATCGAACCCTGCTCGCAACAGATTTTTTTTAAATATATTTACCCAAACTTAATATTTGCATTCCACAATTATGTAATAGTTGCTTCGTATCTTCTTTGGATTCGAATTTCCCCTTCTTAATCAACATAAAAGAATTACCCTATTTTTTTCGAGACACGCCTTAATAAAATCTTTAAGACCGTAACAAACATCCATCCATCCATACATCAATCCATCCTCTTATATGATATGATTAAAACTCTCCCCTCAGCCTATGGATCCCCGGTCCGGATGCCAGTTTCGTGGAGCACATGCGCTACTTCCGCGGCTTCGTGCAGATCCAGGACATAGTGGACAAGGCCATCATACGCCTGTCCCACAACGCCACCAGAAGGAAGAGGCAGATAGAGGAGGAGACAGACTGGGCGGTGTACACGCAGCAAGTGCCGTATCCATGTTATAGGAAGGACTAGTAAGTATTATTCATTCAAGGAACTTTTGGCACAATTTTGCTAGAACGGGAAAAGATTAGCTGACCTGTGATGACGGCTAAGCGATCCCAAAAGTGGTGGTAGACCTCACCAGGGCTGCATCAGAGCCATATCACCATCCTATTAGTCCGGCAAACACTGTTTACTGTATTCCGTTGGTGCGCAGGAGTGCTTCTGGGTTATATTGCGGCCAATAGAACAAGCAAGAGCAAACGCTGTTTAAATTTAAAAAAAAAGTATAGCTATCGATATTTCGGCGTGATTCTCAAAAAGCGTGAACAGCTGTTTTGACGGCACAACTGATCCCAAAAGTAGTTATAGACTACAACTAGCTTCCGCCCGCGACTCCCGTTCACCGTGGATGTCGGAGACTGACGCTAAAAAATATTTTTGTACCGTCTTTTTTGACAAAGCTGGCCCATGTAAGGCCTCATCTCTGCCTCTAGACGGAATTGAGAAATGACTACCCCTAATGCCTAAGCAAAGTAACTTGCGGGCATGCGGGCAACGAGTAAAGGGCAACTCGCATGCCGACCATGGACCATGCCCGATCCGTCAAGCGCGTTGTGTCCCAGCTTTGCGCCTGATAGAGCGTCAGCATAATGTCGAGTCAGCCCACCTCTCAGAGGGTTAAAGCCTGCAGGGGTCGCGGGATTATTTCCTTACCGTGACCCCAGAACATATAATAATATTTTAGTCAGTAGCTAGTCAAAACAGATTCGATTTCGACCACGGGGTAGGAGGACTCATTTGATGATTTTACAACGCTA
This sequence comes from Agrotis segetum, assembly GCA_036375495.1. Lineage (NCBI taxonomy): Eukaryota > Metazoa > Arthropoda > Insecta > Lepidoptera > Noctuidae > Agrotis > Agrotis segetum. Next base: position 861,460 of record JAQSVV010000002.1, read on the forward strand.
AAAAAAAAAGCTGAAACTAATTTATCAGCCGAAGCTAAAGCAGAACGCTTAATAGAATGAAACTGCAAACTGCTACCTAGACACGTGACCGACTCCCTTTATACCTTTAGAACTACACCTGAGCTGAAGTCTGAAGGTTTTCGTTTTTCCTGGACATTAGGCATACTCCTCCGTCTACTTGATCTTGATGTTCAGAAAGTGGTGATCTCCATCCATCTATCCATCTCGTAGAAATTCTATAATATACCTACATTCTTGCAGCTACCAGACCTCCCTGTACGAGTCTCAGTCACTGATCGTGGCGTTCTTCTTCTCCCTGCTGTTCACCGTCGCCTCATGTGTCAGGTTCATCGTGTCCGATAAGGAGACTGGGAATACTATGGTAAGATATAGCGTACATTTTATCATCATCATCGTCAGGGACCTCTGAAACGGCCAATTCAGCACAATCTGAACTTAAATTTATTAAGATGAAGAGTTTTTTTGGTTGAATGCGCTAATCTCAAGGAACTACCTACTCAATCGAATTTAAAAATGATTTGTTAGACTGTCCACTTATCGTGGAAGTCAGGAGTCACCATGCAAGGCACTAGGAGCTGAATAGCAAGTGAAACCGCGCGGAATATACAGTAGTAATTTGGGTCAACGTTATGAACAGAACACCAGTGGAGTATGAGTTCAGCAAAAAATCGCGTAGTGTTGATCAATTTACAAGCTGCGAACGAGCTATAGAGCATAGAGCAGTGGTGGCGTAGTGGCATCGGTCCCAACTAACGAGTTGTAGTTAGTGGGTTCGAACCCCGCCAGGCGCATAACTTGGTGTAATTTATTTCATTAACCCTGCTCTCAAAACGGTAAAGAAAAACATCGTGAGGAAACCGGCATGTCCTAGAACCAAAAATTTGAAGACATGTGTCATCCACCAATCCGCACTGGGCTCTCGTGGTGGACTATGGCCCACTTCCTCTCACGGAGAGGAGGCCTGTATCCCAGCAGTGGGAACATTGCAGGCTGATGATGAACGAGTGCGCTTCGACCGTTAGGTTCGTGATCGACTGTGCTTCGCCTACTGTCGGTTTTTTGACGAACATAAAGACATTCAAGTAGAGTTTAATAATTTTTGTGAAGTATTACTTAGTTCGATGCTCAGAATACTTTGTTGAAGGGTTCATAAACAAACTGCTTACGCACTGTATGCTACCTTTTCTCTATCTAAAAGTAATAAATACTTAAATAAAAATTGTAACTTTTCGTTGTAATTTCATAACTCAAGAACGGGCTCACCTATCCAAACCAAATGTTTAGGCTTTGTTCGGACTATTTTTTTTAGTGGTTAGTGACCCTGACTGCTATGCCGGAGGTCGTGGGTTCGATTCCCACCCAGGACAAATGTTTGTGTGATGAGCACGATCATTTGTTCTGTGTCTGGGTGTAATTTATCTATAATATGTATGTATTTACAAATATATAAGTATGTTTATCAGTTGTCTAGTACCCATAACACAAGCTTAGCTTGGGACTAGATGGCGCTGTGTGATAGTTGTGGAATATTATTATTATTATTATTTACGGTTTAGGTGAAGTTTGCACAAAATCGGTCGCTCGGTTCTTCATTTGTCATATTTTTTGTAGCAAATGATGGAGTAGTAGTCACTACTACTACTACTCCATCATTTGCTACAAAAACATACCACACGACTAATTACACGTAGCGCCACAGAACTAATACTAGGTACTACACCACTGTGTAGTACCTAGTATTAGTTCTGTGGCGCTACAAAATCCGCGGGGTCAGCTAGTTACTTATAATCATGTGTCTCCTCAGCTGATGTCAGTGATGGGCGTGGACCTCCGCTGGCACACCCTTTCCTGGTTCATCTCGTGCTTCCTGGAGATGACCCTCACCATGCTCATCATCACAGGCATCCTGTACGTGGGTCGAGTGCTGCCCCACACTGACCCCACACTCGTATTCTCGCTGCTGTTCATATTTGGACTGTCTGTGCTTAGTTTCTGGTAAGACTTCATTATTTTATTTGCAGTCGACGACCTAATTGGCAATGATCGTACGAACAAACGATGCGTTCACCGACGTGCGATGAATAGTTAACCATTAACTTTTCCGGGCGATGATTTACAAACTACACTTCTCATCAAAAAAATCGAAACACTTTCGTTTTTATTGTTTTTGTCCTAATTTTTTACAAAAGAGAATTAATTCCATGAAAAAAAAACATTACTGTGTAGCTGGCAGTTTGGTCATTACAGTAAGAAGAAAAAAATTAAAATTCGAATTAATTTCATTTGTTTATCCTATAAATGAAATTAATCACTGTTTTGAGACAAATGTGTATTTAGGGTTGGAGTACGTTTCTCGTTTAAAAACTAAAAATTAGCGCTTGTCTTTAAACTTTCTGTTTCTTATTTCATTTACTGTGACTTTGGGACGTCTGAAAAAACTTTTTTTTCTAAAACATATGGATACTTCGCCCGCAGAAGCCGCCCAAGTGGTGGCATTGCTGGATTCTGGACTTAGTCAGCGTGTTGTGGCTGCAAGATTGCATCTAAGCTTATCATCTGTTCATAGAGTCTACAAACGCTATCGGGAGACTGGTTCGTTCACGCGCCGTTCAGGATCTGGCAGGAATCGGGTCACTTCTGAGCGAGATGATCGATTTATTGTAACAACTTCTTTACGAAATCGACGCCTTAACGCTTTTCAACTGCAGCAGCAGCTTCGCGTTGTACGAAGAGTAGCTGTAAGTGACTCTACAATAAGAAGAAGGTTGAAGGAACGCGGATTGGCACCGCATAAGCCAGCGAATGGGCCGAAATTAACTGCAGACCATCGAAGAGCGCGCCTTAACTTTGCACGCGAGCACCTAACTTGGTCATACCTTCAGTGGAGCAAAGTACTGTTTTCTGATGAGTGTAAAATTATGCTGTATGGTAACGACGGAAGGAACAAGGTCTACAGAAGAGATGGAGAACGCTTTGCACAATGCTGCATTGAAGAAAAGGTCAGCTATGGTGGCGGTTCGTGGACGGTTTGGGGAGGAATCAGCGCCGACGGTAAGACAGAACTTGCCTTTGTGTCTGGGCCACGGCTGCCTGCACTAAATTCTCATCGGTACAGTCACGAGCAATAATATATATACATTGGTCACATTTTCTAAAATATCTTAACTTGTGCTTTTCAAAAAATATGTGTACAATTATGGTTTTCTAAATAACCTAACCATCAAACTGTGTCAAAACTGGGTAACCATTGTTGTCACAGTAATATAAACGAAACAATATCAGTAAAAAGTTTACACTTGTAACGCAATTTTAAAGTACCCATGACAATATCGAAAATATGTATACATAATGTATACATGGAATAGAAATTGTATACGTTTTATTGAAATTGTCATGGATACATTAAAATGACATGGTTAGCTATTATATCAACTTTTCCTGTTTTTATAAAAAATCATTGAAATGCAATGGTTTCTGAATGGATCTAATTCAGTATGATGGTTAATACAATAATCATCAGTCTATTGCTAATAGTCCAAGCTACGTCTGATGCTTTTGTTTTTGCTGTGTATTTTTTCATTTCGGATCGTATCTCTAAGAGAAACCTTGAATGTAGTTTGCTGAGTGAAAATTCCTACTACTATTATAAAGGCAAAAGTTTGTAAGTATGGATGTATGGATGTTTGTTACTCTTTCACGTAAAAACCCACTGAACGGATTTAGCTAAAATTTGGTACACAGATAGTTTATAACCTGGATTAACATATAGGATAGTTTTTATCCCGATTTTATGTTCCCGCGGGATAATTTTCGAGTTGTAGCGGGTGAAGCCGCTGGCAACAGCTAGTATTTATCTAAATGCACTAGACGACAGCAAGGAACCTACCGTAATGCGCATTAATCCCTTATGTATCGGGCATGCCGCAATCACGGTGGTATATGACCCTCTGAGAAGTGTCCTCACCTTCCGCTTGACGCAAGTCCTCACGGGACACGAAAGTTTCGAGAGGTTCCTTTGTCTGATACGGAAATACGAAATGCCTGGGTGTCACCACTGCGAGGATCGCCCGGAGGAATCAGTGGAGCATACGTTGTAGGTCTACCCCACTTGGGCAGAGCACCGCCGTGTCCTCACGGAAGCGATAGGCGGTGACCCAGCACCCGGCATTGGTCAAGCCCATGCTGCGGGCAGAGATGCATAATTAAGGAGCTGGAAGTAATGCTGAACAGCCTAAGCGATTTTTTCAACGCGTGTGGGTCTCGGAATGAATTAAGACAAAACCAAACTCACGTTCAATTGTCATCAATCCAAGATCTGTAATTGTAAATGGTGCTGCCCTCGAGGCAAGAATACATAATTATATCTAGAAAAAAAAAACTATACAAATGGGCCGGTACAACTTCGAGAAGGAAGCATATGCTTAGACTGGGCGGCATTCGGGAACCTGTGCCATATCTTCGCATTATCGATCCCGCAATCCCTCAAACTCAAGGTTTATAACCGCAGTGTGTCCTACCCGTAATAACTTACGAAGCCGAAACGTGGACACTTACCATAGGGCTAGTCCACAAATTCAAGGTTATTCAGCGTGTCACGGAGAGAGCAATACTCGGAGAATCTCTGGCGTATAGAATTCGGAATGAACTCATTAGCCAGAGAACCAAAGTTATCGACATTGCGCTTAGAATAAGGATCTGACGTGGAAGTGGGCTGGCCACGTCTGCAGACGGACAGATGGTAGATGGAGCAAACAAATGCTAAAGTGGAGACCGCAAATAAGCAAACGTAGTGTAGGACGCCCTAGCTGCGATAAGATGGCTCGAGGATTTGAAAAATGTGGCTGGCAGCGGATGGATGCGGACTGCCCAGGAACAGAAGGGTTGGCACTCTTTGGGGGAGGCGTACGTTCAGCAGTGGACGGCAAAAGGCTGATAATATAATGATGCAGAGCGAGACTGAATGGGAAGCGATCGCTTCCTTCTGCGAAGCAGTCAAGCTAGCGAAGGGAGAAGATAGCCTCAACCTTACAACATAGCCACGGCGGGAGATGCCCACGGGCGGCATTGGCTCGACGTCACGAGGTGACTTCTGGCCACAATAGGCGCGCTAATGCGGACGGCGATTAATGGGTGACTCGCCGTCAGATCATGGACCTTGCCCGGGTGGATTGAGAATTATTTCCGATCTCAAGCAGATGGAAACTGCTGCTTTGTAATTGTTTACATAATTTCGAAACTGTTCTGTTTACATGTTTTTGAAACTTGAGAATTATTTCCGATCTCAAGCAGATGGAAACTGCTACTTTGTAATTGTTTACATAATTTCAAAACTGTACTGTTTACATGTTTTTGGAAAATTGTGAATTATTTCCGATCTCAAGCAAATTAAAACTGCTACTTTGTAATTGTTTACATAATTTCGAAATTGTTCTGTTACATGTTTTTGAAACTTGAGAATTATTTCCGATCTCAAGCAAATTAAAACTGCTACTTTATTTTCAAAACTGTACTGTTTATATGTTTTTGGAAAATTGTGAATTATTTCCGATCTCAAGCAAATTAAAACTGCTACTTTGTAATTGTTTACATAATTTCAAAACTGTACTGTTTACATGTTTTTGGAAAATTGTGAATTATTTCCGATCTCAAGCAAATTAAAACTGCTACTTTGTAATTGTTTACACAATTTCAAAACTGTACTGTTTACATGTTTTTGGAAAATTGTGAATTATTTCCGATCTCAAGCAAATTAAAACTGCTACTTTGTAATTGTTTACATAATTTCAAAACTGTACTGTTTACATGTTTTTGGAAAATTGTGAATTATTTCCGATCTCAAGCAAATTAAAACTGCTGCTTTGTAATTGTTTACATAATTTTAAAACTGTACTGTTTACATGTTTTTGGAAAATTGTGAATTATTTCCGATCTCAAGCAGATGGAAACTGCTGCTTTGTAATTGTTTACATAATTTCAAAACTGTACTGTTTACATGTTTTTGTAATTTCATTGTGTACATATTTATGTTACTTAAAGTTAATATAACTTTTTGGCAATCTATCGTTAACGAAGTTTTGATAAAAATGTGTAGTTTATTTTGACTTGATTATATTACTTATTTTTGCAATTTAATAATTGTTACATTAATTTGAATTTTAAGGTCGTCTCTATGTTATTACTCGTGACTGTACATCGAACAGTGTCTTGAACCTCATGTGATGCCCTATGCACATTTTATTGGCAACGACTTCATATTCATGCACGACAATGCTAGAGCTCACACCGCGGGCGTCGTACGAGATTATCTTACCGAAGTCGGTATCTCCATTATGGTATGGCCAGCAAGAAGCCCGGACATGAATCCCATTGAACATCTATGGGATGAATTAAAGAGACGAATTCGAGCAAGAGATCCAGCCCCAGAAACACTTAGCCAGCTGCAAAATGCAATCCAAGAGGAATGGGATAATATACCACAACATGTGATCGTGACTCTCATCCGATCGATGAAGAACCGTATGGAAGCAGTAATAAGAGCTCGCGGAGGGAATACAAGTTATTAAATAAACGTTTCTTACATTTTTTTTTCATTTACGCGTGTTGTTTTACCCATTTCCTTCATATTCCATACAGGGTAAAAATTACTCATTATACAAAATACGAAACCTATGAAGACTTAATTTGAATTTAGAACATTAACATTAGGATTTAAAAACCTCATACTACTCACTATTAAATGACATTTTACATTTATTCCTAAATATACACATTTTTCTGATAATCCTTATCAAATCATAAACTGCGAGGTGTTTCGATTTTTTTGATGAGAAGTTTATAATTAGGACACACTAAAGAAATGAGTGTGTGTGTGTGACGATGAACGCATCGTTTGCTCGTACGATCGTCAAATTAGGATGACGATTAAGAATTTAGATCGTATCATGGATACGTTTAAAAAACTCAAACTCCCACTCATAGAGAGGAATGGACGATGGGCGCAGTGGTTTAGCTCTTGAATGCTGCGCTGCGTACCTACAGGTTTTTGGTACCAGGTCTGGCTCTCTGAATTTGTAAACGTACCCGCGATAATGTAGAAATTATTAGACATTATTTTTCCAAGTGTGTAAAAAAGTGGCAATTCTATCCGTGGTTTACCATCTTTTTATGTTTCTTTCTTCAGAATCAAGGTATTTATTTGTTAAACGTAGATATTTACAAAAATCGAAGTGAAATTATCAAATGTTTCACGCGCCCTGGGTAGAGCGGTGTTCTTTCAACAGCCCTTTACGAGTATGTTGCAGGTGAGATTCACACCAACCGGCCGGACCTGACGGCATTTTACAATGCGGTAAAAAACATTGAAATCTATCAACAGTGAATATACAGTTAATATTTACATGCAACTTACGGGACACGCCGCTACGTGTCGCGTAATGCCGACGGAGATAACTTAGCAAGCAAATAATGAACTGTATTTACTGTTGATAGATTACAATGTTCTTTACCGCATTGTAAAATACCGCCGGATCCGGCCGGTTGGTGGAATGAATCTTACCACAGAGTTACCTTTTTATACAGTCCTGCGACCCCAGCCATGTAGTTTCACCATTCCACTTCTCTATGTCCCACAGCTACATGCTGTCGAGGCTGTTCACGTCAGCCAGCCTGGCGGCCGTCACCGCGGCCATCTTGTACCTCGTCAGCTTTATGCCATTCGTCGTCATCCTGTCGCTGGAGGCCGCACTCTACAGCACCTTCAAGACTTTTATTGTAAGTTACACTTTCATTCTAAGAAGCACCTTCAGCAATGTATGAGCACAAATTGTTTTTTTTTTATGCTTTCTTAAACTGGCAACAAATTATGTAAAAGAATTGTTATTTAAATAAATAAACGAAGTGGAAGCTACGTTTGTTTCTACTCCTCCATTATTATTTTCTAATTAAATTCATTGTAGGAAAGCAGTTAATCTGAGACACTTCGAGCTTCATTGTCTCGTCGCTTTTCTGGTGGTTGCTACTGTCGATTCTGGCTTTTAGGAGTTGCAGTGGATTGGGAATAGATTGATAAGATAGTCCCAATAAAAAAAATATTATGAACGAAGAAATATACCTACCTTATACAAGATTATCTAATGGATTTATGTACACGTTTTTGTCACTCTAGCATGAAATATGAAAGTAATTTTTTAATGGAAGCCTAAAATCAAAGACTTTTCCGGAGAAACATAGTCTTCCACCTCCTCGTTTCTAACAACTTCTAATCCCTACATTTCCCTCCAGTGCCTCTCAATGTCGTCCTCCCTGTGCTACGCGTTCCTGTACATCACGCGGTTCGAGGCGCGCGGCACGGGCGCGCACTGGGCGGACCTGTGGCTCACTCCTGATGACAGCAAGGACATGAGCATCGGGTTCGCAGCACTCATGATCTGCATCGATGCTTTGCTGTACTTCGCCATCGGGAAGATTATTGATAGATATTTTGGTAAGACTTTCTGAGATGTTACTTACTGTGTATATTTTATATGCAACTTCTTCATACCTGTTTATTGCTACCTCTGGCCCTGCAGTCTGGACAAATATAACGACAAAAATCGGTCGTTAAGTTTAATCAATGTTAAATCTCTTTAATTGATTTTCAACCTTTTGGTTTCGAAATAAAGTTGAAAATCTATTAAAGAAATTTGACAACGATACGAGTTAGCGACCGATTTTTGTCGTTATCTATGCTGCAGGGGCTGGTATGTTAAACCCATGAGCTGCTAAGCGGCGAATGTTTACTTTTTGTATAAGTACAGATTTTCCCAGATACATATTTTGTACTAGATTTTGGGGGTTACCAGACTAGTTCCAACTAGTGAGACCGACTCGATTAATTCGTTGTACTTGATCTTCTTAAGTCAACTGGGAGTTTTTTTTTAATAAGAATTCTGTCTATAAAAGATCAACGCTGCACACCGACGTTTTGCAACCTTCCTATGGATCAAACAAGTACATGCAACTAGCAGCGCGGCCCCACAGCACTCTACTATACTTACAAAGCTATCTATCGATTCTGTTTACTTACGTAAACCTTGGTGCTAGCTCCTATAACATGCAATTTAGACATTAGTGGCGAATTGTCGTTCGGCGTGACGGTCTAAGGGGGAGGCATAGGTTCAGCAGTGGACGACTTCCGGCTGATGATGACGATGAAAGGAGATGTGAACATCACCTCCAGTAGCGACGGATGCGTTAAAAACGAATCCGGATACTCAATATCGATACGGAAATGTTAAGTTTTTGCACCAGGTATGAAAACCCTAAAGAGCAACATAACCCACTGCACGACCACGGAAGAGAAGGCAGGCGTCAGCATCGTGAACGTGACCAAGATCTACGGGGAACGTTCTAGAAGACCCAAGGTGGCGCTGGACAACGTGTCCATAGAGCTGCAAAAGGGACAGATCACCACGCTACTCGGTCATAATGGTGCTGGGAAGACTACGCTTATGTAAGTGGATCTTATGTTCAAAGATTAAATTATTCTTCAATTTATGCTTAAAAAATATAAAACAAAGGCATATTTTATATCTTTCTTTTTAGTACAGTCAGAGAAAACCAACTCATTTCCTCTGAAGCTTATCGTACATGAACATAGAGGGTGAGAGTGTTTTTATTTAACAAGCTAACCTATTGTGCACAAACGAGTATTTGAACTACGCTGTAGCCAGTTTTTCTTTCCCCAAAACTATCTTTACGACAAAGCTGTTATACTATGTCACTAAAATGCACTGCATACAGAATTTCGACAAAATTCACTAGCTAGTTATATCCAGTGCCACTCCAGATCCAGTGGTTCGAACCCAGCCTTGCACATTACTTTCTGTAATTAATTTGATCACCACTGTTCTCAAAACAGTGTTGGAAAATATCTGCGAGGAAACTGGCATGTCCTTGAACCAAAAATTCAAAGAAGACAAGTGACATCTACCAACCCGTACTGGGCCCGCGTGCTGGATTATTATGGCCTACTCCCTTTCAGAGAGGAGGTCTGTGTCCCAGCAGTGGGAACATTATAGGCTGATGATGAAGTTGTTCTTTAGCAATTAATTATTTTTTCAAATGGCATCTTATTCCCACTTTCCATCCCCCAGTAAGATCCTGACAGGCATGCTAAAGCCGACGAAGGGCCACGTGATCGTGCGGTCTGCGGGCGCGGGCACGCGGCTGGGCGTGTGTCCGCAGCGCGACGTGCTGCTGGAGTACATGAGCGCGCGCGAGCACGTGCAGCTGTACGCGCAGCTCAAGAGCGGCCTGAGCGCGCGCGACGTGCAGGATGAGGTCGACAAGTGAGTTGCAGAAAATACGCGGTTTAATGAAGAAGAAGAGTGTTAATAATCTCCATTTGTCGACTGTCACTTGGAATGAAATATTTTCTGCAAATTAACTTTAATAGTTTATTAACTCCTTTTTTGTATTAACTTGTGGCTAAATAATGACAGCCGCACAGGCCCATCTTCCGGATTTAGCCGTGCTTGCCGAGGTTGGTCTGTGGGTGGGTGACCATCTGTAATAGCGAGTTTCCTCCGTGCCTCGGAAAGCACGTAAAGCCGTTGGTCCCGGCTGTCATTTGTAGATCTTTGACAGTCGTTACTGTTAGTCAAAAGATCTAAAAGTGTGACAACCAGTCATACTATGGGGTATCGCACTACCCAGTTACTAGGTTTTGGAGGTCCGATATGCAGTCGCTCTATGTAAAATACTGATATTCAGTTGCATCTGGTTCGACTGGAAGCCGAACCCAATGTAGTTGGGAAAAGACCAGGCAGATGATGATGATGTCCCCTCGTCCCCTCCAGGATGCTGCAGGTGCTGTCGCTGGGCGCGGTGTGCTCGGAGCCGGTGTCCCGGCTGTCGGGCGGCACGCGGCGGCGCCTGTGCGTGGCGCTGGCCTTCATCGGGCGGCCGCACCTGGTGTCGCTGGACGAGCCCACGGCCGGGGTCGACCCCGCTGCCAGGAGGTCAGTACACCTTTAGGACCTTACTAGGTTCCATCTCAATTAGTCGAATATTTTTTTTTATATATTTTCCCCGATTTTTCGATTCCCCGAATTCGGCCAAATTTCTTGGCGAACTGAATGATTCCAATAGTTTTCAGAACAATGTCAATGTTAACACGAATGGCGCAGTGACTGAGCGATCAGCTACTATGTGGCAAAATTTCAATAATCTACCTACATTATTTTTTGTTTATGCAAAAACCTGATGCACCCGTCATTTTTGTGTAAATAAAAAAAAAACTAAATTTGAAAACTGCAGTCTCATGAAAAATCATAAAGTTATGAGCATAGCCCGGAGCAAAGATTAACATGATTGTGGGCATGCCTCTTGGATTCCGGGATTTAAAATATTTTTTTCATGAATTTTAAAATTGTTAGGAACATGTAGGACAAAGACAGGATATCAGCTATCTTTATTTAAAATTTCAGCCATATCTCAGGCTAAAGGCTTAGTACATAAAATCAATCTACCTAATCCGGGATATGATTATGAACTTGTTGTAAATGTTACCTTGTTGTCCATTCAAAAACATGCTAATTTCGCGGTTGGCGTGTTATCCCCGCTCCACTTTTTGCTGTGCGTAATTGTATTGTAATAAACTGGTCATCAAATGGAAAATAAAATATTTTTGGAATTAGATAAAACATGGTTGAAAAATAATTGGGTACGTTACTGATTCTGAATAAATTATATTCAGATTTCGCACGTACGGACACCAGCAGATCAGGCTACCCGAATCTGCAAAATTTCACCAATCGAAAATTAACCTTTTAGTTTTGTAGTAAGATTGAAAATCAATTATCGAGAAAGATTAGGGTAGATTGATGTGCTGACGTCTGTACTTAAAATAATGTTGTTTATGTAGTTTTTCCTTGTCTATAGGTGGCCATATAATATGATATTAAAATCATTCCTACTGCAAAAGCACCTACATCTAAAACTTAAAAAAACAATATTCCAATCATATCCTCTCTCCCAGGGACATCTGGTCCATGATAGTGAAGTTGAAGGAGGACCGCACCATCCTGCTGACCACGCACCACCTGGACGAGGCCGAGCTGCTCAGCGACCAGATCGTCATCATGCACAGGGTAACACATCATCATCATCTTCATTTTTCTCCTGTCCATATCTTAATTGGGTATTCCACTTCGTTGACCAACTAGCTGTGCCCCATATTTCCGTAACACTGCTCGACGAATTTTTTTTTAGCATACTGTGAGCTGGGGTGCTAAGGACGGGAAACCTCCAAGAGTGCCCGAGACTGGAAGTTCCTTTCCGGATACGTCCGGGGGGAAGCCCAGTTTCTCGGGACGGTGCGCCCCGGGGTACGGGCAAGAACTCCCCGTAAGGGGTTTCCTTGCCCGTATGCCAATGTCCCGTCACACCGCTCCACCACGTGTCCCTCTGTTTAGCAGAGGCCACAGTGGTTGGAGTAAGCGCGGACCCGGCGTGCACTAACCCTACTCACAGTATGCTAAAAACAATTTAACTTGAATCGTAACTGCTTCGTAGCGTAAGCTTTAGTTTCAAATACCTACTGTTACAGTTTAGAAAGTCGGTAAATACTTATAGCTTTTAATATTATTTCCCGTAATTTTTATTTCTTCCGAAAAATAAATATATGGAACTTGTAATTTTTTAGTTTCTGAAATTAAAATTTTCAATGAAAGGATCTGAATAAAAGGTTACAACAACTTCCGCGCAATTGTTGAACTCGCAAATAAAAGTGAAAGCAAAGCTATCCTAAAATCAATAATGAGGCGGGATCACCGGCGCGAGGGTAACGAGAGCCGCCATTGTGGGGGTGCAAACATGTGCCTATCTCTCTCCCCCGCATTCGAAAACACCTTTATGAATTTCACAAATCCATTTATAACATAAAACTACAAAGCACTAAAAGTAAATGCAAATAAAAAACACGAAAAGATGCATATTTCAATTTAATTACCTTCTGAATCAAAATACTACCAAAAAGGTTAGATAGAAAATGCGTATTAAATTCTCAAAGGTGGAAATCCTACATCTCGCAAGTGAAATTTCCACGTCAGTTTTGGTAGGGTGTCCAGATAAGGCTTTTATGGTGGGGGGTCCGTGGCTACTCCGGAAGCCGGTGCTGGCAGGAGCTGGTCCAAGTCCTGCCACCAACCAATGCTATGCTAAGCAATCATCCAATGGTAATAGAAAACAAGTTAAAACTGAGTCAAGTGAAAAGAGACCGTGAGTGTCTCAACCCCACCGGTAGTAGCCTCTTTGACCCTCTTTTATTGATTTTAATAGTTCAGAAACCACTTTTTGGAGTTTCTGGAAACTTCTTGAAATCATACAGACATTTGGTGCTGCACATACAGGCGGGATTACCCTCGATCTCAAAAATTATAGAAAAACTTATAAATATAAGACTCCTAAAGTACCTTAACGATTTTAACATACTTTCGAACTCACAATTTGGTTTTCGTCGAGGGATATCCACAGAAGATGCAGTTACTACACTAAGTGCACATATAACTGAAAACCTTGACAAAGGCAAAAAATGTATAACTGCATTCCTAGATCTAAAAAAAGCCTTTGACACCGTCTCTGTCCCAATCCTTCTAAGAAAGCTAGAATCAATTGGGATTCGTGGAGTGCCTCTTGGGCTTTTCAGGGATTATCTCGGTAACAGGAAACAGAGGGTTAGAGTGGGACAGTACACCAGTGGAGACGCAAGCACGACATATGGCGTCCCTCAAGGAAGCGTATTGGGTCCTACCTTTTTCCTTATATACGTTAATGATCTCTGTAATTTAAAGGTGCCCAACGCACAAGTATTCTCTTATGCGGACGACACTGCTATAGTCTTCACTGGTGATACTTGGCAAAGTGCTAAAGATTTTACTGAGACAGGCCTGGCTAGAATCGCCAAGTGGTTAACAGCAAATCTGCTCACACTAAACATCTCAAAAACAAATTACATTTGCTTTAGTGTCTGCCAACGTACCAAACCAAAAAACGATTTTAATGTTAAAATTCATACCTGCAACAATGTTAACCGATTTAGTTGTGACTGCCCAATAATCAACAGAGTATCCCATACTAAGTATCTGGGTGTTATCATGGACCAGGGTCTGTCATGGTATCCCCACATAGAGCAGGTTACCAAGAGAATCAGAAGGTTGAGCTGGATCTTCAGGACTCTCAGGTACGTCGTTCCTAAGACAGGTAATAAACACACAGGACCTGATAAGGACTATATGAGGATGATCTATATTTCCCTTGTGCAATCAGTTCTTTCTTATTGTTTGCCTGTCTGGGGTGGCGCAGCCAAAACAAAGTTCCTAACGGTGGAAAGAGCACAACGCGCTCTTATCAAGTGCATGTATTTTAAAAATAAGAGGTACCCTACTGAAGACCTATTTCGCCTTAGTAACCTGCTCTCAGTTAGGAAACTCTACGTTTCACAAATCGTATTAAAAAAACATAAATCGCTTTTCTACGATGCTGACATACTGACAAAAAGAAGAAAAGACATTATATTAAACATCCCTAGGACCAGGACTGTGCTTGCCAGTATGCAGTTCAGCAAACGATCTGCGGCGCTATACAACAAAGTCAATAAAATCATTCTCATTTATCCCAAAAATTATCACGATAGTAAAAAAATTGTAATGGAATGGATTAAATCACTTAGCTACAGTGACACCGAAGCACTCGCGAGGCAGCGGGCTCACACCCCGGCGCTGCGCCTCCACGCGCCATCTCATAGACGCGCTGGAGGGCAGTCGCCTCCAGATCCCAAGGCAGCAATCCGGCAAGCAGTTTAGTTTAAGGCCGATTCGCCGGCAATCGTGCGGTATCCCCGGATCATTCGGATAGCCATGACCCTCTGGCATGCGACCAGCTTCTGTGGTCGCGTCCGGATGCTCAGGGCCCACACAGGGGCCCCGTAGAGGGCCATGGACCGCACGACACCAGCGTACAGCCTACGGCAGGAAGCGTTTGGCCCGCTGAGATTGGGCAGCAGTCGCCTGAGGGCGGCCGCTGCACGGTTCAGCCTTGGGGCCAAACTCAGGAAATGCTCCCTGAAGTTCCACCGGCTATCGAGGACGAGTCCCAGGTATTTCATCGTCCCCCGTACGCCGATTGGAACTCCTTCCACCGTAATGCTGTAGCTCGACGGTGGCGCGTTACGGCGGCCATGAAAACACATGGCCTCCGTCTTGTGCAGCGCCACCTCGAGTCCCAACCGCCGGATCCTCTCGACAACTGTCGCGACCGCTTCCGTCGCCACGTCGGCCGCCGCCTGGTGCGACTCTCCCTGTGCAAGGACGAGCGTGTCGTCAGCGTAACAAATTACGCTGACGCCGTCAGGGAGGTCGCTGCGCAGCACCCAGTCGTATCCGATGTTCCACAAGGGCGGTCCAAGGACCGAACCCTGTGGAACACCGCACGACATCTCTCGCCGGTTCCACTCTCCCCGGTGACCGGGGTAGATGACGGCTCTGTCCGTCAGGTAGTCCTCGACTATTCGGCGGAGGTAGGTCGGCACCCGGTGATACCGGAGTGCCTCCCTGATGCAACTCCAGGGCAGGGTGTTGAAGGCATTGGTGATGTCCAAAGACACCGCCAAGACGACCCTGCCCCGGGCTACTGCATCCCCCGTCGTGAGGGCTCTCAAGCGCATAATTGCGTCCACCGTCGAGCGCCCCCTGCGGAAGCCGAACTGGCTCTCCGACAGGTTCGGGCCCACCCGATTCAGGTGCCCGGCGAGGCGGTCTGCAATAACTCTCTCAAAGAGCTTGCCCACCTCGTCGAGCAGCACGATGGGCCGGAATGCGGACGGAGAGTCCGCAGGGCGCCCGGACTTCTGGATCAGGACCATTTTCCCCGTCTTCCAACGAAGCGGGAACCGGCCCCTCTCCAGGCACGCGCTTAAGAGCCCCCCTAGTCGAGGCCCGAGAGTCCCGAAGGCCAGAACCCAGGCTTTTCCTGGCAGGCCGTCGGGTCCTGGGGCGGTATTTTTGGCTTTGAGCCGTTGTACCGCCACTCTCAGGTCTACCTCGGTCACCTCTGGAGCGTCGTAGACGTCGTCGTCGCTGTGATCCGCGTTTGCGTCAGCTTCCTCCTCAGATTCCGTCGGAGACGGAGCCATGGGCGGGGGAGCATACTCCTCCCCTCTCGAAGGGAACAGGGCGCTCACCACGTCCTCCACGAACTGAGGCCGGAGACTCTGCGTCAACGGGGGAGCCCAGGGGCGGAGCTTTTCTCGCACCCACTTGTAGGGGCGGCCCCATGGGTCCCCGTCCAGAGTCCCCAGCATCTCCTCGCGGGCCAATTCCTTGGCCCGCCAGATCGCGTCGCGGAGGGCGGTCTTCGCTGCCCTGTAGCCCTCGTGCAGCTCCGCCTCTACAGTCGCCGCATCCGGAGGTCGGGTGCGGCGCCTGCGGAATCTGGTGGTCATATCTGATTCATGGGAAAAAAGTATCAGATATATTTCATAGATACCTAGTATTAAAATCTACAATTTCAAGAGATCGACTTTTGGGGACTTTTGGCACGTCTTTTTCTGTGTAACCCAGGGTTCAACCAAATTCAGCTGTGCCGGAGTTTTTGTTAATTAAAATGTCTATGAACAGAACTTACGATTTTTCATTATATTGCTTATCTTTTCGTCTCGTTCTCTTTAGTGACATTCACAAGAAACTGCATCTAAGGTTCCTTGATAAAAATGCCCTATGCCACAAATAATAAAGCAATAATCAAACTTTTTTACCAAAACAGGGTCAAATCCACACGACGGGGTCCCCCATCGAGATCAAGCGTACCATGGGGAACGGGTACAAGCTGACGGTGATGTACCCCTCCCGCGACCCCGAGCAGGAGGACCCCTGGGAGGAGCCCAGTCAGGAGGAGAAGACCAAGCAGCTGCTGACCCTCGTCAGAGACGTCGTGAAGAACGCCAATGTAGTGGACGTGAATGGACTTGAGGTGGAGATTGCGCTGCCTTTCTTTGACGCTGATGGTTTGAATAATAAGTAAGTGTATTTTTGTTTTTAAATCGTGGACAGCATGGTTGGCGCAATGGCTGAATGATTGGATTGATGTGCTGCGTGCCGCGGTCGATTCCCGCTCGGAGCTAATATTTGTATGATCTACAAGTAGTTGATTCGGGTGAATTTAAATATTTTGTAAAATCCCTTGAGTGAGGCAACGTTTTGAAACAAGATAAATTATGGAATCAGGCGTTACTTTGCGGAAATCCATGACTGTAATTAAAAAATTTGTTGTTATGATCTCGAAAAATATTTAGTTGTAAAGTAAGGATATTTTTTTTTCTGCGACTTAGTGTGGGGTATCAAAATCCTTTAAAAAATAATGATAGTTTCCATTAACAATTTTTTGTCGAAATATTAAGCTTTAAACTAAATTTTCTCGATTGAGTGGATGCCCCGTTATGGAGGGTGCGAAACACAATAGTGTCGATATAACGGTTTAAAAAAATTATCATGCATAGGCTTTACAACTTTACGAGTAATTTGACCAACTTTGCATGTACTTGATGCATATTTTCTTGCATGTATCGGGAGGGTGGTTTGTCAACTTTATTTTTACAACTTTTAGGCTCCACCTGGTAGCAGGTAGGTATTTTTTGGGGATAGGTAGGCATATCGCATGACTGCAAAGGAGGGGGATTCTAAATTCGTTGCAACAAGCCTTATGGATTTTTGACTCCTGGCGGAATTAAAATTCTTCTTTTAAATATTTTTTTATAACATTTTAAGTTTTGAGGCAACTAAATACAAGTGCGTGGCCCGACACGCACTTGGCCGGTTTTTTTTTGTGTGGCAATACATTGAATTATTCCTTTCTGGAAGAAACTGTCAGATATGCACTAACTAAAACTTACCCTGTTCCTTATTCGTAAAACTGTCCAAACGAGTAAATTTGACCCATTTTTTTACGTTCCGGGACTAGGGTTACTTGATAATACGGTTCCGCGACTTTGGCAGGGAACCGTGACCCCGGAACGTAAAAGGCAATTAAAGGAACAAGGCTGCTCCACCTACGGCGGGAGGACTAATAATAATATGATGAATAAAACACCAAACAAAAAATAAAAATTCCTTGTTCTCTCAATTTACTGCCCTATAGGCTTATGCGTATCCAGGGGGCCTATTACAACTTCTTAGTAAACCATGCTCAGTTTCGCAGTCCTGGGCGAACTACAGTGACTGCAAGTGAACAGAGCTTATTACAAGTGACGTCTAGCGCCATCTCGTTCACTCCACTGGAATCTGAGGCTCGTGGCTAAATTTTACAGCCGTACAGACCCCTCCAGGGCTTTTACCTGCGCTTGTTGGTCTGTGGATGGGTGACTATCAACTCTTTATATTCCTCCGTGCCTCGGAAAGCACGTTCGTTGGTCCAGCTATATTTCAGTCTTTGGAGTTGTTACCGTTAGTCAAAACTTCTAAAAATCTGGCCAGTCTTACCAAGTATTGTACTACCCACGCTGGGTTGTGGAGGTCCGATAGCAGTCGCTCCATGTAAAATACTGATATTCAGCTGCATCTGGTTCGACTGGAAGCCGACGCGAAAAGGTTAGACGGACGATGAAGTTGAGTAAATCCGGTCACAAAACAGCAGGAATTTGTACATTGACCTATTATTACCTGTCTCTGTCACTCCCGCGTAAAAATAATAATGGGGAAGATGCAAGCCATCTAATGGGGTGAATGGTATTCGTGGCGCCACCTAAAGCGTGATTGCTCATAATCCGACCAATTTTGACGTATGGTAGCAAATCGAAATCGTGAAAAGTTGGTTATGATGACCCACCATATCACGTGTTAATTTTCCTACAGAAGTTCAAATACAGTTAGGTCCACATTCGCGTAAACATACATATCCATGGTAACGACTTTGATCTTTGTCAATTTGACGGATTCAAACGATTTGTTGTCAAAATGGGTCATGATTCCACTTTGTCGATTGTACCATTTTCAAGAATCTTTAACATTTGAACTGATTTGAACCAATGACGATTGGCGCCATTCGTTCCCCAGTTGCCATCCCCGTTGAGGACCTCGTTGCTAAATAATTACAGCCGCACAGACCGACCTTCCAGGTGAACCTGCGCTTGACGAGGTTGGTCTGTGGATGGGTGACCATCCGTCATAATGAGTTTCCTCCGTGCCTCGGAAAGCACGTAAAGCCGTTGGTCTCTGCAAATATTTGGAGATCTTTGACAGTTGTTACCGTTAGTCAGAACTTCGAAAAATCTGACAACCAGTCTTACCATAGGGTATTTTATTATCCAGTTACTGGGTTGTGGAGGTCCGATAGCCAGTCGCTCCATGTAAAATACTGATAATTCAGCTGCATCTGGTTCGACTGGAAGCCGACCCCAATATAATTAGGAAAAGGTTAGGCAGACGATGAAGTGATGTTCTAAATTCCGGTCACAAAACAGCAGGAATTTCTTACATTGACCTATTATTACCTGTCTCTGTCACTCCCGCGTAAAAATAATAAGTCCGTAAATGACCGCCATCTACATGGGGTGACTGGTAATTAGTGTACGACACCTAAACACGTGATTGTGCTCATGATAACAAACAATTTTTATTAAGGGAGCAAAGCCGAAATCGTGAAAAGTTGGTTATGATGAGCACAATCACGTGTTTAAGTATCGTACACTAGTTACCAGTCACCCTTTAAAATCTGTGTACGAAATTCCTCCTGTTTTGTGACCGGACTTTATCTAAATCTTTACTGATAAACGAAAATCCGTAACTGGAATCCCAACCCTACGCAGCGTGGTACATCCCTAGAGGAGCGGGCAGAGAGAAGTCAGGATGACGTATGTCAGCGCGGTGTGATTTGACAATACCGGCAAATTCAAGTTGCAAGATGATAATTATATTTTATTAAATAAATTGTATACTCAGTAATGATTCAGTTTTCCATTTAATATTACTTATGAACTTGGGTAGCAGAAATTCTTTATTTGCAAAAATAAGTTCTAATAGCAGAATCTAACAGCTCAAACTCCTCCCACAGTACCAGAAGGCACTCCATCCAAGAGTGCGTCGAGCTCCAGCATCAGAACAGACCGCGTGGCGCAGGAGCTGGTCCCGCTCGAGGGTCCGCTGAAGGGCACGCACTGGCAGCAGTTCACCGCCCTCATGCACGCCAGATACCTGCATCATATCAGAAATGGGTACGTACTTTTTTTTAACCGACTTCAAATAAAGGGAGAAGGTTCTCAATTCCGTCGGTATTTTTTTGATTTTTTGTAAGTTCGCGTTTGACCACTATCTCGCCTGAAGGCAAGCGATGATGTGGTAGACGGTGGAGCACGCTAGCTTAGACTGTCGCCTTAAGTAAAAAAGGCACACCTGGAAAAACGGGAATAGAGAAAAATAAACCTAAATAGTAGATACGCCTTTTTAGTTAGTATGGCTTGTTTTTCTTTGCATTTTTTTGCGTAGATGTGCTTTGCTTAAAGAGCCAGTAGAAGTAACCTCAATCAATCTTGATTTGAAGACCCGAAACAAATATTTGTATGACCTTAAAGTAGTTGTTTCGAGTCTGGGTTTTTGTTTATGTGAGAGCGAATACTTAGGGCACCTACGAACAATTCTACATTTCTTTATTTTTAACCGACTTCAAAAAAAGGAGGAGGTTATCAATTCGACTGTATTTTTTTTATTTTTTTTTATGTTTGTTACCTCATAACTTGCGACTGGGTGAACCGATTTTCATGATTCTTTTTTTATTCGAAAGCTGGTGCTTC
Organism: Agrotis segetum; assembly: GCA_036375495.1. NCBI lineage: Eukaryota > Metazoa > Arthropoda > Insecta > Lepidoptera > Noctuidae > Agrotis > Agrotis segetum. Next base: position 882,299 of record JAQSVV010000002.1, read on the forward strand.
CCGTGTGGTCCCATTGTCACCATTTCAGGATCTGATGATTGGAACTTGGAGAAATCGAGGGCAACCCTCAAATTTTATTAGCTGACACATAGTTTTTTGCATATCTTATGAAGTAATTCAAGTACTTGCGTATGGAAATCATCATCTCATGTAGCTGAGCTGATGATGGAAGGTACAACTCCTCAAGTAAGAAAATTATGTTTGTATTCGCATATCTCCGGAACTACAAGTCCGATTTAAGTAATTTTTTTTTTGTTGTACTAAGTATCGTCCAACTTAGGGAATACTGCAAATTTCATCAAAATCGGTTCAGTAGTTTTTGAGTTAGGGAACGAATGAAAGAGATGTTAACGATATTATTACCGGTGCTACGGATTACAAAATTCTAGTGCACATGTAAGAAAATTATGTATTTGACAAGAACTTTGGTTGAATATTTAAACTAAAAAGAGTAAAATAAAAACTTTTTCAAAAAAAATGTGACCGCCTTCAAAAACAACCACAAAAAAGGGTAAAATAACCTACAAAACTTTTCTTTCCGAAGTCGGTGGCACAAGAGTAAATGAAATTAATAAAAAAAGTCACCGACTTCCGAGTGGGCGTTAATCCACCACGTGGATTGCGTGCGGAGTGCGGATTGGTAAATGTCACATTTTTGGTTTATGGACACGCCGATGTTTTCCTTCGCCGTTTTGAGAGCAGTGGTGATGAAATAAATTACACAAAGTAATGCGCCTGGTGGGGTTCGTACCCATGACGCGTAAGTCGGGACCGATACCACTGGGCCACCTCTGCTCTCAGTAGCACTTCACCCTGGCCTAATTTCTGGTAAAGCAGACGTCAAAAAACAAAGGAACAAAACGAAAAGAAAATTAGGATTAATAATATTTCGGCAGTTAAAAATGTCCGCTACAACAAACACATTGATCTCACAAACCACTTGTCCACCCAGCTGGCTCCTGTTCATGCTGGTGGTGCTGCCGACGCTGTTCATCACGGTGGCCATGGCCTTCTCCATGCTGCGACCGCCCGCAGACAACGAGGTCTCCCTAAGACTTGATCACAACTTGTATGAAGGATCTACCGAGTTCCTGGCGTAAGTATCGACTTCCCAGAAAAAAAATGTATCAAGTTATATTTGAGTTTGAGGGTTGAATGGTGACAGTTAAGTTCAATTTAACTTTTTATTTCTATCAGCGCTTTTTTAAGTGTGTTAATAACACGCTCTTGGGATTGGGTTCCTATAATCGTATAGTCTCTTGCGTGACGTTCGTGAAAACATGATGTTTATCGCTGGTGGTTCCGTGCCCCACCAATTTTCTCCAGAAGAAGAAGCGCGGAGACTAACAGATGACGTTATTGTACATTGGTACACTGAAACAAAAAACTGTCTTCTTTGAAGTCTCCGTGCTTCACTCAGGTTGAAGCACGGAGACTCCAAAAGAACCAACTAACTGTCCACAGCCTATCAAGCGTACATTTTCTGGTTTAAAATATTTTTTATTATTATTTTTCTACATCACTAATAAAGATCCTACTGCTTGAACGCAAGCAATGCAAGCATTATAATTCTAGCAGATGTTTGCTAATACTAATCTTTTCTATTAATTTAACAAGTGCTTCTTATGTTTAGATCTCAACCAACAATATTCTCTGAAGACATAAATCCATCGTTGGCGGAGGGAGTGCTGCAGTACCTCTCAATGGACAGAAACGCCAAGAACTGGACTGCAGACGTAAGTACCACTACACTTACCTAAACATTGTAAAATTTTATATAATGCTAACACTACCAAGTCAGTCATCATCATCATCATCATCATCAGCCTATTAATGTTCCCACTGCTGGGACACAGGCCTCCTCTCTGTGAGAGGGAAGTCAGTCAGAATCTCTAAAAGTCTGACATCCAGTCTTACCATGGGGTAACACAGTTCATATTTGCAAGCAACATAAGGGACACGTCGCTACGTGTCGCGGAATGCCGACGGAGATAACTTTGCAAGCAAACACAAACTGTATTTACTGTTGATAGATTTCAATGCTCTTTACCGCATTGTAAAAAATGCCGCCCATTCCGGCCGGTTGGTGGGAATCTTGCCTTTCAAACGAAGGAATTATCATATTATAGTGCTACTATAAAATAATATTTTGTTCTTTCCAAGGACAATCCCCAGTGCGAGTGCACCGACGTGAACCAGCGCTGCATCATCACAGCCAACCAGACGCGGAACTTGCCGGAGATGATGATAGCTCCCGACACCGTGACCCTCAACCGCTGGCTCGTCGAGACACAGGAGATCTACATCGAGAAGAGGTATGCAGGCAGCTTCAGGGGAATCTCAAATCCTTTATTACTTATGTTACTACCAAAAGGGGTGAATTTCCTCTGAAGCTTACCAAACTACAGATAGATCCACTCAAATCTGTTTTATTCTTTCTTCAAAATACCATCACAGGCACTAACCTACATGGTCCTCGTATTGTCCTTGTACCGGCTGGACTTTAAAAGAGACAGTGACCTCTGAGTTTGTTTCGGCTGTTTCTTCTCAGAGTAGTCTTGCACGAAACGCCGACCTCATCTAGTTTGTAAAAGACATCCAGTAAAGAGTTTAGGTAGGTACATTATAAAAAAGAATATCATTACTCTTCATTTCGACCTTTTAGCTCAATGGTCACAAAGCAAAATGAAGTTATGGTGGTCATGTCAAAAATTACATATTTTTATATGTTGTGATCACCTTGTTTGTACAAGAAAATCTTCAGTTTACAAAACAATCACGGGTTGCATAGAGGTAACCGGCCCGCGAGCGACGCGTTCTCTAAAGCCGCGTATAGACATCGCGAGGCGTGCGACACGAATGGTTCGTCTCGCATGCCTCAACCTGAGGCATACGATGGTACATTTATACGTGCGTCCCGAACGAAACATGCTCAAGCTGAGCAAGCAATAAACAACACCTGTCCGGAGCGCACGGCTCGTACTGAGGCGGCGTTCGCAACGATCGTATGGCGCGAATGCTCACTGTGAGCACACACGTCCACACAGCCCGAGGCATGCGAGACGAACCATTCGTGTCGCACGCCTCGCGATGTCTGTACGCGGCTTAAGAGTAGATAAAGATGGTAATTTTAGACCCACAGTCTTGAAATAATCCTGGTTGATGGAAATTCTTCTACAATGATCCAAAACACTTACGCCGGATCCACACATTGGCCGTGTTGGCCGAACAGAAGGAGACGGCGCTATACTAAGGAACGAGATAGAATTATTTACGTCTTGCTTTCTGGTATATGGTATATGGCCGTCTCCCTCTGTTCGGCCAACACGGCCATCGTGTGGATCCATAAGCAAATCTTGCCCTTCACAGGTACAACGGCTTCTCAGCCGCTCTAAAGAACAACCAGTCGCAGCTGGTGGCGTGGTACAACAACAAGGGCCACCACGCCCTGCCGGCCGCCCTCAACACTCTCAACAGCGCCATCTTGCGGACCGTCGCACGCGCACCGCACGCTAACATCACCACATACACGCATCCACTGAAGATCTCCAAAGAACAACTTAGTAAGAGTACTATGTAAGTGTTAGTTTTCTTTATTTATAAAACAGCAGCATGGTTAGATTGTGGTTCAGAGGCGTAGCTACCTAACCGCTATATTAGCCGTATCAATAGGGGTGGCAACTGGGGAACTAATGGCGCTAGTATAGCTTGTTCCAAGCATCGTCATTGGTTCAAATCAGCTTAAATCTTAAAGTTACTTCAAAATAGTACTACGTCATTGGTCGGATTAGGACTAAGCTATGGTGGGGCCATCTACAATATCTTTGCGTTGCCAACACCATTATACGGGGCAAGTACCAAGGGGCCCCGACGATTGGAATAAAAATAAAAACAAAATGAAAACTTATCGCGGTCATAAAGCTCCATCGAAATTCTCATAATGACATTAATAGCAATAGGTACACGAGTCGTGATGCTATTTTCTTTATTCTGCAAAACTATACACAGAAGGCCCCCAAACAGGTTTTGATACGGGGCCCCTTCTGGTCTAGCTACACCACTGGTGTGGTTAGAGTTTAGATAATGAGCTGCGTGTAGCATGTTTGATTCTCACACGGAATATTGGTTTGTGTTCTTTCTTATAAATTTGCATTTAATTTTAATTGCATGCAAGCTGTTTTCGAGTTATGAGCTTAGCAACACATTTAATGATACAGAAGAAGAAGATAGTAGAAGATGATATAGATAAAAGAAAATAGATATAGATTAATTATTTCTGCGTCTGTCCAATATCGAATAAATGATTTTCTATTCTATTCTACCTTTCACTGTAGTCGTGTTTATTGAACCCCGTTCCACAAGTTAACCCACCTATTTCCCCCCAGCTACCAGCATGTAGCAGACGCGGGTATCTCAGGTCTGGTGCTGCTGGCCTACGGGCTGGTGTCTGCTGGTGCTGCCATCTACCTGGTGCGCGCCAGGACCAGCCAGGAGAAGCGGCTGCAGCTGCTGTGTGGAGTCAGCCCGCTCATGTACTGGGGCACAGCGCTAGTTTGGGATATGATGGTGAGCTGTCGACATTTTTATCTATTCTCTCTATTGTCTATTCGGTAGGCTATAATTTTGATCTGTACCCTTAGCACGAGTTTTTACTCTTTTACTTTACAGCGTCTTTCCAGTATTTACAGCGTTTCTTGTATGAAAAAATGGAACAGCGCCTCTGGTGTGCGAAGAAGGAACTAATTTGTCAATTTGAAATTGTCAAAGTTCCAGTTTACTTTACGTCTCAAATACTGAAAACTCTTGCTAAGGGTACTGAGGGTTTATCATGGGTTTTCAGACTTGTATCTGACTAAAATCCACGGTGTCCTACAATAGTCCTTTACATACAGGCGCAGATGTATGTGTGATGTATGACGCGACTCTTCTGTGTTCTCTTATGTTTCGTGTCGCGACGGTCCCATACATTTTGTATGAAAGATTCATCCTGTAGAGACAAATGTCTCCACCCCGTCTGCGTCCTACGTCTTTTGTTTTTGAAAAGACGTAGGTAGACATATGTCTCTTCGGCGACTCTTTAATACAAAATATATAGAAGCGTCGCGACTTAAAACACACAGAAGAGACGGGCCGCGGGCGCGACTCTCATACATTTTCGCACGTCCGCGACGCGTCCTCGTTTTACTGCTTTTCTATGTGGCCCGCGCCTAAGGCTGCTTTTCCACCAGAGATGCGCTATGCTACGTTGCTAAGGATGCGTTTGATATCCGCCAATCATACTCATTATGTGTGTGTGCGTTATGAAAACAAATGAATATGATTGGTGGATATCAAACGCATCCTTAGCAACGTAGCATAGCGCATCTCTGGTGGAAAAGCAGCCTAAGGGGGCCGTGTTCGGACGGCGAGTGATCTATTACTCACCTTCCGCATGGCCAGATAATTTGAACCTAGTACCAGTAGTGCTAAATTAATGATTATTTTGTATGTTCAGATAATAGCGATAAACATGGGCATCACGTCGTGTGTGATGCTGGCCTTCGGTTTCCCCGTGTTCGTGTCGAGAAACAATCTGCCTGCTATCATTGTGCTGATTACACTGTATGGGTGAGTAACCTTCCCTTTGAACTTTTATTGCATGTGTCTTGTGACAGCTATAGAAAGTTGCATTTTGTACAATATTTCGGAATGAGAGTGTAGAAAAGTTACGGTAAAAGAGTCATATATAACTTTTATTTTTTTACGTTGCTAAATCATCAAATGAGTCCCCCCACCCCGGGTAGGGCGGGAGGGACTGCCAGACTTGTACTGACTAAAATACACGGTGTCGTTCAATAGCCCTGTTCCGGGGTCACGGTAACGAGATAAGTCCCGCGACCCCGGCAGGCTTTGGCCCTCTAGAGGGGGGCCCCGTCATTATGCTAACGCTCTTTGAGGCGCGCGTGGAACACAACGCGCCGTAGACCCGGGCATGGTCCATGGTGACTTTGTCCCGGTATCTTTTTGGTCCGGTAACTTTTCGAGCCGATCGATAATATGAAGATATATGAGAGTGCGCTGATTATGGAGGCAAATACTTTCTAGCTACCAGCAATATCTTAGCTGCGCTTGACTAGGAAACAAAAAGTCAGCGGAACAAAAAGTCACTATCAGCGCCCGGGCTAAATGATTATGTCAGCTACACCATTTATTTCCTTTTACAAAACGATCCTAATACAACTTAATGTGACTCTTATACCATTGTTTTATAGTATAAAATTGGAATAAAACATTTCAACTCCAACTTTCATTATGATTCGCCCTCTCATACACCTCTAGGTATGCGTGTGGCAGTTTCATCCACGTAGCAGAGAAGTTGTTCAGCGACGCCAGCATGGCCAACATGATACTGTTCTGTGGCAACGCCTTCCTGGGACTGTCCTTCATGGCCGTGCTGCTCATGTTTGATATCATCCTAGCGGCATGGTTTATATGAACAAAACAAAGGCTTAATCAATTTCCTATAAGTTTTATGTAGTAAGCATTTCGATATCTTGTATAGTTTTCTAAAAACGATTTTTACCTTTTTGCATTCGGAAAGTCTTATTTAATATTGCCATATATCCAGAAAGCAGCAGCAGTCTTTTCAGCTTCTCCCTGTAGTACCTACTCCTCCCTGTATTTTTGTGGGTAACTTACACTTGACCAAAAAAATAATACCTGGGCCACACGAAAATTCTTTACATCAAAAAAGAACTAAAGTTTCCAAAGATAGTTTTTTCGCATCTCTTATGGGTGCGGATTTCCTCCTACATAGTACAGTCCTACCTACTCTGTAAGTACCTAGTATACATTAAATTGAGTTTCTATGCTGATTTTTACTGCCCCCTCGTTGGAAGAAGACAAAAGATATCAAGCTTGATGGTCGTCACCGAATTTAAGAACTACTTATACCCTGTGTGGACATTGAGAGAGACCCAAAGGGGCCTCTCTCAATGTCCATAGGCCTCCAGATAAACATCTGGAGACCCATATCACCTCAAGATGCAGATCATCTGATTCATCGCGGTGGTGAAGCGAGGGTCTGAATCAACTGCTACTGCTTTCTGGAACTATGACAATGTCATAATTATACAACTTTCCAAACGCGAAAAAACAAAAAAGTTTTTTTCCCTAAATTACAGACTATCAGAATATAATATATACCCACGCTATGTTGCTAAAACGCATGGTTTTCCGAGATGCATGGTTTTGCGCATGGTCGAGAGACGGAGGGCTTTTGATATGTTCACCTCTAACTAGTTCAAACAAAATACAAAGTTACGTAGTAAAAAATGTGTTCCTAGAATTACCCTCTATGCTTTGAGCATTCGTTGACTAGATTAAACTTCAACATAAAAGAAATTATTCGAATTTATGACTTTTTGTTCAATATTTATTAAATATACAATGATCGTCATCGTCTTATCTTAAAATGTATGTGTAATTTCTTATATTCACTGACATGTGCGGCAACAATGAGCAATATTGCCGGTAAAATACCGGGAATATTGCCAAAAATTGCCGGCAATTTTGGCAATTTTTCCCAAAACAATGTTTTTTTTTGTAAAAATGTAGGTCATGGTCCCTAAATGCTAATTTTATGTGTGTTAAATAGTTTTCGCACTCACTTGGACTTAAAATTAAGCAATATTCCCAAATATTTCCACTCGCGGCAATATTGCCGGCAATATTTCCACCTATATTCCCACCTTGGGCAATATTCCCGGGAACGGCACATCTCTACATCGCACGCTGCGATCGATTTGATGTTCCCACCACAAAGTTCACACATTTTTTTTTTTTTTTTTTTTTAGGTGGTAAAATCATCAAATGAGTCCTCCCGCCCTGGGTGGGGCGGAAGGGACTGTCAGACTCTTACTGACTAAAATCCACCCGTGTTCCTTCCTATGCCCTTTATGTGCCGGGGTCACGGTAACCTGGGTTAAGAAAAAACCCGCGACCCCAGCAGGCATTTGGCGCGAAACACGACGCGCCACCGACCCGGGCTTGGTCCTTTGTCGGACGGCGAGCTACCCATCACTCACTCACCGTCCGCAAGCCCGCTCCGCCGCTGTGCCCTCTGCTGATCAGAGGGACACGCGTTGGAGCATCCACACGACAGGCTATTTGCATACGGGCAAAGAGACCACTTGGGCACACAGTGCCCAAGGAAGAGTTTTTGCCCGCATCCCAGGGTGCACCGGCCCGAAAAACTGGTCTTCCCCCTGGACGTATCCGAGAGGGAACTCCAGTCCACGGGCGCACGTGGAGGTTTCCTGTCATAGCACCCCACAAACTTCACACATAGCGAATAAAATACCGTTAAAAAATAAATTCCGTACAATTTTATTGTACTCCTGGCAATGGAGTGATCATGTTTACGACGACTCAACACATTTTGAATGTAAGCCTAGGGAAACAGGGTTTATTAAAACCATCGAATGAATCCGCCCACACAGGGTATTAAAACCATCGAATGAATCCGCCCACACAGGGTATTAAAACCATCGAATGAATCCGCCCACACAGGTTAATAAAACCATCGAATGAATCCGCCCACACAGGTTATTAAAACCATCGAATGAATCCGCCCACACAGGTTAATAAAACCATCGAATGAATCCGCCCACACAGGTTAATAAAACCATCGAATGAATCCGCCCACACAGGTTAATAAAACCATCGAATGAATCCGCCCACACAGGTTAATAAAACCATCGAATGAATCCGCCCACACAGGGTATTAAAACCATCGAATGAATCCGCTATCACAGGGCAGGGCGTGTCAAACTTGGGTGGAAATTTAGAAGTGTGTTTGTTATTTGAAATGTCCTGTTTTTCCATCTGTATTATGCCGACCTGATAGAGAGAAACACTTCCTGTCTTTACGAAGCTTTACTAATTACGTTTTTTTTGCACTAACAGGCGACAGACAACGCCCGCTGGTGGCTACACAAGCTGTTCATGCTGGCGCCGCAGTTTGCGCTCGGCGATGGACTGCTCGACATCGCCAAGAACACCATACAGGCACAGGTACGTCAACTTTGAACTAATACAAGACTAGTAGGTAATAGATGGGTATTCAACCTGAAAGTTAAAGGCCGACTGATTTTCCGAAATTACATTATATGGACGGAAAAATGTATGTTACTGTCCTAAAGTTTGATTAAGATGATTTTTGAAGAAAGAAAAATTCAGTTTCGTGTGGGATTTGAACCCGCGTCTTCTGGATAAGTACTACAGACTTCCTTACCTATTAGGCTACCGCAACTCAGAAGCTGGATCTTCTAATTCGTTTTATGGTAACGCAGCTGATTTTTTTCTCAAATTGTAAAGCGCCATCTACAAACTACAGTTACAGTTTCGATCCCTGTTTAATATTTGTATAATAATAATAATATTCCGCCATCTAGTCCCAAGCTAAGCAGAGCTTGTGTTATGGGTACTAGACAACTGATAAACATACTAATATATTTCTAAACACATACATATTATAGATAAATTACACCCAGACACAGAACAAATGATCGTGCTCATCACACAAACATTTGTTCTGGGTGGGAATCGAACCCACGACCCCCGGCATAGCAGTGAGTGAGTGCGCGCGCGTCACAGTCGCTCTCGCTACGACGCCCGCGCCCCGCCGCCGGCACTCCGCGTGCCTACCTAAAGTATTTACGCGTGCACTGTTTACCTACATACGCGTGTAAATCGTGTTCTAATTTAATAAAAATAACTTTTGTGCAATTCATTAATACAAAATGGAGTGTGCTAAGTGCAGTAAAGTGTTATCCAAAAACGGATCGCACTTCCAGTGTCAAGCTTGCTATGGAACATTCCATAGAGGGTGTATAAAGGGACTTCTAGCAGATATTCGAGCAGGTATCAGTAGAACCTACTGTAATAATTGTGAAGTAGATCCCCAAACCGAGGACGAAGAACAAGGCGAAGTAAAAAAGGACTTCGAGAAAATTCTGAAGGACATCCAGAGAAAGGTCAGTGGAATACCTACCTTAAAAAGTCAACTCGATTCCATAAGTACCAGTATGAGCATGCTTTCGGAGAAATATGATACACTTATTGTGGAACACGAGCAATCTAAGCAAAAAATAACAGAGCTCAAAAAGAACGTCACAAACATAAATAATAAGATTATATACCTAGAAAAATGTAACGTTGCGTTGGAACAGAAGGTTCAAGAATATGACCAAGCCTCGCGCAGAAACAACCTTGAGATTGTAGGCTTGGAACAGCTGCCGGGAGAGAACCTGCGCGAAGTGGTGACCAAAACTGGGCAGCTCATCAACGTCAGCAGCACGGAAATTGAGTGGGTCAGCCGTCGTCGTCTGCAGCGTGCCGATAGTGGCAAGCCAGCACCAATCCTGATTGGCTTCAAGCCCACCACCAACGGCGCCAACGAGCGCGACACATGGCTTGCGCAGCGGCGCAATATGAAGGAATTCACCAGCGACGTTGTCACCGGAGGTACCATGAAAAATAAGGTATTTATCAATGAGGGCCTTACTAAATCTGCTAAGGAGCTGTTGTGGAATGCTAAAAAGCGACTTCATGGGCTATGGAAGTACGTTTGGGTCGCCAACGGAAAGATCCTGGTAAAGAAGAATGATGGTGATAAGTCAGTGTGGGTGAGAGATGAGAGTGATCTTGAAGAAATAATTAAAAAATGAACCTTCCGTCTTTATAAATAGTGTTTATTGTGCTTTATCTAACTATTCAAATTCGCGGCGTTATATGGTGTCGATGCTATAAGTGATAACTCATTCGAGGCGTCAATAGTGAACAGCATAGACAATTGGATAGCGACGTGGACTTGTACTCAAAATCTTAGTTTAGTCCATATTAATATTCGTTCTTTAAAAAAACATTTCAATGAGCTCTTAATTACTTTAAATAGCCACCTAGATAAGTTAGATGTTATCGTTATTACTGAACCTAATATAGATTTTTCTTTAATAGATTTATTTAAGATAAAAGGTTATAATGTGCATAGTTTTACGCGAACCGGGCGTAGGGGAGGAGGGGTGCTTGTTTACGTGCGGGAGGAGTTGGATGCGCGGGCGATCGCGTGGCCGGCAGCGGCGGCGCAACCGATCGCCACTGAGTGCGTTTCCATTACACTTCATTACTCAGGGGAACCTGTTCATGTTGTCGCATTGTATAGACCTCCTCGAATAAATAAACAGGAAAAAATCACTCAGTTCTTTGAGGAACTTAAAGTCATATTGAATAGTCTACCACAGAATTCCAAGGTTATATTGTGTGGCGACATGAACATCAATCTATTACAAAAACACGATAAAAACGTCATTACCTATGAAAATATCTTGGCCGAATTCGGATTCTCAAATGTATTGATAAAGTTACACGTAGTGAAATTTTAGTTGATGTACTTGTGGAATCATGTATCGATCATATTTATGTCAGAGCACCTAGTCTAAAAATAAACTCCGCGGTAATCCAGCATAAAATATCTGATCATTACATGACATCAGTCGCGGTAAAATGGAAACGCACTTCGAATACTGTGGATGATGGCGGTCGGGGGCGCGGTCGCGGGGGGCGGTGCGACTGCGCTTGTGCTCTCGCCTCTACCTCCTCGCGCGTGTGTGTCTGTCCCGCTCACTCGCCCAACGTAGCCACGCAACGACGTTATATACTTGACAATCGTGCGGTTCGTGATAAGCTATTATCAGTTAATTTTGAAGAATTATTATTATATACATGCCCCATAAAATTGTACAATGCATTTAGAGATATATTTCAACAGATCTATCATAGTTGTTACGTATTAAAAGATATAAATATTTCAAACAGGGATAGCACACCCTGGATAACTAGAGAACTAAAAAATATGATCTCAGAGAGGGATAGACTGTTTATCTTATGGTGTAATGACCCTAAAAATATGGTAAAACGCTTAAATTACACAAAATATAGGAATAGATGTCAGAAATTAAAATTAGAATATATTTAAAACTAAAAATAATTATGATAGGCAATGTATACTAGACTGTAATAAAAATATTAAAAAGCTGTGGGAAAGAATTAATAACTTATTAGGAAATGAAAAACAATGTCTGGATAAATCAATAATAAAGAACATGGGAGTTAATGAACCTTTGAAAAACATTTGTAATAATTTTGCTCGTACATTTGCCGAAGAAATAGAGAACATCAAACATAATATAAGGATTAAACGAACTTACCTAGTGAAGTTCTATCCTTATTATATGAAGAAATTAGTCCGAGGTATGATAATACTTGTAGTAGCGTTCTCTCGCTACGCCTGACGCGATTTTTAGAATTATTCCTTGATTTAAGTAAAACTTGTTTTAAATCAAAGGAATTATTGTAATCTGAAACAGAATAAAAACGCCGCGCCTGGCAACACTGCATTTACGTGTCATTTAGTTTAGAGCAGTGGTACCAGGTACTGCCATATACGGGAAGATTAATTGAAAGTTAATCTTGGGAGGGTGGGAAACTCATACCTCGGACTAATTTCTTCATATAATAAGGATAGAACTTCACTAGGTAAGTTCGTTTAATCCTTATATTATATTCGAAATTAGTCCGAGGTATGATAATACTTGTAGATGTTCAGAGAACATAAAATTATACTATATAAAGCTCGATTTATATATATAATGTTAAAACCATTTTGTTTCAATACCCTTTTTTTTTTTTTTTTTTTTTTTTTTTTTTTTTTTTTTTTTTTTTTTTTTTTTTTGGCATGGCAATATAATAATCTTGATATACGTCTGCTTGTGTATGTAACCAGAAAATCATAGCAACCTTGACTTAAATGAAAAAATCGTATCTTTCAAATTCCAAATATTTAAGACTAAACATCTGGAGTCACACTTCATCTGCATAGTCTACGAGAATCTTAAAATTCTTCTTATTTCCTAATACTATCAAAGCCGGTCTAAGACAATCACAGTCTTTAACCTTAAATATTCCTCTTAAATGTATTGTCTAATTATTATTGACATAATAAAAGGTTAATTAACTACAGGTATTAAAACTTGATGAAATTTAATATCCCAGCAAATTTTATTTCAAAGTACATCTATTGGTCTACTATAGTGATTTACCAAGGTAAACGACCTCGAAGACCCCTCACTGCCTGCAGTAGAGTCCACCGTTAAGCCTAGTCTGTGTGTATTTGAAGTAGAAAGACAGAGACAAAAATGTATTGATGTATTGACTGCATAAGGCCCTGCTGCTAGTCTTTGTTTTTTTTTTTTTTTTTTTTTTTTTTTTTTTTTTTTTTTTTAAATATATATTTTTATCCTAATAAATGATCGTTTATGTGTAGACATATTTGGGCTTATTACCTAAGGAAGGTAACACCAGTCTGATGAACATTCTAGTCTTATACAGACCTGAGTGTTATAGAATATCTGTAATCAATTAATTTAATAGCACCTCTGTTACTAATCTATTTAATAATTGATAGGTACTTTTGACACCACTAAGTTTAGATACATAGTGTTGTGGCTAACGCAATCAACCTAACAAACTTTTTTGTAAAGTTTTGTTAACTGAATGTGTAATAACACTGTTGTGATTCCAATAAATATTTTGATTTTGCGTTACTTGGGCATAGTTTGTAAAATCCCTTAGAATAAATGTTTTATTCTATTTTCTGAACCTACATGACTATCTATAGGAGTGTCGATTTGTGACAGTTAACTGATTTCTTTGAAGACTTAAATAAGTCAAGTCAATAAAGTTGCTCAATCAATTTTTTATTGGTTTGAGTTTCCGATATTTCGGCACTGTTGCAAGCGCCTTGATCACGGATGAAGTTATAATAAATAAAATATATTGATAAATCTATTTTTAGACTTTTATATTAGACCACTACTATCACGGGATAGGTACTATTGTATTGTTCCAGCAAATTCTGCGATAATCTACCTATCAAAATCAATTACTCACCTTTGTGCATAACCTTTGTCTTTTAAGCTATTTTTGTAAAATGGTACACAATTAAGAATTATAAATAATATACAAACATTTATCATTCTCCTCATAATTGCCTGCTTGATAATAAACCAGTCCCCCGGGTTAGTTGTAGAGGATAGCTAGTTCTAAAAGAAGATATTAAAATATAATCAGAAGGTCTAATTGTTACTATCTCCGAGATTAGTAAAGAATTCAAAAACGAATAACATGGTTGTAATGTCACAAATTGGTAAAACTATATTTCTTTAGCCCTATCTGTTCTTATCTTATGGAGAGCTTTAAGCAGTAAACTAAAAATGGGGAAAAACATATAAAAAGAGATTATTCCATTTAGGGACCCCTATCCCAAGAAATATACTTTGGACTCTTATGATCTTACCGATATGCAAAAAAGGTCTCTCTGGATGGTAAAAATTATTTATTATAGAATTGACTTAGTATACATTCGTTATCTACATTGAAATTATGAGACTCTTTGGATCAGGATTTGGGTGGCCAAAATTATTGTTTATTCTAAAATTGAAAACTTAGACAGTCTCCATTCTTTATCTACATTGGAATTACGAGACTCAAAGTCAGCCTCTTGAGGTAGAATGTGGAAGAGCCATTATGTTAAAATGTGAACACCTTATTTTGTACCCACAGTCTTTGCAAAATAAATTATTTCTGATTTAGCAAAAATCAGTGCATAGCATAGAAGAGTATTGTATTCTTCCCACACAGTTTATATGAACTATTGCAGTAATATTGTCAGATCTACGTAAAATAACACAGCTTTTATTTTAATCACAAAGCTATAAGGTAAAGTATGCATCTAAGAACTCTAAAATAGTTTACATGTTGTTATTCCCAGACTGACAGACTCTCTAGTAGGTACTTTACCCCTTGTAATGTTTATCCCAACCACTTAGTAAAGCATCTGAAAATGTTTCTTTAATTAAGAATAAAGTGAGCTGCGTTCCAGAACTTGGCTTGACACGCTCCCGCGTGTCTGAACGTGTCTAGATACATTGTATGGTATCTTTACAACTATTAGGTAATAATGTTCTTTTTTCCCCAAAGTAATTCTAACTTTATTTCCTCTTAATCTCTACTCTAGGGCTGAAAAATATTTTCTCTATAAAGTGTTTATGTGAACTAAACTGCATTATGAGATAGGTAGCCATGTAAATTGATACCAAATTTTCTAATATTTTCTAATAATTGAGGAAAAACTTAATATCGAGTATTCATAAACAAAACATAGCATTTAGTCATGCATTTAGAATTGATCACCAGTCCTGACCAGGACCTTGAGGGGGCAGGCATTTGAGCTGTTTTCTTTGTTTATCATCAAAAATAAATAATCAATTGATTTTCAACAAGACATTTTTATAAATATGTTAATCTGGGACAGATTAGTCATCTAGGATATTAACTAACATTTATACCTTGATTTTTGAGATGCTCTACTACAGATATTAACAGTTTACCAGACTGATTAAATACACAGGGGTCAGTGGAAGGACCTATTGTGCAGCTTTTTAATTGTGAAACAAAAAAAAAAATTCTAACCATAATTCTTTAATTGCTACTAAATAGTTTGCACCCTTAAGATCTGATTTTCATGGAGATACAGTCCTTGTATATTCTAGACTGAAATGGTTGATTATGATAAAATTATTTAACATTTAAAGATTTATTATAAATCTGTGAGTTTATAGAAAATCATGGATAACATTGATCAGCTGTATAACAGAACTTAGCTATGAAAGTTTATTTATTTCTTGAATAAGATAAGTCTCTCAGTTTCATTGAAAGAGATATTATACAGAATCTTATCTTGAACAATTAGTAGGTACTCTTACCCAGTCTTATATAACAGACTCTTTGGTTATAGATTCTCAGTATGAATAGAAATATACAAAGGGAGCAGCAAACATTACTACTCACTGTTACTGGTACTTGTCCTGGGGTCAGCTGGAAAATGACTGTTGTCGCTTGAGGTATTTCTGTTGTTGGCTTGTTCCTCAATTTGTATCGATAGATTCCTCTGTTTTATGAAGGTGGGCAGGGCTGTTTGAACTGCTAGTAGTTTCATGGAATTGACTTATTTGTATTTCCAGTAATAATATTTGTATGAAGTCTATTGGTCGCTCCTTTCATGGTGGTGGAAGTCTCACCATTTCTTTTATTTTGAATTGATAGGTACCAATTTCAGTTCACTTGTTGCCTCTTAGTAAATTGAAGTGTCGTATCTAACATTGGTAATAGTAGTCTCTTCCATTATTAATACATATATTGCCAGTATAGGTTGAGTAGTCAACGGACACTGTCTCCAGGCATGTCATATATTGTATGCATTATGTGGTACATATGCATGCTTATGTAAGTCAGCTCCTTTCCCTCTTTTATAATTCTTTCAATACATTCACAGCACATAATCCCTCTTAGAACCGGTCTAGCCCACTTAAGGCAGAAAAATATTATTTCCAGATAGATCTGCTTCTGGTTGCTGTTCTAGAGCAAAAGTATTGGAATTGTTCTCATGACTGACCATATTGACTCATAGTACATGTATGGGCACCCATCTGACAACCCAAACGTTCAGAGTAAGTAGGTATATACTACTATATGTATATGTAGTCTACAGTAGGCTGTACATTTGATTGCTTTGGTAATCAGATCATGACCATTAGGTACTCTTGTAATATTTACATTATTTTTTTTTTTTTTTTTTTTTTTTTGTAGTTTTTTTTATCTGCAATCAGTGCCACTTTAAGCAGATTTAATGTAGGAGCTTGTCACGGCGAGTGTGACCTCCAGTGAGACCATCTACTCCTTATGTTTATCAGATTCAATCACTACTGATTACATCTTTCCTTTTTAGTCTTTTTGTATAGCTTCGCCGTTTTAGTTGTGAAGCTAGAGGGTTGGGGTGATTTTGCAGCCGTTGCTGGTAGGTTTGCATAGTGCTTTTGATTTCATCCTTCACAGTAGACATGTTGAGGTTAGCATGTATTTCATCATTAGTGATGAACCAAGGTGAGTTGCTTATAGTGCGGAGAATTATATTCTGCATTCTTTGCAGGATACTTATGTTCGAGTTACTGGCACTTCCCCACAACTGTATGCCGTACATCCACACAGGCTTCAATACTGTCTTATAGATTAGAAGTTTGTTGTCTATGGAGAGTTTGCTGTTGCGCCCAAGCAGCCAGTGGAGGTTTCTGTATCGTATATTTAGTTCTTCTCTTTTGGCTTTGATATGGTGCTTCCATGTCAGTCTTCGATCTAGGTGCAATCCTAAGTAACGAACGCAGTCAGAGTGAGGTAATATGGTGTTATCTAATGTTATTGGGGGGCAGTTTCCTTTTCTCAAGGTAAAGGTTACTTGTACCGATTTTGACGAGCTAGCTTTGATCTTCCACTTTTGCAGCCACTTAGTGATTTCATTTAGTCCATTCTGGAGCATTTCTGAGGCACGTATTGGGTCAGTACTGCTGGCTAGTATGGCTGTATCATCAGCAAACGTAGCGGTGGTGATACCGTCTACTTGCGGGAGATCCGCTGTGAATAGGGTGTAAAGGAGAGGTCCCAGCACAGATCCCTGCGGGACTCCAGCCAATATGTTATAAAACTTTGAAGTTTCCTCACCTTCCTTTACTTGGAATAACCTGTCTGCCAAATAGGATTTTAGTAAGCAATAATATGAGTGAGGGAGGTATAACTTAATTTTGAAAAGTAGGCCCTTGTGCCAGACCCTGTCAAAAGCCTGCTGGATATCTAGGAAAGCCGAAGAGCAGTATTCCTTGTGTTCGAGTGTGTGTCTTATCTTGTTATAAACTCTGTGCACCTGTTCCACCGTAGAGTGCTGCTGGCGAAACCCGAACTGGTGGTGGGGTATTATTTGATTTTCCTCCAGTATCGGCAGGATTCTGCGCAACAGGAGCTTCTCAAAGACTTTAGATGTAATTGGTAGCAAACTGATGGGTCTGTAAGATGTAGAATCATTTGGCGATTTGCCTACTTTATGTACCATTATTATTTGCGACACCTTCCATAGCTGGGGAAAATATTGCACTCGCAGAATTGCGTTAAATATAGTAGTTAGGAGCACTATTGCCTTCCTAGGTAGTTGGATCAAAATCTCTTTAGTTATCAGGTCAAAGCCCGGAGCTTTCTTATCCTTGAGTTCCCTTATGGTCTTCCACACTTCTCTCACCGTGACTGGTTTCGGAGGTAGTGAAAGCTGCATAGCTTGATTAAGAGTCTCAGTCACTAAAGCCTCGTGAGAGTTGTCCTGCGCATCATTCGGGGTAAAGACTTTTGATAGATGACTAGCAAAAGCGTTAGCCTTTTCTTGATCCGTTTTAGCCCAGCCATTGCCTACTCGAATAGGTGGCTTTGCCTGTATTGGTCTGTCGTAATTCTTGGTAAATTTCCATAGCGAGTAGCCAGTGGAAGCAGTAGCTGTGAGCGTTTCTAGCTTTGTTTTGAGAGTGTCATTGTGCCAGTCTTTGATCATATCTCTAAGATTCGTTGACGCTTTGTCGAATTGTGCTTTATCATGTGGATGTCTACTTTGGTGCCAGATGCGTCGAAGTTTCCTCTTGTCTAGTACGGCATTCTTTATTTGTAGCGGGACGTTGAGAACTTTACTCTTCGATTTCAGAGCAGGAGTGCACTTCCAGCAGGCTTCTTGTATTAGAGATGTAAATATCTTTACCTGATCTTCAATGTCATCTGCGGATTTTAGAGCTACTTTGAGTTCTAATTTACTGTCTATAAGCTCTCTGAATGAGGTCCAGTCCGTATGACTGTTGTACAGTGTCTCAGTCTTCTTACGATCTATTAACATAGTGCTCACTGTCAACAAGACCGGAGTATGGTCTGATGAGCTATCCAAACAGCTTTCTGCTTTTATATAGTGTCTACCTAGGCCTCTGATCATAAAAAAGTCTAGGAGGTCTGGAGTTTTATTTCTATCAGTCGGCCAGTATGTAGGCTCGGCAGAAGAAGCCCAGTGGAGGTTATTAGTTTCTGCGCTCAATTTTAGTTGTCTTCCTCTAGTGCTGGTAAGCCTAGAACCCCATGACGTATGCTTGGCGTTCCAATCACCTCCAGCCACAAAGCGACTACCAAGTGTCTGAAAGTAGTGATTAAACATAGGTTCCGTAATTTTATGTTTTGGGGGGCAATAAACCGCAGACACCATCAAGCATCCACAGTGGTCTTCAACTGCAATGGTTGTTGCTTGCAAGTGGTTGTATTTATATTCTGGCATAAGGTGATGTTTTATAGTTTTCCTAATAATTATAGCAGTACCTGCATGGCCAGTACCATCAGGATGGTTTGTCAGGTATGTCTGGAACTCTTGAAACTTGATAGAGCTAGAGGATGTGCAGTGTGCCTCTGATACAAGGACTATATCAAGTTTGTGCTCTATCATCAGTAATTCAATTGCATATTTATTGGGTGCTAAACCATTTATGTTCCACGTTGCTATTCTAAGAGTTGACGCCATTTATGTTAGCTTATCAACGAGCTTAGCTATGAGGCCCATTAAGGTACTCATTTGTTGTATGATAAGTTCAAATTTTTCTGATTGTTTCAGTAGCATTTGCTCAATTGTAGTATTAATTGTTTTTCTCGTTTCATTAGTATCTTCTACTTGAACCTGTCTGTTATGTGTCTTTACAGTTTCTGAGTAAGTTTTTATCATTTCTTTAGGCTTGGTAATAGATGGTATCTGCTTATTATGTGTCATATTATGTGCATCAAGCGTTTTGTGGTTTGTGTTAACTATCTGAGACGGTGCGGTGGTGAATTCGGTCGTCTTTGTTCTTCGGGCAAAAATTTCTTTATATACCACACAGCCTTTGTAATTAGCGGGGTGCGGGCCACTGCATAATGCACACAGAGCAGGAGTTTCGCGATCATGCTTCTGGCATTCAGATGTCTTGTGCGCCTGCCCACATTTAACGCAGCGGTAGGGGCGCATACAATAGTTCTTTGAGTGCCCATATTGTTGGCACCTCTGACATTGTACAATCGATTTCTTCTTTCTTGGATCCTCAACGATGACTGTCTGGTGATAGATATAGCGAAGATCTTTTACCGCTTTGTTATTTGGTCCTGCAGCCACATTAACAAAAAAAGTTGAAGTAGGTTTTTTTCTCGGGGCCGAATTTGGCGTTGATAATTTCTCCAACAACCGTGTTCCCCGTTGCCTCTATTTCCTCTTTTATTATGGATATTGGCGTGGATGGATGTAGGTTTCGGATTACCACTCTATAGGGTCTCGCGTCCTTTGTGTTGAAAGTATGGCCTATGAGTCCATTTTCACGAACAAGGGCTATCAGCTTCTTGTAGACCACAACATCTGTGCTGTTTACTCGAAGTTGGCTTCTGTTGACACATTTATATGTAAATTGATCTTTTTCAGCTACTGTGCCCAACAATTCCGTCAGTTTGTTCAGGTCTTCTATTCCATATAATATTATGGGTGGAGGCTTCGTGGGTTTTTTCACTTCTAGATTAGGTTCATTTTCAGTTAGGTCGATTGGTAATTCACTGTACCTGTTGGTTGTTTGGACAGCGTTTGGGGGTGGACTGGATGATATCTTGCGCTTTTTGGGGTAACTATTTATTGGTACTCTTTGCCATGTTGGAGGGCCGGGTTCTCTGCGTTCACAAGGTTGATTATCAAGCTTAGTGTTATCGAACTCATCTCTAGGCGGAGCTACCTGAGTTGTGCCACCTACTGATGAGGATCTTGGTCTTGACAAGAACAAGCTCGGATGAAAAGCTTGCTGCACTAATTTCTTATTACTGTTGTTACCAGTAGTATTTACCAACACTGGAGCTTGGTCAATTACTCCAGTGTGGTTTTCTGTAACATGATCCATAATTTCTAGGGTAATTTAGATTTTAATGTGGTAACACTGATTTGAAGTTGGCAACCCCTTTTTCACTGACAGGAATGACATTTTAAAAATTTTGGCAAGTGGCCGAGAAAATAAATCAAAATGTGGGTAGAAGATTTTCACTGGTTGAATTTCCTATGTTTAGACACGCTTTATTAGAGTTATTATGATAGGAAAACACTAGATAACAATAACAGAGTTTATAAAGCACTTCAACTACACTTTTTTACTGTTTTGGGGCACAACATCACGGTTTTAAACGTAAATCGCGAAATTAGTTTAGGAACGTGTGTGTCTCTGACAACCACAATGACAGTCGCTCATTCCTATATTTACATTATGGCAATATATCCTGCCAGTCATAACTCAAGTAATAGTATATTTTTACCAATATTTCATCACTTTGTGTAGAGGCAACTTATGTTTGATGCTATGGGATCTTTTCTTGTTAAGGGTGCGGGAGTGTCCCTGTTTCTTCTTGGATAGCTAGCATATAGCACGAAGAATACTTATGTATTTATACTTGAGTGTAGCCCTCTCAGCGAGAGGTAATCATAATTATTATTCTTCTATTGTTAAATTGGTCCAAAGCATAGCCTTTCCAACGGAAAGGAGATAGAATGTAACACAAACTATCTTAATTTCAACAGGACTTGTGTACCTACATTATTTGTTGGAAATACTGAATGTTATATCGATCCAAAGCATAGCCTTTCCAACGGAAAGGAGATAGAATGTAACACAAACTATCTTAATTTCAACAGGACTTGTGTACCTGCATTATTTGTTGGAAATACTGAATGTTATATCGATCCAAAGCAAAAACTTTTTCAACGAAAAAGAGACATCATGTAACACATAATGTCATGATGGACATGGGACAGAAGTCCACAAGGAGATTTATTTGTTGCTTGCTTGTTGAAGTGAAAACTTCTTTAGCGGCGTTGTACACTTTTTCTGTAATGGGTAAAAAATTTAAAACTCGCGTCAGGGTCACGTGACCAAAACTCGCGTCAGGGTCACGTGACCCTGATCGAAAATGAGTAAGACGTCATTCAAATTAAAAATAAAACATAGTAACAAAAAAGTTTTCACTTCTACCGGCACTCCTGGAGTGCAACCTTTTTTTTTAATTTCCGTCCAACTGGACGAGTAGGTATCTACGTGATAGACCTTCATATTTTAAACTCCAAGTAAATGAGGGGTTGTAAACCCTTAAAACAACGTGAATATGAAATTCTCAACGAGAATATAGCACACATTATCATAACTTTCCGTCAATAACCTCTCTTCAGTAAAAAAAGACTTACAGTTAATGAGCTCCTCCCTCTTTATTTGTATTTTTCAGTCTTTCGGGGCAATTTATTCCTTTCCTTGTCTTCTTCACTATTTCTATTGTGTTTTGGCATCCTTGGTTTGCGTTTAAATACATTTATTTAACTTATTTTATAGAACTTAAAACTTTTCCGGTTGCGTCTTGTGGGCGCGAAAAGAACGAATGACACGTAAATGCAGTGTTGCCAGGCGCGGCGTTTTTATTCTGTTTCAGATTACAATAATTCCTTTGATTTAAAACAAGTTTTACTTAAATCAAGGAATAATTCTAAAAATCGCGTCAGGCGTAGCGAGAGAACGCTACTACAAGTATTATCATACCTCGGACTAATTTCGAATATAATTGTAGTATTAACCGTATAGTTCGGTAGCGCCCCCGAAAGGGGCGCGACAAGTAAACCTACGCTGGCTCAATAGTGGGTCCAAAAGGGGCAGACGTTGTAGTCATACGACATCCTCATTAAAAATTAAAAAAATATAATATTCTCTGCGTAAAATCCTATGAGTGCGCATTAATTAAGAATGTTAAATAAAAATCTAATTTATTCACGAAATTAAAACTTCTACATTTAGCGCCTATTTTCTTAATTTACCGTAACAAAATCCAAAAGGGTAAATACGATCTTCGCCATTTTGATGGCAGTGCTGGGTGGGGCTTAAAATCATAAAAAACGTGGTTTTCGGACATCCAACGGATCGTTATAGGAGGAATGAATAACTCGTCATTTAGTATTGTAACGAATTCATACGTATTTCAACATAAATTAGCAGTGGTAATGAAAAATTTGATATCTGAACTCGAACTTTCGCGCCACTTTTGTTTGTTTACATTTTTATTTTGCACTTGGATCACACACGCGCGCTATAACTCAATAACAATAAAGATAAATATCATGCCAAATGTTATAAATAACGTAAAAAAGACCAGATCTTGGTGTAATTCTCTAATACAGGGCCAATAACACGTATTTTTCATTACCACTACTCAATTTGTATTCGTAATCGACAACCATGTTTTTTTTTTTTAATCGTAATGATGTGTGAAAGCGAGTATTCTAATCGATTCCATAATTGATTTTTTTTGTCAAATCGAGTGAAAAAAAAAGGAAACTAGGAAATCGATTAATAAAAATTAAAATAAATTTGTTTTATGCTTAGAATACAATTATTATCTATTATAATATTGTTTAAAGCTTTTATAATAATATTACGTACATTGTCATTCCCAAAAAAACAATAATAGACAAAGGAACAATGTCAGTAATAAATGTTTGAATGCGCGGCAACTACTTAATTCAAAAATTTTGAATTAGGAATGCACTCGCTGTGGTACTCGCTATTCAAAATATTATAACTTTGAATTTATTAGCTAATTTTTACTGTACATTTTATTTTGTACAATAATATAATTTTTTAGGTTGAATGATTATAGAATGCCTTGGATCTTGATAGGCTTATTATAAATTTTATTACATGTAAAGATGAGTTTTTGTTTCCTACCAAATAAAAGTTTTTTTTTATCGTGGTAAAATCATCAAATGAGTCCTTCCACCCCGGGCAGGGCGGGAGGGACTGTCAGACTTGTACTGACTAAAATCCACGGTGTCCTTCAATAGCCCTTTATGTTCCGGGGTCATGAAATAACTCCCGGTAGGCTTTGGCAGTCTAATTTCTCATTATGCTGACGCTCTTTGAGGCGCACGTGGAACACGACGCGCTGTCGACCCGGGCATGGTCCATGGTCGGACAGCGAGTTGCCCTTTACTCGCTGTCCGCATGCCCGTGCCTACGGTGGCCGGAGATCGTCTGCCGACTTCCGACGCCGCGGGCGCCTACCACTATGGTTGGGGCGGAGGGAGGACGCTGTCCTCTCCCTCTCGCGGCTCCAAACAAAAGATAGCCAAATTAATTATTTTATTGTACAAATTTGTTTCGTGAGATTGGTTTGGTCATGTAAGTATTACACGTCAGAAATCGAGCTTTTGAAATAAAAAAAGAAAATGTCGATGTTAAGGATCAAATTCGGTGAAGTAATGATAACTTGGTAAAATATGAACTGATATATACAAACAATAATTTAGTCATAATGTACAGCAGATCAAAATCAAAATTCGCGCAAACTCACTTAAAGTTCGAATTTCAAAAAAATCGTTAATGTATACACCGCGAAGTGATAATAAAAATTTGAAATGAGAACACTATGTTGTGAACATGTAGCGAAATTTTATTTAATGGAAAAAAATCCTTATACCTCAAGTTTGTCGCATGTTTCTACTTCACAGAATATTGATAGTTTGATTGCTGAATTAATATTTCAAAAATTTAATTTTTATGATGTTATTTAATTTTTATCAAATCGGCCTCGAGACTTCCTTCAGGATTTTTCGCTATTCCTCATAGTTTAAAATTTAGCCATACACGCCCCGTTGGAAATTCTAATTGTTTATTACTGCAAGGAATCATTTAGAAGTACTCCCATCTCTCAGCATTAGATCCGAACCCGGTGTAATATGTGCCCGGTGTTTGTCTTTTCACGTTTTTTAGATCCGCTCTAAAAAGATAAATTGAAATTAATTAACGAAAACACAAAATGGGTATAGGTAAAACCATAATGATTGAATTTAAGTTTAGAAGACACCTATGTATGTTTAGCCTCCAATGAAACAACGATATTTATTACTATAATTATGTATAAAAGATAAAATTAAATAAACTATTGCGTAAACGAAATAATACTTGAAAATTTTAAATATTTTAAAATGATTCAGATTTAGTTTCATAGACTTATTGCATGGACTGAGCTTTCTATAGTCAAAAAGCAAATAAATCAGTCCATGCTCTATGTCTTGTTTTACTTTTTTTTCATATTCGATTATGTTGCGAGTATCGATTAGGCTGAATGAACGTTTTTAATCGTTTTATGAATATTGGGTTTACGGTCAGCACTAAAAAGAGTCATGTTGCAACATAGTTTTTGCTAATTTTTAACCAGACTTTGATCGTTATTATTTATGAAATTATGTATGAACACTGGCAAATCTAGTAATGTATAAAGTAAGTTATTTTATTTATTTCACTGTTTACCCATTATTATCATGTGATAAGCTTGTTTATGTACATATTTTTCAGCACATCTAAATTACCTAGTTTTTGGAACGATGTAGCATTTTGTATGTTACACACATTTTACAACAGAATGAGGCAGTTTTATTGACCTCAACATGTTCTTAGAGATATTGTTCACAAACTTATCGCATGAAATAGCTGTAGTAACATATTTTTGATCAAAAATTGGATGCTGAAAGTTGACAAAAAATATTGTGTAATAGCTCAAATTTCGAATCACCCGGTCGACTCAGCTGATGTGTCATGTGTCAAAATATTGTCGTGCAGAGTGGTTAAGCTGTTAGATAGATTCACCTACCTTGGAAAGATGGACAGAAGCATGAGATGGCAACCCGTAGACAGTAACTATGTCAAACGAATAATAACTCATATGGATAAAAACAAGTCACCGGGTAGCGATCTTGTGAGAATGTCCGATCTTAAAATGATGGTAAATTCAGTGAGCCCTGTGATCTCTAACCTAGTCAATCTGTGTGTAAAAATGGTATGTTTCCTAGTACGTTAAAAGAAGCTATTGTGCGACCAATATATAAAAAGGCGAACATAAAAATTATAGTAATTACAGGCCTATATCTATCTTATCCAGTGTAGACAAGATTATTGAGAAATGTATCATCAACCGTTTGAATAATTATCTGCAGAAAAATAATATAATAACTGATTGTCAACACGGCTTCCAGAAAGGTAAAAGTACAAATACTCTTCTAATAAGATTTACAAATGAAATTAATACATATTTAAGTGAGAAAAAGTTTGTAGTCGCAGTTTTCTTTGATTATAGAAAGGCCTTTGATACTCTTGAAACTGAGACCTTATTGAACGCCATGGAGGAGTGTGGAGTGGGAGAGCCGCTGAACAAATGGTTCCGCGACTATCTCACATCACGTTCCTATCGGGTTAGGGTAGGTGACGAGTATAGTGACGAGAGGAAGGTGGGGTGCGGGGTGCCGCAGGG
Organism: Agrotis segetum; assembly: GCA_036375495.1. Taxonomy (NCBI): domain Eukaryota; kingdom Metazoa; phylum Arthropoda; class Insecta; order Lepidoptera; family Noctuidae; genus Agrotis; species Agrotis segetum. Next base: position 908,639 of record JAQSVV010000002.1, read on the forward strand.
CTCCGGATGTGGGCCTGTGTGCTACTTATTGCTCGTTAACAGCTTGTGCAGCGTACTGCGCCACTGCTCGGCGTACATGTTCGCGGACGACCTGTGCGTGCTGCGCGCCGGCACCGACCTCGCGGACACTTGTCGACTCGTACAACAGGACGTAGACTCGGTGGTAAAGTGGTCTCATGATAATGGTATCGTACTCAATGGAGATAAAACTAAGCTGTTGATGATACATTCCCCATATATACATGTAACTAGAATATGCCCTCCCATCTTTACCCATAGCTATGAGTGTATGCATAACAATAATTCAAAATGTAAATGTAAACCCATAGAACAAGTAGAAAGTGTCACATATCTAGGAATGAAAGTAGATGAAAGTTTTTCATGGTCTTCACACATTGATTACATCTGTGATAAGCTACGAATATTGTTAAGTAAATTTTACCATTTAAGTTTTAAAGTTCCGTCCAGCACCTTAAAATGTTTATATATGTCTTTAGTAGACTCTATACTGAGTTACTGTCTCGATTGTTATGGTTTGACCTTTAAAAGTAATATACAGAAACTAGAAGCAATTCAAATTAGATTTTTAAAATTATTAGTAAACAAGAAAACCAAAAACAGTTGTAAAGGAGACTATTATAAGTTATTCAAAATCTGTAAAATTCTACCAGTTAGCCTTAAACATAAATACATCCTATTGGTCAATAGCCATGACAGTCGAGACAGTAACTCACTGGTTTATAGTGGGTATACAACCAGGTCGATGACAGCAGGTAAATATGATGTACCTAGGGTTTGCAACTACTATGGTGATAGAACATTAAGAAAACGCATTCCCTATCTACTAAATACTTTGCCTGCTGTCATCAGACAACAAGACAATAAACATAAATTTGCACGCCTGCTAAAGAGACATTTATTGGAAATGTTGGTATAATCTTATTGCTATAATCTTTAATGTGATTATTTTTATGGTATCAGAGACTCACTGATCTCACAGTTAAACTGCGTAAGCAGTTTTGTGGGGCAATGTAACTATTTTTTATGTACTTGAAGAAGAAATAAAGAGTTCATTCATTCATTCATTCATTAACCACTAGACCAACAGGCCAGTCAATGTCAATGTATGATCTGCAATTAGTTATTTATTCCGGGTCTAGGTGTTTGTGTATATGAGTTTCTATGTTTGTTAACAAACCCACGCACGGTGGTTCCGCCCATAGGTCATTAATCGAAAATTTCATCATCTCCTAACCCCAATTTAATTATCTATAATGATTGACCGATAACCAAGCTACCATAAAATATAAAAATGTCACCCATTTTACCTAATTCTCACTTATTTTTCTACCTCCGAAGTCAACACATCGTAATGTTGCGCCACGCTTTGTCAGTAACTCTTTAGCAGTACTGTTTGTGTAACTTTGATTTCTTAGAAATGCATTGTTTATGAGTGGTATTTTTGACATGAATTTCAAAGATCAAGGTATGTTATTACTAATTAGTTATATTTTTAAGTTTTTTTGTACCTATTATGACGTATTTTTAGGTGCTACGCCACACAGTATTTCTACCAAATATGTACCTTATATTTGACTTCACATAGACCTACAAAAAAAGTCTACCAGAATCGACTATTCTCACATATCTTACATTAAAGATTGAACTGTCTATTTTGAAAATATAAAAGATTTGTCTGCCTCCTGTTGCATCTTTAGTTGCTATATAGCCTCTACGACCGCGTAGGCTCTCTCGTAGCACGGTCTACGAAACAAACGTAAAATAGTTATATTTTGTTTTTCAGGTAATTTGATAAAATTTTCTTTCTCAAGGATGCTTTTCCTTAAGATTTGGTCTGCCCTAACTGGAACTGTTCCTCAGAAATATCAACACGTGTCGGAAACTATTCTAGCTTCACTAAATGAGGTCGAAAGTGTAGACATAAGGAACTTTGATAGTATGATACTCAAATTATGTAAAAGTCTTGATAGATTTTGGAAAATTGTCTCTAGAGAAGTAAATTATAATTTTTGCATAAGTACTGAGATTGGTTAAATGAAATTGAATGTGTCGAATTAGTAGTAAGGGGTAATGGAAAGTATATTCAAGAAAACGCGAACAAGCCCGTGCCGTCTTGCGAACGCGAACGTAAAGGAAAGATTTTTCAGATTAAATAAAGGTTTGATTGAACGTTGTTCCACAATTTTACAAGCCTTATTCTCGGGTTTTAATATTGATTCGAATAAATTTAAAGATTATTCTTTCAAGAACATCCGTGGTATAACCTCCCAACTTCCGTTAACAAAGTCCTCATCCATGGAGCTGAAGTAGCACAATATGTTTTATTATCTATCGGAGAATCAACTGAAGAGGCAGCAGGATCTAACACACAAAAATTATAAGGCCTTCAAGTGGGACCACACAAGAAAAATGTCGCGAGTACTTACGAATACGGACTTACTTTTCAGACCTTTACTCAGCTCAGATTACTGGTCTTTGGAAACTTTCCAGGAAGAAAAAGAGGTTTTAGATTTACTAAGAATTTAGTTTATATTGAAATTGGGTTGGTTGTTGTAGTGATTTAAATTAGTTGTGGTTATGAAGATGATGATGTTTGTAAATAAATTGTTGTTTTAGTTTTCTTGTCTGTTGTTGTACATAATATGTATAATATATAAAAGAATACATTATTTAAATATAGGCCCTTCGTGGAACAGTGGTGATATTATATTCAGATGTATTTCCGAGCTTGGGAGAATAAATATCAAATATTGACTAATTATGTTTTTATTAAACAGTACATATTGTACGGTTTATTGTATATAATGTACTAAATTATGTAAATAAAGCATTAATATACATTCGTGAAGTATCTTTTTATTATTTACCCCTCAGAAAAAAACCCATTTAACAAATTTAATAGCGTAAGGTATTTTTGACCGCTCTTGTTCGGCGCTTGAACCACCGTGCCACGATACAGGAGAATTTCCGTGTGTGGGTTAACGTTTAACTTTAAAAAAAACTACTTGCAGTAATTGACCTTTTTCACAAAAAACCCTTATGTTTCCTCTCTCAGGTGCTGCAGCGTTTCGGCATGGACACGTACAAGGACCCGCTGCACAGCTCGCTGCTGACGCTGCACATGTCGTACCTGGTGCTGGTGGGCACGGCGCTGCTGCTCCTCAACCTGGCCATCGAGTACAACTGCTTCGACTCGCTGGTAGCCAGGTTAGTGTGGAACTAGAAGTTGGAAAACAAAACGTGTTGACTGGGCAAAGGGCGTGTTCACTGTGGCTGTCTGAAACAACGATGGACGCGGGACAAAAACTCTTGGGTCTATGACCAGCATTGGGACAGAGAGGGATAGAAGAAACTGATACTAACTTTTTTTCACTTTTTTTGGAAAAAAGGAACCGACTTCAAAACAAACACAAAAAAGAATAAAATAACTTTTCTTTCGGAACTCGATGGCTTTGTCTTTTTATTTTACTGACTTTTGCCACCGACTGACGATAGGTCATGCTTATCCAATTTTGAAAACAGCTAAACTAATACCAAGTTTTATATCCAGATTCCGTCCAGAAATAATTCCTCCTCGAGTGGGTGGTGATCAAACCTGATTACTCCGAGAAACAACAGCCGAAGCAATCTCAGAGAGAGGTCACTCTCTTTTTCAAGTACGACTAACATATCCTTGCTTCCAGGCTTCGTGCACACGGAGGGCAAGAAGAACTCGATGCAGCGCATAGTGTCGCCCACATCAGACGCAGCTCAGTGCGTGGAGCTGGCCAAGGCCTACCCAGGGTTCAGTGGACAGAGGGTCGCGCTAAGGAACCTCACGCTCGGGATCCCGCCCGGACAGGTCAGTTTATGTTACTGTGCAAGGATGTATTGGCGCTCGAATGCCATTGACAGCGGTGCGCTGTTGAAAAAGAAAAATGGCGGCGTGAAAACTATTTCTCCAAAGTAATAGCTTAATTCTGGCTACTTATATAAAGACGATCACAACAAAAAAATAACGAAAAAATAAATAAACGGGGCACCACTCATTTCTTCTTTAGCAATCTTTTTTTTTTTTTTACTTTCCTCTTATTCATAATAAAAAGCACAGTGTTTACCTCGGGTAGATATTTTTTTGGAACAGACCCACCACACTATTCCCAAACCACTGCAACTCCTGAAAGCCAGAATCAACAGTAGCAACCACCAGAAAAGCGCCGAGACAATGAAGCTCGACGTGTCCCGGAGAATGAATTTACCTGTTTTGGATCCTGTAACAAAATTAATCAGAATATTGGACGAATCACTGCTCTATTTCTTATGTTTCCACTTTCCTCCATTAATCAGGAGACCTCGAAAAGCATTAGCTTATTTGCTCCCTCGAACAATTAGCACCCTCTCTATGTTACGGGCGCCAAATTGCGTCTCGACTAAATAAGTAACTTTCACCCCTTGGATAACATCGCACTGTTTTAAAATACCTGTATGGCATATGGCTTTAAAAGTTGTATTTTCCGTCCCACCAGTGCACGGCCCTGCTAGGTCAGAACGGCGCGGGCAAGTCCACGACGTTCTCGATGTTGACCGGGGAGGTGCGGCCCTCCTCCGGCCAGCTGTACCTCAACAATGAGCTCGTCAACTCCACGCAGCTGTGCAAAGGACTTATCAGTAAGTCATACTAGAGGAATTTATCTATTTTAGAAAATACCCGAAAGTTTTTCTCATTCTCTTTAACCTTTAACCGTGAGAGTCGTATAATTATGTGACAAATTGTTCCTACCGCCCGTGTCGCATTTCTGCGACAGATAGACAAATAGATATATATCTATTTGTCTCTCTATCTGTCTATTTATTTGTCTCTCTGTCTGTCTATCTATTTGTCTCTCGGTCTGTCTATTTATGTGTCTATTTGTCTATTTATATGTCTACCTATTTGTCTCTCTATCTGTATATTTGTCTCTCTGTCTGCCTATTTATGTATCTATCTATTTGTCTCTCTGTCTGCCTATTTATGAATCTATCTATTTGTCTCTCTGTCTGCCTATTTATGTATCTATCTATTTGTCTCTCTGTCTGCCTATTTATGTATCAATCTATTTGTCTCTCTGTCTGCCTATTTATGTATCTATCTATTTTTCTCTCTGTCTGCCTATTTTTGTATCTATCTATTTGTCTCTCTGTCTGCCTATTTATGTATCTATCTATTTGACTCTCTGTCTGCCTATTTATGTATCTATCTATTTGTCTCTCTGTCTGCCTATTTGTGTATCTATCTATTTATGTGTCTCTCTATCTGTCTATCTATCTATTTGTCTCTCTGTCTGCCTATTTATGTATCTATCTATTTGTCTCTCTGTCTGCCTATTTATGTATCTATTTGTCTCTCTGTCTGCCTATTTATGTATCTATCTATTTGTATCTCTGTCTGCCTATTTGTGTATCTATCTATTTATGTGTCTCTCTATCTGTCTATCTATCTATTTGTCTCTCTGTCTGCCTATTTATGTATCTATCTATTTGTCTCTCAGTCTGTCTATTTATGTATCTATCTATTCATTGTCTCTCTGTTTATTTATGTGTCTATCTATTCGTCTCTCTAGCTGTCTAATGATGTGTCTTTCTATTTGTCTCTATCTGTCTATTTATGTGTCTATCTATATGTCTCTCTATCTGCCTATTTATGTGTCTATCTGTCTATTTATTTGTTTATCTCTTTGTCTCTCTAGTTGTCTATTTATATATTTTTTCGTCTATTTATCTGTCTGCTTGTATTGGAATTGCGATTTATGTATTTTTTATTCGCAGGCTACTGTCCACAAAGTGACGCATTAGATCCACTGCTGACAGTGAATGAGACGTTGAGGTTCTACTGCCGACTGAGAGGCATCACCGATCAGGAAGAGGTAAGGATAGCCAATTTGACAGCATCAATAAATTTATATAATTGTCAGTTAGTTTTGAAAAATATTGGATAGGTACGTGTTTATTTTTTGTTAATTCAATGAAGATTTAAAAAGATATATCGCATCAAAACACGTGACGAAAGAACTAACCAAAAATTGGGCTAATTTGTGACGTATCATTGCAATATCAAATCTCCGTCAATTTTGATATATGTAACAAAAAAAAATTTTTTTAATTGTTCAACTGACGGACTAATTACTTTTTTTTTAAGTGGTATAGTCATCAAATAAGTCCTCCCACCCAGGGCAGGGTTGGAGAGACTGTCAGACTTATACGTTTTTTAATATCCGTAAAATACCATATTTCAAATGCAAATAGGTAAATGATTCTGATTCTGACTAAAGTTAACGGTGTCCATGTTCTTCAATAGTCCTTTACAATCCGTGGTCACGATAATTCGTAGAACAACTTAAAAAGAAAATAAAAACGTTTATTTAATGACTAGTCCCAATACTACCTACCACTTATTCTCTTTCACCCAGGTAATAAGACGCACAGTGGAAATGTTCGACCTGTCCCGCTACAGCAGCGCGCGCGCCGGCACGCTGAGCGGCGGCAACAAGCGCAAGCTGTGCACCGCCATCGCCTTCATGGCGCGCACGCCGCTCGTGCTGCTGGACGAGCCCACCAGGTTAGACACTCTTTTGTGATCATTTTCTGCCTTACGTCGAGGAGCTCGTCATTACTCCACAACCCAATTAGTATAATAGTACAGGATCCGTATATACAACGTGTAGGTAACGTTAATAGCGCAACACCTCTCGTGGGGTAACTCAGCCCATGTTCATAGTATAATATACTATGCCATGTTAGTATTACTGAACAATGTTTGATCAAAATCTTTTGGAAAAAAAATAATAAAAAAGATTTTTCATACTGATTGATGGGCTCGATCAATTTTTAATTTTCTATGAAAAATATTTTTCTTTCCAAAAGTTTTAGATCAAAATTGTTCAGTAACATGGGCTGAGTTACCCCACGAGAGGTTTTGCGCTATTAACGTTACACGTTGTAGAACGACCTTCACCGATCGAGTAACCGGAGGAAATGTGTTTTTTATGAATCAAAATAATTGTTGACGAATGTGACGGTGATGGGTTGCCTGATAAAATCCTGTCAAGGATATTTTCAATTAATTTTATAAAAGGTTTTTTTTATTTCTATACCTTTATCGATAGGGTAAACAAAAAAAATAACACCAATTGAAAGTCCGAAGTCTATAGAATATGCAAACGTAGGGTTGCCTACCTTTGTCTTGTCAAGGTTATAGGGTTGCCTAATTTGAACAGGAGATAAAAAATGCTATCTTCACCGATCGAGTAACCAAATAAATTATGTATCAAAATAATGTTTTTTTTTTTACGAATACGATGGTATACGGTTGCCTAAGAAAAACTTGTCATAAATTAGGGTTGCCAAGCGTTGAAGTTTTAAAATTTTAGACGGTTGGAAGCACATGAGTAGATAAACGGACTAAGCTTCTTAAGAACGAGCAAACTTGTTACCCATTTTGGTAGGGTTGTCGAAGAAACATTCTCGAGTGGCGATCACAAACCAGAAGACTCGTAGACAGGCCTTCAACTAGGTGGACCGACGACATCGTGAGTCGCGGGCAATTATAGTTCAACGCGGATTGTAGTTCAACGTAGTGGTCTATGAAGGATGCGTTTGTTTAGCAGTGGATGATGTTTTTCCATTCTTCCTTGTTTCCATTCTCCTTTTCCTTTGTTTCCGTTCCTCACATGTTGTCTCTGTCGTCCCTCAGTGGCATGGACCCGGTGTCCCGCGGCTGCGTGTCCCGCGGCGTGTGGTCGGCGTGCGCGCGCGCCCGCGGCGTGCTGCTGTCGACGCACGCGCTGGACGACGCGCGCCGCCTGGCCGCGCGGGTGGCGCTGCTGCGGCAGGGGGAGCTGGTCGCGCTCGCCTCGCTGGACGACTGCCTCAGTAGGTGAGTACGGTACTGTCAGCCTGCGGCGTGCTGCTGTCGACGCACGCGCTGGACGACGCGCGCCGCCTGGCCGCGCGGGTGGCGCTGCTGCGGCAGGGGGAGCTGGTCGCGCTCGCCTCGCTGGACGACTGCCTCAGTAGGTGAGTACGGTACTGTCAGCCTGCGGCGTGCTGCTGTCGACGCACGCGCTGGACGACGCGCGCCGCCTGGCCGCGCGGGTGGCGCTGCTGCGGCAGGGGGAGCTGGTCGCGCTCGCCTCGCTGGACGACTGCCTCAGTAGGTGAGTACGGTACTGTCAGCCTGCGGCGTGCTGCTGTCGACGCACGCGCTGGACGACGCGCGCCGCCTGGCCGCGCGGGTGGCGCTGCTGCGGCAGGGGGAGCTGGTCGCGCTCGCCTCGCTGGACGACTGCCTCAGTAGGTGAGTACGGTACTGTCAGCCTGCGGCGTGCTGCTGTCGACGCACGCGCTGGACGACGCGCGCCGCCTGGCCGCGCGGGTGGCGCTGCTGCGGCAGGGGGAGCTGGTCGCGCTCGCCTCGCTGGACGACTGCCTCAGTAGGTGAGTACGGTACTGTCAGCCTGCGGCGTGCTGCTGTCGACGCACGCGCTGGACGACGCGCGCCGCCTGGCCGCGCGGGTGGCGCTGCTGCGGCAGGGGGAGCTGGTCGCGCTCGCCTCGCTGGACGACTGCCTCAGTAGGTGAGTACGGTACTGTCAGCCTGCGGCGTGCTGCTGTCGACGCACGCGCTGGACGACGCGCGCCGCCTGGCCGCGCGGGTGGCGCTGCTGCGGCAGGGGAGCTGGTCGCGCTCGCCTCGCTGGACGACTGCCTCAGTAGGTGAGTACGGTACTGTCAGCCTGCGGCGTGCTGCTGTCGACGCACGCGCTGGACGACGCGCGCCGCCTGGCCGCGCGGGTGGCGCTGCTGCGGCAGGGGGAGCTGGTCGCGCTCGCCTCGCTGGACGACTGCCTCAGTAGGTGAGTACGGTACTGTCAGCCTGCGGCGTGCTGCTGTCGACGCACGCGCTGGACGACGCGCGCCGCCTGGCCGCGCGGGTGGCGCTGCTGCGGCAGGGGGAGCTGGTCGCGCTCGCCTCGCTGGACGACTGCCTCAGTAGGTGAGTACGGGACTTATAGTACAAGGTTAAACCAGACCGGTGCATTGTCCTTTGATATAAAAATCACTAAGGTAAAGAGACAGAGCTATACAAGGAGTCTAGCGCCATCTCGTTCTCTCAGCGGAACTATGGTAGGCCCCCAGTCTCCCAAATATTTACGCGACGATAGCACCTTCTACATTATTTTGACATAAATTCTGCTTATTCCTGACAAACACACATTTTGATAAATATTTTCGGCTTATTTTTCTCTCTAGGTTCGGCGGTGGCTACGTGGTGCAGTGCCGCGTGTCCCGCACGTCCCCGCGTGCGACGTGGCGCCGCGTGCAGGCGCGCGCTCCCACCGCACAGCTGCGCGTGCTGCACCAGCACACGCTGCACTTCCTTATGCCCACACACACCACAGGTAACACACATACACACCGCAGGTAACACACACTCCTTGTTAGTGTGAGTTACACACACTCAAGGGAACAACGATATACTGGAAAACAAATTCTTTCATTTCATTTTAATGGTACTGACGCGTGCCTTCTGACCTCCACAACCCGATTGAGTAACTCGTTACTCTTTGCCAATGACAAAACGAAAGGCTCGCGATGCAAGATATTGTATGCGACTTGCATGCAAGAAATTGCATCTGACTTGCATGCAACAAACCTAATGTGACTTGCATGCAAGAAATGGCTTGCGACTTGCATGTAAGAAATTACATCCGATTTGCATGCAACAAATCTCATGCGACTTGCACGCAACAAATTGCAGGCGACTTGCATGTAAGAAAGTGCACGCGACTTGCATGCAAGTTCTTGCGTCGACTTGCATGTAAGAAATTGTATGCCACTATCATTCAAGGAATTGCATGCCACTAGCATTCAAGAAATTGCTCGCGACTTGCATGCAAGAAATTGCATGCCTCTAGCATTCAAGAAATTGCATGCGACTTGCATGCAAGAAATTGCACGCGACTTGCATGCAAGAAATTGCACGCGACTTGTATGCAAGAAATTGCATGGCACTTGCATGCGAGAAATAGCGTGCCACTTGCTTGCAATAAATTTGCATGCGACTTGCATGCATGTTTGTTTGACTACAGATTATCAATGGAAAATAAATTCAGTTGATCAAACTTACACCGCAATGTAGTCTCGCATACAAATGTCTCACAAATTACTTGATTAACTTAATCGTCATGGTCGAATAGAAAGCGTTATAGAATATAAACTTATGGTTCCAGTCGACAAGAAAGAAGTGACAACTCGTCTGAGCGACATCTTCAGGCTGATGGCGGAACTACAGGGCACTTGTGATATTGAAGACTACACGATTAACCAAAGCTCCCTCGAGCAGGTAAATATGCTTTTGTATCTTACCTTAATTTGATAGACATTCAATGACAGCTCCAGAAATATATATTTATCAATTTAAACTAGTAAATTTTCCATGATATCCAGAACCTACTGATTAAAGAAGCTACAAAATTTAATGCCTCATACTTGTGTCATGCAGTTACGCAAATACGTATACAGGGTGACTTTTTCACCACCGTCCAAAATTTTTCTAGGCGTTAGGTATCAATCACTAACCCCATTTTTAGGGTTCCGTAGTCAACAAGGAACCCATATAGTTTCGCCATGTCCGTCCGTCCGTCCGTCCGTCCGTCTGTCTGCAGTTTAGCTCAGAGACGCACAGTACTAGAGAGCTGTAATTTGGTGTAAATATACGGATTTGTTGTGCCGAAAAAGTGGTAAAATAAAATCTCGTAAAATATTTTTTTTTAGGGTACCTCCAGTACTTACACTTAAAGTGAGGATTATTTTTTCTCGCGTACCCCTTAGTGTGGGGAATCATTAAATAGGCCTTTAAAAAATAATGATAGTTTCCATTAACAATTTTTTGATAAAAACAATTCGTTTGTGAAATATTAAGCTTTAAAGTGCTAAATTTTGCTCGATTCGAGTGTCCCCCCCCCCCCTCTACCAGCTAAACGGTTATGTTTGGGGGTGTGAAAAAATTCAGAATAGTAGTGTATATAACGAAGTTTAAAAGAAAATTATCACGAACAAGTAGGCTTTACAACTTTACGAGTAATAGTCGACCAACTTATAAAATGTACTTGAATATCATATTTTCTTAAACAAAATGTATCGGAGACAACTGCAAATGTAAGTTTCTCAACTTTATTTTTACAGCTTTTATAGGTATGTTTTTTGGGGATAGGTAGGTTTTTATCGCCAACTATTTTTAACTAAATTCAAAAAAAGGAGGAGGTTCTAAATTCGTCGTAATCTTTTTTCTTATGTATTTTCCCCGATTTCTCAAAGACTCCTGGACCGATTTTGAAAATTCTTCTTTTTAAAATTAAATTCAGCGAATCAGTTTAGTTAGTTCGCATAAGTATTTTGATGGGCAACTACGGAACCCTACACTATGCGTGGCCCGACACGCACTTGGCCGGTTTTTTTTTAAAAAAACATCGATGCTTCTGATTTTGATTTTTCACAAAAGAATTATCCGCTCTGTGTTGGCACTAAGCTAAACGTTAATAATACTACACTTGCCGGCGCATGACACGGACAGAGCGCACCCCGCTGGGCGCTGACCCCCCACCCCGCCACACCTGAGTGACACATTACAGCGCGGTGTTCAGATTCATCAACTTTTTATAGATAACATTGACGTGATATCTCGATATTTTTGTATTGAGTGATTCAAAAAGAAAAAACACGTATTCAATGATTTTAGCCAAATATTAATATATTAAAATTTGGATGGTGACTAAAACATTACCCTGTATAGACACGTAAGATCAACAACAAATTAAATCATTAATGCGCAACGTGCAAAAGTATTATTTTCATATTTAATGTAACAACTTCTTTAAGTAATCTTTTACCCAACTTTCGTTTCTGACTTCTCTACAGGTGGCTTACCAAGAAGTGTTAAAGCCCGAGTAAGTTCAGTGAGGGAAAAAGACAGCTATACAAGTCGTCTAGCGTCCCATCTCGTTTCCTCACTGGAACTACTCTGGCTTTAAGACTTCACGGTGGGCCACCTAGGGGGTATTACAACGTCATAAAACCAGCCTTGTTCCGGCGAGTGAAAGTGACAGAGCTATACAAGTCGTCCAGCGCCATCTCGTTCACTCACTGGAATAAGCCTGGTTTTAAGACGTTGTAATACCCCCTCCTGCTCGCTACTGAAACCTGTCTGCATCAAACACTGAAACAATTCACTGCATCATGAAACAACTTTTATTTTCCACAGATGTTCTTAAGTTTCACCGACCCGTCGGACATAGAGTCGGACGCCGTGGAAGTAGAGCCCCTCCCTGAACCAGAGACAATTAAACAAAGCGAAGAACTGGCTGATGTCACAGCACTATAACTACCGTACTACACAACATTTTAGGAAAGATAGTCCAAGGACATATTTATAGGTTTTTATGAAAGCTATGGTCGACGTTTGGAGAAACGATACTATTGCACATAACTTTTTGGAAAGCGATAAACGGCAGTTTGTCTTTGTACCAGTCAAACGCTGCAACTTTGCCATAACGCCCAACTTTGCCTTCTTTGTTTCAACAAACGACGCGTGACGTTTATTGGTGATAACGCAGCGTCCAGCTGTGGACCGCCTGTCGACAGTTGGTCTACCCGTGGTCTACGGTTGAACATACATAAACATTACCATGTCTTAGCCCCCATTCACACGAGCGCCTTTTTTTGGCGTTAATAAAACGCTGAGTTGGAAAAAAAAGGTAAATCAAATGTCACCGCCGAGAACTTAAAATCAAATACAGTTCGAAGAAAAGCGCTGCGCTTTATAAGCGCTGACATGTGAATGCATTTGTTTTATTTCGGTGCTTTTTAACGCCGGAAAAAAAAAGCTTGTGCGAATAGCGTCTTACGGATGAATGGTCTTATAGTTCTTTTTTTTTTCTAGAGAACAGGGCAATTTAACCACTTCCCTGTCCGATGAGTCACATGTGACTCACGACCATTGTTTATCTATTGTGTCTGCTGCGCGGACAGTGAAAGTGTTAAGGCAGATAATGCTGCGTCTATACTATATGTCTAATTGTCTATGCATACCACCTATGGACGTTTGTCGCTGCTTTGTCGTGTATTGTGGCTGATGCGTCGTGCCACAGATATAGAAGTCAAACCTAGGCGATTAATTATCTCTTTCTAAAGCCGATGTCGATGTGCATTATTTATTGCCAGAAATGTACGTTTCTACAATTATTGTAATGAACAAATAATTTAAAAAAAATGCTTAGGGATTGTGTAATAATATTAGAAGTTAGACTTTTAGAACGTGTTTGCAATACTTAAAATAATATGTACTGCTTTTATTTTATGTATTATAATAGCATTGTACTTTCAGCTGACTTTATAATGTTCATGAAAGTTCGAATCTCACGCATTATGATCGAATTAGACTATAGAAAGATATATTGGTGAAACACTCGTTAAATAAATAATTGCTCAATATTACCTAAACTAGTATGTACGGATGACTGTGGTGCTCTCTTACTTACTGACATACTTATATTTCATTTTTATTTCTTAGAAAACGCGTTAAGCAAAAGAAGTGCCAGTACTTATGTGTTGTAAATATTTAGTTCAAAATTAGCTTCTTTATATTTCTAGTGAAATCAGACAATTTAACATTACCAAATTGGTTGATTCCCTTTATGTCGAGTCCCGTTACGTCGAGCCGAAAACCTTGTCTCGCTTCTATTACCCCTATGTCGAGCTTAGTTGATTTACCACGCTTCTATTACCTTTACGTCGAATTTAAATAATAAATCATATTTTAGAAGTACAGTCACGTCAAATAAGGACCTTACTTGATTACCGGATTATAGTATATACCCGACGAGGATAGTTTAGTTTTAAGGATATTATTATGAATTTCAATGATGGGTCCTGTGGACTTTGATCCAAGAGCGAGCGAAGCAAGCTCGGGACTCGTGGGCACCCCGCCACGGACAGGTTAGGTTCATTCCCTGTTCATTCCCCTTCGTGTTAGGTTACTTTAAACCATGTAAGCAGAAATAGAAGCCCCGCGAAGCGGTGCTTCGTTGAACTTCCTTTTTAGGTAATCTTCACCTATACTTGTTTTAAGTATCATCAGAGCATTTTAACATGTTTTTATGCCATTGGCTTTTAATTTACATCCCTGACTGTACTTGTTCACCAAACTCGACGTAAAGGTAATAGAAAGCGTAAAATATCAATACTTTGGAGAACAATAGACTTTCAGACTCGACGTAACGGGACTCGACGTAAAGGGAATAAATCACCAAATTCACTGCGACCATGGACCGGAAGACGCAACGTAGGCAGGCCTCCCACTAGGAGGACCGACGACATCGTGAGGGTCGCGGGCAGCCGATGGATACAAGTGGAGGATTGTCGTTCGGCGTGGCGGTCTAAGGGGGAGGCCTAAGTTCAGTAGTGGACGTCTTCCGGCTGATGATGATGAAATTCACTGACGGTTGTATGAAAATATCACAGGTTTTCTGGACCAAAATAAAGTGTAACATTTGAAAATTACTTTCGTAGTTTGATAAAGCATCATTTAGACGATGCAAGAAATTGCATGGTAGTTGTATGCAAGTTTGACTACAATGCAGTATTTATTTAACTGAATTCATTGTCTATTAATATTCCGCAATCTATTAAAACTTGCGTAAAACTCTTGCAGTGTGAAAATGGGCCTTAATAGTATATAAAATGCTCCATTGACTAATACTAGACTTTATCAAAAGTAGACTTGTAAAACCATATACCATCATGTTACCATCTGGACGCCGCTTCCAGCGTGACAGTAAACTGAATCGTGTAGAGTCGGCATAAGGATTATTTCCCTTTACCCTAACGGTTGTTTTAAAAAAATAACGTTTTGTCGTGATAAGGGTTCAATTAAATCAAATCTTTGTACTTTTAGTTACCAACAGTGTTTCAAAATCGACGAATCACAAAGACTTACGAATTAAAATAATTTAGAAAATGATATAATTATGTGATGTATTAGTATAGTTTTTAGTGGTCTATAGTTAAGTTATAATATATTATTGTGTATGTGGCGTCGTCCTAATTGGCAATGATCGTACGAGCAAACGATGCGTTCAACGTCACACGACGAGATTAAATATAATACTAATGTCTCTAGTGTCCAAGTTTAATCATTTTCATCGCACGATGAACGCTTGTATGGGCAAACGATACGTTCATCGTAATACGATGAGATTAAACACACTCACTTCTTAGTTTCCCTAATAAAGCTTGAAAATCAAAGCACGAGAATAGTAAATCAAAATTTTCATCGCACGATGAACGCATCGTTTGCTTGTACGATCGCTGCCAAAAAGAACGGAATAGGGTGGATTATTGGTAAGACTTATAGGTAAATATGTATATTTGTTTTATGTAAAGACTTGTACTTATTATAAAAGCTCTAAGAAAGATTGGAGCATAGTTTTACGAATTTAATATGTTTTCCAATAGACACATTTTGATGCCAATGTAAGAGTGAATTGTAAGATAGTAGATTAAAACATATACAGTCAGCATATTAAAAAAAAACCCGTTGAACTCTTAGCAAAACATTACAGGAAAATATTTCGTCCATACTTAATATGAAATTATAAATCTGAAGACTGTTTGGTTGGACGCGCTAATCTCAGGAACTACTGGTTTAATTTGAAAATTATTTTTTTTTGTTGGATTGTCTACTTAAAGGAGAAGGCTAAATAGGACACAACATCACGCTATGACCAAAAGGAACCGAGCAGTGGGAGTGAAACCACGAGAAAGAACTAGTTATTTAATATGCTGACTTTGTATTAATAAATGTAATGATTAACAAAAGTAATTTAATGTTATCGGTACAGACAGCAACGCAGGCGGTTTGTGCTGCTGACCGTATGTAGTCTTTAAAATATAACAAATATGCAATCTCTGTGATATTTAATATTTTTCTAGAAATTAAATAATAAAGGATGGTTTTTGGATATTTGGTTTTTATTTATCTACTTAACAGACATCCTATTTAATCTGACCAGGTGTTACGGCTGTGATCTCGTCCCTTATGGTATGAGGTACCTAAGCAGGTTTCTTCGAATGAAAGTCGCTTGGTGACTTTAAAGGCTTTAATGCGATTTCTTATTATTAATGTAATGACAATTATTCTTCTGTTCGACTAATTGTTTCGGTCGCGACAATTTATGGTTGTACGCGCGGTTGATGACGACGCCCGCTCTCAAGCTAGGTTTTGGACGAAGTGAGTGGTGAGGCGGGGCGCGGCGGCGCCGACGGCGACCGGCGCGCAGGCCGCGCGCATGCGCATTTGCGCGCGGCCCGCGCCGTGTGACAACGCCCGCTCCCGGCGGCTGACGCGGACGAAGTGCGGCGCCCGGCCGGGCTCGGAGGCTTGATGGCAGCGCGAGCGACGCCTGTAGCGCACGGAGCGGGGGGGTGAAGACGAGGCGCAGGGGACACGCGGCGGAGGCGCGGGCGCGCGGGGCGAGGAGGCAGTGGCGTGATCGCTACCCCTCTCCACCCGCTGACCGCGCAGGTGTGGTCGGCGCACGTATGCGCGCCAACACCAGGGTTTATACTTTCCAAGTTCGTCGACGAAAACACGGGACACTTGTAAAGCTTGGCCAGAACGGATTGAAACGGAACTTAATATTTTTGTTTGCTGACAACGTTTTAAAATCTTTGACATTTGATGTAAACGAAGAACGCTGGTTGTTAGATTTATTATTGTGCCATAAAACTAACTTAAGAGAAAAAAAAAAACATTCAAAGTGCTGGTAGCGAGAGCGCAGTGGCGACTTTCGGTTTTCTACTGTTTTTTGCCAAGCTGTACAAACGTAATTAACGTCAAACGGATACTACCGCGACGATTGGTCATTTTGACGCGGCGCTAGCGTCTATGTCATTACGTCAAATTGCATTAAACATTTCTAAAAAAACTATTCCTTCAAACCTTATATGGACTTAAACACAATCAATAAAAATTAGAAAACCTGCCTGGAAAATTCTATGGCATTATTGTGAATAATACAAAAACTTTGCGTAAATAATATTTATTTTTGGTAATCTCTAAAACTTAGTGTAAAAATATGTATTTATTTGGTAGGATATAAACATGGAATGTAACATAAAATACAATAAGTATAACGTTTAATAAAAATGACTTATTTTTAATTTCAATACTTAAACATCAGATCGAAGTAAGACTAGAACAATAAAATAATAAAGCAACGATACAATTAAGGCGACGGCGAACGTAAGGGCACTGGCATCGCACTGGCATCAACGTGTATTTTAATTTTGATAGCATAGAGATTTAAGGTCAAAGAATACTAACCGCACGAGGCGAGGCGGTGCGGAGTGGGTGCCGGGAGGCTCTAGCGGGCTGTAACCTTTAGTCATCCGATTTGTCGCCAATTCTCAAAATTTGTCAGTCACCGGTTTACAATTTATAAGGGTATATTGGTGGCCGAGCTGGAGTTTCGGAAATTCCATCGCGTTCCGCCTTGCCTGTTGTGCAACTCTACCTGTACTCAGAGTTGGGTTCGGATATGCCCATGTCGGAAACCAATAACAACCGTTCATTTTTAATAAGGCAGAATAAAATATTAAATCAGAAGCGATCAGTAATGCGGTCTGTCATTACAGTCGGCTTTACCCCTACGGGGTGATGTTCTGCGGTTACCTACATAACAGATATTTCCTTAAAGATCAACTTTCTTCTTAAATTGTATCACCGAAAGACGTTTAATGCCCGCTCCTCACTTACCACGAATCGCTCGAGAAGGCGCGAAAGGTGCGAGAACACGTAATGTGGAGCCGTGTCGCATTACGTGTTCTGACACCTTTCGCGCCTTCTCGAGCGATTCGTGGTAAGTGAGGAGCGGGCATAACAATGGAATGTAAAATTTGGCATCGCCGGGCAGCGCTGCGATTGCCTTGTGGTACGTAAGGACGTAGGTTTGAGTCCTGCCCGCGCTTAAATCTTTCTTTCCGAAAAAAAATACTTTTTCTTCTTAAAACCTATTAATTACTATCAAACGAGGGGTTCCTCAACCCAGCCGACTTCTTGAAGTGTCCAGCGAGGAGGTCGAGCACTCTGAAGATGACGTCAGTGTTGACCTCCTTGTGCGTGAAGCTCGTCACCACCAGTCGTGCAGCCTGCGACACGGTCTCCTCGCCAAACACGTTCAGAAGTGCTGAAGATAGAAGAATAATCAGTAGAATATGTGGACTAATGTTTAAAAAAAGAGTGAGCCTCAGCGAACTTGCTGAAGACGCGGTTCGACCGATTACAACTACAGTTAAAAATCATCATTCCAACTTCCAACGACCCAGAGCGGCACAGAAGGAATTGTCAGACTTGTACTGACTAAAATCCACCATGATCCTTCGACGGCCTTTTAAGGTGGACGCACACTTAATAGAGCCGAACGCGCCGAAGGAATCGAAGATGTCTCGCCACCCGGAATCGACCGCGCCGACCGCGTCGAAGGGGTCGACCGCGCCAAAAGAATCGACCACATCGAATCGAAGATATCATTTATTTAATTTCGTACTAAATCTATTAAACTCGAATCATTCATTTTCACATAAATTTATATGCTGAAATGGTAGGTAGAGTTACTACTCTACAACTCGCTGGTAGTAGTAGCTAGCAGAGACCAGCGAGTTGCTCTGACATTGATGCGCAACTGATGGAATGCGAGCGAGCGATACGGCGCGTGCGGTCGACTCGGCCGATTCGAATGAGTCGGCCGCATTGACCACGCCGAAACTGATTACGTCATTCGAATTTCCTGGGGTTCTTCCGGTTCGGTGCAGATAATTGTGCGAGGTTCATAAACCGTTTTAAGACGTTATAATACCCCCTGGTAGTCCTATAAGTTTACCTGGTGTATTCTCCAGTATAGCAGCACAGGTCTCGTCCACATTCAGCTCCCTCAGCTGACTCTTGGGTTCGAAGAACGCGCTATCCTTCTCCGCGAGCTGCTGGAACACCACGAACACCTGGCTCCGGAGCCACGCAGCCAGCGAGGATAGCCACGCGTCTAGCAGGGACTCTGCTAGATCTGGAAGTGTGGAACTTAGGCTTTAAAGGAGAATTTCACAAACTTTTTTTAATTTATGTCCTTTAAAATCAACAAAAATTTCAATTGAAATGTTTTAATCTAAAGCCACGTTATTACTTCGTCAGATTAAAATTATGTAATTTAATAAAGATAGTAGATACTGAAATAAAAACATTTTTATGTTATGACTTCCTCATAAAAATAATGTACAACATCGTCTAGAAACTACGTTGATGTAGCAGGCGCAAACCAATATCAGCTGTCATGAGGAGAACCAATCACTGCGCTTGACGGACAGTAACACGTCGCCGATTAGAAGATGATTGGCTGTGGCTTTTGTTTATATGTACTGGTCAAGTAGTGGATTTAGGTCTAAAAAAGTACGTACGTTATTTGTAGGTTATGATGTATTTACCTGCGACAAGTAGCGTGGCCAGTCGATGCGCGACGTGTGAGCGCGCCAGTCCAGCCGCAGCCGCCAGCGAGCTGACACCGCACCACGCGGGGCCGCACACAGCACACCACTCCTCTGCACATACAGACATACACATGTATACCGGCCGCACGCCGCACCACGCGGGGCCGCACACAGCACACCACTCCTCTGCACATACAGACATACACATGTATACCGGCCGCACGCCGCACCACGCGGGCCGCACACAGCACACCACTCCTCTGCACATACAGACATACACATGTATACCGGCCGCACGCCGCACCACGCGGGCCGCACACAGCACACCACTCCTCTGCACATACAGACATACACATGTATACCGGCCGCACGCCGCACCACGCGGGCCGCACACAGCACACCACTCCTCTGCACATACACATGTATACCGGCCGCACGCCGCACCACGCGGGGCCGCACACAGCACACCACTCCTCTGCACATACAGACATACACATTTATACCGGGCGCACGCCGGACCACGCGGGGCCGCACACAGCACACCACTCCTCTGCACATACACATGTATACCGGCCGCACGCCGCACCACGCGGGGCCGCACACAGCACACCACTCCTCTGCACATACAGACATACACATGTATACCGGGCGCACACCGCACCACGCGGGGCCGCACACAGCACACCACTCCTCTGCACATACACATGTATACCGGCCGCACGCCGCACCACGCGGGCCGCACACAGCACACCACTCCTCTGCACATACAGACATACACATGTATACCGGCCGCACGCCGCACCACGCGGGGCCGCACACAGCACACCACTCCTCTGCACATACAGACATACACATGTATACCGGCCGCACGCCGCACCACGCGGGCCGCACACAGCACACCACTCCTCTGCACATACAGACATACACATGTATACCGGCCGCACGCCGCACCACGCGGGCCGCACACAGCACACCACTCCTCTGCACATACAGACATACACATGTATACCGGCCGCACGCCGCACCACGCGGGGCCGCACACAGCACACCACTCCTCTGCACATACAGACATACACATGTATACCGGCCGCACGCCGCACCACGCGGGCCGCACACAGCACACCACTCCTCTGCACATACAGACATACACATGTATACCGGCCGCACGCCGCACCACGCGGGGCCGCACACAGCACACCACTCCTCTGCACATACAGACATACACATGTATACCGGCCGCACGCCGCACCACGCGGGCCGCACACAGCACACCACTCCTCTGCACATACACACATACACATGTATACCGGCCGCACGCCGCACCACGCGGGGCCGCACACAGCACACCACTCCTCTGCACATACAGACATACACATGTATACCGGCCGCACGCCGCACCACGCGGGGCCGCACACAGCACACCACTCCTCTGCACATACAGACATACACATGTATACCGGCCGCACGCCGCACCACGCGGGCCGCACACAGCACACCACTCCTCTGCACATACAGACATACACATGTATACCGGCCGCACGCCGCACCACGCGGGCCGCACACAGCACACCACTCCTCTGCACACACTGCACTCACTCACCGAAGTCGTCCGGTGTGTGTGGTCGTGTGAGGTCCCTGTGTCCCAGTTGGTCCAGTGAGTCCAGCGCGGCCTCCACGTGGGAGAAGGCGCGCCGCGACCCCACCAGCCGGGACACCGCGCCTCCCACCTGAGGGGGGGTACATTATTATACAGCGTAATTTTTTATTTTATTTTACTGATATAGCCATCCACTCCCAGTTGAAAAATTCAGCAATACCAATAGTTGTAGATGGTAGGTTACTATATGCACAAGCAATACCTATATGAAATTGACCACTTTCAAAGAAAAGATAAAGCTATTTTGCGGCCAATAGTACTGTAAAACGGGGTTAAAAGAGAATAGGGGTGCCGGTAACTTTGACTTCGATTTCTACTTTGACTTTGTGCGCACGGCGAACGTCGAAATATAAGGAACAAATGATTTGTTGCCCTGATTAATAAAATATGTGGTAGTTAGACTCACATTGAGATCAATGGATGTGCAGACATAAGTCCAGTCGTGCAGCGTGCGCGGCGCGGGGTCGTCGCCCTCGGCCCCGACGGCTGTCTTGATGGAGTTGAACACTCCCGTCACCGTGCGGTGGAACAGTCTGAACACACATACCAACATTATGTCTAGGGATATTACGACTTGTCTTAATCGCAGCTTTATCGGCAGTCTATAATGTTCCCGGTGCTGGGACCCTGGCCTCCTTTCTCCTTGAAACTCTCACAAAAAATCGATAGAACATGCTATTTGACTGAAAATTCTAATTAAACCGTCATTCTAATAGATTTTCAACAAATATTCGCATCACAATTTTTCTTTTCTTACTTACGCCAAAATTGACGGAGATACAATGCTTTCAAAATTGTCAATACGACACAATTAAGTAAAATTTTCATTGAGCTGTGACGTCACAGGCCCCTCTGCCGAGTTTTGATGCGTTATATATCTTGGTAAAAGAAAAGAGCAGTGGTATCGGTCCCTACTTACGAATAGGGTAGTCGTAGGTCGTAGGTTCGAACCCCGCCAGGCGCATTACTTTGTGTAATTTATTTCATCATCACTACTCTCAAAACGGTGAAGGAAAAAATCGTGAGGAAACCGACATGTCCTAGAACCAAAAATTCGAAAGCATGTGACATTTACCAACCCGCACTGAGCCCGCGTGGTGGTTAATAGCCCACTCCCTCTCACAGAGAGGAGGCCTGAGTCCCAGCACTGGGAACATTATAGGCTGATGATGATGATCTTGGTAAAAAAATATTGATTTTACAATAGAAACATTACATAACCATCGTTTCAAAAACCTCAAAGTGACAGACTAATTAAGATTTGCATTTTATTGATGCTATCAACAATAGTCAACATGCCTGTTCCGTGAACTTACTTGTCAAGCCTCTGCATATTGTTCGACGTCTGACTGGGTGACGAGTTTCTGTCCATGTTCATATCATATTCGTCTGAAAGTTTAAAAAATATAATTATTAATTTAAATAAACTTTTAGTAATTAATGCTGTTGCCGAAATAACACGGAAAAAACAGTAGAGTCAACGACTAAGGCAGATTACCCATGACGTGATTTGTGCGAATTTCTACTAACTAAAACTGAAAATCGACCTTGCTACTACGACATAATGATGCAATTCAATGGGGAACGCCGGTCAAAGCTGATTGTAGATGGCGCCACCATAGCTAAGTCCTTATCAGAAAAAGAAGTACCTATAAGATTTGAACCAATGACGTTGCTCGGAACAAGCTATACTAGCGCCATTAGTTCCCCAGTTGCCTCGCCCCATAGACTTGACGTCGTCGTGGCGATCATGTTATGTTTTTCATCTACCTACTCGTAGACAACCGCACTTTTAATGTCATTATGTCGTATTGGTAAGGTTGATTTTCACTTGTAGTTGGAATCGGTAGAATTGCGTCACATCGTCATGGGAAAGCTCCAAACTCCTTTCATAGTTACCAGCCAGGGTGGCGGTGTCCACAGGTCGTGAGGAGTGGTGATGTTGTGTCCTCCCGCGAGTCTCCTCCGCGCTCTCCCACCACACGTCCTCCGCTCGCTCCGCTCTGTCGACAATATGTAAACAAAATCAAAATGTTTTTATTTTACATAGGCCTCAGTGGGCACTTATACAACGTCGAGAAGAGAAAAAATAAATTGGCACGGTTCGGGTTGGTCGTTTCCATAGAGAAGAACCGGCAAGAAACTCCATGGTTACTCTTTTTGTAAACTTTGTTGCAGTTTAACATTTCATTAAAGAACTTGTGGTATACGACGCGCGCCTTTGAGCTTTTCTTTTAATAAGTTCTCCAACATAGTTTTTTTTTTAAAATAACAACTGAATTAGAAATTCAGCTTCGAGAGTAGTAATTGCGATGGCCTAGTTGGTTAAGGCGTTTGGAGTAACTATCCAGAAGACGCAGGTTTGAACCCTGCTCGCAGCTGAATTTTTCGCTCCTTAAAAATATATTGGCAAAGACACGACGCAGGCGTTATTACGTATAAATATATTTATAACTTAAATCTTTTAAAATTAGTCGAGGCGTGAGAGCGTGAGGTCCAGGGTATCAGACATCGCAAAGTGATTTTCAAAAAAGTTGTTGTTGTTAACTTGTGTCACTTCTTTTGTTACTGAATTGAATCTCTAGTTTTTTTTTTTATATTCGACTCCATCAGTTGTGTAATCAATAACAATTTGAGCCGTAACTTTTCCTCCTCGTACTATAGTACAAGTGTACCTGGGGCTGGTCTCAGCGCGCTGCTGCAGCAGACAGCGCAGCTTGGCGATGCTGGTGGACAGGTCGGCGGCCTCCTCGTACTATAGTACAAGTGTACCTGGGGCTGGTCTCAGCGCGCTGCTGCAGCAGACAGCGCAGCTTGGCGATGCTGGTGGACAGGTCGGCGGCCTCCTCGTACTATAGTACAAGTGTACCTGGGGCTGGTCTCAGCGCGCTGCTGCAGCAGACAGCGCAGCTTGGCGATGCTGGTGGACAGGTCGGCGGCCTCCTCGTACTATAGTACAAGTGTACCTGGGGCTGGTCTCAGCGCGCTGCTGCAGCAGACAGCGCAGCTTGGCGATGCTGGTGGACAGGTCGGCGGCCTCCTCGTACTATAGTACAAGTGTACCTGGGGCTGGTCTCAGCGCGCTGCTGCAGCAGACAGCGCAGCTTGGCGATGCTGGTGGACAGGTCGGCGGCCTCCTCGTACTATAGTACAAGTGTACCTGGGGCTGGTCTCAGCGCGCTGCTGCAGCAGACAGCGCAGCTTGGCGATGCTGGTGGACAGGTCGGCGGCCTCCTCGTACTATAGTACAAGTGTACCTGGGGCTGGTCTCAGCGCGCTGCTGCAGCAGACAGCGCAGCTTGGCGATGCTGGTGGACAGGTCGGCGGCCTCCTCGTACTATAGTACAAGTGTACCTGGGGCTGGTCTCAGCGCGCTGCTGCAGCAGACAGCGCAGCTTGGCGATGCTGGTGGACAGGTCGGCGGCCTCCTCGTACTATAGTACAAGTGTACCTGGGGCTGGTCTCAGCGCGCTGCTGCAGCAGACAGCGCAGCTTGGCGATGCTGGTGGACAGGTCGGCGGCCTCCTCGTACTATAGTACAAGTGTACCTGGGGCTGGTCTCAGCGCGCTGCTGCAGCAGACAGCGCAGCTTGGCGATGCTGGTGGACAGGTCGGCGGCCTCCTCGTACTATAGTACAAGTGTACCTGGGGCTGGTCTCAGCGCGCTGCTGCAGCAGACAGCGCAGCTTGGCGATGCTGGTGGACAGGTCGGCGGCCTCCTCGTACTCCGGCTCGGGGGACTCGGGCTCCGGCAGCACCGGGAGCTCCGCCAGCGGCACCGGCCGGGGCTGAGACGGCTGGACAGAATATTGGGAGATTGTTGGGTGAAACAAGTTCCTTAACTTCAAGATCCAAGGAAAATGGGGACAATATATGAGACTCTGCCACAACCCCTAATAGCCAGGAGAACCTTTGTTGCCTCAAAACATATTTTAAAAATCAATTTAATAAAGAAACGTTTTCGGGATAAAATGTGATAATTATGATGTTTGTTATTACTAATTATAAAATTATCATGAAAGTTAATAAATCGATGAAGTCGATAGAAGAGATCAATTACTGTTTATTATGTACAAGTATCTACGACTCCGCGATGAAAGAATTTTTTTCAACAACCATATGTAGGGGCGTCAGCTCTAGTCTGCGTGTGCTCTTCAGATTGGTGATGATGATGTTTTAAATGATGTAGACGAGACTGTTTTAGGTCGATATACAGATTTAAAAAAGAAAAAGACCCGGAGGGCCCGCTCTGGATGGAAGAAATTAGTCGACGGTTTTTTAAAATGCTGCTCGGTGATTGGTCGACTCGTACACGCCCATGCATGGACGTAGTATGTGACAGCACGCAGATCCTATGTGGATTTATGAAGTCTTTGGTCTGAACACCATATCTAACAAATAATTTCATACTCACCACACCATCCTGAGATGTAACTCTGTGCTGTTTGACTAGTGGGTGCACATTGTTATCATCTGAAAAAATAGGAAATAATAGGTATAATTCATAGCATTGTAACTGTCGATTCTATAAGCCCGCCATTTTCCTTTGTTTAAGAGATGATTCACAGTGGAATCATCTCTTAAACAAAGGAATTTATCTAAAATAAAAGTTCCCTAAGTTACTCCTTATGACATCAGCTACCTGCCAATAAAGTCCCGTCAAAATCGGACCAGCCATTTCAGAGATTAGAGACAGACAGATAGACGGACAAAAAGTCAGACAGACAGACAAAAATATTATAAATTATCTCGATATCAGTTTTAAAGGTTGGCTGGAAGAGATCTTTTTAAAGATATAAGCTCACCATTGTGAACTAAATGTATAATTGCCTTTAATGTAACTTTTTGTGCACAATAAAGAATAAATAAATAAAAAAAAAATGTAAAAATGTTATTTTGGCGTATGTGCCGTATATTTATTCGTATGCCTGCATTAAAAAACGGTTATTTCAATATTACAAACACACTTAAATTTTATTTATACGTATAGATTATGACACACAAAAATTCAAAAGAGTATTAAGTACAAAAGTGATATAGAATAACTACATAATATTGTACCTCTCTGTCCGTTGGTGGGCTGATCCTTGTGTTCTGGTATCGGTATGGGCCTACCGCGAGCGTGCTCGGACGGCGAGGTCTTGTCACTGGCGCGCTCCCGATGCTGGGACGACGACTTTTCCTACAAAAATAACAGAAAATGTAGCTTATCGACAGCAATAAAAGAAAATTCAGCTACCCACATTCTTTTTTACTGTTATATCGGCCCGTTCACGACCTTGGCTTTATGAGCGAAACGGCCAGCGATTAGATCAAATGCATGGAAGTGTTTGAAACACGTCATGACACGTTGCTTATATCTAAAATGGGCGCGGTTTTCTCCGAGCGGTTTTCGGAGTGGCGGCGAAAACAAAAGTCCAAACGAATATGGGCGACGACGCTAAGCAACAGAGTGGTACGGATAGCGGTGCGGAATGGAGAGTCCGGTATTCTCCAATAAATAATAGCCAACAGGATGGTTCACGTGGTGACGTTTAGGGCCTTCATGTATGAAGTAAAAGTTTTTCTTCTAAATTAAAATAAAAAAACGCTTTTAAATGAATTTCTTTCTATCATCCCAACGATTAGCACATTGGCTGAGGGATTGAACTGCTGCGCACCGTGTCGAGAGTTCGATCCTCGCACGGAAGGTATATTTGTACTTTTAGGTCACAAGTGGTTGTTCCAGGTCTAGTTGTTTGTGTATGTGAGTTTCTATATTAGTAAACGCCACGACACAAAAGAAATTCATAGTGTCGGGCAACGTATATATATTAACAAAAAAAAACCTCGCATCTTGAAAGTGAAATGATCGTAAATATTCCGACTTAGAGTTTTTTCTCCCGAGAATGATTAGGTGGCCTACCGTGACGCGGACGTCTTAAAACGTGAATAGTTCCACTGTGTGAAAGCGACCGAGCTATACAAGTCGTAGAGCGCCATCTCATTCCCACAGCTGTAATACTCACAGCTTAAGACGGTTCAACATTGTAGCCCACCAGTTTTCCAAATACTTTTTCTCTTCAAAAATGGAGTAGGATTCTGCAGGGTCGGCAACACAACAAATCCCTGTACCCTTAGCACGAATTTTCAGTATTTGAGACGAAAAGTAAACTGGAACATTGACAATTTCAAATTGACAATTTTCAAGGAAAAAATTAGTTCTTTATCCGCACGCCAGAGGCGCTGTTCCATTTTTTCATACAAAAACGCTGTAAATAATGAAAAGACGCTGTAAAGTAAAAGAGTGAAAATTCGTGCTAAGGGTACTGGTGTCCATTGGCTACGGTGAACCATATGCTACTATGTTACCAACATGGTAAAAAAAAATAAACCATAATTCATTAATGACTGACCTGGTCGCTGAGTCCAGTAAAGCGGAGTCCCTTCTTCAAGCCAGCGATACCGAAGTCCAGAAGACCTTCCATCATACCTGCCGCTTCGTCCTACACAAAGAAACACCGTCAGACAAAGACACAATGATTATACGATAAGATTCTTATCAGTCTTATCAGGGTCCAGATTTTTTTAAACGAACAAAGAATGATAAAATTCATTTTAATTTTCTAAGTAATAGGATACAACAGTGCAATAACATCGTGCACGAGAATGAATATTATATTCAATAAATAAACAAGTACATAGGGTGTATTTTCAATTGAAAATGGTACATTCCTAAGAATAGAGGGTATTTAACACACTCGCACAACAATCCAGAATCAAACTTTAACACCAAGTCAATAAGGTCTAAATTTCCGTGCATAGTGACAGACATGCTCGTCACTTGTTGCATGCAGTCAAACAAACTGCCTTACTTGAATAGATACGCACAGACCGAGAATTGGATTTTGAACTCTATCAGCTAGTCTTTAGTGAGAATATTCTGTATACTTATAGGTCAGAAATAAAATTAATTGACGAATTACGCCTGTAATCCCTGGTAGAGCAGAGGTATAACAAACCCCATTTTACCACAAAAAAAAAGATGTTTTTGAATAAAATAACTTGAAAACAGTATAAAAATAAAGGCATAAGAAATTTAATACTATGCAAAATAAAAATAGACAATCTATTGTTCTTCTATCAAGTAAGGAAGCTTACCCATGGGGCGATGCGATTGCAATTTGACAAATTCCAACTACAAGTAAAAATGAACCTTACCATTACGACAATAAGACATAAAATGCGCGGTTGTATACGGGTAGATGAAAAAACAAAACACGATCGCCACGACGGCGACGACGTCAAGTCAATCGATATTGCATCACTATTTCTTAGTACCAAGGTTGATTTTCACTTAATGTAGTTGGAATCAGTCGAATCTCGATGCATCGCGCTCTAAGACCCAAGGTAACACCAAGTATGATATAACTCCAATCTCCGGGATAGTACAGTAGGACAGTACAGTAAGACAGTACAGTAGGACAGTGACATTGAAAGCGATCGTAACCTGCGCCAGTGCGGTGCTTGCTCCTTATATCGTGGTACCTGTCTACAGAATCGGTACAAAATATTTAATTTTCACGTTGAAAATATACAAAATGCTGTCAAGGGATTTTAGACCTAGAATGTTGTTTTATTCAATACCGTACGGTATATTTTGCTGCGAAATTAGCATTGGTTGTTATCGTTGAT
The DNA here is from genome assembly GCA_036375495.1 of Agrotis segetum. Lineage (NCBI taxonomy): Eukaryota > Metazoa > Arthropoda > Insecta > Lepidoptera > Noctuidae > Agrotis > Agrotis segetum. Next base: position 937,542 of record JAQSVV010000002.1, read on the forward strand.
CACGTAATAGGCATCTAATATTCAGAGGTTTTAAATGGTTAAGAATATTTTTATTAATTTCTTGTTGTTTTAATAAGCGTCGTATATCGCAAATAGTAATCTAGTTTATAAAGAGACGTGTAGAAGTGTTTTCAAAACCTACTTCCATAAATAAATATGATTTCAATGCGTAGACATAATATCACTCTCAATTGGAGTTTCTTGCCCGTTCTTCTCCATAGAGACCTAATCCTTGAAATGGGCATCTACGGTACTTTCACAGTTATTATGTCTTGTGACTGTAGCACCATAATTTTGTAGTATAAGTCATTCCCTTAAGAGGAAACACCACGGCCGTTTTTCCATACAAACGTAGTCCCCTGTTTTCTCCCTGGATAATGCCAATAGAGCAATATTTTTTTTACAAAAAATCTATGACCACTATTGGCATGTCTCTATGTTTTCCTTAAATTAATTATTAAAAGAGATATAAACATTCGAAATCCTAAAAAAATTGCCAGATTTTCCGCTGTGTTCAAATATCCAGAAAACAAAGACGAGATTATATAAAAAAAAACCGGCCAAGTGCGTGTCGGGCCACGCACAGTGTAGGGTTCCGTAGTTGCCCATCAAAATACTTATGCGAACTAACTAAACTGATTCACTGAATGTAATTTTAAAAAGAAGAATTTTCAAAATCGGTCCAGGAGTCTTTGAGAAATCAGGGAAAATACATAAAAAAAAAAGATTACGACGAATTTAGAACCTCGTCCTTTTTATGAAGTTAGTTAAATAGTTGACGATAAAAACCTACCTATCCCCAAAAAAACATACCGTAAAAACATACCTATTAAAGCTGTAAAAATAAAGTTGACAAACTTACATTTGCAGTTGATTTATTATTTCTCCGATACATTTTGTTTAAGAAAACATATTACCCAAGTACATTTTATAAGTTGGTCGACTATTACTCGTAAAGTTGTAAAGCCTACTTAGTCATGATAATTTTCTTTTAAACTTCGTTATATATACTACTATTGTGAATTTTTTCACACCCCCAAACATAACCGTTTAGCTGGTAGAGGGGGGGGACACTCGAATCGAACAAAATTTAGCACTTTAAAGCTTAATATTTCACAAACGATTTTTTTTATCAAAAAACTGTTAATGGAAACTCACATTATTTTTTAAAGACCTATTTAATGATACCCCACACTAAGGGGTATGCGAGAAAAAAAAAATCCTCACTTTACGTGTAAGTACAGGAGGTACCCTAAAAAAAAATATTTTACGAGATTTTATTTTACCACTTTTTTGGCACAACAAATCCGTATATTCACACCAAATTACAGCTCTCTAGTACTGTGCGTCTCTGAGCTAAACTGCGGACAGACGGACGGACGGACGGACGGACATGGCGAAACTATAAGGGTTCCTTGTTGACTACGGAACCCTAAAAAGGAAAACACAGGAACATGGCCAATGCCTTTCTTTATTTTTTAAAGAAAAAAGTAGTGAAATCGGTTAAGTTTTGGAGGAGTAATCAGGGGACTACGAATCGTTGATCTTGTGCCGTTTAATAAGGCATTTTCGGTCCAAGCTGCAGTTGTCTCTATCGCGCTCTGTAACTCTGTTGTGGGCACTGCGCGACAGCAATAGATTTTACAAATACCTCTTTCGCAATTCTCCAGACCTTGGTGTTTCCTCTTAACTAAGCTTTCAGAAGCTTGGCTTTAGTGTCATAAAAATATGTGCTGCAAAAACCCTGTCTTAAAACCGCCAGCACCTATTTACAAAAGCATAAGCAGAAAGATTCGTGCAAACAACATACACTGGAGTTTTGCTTGCGGGGCACATCTAAGGCAAGTTTGGGCTCCACCTGTAGGTCCCCAATCTTCGTCTTGGCCTCTCTCACGGTGGACTGCAGGTCTTTCAGTAACACCTCCGCTGGTTTTGGACTCTGTTCCTTTTTGGTTTCTTTGTATAGACTCGGGTCTAGTGGATCTACTTCGATTATCTCTTCTTCACCTAGAATTTAGAAGTTTTTAAAGGAGTACCACATATCCCCCCCCCCTCTTATTGCCTATGTTACTCAGGACTAAAGCAGCTTTCACATGGTGAAACAATTTTTCGAAATTGGTACAGTACTTTCAGAGACTATTCACTACAAACAAACGATCAAATCATTCCTCTTTATAATACTCGTATTAAATACAATATAGTGTAGATTTACGTTATAGAAAACTATTAAATTATTTTTCAAGTTGAAGTAAGAAGAGAGCACTGTTAGCTCAGTAGAGAGCTGTGGTGGCCCAGTGGTATCGGCCCCGACTTACGAGTTGTAAGTCGTGGGTTCGAATCCAGGCAGGCGCATTACTTTGTGTAATTTATTTCATCAAGGAAAACATTGTGTAGGAACCAGTTCTAGAACCAAAACTTCGAAGACGTGACATTCACCAATCCGCACTGGGCCCGCGTGGTGGATTGTGGCCCACCCCCTCTCACAGAGAGGAGGCCTGTATCCCAGCAGTGGGAACATTAATAGGCTGATGATAAAGTTGAAAATGTATTAGTGACTGCTGAGAGATAATGACTGTCGTCTGCTGTTTGGCTAAAGGCCTAGTACTGTATTATCTTATCTACTGTATTATGATATCATGGTGCTACACCATTTATATCTTACCAAACCACAGTGGCTGTGGTGACTTGCTCCGAGGAGGGTTGGGGCTGCAGTCTATGTCTGCGTCCTGCCCCCACAGTCGACTCAGTGTGATCTCTCCATCCAGACTCGCCAGCAGGTCCTGGCCCAAGCTGATGCACTGCAGGTCTATGTCGGTCTCCCAGGTCTTTACACTACCTAAATGACAAAATTACATTTATTTGATGGTGACTAAAAGTCATGTTGAGAAACTTGAAACAAATTATTAAATAGAAAATGACAGAAAATAGATAATAGAAATTTTTTTTCTTTGTTTTAAAAACGAATGAGTCATCCCACCCCCACCCATGGCAGGATGGGAGGGATTGTCAGATTTCCACTTCTAAAATCCTTCTAATGCCCTTCAATACTTTCCGTTCCGGACCCAAGCAGGCTTATAACATACTTGGAGTGGTAAACCATACTTCATGAATCAATTTGTTTTCTTACTAAGATTATAGCTTAAGGTCTAACAAGTCAACATTTTTTCCATAGAAACTTCGTTGGGGTTTTACTCCACTATTTGACAAAGTACATCCAAAATTAAACATGGTATTGTTTTGTCTCATTATTAATTTTGTCTGTACGGAAGCAGAATTGTAAAATATGAAGCTATTAAAAAGTTACGAGCTTCTAAAGATTCGTTTTTTTGCTAATTTTAACACAACTTTAGGTGTAAATTAGAAGCTAAAGAAGCATTAAATTTCCAAAACGAAGTCCGTACCGACACAGCAAATTTATCGAAGAATTTAATAAATTTTATTTGAAATTAATTGGTGCAGTGGTTTTTTCATAAAACCCCAACAGCCAAAGGCTTTTTCGTACTTTTTTACGCGCGCCTTTTACTCTGAATGATCGTGCATCTCACTGAATTAGTTTTCCCTTGTTTTCTCCACGGGGGGATGACGCTCGCGCACACATAAAAAAAAAAAAAAAAACATTTATTAGTCTCTTAAATTTACATTAACATAAATGAATTGAAACAACCCCAGTAAGTGGTTAACAACACTTGTGTCGAGGTTGTCTCGCTCCCCCCTGAATAGGTTTACAAAATTGAGACCTAATGACATTTAAAATTACCATTTAATAAATTAAAACAATATAAAATTAATTAAATTAAATATTAATGTTATGACACATGAACAATATGGCTCGATTTCCGGTGAAATATCATGGTTTTTGACCATGCCTGCCAGTGAGTTCGAGCTCGCGACTAGCGCCGCCTTAAGACCTGTATATATATCACACATACCTTCAATTACCCTATCATAGATCTTCACTTCATTCCTGCCCTGCCGGCCTCTCCTCTGCCGCAAAATTGGCGACGACTTTATATCAACCGGCTCCGTACTCGTAACGGGTACTTCCTCAACTATATTCTCTATCTTTTCCACTGCAGGTTCCTCTTTCAAACCCTCTGGAGCCCACTGCGGAGTTGTTGGAGTAACTTGAGTTACTGTAACTGGTATTTCCACCTCAGTAGTTACAATTTGGGGCTTCGTATCCACTACTGTTTCTTTTTCCTTTTGAGTTTCTTTTGGTACTTCCACAACTACGTGTTCCTGTTTCCCTTTTAAAATTGTTAGCAACTTATCATTTAGCCATGTAGGCTCCGCTAGGGTACCGTTGATAAATGTGTCAAGTTTTTTCGACAGTATACGGACTAACAGTTCTGAATGGGGAGTGTCCCAAAGTTCCCACGGTAGGAGTTCTTTGAATACAATGTGTAGGATGTTGGTACAATGGTCCGCAGACTGGATTGTTTTATTAGTCACATCAAATATTGGGTGAGATTTCTTATACAACGATTCTATTGTACTATTAGGCATCTTTTCATGGCGTTTCTGAGCTTTCTGGTACTCTTTCAAATGGCTTGTTAGAACTGTGGTTATATCTACGTAAACGTCTTTGGTTTCTATCTTGTTGCAGATCTGTGAAGAAAATGTTTCTTAAATCTGGGAATAATGCTCCTAAGATTAATTAAATAGGATATTTAGAATACATGCAAGGCGTACAGGTTATGATTCCTGAATTCAGACCATTTTTTATTTCTTTTATGTCCCTCCTGTGATAAAAGGTCTCCCCAATTCCTACCATGAACTCATAACACCCTTCATTTATGATATATAAAAGTATTTTTCTTAAACTTTATGATCACAAACCTGAAAGCTCTTGCCAATCATTTGATCCAACATTTGTTTACAAGCGAATGGGAAGCCGATCTCCTGCGAGATATACGGCACGTACCACGACGACACCAGCTTCCTCTCCAGCACCGTCGATATAACGCTCAGCTCGTTCGTGTCGTACTCTCGACATTCCGCCAGTTTCGATGATTTCCTCGGTTTAGGCAACACCCTCGCCAACGCCGATAAATAGGGGTAATTCGCCACAATGCCGTCCAAATCATACTTTATAGGCTTGTTCAAACGCAACAACCACTGAATAAACTTAAAACTAACACATAGTGACACTATAAATAAAGTTAGAACGTAAAGAGGAAACCATATTCCTGTCAGGGGCGAAATATTCGTGATATAATTCAGTAGCACACAGATAAATGTTCCTGCGCATGATAAAATGGTCGTACACTCTAGAAGATTTCTTTTGAGCAACATTGTGCTTTTCTTTTTCTGATCTAGATTAAATAATTAGAACATTTTCACGATCGATGATCGCAAATTCGCAACTTTTGTGGTGACAATATTTTGACTTGACAGCACGAATGACATATGACATTATTTGGAACGGTCAGGGCTGCGTTTAAATCCTTTATCCAGTTTAATTTTATACTGACTAAATGTCAAACAGCCCGTTTAAGTACAACGGGAGCTGAAAAATTATACCAATTAAAATTTAATCTGCCCCGTTTACGGTCGTCCGCTGGTCTATGTTTTTGCTGAAAGGAATAAATTTTTGCGACCTTTTTACCACGCAAAATTTTATCCTGCTGTCTGATTGACATTAAGTTTTGTTGTTTTGCTAGAATCTCGCCGTAAAAACGAATATTATTTTTATTTTAGAGAGTAAATATTATTTGTGGACTATGGATTTGTATTAAACCGGCAAATTGATTATTAGTTCAATAAACTGAGCTGTCAATTGAATTTGACAACTAACATTGACAGAAACTTATGACTCCGTTCAGCGAACCCTCGCCAGTTTAATTTTTTTCCGGCGAAATACCGGAGAAGGATTTAAACGCACCCCAGGGGGTGTATTACAAGCTCTTTATTCCTTTCAGTTTACGCCGTAAAGTGAACTGCCTTCCTTAAGGGGGATGCTCCAACCAGCCCGCGAAATTCAATTTTTTTTACGTTTTTTGCAATTTGCAGGCCAGTGACATGTTGTAACTTTATAAATATTTGTGTTGCGGTAATAACAAGTATAATTTTAAATATAAAAATTATCAAAAAATTCGCTCCATCAGCTCTCACATAGAGAAGGTGCATCATGTTAAAATCTCCGAAATCTAACTACGATGCACCTTCTCTATGTGAGAGCTGATGGAGCGAATTTTTTGATAATTTTTATATTTAAAATTATACTTGTTATTACCGCAACACAAATATTTATAAAGTTACAACATGTCACTGGCCTGCAAATTGCAAAAAACGTAAAAAAAATTGAATTTCGCGGGCTACATCGAAGCAATCACCTTAATGGTATTACGATCACACATCGACAGTCAGTAAAACGGTCACGTGACCTCATACCGACTTCTGCCTGTGCTTGTGCCTGGAAATTTCGTATTACAAGCTACTTAATGACATTTCAGGGCCGGATTAATTGTCAAAATTGGCATCACCAAAATCATTCACTTTACGCCACATTTTAGTAACTTTTACTGACTGTTTTCTTTTAATTTGTCTTTAAACAGTTGAAACTAACTAAATTAAACTTTGGTATTAATAATGGAGGCACTACAGAATATCTGGAGAGTGCATACACGATATAATCTCAGATGACGAGCTTTACATAAAAAGACGACAAAGTTTTTACCTTTTACGACATCTACCTACACATATACACTCATTTACTGAACGCTAAGCAATCAATAGATTCATATACGTAAACATTTACTCATATAGTAATATATTGTTCTAAATAAAAAACATGGTACTCCTGAAAAAAATGTTTTATTTGTCGTAGTTCCATCAGTGTAAGAAAAAAAATATACAGAGCTTAGATTTGAGACACGGTGACGAAATAAATAATCTTTCGTAGCAATGGACGTAGGGTTGAATAAACCAAACAAAATGTATGATCAACTCAAACACTTAAAATTAATAGGCTCACGCAGCATCATTCCAGAAACGGTACAGTCCAATGGAGCCAAAACTTGTGTTCAATATTTATTTGGGTACATTGGGCAGTCTTTAATGTATCAGCAGACATTTTTAATTACACTTCCTCGATTGCTTCTGGTACCACAATTTCGCAGCCAATTTCAAGAGAACTAGGTACTCGTACACTGTCTTTCAGTTTGAATAAACGTCTTAGGTTTTATCATTCCTTCACTTGATGAAACATTTCTAGCCTTAGAACATTGTTGTGTTGGAACAGCTCCATTTATCAAAATTTTCTGCTCATGACTTAGTCCATTTTGTTTCCTTACTTTCTCTGCGGTATTAAAACGGTGTGCTTCTTTATTAATGCAGTAAAAATCACTACATACTCGTAGTGGCATTATAAATAAATAAAATACGATAATCTTGTTTGTTTTGGTAAACAAAACCGCCACAGACTAAAAAAGTATCGCAATACGATCGTTCAGAAACAAACCCCTTTAGTTCCCACGTGGTATGAGAGTTTTATTTGGTATTAAGTTTTTGCATAAAATGGCAGTAAATTGTGCTCAATTTGATTGTAAATATTTAAATTGTTATTAAAATACATTTTAACTCAAATATCTCCTAAATTTACAATGAAAAAGATTTTTTTCACACACAATTTATAAAACCGGTAATCATCGGTAAATTGTCGATTCGATTTTTGAACGAATTCTCTAGCCCGTCGTAATCATCCAGAGACAAGTAATCCAGGATGATTCCTTGCAGAATTACGTACGTTGTAATACGAAATAGAACAAGCCTGCTTAAGGCCGTAAATTCAAATGCCCAAAAACTGCAAGGAATTAAAAAAGGTTGTAATACCCCCCCAGGGCTGCGTTTAAATCCTTTATCCAGTTTAATTTTATACTGACTAAATGTCAAACACCCCGTTTAAGTACACCGCGAGGTGAAATATGAAGCTAACTAAAATTTAATCTGCCCCGTTTACGGTCGTCCGCTAGTATAAGTTTTTACTAAATGGAATAAATTTTTGCGACCTTTTTACCTCGCAAAAATTTATCCTGCTGTCAAATTGACATTAAGTTTTGTTGTTTTGTTCAATTCTTGTCGTAAATACGAATATTATTTTTATTTTAGAGAGTGAATATTATTTGTGGATTATGGATTTATAATACACCGGCAAATTGATTATTTGTTCAATAAACAGAGCTGTCAATTGAATTTGACAGCTAACATTGACAAAAAGATATGACTCCGTTCAGCGAACCCTCGCTAGTTTAATTTTTTTCCGGCGAAACATCGCTGGAAGATTTAAACGCACCCCTGCTGGTGGATGAAACTAAACGTTACTACCTAAAACGCTTTTTACTTTGTAGTTGAGCTAAATGGTAGGCATACTTTTAATTGTATTCCCATCATTGTTTTTGATAAGGTATAAAAGTTTTATTGTTGTAATATTCGAAATTCTACGATCCGAAATGTGCACAAAACAAAAGTGTCATACGGCATTGACAATACATTTACAAACGTGTCTATGTCAAACGAAAACGCGAAAACGTCACTTTCCTTTCGTCGATCGGGGACTTGTGAAAATATTCAGAACTTATTTTTTTCTCTTTGTATTGGTGATTCTAAAAAATGTAAGTAAATAATACCTGAAAACTGCGTTACTCTTTATCGTGGTATTATTTTGTAAGTGTTTGACCCTTTGTTCTTTTATTTCTTCAGGTCGAAAGTAACTTTCAAGATTACTCTAACTTCTGACCCAAAACTGCCGTTCAAAGTGTAAGTTATAGTCTTAATAGCACTTCTATTGAACCCTGTAACTACAATGTGGCCCGAGGCCCTATAGAACTTACCTTGCATGTTATTTCAATAGTCAACTTTAGTTTGTTAATTTCAACAGATGCTGATTGGCTCAGGGCTCCACGTTGAAGTTACAAGGTTTTAATATGGACACAGCAGTAGTGCAACAGTTCCTCAACTTCTTCCAAGACTATATCAACCTTTGTCAGTTAGAAAACTGGCCAAACAATGAAACAACTGAGGCTGAACTGAGGAATGCTTTGCTTATTTCACAACATGTTGAGAAAAGTCTTGATAGACTGCAAAAGAGAAACGTCATCAACGAATTCTTATCAGTAATTAACAGTAACAATGAGACATCAAACAGTCTTGTTAAAAACTGTCTCACTGATCCTCCGAAATATGTACTTAAAAAGATAATTAACTCGAACACAAAAATCAATCAGATGGATGTAGGTTTTAGACTGTTTCTTGAGTTATTTTCTGAGGAGAAGTTAGAAAACTGTCTAACAGATTTGATGCTTGAGGTGGCGTCAAAGGAGACCTTACTGAGAAATGCTTCAAATAAAATACCAAAAGATAAGATACTTGAATTTAAAAGTAAAATTCTTTTATTAGAACTTAACTCATGTAACACAGACATTCTAAAGTTATTAACTAATTGTAATCAAGAAATAGTTGAGTTATTAGTCATAAGTTTATTAAATAATGATTCAAAGTTTTTAAAAGCAGTTAAATTAATTGCTGATGGCTTCTTGGATATAGTTATAAATAAAGACAGTAAATATAAAAATTTCTGGAGGCTACTGTTCAAAGTTGACCAAAAATATTTCATTGAAATGTGTGTTGAAAACTCAGACATCTACACATACATAGTTGAAGCTATTGCAGACTGTGGGAAGTTGTTGAGAGAGGGCATGTCCGCAGAATCATTCTATATAGAGTTGAATTATTCAGAGTTGGTAGGTGTCGTGCAAAAAATGTGCAGTAATGAGTACCTCAAGTCTCAGTTTTTTGATATTGTGAAGGATTATGATACTGATTTAGATTATTGGAAAAATATTTTGTGAAAAATGTGAATATATTTTTTTTTACTTTTGTGAAGTTTTTTTTGTTTGCTTTAACATACAACCTGTAATGCTGTAAATATATTTTATCTGAAAGGTAAAATCCTCTCTTCTATCATAGTATAAATATTCTGTCTGTTTGAAACAACAAACTCAATAGCCAGATGTTATTGTAAGATTTTCAAGAAATGGAGAGGATTATTTTTTTCAAGTAAGTGCTGTAAGTTACATGGGCTGTATTTTAATTTGAGTAAGAGAGCTTTTTCAAATCATCCTTTGTTGCTATAAGTTAATCTCCCCACAGTCTGAGCGTGCCAGAAGCGACGCCATTCACAGCGGTGCTTAAGTTTGCCGCCGAAGAGTTCCGAGTGGAGCCGGCTACCAGCGCCATCATCACAGATGACGGCATCGGCATCAACCCTCAACAAACAGCTGGTAACATACCAACAAATAACAAGATAACATCATCATCATCATCCATAGCCCGTCTTCACACACTGCTGCGTACAGACCTCTATTTGTTTGTGCCAAGCACCACGGTCTTAAGGCGCTCCCTCACCCGCAAGCATTCACATGTAATGTAACATAAAAGTGCGCAATTTGATGCTCTATTGTCTTCGAATGTTCGAATCTTTAACGTTACATTACAGGTGAATGCTCCCATAGCCCCAACCCATAACTCCAGACCTCAAAGCTGCTGCTGAGATTTTTATGGTAGAAACCCAATAACATTGATGTCCGAACTAGGAACCGAATCCAGGACCTCATTGCTCATCAATCGCGCTTGCCACTAGACTAACAAGATATATTATTATGTCAAAATATTAATGTATGGTATTGTTTTGTTCCAGGCAATGTTTTCTTGAAACATGGATCTGAACTGAGGTTGATTCCCAGAGACCGAGTGGGCCACACATAGAAAAACATATCATTCCGATGTTAATTTAAGCATTACTTTGTATACATAATATATAAACTTTATCGTTATTTTTTAATTATATAATTTTTACAATAATTCCGGATGCATAGAATTTTATTTATCACAATCCTTCCAACGTAGTCTTAGCGCGTTCCCTCACAGCGAGCATTCACCTGTAATGTAACGTTACAGATTCGAACATTCGAAGACAATGAGCATCAAATTGCGCACTTTTATGTTACATTACAGGTGAATGCTCGCGGTAAGGGAGCGCCTTTATACAAACAAATTTCATTATCATCAACTGCCAAGCGGCATACAACGCAAGGACCAGCGATACCGCAAACTTGGTCGGCCACATCTCAGACACGAAAGTTGCGTCGACGCAACGACTAACCACAATGCAACTTTAAAACTTGTACTCTTGAATAAAATTAATAACTCTTGCAAAACGAAAAGTTATACTGTAAGGCCGAGACTCCACCAAAGCTGTGTCGAGCGAGACGCGTTTTGAACAACCAATAGAATTTCGTGGCGGAGTGGAGCTGTGTCAATAAGGCAATTCTATTGGTTGTTCAAAACACGTCTCGCTCGACACAGCTTTGGTGGAGTCTCGGCCTAATGAATGGGTCGGTTGCAGGACTTACGAGCTACCATGACCCCGGAACGTAAAGGGCTATGGAAGGACAACGTGGATTTTAGTCAGTACAAGTCTGATAGTCCCTTCTGCCCTGCCCTGGATGGGAGGACTCAGTAGATGATTTTACCACGATAAACAAAAAAAGTAATGACTGGGTTATTGTTTGTTGGTAGTCGCATTGAAGGCATAAAAAATACAATTAAGTAAAGAAGTTCATTTTCATGTGGTCTTCACATTGAATAATAGCTTTGCTCTTGACTTTGTTCGCGTGGATGTCGGAACTCGACAACGTATTGTTTTATTAGAATATAAAGGAAGTTTTCTAAAATAGTTACCTAAGTTACTCCTTATTACATCAGCTACCTGCCAATAAAAGTCCCGTCGAAATCGGCTCAGCCGCAGCAATTTCAGAGATTAGCCATTACAAGCAGACAGACAAAAATTGTAAAAAAAAAAATTTGTGTATTTATATTCGTATGCTGTAGTAAATAACGGTTATTTCAATATTACAAACAGACACTCCAATTTTATTTACATGTATAGATGATTAAAAATGTGCCATAAAACAGCCGAAGAAACTGTGAGGTGCTAGTATTAGAAAAAAACACAGAAAAAGCTTTGGTTTAATTTTATTATTATGCTTAAAACTAATGGAACAAAATGTACAGAAGGATAAAAGCAGGTGCGTCGCTAGTCTAGTCTTATGAGTGGTTCCGCAGCTCTAAGGAATGCTTTCTCAAACTCCATCTCGGAGAATCGGTCCACGGAGGCTCTGGGGACAAGAGAAAGTCAGATGGTTAGTCTAAAGTTTGTAAGAGATCTGTGGGGTTCCCAGCGGAAGCTTCATTAACTTTGATACACATACTTTTGAGCGATTAAACAACTGTTTGGCCTGTAAATCATATGATGATTTTACCACCCAAAAAAAAAGTCTGCCAGGGTCGCGGAACTGTCTCATCAGGTAACCGTGACCCTAGAACGTAAAGGGCTATTGACGGATCACGGTGGATTTTAGCCAGTACGAGTTTGACAGTCCCTCCTGAGTCCTGTCCAGCCCTGGGCCCGGACTTATTTGATAATGGGGAAGGTCAGTCCAAAGACAATGTAGATGGCGTGACCATAGCTAAGTCCTAATCCGACCAATGAGGTAATACTATATTGAAGTACTTATTATAAAATTTGAACCAATCACGATGCTTGGAACTAGCTGTACTAGCGCCATTCGTTTCCTAGTTGCCAACCCCATTTTGTGTATAATATGCCACAGTGAAGTAGAAGTGTCATATTTGTTACCTGGCAGCCTCAATGATCCTCTTCCTCTCCTCCCCGGGCAGCGCGATGACCTCGAGTATGGCGCGCGCGTACTCATCAGCCTCGGCCGCCAAGTAGCCGGTGCGGGAGCCCTGTGCAGTCTCCACGATGTCGGCCAGCGGGCCGCCCGAGCGGTGCGCGATCGTTATCAGACCCGCAGCCATACATTCCACTACACCTGGAGATTGCAAGGAGAACAATATGAAAGTATAATTATTATAACGAAGTATAATTATTATAACGAAGTATAATTATTATAACGAAGTATAATTATTATAACGAAGTATAATTATTATAACGAAGTATAATTATTATAACGAAGTATAATTATTATAACGAAGTTTAATAACAATGTTTTGCTTCGAAAGATTCATTTCTTTATTCATTTTTATGACTGGCCTGTTGGTCTAGTGGTTAGTGACCCTGACTGCTATGCCGGGGGTCGTGGGTTCGATTCCCACTCAGGACAAATGTTTGTGTGATGAGCATGATCATTTGTTTTGTGTCTGGGTGTAATTTATCTATAATATGTATGTTTTTAGAAATATATAAGTATGTTTATCAGTTGTCTAGTACCCATAACAGAAGCTCTGCTTAGCTTGGGACTAGATGGCGTTGTGTGATAGTTGTGGAATATTATTATTATTAAAAAAAAATATCTTTCTACGTAAATTTGAAGTTACAGCATGATTTTTTCGCTATTAAGGACTGTAGCCATGGCGCGATGCGACGCGACGCCAGACACAGAATAAATGATCATGCTCATCACACAAACATTTTTTCTGGGTGGGAATCGAACCCACGACCTCCAGCATAGCAGTCAGGGTCACTAACCACTAGACCAACAGGCCTGTCATTAAACCAACAGGCCTGTCATTAAACCAACAGGCCTGTCATTAGACCAACAGGCCTGTCATTAGACCAACAGGCCTGTCATTAGACCAACAGGCCTGTCAATATATTACTTACTGATGCCAAAGTGCTCGTTCCACATGGCATGTATGGCCAGGCTGCTGGTCTGGTACAGCTGCAGCAGGCGCGCGTACGGCGCGTTCACCACGAACTGTACGCTGTCCTCCAGGGACAGGTGCTTGGCCAGGTCCTTGAGGTTCTGTACGCGCTCCTCGTCTGCAGCGTTGCGGCACGACCCGACCAGGACTAGCTTGATCTGGAATGGGAATGAGATTATTATTAGAAAATTGACTTGCAAAAGTCCAACTGGAACGACAAAATAAAACAAGAAAAGTGAGTGTATAACTGACTAAAAACGTGGGAAAAATAGGGCTTTTTGCGACTCCCAAGAGCCGAATCAACAGTGGTTACCACCAGAATAGCGCCGAGACAATAAAGTTCGATGTGTCCCGGACAATGAATTTACCAGTCTTGGATTCTGCAATGAAATTAATCAGAAAAGAATAGTGGAGGAATAGGAAAAATATGTTTCCACTTCCCTCCATGCAAGCAGGAAACAGAACAAAGCAAGGCCAATAGGCACAAAGGGACATTACAATAGGGAGAATCCCAGTTGACTAGCACTACGAGTAAAAATGACTACTCCTAAATTGTTGGGAAGGTCTTTTCAGGCTGTCAGGCTTGTACTGACTAAAATCCATAGTGTACTTCAGTAACCCTTTACGTTCAGAGGACCCCAGCAGACTTTGCGTCTTCGCAAATTGCTAAACTTAGTTCAGAGAACAAGTTCGCGCTCAAATTATGTGCTGCACTGTGCGCGAACAAAAGTAACACATAGCACAGCCTGTGGACAAAGAGGCTAAACGTGTTACCAGCTTTGTACGTGCACTGCTAACTGCTAATTTTGGTAGAATCGTATGCAACATTAGTCGCACTACTTTCGGTAGGAGACAAGCATGATGTTACAAATCCATAATTATAAAAGTAAATAACCATTCATTACCAGATAAGAATGAGTGGATGAAAAACCACATGTTTATTATAAATTGTAATGAGGATAAAATGATGCCAATGAGGGCCACCACGCCATTTAATAATACCTGCAGTCAGAAGTTAAATTCGTAAGGGAAAACGCAAAATGACCTGTGACTACGGTTTGCAATAAACGTCCGTTGCATTCGATCTCGCATTCCAGCTAGAGCAAAAGTGTCGCTCACGCTCGCATATTTTGTCGCCCTTTACTCGCTGCGTCACGACAATTGGTGTAGTAGCTGAACGATCGACTCCTGCGCAACTTGATACGGGTTAAACCCTGCACGGAGTAAATATTTGTACGTTCTGCAAGTAGTTGTTCCGGGTCTGGGTGTTTGTGAGATTCTTTATTAGTAAACACACACACGACGGCTACGACACAGGAGAAAATCCTACAGTGAGGCACTTCAAAACAAAAATATAACTCCGTCCTCTCAGCTGAATAATATTCTAACATTACCTTATTCCACAGCACCTCATTCTTGACGAGCAGGTTCCTCAGCTCGTACATCGCCTGCAGCATGAGAGGGTGGTCCTTCTCGGGTCTGAACTGCGCCACTGACAAGATACGGATAGGATCCGAATCCTTCACCAGAGACCGGAGCTGTTTCAGTTCTGATACCTGTAATAGACACATTAGATCACTTATTTTACTCAATAAATTGATGAGAGGAAATCCAACTATAAGAAAAGATGGCTGGACTGTGTGAGTGTGAGCTTTCACGTCTGACAGGGGAGTTTGAAAGAAGGAAATGTGTTGCAACGACCCCAAGAATCCCAAAATGGGACCCCAAGTAAAACTTCTTCCTTAACCCTTACTATAAGTCAGTGGTGCCCAAACGGTCGATCGCGAGATGTTCCACGGTCGATCTTAGAGGTTAAGCAAGTTAGTACCTACAAGATTTTATTTTTGAAAATTAATAAATTACCTACTGAGCATTCCGATCTACAAATGTGTGTAAATTTTACAAGAGTAAGAAACTATGTTAAACTGCTGGAAAACTGCAACTGCAACTGTAAAACTGTCGATCTTAAACCCTTAACTTTTTCTCAAGTCGAACTTCACAGCAAAAAGTATATATATCTCTGCCATAAGTTATCAGATGCTTGCTTTTTACAAGGCAGTTCATAGTCGCACATGGAGTGGGCTCCAAGTAAAATGGGAATAAGGCAGAAAACTGATGAATAAATTATAAAACGCCCATTAAATTCTGGCCTAATGCCAGTTATTTCGTAGCTCAATTCAGAACTTGAAAATGTTGAGCTACTGGTAACTGGCTTCCACCAAAGTGGAGATGTGGAAACGTTCAAAAATCACAGGATGGACGAGAGACGCAATTTTGATATCAACCAGTGTTATCAGTTGTTGTAAATATGCGTAATGCCGCTTTGTGCGGTGGATATGCTGATCGAAATATTTGTAACATCTTTATTGTTACTATCATATTCAACGAATAAATGTCTTTGTCTTTCAAAAACACACCAGGCGTCATCTATGAATTCTTACTAGATATAAAAATCCTGAAAAAACATGAATACAAAAACTCAACTATATCTCTAGGGCAAGAAGCCCAATCACAACACATGTTTACTCTGATCGGAGTATTGTGGAACTCTACATCCTGCTTTTCATACCCCTAAAGGTGGAAAGATTTTGCAGCACATACCTCGCACGGCGGGTAGACCCTGAAAGTGCTGAGCGGCATCTTCCACAACTCGTTGATGTGGTCCTCCGTCCACGTGCCGTTGGCCATCACAACGTCAGCGCAGCGCCCGACCACGCCGTACATCTAGAGTTGATGGGTAAATGAAAAATTTTGTTTTTCTAAAATAAACCTTGTACACAGAAATCAAACATTGTCCCACCCCAGACAGAAATAGAAGCCCCGCGATCGCTTCGCGGGCATTTGTCGACCCTGCTTAGGAAGATTTTTTTATTACACATAATAGGTTTATTTCTTTATTACTTAGGAAACGTTATTTGGTGACCATTTATCCATTTTGGTAACCGTTTAGAATTTTTTTGGTAGTAAAATAGGTACTTCTTTTTACATCAAATTTTTGATGTAATAATTACTTTAAAATTAGGAAAAGATAATAATTTTGGCGACCTAAAAAGAGTGTTCATGGAATTTCTTGCCCGTTCTTCTCCATAGAGATCTACTCCTTGGATTGGGCATCTACGGTACTTTTACAGTTGTTTTGTGAGTGGAACTGTAGCACTTTTTGTCTTTGACAATTCAAAACTGCCTGTAACTCTACTTGAAATAAATGCTTTGATTTTGTTACTATTATAAATGTGAATGCTTAGATGGATGGATATTTGTTAACCAACCATGATAGAACAGCTGAATCTGGAATCATCATCATCATATCAGCCGCAGGATGTCCTCTGCTGAACATAGGCCTCCCCTATAGAGTTCTAATAGGAACGATTGGAAGCGGCTTGCAACCAGCTTGATCCTGTGGTCTTTACAAGGTCGTCCGTCCACCTTGTAGGTAGGCGTCCTACTTTGCGCTTACCAGTGTGTGATTTCTACTCGGGAACCTAACGGAATAGCTTAATAGAACTATGAAATCTGGCACAGAGATTATTATTGTAGTATGACTTCCCTTCCCGGGTCGACGGCGCGTTGTATTCGACGCGCGCCTCATAGAGTCAGCTCAATGACGGGGGCCCCTTAGAGAGCCAAAGCGGCAAGCTTGCCGGGATCACGGGACTATACCCGGAACGTAAAGAGCTATTGAAGGACACCGTGGATTTTAGTCAATACAAGTCTGACAGTCCCTCCAACCCTGCCCTGGGTGGCCTTCCACTCATTTTATGATATAACCAGGCTAAAAAAGGATGACTTCCCTATGTTACGGTTATGTGGGATAATTTTTGACCACGAAGGCGAAGCCTCGAAAACTCACCCATCCAAATATATTATAGTACAGCAACTTGAGCCACGTGAAGAGTGGGTTGCGCGCGATGACGCTCTGGTTGTTGTAAGCGACGATGCGGTGCTTGACGCGCCGCATCATAGTGCTGGTGATGGTGGGATAGTGCACATAGCAGCCCACCGGACAAGCAGCCAGGTAGCGGAAGATGGGAAACGTGAACGCGAAGCCTGTTGTGTCTATGTATATGTCTGGAGAGATTGGCATAAAGTTAAGATGTTAACCGTAACTAAGTGCTCTTCAAACAGAAGTCCATTTTACAGGTCCACATTATTGTATAAGTTTTTATTCGGCAATAGCATATATGTATGACCAAGCACAACAGTATTAAAATAGTGATTTGTTTTGAATTACTTTTCCAACAATTGTGAGAGACAATTTTGTTGTTTTATAAAACAGTTGCCCTGCACTAGGAAATTCTCCTGTGTACTGGTACTGGGTGCACCTGGTGGGTAAATCCGAATAATCATATATATAAATGCTCTGTGCGGGAATTGAATCTGCGACACTCACCGCAGCAGTCCAATCGCCCAGACACTGCGCTAACCATGCCATCAATTATTTGAACTTGTTCTTTAAGAAATCAATGATGAGTCTTTGAAGACTTCTTAACCAATAAACATGGTTAATCAAGTAAGGAATGTTTTGCAAGATTAAGAAAAACCACTCACCAGGATTCAACTTCATAAATGCCTCCAGCCCCAGCAACATGGAGCCCAAACTCTGCAGCAGTAACGTGAAGTACGGATAGTTCTGTGCCTCGATAAACTTGCCCATGCTGAGACGCACGAAGTTGATCTTAGTACGGTCCACTTTCACGTTGAACTGGTTCTGGGCCCGATCTATAATTGTCTGTGGTTCCACTGTCTCTACTGTGTATATGTGGATGTTTGAGTCGGGGTACCTGTGGAAGATATAACGGATAATTTTCTGTAGATGGTCTAATAAGTATACAAAACTGATTTGTTAATGTAGCGTGCATAAGATACGACTTTTTAATATCAACATCAAGTAACCTAAACTCAGTTGAATATCTATCAAGATTTACAACATCCAGCTTATATTAAACAACTTTGGAACACAGAATCTGGCTATAATTTCAAGGAAGAAGAAGAATAGATGAGGGTTTCAGATAAGTTTGTATCTTAGTTACCCAATAAATCCAATATTTTGACAATGGAAAAGACCTGTACAACATGGGATGTCATATGAGCTTGTAAACTTTAAAAAAAAAATAGAAAGTAATGTTGACCTGATCAAGTAAAATGGAATATACAGAACAGCTGCTGTGTTTCACTTATTTAGTGGTTTACATCTTTAGAAGGTTCACTCTCAAATAATATTTACAGTATTTTTGAACTAGAGTAATCAAGGTATATTTTTAATCAATGATACAAGCCAGGCAAGCCTTTGTGTGGATTAAGGCCCTTTATTTAATGAGAAAAGACCTGCACTCTCACATTAGAAATAGTACAGGATGATAATATACTATTTACAATAGTTTTAAACAACATACCTGGCTAGTATAGCTTTGATAGCCACCCATAATACTCTCTCCCCCCCACCTCCTGCATTGCAGTAAGGGTGGAAGAAGGCCACGTTGGCCCCATCCCTCTTACGTCTCTCCAACTTGCGTTCCTTCACCCTCATGTACCATGACGCGAAGATAAACGCGCAAGGTATCAGGACAAATGATATGAATAGCAGGAATCCTAGGATTACTGGCGGAATCAAGAGTATCCTAGAAAAATAAAAATTATGTATACATTTTGAGTTTAGTATACGGTGGGTAAATAGGATATTGAATTATTGATAAGCATATTAATACTAGCCGGATTTATCAGAGCGATTCAATCATAATAATCAAAATAGATTATCAGTTTCATTAAAAAAACATTATCGTATTTTCAATCTTGTAACGTGCCGGTACTACATTTTTTTGCTAAAACCTTTTACAGCCATCAAATATATTTATAAAACGTTATAAACAAGTCAAGATAAAAGGAAAAACTTGATAAAATTGTTAAAAATAAATACGTACATGAACCATTGCAAAAACATTTTAAGTACAAATAGTTATAGCGGTATTACACACGGTAAGGTCACGACATTAAGAATAATTAAATGTCTTTGTGCTGAATAAACACATCTGGATTTATTCACAGCGAAACTATTTTATTTTCGGAACAATAGAAGATGAACACATAACCTCACAACGTAAACATTCCCGTTGGCAGGTGAACCATAAACTAAAGAGTTGTAGAGTAGTGCTTAGTTACGGCCATGTTACGGTGCAATGTCATGCGATCAAAGATTACTGTCTATAGTTTTAGTCGATTTTTACATCAAGATTTATTTTTGATCATTTGGAACTACGAATATTTCCAAAGTGATACAACATCAATTTTTCTTGAAGTGTGCGTGGAACACGAGGCGACCACTTCCCATTCCGTCTCGTCTCGGCCCGCAGCATGGCCTCCTCAACCAATACCTATCAACTCCGTGACTACACGGCGACGCGGTTTTCTGCCCATGCGGGTCTGACCTGCACCGTATGTTCCACCGTGCCTTCTAGGCGATCCTTACATTATTTTATTTTTGTGCCTTTTGACAATTCAAAATTACCTCTAACAGGCTTATTTTAAATAAATGATTTGATTGATTTTAACTTGCAGTGGTTACACCCCGGCGTTTCTTCCCGCCACATCAGACACACCGTGGCCTCTCCAGCCGTTCCTCAAAGAGGGGTCTTACCGCCGCGATTGATTCTATAATTAAAAATCTGAGTGAAATTAAAAAGGCAGTTAGTAACTGGCTGCTGCTGGCTGCTACCTAGTAGCCAGTCTTGCTTTATTTACTGACTTTTTTTACAACAGCTTAAGTTATTATGTCACCTGAGACGTCCGTTTTTTCCACCGGACAACAGACCGATTTTTTGACGGACTCGCAGATACGCGATAAGTTCACGCAGGATGGGGGCCAAAGTAATTCGTAGAATCGTGCTTTCATTGGTCTTCATTATCGAAAACTTTCAGCATAGAATGATAATGTGATTTCCCACATAGCATATTCCTTCATCATATATAGTGCTTATTCAATCATTCCTCAATGATCAGAGAAAATAGATAAATAAAACGATTAAAGCAATATCTAAAGTTTATATTTTTTCAATTAAATACATTTCTCTTACATCTAACATGCTCATTTAACAATGTCAGGTCTATTTACAAATTCGAATAACAACAATCACAGTTACTAGAAAATAACACATTAACCAATACAATCTTGTATCACACCTCATATACTTAACAGTAAAACCAGTTTTCCAAAGATCCTTGAATAACTTAATATTGAGAGTATTTAAATTTTAAGAATTTATAACGTAATTTGTTAACTGACTTCATTGACTTCAAGAGGCTCAATTAAGTGGGTATTTTTTCTTCGATTATTGATTGTCTTTTAATCGCGAAAAAGTTGTTACGTCCACATGCCAAAAGATCCTCGTACAAAACTAGCGTCGTCGACTCCAGACGAGTGAGTCTCTTCGTGAACGATGCGAGAATTTAAATCTAATTAAAACTGGGAAAAAATTCATCGTCTCTTGCACTGCGTTTAACAAATCAAAGACCACTAAAAACGACCTTAACCACTTCCCTGTCCGATGAATCACATGTGATCCACGACTATTGTTTAGGTATTGTGTCTGCTGCGCGGACAGTGAAAGTGTTAATACACATTACAGTACATATTAACTTTCTACGTTAAAATTTCAATTTCTCGTACAAATTTTAAATTTCATAACTGTTACAAATCATTTCTTATTCACAAACGTACTTAATTGACATAGTATCAAAGTCAATATTCCCGTGATAAGTTTCTTGTCTATGTGTGTTCGTCGGTAGCAGCGTGAGGGTCCGGTTCATCCGTGACCTCAGCAGCCAGGTCTGCGAACTTAGCCACGTAGTCCACGCTGGACTCCGTTATAAGGGACTGGAGGTGAGAGTCCACCTGCAAAACACAATTTATTTAAAGATCCCCACGAGGTATTCAAGGTATTTGCATTTTTGTTCATTTTAACTTGAAGGAAAATTAGAATGCTTGACACATGGTCAGCAATTCGTGGAACTCATTGTTGAATCATCAGTGTGATTATTGTACCGAAGTAACATTATTATAATCGTACATATTTTCGATACTACCCTGTAAATAACGTAGCATTTTTATAACCGATTTCCAATGTAATAATTACGGAATTTCATAAGCATGCAGTACTGAAAATAGGGATGTGCCAACGATCTTCAGCCACAATGTGCAAAAGATAAAAATGGCCTGAAACGGACAGACCAGAGCCACAATTGGCCAATTCAAAGTTCGCACTAAGTGTATGAAGGACAAGTTTCGGCACTGTAAGGTACGATTCACACCAACCGGTCGGGCCCGGCGGCATTTTACAATGCGGTAAAGAAAATTGAAATCTATCAACAGTAAAGACAGTTCATGTTTGCTTGCAAAGTTATCTCCGTCGGCATTCCGCGACACGTAGTGACGTGTCCCTGATACATACAAATATGAACTGTATTTTCTTATCTAAGTGTGTTTATGTCAAAAGTTAAATAAATTGTTGAAATCCACGTCAAGACTAAGTCCTTTGGAAAGCTCATGACTACTTTTTCAATGCAATTTGATGTAATGACATAGACACTAGCGACGCGTTAAAATGACTTCAGTCGTGGCGGGGACTCTCGGACGTATGTATTGCACTCACGGCCGGGCGTCCCTCCAGATGTCCGAGGAAGCTGCTGAGCGAGAAGTCGTGCACGGCGCCGTCCAGCCAGCCGTCCGCGTCGTGCAGCAGGCGGGACGGTGACAGGGACATTGACTCCGACACCAGGAAGTCCGCTGGGGATAACAACTGACATTATAGTCTGCAGCACACCTACCTAGTTTTTTAACCTTTTAACCTTTACAACATTATTTTTAGTACATGCAAAACCTGAATATAGTTTGTTCAGAAACAGTACCTGATTCGATTCCAAAAATTTTTAAACCATGTTATATATATTTTTAAATATTTTAATTAAATTATATTACCAGTTAATTACAATACAATCACCATACGGTTAGGTACCTATTGGCAAACCTATTATCACGAGTGTACCGCGAATGTTACGCGGGTGTACCGCGAAATGAGCATGTTTTTGAACGGAAAACCAGGTAATATACAAGCTTATAACTTTGTGATTTTTTATTAAAATTTCGTAAATAGATTCTTTACACAAAAATATTGGACAAGTGTATCGGGTTTCGCATAAACAAAAAATAATGTTGTAAAAGGTAAGTTAAAAAAGTATGATAGACTTTTGCAGCCCGCCCGCCGTTTACTAGCGAATTTAATTTAACAAAAATGTGGTGAGTTTCTCTTCAACGGTTGTGGTGCTCCATGCTTGAATGACTCTGGCAGTTGAGAGTATGTCATGCTCACTCAAAGGTCTCGCTGATGGTGGCGTGTATGTCGGATCATTTAGTTCCCTTCAAAATGGCTGAGCTGAATGGTGCTGATATAATATGTGTCATGTTCGTGAACGGGCGCTGTCATTTGGGACTGGTCATCTCTTAGCTGCCACGGCCTATTTTAATTATTAGTAAATTTATTTTGAATTGTCTTTTTATTTTACTATGGACACTTTTAATTTGCCACATCGTTTTCACATAATGTACCATCTGATGATGAATGATGTAACAAAAGTTTTGTAATAATTTTGGCGATTGAAAAAGAGTGTCGCACCTACTATACTTTCAAAGTTTTTATGTGTTGTGACTGGGACTGTAGCACCATAACTATTTTTGAAATGTTTTATTTTATGTCTTTTGACAATTCATAAGTGCCTGTAATTGGCCTAGTTGAAATAAACGTTTTGATTTTGATGAGTACTATCATACTCACGCGGTATCTCGGAGCGTCCCTCCTTACTCTCGTCCCGTTCGCTGGCAGGCTCCGACTTCGTGCAGCGCGCCTCCTTGCTGCTCTCGGGACACGAGTTCGATTCCTGCTTGACGTCGTTGCCGTTAGTCGGCGTATCTTCGGAGGGGCCGTCGTCGGCCTCTTCTTCTATTGATGGAATTAAAATGGAAAAAATAGATCATTTTCTTAAAAAAAAAACAGATTTTCCTCACACTACGATATGAACATAAATATTAGCTCAAGAAAAAATTAGTGTTGATCGGATTGTCGCCTTCCCACTTATTTTGTTTTATTTTCCTTATTTTTGTCTGTGGTCGTTCAGCTATAAAGACAGTATTTTCATGTTGGTCATAAAAAAAATTGCTAAGATTTTACCGAAACCTGTTATAGGTAATTTTAGAGAAATAGTTGAAACTTAATTACTTAACTTTATGTTATTTAATTTTAAATCGCTCTGTAATTTAGTGGTTGTTTACTAAGTTACAACATGGTAATGTCAAAATAGAACTAGTTTTTTTGGCAGCTAGGTGTCAGTTGAAAGCGATTCTCCCTAGGGCTGCAATGGATAACTTTCAAACAGGTACACAGACATGTAATGACCTTCTTTCAGAGTATGAATAATGAAAAGTGTTTTTTTTTTATTAAAACCCAGTTACAAAATAAGGTCGCGGGACTTATTCCATCACCGTGACCCCGGAACATAAAGGGCTATTGAAGGACACCGTGGATTTTAGTCAGTACAAGTCTAACAGTCCCTCCCGCCCTGTCCGGGGTGGGAGGACTCATTTGATCATCTTCCAAGTAAAAAAAATAATACAAAAAAAATATATCATCCTACTACTATTATAAAGGCGAAAGTTTGTAAGTATGGATGTTTGTTACTCTTTCACGCAAAAACCACTGAACGGATTTGGCTAAAATTTGGTACACGGATAGTTTATAACCTGGATTAACACATAGATTAGTTTTTATCCCGATTTTATGTTCCCGTGGGATAATTTTCGAGTTGTAGCGGGTGAAGCCGCTGGCAACAGCTAGTATGTTATAAAGATTTGGGAATGAAGTAGGTTATCCGTATGCATGCACTCACTGATGGTCATCGGCTGATGCAGCGCTGCCTGAGTGATGGGTATCCGTCGCTCGCCGTCGTGGAAGAAGAACTGCCCGTTGGACTCGCTCAGCACGTACACGATTGACAGGCCGCTGTAACCATAATTATATCCTTGGACTAATTTCAAAGGACACATTATAGCTTAAAACTTGACCATCGTATCACAAAAAGTTTATCATCTGTTGAACACTGGTCTAAAAAAATTGTTACTGCAAAATGACCCTTATATCAACGTGAAATGTAGTTTTGACGTTGACAGTTTTTTTAGACAAGTGTTCAATAGTTGTTTATATTTTCGAGGTAAGACGGAAACAGCCTTACTACAAAAACTTAAACATCTGTTAAACACTTGTCTAAAAAAAGTGTGACTGCAGAACGGACCTTATTTCAACGTCATAATCTGACACTTTTTCAGACAAGTGTTCAACAGATGTTCACCTTTTTGTTAGGCGGTAAACATATGTTTTATGCTGCCTTTTTAGCTGTTCAGACTTTAAAGAACATCTTACGGCTCATTTACGAGTTTGGTCTAAGCGGTGAATGGCGGGTGTCGCGGTGGAGCGCTGTTTAGCCGAAAACCCAAGGCAAAGCACAGCACCGCTGTCCGTCCCACTGTTCCTGCCACTACAAACACCGCACGTTTTATGTCATACGTCGTAGTGGTAAGAGTGATTTTCACTTGTAGTTGAAATCGTTCGAATCGCCTTGCATTGCGTTGCAGGAGAGGGACGGGGTTAGCCTTGAAATGGTATTTTTTAAACCAGGTCACCCACCGTGACGTCATAAAAGCGTGAGTATTTTAGCTATGGGAACGAGATGGCGCTAGACGACTTGTATAGCTCCGTCGCTTTCCCTCGGGGGAACTACTCACGTTTTAAAATGACATGGTAAGCCACCTGGGGTATTACAACGTCTTAAAAACCAGGCTTGTTCCAGTGAGTAAATGAGATGGCGCTAGACGACTTGTATAACTCTGTCACTTTCACTCGCTGGAATAAGCCTGGTTTTAAGACGTTGAAGACGCTATAATACCCCCCCCCCCCCCTGTACGATTATTGTGTGTTAGATGGTGGTACTTACTCTGTAGAAGATGGTGGTGAGGGCTTGGGCAGTATCTTGGGCGGCGGCGGAGGCGACGTGGGCATTGCCTTCATTGGCATCAGACCCGCTGCTAACAAAACAATATTTTGATAACTAACTGAAATACTTGAAGTTTATGAGCACTCATTTTGGAAGTTTTGTTTTTTAAAACAGAAAAACATTAAA
The DNA here is from genome assembly GCA_036375495.1 of Agrotis segetum. Classification (NCBI taxonomy): domain Eukaryota; kingdom Metazoa; phylum Arthropoda; class Insecta; order Lepidoptera; family Noctuidae; genus Agrotis; species Agrotis segetum. The sequence goes on from JAQSVV010000002.1 coordinate 963,483, forward strand.
TCTAACAAACTTTTGTTTTTATATTGTACAGACGCCAGCACGTCAACTTACCCGAATCTGTCAGATTTTACCACCCAAACATTAACCTTCTACTCTTGTGATAAGGTTGAAATTCTATTAAAGAAATCTGACAGATTGTGGTAGCTTGATGTGCTGGCGTCTGTACACAGACATTTCATTATATTTATCGTCTGCGGTGAGAACTGTTGCTGTTTCTGGAAAACCATTAGAAGATTCAAGAAACGGCTAGTTGCCAAACTCGAATAAAATAAGTTCTTGTTATTAATACCGTAGTTTTTAGTACTTAGAATATGATCCTTATTAGCAACACTATCGAAAAACATTAAATCTAACAAAATTTTATTTTTATATTTTACATGTCTATACTCGCGTGATTATTCAAAGAAAATTGGAATTCAGGTTTTGCCAACTGCTAACCAATGGTTTAGAAAAAAATGTGGAGGTTTTTTTTAACACAGTCAGCTTCACAGAAATCTCACCCCCTTTGGTAAAGATGTCACTAAGAAAAGGGGTATGTTTTCTCTGAAGTTCACCATACCTGCAGCAACCAATTAAATCATTGACTTCTAGCGTACTTATGGTAAGCGTCCACAGGTCCACATCGTACGTATCGAACGCATCGCATCGAACCCCGGCCACTCACATTCGTGCGAATACGCGAACCCGCATGTGTAGGACGACATTTGCGAATGACTTCGCGAAGTTTTCGTGGCATTCGTGCTTTTCCAAGCTGTGTCGGTTTTATGTGCGCGAACCTTCGCGTAGTCTCCTACACATTCGTGTGACCAGTCGCGCACACGATTGCGAAGCAAACGGTCGTGTCGTTGTTATATTTTGTGTGAGGAAATACTGATCAGTATAAGTACCTATTCATACACCGTTAAATTTTGGTCCTTAGTTTAAAGTTATTAGTTTTAATTTGATCATAGAGTATGCGAACCCATTTGCAAATATGCGAAGTTCGCGAATGTATGTCTGACGGCCCTCCACATGCGCGCAAAGATTCGTACAATGTACGAACCTTTGCGCGCATGTGAGTGGCCGGGGTAACGGATTTCTGTATCGGCAGCAATCGGATTGCCGACGCGAGTATCAGCAATCACATTGCCGATGCCACCTACATTTGGATTTTTTTAGTGATCGTACGTTCGGAAAGTGTTTGTGAGATAGGAGGAAAGCGATGCAGAAGTTGTTATTGCTTGCTTTTCAGCAGAAGAGGAATTCAAGAAAGAAAAAGAACAAATGGTTCAGTAAGCGTGCGGCGCGCGTCCACTGATCGGCATTCCGTATGACGTCATCGGTACGCATCGCATGTAGGCATTGCCGATGAGCCGTCCGTACGATGTGGATCAGTGGACGCAGTTGTATGAGTTTTAATACGAGGCAAACTAAAATCCGTTACGTTCGATACGTCCGATACGTGCGATGCCGACCTGTGGACGCACACCTTTAAAGGCTACTTACCGTGTGGTGACAGTTTGGGCAGTAGCGGCAGTAGTCGCTGCACCACGACCCGTCTGTCAGTCACCCGCGGACGACCGCGCCGCCAGCGAGGGAGACCTTCGAACTGCATCTCAGTCTTTTTAACCTGCAGATATATAACTATTACTTTCTTCCCATTTAAGAACCTGGCCACAATAATAATAATATTCCACTACTATCACACAACGCCATCTAATCCCAAGCTAAGCAGAGCTTGTGTTATGGGTACACAACTGATAATCATACATATATATTTCTAAATACATACATATTATAGATAAATTACACCCAGCTCACAGAACAAATGATCATGCTCATCACACAAACATTTGCCCTGGGTGGGAATCGAACTAGACCAACATCCAACAGGCCTGTCGAACAAGGAATCGGCTTTATGATATTTTGCGCAAAAAAATTGTATTACAGTCTATGCACACCACGTTTTTCAAACGCGCTGTCCACGCGCATTTGTAGCAATACAGACGCGATGCGCACGCAAGTTAGACGCAGCCTGTCTGATCTGTTTGACAAAAAAGCGCCGTCGAAGCGCGATTCTGAAACGCAAGTCGACGGCGCGATTGAAAAACCTGGTGTGCAGTGCATAGGCCCTTAGTCCGGAATATGGTTTATAAAAAAATGTTTGACCCGTGCACAACCCGTATTTATACAATGTGTAACGTTAATAGCGCAAAACCTCTCGTGGGGTAACTCAGCCCATGTTACTGAACAATGTTTGATCAAAAACTTTTTCATACAAAATGAGAAATTGATTGTATGAAAAATCTTTTTTTTTTTTTTTTTTTCTTCCAAAAGTTTTTGATCAAACATTGTTCAGTAACATGGGCTGAGTTACCCCACGAGAGGTTTTGCGCTATTAACGTTACACGTTGTATATCCGCGCTATGGATTCTCACACGAAAACGCTTGTTTCTGTAGCATTTAGTTCGATTGAATACTGTCCGAATCGAACGATATCTTGTTGTGCTGGTAGTCTTATAGCAAAAACATTCATTGTTCCATTACGAGACAAAACAAAAAGAAAATTCTAAGTCCAGCAGTGGTGCGTACCTCTCCACTGTCCGGTCGCGGCGCGATGGGCGTGGGATGTCTGAACACTGAGCTAACATCGTCCAGCCGCGTCGTCTGCGGTGAGAACTGTTGTGGTTTCTGGAACACAATTAAAAGGTGTCAAACTCGATTAAAATAGGATTTTTATGAACACCGTAACACCAATATATTATGTCGCATGTGCATGATATTTTATTCCACTGAACTTATTCCACGAGAATTTTGCGCTGTTCAATGAAAGCAAACTTTTGATTAGCTATGTGACTAATGTGCTCTGTTTATAATGCTCTAAGTAAGTACACGTAAGTATTTAACATGTACCATTTTACGTCGAGTAATAAGTATAAGAGAGTAGTATAGAGAGCAGTGGTGGCCCAGTGGTATCGGCCCCGACTTACGAATTGTAGGTCGTGGGTTCGAATCCAGGCGCATTACTTTGTGTAATTTATTTCATCACCACTGCTCTCAAAAACGGTGAAGGAAAACATCGTGAGGAAACCAGCATGTCCTAGAACCAAAAATTCGAAGACATGTGACATCCACCAATCCGCACTGGGCCCGCGTGGTGGATTATGGCCCACTCCCTCTCACAGAGAGGAGGCCTGCGTCCCAGCAGTGGGAACATTAATAGGCTGATTATGATGAATAAATATAAAATTGATAAGGGGAACATTGAAAAATTGATGAATGGTGTATCAGCGGGTTCGATTCCTGGCTGGGATGATTGTTTTTTCTAAAATCAAATGATGCAATTTTAGTTATCGTCAAAATCGGTCTCGAGACTCCTTTCAACGTTTTTTGATATTCCTCATATTTTCGGATACAGCCATACACTTACAAATTCACCCTGTATACCTACTGATTTATCAAAGAATTCCGTTGTTCCCACTGTTTGCCTCGCTCACGTGTTATATAGGGTGATTGGTAATTAGTGTACGAGACTTAAACACGTGATTGTGCTCATGATAACCAACAACTTTTACTGCGGGAACAAACATGAAAACGCGAAAAAAAACAGTTGTTCAGTATATTTGTGTCTGCTTAATCTACTGAACAGCTGATATTTTTTCGCGATTTCGGCTTTGCTCCCATAATAAAAATTGTTTGTTATCATGAGCAAACAATCACATGTTTAAATATCGTACACTAATTGCCGGTCACCCCATATACTTGATGTGTCATAGTTACCGTGACGGCCTGCCTCCTGTGCTGCACACACACATGTCCACAGTTGCAGCGCGCGATGTTCCCACTGTTGGACGCGCTTACGTGCGGGTTGCCCACTAAGGCCAGCAGGCGCTTCAGTCTGGGACAAAAACAGTTCAAAAACTTGAGAGGTATCAAGGGACACCCGGATGGAACGAAGTGAAGCGACACCACACTGTTCAATGCGAAATAGAAAGACGAAAGTAAAATATCGGGCTTGCTTTCTATAAGAGAGACAGACAGAGAAACATACGCACGCCGCAATGCGACAAGTCACGTGGTGAGGTGGGTGAGGGGTACGAGACGTGGGTTGCAGGGCGTGGTGGGCGAGTCTCGGCAACCGAGAGCAAAAAGAGTCGTGATAACTTTTCGTCTTAAGGCGCATAGTACCCTCAATGACCTTGAACATCCAGACGGAGCTAAACGCACATTTTCATATCTTCACCGCACATATTAATATGTCCCGAGCATACCGCGATACCTCAAAATGATATCATAGACTATGCAGCTAGGCAGAAACAGCTGCAAAAACCCGCCTTCGCCCGGTTTTTATATGTGGAAATGTCAATTTTCAACATATTCTTTGTAAAATATTGACTGATTTACATGAGCGCTACTCACATTGTAGTAAATTTTAACACCGATTGATCTATTCAAAAACATTTTAAATAAAAGAAGCCGTTTAGAAGGAGTGAGCATTTATTTGAACAAAATAGCGTGTTGTTAAATATTTTTTTACAGTTCAACTATTTGTCATACGAAAATAAAATTTACTCACATTGTTGTACATGAATATACATTCAACATATATTTTTTTTCAATCTTTACACCCAGCCGTTAATCAGGAGTATGCTTTAGAATGTAACGTTTTTACGGCTTAAAAGGCGCGAAGGCCCTTAATTTTTTGTTGAAGTGTGAGAGACGTTTAAACAATTAAACCCTATAAGCTGCATGCTTATACGGTTTAATTGTCTTTTATTTACCATAGATAGTACGGATGCTCTTATGTTTCTCTCTCTTATAAAATTCATGCTGTCAATTAAACCACGCTCCGTCCTTTTTTTTATATTTTCCCTAGGTTATTCTGGAAATCAATATCCTAATAACAGTTTTCATTATTTTTCCGGCTAGCCCCCTTTCGCAACGCGCGATAAGGAACTACGTTGCAATCAATATTTTAAGAATTTAAGCAGAACTATTATGCTATGGCTATTATGGTCTATACTTTATACCACGTAGCTAGTACTCTAAATGTGAATACGTACCTATCACTCAGCATGGAGAACCCAGTCTGTGGCGGAGGGCCTGTAGGCCTGTTGATCAGCTTGCTAACCAACTTGAGAGTCCCACTGTTCGAGGAACTCTTGTGGTCCGGAGACGCTAACTGTTCACCTACGACACCGCAATATTACTCGGTAAATATTCAAAAAATTAATATTACAGGAGGCTTGGTTTTAAAGTTATGTCAGATGGAAACAGGGCCGGATTCATGGAGATGAATTCTGCATTTTTTCCATGAGACCGTCTCTGTTGATTAGTCCTCAAGCATCATGCAACTTAGGTTGAATTAATGAGGTTATCATCATGATGAAATATAAAAAGTTGGTAATAATTATTATACAGGGTGGTTTGTCATTACAATTCGCTTTGACCGGCCTTATCCATTGGTAAGGCCGGTCAAAGCTAATTGTAGATGGCGCCACTATAACAAGTCCGAATCCGACCAATGAGGTAGTACTATTTTGTTGTACCAGTGAAGTACTATTTAGTAGTTAAGTAGTATAAGAGTTGAACCAATGACGATGCTTGGAACTAGCTATAGTAGCGCCATTAGTTTCCCAGTTGCCATCCCCATTGGACCTGACACTAGTCGTAGTCAGTTTTGACACCATCATTATCATCATCATTTCAGCCGTCCATTCCTAAACATAGGCCTCCCCTATAAATTTCAAATAGGACCGGTTGTAAGCGGCTTGCATCCAGCGTGATCCTGTGGTCTTCATAAGATCGTCTGGACCCCATGTTGTCGAGGTTAAAAATGTTGCTAATAAGGTCTAATATCACCAATTTCAAGAAATACACTCAATTATAAATAACCCTGTAGAGTAAGCAATTCGTGTTATGTTGTGTTGAGAAAAGTTTTCAGTATGAATGTAGATTGCTATAGTAGTTAAAGTAGATCAAAGACATGGATAGATACTGAACTTGAACAAATGAATGAAAATGTCTTTAAGAGAACAGGGATTACATTTTCTAAGAAGACTGTGAATGATAAATTGTGAAATGAGTGTGTAAGAATCATAGCAGCTAGCGTTTTATATTTTCTCTGAGAAAAATTTGTGGATTTAGGCTAAGTAAATGATAAATTCACATTCAAGCGATTTTATTGATAAGCAAGTGTTGATCTTGTTTAAAAAGTCACCTCCACCACATAGATTAAAGTTTTTACTTTGTGATACTCACTTTAGAAATCTACTAAACATAGTAATACAAAAAAAAAGTTAAACATCTGTTAAACACTTGTCTAAAACTAGTTAAACTGCAAAATGACCCTTATATCAACGTCAAATGCCGTTTTACAGTTTCGATTGAAAAGTGTTCAATAGGTGTTTATCTTTTTCCTGTAGTAAGAGTGTCAAACTTATAAAATATGAATATATATAATATAAAAATTAATTACTCTTCGTTAGTCGCGCTAAAACTCTAGAACGGCTGGACCGATTTGGTTAATTTTGATTTAGAATTATTTTTGGAAGTCCAGGGAAGGTTTAAAAGGTGATTTTGAGGCGGTACGAAGTTTGCCGGGTCATTAATAGATAGTTACATTAATAGAAAAAAACAATTAAAAAATTAACTTACTCTTCCTCTCATCTCCCGACATGCCATCATTACTGTCCTGACTGTACGTGTTCTTCGGTGACAGCATATCACTGTCACTCTCTCTTCTCTCTTTCTCATCTTCCACCGAGCTGTCGGCTCCCTTGTCGGCCACTCTGTCGCACTTGTCCCGTTTGTCGGTCGGTCCCGCGGGGAGGGGGGCGACACATTTCTGTGGCTGGGGGAGTGGTGGGGTTGGTTCCGCCCACCAGTAGTCTAGCTCCAGTTTTGAACGGGATCCGAACTGGAACAATGCGTATTCGTTGATATATTGTATATTGATATTTTTGGGGTATCGTATGTGGAAACCACAGAGCCCTCTATAGAGGACCTTGTCTTAGTTTTAATTCATAAAATATTTGATAACAGTAGGCATGGTGACAGCATCAATAAATTGCAAATCTAATTAGATTTAGACACGTAGTTTTCTTTTGCAAAATCAATGAAGATTAACAAGAGTAGGGATGTGACTTCAGAAACAAGTATAAATTACAGTTGCTTGTGAATTTTAAAAGTGCTATGTGTTTCCATTTTAGTTAACGCAAAAAAAGATAAATCTATATATATTGGTGAAGCGTTTAAGTGGAAATGATTTTAAATTTTTTATGGGATGCGGGTGGATCGCCTGTTGAGTCCCGGAAAGGCTAATAGGATTGGCACTAACCTTTGGTCTTCTCTGCGCTGGTCTTGGAGTCTAGCCTGGAGCTGGTTTCTGGCGACCGAACGTGAACTACCGGGCCCCGGAGCCGATCTAATTTTTATTTATAGCGAGCGGTGCGGTGCGGTTGGCGCTAAGTAGTATACTGAATGTTGGAGAGCTCACGCGCAATGAGAAAAAAAACGGTTATACTGTCCTTGTATCGATTGAAGGACGCGTCTTCTGTTTAACCAATAGCCGATCCCTTTTGCCAGAAAGAGACAACAACATATTGGCGTAAACATCCTCCCCCCTTTGGAAATCCTTAGGATTTACGAAAAACAAAAAAACAAAAAATAGGATGCGATAACAGGAGCAGGATGGATACAAGGAAGTATTTATGGGGAATATTAGCAATGTGATAGCTCACAAGTTGAATATATCTCCTAGCTCGTATCCTTATATGTACATATAAGGATACGAGCATGCAGAGCGATTGTAACTGTGCTATCAATTAATTAAGACGAACAAAGATAATATAAGCTATGTTAAATTAAGTTATAATTATGTTAAGTTATTGGGACGGAAGTGGGCACAGTTTAACGACAGGACGTTTGAAAGTTCCATTTGTCGTGCGTACCAACGCAACACGCGCGACTCCGTCCCTGCCAGGATATACCTGCTCAATGATACCCGTAGGCCAGCGAAGTGGTGGCGCGTCATCTTGGTGAACGAGAACAAGTGTACCTGGCTGAATGGTTACCTAAGGAGTATTCCATTTTTGTCTTAACTGGAGAGTGTGCAGATAATCTAAGTGCCACCTTTTCCAGTAACTTTGGACCAAGCTATCTAATAATTTTTTTCTACTATGAAGGCCCACGGATGCGTCTACCTCGCAAGCTGGCAACGACTGCAGAGGGGTAGTGTTGAGGAAGTGAGCGGGAGTTAAAATGGTGTGCGGCTGATCAGACAGCAAACACAATGGACGCGAATTTAGAATACACTCTATTTGAGTCAACACTGTTAATAACTCTTCGTAGCACAGTAATTGTTGCCCGATGCAACGATATAAATGAGTTTTTATGCACTTTATATTGCTTTCCCAAATTCCTCCCCAGTGGGGGGCGCGCGCGGGAATATTCCGCCATGTAATTTTACGGTTGTTTAGTTCCGTTTTGAATGCAGTAGACGTATCTTTAGAAGCTAGAAACGTGTATAACTCGTCTAGTTGACGCTTTGCCCCAATGAAATTTGTTCCGTTATCGGAATATAGGACAGATATTGGCCCTCGTCGCGACAGAAAACGCTTTAAAGCGTCCAAGAACGTCTCCGAACTCAAGTCCGATGCAATTTCAATGTGTATGGCTTTGGTAGTCAGACACACAAAAATGCAGATATAAGCCTTTTGACTTCTAACGCCCCGCTTGCGTGTCATAGTGATAGCTATCGGCCCAGCGTAATCTACCCCTGTGTGAGTAAAGGCCTTGGCTTCTTGTACACGCGCTGGAGGTAAACTTGACATCATAGGCGTGGGATGAGAGGGAGCAACCTTGAAACAAAAATTACATTGACGTATGCGTTGTCGAATAATATTTCGAGCGGAAATAATCCAATAGCGTTGCCTTAACAATGACATGAGAAGGTGGGAACCTGTATGGCAATTGAATCGATGACAGTCATCTATCAACAGGTCCACCAGGTGATCTCGACGTGGAAGCAGCAATGGATGCCGATTTGCAAATGGTATCTGAGCGTTTGTCAGTCGACCACCAACTCGAAGCAAACCGTTTTTATCTATGAACGGACTAAGTTTTCTCAATGAAGGTGAGGGCAAGTTACCCTTTTTAATGTTGTTTAATTCAGAGGCAAAGTATTTGTTCTGTAACTCGCGAATAATCGCAAACTCAGCGACTTCAAGGTGCGAGACCTCAATTGAAGAAGCTCGAGGTAACTTGCGAACAAATCGCAGAACATACACTATGATGCGTAGTAGCTTTTTCCAAGATGAGACTCGATAAGAGAGCTCCAGAAGTATTGAAGGAGATTGATGGGAGACTACTGTTAAAGTTACGGAACCCTTTGCTTCAGGTATAGACCCGTCGACATTCGACGGGTCGAATGCCACTATTGGCCACTCAGTGATTGGATGACTAGTCCATGGTGGACCTTGCCACCACAGCGGGTGATGGATGATTTCAGACGGTAGTAAGCCTCTTGATAAACAGTCACTAGGGTTTTCTATTCCATTAATATGAAAAAAGCGGTCTGGAGATAAATTTGACTGTATTTCAGTCACGCGGTTGGCAACGAATGTCTGCCAGCGATGCGGGGAAGAGTGAATCCATGATAGAGCGACAGTGGAATCACTGAAAGCGAATATCTCTTTAATAGGATATCGCTTATGGAAAAGAGTATGAACTTGTTTTACAAGTTTAGCGAGCATTAGTGAGGCACACAATTCTAGCCTCGCCAGAGAGATCGTCTTCAGTGGAGCCACTTTAGACTTAGCGCATACTAAATGTACGGATATAGCCCTATTAGGGTGTGTTATATGTAGGTAAATGACGCAGCCGTAAGCCTTCATACTAGCGTCGCCAAAGGCGAGCAAATTGACCACGCAACCGGCCGCGACACCCAGATGGCGCGGTATTTGTAAACTAGATAATAACGGTAATTCAGTTTTGAACCTAACGAAGCGTTCAGTAATGACTGCTGGGGGCTCCTCATCCCATCCCACCTTAGCGAGCCAAAGGTCCTGTATTAGAAGCTTTGCATAAAGGACAACAGGTGCGACGAATCCCAACACGTCAAATAAGCGAGCAACCGTAGACAGTATGGCGCGCTTGGTATTACCCATAGTCGCAGCGGATGCGGCGAACGAGAACACGTCAGAAGTAGGTATCCATTTCAAACCCAAGACCTTTAATGTTTCGTCATCATCCGTGAACTCAATCGCCGCGCGGTATGACTCAGGCAAATGCGCAAGAAGCTCTTTAGAGTTACTCGCCCACTTGACGAGGTCAAATCCGCCCTTCTTGAACAACGCGAGCAGTTCGTCCGCCAGACGAGTTCCATCTTCTACAGTGGACACAGAGGTGGTTAAATCATCCATATACAGTTCGTTAGAAGCAACCTCTGCGGCGAGAGGAAAACGTTCTTGATAGTCCTCAGCTAACTGGCGGACAGTACGCATTGCCAAGAATGGGCTCGGTCGCAATCCGAAAGCTACGGAATTAAATTGAAAAATACGAATACGCTCAGTATCGTTGAAGCGGTATAATATCTTTTGATATTTGCGATCATCTACGGAAAGTAAAATTCTAAGATACATTTGACGTATATCAGCGGTTATTGCAACTTCAAAATATCTAAAGTTGAGTAAAAGCGAAAATAAATCGGCCTGCAAATTAGGCCCAGTGTGCAACAAGTCATTGAGCGACTTGCCGCTGTCAGTTTTAGCACTTGCGTCCAAAACTATGCGGGTTTTTGTCGTCGACTTTTCAGGCCGGACGACAGCGTGATGAGGTATGAAATAACCATCATGAATAGCGGGAAAAGAATAAGGGATTTCCGATAAGTAACCCTTATCTATATAATCAGCGATGACGTCATTGTAAGCTTGACGTAAAGCGGGAAGCGAATGAAATTTACGCTCTAACGCAGACAATCTACGCTGAGCGTGAATGAATGAGTTACCTAACGACTTAGGTTCACCCTTGAATGGCAAGGACACAATGTACCTACCGCCTGAGTTTCTAGTAACGGTTGATTTATAAAGTTCCTCGCAAACCTGATTTTCTGGACTTATTATTTTCGCAGTAGGCACCTCTTCTATTTCCCAGAATTTTAAGATTGAATGGTTTAAATTATCTACTAGCGGGCCGAAGGACCAGGCTATACTGCCTTGGTTGACAGCAGGTATCTCACCCATGACAATATAGCCAAGCGTGGTTTCTATAGCATGAGGTATGCAATTAGCGGTGTCCATTAAATCAGCTGACGGCGCGAGTGGACGCGGAATAACCTTACCCCCTAACAGAATGAACGCGAATAGTTGAGCACCTAGAATCGCTTCTATATCTCCAGACACGTTCCAACAGTCGTCTGCCAGTGGTAAGTCCTTAAACTGATCCATAAACGATGCTTGGATTCCGCGCGTCGGTAATGACTCAGTAATATGGTCAATAACCAACATGTTCAGTTTATAATGCGCATCACTCACTCGCGATTGAATTGTGAGAGATACATAACCTTTAAGTGGGGCTGAGATTGACCCCACTGATTTCAAAGATGAATTAACTAGCGGATGAATATTTAATTTCAATTTCTTACAACAAGCGAGGCTAATGATGTTATTCTGAGAACCACTGTCTATTAAACATCTCATTAACAAGCGGTTTCCATTCACCGGAACATATACCTGTGCCGTTGGTAACACAATTAACTTATTTAATAAATTACAATGTTTGGATTCGTCACAGGTCATTAGCGTAATTGAATTCTCAGAACGACCACATTCCTTAGATAACGAACACCTGCGCGCAGCGGGCGCCGGCGGCGGCGTGTCAATACGCGCATGCATACATACAGCGGGAGCCCCCGACTCAGCTTGCGTTAACGGTGGATTCCGTTCAAAATGTAGCAATGAATGGTGTTTTTTATGACACTGCTTACACGTATTTGACGAACCACAACTAGAAGTGGCATGTTTGTTACTAAAACAATTGATGCAAAGTCTCTTATCCTTCACGAAATTAAAGCGTTCCTTCACTGCAAGTTTTTTAAATTCTATGCATTCGTAAAGGTGGCTATGCTGCGGCTTATTGCAAAATAAACAAGCGCTTTCACCGTTATGACTATTCTCGGTAATAGCAAAACTATGAAAGTTTTTATTGTTATTCGGGCGAGGTTTTGATTTCGCATCCACAGCCTTATTATTATTGGTGGCAGCAGTCTGATGGATCCCTGCCGACCTCTCCATAATTTTTATATGATGACGGAGATATTTCACTAACTCTTCACTCGTGGGTAGATCGTTATCTTTAATCGATAACTCGAAACTTTGAACCAACTGCGGATCTAGCTTTTTTAAAACGATATGCGTAAAAATAAAATCGGATAAGTCTTTTATATCTAGCTGCTTAAGTGCAGACCAGGAGGAATTTACTCGTTCAATGAAATTATTTAATTGTGATGTTGATGAACCCGACGCCGGTTTTATATCCATTATATTATTTATATATGTTGACCCAAGTAACCTCTTGTCTTGATATTTTGTTACTAATGAGTCCCAAATAGTGGAATAATTGTCCTCATTGGGCAATATTCCCGCGAACACATTAAGTGCGACTCCACTTAATTTTCCTACCAGATATTGTACTCGCTGGCCGTCGGTCAAGGTTTTATTATCGTGCACGTTCGTCTTAAAACATTGATAGAACAACGGCCAAGATTCAGGCTGACCCGCAAAGCTTAAAAGTTCCAAAGGCGGGAGCCTGCACGAATAATTGGCAGATGTGGGTACATTTACAACTTGCGCACTTTGTGAATGAATTAATTCATCTCGTTTATATTTAATTTGCGAATAAAGTGTTTCAAATGAGCTCCAGTCACTGAAACTGATTTCACAGTCGGGGTCAGCCTTCAATAACCACTCATTATGTTCGTCACACAACTTTACGAAATCCTCATATAACTTCTCTATGTTTGATGTCTCTGCTAAGAATTCCCCTACGCTTCTTGTATTAATTTTCGAAGACGTTATAAGTTTTTTAGAGGATTCAAAATATTCATTTAATTTTGCAAAGGTAGCTTGTTTCTTAGCAATGACCATTTTTATTTTAATTTGCGCCGACATTTTGTCGTAAGTAAGTATGAGGTACTTTGAATATAGCACTGAACAAGTAAATTTTATATAATATTCAACTATCTCGCTATTAGATAATTAGTGGGTAAATCGTAACGACTGTTCTGGAATGTACTTAAAGATAGGTAGGTATATTCTATATTAATGAATATAATAGGATTATATGAAATTATAGGATTATAAGAAATTATAGGATTATAGGATTATATAGGATTCTGGTTCTATCCGGTCCGAAGTGACCATTAAATATGGTGAAGCGTTTAAGTGGAAATGATTTTAAATTTTTTATGGGATGCGGGTGGATCGCCTGTTGAGTCCCGGAAAGGCTAATTGGATTGGCACTAACCTTTGGTCTTCTCTGCGCTGGTCTTGGAGTCTAGCCTGGAGCTGGTTTCTGGCGACCGAACGTGAACTACCGGGCCCCGGAGCCGATCTAATTTTTAGGGTTCCGTAGTCAACAAGGAACCCTTATAGTTTCGCCATGTCCGTCCGTCCGTCCGTCTGTCCGCAGTTTAGCTCAGAGACGCACAGTACTAGAGAGCTGTAATTTGGTGTAAATATACGGATTTGCTGTGCCAAAAAAGTGGTAAAATAAAATCTCGTAAAATATTTTTTTTTAGGGTACCTCCAGTACTTACACGTAAAGTGAGGATTTTTTTTTTCTCGCGTACCCCTTAGTGTGGGGTATCATTAAATAGGCCTTTAAAAATAATGATAGTTTCCATTAACAATTTTTTGATAAAAAAATTCGTTTGTGAAATATTAAGCTTTAAAGTGCTAAATTTTGCTCGATTCGAGTGTCCCCCCCCTCTACCAGCTAAACGGTTATGTTTGGGGGTGTGAAAAAATTCACAATAGTAGTATATATAACGAAGTTTAAAAGAAAATTATCATGACTAAGTAGGCTTTACAACTTTACGAGTAAAAGTCGACCAACTTATAAAATGTACTTGATATCATATTTTCTTAAACAAAATGTATCGGAGACAACTGCAAATGTAAGTTTGTCAACTTTATTTTTACAGCTTTTATAGGTATGTTTCTTGGGGATAGGTAGGTTTTTATCGTCAACTATTTTTAACTAAAAACAACAAAAAAAAGGAGGAGGTTCTAAATTCGTTGTAATCTTTTTTCTTACGTGTTTTCCCCGATTTCTCAAAGACTCCTGGACCGATTTTGAAAATTCTTCTTTTTTAAAATTAAATTCAGCGAATCAGTTTCGTTAGTTCGCATAAGTATTTTGATGGGCAACTACGGAACCCTACACTGTGCGTGGCCCGACACGCACTTGGCCGGTTTTTATTTATAGCGAGCGGTGCGGTGCGGTTGGCGCTAAGTAGTATACTGAATGTTGGAGAGCTCACGCGCAATGAGAAAAAAAACGGTTATACTGTCCTTGTATCGATTGAAGGACGCGTCTTCTGTTTAACCAATAGCCGATCCCTTTTGCCAGAAAGAGACAACAACATATTGGCGTAAACATATATCTTTCAGAACAATTAGATTTTAGACTACAACCACCATGCTTGCCTAAAAAAAGTGTGACTACAAAACGGACCTTATTTCAACGTCATAATCTGATATTTTTTTAGACAAGTGTTCAACAGACGTTTAAAAGTTCTTGTGGTAACACGGTTAGGGGTGCTCTCACATCAGACAGAAAGCATAATGCGATAGCACGCGGCGGAATCCTCGACGCGGCCGCGTGCTATCGCATTGTTTCGGTCTAGCAAATGGCAGTTCTAAGTGACAGAAAGAGAAAGGGCGACGGAAAAATCCGATTCCGCGTCGATAGATGTGGGAGCACCCTAATGTTTAACTTTTTGTGGTAAGACTGCAATAGTAGTAGCTACCCACAAAAAATGGAACTTAAACTAAAACTAAAGTCCGGTCGCAGAGCAGGCGGAATTTCGTATATTGGCAAACATTTTTCTATTAAGTAAAAGGTAACCGGTATGACACTGTATGCGGTTGTGCATACTATCGGTAAAACCTTTTTTACCTTACCTTACTCTTATCCTTGAGGATGGCGGCCATTGCATCTGTGCAAGCGAGACACATATTTACGCAGGAGTGACAGAGACAGGTAATAATAGGTCAATGTACGAAATTCTTCCTGCGCTGCGACTGGACTTTAGCAAAGAATTTGATTCATTAGTGGAACCAGTTCAACGTTCTTTCGCCCCATATCCAGCTCACCATAAGATACAAGTCCCCGATGGTGAGGTCTCCTGCGTCGTGTACACTCCACCCCTTCCGTATCTGTCTGTGCGCGAGCTCCACGTCGATGTCAGGCTTGGTCTCCTCCTCCTTCACCGGTTCCTCCGTCTTCGGCTCCTCGATCTTCGGTTCCTCTGCATCTTTGTCCATAACCAGTGTGTAGCTACTGCCGCCGCGTTTCTTTGGTCTGATTCGGAATTTTACCTGCAAATTATGTTTTATTATAATTTTATGATCGTCCTGTTTTTGTTTTCCAAAGAATATGATTGGACAAGAAAAATAATTCCTGGTAGTTCTTGTGCAGATAAATTTACGAAAACCGCTAGTGGATTAAAGAAGTTTATTTTTTTCAACATGGAAAAGAAAAGAGTATGAATGTTGATGGAGGGATAGGAAGAGGAAGGCCAAAGAAAAGATGGATGGATTGTCTAAGAAATGATATGAAAGAAAAAGGAGTAAATGATACTGTGACGTGTGATAGGGGAGAATGGAAGAAAAAAACGTGTTGCGCCGACCACAAGTAGAATGAGATAAGGGCAGGAAGATAATGGAAGAATAAGAGATAAGAATTATGAATTCAAGCTACATTTGTGAAAACCTCTAAGTCGGTCATTTTAGGCAATTAACGATTAATTCTGCTTTGTTTCATTCAAAAAGCATTACATAGAGCCTATCAAGTAACTTTCTTTTTTACGTAAATTCAAATAGCATTTTTAATTGTCCTACTAAAGTTCGGTCACAAAACAGGAGGAATTTCGTACATTGACCTATTATTACCTGTCTCTCTCACTCGCGCGTAAATATAATGAGTCTCGTTTGCACAGATCTAATGCAAGTAATGGCCGCCAGCTGTGCAAGTAATAATAGATCAATGTACGAAATTCCTCCTATTTTGTGACCGGACTTTGTACTTTACCTTTAAATTCTTAAACTTCGTATCCTTCCCAGTCTTATCTTTGCCATCACTCTCATTATCCGTATCATTATTATATTTCTCATCATCTTCCATCTCAGAAAAACTATCCTTCTCTCTTTCGGACATATCTTTATCTCTGTCTGCCATATCTTTGTCTCTTTCTGTCATATCTTTATCTCTTTCCGGCATGTAGGCGTCATCTTCCACAACTTCTCTTTCTTTCTCATCTTCAGTGCTGGGTTTCTCTTCATCTTCCTGCAGTATTTTGTAGTTGGCCATCAGTTCTATTCCGTCTATGGCCGTCTCTTCTATATGAATCAGTTTGTCGTGGTCGTCCATTTTGAATTTCTTCTGGTCTTCCTTGTCTTTGTCTGTTGCGCTGTCTTTGCGTTGGCGTTTTGGTGTCCGGATTTTTGCTGTGAACAATTATTATTGTTCATGTTATGCGCATGATCAATAAAGCTAAATTGACTACATGTTTCTGTATATCTAGAGCAATGTTTCTAAAATTTTTTTGGAGGCGCAACCCTTTTCAAAAACAAAATTTTTGACGGAGCCCCAAAAGAATTAAAAAGTTACGAAAGTGTACATTTACTTTAATAAAAAAAAACTTGAGAGGTGTCAAGGGACACCCGGATGGAACGAAGTTACTGTATACACTCAACAAAAATAATCGTCGCGACTCCACTCCAGTCCAGTCCAGTCCGGTCCGGTCCAGTCCAGTCCGGGCCGGTCCGGTCCGGTCTGGTCCGTTCCGGTCCGGTCCTGTCCGGTCCGATCCGGTCCTGTCCGGTCTGGTCCACTCCTGTCCACTCCAGTCCATTCCATTCCATTCCATTCCATGGTAATAAACACATTACCCTCCTTTTGCGTCGCGCAGTCGGAAAAAGTGTCGTGACAACTTTTAAGATTTTTTTCCGTCCAGCCCCCTTTCATAACGCTCGATAAGGAACTTCGTTCCAATAAAAAAATAACTAATGAGATGAGAGAAACTGTAATAGGTATCAGATTTGAACGAAGAGAGATGAATTATTATCAGGTGAGGCATCCAATCTATTGCAATATTTTTTCTTTGACAGTTATATTCTCGTGGAGCCCCCACTAAGGCTTTGGGGAGCCTCGAAGCGCCGCGGAGCACCGGAAAATATTCCAACAATGGATATCGGGTAGAAAACCCACCAGACCCAACACACGATCGAAAGTACCTTCCTTTTCACTAGGGAAGAGGAACTTTCCACTGTGCTCCTCATACTCCCAAAGTCCTCACCTCCTCCGTCCTTGTTCCTCTGCGATCCCATCCGCTCCAGGTAGGACGAGAAGCATATCTTCTGACTGGACAGCTGCTCGCTGGCGCTGAGCACGGGCAGGTGCAGCGCGGCGTCGGGGCGAGGGCCCACGTGCAGGGCTAGCTTCTTTGGGGCTTTTTGTTCTGGGAAAAAATAAGCTTCCTTTTATGATATTATAGAGGAGGTCGTGGCTTGAGGAGCCGCACAGGCCGATTTTTTGGGTTAAGCAATGCTTGCCGAGGTTGGTCTGTGGATGGGTGACCATCTGTCATAGCGATTTTCTTTGTTGCTCGGAAAGCACGTAAAGCCGTTGGTCCCGATTGTCATTTGCAGGTCTTTGACAGTAGTTATTATTAGTCAGAAGCTCTTAAAGGTGTGCGTCCACAGGTCGAAATTGCACGTATCGGACGTATCGTACGTAACGGATTTTAGTTTGCCTTGTATTAAAACTCATACTACTGCGTCCACTGATCCGCATCGTACGGACGGCTCATCGGCAATGCCTTAATGCGATGCGTACCGATGACGCCATACGGAATGCCGATCAGTGGAAGCGTTGAAGATGGCCTCGGCAATCCGATTGCTGATACTGGCGTTGGCAATCCGATCGCTGGCGATACAAAAATCCGTTTGATGCGATACGTACGATGCGGACCTGTGGACGCTTACCATAAGTCTGACAACCAGTCTTAACATGAGGTATCGTATTGCCCACTGGGTTGTGGAGGTCCGATAGGCAGTCGCTCCATGTAAAATACTGATATTCAGCTGCATCTGGTTCGAATGGAAGCCGACTCCATATAGTTGGGAAAAGGCAGAACAGATGATGTTAATACCTTCCAATATGATCCTATCAGTCTCCAAGTTGAGATGTTCTTCCAGCTCCCTGTTGACTTCTGTCTCTTCTGCGCACGTTCGAGGCAGGTCGCTGTACTCTTCTGTCTCTTTCTGCGTATCTTCTTGCTTTAACTCCACGTGTTCACTCATTTTGTTCAGTTTTAACGTAGACTTTTATCGAGTTAAAGGATTGATAAATACAATTGGGGAACATACATACTAACCAAATGTCGGAATTAGAGAGATGGTAGAGTTATTTTAGTACTCGCATCGAAATATGGATGTTAATATGGATCTTCCAGGGATTTCTAATAGAGAATATCGTGTGCAAAACATTATTACAAATTAATAATAATGATGTGAGATAGATTAGACAAATAAATTGTGTAAAAACATTTTTGTTAAATAAGTCACGAGATTTTTCTGCTCTTTTAAAATAATTACGGGATTTGGGGTTTATCCACTTTATTCTTTCGCTGTATGAAATCAGTGTAAGTACATGTATAATCCTACCTAATTCCGACCTATGATAATAAAACTGTTCCTTTTTCGTCGGTTAGGAACAAGTCGGATAAAACATTTATTTTTATGTTGAAAATTTACATTACAATGTTAATATTTTTGAAGTGGCAATGTTGATTTATTATAAAGGATACGCCCCTCCAGCGGTGCGTGAGCGCGCGCAGCAGCGCCCTGAGGCGGGCCCTGAGCGGCAGCGCGGCGGCGGCGCGCGGGTTGTGCGCGGCGGCCTGCACGCGCGCCCAGGCGGCGCGGTCGCGCGCGCGCAGCAGCACGGTGGCCCGCGAGCACACGCGCGCGCCGCACGCCAGCTCCGTCATCTGGTTGAGGCGCCGCAGCGCGCGGCACATGGGCGTGCGCACGCGCAGGTTCCTGCCGCGCGCGCGCACCACGATGCTGCCACACAGCACCATGTCCCCGAGCCGCGCGCACGTCTTCTCGTTCACGGAGACCAGCTTCTTGCGCAGTTCGCCATAGTTTATCAAAGCGTACAGCTCTTGGGCAACTTTCTTTACGTCTGTAATGGATGAAAGTTTGCACTACCAGTATTTGCAGTTTCCTCATATGTAATGTCCTTAAAACTACATTATTATGTTACTTCATTTCAACAGAATATTTATTTATTTACGGGATATCTTCCGTTATTATTTATTATTTTGAGTTGCCAATATTTAGACGCTCTGCGGCCTTACCAGGAGCTCTTAACGCGATTCAGCTTAGGCTATGGGAAAGAGACAGAGTTATACAAGTCGTCTAGTAGCGCCATCTCCTCCCCACAGCCTAAACTGGATAGCGTTAAGGCCTCAGTTGCAAACGCCATACGCGACTTACGGGATGATCGCGGGATGATATCCCGTAAGTGACATTTTAAATTGTGAAACAAACCGTGATAGCTTAAAACAGTATTTTCAACAGAATAGGTTCACAATGACAATTCTGTGTGAAAATTGACAAAAACTTTCTTCTTACTACCGTTAGAGGCCGATTTTACGGGGTATGCTTTTAAACAAAAAACATTTTTTGAAGTCGATCCTCGCTAGGAAAAGTAATGCGTGGTACTCGCTTTAAATCCGCTCTTTATTCACTAGTTGCATAATATACTATTTTTCTACAAAAGATGTCGAATTAAACCAAGTGATTTATAAAAAGTCTGATTTTAATTATAGCGGTCAGGGAACAAAGTTGCAAACACTAGATGACGCTAAAGTCGTACATGGAGCAAACACTACAGGTTATTTTCCGTAAAGGCTAGGTATAGGTATGCATTAGACCTAGGTACTAGTGGCATTCATATGTCAAGCTATAATGAAAAGATATTATTACTACTAATATAATGCTATTATGGCGTAATATGTCGCTATACCTTATAACCGTGACTTTACCGCGTGAGGTCGTTCTACCAGAGTACAAACAGTTAGTTTGGTGCAGTATAGTAGCAGTAGTACTGAGCAAACGATTGGTGTGTTGTGTGATGCAGGTTCGGTAACGTCACACGTGTTGTATTTTTACTAGTTTTGACAAATGCAAATCTGTGTTTTACAAAAAAACTTCAGACGTCTGAGATGTTTTTTCAGTGAGATATCGGTAATAATGTTTTTGTCACCGTTTCAATGGCGCGGCCCTGAGGTTTCATCCTTACAACTCCTAAACTACAAACCCAGGATTTTTTTCTATATTTTTACATTTGGTTTACAAATTCAATCTACTATTTCCCAAAATTTCAGGTCTCTGCGACTCTTAGCTTTAAAGATCTCCATGGCCGCGCGGTTCGGAAAGTTTCGATGGCGCGGCCACGTTCAAACCCTTATAACTTTTTAACCATTGCTTTGACAAATTAATGGTTTTTGGGAATCGACTTTTACATTTTTTTACAAAAACTTGGGATGGCTTTTATTTTTAAAAAACGTTATGGCCGCGCGGTCGAAACGGACACCAGGGTCCATGGTCGGACAGCAAAATGCCCGGCGGGACCCCCTTAGAAGGCTAAAGGCTGCCGGGGTCACGGGACTGTCTCATCAGGAAACCGTGACCCTGGAACGTAAAGGGCTATTGAAGGATCACCATGGATTTTAGTCAGTACTAGTCTGACAGTCCAATCCTGTGTGAAACGCATTTGATGATTTTACCGCCAGGGCCCCCGCATCCATATGTGCAAAGTGTGCAATGCACACGGGCGCCATCCTTTAGGGGCACCAAAGCCAAGGGCCTAGAAAAAAATTTAGTAAGATTATAACTTTCAAGTCCGGAAACGTAAAACTTTTAGAAGTTGACAAATAAACCAACGCAGTGTTTCATTTTCAATGTTAGGATAATAACGATTATGCTAACATTGAAATTCATACTTATACATAATATTTTGTATAATGATACATAGTCCCATGAGACATGGCAATATCTAGTGTAGCTACATTGTTCATAATTAATAGTTTAAAGTATCGTATGCATATTTTAATATTATTAATTCTACTTCATACTATGTATTGATGACAAATGGATACCATCGACAGAACTTATTCGGCTTTATTACAAAACGCCGTTTAACTTAGACCAAGCTTTAAATAAAAAATCAATTTTTGAATTTCGAACTTTATTCCAACTGCTATAAAATTCTAAAATGCACATTGACAACTTAGACCGGGATCTAAACTCGGTTTTTGTATTTATAACTTTATAGAATAGAAATAAAGTTCGTAATTCAAAAAATCATTTTTGATTTAAACCTTGGTCTAAGTTAAACCACGTTTTGTAATAAAGCCGATTATGTTTTTGATTTATGGTTTCCCATATTAATTTTTAATCAATGTTTTATAAGTTGTATAAGTATGTTTGGTTGTTCGGAGGCGCTCGTGACTAAATAAAAACAGCTGCACAGGTCGATCTTCCGGGTTAAACCGCGCTTGCCGAGGTTGGTCTGTGGATGCGTGCCCATCTGTCATAGCGAGTTTCCTCCGTGTCTCGGAAAGCACGTACAACCATTGGTCTCGGCTGCCATTTATAGATCATTGGCAGGCGTTACTGTAAGTCAGAAGCTCTAAGTCTGACAACCAGTCTTATCATGGGGTATCGTTTTACCCAGTAACTGGGTTGTGGAGGTCTGACAGGCAGTCGCTCTATGTAAAATACTGATATTCAGCTGTATCTGGTTTGACTTGAAGCCGATCCCAATATAGTTGGGAAAAGGCTAGATAGTTAATGATGTTTTATAAGTTGTATTTTTTTTTTGTAATACGTATGAATCGGGAGAAAAAAGAATAAGGTCCATTTTTTAATGATTTACGTAACTTGGCTCAGCAAAAGATAAGACTAAGTTCGCTCTAAGATTTGGGCCTAAACGAAAAAAACTAAGTACTTACTTTCATCAAAATGTACATGTTTCGACAGCTTATGCCAGGTTCTGTAATAAAAATGGCTGACTTGTGTCTTAGTCTTCAGGTTCACATCTGGCATGCCCTTCTTCTTCATCTTAGCACAGATGTATGCGGTGATGGCGTCGAAATCCTTGCCGTACTCGTTGAGGGCTTCAAAGAAAAGGTTTTTCTCGTCAGTGGACCAGAGAGCTTTGGGCATCCGTTGCTTTACTGTCGGGAATTTGAGTTCCTTTTCATCTATTTTGTTTGGGGTCTCGCATTCGGGGATGTCTGGAAATAAGAAAGGTCTGAGTTAAGGCAGATTTACATTGTGTCAGTAACTGACGAGTCAGTAACTGACGTCAGTCCACTGACGAATCAGTAACTGACGTCAGTCCACTGATGAGTCAGTAACTGACGTCAGTCCACTGACGAGTCAGTAACTGACGTC
The DNA here is from genome assembly GCA_036375495.1 of Agrotis segetum. Taxonomy (NCBI): domain Eukaryota; kingdom Metazoa; phylum Arthropoda; class Insecta; order Lepidoptera; family Noctuidae; genus Agrotis; species Agrotis segetum. The sequence goes on from JAQSVV010000002.1 coordinate 986,216, forward strand.
AGTCAGTGCTGACCTGGCACTGCCATAGTGTAAATTGATTTCAAGTCAGTACAGTACTGTCGCGTCGCGTACTGACTGCGTATAAATAGTGTGCGTCAGTTTTCGGCGCCAGCACTGACGACAGCCACTGACTCAATGTAAATCTGCCATTACTGTAGTATAGGTCCAGTTTCACATTATCCTCGAATAGTGGATTGATGGAATTAAAAGGGAGACATTTTTACCTACACATGGGGAGACGCAGCTTGGAATAGGCATTTACGGTTCTTTCACAGTTATAATGTCTTGGGACTGTAGCACCATACCTACTTATTTTGTAGTATTTTCTTTTTTTCTTGCTTTAATCTTTGCCCCATTGTAGGAATTTCTACTGTGTCGTGGGTGCGTTTACAAACAGACCAAATACCTGCACATCATAGAAATACAGATTTGTTCCGTGCAGGGATCGAACCCGAGACACGCTGCTGCAGTCGGTCGCTCAGCCACTGCGCCAACAGTGACGCTACCTGGCGAGCCAAAGAATGGTAGTCCCTCATTGAGATCACGTTTACGATATCTCTAAACTTAGAGTAATGCGGTTTACCTTGAACCTAGGTTACTCTACTAATTTAAAATGATTTATTAAATCAAATGAACAAAAAACAAGTTGACAGAATAGTTTATTTTAAATTATTACTGAAGCAATAGGTTTTTTGTAGTTTACATATCTGTATTCTGATATTTCTGATACTTACGTTCGACGTACAATATGAAAATGATTGATCACTTCACACGTATCAATATATCAAATAAATAACTAAAAATAGTCTATCATTTTTATGAATAATTTAGAAGATATCACAAAGTTAAAATTACGGGCTACAGAAAATATTATTCTTAGCAACGACGATATAGTACTAGACTCCTAATAACAGGCGACCGATGTCTGCCAACACATTAGGCAAAAAACTTTTTCAAAAAAAATGTGACCGCCTTCAAAAACAACCACAAAAAAGAGTAAAATAACCTACAAAACTTTTCTGTCGGAAGTCGGTGACTTTTTTATTCATTTCATTGTCTCTTTTGCCACCGACTTCCGACAGAAAAGTTTTGTAGGTTACTTTACTCTTTTTTGTGGTTGTTTTTGAAGGCAGTCACATTTTTTTTGAAAAAGTTTTTATTTTACTCTTTTTAGTTTAAATATTCAACCAAAATTCTTGTAAAATACATCATTTTCTTACATGTGCACTAGAATTTTGTAATCCGTTGCACCGGTAATAACGGGTACATATTTGAATATCGAAGATTAAAATATCTACGCTTAAAATATCGATGTTCAAAATATCGAAAATGAAAATATCGAATGACCATAAAATCGAAACTTAAAATATCGAAAGTTTGAAATATCGAATGATTAAATGATCTACGTCCAATATATCTAAAATCTAAATATCTACAAAAGTTACATCGAAAGATCTAAATATCGAAGTACAGATTATCGAATGTCCGAAATATCGAACCTAACAAGGTAAGTCGACGGAGCCCCGCTTCGCGGGGCTCCTGTTTGCAAGGTTTAAAGTAACCTAACACGAAGAGGATGGCGGGGTCGTTCAGACCCCGCCATCCGCGTCGCGAAGCGGGGCTCCGTCGACTTACCTTGGTAGGTGGTTTTTTTTTCGATATTTCAACTAGTAGGTATTTTTAACGTAGATATTATGAAATTAGATATTATGAACTGCGATGTATTAAACGTTGATATTTTGAATTTCGACATAACGTCTTTCGATATTTTGAATCATTCGACATTTCAATCAGTCGATATTTTAATCTTCGACGTTTTAAGCGTAGATGTAACATTTTTCGATATTTTGTTACAATCGATATTTTAATTTTCGATATTCTGAACATCGACATTTTAAGCGTAGATATTTTAATCTTCGATATTCAAATATGTACCCGTAATAACATCGTTAACATCTCTTTCATTCATTCCCTATCTCAAAAACTGCTGAACCGATTTTGATGAAATTTGCAGTATTCCCTAAGTCGAACGATACCTAGTACAACAAAAAAAGAATTAATAAATCGGATTTATAGTTCCGGAGATATGCGAACTCAAACTTACTTGAGGAGTTGTACCTTCCATCATCAGCTCAGCTACATGAGATGATGATTTCCATACGCAAGTACTTGAATTACTTCATAAGATTTGCGAAAAACTATGTATCAGCTAATAAAATTTGAGGGTTGCCCTCGATTTCTCCAAGATTCAATCATCAGATCATGAAATGGTGACAATGGGACCACACGGGAAGCACCAGCTTTCGAATAAAAAAAGAATCATGAAAATCGGTTCACCCAGTCGCAAGTTATGAGGTAACAAAGAATAAAAAAAAAAAAAAACAATCGAATTGATAACCTCCTCCTTTTTTTGAAGTCGGTTAAAAAAGTCTTATATTCGTCTCATTTCGACCAATCCTGTGAGCCGTAAACATACGTTGAGACAGCACAGACCTTGAGTTAGCCAATCACAACGCAGTACCCCGTCCCCCTCGCTTACGTAAGTAGTACCTCAGCAAGTTGGCAGAATAGTTTTTGTTCTTTAGATCGTGTATGCGGAGTCTAGTATTATATCGTCGTTGATTCTTAGTTATAACAAATGGGGACGTGGTCTATGGTCAATGGGGATGGCAACTGGGGAACTAATGACGCTAGTATAGCTTGTTCCAAGCATCGTTGGTCATCATTGGTTCAAATCAGTTCAAATCTTAAAGGTATTTCCAAATAGTACTACCTCAATGGTCGGATTAGGACTTAGCTATGGTGGCGCCATCTACAATTAGCTTTGACCGGCCTTCCCCATTGATCACTATAAATCTTTGTGTGAAAAGTAATGCATTATTTTAGAAGCATATTATTGATTTATTAGATTTTCTTTAATATATATTGATCCCGAGGGAAGTCTGGGCAAGTCTGTAGTTAAGGGTCTGCTCTGCAAGAACTTTTTCCCCAAACTAGTTATCTCTCGGGCATGCGGGGGGCGAGTAAGGGGCAACTCGCCGCCCGATCATGGAGTCCACCGTGCCAGGGTCGACGGCGCGTTGTGTTCCACGCGTGCCTCAAAGAGCGTCAGGATGATGACGGGGCACCCTTCTAGAGGCACAAAGCCTGCCGGGGTCGCGGTACTTATCTCATTACCGTGACCCCGGAAAGTAAAGGGCTATTGAACGACACCGTGGATTTTAGTCAGTACGAGTCTAACAGTCTCCCGCTCTGCCCTGGGTGGGAGGACACATTTGATGATTTTACGACGGAAAAAAAAAAACTAGTTATCTCATTGCCGGTTGGCGCAGTGGCTTAGCGATTGAACTGCTGCGCTGCGTGTCGTGGGTTAAATTCTCTCATGAAACAAATATTTGTATGGCCTACAGTAGTAGTTGTTCCGGGTCTGGGCGTATGTGTGTGTGTGAGTTTATATGTTTGTTAACGCACCCACGACACAAAAGAAACTCCTCTTTAAAAAAATAAAAAAACTTAATTCGAACAACTTTGATAGGCAGACGCCATCGTTAGGGTCAATTATAAGGATGAAATCTCTCTAACAAACATGATAAATTAAATGAAAGGAAAACCAGGAAATCTTAAATTAAAGCTGTCGTAACATGTGACATGGTTTCTTGGTTCAATTCCCGGGAGGGGGAGAAGAGAATTTTCGAAAATCTTCGAATGTAGTTTGCTTTCTATTGAAATATAAAGGAATGTTTCCTTTGAGTAAAATTTTCTATCTGCAGTATTAAGGGTACTTTCCCTCCAGATGGCATTACAAAATTCCACCCTGTATATGTAACTCACCATCAGAGCCATCTTTCTTCCCTGGTCTCTTATCTCTATCCACAGGGGGCTCCAGTCGGAGCTTCTTGATGACCCTGGCGCTGGTCCTCTGCTGCTGCTGGGTAGTCAGGGAGCCCAGCAGTTCTGTCCGTTCCACCTCCATGCTGGTCGGTGCTCCGGGAGACAAGGTCGCGTCTTTTACGACCTGGAACCAGATGTAGGGATTTTAATGTGACGATAGCATTTTATTTACATTAGTGAAGAAAAATTACAATCACATTCCTTATGACTGAGAGCAGTGGTTTTGGCGGCAATTTTTGAGTAATTTTAGTTTTTAATTTTAGTTATATGTCTTGGGATCGAACCCAGCCTGATGTATTATATATTACTTTGTGTAGTTAATTTATTTCATCACCATTGTTCTCAAAAGGGTGAATGAAAATAAATCACCGATGTCCATGGGATGCAAGACCCAAAAAATCGACTTCGACTTACAGCGAATTCGACTCACACTGAGCCTGAGTGGTGGATTATGGCCCACACCGGACAGGAGGATTAATGACTAACTTTAAATCGTTATAAATTCTAAGTTGTCGTTCAAAATAAAAATAAATAAAGCAAATGAGTAATAAAATTATTAAATTACGAACAAAAAAAAAACAAACAGATTTTACTCACAAGAAAAAAAATAGGTTTATGTATTTGGCAGATGCCACGAGTTTACACAGTACAAAATATATAATTAGATGTATAATAAAAATATCCTTATGTAAATAAAAAGTGTCTACCGTATCAAACCTCGTTATCGACGTAAAATATATATTATCCAATATTTAAAGTGGTATGACATTATAATTTACAACTAATTTGATGAACGCGAATTGCTAGGCACTATTTATATAATGTAAAAACATAACTGACCATGATACAAATAGGGTTATTAGTCAACATAATAAAATATTCAAAGTATGTAAAGAAAAAAAAAACTTATATGTTATGGCTGTTTAACAATTTGATTTAATCTGCTTCTGGTATTGTAATTAAGCAGTTTGATACATTTTTACTATTTTAAACGTAGATAATCTTTATTGTCACACTATAGAATAATTAGTAAAAAAACCTTGAGTTTTTTTATGTGTGTTACTAGCTGACCCGGCAAACTTCATACCCTCTCAAAATCACCCTTTAAACCTTCCCTGGACTTCTAAAAATAATTCGAAACCAAAATTAGCCACATCGGTTCAGTCGTTCTCGAGTTTTTTTAGCGAGACTAACGAACAGCAGTTATTAATTTTTATACAACGCGTAACGTTAATAGCGCAAAACATCTCGTGGAGTAACTCAGCCTATGTTATTGATCAATGATTGTTAAAAAAAAATGATTTTTCATACAAAATAAGATATTGATCGAGCCCATTAGTATGAAAAATCATTTTTTACCCCAAAAGTTTTAGAACAAACATTGTTCAGTAACATGGGCTGAGTACACTATAAAACATATTCAGTTAATACAGGAAATATTAGTAGGAACATTAAAAAGAGCAATAATAATAATTCATCATCAAACCCAACGACAATGGACACTGATCAGCGGAAGTAAAACAGATTTAAAAATAAACAATCAATTTTAAGCTACACACTGGAATGGCACCGTTCTATCGGTAATAATTTAATCAGAGGTCTCAATCTTAAAAAACTAAATTGAAATCGCTTCATCCGTTCGGGCTCTACGGTGCCACAGATAGACAGACAGACACGTCAAACTTATAACACCCCTCTTTTTCCGTCGGGGGTTAAAAACTAACAATTAGTTCATCATCATCATCAGCCGGATGACGTCCACTGCTGAACATTAGGGGGGAGCCCCTAGACCGCCACGACGAACGACAATTCGCCACTTGCATCCATCGGTTGCCCGCGAACCTCACCATGTCGTCGGTCCACCTAGTGGGAGGTCTGCCTACGCTGCGTCTTCCGGTTCACAATTAGTTACTTATATCATTTGCCAGACGATTGGCCTTTTTTTTAATTAACCGTGGTAAAATCATCAAATGAATCCTCCAGCCCAGGGCGGCACTGTCAGACATGTACTGACTTAAATCCACAGTGATCCTCAGATAGCCAAGAGACAGTCCCGCGAAAACAACCAGGGGATATTACAACGTCTTAAAACCTAGCTTGTTCCGGCGAGTGAAAGAGACAGAGCTATACAAGTCATCTAGCGCCATCACGTTCACTCACAGGAATAAGGCTGGTTTTAAGACGTTGTGATACCTCCCCAGGCTGAAGTGGGAGTGGGCTGGACATGTCGTACGAATGTGGCTGGAGATTGTTTCCATCCCACCCTGGACAGAAGGACTCATTTGACGATTATACAAAAATAAAAAATAATAAAAACCTACTTTGTTTATTTCTGACAAGATTTGACATTGCCAGTAATTGATTACACGTGGAGACTGTTCAAGAAAATTCTCCCACTATTTTGTTGCTGGGTTAAACTGAACTGCATAATTATAGATATAGGTATTATTCTCAATTATAGTAAATTTTATAACAACAAAGTAAAAGAACGTGTCCCTTTGTGCACTTAATTGAGGAACCAGCACGACCTATCGAGTCAGAAGTGGAAAGGGTCAGTTAAAAAATACAATGTTTGTGATCTAACAGGCATAAGCTGTATACAATGTTTTCAGTTTCGTTCTGTACAAACTTTAAGTGTAGGTAGCTTGTTCAATTCTGTCAATAAAGTTCTACTAAATCTGGGGTCGGACCCCTACCCCCACTGAGTGGTAGCCATTTTAGTTTTTTGATAGATTTGGCGTTGCTAAGTTGGTAATGTGTCATCAAAATAGATGCTGGGGAGCGAAGACTGCGCGAGCAGCATAAAGCAATTGAGGACTCAGTAGGTTTTTAGTCAGTCAAAAAAGTCAGAAAAGAACAAATAGATTTGTTTTACTATAATCTTTCTTGTCCGTTTCCAAAATAGTCAAATCAACAATGAGCTCTGCGTCAACCTCAATCTTCTTTGAACGTTTCACACTCTGTTCCGACTCCATCACATCGGCTAGTTGAGAGATATGAAGCAAATTAATGGTGGTTACATTCGTCCAACACCACCAAGACCAAACATTTGAGCGTACAGTGCTATTGGCTTTAACGTTGTATCCGAAGAGCTGGACCAAGTCTTACATGCGCCAATTGTTTTCGCTGTAAATCGACCATGTGCCATTCGTATTAGTGCCATGGTTTGCTAATAAAATAGCTGGTTTATGTTATCAATAGTGTAACTATGTGCAATGGAACCGTTATGACAAGCAATTGCTATGTACAATCGACAAAGGGGAATCATGACCCATTTTGACAATAAATCGTTTGAATCCGTCAAACTGGCAAAGATCAAAGTCGTTACCATGGATATGTATGCTTACGCGAATGGGAACCTAATTGTATTTGAATGTCGATGAATTGTAATGAAAGTAAGCTTATGGTGGGTCATAATTCCACTTTGTCGATTGTACTTATCAAAGGTAGTACATGCAATATTCCCAAAGGTCGAGACGATGTTGTCCTTCGTGTAAACACCTTCTGCCATAATCTTGTAGAACATTAAGTCTCTCGCCATAGTACCGGATCGTTAATATACAGGGATAGGACCAGTCCCGCTGCATTGTCATTTGCAAGTAGTCGTCTAAAATAGCTTCATAGCATAGGCTAAATCTTTCCACTTGTGGTCTTGGTTGAAGAGCTCTTCTATCAGGTCAAACGATGGCTTAACTTCCACATGTCTATCCCTTTGAATATGTCAAGCCTCTTTTCTTTCGACTACCTTTGGCACTTAAATGGTAAATGGTACTTTTAAGTCAACAGTTCTTAACAGATGTTTATGAAACTATGAGGGTTCCTTGTTGACTACGGAAGAAATAGAATAGTAAAAGAGAAAAGGCATCATTTTGATGCTGTCTTATCATCTTCATCCAATTTTGATGATGAAGACTACGTTTGTTATAAAGACCATCCAAGCCTTTATCTACGTAGTATCTAAAACCACGAATATACCTATTGCAACCGTAAAATAAGCTACAACAACAATAATCAAACACATTTACAGTCGAAGCGCGTATGATGTGCACATGTCTGGCTCTATTACCATATAATAATTGTTTAAATTGACTCACAAAGAAAACGTAAAAGAACTACCCACACACAAAGTAAGGGCCAGTTGTCTGATCAATAGTCAAACTAACTGTTGTTTAACAAATGTATGAGATTAACAAAAATCTAGCCCTTAAACATTGGGTTTAGCCCGCAGATATATTCGCGTTACGTTCTGAAATGATCCAACAGGAACATCTTAAATAAAAAATAAAAAAAAAATCGTTTAATTCAGACTACTAAAATGTCCATAATTTTGTTAGTAACAATGTAACTTAAAGAATATGTTAGTAGAAAAATTATTAATTAACAGCACGCCGTTACACCCAGTTATCTTATTATTACCTTTAATGATAAGTAGACAAACCGATTTAGTTAGTTATCAGTCCTCTTTTAAACCGTCATGCAATTTTAAAGAGGAAATGAAAGACAGAACAAGTTTTTTTTTTCAGGTACAGCAACAAGCAAGTAGTGGCAACCTAGTAAAGGTTGCCATTCGGGTAGGTATAAGTTATTGAATTTTGTCTAAGTTATTCTAATAAGAAGTAGGTATGGTGTATAGAATTGATAATTATGGCCGGCGGTCCATTGCATGAGACCTCAAATAAAGATGAAATGTGGAATCCGTCCAAGTTTTTGAGGAAAAGGTTTATGACGTTACGATGCCAGAGACGTAGGTTATTTTAAAGCAAACTAACATTGTGTTCATTGGTTAAACCCAATTTCTTTATTCTGGATTTTATCAAAAGTTTAAGGAACATACGAATAATAGTGACAACACAAGGAATATCTACATATACAGTATGTAAGAGACCCAAAATCCTTTGCTCATTTAGCAACTGATTAATGAGGTGTAATCGGACCTTTTCCGATCCATAAAAGCAACAACGTCATGGATTTAAGGTATTTTTCCCAAAATATCAAATTACAATTTTATTACAGAACGATAATTGCTGTGAATACCTTTCTTATTCGTCCAACTTCATACGTTTTTTTTAAATTGATAATGGTTTTTTTAGCGCCGTAAAATCATCAAAAGACTCCTTCCACCCAGAGCAGAGCGGAAGGGACTGTCACACTTGTTCTGACTAAAATCCACGGTGTCCTTCAATAGCCCTTTACGTTCCAGGGTCACGGTTATTTAATAAGTCCCGAGACCCCGGCAGGCTTTGGCCCTCTATTAATAATGGTTTTGCTTTCGTTGGTCGATCAGTGAACTATGCAGGCGTTCTCTTGTCTAAGGGTGCTCCCACATCTATTGACGCGGAATCGGATTTTCCGTCGCCCTTTCTCTTTCTGTCGCTTAGAACTGCCATTTGCTAGACCGAGGTAGAAAGCATAATGCGATCGCACGCGGCGGAATCCGCGACGCGGCCGCGTGCTATCGCATTGTCTCGGTCTAGCAAATGGCAGTTCTAAGCGACAGAAAGAGAAAGGGCGACGGAAAAATCCGATTCCGCGTCGATAGATGTGGGAGCACCCTAATGCGGTCAAGTGAGATACATTACTTTCATACATTTAAAAATAAAGAAAAACTTGGGTACCTAGATAATTTGATCACATATATTTTTTTTTTATATTAATTTTATGATTATTCTTTATTTTTAAAGTTTGACATTTAAAATTGCGTTTAATGGCTTGAGTATGAAAATAAATAGACATGACCATGACCGTCAAATAGTAAAGATTTAATCAGATCTAATTAAAAATAAAACTATCTGGCAACACACCTTTAAACACACTTCCGTCATCTATACTCTATGTATACTATTATATAAAGCAGAAGAGCTTGTTTGGTTGAACGCGCTAATCTCTGAAACTACTGCTTCGAGTTGAAAAATTCTTTTTGTGGTGGATACTCATCAATCGGGAAAGGCTATATAATCATAACATCTCGCTACGTCCAATAGGAGCTGCGCAGCGGGGAGTATCGCGGGGAAAAGACAGTTGCTTATAAAATTGATATGCACTTTTGATAGTTTAGGCAAATTAAAAGCCTTATTATTTTAAACAAAATATGTGTTAGTCAACTCTCTTTTTATTGTTGGATCCATTCATTGATTTTTTTTTAATGAGTCGACTAATCCCTTGATGTTAAATGGCGACCTAAAAAAAAAAAAACAACCAGTACTGTACAGTACAGTACTGTACTGTACAGTAATAATTGTGTCATGACTGTCTTTTTTAACCGACTTCTAAACAAAGTACATAAACATACTACTTTCCTGTGATTAATTGTTGCTTTATGATTTATCATTTTCCCATATTCATTTATTATTTCGCCTATGGTACAAAACAAATGTGTTTATCTGTTGGTGAATCAATATAATAATAACACCTTAACTAACCTTAACACTCCAATATCATACAGTCATACGGGACTTAGTATTTATCTAAAGCAGAACGAATAAAACACGGTTTAGTTGATACGGAACCTTTACTGCGGAAGTTGGAACTGGTCGCACTATGCCGTTTTTTAAACAATCGATGAATTAATAAAGCGCTACTTATTTTCCGCGATACGCATCGTATTCTCGACACGATAGCTGACGTAGGATGCGTGCAAACTGCTGAATGATATAAACTCAAGCAATGGCGGCCGAGATTCGAGTATTCAGATGACATCGCGCGGCAGAAACGCGCGCCTTTTGAAAATCGAAACTTAGTTTTTTTTTTAATAGGCTAAGGACCAAAGAGCAAAGTTCTTTTTTTTTGTCAATGAAAGTGGAAAGTGATCTAGTTTTGATAGTTAAAAATGTATTGTTTTAAATTATGTTTGATTTTGTTGTTTGTTGTTTACTGTGAAGCACAGAAACGGATGAGAAAGGAGGCTTATATGACAGTTGTAAGTACTAAACATTCATGATATTAAAAATTCATCACGCGTACCTATATTCCGCCAGTTATATTCAAGTCCCATTTGGCGCAAATCTAGATAGCGTAGCTGGTACAAACAAATTCCTTATCAAAAAACCCAATAACACAATACACCACCTGTCTGCGGCATCGAACCTGATGATAGAGTTTAGTGCTGAATTTCGATTCCCGTACAGAACAAAATATTTGTATTACCTACCTACAATTGTTTTAGGCTATCACGGTTATTTTCATAATTTAAAATGTCACTTACGGGATATCTTCCGTGATTGTTTTTAATTATGAGTTATGAGTACAGATGAATTGTCTCATGTGCAGAAGGTTTTACTTGGGAATGGCTATAAAACTAGTGATAGAATAGTAAGATCCGAAAGGAAACGGACCGCCAGATCCACGGTGGAGCGCCAAACAACTTACTTACCATATCTGAGAGGAGTAACAGACAAGATAGGTCGTTTATTGAGTAAATACTCGATAAAGACTGTGTTTACTCCTCATAAGAAAATATCACAAAGTCTGCGTTCCCCCAAGGATAAAATTCCATTTGAACATCCTGGGGTTTATAAAATTGATTGCAGCTGTGGCAGCTCATACATAGGTCAGACGAAGCGAACTGTCTCATGCCGCATTAAAGAGCACATCAAGGCTGTCAAAAACAATGATGAGCAAAAATCTGCCATAGCTGAACATCTACTGCATTCAGGGCCCAATCACTGGATCGAATTCCACAAGCCAAGAGTTTTGTCCACGGACAAACAGTACATACCCAGACTGACAAGAGAAGCAATTGAAATAAGGAAACACAAAAATTTCAATCGAGAGGATGGTTTCAAATTGTCAAGTACGTGGAATCCAGTTGTTAACATGATAAAAAGTGGGATCCGGCATCATAATAAAGACTTTCAACTTGGTGATACTGTGAGTGTGTTTTGCCGTGACTTAGTGTCGAGTTCCAGTAGTGCGCGTAGCAAGAGACAGAGAAAGAGGGTAGACAGATTTGTCTGCTCTTAACAATTTATTTCCATCCACCCGCACTCTCCAGTCATCCCGCGATCATGGCGCTTGCAACAGCGTCGAAATATCGGGAACTCATAATTAAAAACATCCACCCGCACTCTCCAGTCATCCCGCGATCATGGCGCTTGCAACAGCGTCGAAATATCGGGAACTCATAATTAAAAACAATCACGGAAGATATCCCGTAAGTGACATTTTAAATTACCTACCTACAAGTTCCACAAGTAGTTCGAGCAGTGGTGGCCCAGTGGTAGGTATAGCTCCGAGTTGTGGGTTCGAACCCAGTCAGGTGCATTAATCTTTGTAATTTATCTCATCACCACTGCTCTCAAAACGGTGTTAGGAAAACATTGTGAGGGGACTGGACAATCCTTGAACCAAATTTCGAAAATTCGGAGGCATGTGACATCCACCGATCCATCACCGATGATGACAAGTAGTTAGTTGTTCCGGGTCTTGATGTTTGTGTGTTTGAGTTCAAAAGTTTGTAAACACATCCACGATTTAGAAGTAAATTCTAGTGAGAGACAAAGTTTCCAACTGTTTATATTTTTCGTTGTACCATAACAACATAATAATATTGACTGTTTATGTAATCGGTCAGATTATTTCCTGTTTTTCGTCTAATCCGACATACACCCATCCAAAAAAAAACATTCCGTTACATATTCATTATAATAATACCAACACCTTTTTAAGTCAGATAATATAATCAATAAAAATCGGTTAAGTGTGAGTCGGATTCGAGCACCGAGGGTTCTGTGGTACCAACTTGTAATAATCAAAGTATGTACACAAGTATAGTTACACAGATAAGTAAGTAATGTTTTTTTTATCTATTAAACTACAAATAACCAAATCTCAGCGTCGCATGACTTTCATCAGGTGACTCTGGATCGTAAAGGTCTATAGAAGGATCACCGTCGATTTTAGACAGTACAAGCCTGGCAGTCTCTCCTGCCCCGCCCGAGTCCCGAACCCATTTGATAATTTTACCACGGTATAAAAATATCAACTCTCGGACCATTTTTTCCTTTATTTGTACTGTAATTTCTCAAAATTTCCTGATTCTGGGCCAACGGAAAGCTAATTTCAGGTTTTAATTGCCTTGAGCGAGCGTCAAAATACGCGGCTTACGTTGTTATTGTTGACAAAGAAGTTTGATTTTGTCTCTGCTCCAAGGGATTGCTCTCTTTTTCGTTTTCTGCTTCTCATTTTTTTTAAAAAAGGGAGTTTACACTCAGACAAACGGGTTTTAGTTTTAGTTTTGAGCCACGGAACCCTACACATGTCTACTTTAAACAACGAAACCCATAACATTTTTAATTATAAGTCAAGGGCAACGAAACTAAAGAGCAGAGAAGTAAATAATTACTTATCTTAAGTTAATTATATCCTATGGTTTTCAAGCTTCACTTACATTGTATGTAATAACACGTATTTTTTCAGTACAATGTAAACAGTAACTACGTCAATGCGATCAAAGAAAATTACAGAAAGCTTATATAAGCACACTTTTCGCGAAAGCATCGGAAAATTTAGACACACATGATCAATGTTTTTAAGTTGCCACATCTCTCCGGGTCGTGGATTCGTTTAAAACAGCCAGATACATGCCAAAACTTAAAAAAAAATATTAGATCAACTAAAAAAACAAATAAATATAGGTACCTAAATAATACATAAAGCGTAAAAATTAAAGTGACTTTGTTTCTTAATTCCTTGACTTTTTGCCACTGAATTCTGAAACTAAAGTAATTTTACACTTTTTAAAGCTCTTTTATTTACAAATCAGTTTTAATTTTTCTAAAATCTTTTTTTATGTTACTCTTATTAACGGGTAACAATTAAGAAATACTGTGTTATTACGTTAACAATAGTATGCGATAGCAGCAGTCGCTGATAATTTGCTGTCATTTATTGAAGAGTTTTCTCGATTTCTTTCATCAGTACCCTTAGCACGAGTTTTCAGTATTGGAGACGTAACGTAAACTGGAACTTTTCAAATTGACAATTTTCAAGGAAAAAATTAGTTCCTTTTCGCACATCAGAGGCGCTGCTCCATTTTTTCATACAAGAAACGCTGTAAATATTGGAAAGTAAAAGAGTGAAAAGTCGACTCTATTGATTTATTTATTTTATTTGTTGCAATGTTTCTTACCTCATAACTTTCGATCGGGTGAACCAATTTTGATGATGTTTTTTATTTCGATGTAGGTACTATACCTACCATTTGGTCCCATTAAATTTTCATTCTTTTGTTTGCTTCAGTAGTTTTTATTTTATAATCCTTTACGCTTATTATGTGTACTTGAACGATTTTTACCGGTGATATGGATAACAAAATTCTAGTTACCGTGATTCTAGTGCGCGTGTAAGAAAATTCGGTAGGTATTTGACAAGAATTTAGGTTGTATTTTATTTTACACTTTTTTGTGGGAAGTGGTTTTCGAAGCTTATTTTCATTTAAAAAAAAATCGAAGGTGATTGCAAAATAAAAGTAAATTGTTTAAAACATTAAAAACTTCCCCACCAGCATCTGTTGGAAAACAGATGAGTTTCTGGGAAAAAAGTTCGCTATCAAAATATTAAAAAAACATTCAAAAAACTATGAACAGGAAATGTTGGCACGCTGGCATTCAAAAAACTTGTTTTGGTATTCATCATCAGCCTATTAATGTTCCCACTGCTGGGACACAGGCCTCCTCTCTGTGAGAGGGGGTGGGCCATAATCCACCACGCGGGCCCAGTGCGGATTGGTGGATGTCACATGTCTTCGAATTTTTGGTTCTAGGACATGCCGGTTTCCTCACGATGTTTTCCTTCACCGTTGTGAGAGCAGTGGTGATGAAATAAATTACACAAAGTAATGCGCCTGCCGGGATTCGAACCCACGACCTACAACTCGTAAGTCGGGGCCAATACCACTGGGCCACCACTGCTCTTTTTGGTTTTGGTATTATTAGCCTTAAAATAATTATTAGTTTTTTCAAAACTTTAGAGTTCGTTGAAAAATAATGACCTTATTTTCAAAAGTTAACTCTAACTAAGCAGGTTATGTAAGTCAATTTATGTTTTATTTAGAAAACCATAAGCATAATAATTATTATAAAATCATCATTAAAATTTAAATTCCTAGATCGCGATATAAGAATTCTCCGTCAATTAAGAAATTGAAGGTCACGTACACGCGGAATAACTGAACTCGTTTAGAAGAAATTATGTACACAGATAGTTTCTAACTTGGATTAGCACTTAGGATAGTTTTTATTAATGTTCCGTACCCAAAGGCTAAAACGAGACCTTTTTAAGACTCCGCAGTCCGTCTGTCTGTCTGTCCGCCTCACCAGTTGAAATCATGGATGATTAATTTTTCTTGCCGCTAAAAATGAAATACTTACAACAACAGTTCAAAATGAATATTAAAGTTTTTGACCTGAATATTGGGAGAGATTTCTGCCTCTTTAAGCAAAAGAGGCACATCTGCGCAAAAAAAAACAAAACAAAAATAAGAGTTACTAACTAAAAAAAGCGTATCTACTAAGGCTTATTTTTCCCTATTCCCTTTTCTCCAGTTGCGCCTTTTTTACTAAGGCGGCAGTTGCTAAATGAAAAGACGTGACTTGCTCATGGAGTTCAAATAGATCAATCAGATTGCTATAATTTTGTAAACTGACCGACTAACTGACTGACTAACTGATCATTCAAATTAGTAGTGTTACACAATTAACAATTAACCTACTAATAAATATAACAATTATCCTACTAATATTATAAATGCGAAAGTTTGTGAGGATGTGTGTGTATGTAGGTATGTTTGTTACTCTTTCACGCAAAAACTACTGAACGGATTTGGCTAAAATTTGGTACACAGATAGTTTATTACCTGGATTAACACATAGGATAGTTTTTATCCCGATTTTATGTTCCCGTGGGATAATTTTCGAGTTTCAGCGAGTGAAGCCGCTGGCAACAGCTAGTCGTGGTATAATTCTCGAGTAACACTGAGCCGCAAGCAACATCTATTATTAAAATTAAATAATCTAAACAGCGGCATCACATTTTCTCATTATAACAGCAGCTACCGGTAATATGCATATTATAATAATCACGTATCGCATAGAACATAACAATACTGTAGTTAATTCCGCATTATATTGTCCCTCGATAAAAGACCAAGAGACGGACAAAAGGCGCACGTGCGTCTTATATTAAGTTATAATAACGTCACTTTTGATTCCCATAGTAGCAGGAATACATTAAAAAAATATTCGTTTCCCCACCCTAAGAATTTTTTCCCGTATCGTACGCGCGTTTATAAACATATAAACTCACAAAAACACCTAGAACGGAAACAACTACTTGTAGATCGAAAAAATTATTAAATTGTTCCGTGCGGGGATCAAATCCACGACACACCGCAGCAGTTGATCGGTCAGTCACTGCGCCAATCGTAGATGCTGACCGGTGCAAGGCCCGGCAACAGCCACGTTTTCGATCACTAGTTTTTTTTTTTTTTTTATATTGGCATCTTGCAGGTCAACCTATAAGAGGTTGTGTGCGCATAACCGGACTTTCCTGTGGTTGCCAAAGATGACTCTAAGGCCTCCAGCCAGGGGCTTACAAATTAAGTTAAAAATTAAGTGACCACACGCTAAGGGCATCACCCCCTGTGGACGGACCTCGGCTTAGGGCGTCACTGAGAGAGGACAGCAAGGGACAGGCTGGATCTAAATGATTCATTATTTAGGGGCTAATTTAAAACTACAGGCTCAGCATCGCGGACTGGCTCTTGCAAGGGTCGGGGAGGGCATTGACTTCGGCGTCGCGACGGGCGGCCTCGGCGGCGAGTCGATCACTAGTCATACGATACTTTTCGCACTTCATAAAAAGGATGTTTGGAGGCCTATGTCCTATCAGCCTAGAATGTTCCTACTTTTGGGACAAAGGCCTCCTCTCTATTAGCGAGCCTACCAGTTTTCCCTAACGATGTTTTCCAGCCAGACACATTTTCACTGCTCTAAGGCCGAGACTCCACCAAAACTGTGCGAGTCGAGACGTGTTTTGAACAACCAATAGAATTGCGTTATTGACACAGCCCCACTCCGGACTTTGGTGGAGTCTCGGCATAAAAACAGTGAAGGCAGTTGTTTTGAGACCAGTGAAAATGCGCCTGGCTGGGTTCCAAGCCACGATCTACAACTCGTCAGTTTCGGCCCGTTCCCCTCTTTTATCGTGGTAAAATCATCGAGAGTCCTCCCACTCAGGACAGGAAGGGAGAAATGTAACACTCGCTAAAACCCACGGTGATCTTTCAATAGCTCTTTACGTTACGTTACTACTGTTGCGTTACTCCTGGTGGCCTACCACAAGCTCTTAACGCGATCCAGTTTAGGCTGTGGGAAGGAGACAGAGCTATACAAGTTGTCGAGCGCTGTCTCTTTCCCACAGCTTAAACTGGATGAGCTCATGTAGAGCTCGTGAGCTCATGGTAAACCTCTTGGGGATATTTCAATAGCCCTTATAACCAGTTCGAGTGAGTGAACAAGATGGACCTAGACGATGAAACAGTCACTCGCGGCGTTACTTCTGGTGGCCTACCACGAGCTCGAAACGCGATCCAGTTTAGGCTGTGGGAAAGAGACAGAGCATTACAAGTCGTCTAGCGCTATTTCTTTCCCACAGCTTAAACTAGATCGCGTTAAGAGCTCGTGGTAAGGGCTCTGGTCTACCACGGCGCCTCTTAGTCTCATAATTTAAATAGTAGATGGTTTTAACTAAATCATGATGATGACCCCCGAGGACATACACGCAGTGTTAATAGGATAAACTGTGTGTTGTAACCAAACCAATTATATTTATAACTTCATAGCTTCTATAATTACTGGCTAGAGGCTTAATGAATAATGATCTGATACTAATTATGGTTAAATACCACCTATTGTACTTTTCATCTTATGTTAATTGACTTGTATGAAACAGCTGTGGCTTGTATGAAGAGCTCCGTGGCTAAAGAATAAGGCTGCTATTCCACTGTTGTTTTAGGAGCGTTGACGTCAACATCGCACCTCATAATACTATGGCCAACAACAACGTCGCGTAGGACAATGTCCCGTTTGTTGGCCACAGTATCATGAGCTCATGCCGATCGGCTAATTTCATCCCGGATATGAGAAATGTATTCAGGAATAATAACACGTTGAAGCCGCGACTTATAATATTCCTAGTAATGAAATATTTACAAATCTTTTTATGGCAACGCAAAAAGCGCAATTTTGAGAACTTGATTTTGACTTGATTTGTAGATTAGACCTATTTGAATAAAAATCACATTTTTCTAATTAAAATAATGCGTACCTCAATAAAGTGTTCTACAATGAGTTGCAAAAAATATAAATTATTAAGACACCCATTTTTATCGCATTCTGTTTTAGCATTTTTTATTCGAGATTTAGCATTGTTCATCATATCTTGAAATTGCTTTGTTAATACCATGTATGAGACCCGCGGGTTGACTTGACTTCATCATTTATTATCTGTATTTTAATTGGTTAACTTAAACACCCAAACTAAAATTTAGAAAAAAACAAACTATTGTTTGATACAGTAGATAATATACAGTCGAGCGCAAAATTGGTTGGTCTAAATTACGCTAATATTCTAAAGAATGTGAAATGTTAAATTATAAAACTTACAGATTCTGCATGTATTTTTTATAATGAAATTGGGCAATGGGTCAGGCCACACCTTTAAAATTTAATAAGGTAGAGTGATCCCGCGGGTCTATTTTTAACTTAAAAAAAGAGGTTTATCAATTCGATTTCAATTCCTGTGCGTGGTCGGACACGCATTCGACAGTTGGTATGATGAAATTACCAGTACCTCGTGTGTCCATCTGTCACAGCTATGATCAAAATCTTCAGGAAAAATATTATTATTTAGTTAAAATAGGTACTCATGGTAAAAAAAAAACGCAGTCGTAAATACATTTTGCTTTGTAAGGGGTACATAATAAAAGATTCTATCTATGTAATAAAAGCGAATCAATTTCACAACAAATGCTTTATCATGTACATAATACTGTACTATTATGGTGCCTTAGTACTTCAAAACATGCGACATGATAGTGAGATGACTGATTTTATCATAAAATTACACACGTTTTAAATAATATATTTGATATAAAGAACACTTGCACGTAAGTAAACTATGATTAAAAAAAAAAAAAATTGAAATCGCTTATTCCGTTCCGGCTCTATGGTGCCACAGACAGATAGACAGACAACTGGACGGACACTTCAAACTTAAGGTGATTGCGTCGATGTAGCCCGCGAAATTCAAATATTTTTATGTTTTTTGCAATTTGCAGGCCAGTGACACGTTGTAACTTTATAAATATTTGTGTTGCGCAAATAACAAGTATAATTTTAAACATAAAAATTGTCAAAAAATTCGCTGCCATCAGCTCTCACATAAAAAGGTGCATTGTAGTTAGATTTCGGAGATTTTAACATGATGCACCTTTTCTATGTGAGAGCTGATGGAGCGAGTTTTTTGATATTTTTTATATTTAAAATTATACTTGTTATTTGCGCAACACAAATATTTATAAAGTTACAACATGTCACTGGCCTGCAAATTGCAAAAAACGTAAAAAAATTTGAATTTCGCGGGCTGGTTGGAGCATCCCCCTTAAAACACCCCTCTTTTCCGTCGGGGTATAAAAAGAAGTATGCCTGACTAGTAACCCAACCCTGGCTTTGCTCGGGTAGGACAAATAAGTTCCAGTAGAGACTTCGAATTTTTCCGACATCTCCTTTTTGGATATTTCAGCCTATAAAAAAAATATGTGTTGGCCCAGTGTTATCGACCCCGACTTACAAGTTGTAGATCGTGGATTCTAAATTAAGAACCCACTAAGGGTTTATCATATTCACATATTCACTACTTTGAACCAAAAAAAAACGAAAACATGTGACGTCTACCAACCCTTACTTGATCGTGGCTCACACCCTGTCACAGAGAAGAGGCCTGTGTCTCAAAAGTGGGAACATTATAGGCTGGTGATGATGATAAAAAACTATTTTTATTTACTATCTCGTGTGATGGTAAGCGAAGACGTGGTCAACGGTGAAGCATGCTTGCCTAGAAGTAACCATCTTGAAGTCTTCGCATTATGTATCGCTGTCGTAGTTTTAAATTACTATAATAACAACGCAACAATTCTGAACGCCATTCAGTATGAACATGGCGTATCTTTCTTTATAATATCATTGCCGTAAGTGACATTTTAAATCAATGTTTAACAAAACCTCTCCTACGTTACTAAAACGTTTGACCACGCAAGAAATTTCTCCTGTGTCGTAGGACCATTAACAAACATTTAAACTCAAATACACAAACAGACAAACCCGGAACAACTACCTGTACAACATACAAATAGTTCCGAACAGTAGTTTACGTATGCCGATCGCGTTAAATTCCAATAGTTAAACTAGAATAGTTATTGTTAGATTAGACCCATATTATCTGATCAATCCGTCAGCTACAAGACATTGTAATGTAATTGATTACTAACTACTGAAAGGCAGACACAATTTGCCCATCATACTGTAATCATAAATATGTTTACACGCAAACAATTTAATTGTCTAATATCACAAAGACTTGCAACAAAAACGACAATGGCTGCGCAGGATTCGCATCACGTTCACACCGATTATGTCATGTTGATGTGCGCGCCCTGCGAATTCCGCATTCGAATTTGTACCACGAACCCATTTTTATGTGTTAGCTTTATTCATTTTTATTTCCTTGAACGTGAACTGATAAACATACTCGTATTGTTATCAAAGGCATGACAAAGGCATCTAAGGTGGCCAGTAATAAATAAACAACGACTATAAAAACAGTCACCATCATCATCATCAGCCGGAAGACGTCCACTGCTGAACATAGGCCTCCCCCTTAGACCGCCACGCCGAACGACAATTCGCCACTTGCATCCATCGGTTGCCCGCAACCCTCACGATGTCGTCGGTCCACCTAGTGGGAGGCCTGCCTACGCTGCGTCTTCCGGTCCGTTGTCGCCACTCGAGAACTTTTCTTCCCCATCGGTTGTCAGTTCTACTAGCGATGTGGCCTGCCCATTGCCACTTCAACTTGCAAATTTTATGAGCTATGTCGGTGACTCTGGTTCTTCACCCAATATCATGTTCCGGATTTTATCTCTTTCCATTGCTCGTTGAGTGACTCTTAGTCTCTCTAAAAGGCCAGCAGTGAAAGAGAAGAGAGAGTATTTACGGTTGAGGTTCCTCAATATGTCGTATCATGATCATAGTTAGAAAATGCGTGGTGAATTAGGGCCCAGCATTGGGAACAATTTATCATTTGTCTTAATCCACCACGCGGGCTCAAATCAATGCCTCCAACAAAATACTGGTGGCCTACCATGACGTGAGTAGTTCTACTGTGGAAACGAGATGGCGCTTGACGACTTGTATAGCTCTGTCTCTTTCGTACAGTGAAACAAGTCAGGCTTTAAGGTCTTCCTCATGGTCAAAATAGCCAACTCTTGGGCATCCCCGAGGTTACGTCTGGTTATGTTCCTTAAAACTTTAGAGACAGAAATAGCAGCCCCACGCAGACAGCCTCCACGAGCTTTGGGCCGCCATTGACCTTACGACGTAAAACATTTTGCGAATGGGGAAGGCAAGTCAAAGCTAATGTAGATGTCGCCACCATAGCTTAGTCCTAATCCGACTAATGACGTAGTACTATTTTGAAATACCTTTAAGATTTGAACTGATTTTAACCAATGACGATGCTTGGAACAAGCTATACAAGCGCCATTAGTTCCCCAGTTGCCATCCCCATTGGACATTCTGCGCCTAGGCTGATGCAGGCTTTAGAGGTTTGGATGCCTTGTTAGTGATTTCATTAACATTTATAGGACAATTAATAATAGTTACTTAGCAAGCTTCTGCAATTCCGGGTTCAATCCCTAGGTAATTAATAAAAAGTGACACTATAATGAATTAATGATCAGGTAAGTAAAACGCATTTAATGATTCATTATATCGGCGAATAATAATTAAATCTGTGAACTGGCATGACCATAAATTAACACAAATGGATAATGATAATGGAAATAGTCATTACTGCATAATTTATTTATGCAGGCTTAAGAATATTTCATATATTATACTGATGGGGCTTATGACTTGATAAATACCAGCCGCACGGGTCAGTCTTTAAAGCCACGTTTACCTAGGTCGGTCTTTGGTTGATTCACCATACATTTTAGATGTTCTCCATGCCTCGGAAAGTGCGTCAAACCGCTGAACTCAATTGTCATTTGTACTGACTGGACTTGGACAGAACTGTTGTCTACGACCCGAAAGTCTGTCAGACAGTTTTTCCAAGGGGTATCTATCGTGTTACGCAGTTATTGGGTTGAAGAGGTCCGATAGGCAGTCGCTCCATGTAAAATTCTGATACTCTGCTGCATCTGGTTCGATTGGCAGCCGATTTCAATATTGGGATTAGGCTTGGCAGATGATGATGAACAGAATTGTGGAGGTCGGATACGCACTGCTCCATGTAAAGTGGTGGTAAACAGCTGTATACAACGTGTAACGTTAATAGCGCCAAAACCCCTCGTGGGGTAACTCAGCCCATGTTACTGAACAATGTTTGACCAAAATCAACTGGAAAATAAAAAGATTTTTCATACTGATGGGCTGGGGTCGATCAATTTCTCATTTTGTATGAAAAATATTTTATTTTTATTTTTTTTCCAAAAGTTTTTGATCAAACTTTGTACAGTAACATGGGCTGAGTTACCCCACGAGAGGTTTTGCGCTATTAACGTTACACGTTGTATTGTAAGACTGGCGAGTTATTTCTCAACTAAGTTGCTGCTTCAGTGCACCGTTTTATAATTGCCGAAATCTAATATTTAGATTGAACGAATTTGGGAAAGGAAATTGGCTTGTAGGTATATTTATTTGTTTCTAATCTTGATAGCTTTTCCTACAACTACTACTGAATTGATTCTTATAAAACTTTGCACACACGAGTCCAAAATGAAACTGTGGAAAGTAAAAACAGGTAAAATGTACCATCGCATCGTATGCCTCAGGTTGAGGCATGCGAGACAAACCATTCGTGTCGTACGCCTCGCGATGTCTGTACGCGGCTTGAAATAACGTTTTGAAGTTTAACGGTTTCAAAAAAATACAAAACGTGTGGCGAATTCAAAATATTAATTCTAATAAACGTTTGACACAATTTTAAATGCGCATCACGTTTTATTTATTTTTAGAACACTACGCAACTTGCGAGATGAAAACATTTCCGTTTTAGTTTACAACTATTGTGTAACTAGGTTTTACAAATTGGCTTGTTGTTCGAAAATTACAAGCCAAATTCAAAAATAACGCGAGGTGTTATACTAGTAAAGGTTCCTTCCCAACGTTCGGAACCCATATTATAAACAGCTTTTGTGAAATTAACACCTACTAAGTCATTTTATACGAGCCTAGCCTATAATTGAATACTTCGCACAAGTTGATCGTAAACGGTCCTTAGATACACAAATAAAACGCATTTGGCTAAAGGCCTGTTAAATTAAGATATATTTTGTCACGCCCTACATAAAAGAGTCAATAGTTTTGGCTTCCATTAGCTTGTGTTTATTAGTTACTAGTATCCTTGTGATATGTAGTCGAGCACGCCGCAATCGTGGTGTTAAGACCCCTCTTTTGCCCCACTTTGAGGAGTGGTGCAAAGGCGCCACCATAAGGTTACAGAACATTAACTTGATATGTAGCTTACAATCATACTTTGCCCGGACACCCCAGGTATTCTAAACATTGCCTAAGTAAAGCATGACCATTATAATTGTGTAGAGATCGGTTTTTGCCCTAGACATATTGGGATAAATGCCGTAAACGCCCAGTTAATTACCTGCTAAATACTATAACAAAGTTTTAGTTTATATTCCCAGTGAAAGAGAATTTACTTGATTTACTGCCAAGTTTATGCCAAAAATTTTGAATCAATTTAAAAAAAAATCAAATTTTGTTCAAAAATGTTTATGGGCAAAAACATTTATGAACAAAATGTTGTTCACAAATGTTTTTGCCCTCAACCAGAATTATTCAGATTACCATTATAATACATTGGTCATCGAAAAATCAAACTAAAATCCCAAAGAATGGTACATCTCTGTGGTCTGTGCTAAATTCATGACATCCATAAAATATTCACAATTTATGATGAGAAACACAAGTCATTTTATTGCCAGTAAATAATTTTAACACCTAATTACTAAATACATCTACCCGTTAGCAACAGGAAGTATTTTATTTTTCACCAAGTATCTTAAAATGAAAATCGTTTAACTATAGAGTGAGAAAATCGAGATGTATGTGAGGAATGGTGATACAAGTGTTGAGCATGATACTCGTAAAATAAGAAATGAATATAAATATTGTGGCATGATCATAGATCGTGAGTCCAATCCATGCTTGATCTGGGCAAGTTATTGAATTTTTCATGAGGAAATTCTCGGTTGAGTAGTAGTAATATCCGGCTCGAAGAACCAAAATTATATAGGGTACTTATACTTTCTAATGATGATAGTTACATTACGTTGCCTTGAGTATCACTCGATATCGAAAAATATAATTTATTGATTGATGATGCCCTTAGAAAATTAGAATAGAATTAAAAAAAATGTCTTTTGATTGAAAGATCACGGCTAAAAGGAGTTAAAAATAGAAACATTTAGAGCCATTTTAAAGTAATGTGAGACCAAAACCTCTATAAGAGAACAATGGGACGCCACCGCTTGCCTTAACAATCACAAACATGAAAAAATTAACGACATCGTTAAATAAAACAATTTCTTTTTCAAGACATAATTGCAGAGAACAGCTGTTAATCATGGATCACGTGGTTAGTGCCATTAGTGATAATGAAGATCGATTTATCTAGGTACTTTAAAGTTGGAAATAGATTGTCATATCAATTACTCTTAGTAATCAGGAAGACTTTGTACGTAGGTGATAGTGATGTAGCGAATATTAGTATTTGCATCAGCGAATATTCGTATTTGTATCAACGAATATTCGCTTTCGTATTCGCAAGAGACGATGCGAATGTTCCTGATAAACAATTATTTTATTTACCATAAATAAGATTTGATTAAATTATAATGAGCGATTTTCTTTTTATGTTTTCCCTAGTCAATGGATAGATGGCGCTGAACTTGATATGTTACTGCAATGAACGAACGTCACGTCATTTTTTTATTTTTTTCACTTGGATGTAATTTTGAGATCGTAAAACAAAAAGTACATGACATGTCATTGTCAGTCACATCACATCACACTAATGGCATTTGAAAATAAATAACAACAAAAAACAATAATCATTTACCAGTTTTTTTAATTTATGAGTTTTCCACGCCAGAAAGAAAATGTCCCAAAAGAAAAAGAAGAGAAGTCTGTGTCTCGTGGATTTGTGCAAAAATGAAGGCATACATCTTTTTCCTAGAGTAACACCGTCAGTTCAACGCCATCTATAGAGTCCTTGGAAACTACTTTTTTTTTAAACCCCGAAAAGAAAACCTCTCATTATGTAATGCAACATTCTTGAGATAGGCAACTAAATTGAAATAATTGTCTCGCTATATTCGGTTTAAACATGAGTGACGTGAAATGTCAAACCTATCATTTTCAATATTCGCATATTGGAGATGAATATTCGCATCCGCATTCGCGAATTCATTTCGCTACATCACTAGTAGGTAATAAACCATTTCAGCTAAGATGTCAATTAATTTGTCATTATGATATTTAAATCCTACTACTATTATAAAGGCGAAAGTTTGTATGTATGGATGTATGGATGTATGGATGTATGGATGTTTGTTACTCTTTCACGTAAAAACCGATGAATGGATTTGGCTAAAATTTGGTATACAGATAGTTTATAACCTGGATTAACACATAGGATAGTTTTTATCCCGATTTTATGTTCCCGTGGGATAATTTTCGAGTTGTAGCGGGTGAAGCCGCTGGCAACAGCTAGTTAAATAATAATTAAGGTTCGATATTGAGGTCGGGTACATCGGGTAGTGTTGTTGGGTGTTTACCAGTTATGGAACCAGGATTTGTGTCCGGTTGAAAGCATTAGGCCGACACTCCACCAAAGCTGTGTCGAGCGAGACGTGTTTTGAACAACCAATAGAATTGCGTTATTGACACAGCTCCACTCCGCAACGCAATTCTATTGGTTGTTCAAAACACGTCTCGACTCGCACAGCTTTGGTGGAGTCTCGGCCTTTAGCCTCCTCTTCACAATCGGCCATGATGGCCGTGTTTGCCGAACAGAAGGAGACGGCGCTATACCAGAAAGCAAGATGCAAATAATTCTATCTCGATTCCTGGTATAGCCAGGCCTGGCTCACTCCGCAGTGTAGGTATAAAACTGCAAGCATTGGCGGGGACCACTTCGGAGTGGACATTTAGTCGGTTGCCGCGCACCGCCCACTACGCACGCGCTTACTTATATAATATTTAAGTTTGGTGTTTGGTTGAATTTACGCATGAGTTTAAAAAATATATATACAGTGTGTCCGGGCACGAGTTAGCGATATTTGAAGAGGATATTCTAGGATCATTTTCATCGACAAAAATGCTTTTAAAAAAATTTTTACTCCAAAACTTCGCGAATGGCAGCCATTTCAAATTTTTGATCTGTCGAACTGAGGCGTGTACAATAAAATGCAAATATCTTTGAATCCAAGAGACCTAGATTCATGCAAATGACTTTACTGTAAAGTTAAATGTTGAGGCTTATCAAAAACTTACGAAAGTTTTCTAAATAATATGTAAAAATAGCCAAAAAACATGGGCAAACATGAAATTGTACACAAAAATTACTGAATAATTTCACATTTTTAACTCTAGCTCGATGAGTACCCCTGAATTTTGCTAGGGTTTTTGCATTAATTTAAAAGTGTTTGAGTCAGGCTCTAAAATGGTATCAAAATTATCACTCTACGTTAAATATCTTAGGAGTTATTCTCAATTGAACATCACCCTTCCATCTCGCCCCGCAGCAATAAATCCAAGAAACTGTACTATTTCAGTTTAAGGATGGTTACTTGTGGATCATTTACGCGGTGGTCAATAATGCCAGCTCATAAATATTCGTTGGAACGATTTAGCTCACCCAAACAATGCGACACCTGTAATATTGGGGTACATGCGCTAAGGAAGGGTGTTGTTCAAGTGAGAATAACTCCTAAGATACTTAATGTAGAGTGATAATTTTGACATCATTTTATAGCCTGACTCAAATACTTTTAATTTAATGCAAAAACCCTAGCAAAATTTAGGGGTACTTATTGAGCTAGAGTTAAAAATGTGGATTTATTCAGTAATTTTTGTGTACAATTTCGTGTTTGCCCATGTTTTTTGGTTATTTTTACATATTATTTAAAAAAACTTTCGTAAATTTTTGATAAGCCTCAACGTTTAACTTTGCAATAAAGTCATTTGCATGAATGTAGGTCTCTTGGATTCAAAGATATTTGCATTTTATTGTACACACAGATCAAAAAATTAAAATGGCTGCCATTCGCGAAGTTTTGGAGTAAGAATTTTTTTTAAAGCATTTTTGTCGATGAAAAAGAGCCTAGAATATCCCCTTCAAATATCGCTAACTCGTGCCCGGACACACTGTATAATGAGGAAAAAGAAATACTGCATAACGTTTGGTTGTTTAAATAATGACAGTGATAGGAGCCTCACGTTTCACACACTGCCGCGTGATTTCGAAAGGTAAGAAAAAAAGTGAATATTTATCTATGTAGTACATATTTAATAATGATCAAAAAACTATCTACCTGCTTGTGGCGTGCTTATTAATGTCATTCAAGTACCGGCTAGTAATCATGATCAGTTAAGCATGATTAGGTAGGTTACAAATTTGGCCTACAAGACGATCAAGATAAATAAAATAGACGATTATCAAACCTGACATCACTCTCACTCACTTTCTTAGTATCCGCTCCTAAGCTGAATACGGGTAGGTCGAATTATGATCGGTAGAAAGTAGGAAGATGTTTACGTTATTGTTTAGACACGTTCAAACTCAGAAAATGGCTACACTACGCATTCAAGTTCAGCGATCGTAATTCTCTTCGCGACTTTTTTACCTACTTACCTACAAAGACACGCAACACGGGGCCTGTGACAATGAAATGAATGAAATGAAAATAATAAGGACTAGTTACCTATTTTGCCGTAAACGATAACAATCGATCTTTAAAGTTATGACTACAGCTTGGCCAGAACGGATTGAAACGGAACTAATCTTTTTGTTTCTGACAACGTTTTAAAATTTTTGATATTTGATGTAAACAAAGACCGCAGGTTTGTTAGATTTATTATTGTGCCACAAAACTAACTTATTAAGAAAAAAAAAATCATTACAGCTTGGCCAGAACGGTTTGAAACGCAACTAAAATTTTTATTTCTGACAGAGTTTTAAAATCTTTGAAATTTGACCTAACCTAACCTAACGTAATTCAAAGTGCTGGTAGTGCGAAGACAGTGGCGACTTCCGGTTTTCTACAGTTTTATGTCAAGCTGTATACACCGTGACTTTTTAGTCGTCTTACAAAAGCAGCCCAGTTCATGTACCCAATTACTAGAACACGTTTATAATAAAAAAATTGGTATCTAAGAGATTTGAATTTTTTTAAAATAAAATTTTAATTCGTTAATATGACGCAAGGTTTAGATACAAACACCCTTGTCTCATAGAAAATGGAGATGGAATGATCTGCCCGACTATTGCACTGGGTAGGTATACTTTACAGCTTGATACGTAAACATTTTAACAGGATGTTTCAGATTTCTAATGAACCTATTTATTAAAAATAAAAATTATTATTAACGATAAAAAAAAAATAACTTGCCTAGAGGTATTTTAGGTCGGATACATTAAGTGGACCCTTTTTGTAAGACGACTAAAAAGTCACGGTGTATATTATTTCTCACGTAAGGTGCCGTAGGTACCTACTGTTAACATTCTGTGCTACCAATCGATATGAATATGAAGTAATCGATGACGAAACAGAAAAAGATATAGGCTGATGTTAAAAACAAAATTCCTTGAGGGACATAAGGAGGTAATGAGGAGTGATATATATACGTATTTATGTTAGTTAATAATGTAATTAAACAATGCATAAATTACGTATTCCTACCTAACTGTGCCCAAACTAGCGAGTCGCAACCCTATCGTGGTAAAATCATCAAATGAGTCCTCCCACCCCGGGCAGGGCGGGAGGGACTGTCAGACTTGTACTGACTAAAATCCACGGTGTCCTTCAGTAGCCCTTTATGTACCGGGGTCACGGTGAGGAAATAATCGCGCAACCCCGGCAGGCTTTGGCCCTCTGAGGGGGGCCCCGTCATTATGCTGACGCTCTTTGAGGCGCGCGTGGGACACAACGCGCCGTCGACCCGGGCATGGTCCTTGGTCGGGCAGCGAGTTGCCCTTTACTCGCTGCCCGCATGCCCGCGCCTACGGTGGCCGGAGATCATCTTGCGACGTCCGTCGCCGTGGGCGCCTACCACTGCGGCTGGGGCGGAGGGAGGACGCTGCCCTCTCTCGCTCGCGGCCTGCCTCCTCCTTGACGAGCATTACTGCCTCGCAGAAGGAGCTGACCGCTTCCCACTCCGTCTCGCCCCGCAGCATGGCCGCAACCAATGCCGGGCGCGAGAGGTCTCCGCCTATCGCAGCCGTGAGGACACGTCGGTGCTCCGCCCAAGCCGGGCAGTCTTGCACCGTATGCTCCACCGTGTCCTCCGGGCGATCTTCGCAGTGGTGACACCCAGGCGTCTCCTCCTTTCGCATCAGCCACAGGTACCTCCCGAAACTTCCGTGTCCGGTGAGGACCTGCGTCATGCGGTAGGTCAGGACGCCATGACTTCTCTCCAGCCACTCCTCAAAGAGGGGTCTTACCGCCGCAATTGCGGCGTGCCCGACCCTATTGAGCTTGACCGACAGTAACCTTTTAATGTCGTTGGCGTCAGATAAACTAAAATGAACTCTCGCGCGTCACTATTCAGTTCATTTTTGCTTGCGCACGGGAAGTTTAGGCTATTATAAAAGTAGGTGGGTGATGCGGGTGCAAGTAAAAATGGACTCTATTCTTTCGTGCATAGATTTTACATTTGTTTGTTTTCTTTTTGGGAGTAAGCCTTCTGTGCCTTTAGGTACTATTATATATTCTGTGGTATAGCGTTATACGTCTCCTTCTGTTCGGCAAACACGGCCATCATGGCCGATTGTGAAGAGGAGGCTTTACAGTCCCAGTCACGAGACATAATAACTGTGAAAGTCCTGTATCTCCGGCTTCTCCTACAACTGGCGAAAATTGTTTAAGTAAACATTTAGAAAATTGGGTTTTTTATTAGGCACACTTCTGCCGAAAACTTTCGGGGATATCGAGACGCTTGAGGTTATGTTCAGCTTTTTTCCATAAGAACCTTAGTAAGGAAAATATCCTGCATATAAAACTCCTCTCATGATTCACAGCCTAGCCTCATCAAAGCTGCAGGCTACCCCGCTGAGAAGCATCGTGTGCTGACGGAAGATGGCTACGTGCTGCAGATGCACAGGATCCCGGCAGGCAGACGCTCAGCCAGGCGGACTGGAGAGATCAACGCTAAGGGGAAGAAGGCCATCCTTATCGTGCATGGCATGGGCGGCGGCAGCGGGGACTTCGTCATTATGGGACCCAAGAGAAGTCTATGTAATTATTTTAACGTTAATTACTATACCATTTAATAATAAATTAACTTTATCCTGTATTGAGATTGTCTAGCGTTTGCTCAAAGGTGGAGGAAGGGCTGGCATAGGCCCGGCGCCCACTTTCGGGATTAGCACGGCTGAGGATTTTAGGCGATAAAAAGAATTATACATTAACTTCATGGCAATAAAGTAGAAATAGCCTTAAGCATACCGAAGCGGTATTTTTGTTGATCATATATCATGGAAATTTCTACTTTATTGCCATTAAGTTAGTGTCTATAATGCTTTTTATCACCTAAAATCTTCAGCCGTGCCGACGATGCCGATAGTGGGACCATACTCGTACTGCTTGAAGCAGTCAGAATCGACTTTTCGAGCAGTCGCTAGTATAACGGCTTCTAACAGTCCGTATAATATGGCGCCATAACAGTTAAAAGATAAGATAGGATGACAGTACACATTGTGGAAAAAAAATAGGCAGTAATGATTACTGCCATACATTTCCATGGGGGCTACGTTACTTAAGTAAAATTGATGAATATAATGTTTGGTTGACGACCTCATGCAGTACCCATAACC
The DNA here is from genome assembly GCA_036375495.1 of Agrotis segetum. Taxonomy (NCBI): domain Eukaryota; kingdom Metazoa; phylum Arthropoda; class Insecta; order Lepidoptera; family Noctuidae; genus Agrotis; species Agrotis segetum. The sequence continues at coordinate 1,017,494 of JAQSVV010000002.1, forward strand.
CGTAACCACAATGTATCATAAGCTAGTTTCCACTCCCAAATTTTATAAAAGAAAAAAAAAAGAAAATAATAACCTCTGTGATTTCAGCCTACCTCTTAGCAGACGCAGGGTATGACGTGTGGCTAGCCAACTTGCGAGGCACCGTGTACTCATCGCATCAGAATCTCACCAAAAATGACGAGAAATTCTGGAATTTCAGGTACTATGAGTTCCTCAGTCTTTGATTTTGTGCAAAAATTAAATAAAAACGTGATTATGGTCATGATCATCACTGACCTGTCTTAATTTACTTGTACTCGGCGCAACAAGTTTTCTTTTCCATTCTCCCCTATCAGAGGTGACAGCATATTTTCTTCTTGCATATCATTCCTTACAAAATCCCTCGATATTTTCATTGGCCTTCCTCTTCCTCTCCATCCATCAATATTCATACCCATCACTTTATTAGTACATAACACACTAAAGATTTCCAATCAAAAAAATTCATAGCCGACGGGTTTCACCGTGCGGGATGCTGTTCCTACTTGTATGTCAACACTTTGTCCAATAATCACCACATTTTGTGTTGAAGCTTTTACATTTTATTGCTGAGCCTCGTGACATGAGCCTAAGCTCCAAAGTCTTCAACATCGCCGCAAGGTGGACAGCCTAAGCCTATTGGTACTTTATCGGTACATTTCTAAGAATGTACTTTACCTAATTAAATTCTCCAATCACCATCCCATCATGGAAGAACTGTGACCGGTGAAGAGTCCAACAACATCACCGAAGAATAAGGTAGACAGTACCCATTTTTCGCCAGTTATTTTCATAGAATCTTCACCCTGTTACAGTTTCCACGAACACGGCAAATATGACGTGCCAGCTATGATCGATCTTATCTTGAACGTCACTGGTCTGGACAAGATCATGTACGTGGGACACTCCATGGGCACCACCAGCTTCTTCACCATGATGTCTCAGCGCCCTGAGTACAATGACAAGATCATAGCCTTCGTCGGTTTAGCACCTTCCGTTTATTTGAACCATCTTAAACCGTTGTTGAATCTGGTGTTGAATATTATGGAGGTACCGGTAAGTACCGCATTTTAACAGAATAATCTAACACAAAATAACCCCTGTCATCTTAAAAGTGAATAGGGTAAGACAGACCCAAGACGGACGCCCAAAAACAAACAAATTGTTTACAAAGAGCACAAAGTAAATTGACAATTTTCATTATTACAAGCACGTAGAAAAGAAAAAAGTGGTTCCTTGATCAATACTTTGTTTTTCTTGGTTCCACTCAAAATTATCCTCTTAGATTACTCTTAGAACTAACCTGATTTTTTTATCTTGAACAAAAGGACCAAGTTATTTCCAGTTAATAACTTTTAAAGAATAGATGCGAGCCGTGTCAGTTTGCTGACAGCTCCCAGAGGCGCGCGTGGAACACGACTCAGGCCTGGTCCTTTATCGGCTGGCTTTAGCTACTCATTATTCGCCCTCCAATCAAGGATTCGTTCACGCCTGCCTGATCCCCGACGGCCTGGCGTGGCATGGTCATGAGGAGGAAGGTTGCTTCTCCCTCAAGTGCTTTCGTCATCCGAATTCTCTTATCCCAAATAATAATATTTGGAGTATCATGTCTTCTTACATCCTTTCCTACGACTCGTCATCTCAGCAGCCTTTCCGATGTTAATGCTTATTTTAAAAATTCTTGAATTATTTTCAGAAAGTGTATAAAGCTAGAGGCTGGTTGGCTATCATGCCGCAATTGATACATAACATCGTGAATAACTTTTGTAACTTGGATCAACCAGAGACTGACATTTGCTTGAGCATCGTCCTAGCCTCTGTGGGGACTGATTATGAACAACTTGATACGGTAGGTATATCTATAAACCTACTTTACTTCAATTAAATTACACCGTATATACTTCGGAAGTACTAAACTGAATCACAAAATTCCTTAATTACTGAAAAACTATTAATTAATTATCAAGAACGTCCATATGGCATGGAAAGAAAAAAAAAAACTCTTCTGATCATAACGCTACGGAAACCGCAGACGCCAGTTAGTAAAATAAGAGGTAACATTGTTTATTCATATGTATGAGGTAATCTCAAGTGATGCAAAAAATGGAATAGATTGATACCGTCTGTCATTTATAGATTTGACAGTGGACTACAAGTCATTAGTAAAGTGCAGTCAAGACTTGTTAATTATTGGTATTCAGATGCATCCGGTTAGACCAGCAGCAGATCCCAAAATTGTTGGGAAAACCCTTAGTAGATGATGGAAATAATATAATTGTAATTAATAATTATAATTGTAATTAATGCAATTGGTGTTGGCTTTCAGGAAATGCTTCCCATATACCTGTACAGAGTACAGCCGGTTCCCTGGAACTCTTTAGAGCATTATGGAAAAATCGCCATGACAGGTACGTATGTATCTAAATCAACATCATGCGCCTATAAATGTTACCACTGGCTTTCTCTCTGTGAGAGGTAGTGGGCCATAATCCACTACGTGGGACCAGTGCATGTTGGTAGATGTCACATGTCTTCGAATTTTTAGTTTTAGGACATGCCGGTTTCCGCATCTACAGTTTTGAGAGTAGTGATGATGAAATAAATGACACAATGTGTCTGGCTGGGTGCATAACCCAAGACCTATATCTCGTAAGTCGGGCCCGATTTTACTGGGCCACCACTGCCCTCAGTCTATACGTACACATATATGCCACTCGTATAGACAATTTGGTTTCTGTTCCCAGGGCACACCTGGGATATTGCCCAAATAAAACCTAAAATTAGTAGTGTTTTATATTCCGACAGTGAATGTTGCTACCTACAATTATTATTTATTAAAAAAAAAAACATACGAAAGTATATTAGGACAGTAATATTTATCTGTGCCGACTGCCATGTTACACGGAAAGCCTAATGCCTATAATGCACCCAGATATGGCTCAAATATCCGCACCAAGATTGACGCACATATTTACCGAAAATTTTGCTCCCACTCGCCCTTAAATTTTGGATCGACATGAAGAAGTTAAAATAATAAACTACATGTATTTCCACTTTCAGGTGTTTTCGGAACATTTGAAGGCGGTCTGTCCGGTCCAGTAAAGCCGTACAAATTAAGTAATGTTAGAGTTCCTGTCTCACTACTATATGGAGAAAATGACCAGCTTACTGAGAAGTCTGTAAGTTCCTGTTCTTTTTTTCAATTGGCACGTGTTTACAATGAACGGATAAATCGATCCAAATGGAACGCTTAGCTACCATAGAGCGTCGGGAGGCCTCCCACAATGTATACCATTGACTTGATGATGGTCCCATGATCCGCAACCGTAAGGTATGAAGACCGAGCCAAAATTGTGGGAAGCCTGTTTTTAATAATTTAATGATAGTTTTTTAATAGATCGAAAAGGTTTTATATGTATTTAATAGGTGGCGAACCTGTTGCCATAACCCAATGATAGACAGTCTGAGCTGCTTCAGAGCAGTTCCTAATGAAAAGATCTTTTCATTATACATCGACTTTGGAGAGACATTTAGTGATGTTAACCCCGCGGCAACGGGGACCCGTCTAATAATTGACGATAAGGGTACAGTGTAAAAGAGTGGGACGCGGGGAATAATGGGGACACACACACTTGCATACACTGTCTTGGAAGCAATTTGCAAGCGGCCTTTAGCAAATGGCATTCTGTTGGCTCTTACGCTACGTTAGTGTTATGTTAAGTTTGCCGTAAGTATGTGTTTGTCCCCATTATACTCCGCGTCCCCATCTTATACACCAGATACCACCAATGATAAAAAAATCCAGTACCTACAGTAAGAGAGTTACTGTGAGTGAAAATGTTAAGAAAATTGCCTTATAAACTTAATAATCATGTTATTTTGTTACAGCAAATATTGCGGTTAGCTGAGGAGTTGAAAGGTTACGGGGTTCTTGAAGATGCGAAGCCCGCCTGCTCATGGCCCAAGTTCAACCATCTAGACTTTATATTTGCGAAGGACGTCGGAACGCTCTTTAATATACCACTAGTTAAACAAATTGACCAATTGTATGATAAATATAGTCCTGTATGACTTATTTGATGTTGTTTTTTTCTTCTCACAGAAAATCGATCATCACCCTTGTGCCAGTTTATTTAATGTTTATTTTACGTTGTTTCCTTCCATCGGAAATCCTTGAGCATCAAACATGTCCAACACTACTGAAAACAGCCTGGCGAGCCGAAATCACCATCTGAACTGGATGTTGAATCAATAGCGCAACTTGAGTCACCCTTGAGCGCTTCCCGTCTAGGCACTATGGCTAGGAAAACAAGCACACTTGCAGCATCGTGCGCCCGAACGTCCTAGAGACACGTTCACACACTGCCCGAATTTGCCTCGCGAGGCAGCCGCGCGATCCTCTTCGCTCAGTGTCATCACCATCATCAGCCTATAATTTTCCTACTACTGGGAAACAGGTCACCTCTCTGTAAGGGAGCCCAGTGTGAATACGACTAATTCGTCGCAATATTATCCTCATTGCTCTATTTCGTATATAAGGTATATGCTTTATTATAAACTTTGAAAGTTTAAAATGCCATTTGCTAGTGCTATGATCCTACATCCTCTTTTTTACGTGTTATAGTATAAATTACACACAAAATGGAAGCAAAATGACGGAATTATCAATAGTATCCACTGTTGGATACATGACCTGGGGGGTATTGCAACGTCTTAAAACCAGGCTTTCCGGCGAGTGAAAAGGACAGAGCTATACAAGTCGTCTAGCGCCATCTCGTTCACTCACTGGAACAAGCCTGGTTTTCAGATGTTGTAATACCCCCTGAGCACAATATTGACAGCTGGAGGTTGCTTTCATCATTATTGTCAGGGCTAGAAGTCATCTTGTCTTCCTTGCTGTTTGAGGGGGATATAAACTCCTAGGTTCAAAAATGATGAAAATATGGTGCTGTTACAGGACTAATGGACCGTACTAAAGGCAAAAAATTGTTTCAGTTTCAGACACAAGGTTGTAGACACACTTTTATCAATCAACTTCCTTTTTAAAGCTGTAATAATGCAACTCTGTCACAGTTTTTGTATGGCAAACTGTGCAGTTACTAATTTACCAATGCAATGATTCTACTTTTTACTCAGTTTATAGCTAAAAATGTAATTATATAGTTTTTATGTACTAAAATAAAGTGATAGTTTAGAGTTGTGTCTCGAATTACCCAATTTCGAATGTCAACAACAGCCTAACACTTTGTTTTATGTCCTATATCATAAAAAATACCCGTTATACAGTTCTAACTACGACCTACCTTGACCACCACAGGCTTAGTGACCGCAGGTGTTACTTTGACAGCTACACCCTGCTGTGGTGTCGGGCTGAGCACTTTGTTGTCCACTGGTTGAATTCGGTTTATTTCTGTGAAAACAATGAAAATGCATAATTAATAAGCTGCCTGGATAGAGTCCTTAAAAGAAGTTTTATTGATTGATAAGTCTATTCTCAAGAATGTTTTTTTTTTTAATGTAACATGGTTTTGATGCAATGACCTTTATGTTCATTTTGCTTTTGTGTCACCTAAACAAAATGAGCTTGTCTGCCACTAAGGAAAAAGGAATTTAGAAAAAAGTAAATACATAGGTACTTTATATCAAAAGTCAAAGTCAAATCATTTATTTAAATAGGCCATCAAAGAGGCACTTTTAAACATCGATTATTAAAATTAAGGAAAGGGGGATGGGATGGGATTGATTCTACATCTACTATCAAACATAAACAAGGTTTTAAACTTCCACAGGCCAAAAATGAATAGCAAAGAAAGGCATGAGGCTTGAGGATGATGAATATGAAGGCTAAGGCACAAGCAAATAGTTAAGTACGATGGCTCGAAACACAGTATAATCAAATGAAACACAGGTTTTCAGCTCTAGTATAAAAGCAATAGTTGTGCATTGCCTGCTTATCATGCAAAATAGATTTCCATGGTGGTGATAGCTAGATGCATTATGAAGAGCTTTAAAACTGTCAAAGCCATTAATTTGCTTGTGAAAGTACATTAGCTAAGAATTACTGTGTGCCGGGTGTAACGGCGCCATTGAGGAAAATTTGTATCTACTGGCATAGAAGAAGCATACAGCCACAATTTGCCTATCCTACTAGTGTAGCATTCCTTAATAATATCATATTAGCTTTCTATTTTAGAACGGCTTAAACATAAGACTGCTGGCATGTTGAATACTTTTCAGGGGCCAATATGACAGTATTTACCTTTATTGGGCATTGTGCTGAAAGCAATCTCCGAAAGATATGAGGCAAAAACATCTGTCTTTGCGATTGGTAGCTATTTATCTAATAAACAAAACATTACCCATGGCAAAAATAAACACATTGAAGAGTCGTTATTATTATCTCTTTTGACGTAAATTCTTATTGTCAATCAATTTGTCATTTAGGTTGTCAGGGCTGCGTTTAAATCCTTTATCCAGTTTAAATTTATACTGAGTAAATGTCAAACACCCCGTTTATGTACACCGCAAGGTGAAAAATTAAGCTAACTAAAATTTAATCTGCCCCGTTTACGGTCGTCCGCTGGTATAAGTTTCTACTAAATGGAATAAATTTTTGCGACCTTTTTACCACGCAAAATTTTATCCTGCTGTCAGACTGACATTAAGTTTTGTTGTTTTGCTCGATTCGCGCCGTAATAAACGAATATTATTTTTATTTTAGAGAGTAAATATTATTTGTGGATTATGGATTTATAATAAACCGGCAAATTGATTATTTGTTCAATAAACTGAGCTGTCAATTGAATTTGACAACTAACATTGACAGAAACTTATGACTCCGTTCAGCGAACCCTCGCCAGTTTAATTTTTTTACGGCGAAATACCGCCGAAGGATTTAAACGCACCCCAGTTGTCAAAATGATAATCAGGACAACGCTAGTGAAATCAATAACAAAATCGACTAAACTTGAAAATTATCCATTAAGTGCACCTCTAGCTGCAACTACAACAGCTGTCACTTTGACAACATTATCAGGCAAATTCAGGTCCCAAATAATTGTTAGCATGAAAGACAAAGAAAAGTATACCAAAATACTAAAGCGTAAGCGAGAAAGTACATTTTGAGTGAATCAAAATTGTACAAGTCTTAATTCCTGGCTTTGGAACGCGTCTCCGCTCCGGCATCAATTTGGCAGCACGGGGTTTTTCGATTAATTTAATATTATAATTGAATTAATTTACATAGGGTTATTTATTTAAATACTCCAATTTCTTAATAGTGTTGTGTGTAAAAACTAGCCATGGATCTCCACAGACCCGTCGATCCTAATAAGGTAAAACATATTGAATTCTATTCTAAGACCTATGCAGTATTTTAACGTGTAAATATTAATTCAAGTGTGTTTTCTGTGTAGACGTACGAGGAGTTGACTTCAGAAGAAAAGTTAAGGTAAGGATTTCACTAATTTCTATGTTTCGATACCTATAAAGATAATATTTTACTAATGGCATTTGGTTGGTTCATTTAGTGATAAGAATATTGACTCATGAACATAGATTCTTGATGCATGCCAACCAGCGAACGGTTCCTCTTTATAGCATAAGAAACTCAGATCATTATCCTTTTAAATTTATCACACAACACAAGTAATTTTTACATGATTGTATTAAAAAAAATGGTTTTTGAAAATGTAATAAACAAATGGATAATGAAACTAGATCATTTGACCCTTTCCAATAAGCTGCGAAATAAGGTTCTCCAGTTCCCAGATCTATGAAAAAGTTTTCAAAAGAAACTGGACCTTGAGAATTTCTGGTCTTTTCCATTAATGAATTTAAAATGTTGTGATAAACAATATCATAAAAATTACTCTGCCAATAATTTAACCGAGAGGTGATAAAATAAAATGTTGGTTGATAAAAACTGATAATTATTATTAGGATTACAAAGCACTTACAAACGACAACAACAACGAGCCACTGACAAACATAGGTTCACAGAGATAGAATACTCTTTAAAGTCGAAATCAGCTTAACATTCCAAAGGTCAAAGTGCATTCTTGTACCTGTGGGCAATCTTTGCCCTTGGTGCTGAACTAATCCTTGGAATCTTACAGTACACTTTTAATCTAGATACAATTCCATTCATAATAATTTCATATTGCGTTTACTACCATTTCGGGGTGATCTTAAACTCTTACTGCCTCACTACAAAAGATAAACATTTATTGAACACTTGTCTAATAAAAAAAGTAACTGCAAAATGTTATGTCGACATTAAAATGTTGTTTTGACGTTGACAGTGTTTTTTTGGACAAGTGTTTAATAGATGTTTATCTTACTTGTGGTAAGACGGTTAATGGTTCACCTCAAGCAACAGCACTACAGGCTAGGTACCTGTAAACTACGGACTGTCAAAGAATCCCATTGGTGATGTTAGGCCTCACAAGTGCGACTTGACTTGTCACCACTATCCTGTCAGAATCCAGCACCAAATAGTTTTTACTCTGTCCCATCAGTGCACAAGAGTTCCAGTATATTCAAGGCAAGCTACCTCTGTCTTAGACCTTATCTTTGTCTTAACCAACTTACAATTTAAAAAAGGAATAAGAGAAAAATCTATGTAAAATACTGGTGTATTAATATTAATGTTAACTGTGTTAAAGTTATATGAAGTAAATATGTATAATATTTTAACCTTGCAAACTGAATTTCATTGTGAATGAGAAACCATGACATTTACTTAATTAGATTGTGTATATTATTGATTATTTTATTCAATGTACTCATGACAGACCTTGTCTTATTGCCCTATTAATAAAAGTACTCTGTGTCTTATTGGTTCAATTGTCATTCAACATTCTCCCTTCTATGACTTTGAAATATGCACTGCAAGTCAAATCTGACTGCAATGTTACAAGCTTTGATTTTCAGGATATTCCATGGTTTGAGTGAGTTTTTTTTTTTCCATAAAAATAGCCCATTTTATTTGTTATAACATCAGCTATCTCTGCCAGTGCAAGTGTAAATTTGACCAGTAGATTCGGAAATTACCTCAAAGTAACGAATAAACCAGCAGACACAAACATCTTGGTTTTTTTGTAAAGAGTTTATCGTAAATACATTCATTTGCATCCAAAAAGCTTCTTAAGGTGATTGCTTCGAGGTAGCCCGCGAAATTCAATTTTTTTTTACGTTTTTTGCAATTTGCAGGCCAGTGACATGTTGTAACTTTATAAATATTTGTGTTGCGCAAATAACAAGTATAATTCTAAATATAAAAATTGTCAAAAAATTCGCTCCATCAGCTCTCACATAGAAAAGGTGCATCGTAGTTAGATTTCGGAGATTTTAACATGATGCACCTTTTCTATGTGAGAGCTGATGGAGCGAGTTTTTTTGATATTTTTTATATTTAAAATTATACTTGTTATTTGCGCAACACAAATATTTATAAAGTTACAACATGTCACTGGCCTGCAAATTGCAAAAAACGTAAAAAAATTTGAATTTCGCGGGCTGGTTGGAGCATCCCCCTTAAGCATTTACCAAAAAGTTGTAATGTTGCTATTACAAACCAAAAACAAGAAAACAAAAGTTTCTTGCCAATGATTTTTGAAACTATCCACCTCTATTATTTAAAAGCTGACCCATGCCCACTTCGTTGGGCGGTAAAATATACATGATAATTATCTTTATAATTTATAGCCTATAGCACTCACGAATAATGTAGTTTTCGACCAGTGAAACAATTTTTTAAATCGGTTCATTACTTCCGGAGATTACCCCCTACATAAAACCAAACAAATTTTACCTCTTTATAATATTCGTTTATATGAACACTAGCTGGCCCGCCCCGTGCCCACTTCGTTGGGCGGTAAAATATGTATGATATCTTTATAATTTATAGCCTATAGCACTCACAAGTAATGTAGCTTTCGGCCAGTGAAACAATTTTTAAAATCGGTTCATTACTTCCGGAGATTACCCCACACATAAAAAAAACTACCTCTTTATAATATTAGTATAGTTTATATGAACATTAACAATCAACTCAATAAATTAATGATCATTTAAAAATGATGATGATTATTCCAGATATGATCACCAGAAGCTGCACGAGCTCCACAAGGGCCATGAGTCCATGCACACGACCATGGTCATGATCCTCATAGTGACACTCATCGTCGCACAAGTCATTGTCATGGAGTGGAAGAAGCGCCACTATAGGTCGTATGCTGTGAGTATATAGTTCTTCTGACCGATTTCGACCACGGCGGCCATTTTCAATAGAGGTTAGCCATCTACGCAGGAGATATTACACGGGGGCTAATTCCGGCGAGTGAAAGTGACAGAGCTATGCAAGTCGTCTAGCGCCATCTCGTTCACTCACTGGAACAAGCCTGGGGCCTTACCACAAGCTCTTAACGCGATCCTGTTCTGGCTGTGGGAAAGCGACAGAGCTATACAAGTCATCTAGCGCCGTCTCTTTCCCACAGTCAAAACAGGATCGTGTGAGCCCGTAGCCCGCAGCTCGTAGTAAGCCCTCTGGTTTTAAGACGCTGTAGTACCCCTCCAGTTAGCCTACTATGACGCCTTAAAGCGAGAGTAATTCCAGTTTGTGAACGAGATGGCGCTAAATGTCTTGTATAGTTCTGTCACTTTACCACACTGAAAGGACACTCGCATAATAAAAAATAAGTTAAAAATAACTAAAACCCGACTAAAAAACGCGCACTGAAAAGTATAAAACAAGAACTTTTTTCATTTGCCCAATATTCCAGCCGTGATGTTGTTTTGATGTGGTTCCAGTTCTTCACGATGGTGGCGATGTGGTCGATACCGGTGCTGATGAGTGTCAAGAACCAGTGGTGGAGGTTCATCACCATCTGGAGTATATTCACCATGCTCACCGCTCTAGTCATAAGGAAATCAACTAATAGACCCATGTCTGTTACTACACCTAGGTAAGATAGTTTTTTTTAAATTGAAATGATTTTTTTTAGATGAATGATCTGTCGAACCTTTTAAAATGTTGGAGCCGGCTTTTAGTCTAACTAGAGTCTAGATGCAGCTGAATATCAATCTTCTTCTTCGTCGATTCACTCTTGACAGAGTGGTCGTGGTCAGCATGTTGCAGCGAGACATCGTGCTGCCATAACTCGCCTGACAATGCGACGCCATCCCTCCCTGTCGGCTGTAACTCTTGTGCACTCATGTAGCGAACCACCTACAGCAGACTTGATCTGGTCAGTTCATCGCATAGGTGACCTGCCCCGTGCTCTCGTGCCTTCCACTTCCCCTGGACAACAAGCCGCTCAATAGAGTCGTTGCCCCTCCGGGACACGTGACCAAAGAACTGAAGTATTCGATATCAATATGTTATCTATATAATTCTAGTTTGTGAAATCGATAAATGAGTCCTCCCGACCTTCGACTAAATTTAAAAATTCACGTTATTCCTTATCCTGCCCCGTTTGTTCCAAGATTTCTCCAGAAAACCAGGTTAGTATTGGCCTTAAAACTTGAAAAGACTGGCAAAGTACTACTTATAACAACCGGGACCAATGGCTTAGCGTGCTTTCTGAAGCACGGAGGAAACAAATTGTCATAATATTATGCAGTTTTTTTTTAAACATTGCCCCACTCTATGCATTTCTCCTGTATTTTGGGTGCGTTTAGAAACATAGAAACTCAAAATCTAACACCTCTAGGTGTTAGAAACAACTTCTTGTTGTAATAAGCCTGGTTTTATGATGTTGTAATACCCCCCCTGAGCTACATTCAGTGGATGATGAAGAATTATAGAATGTACTATGTATAATTCTACATACCACTAACATTGTCCATAAACTCGTATACAAATAATTCCAGATTAGTATATAAATGGTTCTACCTAATATACAAAGTGAGCTGCTTCCTCGGCGTGGTGGGCTACATCCTGATGATGCTGACGTTCTTCGGGCTGAACCTGGCCTTCGGACACAAGCCCCAGCAGTGGATGGATGTGGCTCTCATGCTGCTGTTCTACGGACTCTACTTTGGAGTCCTAGGGAGGGATGTGGCAGAGTACTGTACGGATAAAATGGCGGCTTCTATTGGGGTGAGTAATTATTTATTTACAGGACTTTAGTATTTTACGGAGACTGGATTATATAGGGTTATTTAAATAACCCTGTATAACCAGTATGAAAAGTAAAAAAGAGGTGTTTAATACAAAATGGAATATTGACAATAATATATTATGATACACTTGCTTTTTTTTATCTTTCAATGTTGGTGTTATAGTAAAAGTTATTTATTAACCGTAAGTACTTTCAGCCCGTGAAAGTTTGTTAATGTTAAAATGGGACTTTAACGAAATAATGACTAATTACAAATTGTATGAAAACCATTACATAGATCTAACGAAAAAAAATGTCAATATATTTTAAACAAAAATTAAGTTTCATAAGGCATTGCATTCAAATGCTATCCAACTTTTAAAAAATCTACTGTATTGTTTAAAAAAATTAAATGATATGATTAATGAAAAAAAAATCACTAAAATCCAAACTGTTCCTAATAACTTCTGTAGTATTTATTGACACGACCACAAACTCAAGTTCAGATAAAATAAATACCTGAATATAATAAGTGAATGTGTGTCCGTCACAGTACTACACCCAGGAAGGCATGCCGACTCGCCAGCTGGAGAGCAACGTGTGCGCCGTGTGCGGGAACCAGCTGCTCGTGGACGTCAACGTGGAGGGAGTGCTGGGTACGTACAGCATCATTATAATTTCGTTGTTAAGATTTGTTGATAGAGAACATTTTTCACGGGAAGTTTTTACCGATATTTTGGAAATTTTATAATTTTGATGAACTTAGCAATTTCTTACAATATTTTAGAAATCACTCGAGAAACTCCAGGAAGTTCTCAAACCAGCATTTGAATATTTTATTGGAAATATTGTATCTTCAAAATGTTCATTGAAATCAGAACTTACACAGCACAGTTTAATCGTATTTGGATATGGAAAACCTGTATTTCTTTTATTTCTGTCATATCGTTATCTGTTCCGTGATTACAGAGAACACATACAAGCTGACGTGCGGGCACGTGTTCCATGAGTTCTGCATCAGAGGCTGGTGCATCGTGGGCAAGAAGCAGACCTGTCCCTACTGCAAGGAGAAGGTGGACCTCAAGAGGATGTTCACCAACCCGTATCCTTTTGTAACAACAACTGTTAGAACTTCTTTTTAGTTCGTAAAATCATCAAATATGTCCGCCCTTTGTAACAGGAAGAAGGTTTGTTGAACTGGTTGTCAGACTCGTACTAACATCCACTGGTCCTTCTCGTTCCAGGATCATTGTTACCTGTGTATGTAGTCCCGCGACCCTGGCACGGGTTTGGCTCTATATGGGGCTGACCTAAACCACTCGACACTGGTTGAAATCCAAATTGCGTCAATCCGGGAATGATTTAATCACGCTCATCTTCTTTTCCCGTTTTCTTTTGAGTTGTGAAGATTTAATGATATTTTATCGATAACGTAACTCAAGGTCAAAGCATTTATTTTATATAGAAAATTTGCAGGCACTTTTGAATTTCAAAGACAATTTTTTTTTTATTAAACATTACAAAATGTAGTCCCAGTCACGAGACATAATAACTGTGAAAGTACCGTAGATGCCCTTTCAAAACTATCCGCCAAACAATCTATCAAATTATTATTTTTTAGCGTGGTAAAATCATCAAATGAGTTCTTCCAGCGGTATTCGTTAGTCCCGCGAGATCAAATTATATTAATAGGGCAATAACTTATTATTTCTGATCACAAACCTACAACCGATCGATTCCTGAACGCTACCAGCTGGGACCGGCCCCACATCCTGTACGGCCAGCTGCTGGACTGGATCCGCTGGCTGGTGGCGTGGCAGCCGCTCATCCTGTTCCTGGCGCAGGGCATCAACTGGCTGTTCGGGCTCGAATGAGACCGCCCACGTCCGCGCAGGACCAGGAGCCCCTCGCTGACCTGACTCCAATGAACGTGATAGTGAACTGTTGTTTGTGAATGAGTGAACTTATAAGCGTAAATAGTAAAAGTGATGAACTGCACTTGGATTTTATCGATAAACTTTTATCGTCAATTTTTATCGATAATATTTTATCGACAATTTATTATCGATAAAAATATCGATATTTTTTATCGATAAAAATATTGATAATTTTTTATCGCTAAATATATCGATAATTTTTTATCGATAAATATATCGATAATTTTTTATAGAAAAAAAACCATAAGCTTTATCGATATTAATCTGGTATCGTTATAAGTTTTAAATTGATACGGTCACTAACTTCCGCATAATCCGTAATGTTATCCATGGCACTTACAACAGTGCCGAAATATAGGAAATTCAAAACAACAGAAATCCCGTTTTAAGTTCTAATTGTATTGCAATTTTAATCGTATCGTATAATTAAAGGCACTTTTTTACCAGAAGCGTCCCATGTAATGTAACAGTTCATATTCGAGTAGGTGCAATAGTCTATCGATACAAGATGTGTGCACGTAACATCGAATCTTAACAGGCAGATACTGCTGCGCAGCGTGGCGCGGGTTCAATCCGCGCACGGAACAAATATTTGTATACCAAAAAGTTTCTTTCTCAATTTCTCAATGTTTCCTTCGATTGCCCTTTACGTTCCAGGGCCACGGCATCCTGTCTAGACAGTCCCGCGACCCCTTTTGGCTCTAAAAAGGGGCCACGTCAGTTTGCTGACAGCGCGTAGAGCATGCCGCGCCGTTCTTGATCGAATGGTGAGTTAGGTAAGATTCACAGCGACCGGCCGGACCCGGCGGCATTTTACAATGCGGTAAAGAAGATTGAAATCTATCAACATTAAATACAGTTCATATTTGCTTGCAAAGTTATCTCCGTCGGCATTCCGCGACACGTAGCGACGTGTCCCGAAAGTTGCGTGCAAATATGAACTGTATTTACTGTTGATAGATTTCAATGTTCTTTACGCATTGTAAAATGCCGCCGGGTCCGGCCGGTTGGTGTGAATCTTACTTTACCCGTTACTCGCCGTCCGTCGCGACTCGTGCCTAAGCCGAACATTTCAAATTCAACATCATGCTTAATTTTTTTGCACACCATTTCAAATTGCAGTCTTTGTATGATTGTATGGCAGTGAATTATTAGTTTTTAGAAGATTAAACATAATTTATACAACTGTGTTGTAGGTCGTGTAGACAAAAGATGTTAGACTAAGGGCTGATTTTTCAATATTCAGATATCTTTTATCTGAGGAATTAAAATAGCGGTTTGACATATTTTCAATACAACATGTAACATAATTAACACACATCCTGAAATTAGTTTGTTCAGAATCGTTTACTGAATCGATTTCTATCATTTTTAAATACAAGTAATTTTTTTTCAAAAATAATTAAAACTACGGAAATTATAGTCACACTACCCCTGTACAGTCAAAACAAACTAAGATAGACGGTAAATCAAGGCAACAAGACTTAAAAGTGTAATTTTATTTGTATATACAAATTCCGTCATTCAATACAAAATAAAGAAAAATAAACCTTAGGGCAAAATAACTAATTTAGTTAATAACAATGCATTTAAATGTTAAATTAAAAATTCGATATTATGTATTATGATTATAACATAATATTCTAATTGGGGTGTCTGAGGGTGTGCGTTTATTCCTCAGATAAAAGCTATCTGAGTATTCAAAAAGCAGCCCTAAGCCTTTTAAGGTTCATCATAGTTTCATAATAAAAATTTGTTCAAAATGATGAGTACAACTTTGTTTGGTACAGTGACAGAGCAATTGACTGCCGCACTGCTAGATGCGGGTTCGTTTCCCGAAACAAAACAAATTGTCGTACTTGCCTTCATCTTTCGACACACGACCGACTTTGTACATAATGGTAAGCTTACGGAAAGTTGTATGTTTAATTATGTAAATATTATAAAAAATATTATTTTATTACTCGCAATATAGATGTATTAAGTACACTTCTGCCTTAGGGTGCTCCCACATCTATCGACGCGGAATCGGCTTTTTCCGTCGCCCTTTCTCTTTCTGTCGCTTAGAACTGCCATTTGCTAGACCGAGATAGAAAGCATAATGCGATAGCACGCGGCCGAATCCTAGGGGCGGCCGCGTGCTATCGCATTATGCTTTCTATCTCGGTCTAGCAAATGGCAGTTCTAAGCGACAGAGAGAGAAAGGGCGACGGAAAAAGCCTTACTCTTGAGGGACTACAGGCGTTATGTTATGTTCATATTAAGATGTACTTAGCAGTAATGTAAAAGATTCTTGATCGTTGGTTTTCTAAGGCAGCGATTCATGCCATTAGCAATTTCTAACTAAAAATGAAAATCAACCTTACTACTAAGAAATAATGATGCAATTCTATAGACTTGACTTCGTCGTGGCGAGCGTGTTTTGTTTTTCATCTACCCGAAACAACCGCACGTTTTTATGTCATATGTCGTAGTGGTAAGGGTGATTTTTACTTGTAGTTGGCATCGGTTAAATTGCGTCGCATCGTGTCATGGGAAGCTCCCTTATCCTACACTAGATTTAGAATCAAATGGACCGAATGTTATATTAACAAGTGCTAGAAACGTTCGGCATCCGCTCGGCTTGTGCCGTGCCGATCGGCATTACCCATTGAATTCGCAATGTGCACTTGTTGCAGTTAATGTTTGCAAGAAACGGTGCAGATTTTTTTGACTTGAGCTTAACACCTTTTCTTGGCAATGTATGTTTTGGCGTTTGAAGATTTTTGTATGGACGGTGGGTCTAAAGAACACCCGCCATTTAGTTTTTAATTACTGAATAAAGGAATTCATGAATTTTGTATATTTAGTTAGAGGACTTAGACAAATGAAGTTATAATCAAAATAAGAAAAGAAAAAATATTAATTTGGCGTAAAGAAACCATAAACCAGATTCAGCTGGAAAATACTGATATGCAGCTGAATCTGGTTTGACTGGAGCCGACCCCAATATATTATGTAGTTGGGAAAAGGCTAGGCAGATAATGATGAAAGAAACCATGATAGGCAGACACTTTTAAAATAAAATAAACACAAAAAGAAAGAAAACTTATACAACACACATACAAAAATAAAAGAATAACTTTTGTGTGTCTCACGGCTGCGCCGATATGTGTGTCTTGCAATAATATAATTAAATATCTGGTTGACCGAGCTTCGCTTGGTTTTTAAAATGTCTATATCTTGCGAACCGAGCTTTTCTCGAACCTGGGACCTTGATAAATCGATTCCTTGAGCCGAAAAACCCCTAATCTATAACTTTCATGAAAATCCTTGGAGCCGTTTCCGAGATCCTGATTATATATAAATATGTAAGAATTGCTCGTTTAAAGATATTAGATAAATTATGTTTGTAGGATAAAAAATACTCGTGGACAGTCACATGATACCATACTTGATGTTATTATGTTGTCATAATTTAATATGCATACCAGCAGGGTGAAAAAGGACAAAAAAAATACCCTTCAAGGTTCAGTTTTCTTTTTATATTTCGGCAAATAACTCCGACACTTGACGTTTTAGTACATTGTAATATTTTTTTTGTTTGTGTAAGTGTACTCTTTCTAAATATAAAAATTTCGTTGTGCATCACAATTCAGAAATAAAAACCTAAATGGGGGCAACTGTTGGGGTCAAAATCAGCAAACCGTTTTTTTTTTACGTTTTTCGTTTGTCACTTGTCTAGGCCCTCAGTGTTGCATTTTGTTCGTGACGTTGCAACAACCCTTTTATTGGTCTTTAAATAAATTCGCCGTTCTTATTCTAGTTTAATTAAAATTGATATTGTATGGTCTGGCCTATTAGGCTGTCTGTCCATTGATGCGGAGCGAGCTGTTGGAGCGGAGAAACGAGGATTATATTAACCAATAGGATTGCACCATTGAGGGGAGCTCGTGGCTAAGTAATCACAGCCGCACAGGCCGGGTTAAGCCGCGCTTGCCGAGTTTGGTCTGTGGATGGATGACCATCTATCATAGCGAGTTTCCTCCGTGCCTCGGAAAGCACGTAAAGCCGTTGGTCCCGGCTGTCATTTGTAGATATTTGACAGTCGTTACTGATAGAAGCTCTAAAGTCTGATAACCAGTCTTACTATGGGTTATCGTATTACCCAGTTAGTGGGTTGTGAAGGTCCGACAGGCAGTCGCTCCATGTAAAATACTGATATCCAGCTGAATCTGGTTTGACTGGAAGCCGACCCAAATCTAGTTGGGAAAAGGCAGGCAGATGATAATGAGGATTGCACCATTGAAAAGGTGCGGCGATTTAGTACAATCCTATTGATGTTTCCTCGTCTCTCCGCTCCGCCAGCTCGCTCCGCATCAATGGACAGGCAGCCTTAGACTGGACTTAAAACAAAACTAGCCCCATGTGGGTGTTCTATTAGGTACGAACATTAACCCACCCCAATCTGTGAGTCTAATCGATTTTCAACTTTATTACAAAGGTAAAAGGTTTATTTTCATTTGGGAAAATCTGACAGATTGTGGTAGGTTGGTGTCCCTTGGTGACCTTTTGGTAATTAGAGGTTATGTTTATGATTGTTGTATGTGTTCTAAATAATATTTGTGCTATGCCATTCCATGTTGAAACAACTATTTATGTGAATTTACTGAAAGTATTTTTGTAAAAAAGCGATCAATTAAGTGATGTATTTATTAAAATAAAAATAATTCTTATGTTGTTTTGTACAAAATTAAATTATGTTTGGAATGTAATGATGTGTTTGTTTTCGACAACTGTTTGATTATTTTGTGTTTTGCTAAATTTAATTTGTGGACCGATACTTTGTACGGTCAAATCTTATAAGTACTGTCTGAAATTGCAGTGTGCATTACCTCTCGTTGCGTACCGTGTCATGCCGCCACATGCCGTCCATTTCCGTCGTAAATTATTTCGATTTCAGTGTTTCGTGAATTAAACCGCCTTTTACACGATTCAAACCGACCGCCGACAGAGGTGACCTTGGTCGCGTCAACCGTTCCGACAGCGTTCCAGACGGTTGGGACTGACCACGGACGCAGCCTGTCGCAATGGATGTGCTCCCGACCAAGGTCATCCAAAGGTTATGTGACTCCGCCCATATCTGGTCGGCCGACTAACGTCTACATGGTAGATTTTTACACCAACTGGACCAACGTCACCTCTGTCGGGCGGTCGGCTTGGATCGTGTAGAAGGGGTTTTAGTGTGGTTTGTTCCAGCTTGAAAAATTGGATACGATTACGATTTACAGCATTATAATAAATAAAAATAGAACAGTCATTATTATACACACAGCGCCACCTGTTGTGCCGGATTATTTATGGCGTATACTGCCACTTTAGCAAAATATATATTTTTATTTTATTAATTAGTCTGTCCTGTCCCACTACTGAGCAAAGGTCTCTCCCAATCCTTTCCAGGAACTCTTTTCCTGGGCCGCTTCGAACCAGCTCTCATGGTGAGCTTCTAGGTCGTCTCGCCACCTTTTTCTAGGCCTGCCTCGACGACGCCGTCCATCTCCCGGCACCCAATGTGGAGATCTTTGCCCAGCGGTCCTCTTACATGCAACAGACGTGACCCAAAATATTTATAATAGCTAAATTCGCGAACGCAAATTAAAAACAACTGTGTTGGAGCAGTCCAACACAGTTGTTTTTAATTTAAATAATATAGCGGATTTATAGCCGCTTAAAAACCGAAATTCGCGCTTCGCTGCCGCTTGGCGTCTGGTTTCAAAATAAACATTTAAACAGATGCAGCTGCGTATCAGTATTAACAGTGTTACTTACTACATATAATTATCTGTAACCTACTTACATGCCTCTCCATACCATCATATATCACTAGACTAAATAAAATACTCCACTGAGTTGAACAACATTCAACCTCCTTACCGAATCTACAAGACGTATTTGACCGAAAAACGACGTTTGTTTTTTTTTTCTCTAAAAGCCATTTATAATAGAAAAAAACATCAAGTTCAAATTTTTTCCAAATGCTGTCAGAAAACAATTTTAATAAAACCAATATTAAAACCTAACACAAACCGTTTTTCACAAAAACAATGTAATTTTTTAAATATTAAGTTTAAATTGGGTGTGTTTACATTTTTATTGTATTGATGAAAAAAACTGTGTCTATAGTCAAGATGCTGGGTCCATTCCGTCATTGCCCTCACATGAAATATTTGAATCATGCTGCCCTAGCATTGACCAATACATCTCTCGAAATCTTCAACGGAATAGGTAAGACAAGTTACTATTTTTAATATTTTGCAGTCGCCATTTCATGACGGCCATGGAGGTCAATGTAGCCACTAAATGCTGCCCATCGCTTTCATATGAAACCCTTCAATCCAAGTATAAAACTATCATGTTTTTACATTTCCATCATTATTCTAGGTGGCACTAGGTGCTACTCCACACGCTAATTTTCATTATAAGCCTATCTATTTAGAGGATGAACTTGGCTTTTCTAATTTATATGTTTTTGCGGCAGTTATGGATCCCGCGAAACAATAAGTTAGTGTAGATGTTGGGTTAAATGAATTTATTTAATCATAATGTATCTTCTTCCTCTTCTTCAAGTTTGAAGTGTGTTACACGATTCGATTATTCGGTTGATTTGCCGGGTGTCTAGTCATCAGTTGCATAGTTAAAAACTAGTTGAATTGTCATTAAAGGCCTATTCGCAACAACAGTGCCGACACGTTCCATACGATACCGTTCCGTGGCGTTAGTCACCAGGCAAATCGGAAAAACCGAAACGTGTAAGGGTCTCCACAAAAGATGTGCTATGCAGATGTGATACGGTAACTTGAAAGCTAAGCTACGAAATGTGACCGTTTCCACTGATGCTTAAGCTATGTAGCGGAGCGAGTAAGACGTGCTATGAAGATGCGTTCCTCATGCTGACAGGCCAACATAGCTTCACCACTAGCGACCATCGACAGCACCAGAACCTACTTAGAGATACTGGACAGCACGCATCTTTCCATATAAAAACGTAGCATAGTTATACCCCGTTTCCAGCTGTGCTATGCTTTGTGGATCGCAGAATATGATAGGTGGACTTCATGTGCATCCAAAGCAACGTAGTATGGCACATCTTAGGCACACCCCGTTTGTCACAGTAAGTTTCAATCAGTTGCAATGCTGCTGATCACATAAGGTGTGTCTATGAGCAACTTACATATGCAAGTATTACGTCAAAGTATATAAGTTGTAATCTGCAAGTTCAAACTAACTAATTCCAACTGCCTAACTTGTATCCAAGCAAGTTTGTTCAAGTTGCATACAATTTTCAACTTGTTTAATGGAAACGGCGGATTGCAATTATTTACATTTACGCAGGTCTTTCAAAATGTTTTCTGTTTTGTTGCAGGGGTGCTTCGTTATTACTCGGACAAAAAAGGGTCTGGGTCTGGCTGCTGTAAAGATATTGCGCAGACTGCGGGCATGAAAGTGGAGCCCTGGCCGAAGCCCGACCAGTCCCCGCAACCCTGGCGGCCGGAGTGTCAGCTCGGGGTACAGCCACCTAACTACGACCCCTATAGGATAAAAGTCCCTGAAACTGTCGTCCCACCGCTCCCTCCGTGTAATGTCAAGGTAATTAAACACATTTATGAACTTCTTTTTTCAATACAAACATTAAATGAACCTTTGCGACATTGTGTTTGAATAGTGCGTTTGACGAAATCAGAGCCCCGCGTCGTGACATAAAGTATCTAATGAAATCCAGCTTGTGCTTTGTCATCAGCGGACCCACGTGCTGAACACCTCCTCTGACCAGCAAAATCAGCAAGATCAGCAACAACACTACCAACCCCACCACCAACAGAGCTTCCAACAAGGATACGGCTACCAACACCAACAGCAGGTCTACGGGGAGGAGGAAACCAAGGACCCTGGCTTCCTTGGACGGTTAAAAGGGTTCTTTGGAAGACTGAAAGGCAAAAAGGATGGACACGGAGACTCCATGACGACCGGCAACCGAAATATCAACTGGCTATACCGTTAAATCCATTGTTGAATCCATTTATAGCTCTGGTCAAACTGAGGGGAATCCCCGCGCAGCACGCTCTAAAATATTGGCTTGCGCTACTTGTGTTAACTTACTGGTTTGGTGATGTTACTGACGCAGATAATAAAAAAAAAAAACTCTCTTGCGTGTCGCGTGGGACTCGCGTTCCAGTTTGGCCAGACCTTAATTTATCTCGAACAAACTGAACTTTTCAATTATAAAATACACACCCAAAGATCATACTGAAATAGATCTTTTTCAAAACAATCCAATGGTTTCATTTTTTATAATCATGCTTATACAGTTATCGAGGGCACTGAATTTCGTCCAACGCACTATAACACCTCTCTGCCGATAGTCCTGAAGTGAATAGTAACATTTTTTGACAGGAAATTCCGAATGGGGACTCGACGGAGCTGTTCAAAAATCTGGGATTTAGTTTGCAATCAAATTCTAGTGTTCAAGATTTGTTTCACAATTCGCCTATCGTGCACCCAGACTACTGGAAAGATAAGCCACCGAGGCGGCTGGCAGAAGTAGTGAAGGAAGTGCTGCCCAACTTAGGCTACCACGGAAAGAACAAGTACAAGTATGCGTTCCACGAACCTTGGAAGCCACTGGACCGCATGAGTTTGTTGGAGGAGGCCGAGAAGGAGGAGCATGACCTGATGCACGGGGAGACGTTGGTGAAAGCAGAAACATAATGATGTGGGCTCTGATTTCTTATTCGAAAAAAAAAATGGATAAAACCTTGAGCTTGGTTTCTTAAATTATGTCGCATAGTTTCTAATAAATTAATGTTTGTTGTTTGATTACTTGGTGCTTTTACTAATCTTTGATATCGTTTAGAATTACGGCAATGTTACACAAGTCAGATGTATAAGACTTGAAGATTTCCTTGTGTGCCATTACTATTGCTCTTTGCAGACTTGTCTGGCAAAGTCGCAGTATAATGGTAAGCGTTCATAGGTCCGCATCGTGCGTATCGGACGGATCGCATCAAACGGATTTCTGTTTCGGCAGCGATCGGATTGCCGACGTGAGTGTCAGCAATCGGATTGCCGATGCCACCTTCATCGCTTCCACTGATCGGCATTCCGTATGACGTCATCGGTACGCATCGCATGTAGGCATTGCCGATGAGCCGTCCGTATGATGCGGATCAGTGGACGCAGTTGTATGAGTTTTCATACAAGGCAAACTAAAATTCGTTACGTACGATACGTCCGATACGTGCGATGCCGACCTGTGGTGTGGACGCACACCTCAAAAGTCTTACGGAAAACTTCGTTTTTCGTCTGTGTCACAGTCTGTGTGCTACTACATTTATGCCCGCTCATATAAAAAAAAGTCATATTTTTCTTGCTGTGACGGCACATTTGGCTAAAATTGGTGTTAGAAACTGTAACCAGTGTTGAATTCGGAATAGGTGTGAAAACTGTAAACATTGGTCAATAGTTGTCAAAGGTAGCTTCAACCTGTGATGTTTGATATAATATTGATTGCAAGAATAGCTGCACTAGTGTTAATGGATTCTCTTTTCATTTTAAATGAACTGAGTTTAATGTAAACTCAAGAAAGCTTTAAAGGTGAGGAATTTTGTTTGTCAATTCTACCTATGACGTTGGAGATACTATTTTTGGTTGATTTACTAATGAGTGTGACTTCACCTTCTAGCCCATGATCGACTGCACCAAACAGCGGGGGCCCTGTTCTCTGAAGCCGTTGTTGGACCCTCCGCCGCCCCCGCCGCCGCCACCTCCGCCCTTCCCCTGGATCTATGTGGTGGCTCTGGTGTCATTCTTCGGAGCCTTCGGAGGGGTTAGTACTAGACCTATTTTGTCTCTATATCGAACAAAAAACAAATGTTTGCCATGCTATAAATTTGCAATTTAAAAAATTGGACTTTCCAGTTCAACATAAACGTGCAGTCCCAGTTTTCATCCCGAGTTGCAGCATTTATAGAAGTCATGACGTCCCCGGAGGCAACCATAATCTACAAGAGATTATTGAAAGGGGTGAGGGCTCGCGGTACTACAAACGATTTGAGATTGGGTTTTCGCACCATGAATTTAAATCAGATGGCCCTCACCGTAGTTTAGTTCAGCGAAAGTGTGTTTGCATTCCCCCGAAACGAAACCCTAACAAATAAACATTTATAGCTTTGAATTTAAGTAATTTGTATCTCTGTTATATCGAATATTTTTTTACCTCTGTTTTTTTAGTGTGCAGAATATCCAACTACCAGATATTTACGTACCGACTAAGGCTTGGCTGGGTATTGGATATTTTATCCGAACCATTATCTGTTGCTGTTGCATATCTAATTTGAATTTTCTTTCAGATGTATAAGGTGTATTTATGGGCAGAAATGAAGCGGAAAACAAGTGATAAAGTTATATGTAAGTGAGAATTTTCATTTATTTATTCATTATGCGTGAATACTCAAGGGTAATACGCCCTAGTTGAAAAGGCCCGTCATTCTAGCACTCAAAATATTCCTCAGAACACACGCGAAGGTGGCCGCTGTTGGCATACAATATGGCCTTCGCCTTGGTCATGGGCCATATTCCATGTTCCGAGTTCCGTGTGTCCTCGCGTGTGGTTCCAAGTATTATTAACGTTTAACCCTAATTATTGAATTATTGTGTTTTCTGTACAGGGCAACCGCGAGGGAAGGTCAGACGGCCGAATTCTGAACGGGATCTACCGGATTGTGTTCAGTATCTCATCATAGGTACTGGTGCGGCGGGGTGGGCCGCCTACAGAGCCATCATGCAGCACGACAAAGAAGCTAAGGTACATTTTTTTAGCGTGCTAAAATCATCAAATGAGTCCACCCACCCAGGGCAGGGTGGGAGGGACTGTCAGACTCATACTGACTAAAATCCACGGTGTCCTTTAATAGCCACGGGGGCCACGGTAATTCGTCAGTCCCGCGACCCCGGCTAGCTTTGGCCCTCTATAGACGGGCCTCGTCATAATGCTGGCACTCTTTGAGGCGAGCGTGGATGACAACGCGCTGTCGACCCGGGAATGGTCTAAAGTTAGACAGCGAGTCGTCCATTACTCGCCGCCCGCATGCCTGCGCCTACGTTGGCTGGAGATCTTCTGGCGACGTTCGTCGCCGTGGGCGTCTACCACTGACGCTGTCCTTTCCCTCACGCGGCTCCTCTTTCGCTAGCATTACTGCTTCGCAGACGTAGGCTTCCGTTTCCCACTCCGTCTCGCCCCCGCAGCATGGCCTCGACCAATGTCGGGCGCGAGAAGGCTCCTCCTATCACCGTCGTGGCACGGCAGTGCTCTGCCCAAGGAGCAGTCCTGCACCGTTTGCTCCACCGTGTCCTCCGGGCTTATCTCGCATTGGTGATACCTAGATGTTTCCTCCGTCCTCATCACACACAGGTACCTTCCCGAAACATCCGTGTCTGGAGAGGACCTGCTTCAGGCGGAAGTCAGGCCGTGATGCCTATAATCCAGCTACTCCTCAAAGAGGAGGGGTCTTACCACCGCGATTGCAGCTCTAAGGCCCCTCTGCGGTTCAAATTTCTCTTTCCTTAGAAAATCTTTTCTCTATGGGTAGTAAAAAAAAAAAACAAATCTCAGAGCAATATTTATATGTAGGTATTCTTCATAACAAAAGAAGATTCCCTGCCATATAGAAGACCGCACCTTAGTAAACACATGTGGTGGAACAAAGACCCGCCCGACCCGATGAAACTACATTTTATAGAAGATAGCGTCAGAAAAACGTGAGTTATCTATTATTAGTAGTATTAGTAGTACAGTATACAGGTATTTTTGCCCTACAAAAGGTGGTGGAAGTTTTATAAAGTACTAGCGGCTTCACCCACTCGAAAATTATCCCACGGGAACATAAAATCGGGATAAAAACTATCCTGTGTTATTCCAGGTTATAAACTATCCGTGTACAAAATTTTAACCAAATCCGTTCAGTGGTTTTTGCGTGAAAGAGTAACAAACATACCTACATACACACATACATCCTCACAAACTTTTGCATTTATAATATTAGTAGGATTATTTAAGTAAGTTATATGCTACTCATGAAAATTGAGAGTTCGACTTCGAGGGGTGACTGTATGAGCCGCCATCAAGGAGCCATTGTTCATTTTAAAGCATTATGCTTAAACATAACGTTAAAGTACTACGTAAAAAAAATTAGGAGACGTTAAATTCTTTCAAAAAGATTAAACACTGCGTACTTTCGTTCGTGTCATACATATAATATAATGATGTCTCAAGTATATTTTTTTTCTCAAATTCAGGATGTTTAATGCAGAATGCATAAACTTCATGGACCCAATTAAGTTTTACCGAAAGAAGACAGGTCCAGCGGTGTCCATAGCATCGGGTTGGTGTGTACTGAGGATCGACCCAGACGACCACTCGGCGTGGGTGAAGACCTACTGCGGGGAGCGGCCCATCTACTACGAGCGGTGTCTCCTCGCACCAGGTAGCCTACCATAACGTTTTAGGCCCGGATTTCACCAAAGCGGAGAGGAGAGGAGATGTGTTTGAATAACCAATCAAATATCCACATCTCCTCTTCGCTTATTGACAGACGCTTATTACAGACATCTGATTGGTTATTCAAACACATCTCCTCTCCTCTGTGCTTTGGTGGATACCGGGCCTTAGGCCCGGATTCCATCAAAGCGGAAAGGAGAGATGTGTTTGAATAACCAATCAGATGTCCACATCTCCTCTCCGCTTAGCTTCAGTTGACATCTGATTAGTTATTCAAACACATCTCCTCTCCTCTTCGCTTTGATGGATACCGCTTAGAGCGAGTGTTGTTACACTGTGGAAACGAGATGGTAGTAATCTAAAAGACTAAAATGTAACAGAGCAAAGTCGTCAATGACTACACCTGAGCAGATTTTATTTAATCAAATTCAAATCGAGGCACTTTTGAATTGCCAAAAGACAAAAAATAATAAAGTCAGTTCTAAAATAGTTATGGTGCTACAGTCCCAGTCATAAGACATAATAACTGTGAAAGTACCGTAGGTGCTCATTCCAAGTAGTTATGTTATATTTTATGTGCAGGTGCAAAACCCAAGAGCCTCTCCATCGTGAAGTCTGCGCCAAAGTCAGTACGGTCTAAGATCTGCATGTTAAGAACATTGAGGGACTTAGAAATTGCATTTAGGTATGGATAAACTTGTACTATTTTTCAAAATGTACCTAAATGTATATTACCTAGTAGGATTTAGCAGATAATTAACTGGGCGTTTACGGCATTTATCGGTCGTTTTGAGGACCTCGTGGCTAAATAATTACAGCCGCACAGGCCGATCTTCCGGGTTAAGCCGCGCTTGCCAAGGTTGGCCTATGGATGGGTGACCATCTGTCATAGCGAGTTTCCTCCGTGCCTCGGAAAGCACGTAAAGCCGTTGGTCCCGGCTGTCATTTGTAGATCTTTAACAGTCGTTACTGTTAGTCAGAAGCTCTAAAGTCTGACAACCAGTCTTACCATGTGGTATCGTATTACCCAGTAAGTGGGTTGTGGAGGTCCGACAGGCAGTCGTTCCATGTAAAATACTGATATCCAGCTGAATCTGGTTTGACTGGAAGCCAACCCCAATAAGGTTGGGAAAAGGCTAGGTAGATTAGACACACATCCTCACAAACTTTTGCATTTATAGTATTAGTAGGGTAGTAGGATGAATCCGGGGTGGAGTTTTACCGTTGATTTTCATTTGATTTTTTTCTTTTTCAGGAAGGTCAGAGAATCTAGTCATGTCACAGTTATCGGTGGGGGTCCTTTGGGTTGTGAACTTGCGTGGTATTTGGGCAGGATGAGTAAGTACATTATTTTAAAAGCGAATGAATGAATGTGAGTATTCTGAAAGTAGGGCTCTGTAGCTTAGGCTATGCCTCTGACGCTATGCCTGGCGTGGTTCCTTGACTGGAACGTTTTGGCTAAAATCCGACATAGCGTATAACATTTTATAGAAGACTGCAGTCTTAGTGCACTAAGTAAATAAATAAATAATATTCCAAAACTATCACACAACGCTATCTAGTTCCAAGCTAAGCAGAGCTTGTGTTATGGGTATTAGACAACTGATAAACATACTTATATATTTCTAAATACATAAATATTATAGATAAATTATTACACCCAGACACAACAAATGATCGTGCTCATTACACAAACATTTGTCCTGGGTGGGAATCGAATGTTCGTAGCGATGTCAAACTAAATTAGGGAATTCATTATTTATCTGTTGAATATCAAAAACAATTGAATATTAATATCTTTAATATTTTATCTACTCTCATGTCGTAAAATTCGAAATACAAAACTCAAAACGAGTTTATAATGACATACTTTATACCATAGAGTATCGTAATGAAATTAAAAAATTAAATTATAACACTGTTTGTCTAACAAAACAATGTTATAATTTAATTTTTTTTCATTATGATACAGATTACTGATCATAGATACATTTTTTTACTTTTTTATCTGTGGCTGCGCGCGCTTTCTAAGGGAATGTTGGGATTTTGACGTTTGTGTTTCGGTGGATGACATGGTGGATGATTATTAGTGTTTATTAATTTTTATCTTTTATTTGTTAAGTTCGTGTTCAATGAGAGTAGATAAAGTAGTGTATGAAACTGTACATAACTAGGTATTATACCACTCGTGTGATACTATTATAAAACTCGCTTCGCTCGTTTTATAAACTCACACTCGTGTATAATACCCCTCATTATGTACCAGTTACATAAACTACTATAACGTCTTTGCCTAGCAGGGCCGTACTAACTCTTTCAAACAAATTCCGCTACCCTGGCAAAATATGTATAATTCCTACCTAAGTTCCGGTTATTATAAAATTCCGGTGGAATGTCCATATTAATGTATACGTTTCGGATCAATGACCCCTCAAACTACCTATTCCGATCACTGTTTATAACACAAGAGTAACCCATTTTGTGATCTTTTTCAGATAATATTGTAGAAAGAAAAGATGAAGAACTCCCTATAGAGATCGTTCACGTGTACAAAGATAAGGGTGTCCTCTCCGGAATACTGCCCGAGTACCTAGGCGAGTATGCTGCGGAACAAATCAAGTGTGCAGGGATCACGCAGATCCCTAAGGGTATGTGTTGTATTTTGTAACCTTTGTCGTCCGTGGAAGGTTCCTTTTGTCGTTTTGATGTCGATTTTTATATGATCAGTGATCAAATAGCTTATTCGATCCAAACTAGTTGTCTAAGGGCAGCTAAGGTCATCCAAGTAGCCGAAATCAATAAAAATACTCACAAAATAAAAAGTACTGAACCAAATTGGATGAAATTTTGATGGGACCAAACTGCAAGTATACTGCATTGAACAAAAAAATAATCACACTAAGGGTCGATTTATACTAGCGCAGAGTCGAAGCGCATCGAAGCGTATTTCTAAAACTGAACATAACAATTTCAACCTTAACTCCACAGCGTAACGCACATATTACTTCTAAGATTTTGAAAAGTCGCGCGCATTCTTCAGAATTTGCGCGTCTGCGCGTGAACAACGCTGATCGTGAATCGTAAAAATCTTAGAAGTAATGTGTGCGTTACGCTGTGGAGTTAAGGTTGAAATTGTTATGTTCAGTTTTAGAAATACGCTTCGATGCGCTTCGACTCTGTGCTAGTATAAATCGACCCTAATCGGTCAAGAAACCTCGGAGTAATCGAAGTACATACATAAATTGAGAACCTCCTCCTTTTTTTGAAGTCGGTTAAAAAATTACACCATTGATGTTCGAGAAATGATCGCGTGTGCGCATAACTTTTCAATAACTTAATATGTGTTAACGTTCACAGCTCAAGTGTACGATGTATTTGAAACGAAAGATGGAAGACTAGAAATGACCTTATCAAATGGGAAGTCCCTCGTCACAGATTTCGTAATAACTTTTTTTTTTTTCTTTCTAGTCACATCATTTCACATTTTCACATTGTTCATTTAGTTTTATTGTAATCATAATTGAAAAAAAATGTCTTTCAATTTTCACGACGTTTTCCTCTATCAATCTTTATTAAAATATTACTATTCTAATTAATTCATGCATCATCATCAGAAGCAAAAATGTTGTAGGACAAAAATGTTGTAACAAATATACGCCAACTGTGAAAAAATGCAAACCCATGAACGCAGATAGCATTCAAAGATTTTCTTAGGAAAGAAAAATTCGATCCGCGGGCAGGATTCGAACCTGCGGCCTTCGGATTCAGTACATCCGATCGAATCGAGTTGATCGAATTTTTCTTTCCTAAGAAAATCTTTGAAATTTGCTACGCAGGCGTTAATGCGTTTAATATTTATAAAATATGCAAATAGCATTTTTTAATTTGAACTTAGAATTCAAATGAATTATGTTAGAATTTAAAAATAACGTCAAATTCCTTGTTCAGGCATTTTTGGCGATTGGAGCCGAACCTCGGGTCGATATTGCCGAAGATTCAACTTTGGAGAAGGACCATGTGAACGGAGGATACCTGGTCAACACAGAACTGGAAGCCAGGACACACCTCTACGTCGTAAGTAGTGCACCATCACCAGCCTATTCATGTTCCCACTGTTGGGAAACAGGCCTCCCTGCACGACGCGACATTCATTGACGCGTGCCTGTGTACGAACCTCTATAGATTTGTATTGCGACAGTCGCCTAGGGCCTTATCCATCATTATCAGCCTATAATGTTCCCACAACTGGGACACAGGCCTCCTTTCTGGAGGGAGTGGGCCCAGTGCGGGTTGATAGATGTCACATGTCTTCGAATTTTCGGTTCTAGGACATGCCGGTTTCCTCACGATGTTTTCCTTCACCGTTTTGAGAGCGGTGGTGGTGAAATAAATTACACAAAGTAATGCGCCTGACGGGGTTCGAACCCACGACCCACAATTCGTTAGTCGGAACCGATACCACTGGGCCACCACTGCTTAAGGCGAGTGAAAGTGACAGAGCTATACAAGTCGTCTAGCGCCATCTCGTTCACACACTGGAACAAGCCTGGTTTTAAGACGTTGTAATATGGCCTCTGGATACCAAAGTCGTAAGGTGTTGGCTTGTTGACTTGCGTCGCCTTGTGTAAGAAGGGGCTTACCCAATAATTTCAAAGCCATGATCACAAACAATGTTCCGTGTAGGCGGGCGACGCGGCCAGCTACTACCAGCAGTGGCGCGACACCCGCATGCGCGTGGAGCACTACATCAACGCGGAGGAGCAGGGCTACATCGCCGGCGCCAACATGACGGGCTACTGGCTGCCCTGCAACTTGGAGCCCAACTACTGGCTGCAGCTGGGCGAGTCCTTCCAGATGGAGGTAACGTCCTAGCACTACACTACACCCACCTCTACACTACACCTACCCGGACACTACACCCACCAACACTACACCAACCTCTTAACAAGAGGTCGCGGTAATGTATCATCAGGTAACCGGGTGACCCTTCGAACCTACGCCCCTTTTTATTTGGAGACATTGAAAGGAAACGATTTTTTAACTAACTGAATATTCGATACGATATTTCGACTAAATCAGTATATTAATCTAGTGGAACATTAGTTTAAATACAATAAGTGCGTTTGAAAATTCTGTTAAAGAAAATAATTTTAAAGTAATAAATATTCTAAATAAAAAATTACCTATTAATTATTCGGTGAATGAATAATAATACGAAATACGAAACGACTTTATTGTAACCAAAATTAGCCGGCGTGATTTTCGACGAAATGTTGTTCTGCCAAACAAGGGTAAACCGTGAACTACACTATTCAACGTGTTTTTTTGAACGGCCTTTAGTTTTTTTGTCTTAACCAATTTACTTACGTTTGCCCATCCCTTGCTCCCACCCTCACCTCCCCCTGTCTTTCTCTCTCTCTGTCTCTCTGTCTCTCCTCTCTCTTGTTGTCTTCACTCTCTTCCCTAAAGAGATGAAGCAGTAGATGTCGAGCTGGCTAAGATCAGTGTATTCGTAATATCGTACATTAAGAATATGCTGCTTATAATGGTCCTGACATAAAAACATGGTAAATTAAAATGTGTACGTACATCCACAGGTGATCGGTGAAGTTGGAGCTTGCATGCCCATCGTGGGGCTGTTCAAGGATTGCAATGATGAGGAATCAAACAAGGATGCTGAAAGACTAATAGCCAAAGAAAAGGACAAAAGGATGTGCTATCAAAGCAAGTAAGTATCATTACTCATTATTCATCCGACAAATTTCTGTATTTTTTGTTACTTTTTATTAAGAAACCCTCCTCAGTATATGCGTCGCCCAACTCACTATTGACGTTGCCCTATTCATCATATGCGTCGCCCTACTCATTATTGGCGCCGCCCTACTCACTATCGGCGTCGCCCTACTCACTACCGGCGTCGCCCTACTCACTATAGGCGTCGCCCTACTCACTATCGGCGTCGCCCTACTCACTACCGGCGTCGCCCTACTCACTATCGGCGTCGCCCTACTCACTACCTGCGTCGCCCTCCTCACTATCGGCGTCGCCCTGTTCACTATCGGCGTCGCCCTACTCACTATCGGCGTCGCCCTACTCACTATAGGGCGTCGCCCTACTCAGTATATGCGTCGTCCTACTCATTATTGGCGTCGCCCTACTCATTATAGGCGTCGCCCTACTCACTATAGGCGTCGCCCTACTCACTATCGGCGTCGCCCTACACACTACCGGCGTCGCACTACTCACTATCGGCGTCGCCCTGCTCACTATCGGCGTCGCCCTACCCACTATAGGGCGTCGCCCTACTCAGTATATGCGTCGCCCTACTCATTATTGGCGTCGCCCTACTCATTATAGGCGTCGCCCTACTCATTATTGGCGTTGCCCTACTCATTATAGGCGTCGCCCTACTCACTATAGGCGTCGCCCTACTCACTATAGGCGTCGCCCTACTCATTATAGGCGTCGCCCTTCTCACTATCGGCGTCGCCCTGCTCACTATCGGCGTCGCCCTACTCACTATCGGCGTCGCCTTTCTCTCTATAGGCGTCGCCCTACTCACTATCGGCGTCGCCCTACTCACTATCGGCGTCGCCATACTCACTATCGGCGTCGCCCTACTCACTATCGGCGTCGCCCCACTCACTATCGCGTCGCCCTACTCACTATCGCCGACGCCCTACTCATTATAGGCGTCGCCCTACTCACTATCGGCGTCGCCCTACTCACTATCGCCGTCGCCCTACTCATTATAGGCGTCGCCCTACTCATTATAGGCGTCGCCCTACTCAGTATATGCGTCGCCCTACTCATTATTGGCATCGCCCTACTCACTATCGGCGTCGCCCTACTCACTATAGGCGTCGCCCTACTCACTATAGGCGTCGCCCTACTCATTATAGGCGTCGCCCTACTCACTATCGGAGTCGCCCTACTCACTATCGGCGTCGCCCTACTCTCTATAGGCGTCGCCCTACTCAATATCGGCGTCGCCCTACTCACTATCGCCGTCGCCCTACTCATTATAGGCGTCGCCCTACTCAGTATATGCGTCGCCCTACTCATTATTGGCATCGCCCTACTCATTATTGGCATCGCCCTACTCACTATCGGCGTCGCCCTACTCACTATAGGCGTCGCCCTACTCTCTATAGGCGTCGCCCTACTCACTATCGGCGTCGCCCTACTCACTATCGGCGTCGCCATACTCACTATCGGCGTCGCCCCACTCACTATCGGCGTCGCCCTACTCACTATCGCCGTCGCCCTACTCACTATCGGCGTCGCCCTACTCACTATCGCCGTCGCCCTACTCACTATCGGCGTCGCCCTACTCACTATCGCCGTCGCCCTACTCACTATCGGCGTCGCCCTACTCACTATCGGCGTCGCCCTACTCACTATCGGCGTCGCCCTACTCACTATCGGCGTCGCCCTACTCACTATCGGAGTCGCCCTACTCACTAACGGTGTCGCCCTACTCACTATCGGCGTCGCCCTACTCTCTATAGGCGTCGCCCTACTCACTATCGGCGTCGCCCTACTCTCTATCGGCGTTGCCCTACTCACTATCGGAATCGCCCTACTCACTATCGGCGTCGCCCTACTCACTATCGCCGTCGCCCTACTCACTATCGGCGTCGCCTTACTCTCAACAGGCGTCGCCCTACTCACTATCGGCGTCGCCCTACTCACTATCGGCGTCGCCCTACTGACTATCGGCGTCGCCCTACTCACTATAGGCGTCACCCTACTCACTATCGGCGTCGCCCTACTCACTATCGGCGTCGCCTTACTCTCAACAGGCGTCGCCCTACTCACTATCGGCGTCGCCCTACTCACAATCGGCGTCGCCCTACTCACTATCGGCGTCGCCCTACTCACTATCGGCGTCGCCCTACTCACTATCGGCGTCGCCCTACTCACTATCGGCGTCGCCCTACTCACTATCGGCGTCGCCCTACTCACTATCGGCGTCGCCCTACTCAATATAGGCGTCGCCCTACTCACTATCGGCTTCGCCCTACTCTCTATAGGCGTCGCCCTTCTCACTATCGGCGTCGCCCTACTCACTATCGGCGTCGCCGTACTCACTATCGGCGTCGCCCCACTCACTATCGGCGTCGCCCTACTCACTATCGGCGTCGCCCTACTCACAATTGGCGTCGCCCTACTCACTATCGGCGTCGCCCTACTCACTATCGCGTCGCCCTACTCACTATCGGCGTCGCCCTACTCACTATCGGCGTCGCCCTACTCACTATCGGCGTCGCCCTACTCACTATCGGCGTCGCCCTACTCAATATAGGCGTCGCCCTACTCACTATCGGCTTCGCCCTACTCTCTATAGGCGTCGCCCTTCTCACTATCGGCGTCGCCCTACTCACTATCGGCGTCGCCGTACTCACTATCGGCGTCGCCCCACTCACTATCGGCGTCGCCCTACTCTCTATCGCCGTCGCCCTACTCATTATAGGCGTCGCCCTACTCACTATCGGCGTCGCCCTACTCACTATTGGCGTCGCCCTACTCATTATAGGCGTCGCCCTACTCATTATTGGCGTCGCCCTACTCATTATAGGCGTCGCCCTACTCACTATCGGCGTCGCCCTACTCACTATCGGCGTCGCCCTACTCACTATCGGCGTCGCCCTACTCAATATAGGCGTCGCCCTACTCACTATCGGCTTCGCCCTACTCTCTATAGGCGTCGCCCTTCTCACTATCGGCGTCGCCCTACTCACTATCGGCGTCGCCGTACTCACTATCGGCGTCGCCCCACTCACTATCGGCGTCGCCCTACTCTCTATCGCCGTCGCCCTACTCATTATAGGCGTCGCCCTACTCACTATCGGCGTCGCCCTACTCACTATTGGCGTCGCCCTACTCATTATAGGCGTCGCCCTACTCATTATTGGCGTCGCCCTACTCATTATAGGCGTCGCCCTACTCACTATCGGCGTCGCCCTACTCACTATCGGCGTCGCCCTACTCACTATCGGCGTCGCCCTACTCAATATAGGCGTCGCCCTACTCACTATCGGCTTCGCCCTACTCTCTATAGGCGTCGCCCTTCTCACTATCGGCGTCGCCCTACTCACTATCGGCGTCGCCGTACTCACTATCGGCGTCGCCCCACTCACTATCGGCGTCGCCCTACTCTCTATCGCCGTCGCCCTACTCATTATAGGCGTCGCCCTACTCACTATCGGCGTCGCCCTACTCACTATTGGCGTCGCCCTACTCATTATAGGCGTCGCCCTACTCATTATCGCCGTCGCCCTACTCATTATAGGCGTCGCCCTTCTCACTATCGGCGTCGCCTTATTCACTATCGGCGTCGCCCTACTCACTATAGGCGTCGCCCTACTCACTATCGGCGTCGCCCTACTCACTATTGGCGTCGCCCTACTCATTATAGGCGTCGCCCTACTCATTATTGGCGTCGCCCTACTCATTATAGGCGTCGCCCTACTCACTATCGGAGTCGCCCTACTCACTATCGGCGTCGCCCTACTCTCTATAGGCGTCGCCCTACTCAATATCGGCGTCGCCCTACTCACTATCGCCGTCGCCCTACTCATTATAGGCGTCGCCCTACTCAGTATATGCGTCGCCCTACTCTCTATAGGCGTCGCCCTACTCACTATCGGCGTCGCCCTACTCACTATCGGCGTCGCCATACTCACTATCGGCGTCGCCCCACTCACTATCAGCGTCGCCCTACTCACTATCGCCGTCGCCCTACTCACTATCGGCGTCGCCCTACTCACTATCGCCGTCGCCCTACTCACTATCGGCGTCGCCCTACTCACTATCGCCGTCGCCCTACTCACTATCGGCGTCGCCCTACTCACTATCGGCGTCGCCCTACTCTCTATAGGCGTCGCCCTACTCACTATCGGCGTCGCCCTACTCTCTATCGGCGTTGCCCTACTCACTATCGGAATCGCCCTACTCACTATCGGCGTCGCCCTACTTACTATCGCCGTCGCCCTACTCATTATTGGCGTCGCCCTACTCATTATAGGCGTCGCCCTACTCACTATCGGCGTCGCCCTACTCAATATAGGCGTCGCCCTACTCACTATCGGCTTCGCCCTACTCTCTATAGGCGTCGCCCTTCTCACTATCGGCGTCGCCCTACTCACTATCGGCGTCGCCGTACTCACTATCGGCGTCGCCCCACTCACTATCGGCGTCGCCCTACTCTCTATCGCCGTCGCCCTACTCATTATAGGCGTCGCCCTTCTCACTATCGGCGTCGCCTTATTCACTATCGGCGTCGCCCTACTCACTATAGGCGTCGCCCTACTCACTATCGGCGTCGCCCTACTCACTATTGGCGTCGCCCTACTCATTATAGGCGTCGCCCTACTCATTATTGGCGTCGCCCTACTCATTATAGGCGTCGCCCTACTCACTATCGGCGTCGCCCTACTCACTATCGGCGTCGCCCTACTCACTATCGGCGTCGCCCTACTCAATATAGGCGTCGCCCTACTCACTATCGGCTTCGCCCTACTCTCTATAGGCGTCGCCCTTCTCACTATCGGCGTCGCCCTACTCACTATCGGCGTCGCCGTACTCACTATCGGCGTCGCCCCACTCACTATCGGCGTCACCCTACTCTCTATCGCCGTCGCCCTACTCATTATAGGCGTCGCCCTACTCACTATCGGCGTCGCCCTACTCACTATTGGCGTCGCCCTACTCATTATAGGCGTCGCCCTACTCATTATCGCCGTCGCCCTACTCATTATAGGCGTCGCCCTTCTCACTATCGGCGTCGCCTTATTCACTATCGGCGTCGCCCTACTCACTATAGGCGTCGCCCTACTCACTATCGGCGTCGCCCTACTCACTATTGGCGTCGCCCTACTCATTATAGGCGTCGCCCTACTCATTATTGGCGTCGCCCTACTCATTATAGGCGTCGCCCTACTCACTATAGGCGTCGCCCTACTCACTATAGGCGTCGCCCTACTCATTAAAGGCGTCGCCCTTCTCACTATCGGCGTCACCCTACTCACTATCGGCGTCGCCCTACTCACTATCGGCGTCGCCTTTCTCTCTATAGGCGTCGCCCTACTCACTATCGGCGTCGCCCTACTCACTATCGGCGTCGCCCTACTCACTATCGGCGTCGCCATACTCACTATCGGCGTCGCCCTACTCACTATCGGCGTCGCCCCACTCACTATCGCGTCGCCCTACTCACTATCGCCGACGCCCTACTCATTATAGGCGTCGCCCTACTCACTATCGGCGTCGCCCTACTCACTATCGCCGTCGCCCTACTCATTATAGGCGTCGCCCTACTCATTATAGGCGTCGCCCTACTCAGTATATGCGTCGCCCTACTCATTATTGGCATCGCCCTACTCACTATCGGCGTCGCCCTACTCACTATAGGCGTCGCCCTACTCATTATAGGCGTCGCCCTTCTCACTATCGGCGTCACCCTACTCACTATCGGCGTCGCCCTACTCACTATCGGCGTCGCCTTTCTCTCTATAGGCGTCGCCCTACTCACTATCGGCGTCGCCCTACTCACTATCGGCGTCGCCATACTCACTATCGGCGTCGCCCTACTCACTATCGGCGTCGCCCCACTCACTATCGCGTCGCCCTACTCACTATCGCCGACGCCCTACTCATTATAGGCGTCGCCCTACTCACTATCGGCGTCGCCCTACTCACTATCGCCGTCGCCCTACTCATTATAGGCGTCGCCCTACTCATTATAGGCGTCGCCCTACTCAGTATATGCGTCGCCCTACTCATTATTGGCATCGCCCTACTCACTATCGGCGTCGCCCTACTCACTATAGGCGTCGCCCTACTGTCTATAGGCGTCGCCCTACTCACTATCGCCGTCGCCCTACTCATTATAGGCGTCGCCCTACTCATTATAGGCGTCGCCCTACTCAGTATATGCGTCGCCCTACTCATTATTGGCATCGCCCTACTCACTATCGGCGTCGCCCTACTCACTATAGGCGTCGCCCTACTCACTATAGGCGTCGCCCTACTCATTATAGGCGTCGCCCTACTCACTATCGGAGTCGCCCTACTCACTATCGGCGTCGCCCTACTCTCTATAGGCGTCGCCCTACTCAATATCGGCGTCGCCCTACTCACTATCGCCGTCGCCCTACTCATTATAGGCGTCGCCCTACTCAGTATATGCGTCGCCCTACTCATTATT
This sequence comes from Agrotis segetum, assembly GCA_036375495.1. Lineage (NCBI taxonomy): Eukaryota > Metazoa > Arthropoda > Insecta > Lepidoptera > Noctuidae > Agrotis > Agrotis segetum. The sequence goes on from JAQSVV010000002.1 coordinate 1,056,296, forward strand.
GGCATCGCCCTACTCACTATCGGCGTCGCCCTACTCACTATAGGCGTCGCCCTACTCTCTATAGGCGTCGCCCTACTCACTATCGGCGTCGCCCTACTCACTATCGGCGTCGCCATACTCACTATCGGCGTCGCCTTTCTCTCTATAGGCGTCGCCCTACTCACTATCGGCGTCGCCCTACTCACTATCGGCGTCGCCATACTCACTATCGGCGTCGCCCTACTCACTATCGGCGTCGCCCCACTCACTATCGCGTCGCCCTACTCACTATCGCCGACGCCCTACTCATTATAGGCGTCGCCCTACTCACTATCGGCGTCGCCCTACTCACTATCGCCGTCGCCCTACTCATTATAGGCGTCGCCCTACTCATTATAGGCGTCGCCCTACTCAGTATATGCGTCGCCCTACTCATTATTGGCATCGCCCTACTCACTATCGGCGTCGCCCTACTCACTATAGGCGTCGCCCTACTCACTATAGGCGTCGCCCTACTCATTATAGGCGTCGCCCTACTCACTATCGGAGTCGCCCTACTCACTATCGGCGTCGCCCTACTCTCTATAGGCGTCGCCCTACTCAATATCGGCGTCGCCCTACTCACTATCGCCGTCGCCCTACTCATTATAGGCGTCGCCCTACTCAGTATATGCGTCGCCCTACTCATTATTGGCGTCGCCCTACTCACTATCGGCGTCGCCCTAGTCACTATCGGCGTCGCCCTACTCACTATCGGCGTCGCCCTACTCACTATCGGCGTCGCCCTACTCACTATCGGCGTCGCCCTACTCAATATAGGCGTCGCCCTACTCACTATCGGCTTTGCCCTACTCTCTATAGGCGTCGCCCTTCTCACTATCGGCGTCGCCCTACTCACTATCGGCGTCGCCGTACTCACTATCGGCGTCGCCCCACTCACTATCGGCGTCGCCCTACTCACTATCGGCGTCGCCCTACTCACAATCGGCGTCGCCCTACTCACTATCGGCGTCGCCCTACTCACTATCGGCGTCGCCCTACTCACTATCGGCGTCGCCCTACTCACTATCGGCGTCGCCCTACTCACTATCGGCGTCGCCCTACTCACTATCGGCGTCGCCCTACTCACTATCGGCGTCGCCCTACTCAATATAGGCGTCGCCCTACTCACTATCGGCTTCGCCCTACTCTCTATAGGCGTCGCCCTTCTCACTATCGGCGTCGCCCTACTCACTATCGGCGTCGCCGTACTCACTATCGGCGTCGCCCCACTCACTATCGGCGTCGCCCTACTCTCTATCGCCGTCGCCCTACTCATTATCGGCGTCGCCCTACTCACTATCGGCGTCGCCCTACTCACTATTGGCGTCGCCCTACTCATTATAGGCGTCGCCCTACTCATTATTGGCGTCGCCCTACTCATTATAGGCGTCGCCCTACTCACTATCGGCGTCGCCCTACTCACTATCGGCGTCGCCCTACTCACTATCGGCGTCGCCCTACTCACTATCGGCGTCGCCCTACTCAATATAGGCGTCGCCCTACTCACTATCGGCTTCGCCCTACTCTCTATAGGCGTCGCCCTTCTCACTATCGGCGTCGCCCTACTCACTATCGGCGTCGCCGTACTCACTATTGGCGTCGCCCCACTCACTATCGGCGTCGCCCTACTCTCTATCGCCGTCGCCCTACTCATTATAGGCGTCGCCCTACTCACTATCGGCGTCGCCCTACTCACTATTGGCGTCGCCCTACTCATTATAGGCGTCGCCCTACTCATTATCGCCGTCGCCCTACTCATTATAGGCGTCGCCCTTCTCACTATCGGCGTCGCCCTTATTCACTATCGGCGTCGCCCTACTCACTATAGGCGTCGCCCTACTCACTATCGGCGTCGCCCTACTCACTATTGGCGTCGCCCTACTCATTATAGGCGTCGCCCTACTCATTATTGGCGTCGCCCTACTCATTATAGGCGTCGCCCTACTCACTATAGGCGTCGCCCTACTCACTATAGGCGTCGCCCTACTCATTATAGGCGTCGCCCTTCTCACTATCGGCGTCACCCTACTCACTATCGGCGTCGCCCTACTCACTATCGGCGTCGCCTTTCTCTCTATAGGCGTCGCCCTACTCACTATCGGCGTCGCCCTACTCACTATCGGCGTCGCCATACTCACTATCGGCGTCGCCCTACTCACTATCGGCGTCGCCCCACTCACTATCGCGTCGCCCTACTCACTATCGCCGACGCCCTACTCATTATAGGCGTCGCCCTACTCACTATCGGCGTCGCCCTACTCACTATCGCCGTCGCCCTACTCATTATAGGCGTCGCCCTACTCATTATAGGCGTCGCCCTACTCAGTATATGCGTCGCCCTACTCATTATTGGCATCGCCCTACTCACTATCGGCGTCGCCCTACTCACTATAGGCGTCGCCCTACTCATTATAGGCGTCGCCCTACTCAGTATATGCGTCGCCCTACTCATTATTGGCATCGCCCTACTCATTATAGGCGTCGCCCTACTCAGTATATGCGTCGCCCTACTCATTATTGGCATCGCCCTACTCACTATCGGCGTCGCCCTACTCACTATAGGCGTCGCCCTACTCACTATAGGCGTCGCCCTACTCATTATAGGCGTCGCCCTACTCACTATCGGAGTGACCCCTACTCACTATCGGCGTCGCCCTACTCACTATTGGCGTCGCCCTACTCACTGCCGGCGTCACCCTACTCACTATCGACGTCGCCCTGCTCACTATCGGCGTCGCCCTACTCACTATCGGCGTCGCCCTACTCACTAAAGGCGTCGCCCTACTCACTACCGGCGTCGCCCTACTCACTATCGGCGTCGCCCTACTCACTATAGGCGTCGCCCTACTCACTATAGGCGTCGCCCTACTCACTATCAGCGTCGCCCTACTAGGCGTCGCCCTACTTACTATAGGCGTCGCCCTACTAGGCATCGCCCTACTTACTATAGGCGTCGCCCTACTCACTTTAGGCGTCGCCCTACTCACTATAGGCGACGCCCTAGTCGTTGTAGGCGCCGCCCTTCTCATATTCGGCGTCGCGTCGTAACTGACGCCAGTCACTCGGTCCAGTAACTGGTGCCAGTGACTCGTTCCAGTAACTGGCGCCAGTGACTCTTTCCAGTAACTGGCGCCAGTGATTCGTTCCAGTAACTGGCGCCAGTGACTCGTTCCAGTAACTGGCGCCAGTGACTCGTTCCAGTAACTGGCGCCAGTGACTCGTTCCAGTGACTGGCGCCAGTGACTCGTTCTAGTTACTGGAGCCAGTGAGTCGTTCCAGTAACTGGCGCCAGTGACTCGTTCCAGTAGCTGGCGCCAGTGACTCGTTCCAGTAACTGGCGCCAGTGACTCGTTCCAGTAATTGGCGCCAGTGACTCGTTCCAGTAACTGGCGCCAGTGACTCGTTCCAGTAACTGGAGCCAGTGACTCGTTCCAGTAACTGGCGCCAGTGACTCGTTCCAGTATCTGGCGCCAGTGAATCGCTCCAGTAACTGGCGCCAGTGACTCGTTCCAGTAACTGGCGCCAGCGACTCGTTCCAGTAACTGGCGCAAGCGACTCGTACCAGTAACTGGCGCCAGTGAGCCGTTCCAGTGACTGGCGCCAGTGACTCTTTCCAGTGACTGGCGCCAGTGACTCGTTCCAGTAACAGGCGCCAGTGACTCGTTCTAGTTACTGGAGCCAGAAACTTGTTCCAGTAACTGGCGCCAGTGACTCGTTCCAGTAACTGGCGCCAGTGACTCGTTCCAGTAATTGGCGCCAGTGACTCGTTCCAGTAACTGGCGCCAGTGACTCGTTCCAGTAACTGGCGCCAGTGACTCGTTCTAGTAACTGGCGCCAGTGAATCGCTCCAGAAACTGGCGCCAGTGACTCGTTCCAGTAACTGGCGCCAGCGACTCGTTCCAGTAACTGGCGCAAGCGACTCGTTCCAGTAACTGGCGCAAGCGACTCGTACCAGTAACTGGCGCCAGTGAGCCGTTCCAGTGACTGGCGCCAGTGACTCTTTCCAGTGACTGGCGCCAGCGACTCGTTCCAGTAACTGGCGCAAGCGACTCGTACCAGTAACTGGCGCCAGTGAGCCGTTCCAGTGACTGGCGCCAGTGACTCTTTCCAGTGACTGGCGCCAGTGACTCGTTCCAGTAACTGGCGCCAGTGACTCGTTCTAGTTACTGGAGCCAGAAACTTGTTCCAGTAACTGGCGCCAGTGACTCGTTCCAGTAACTGGCGCCAGTGACTCGTTCCAGTAACTGGCGCCAGTGACTCGTTCCAGTAACTAGCGCAAGCGACTCGTACCAGTAACTGGCGCCAGTGAGCCGTTCCAGTGACTGGCGCCAGTGACTCTTTCCAGTGACTGGCGCCAGTGACTCGTTCCAGTGACTGGCGCCAGTGACTCGTACTAGTTACTGGAGCCAGTGAGTCGTTCCAGTAACTGCCGCCGAATCGCTCCTGTAACTGGCGCCAGTGACTCGTTCCAGTAACTGGCGCCAGTGATTCGTTCCAGTGACTGGCGACAGTGACTCGTTCCAGTAACTGGCGCCAGTGACTCGTTCCAGTACTGGCGCCAGTGACTCGTTCCAGTAACTGGCGCCAGTGACTCGTTCCAGTGACTGGCGCCAGTGACTCGTTCCAGTAACAGGCGCCAGTGCCTCGTTCCAGTAACTGGCGCCGAATCGTTCCAGTAACTGGCGCCAGTGACTCGTTCCAGTAACTGGCGCCAGTGATTCGTTCCAGTAACTGGCGCCAGTGACTCGTTCCAGTTACTGGCGCCAGTGACTCCTTCCAGTAACTGGCGCCAGTGACTCGTTCCAGTATCTGGCGCCAGTGACTCGTTCCAGTATCTGGCGCCAGTGAGCCGTTCCAGTGACTGGCGCCAGTGATTCGTTCCAGAAACTGGCGCCAGTGAGTCGTTCCAGTAACTGGCGCCAGTGACTCGTTCTAGTTACAGGTGTGGTGACTGGTTCCAGTAACTTGTACAGTGACTCGTTCCAGTAACTGGCGCCAGTGACTCGTTCTAGTAACTGGCGCCAGTGACTCGTTCCTGTAACTGGCGCCAGTGACTCGTTCCAGTAACTGGCGCCAGTGATTCGTTCCAGTAACTGGCGCCAGTGTCTCGTTCCAGTAACTGGCGCCAGTGACTCGTTCCAGTGACTGGCGCCAGTGACTCGTTCTAGTTACTGGAGACAGAAACTCGTTCCAGTAACTGGCGCCAGTGACTCGTACCAGTAATGGCGCCAGTGAGTCGTTCCAGTAACTGGCGCCAGTGACTCGTTCCAGTAACTGGCGCCAGTGACTCGTTCCAGTAACTGGTGCAGTGACTCGTGCCTGTAACTGGCGTCAGTTACTCGTTGCAGTAACTGGTGCCAGAGACTTGTTCCAGTAACTAGCGCCAGTGGTTCGCTCCGTTTACAATCACACAATAGAATAAACATACAAACGTCCAGACCCGGAGCAACTCTTGCAGATCGTACTAATATTTGTTCCGTGCGGGTATCGTAACCGCGATACGCAGCACAACATTCGATCGTTTACTTACCTTACCGTGCCGCCGAGCCGTGTAAATAAGGCCGTTTATAGTATTGTAACAAAGTTCTAAATGACTTTTTTGTATTGCAGCCCCAAGGGGACGGATTACTTCAACCGTTACAAGCGGGGACTGCTGTTCTACCTCCGGGACGAGATCGTGGTGGGGTTCGTGTTCTGGAACCTGCCGCCCATCGAGGATCGTAAGAAAGTCTGTTATGAGGTCAGTTCATACCCCAGCTATTGACAATTAGAAGTAAATAGTTTCATGCGCTCTCCGGCCGTGGACCGACGACATCGTGAGGGTCGCGGGCAGCCGATGGATGCAAGTGGCGAATTGTCGTTCGACGTGGCGGTCTAAGGGGGAGGCCTATGTTCAGCAGTGGACGTCCTCCGGCTGACGATGATGATGATGCTCTCCGGCAGCTAGTGAGAACTCCGTCATCCGGAGACATTAGGGCAGTGGGTACCAGAAGACGAGGTTCGAAGTCGAGATATTCCATGAAAACGATGACAAACTGAACCGGAGATTATGAAGACTGAGACCTTTGCCCCTAGCAAAACATCCTATATTGTCGTATAGGATTAACAAAGATTCCTTGGACTTGGTTGCTTGTAAAAATTCTATTTAGCTAGTCCGTCAGTTTAATAAGTCCAAAAAAATATCCGATCCGTATTTTTTCTTATTGACGGTGAAACGATGCTTTTAAAAATTTGGCATAACGTCATTCAACATTCTCTGATTTTACAAAAGTAAAAATACGTGTCCATTATTTTTCAAAACTTTAATTGACGGATTAATTATTTTCGTAATTTATTGTTAGGGACTTTACTCATGACGCGATGACAAGTGAAAATCAACCTTGCCACTAAGAAATAAAGATGCAATTCGATTGACTTGACGTTGTCATGGCCATCGTGTTTTATTTTTCATTTACTCATAGGTGTCAACGTGTTTTATGTCATGTGTCATAGTGGTAAGGTTGATTTTCACTTGTAGTTGGTATTCGTTCATGAGTAAAGTCCCTTACTGTCAAATGTTTTTAAAGTAACTTTTTAAGAAAATATTGTATTGTGTCAACAGCTGCTTCGTGCGAAGCCGTCGTACTTGGAGATCAACACGCTGGCAGAACTGCTCGGCTTCCCCGGCACTAAGTGTGTGTACACGCCGAAAGAGCTCATAATAGAACCAGGACCATGCCTAACGAGGTCAGTCTACGCCACACCTAGGTTACACCGTGATATTCACAATATAGCTTAAGCCCTTTTTACCCGACTGCGCCAGAAGAGGGTTATGTTTTTTACGTAGACGTTATAGTAACGTTTTACCGCTCTTATTGGCTCGCTCTAAGGTCTTGAGAACGTGTCCGTTTCGACCGCGCGGCCACGACGTTTTTTTTAAATAAAAACCATCCCAAGTTTTTGTAAAAAAATGTAAAAGTCGATTCCCAAAAACCATAAATTTGTCAAAGCAATGGTTAAAAAGTTATAAGGGTTTGAACGTGGCCGCGCCATCGAAACTTTCCGAACCGCGCGGCCATGGAGATCTTTAAAACTAAGAGTCTCAGAGACCTGAAATTTTGGGAAATAGTAGATTGAATTTGTAAACCAAATGTAAAAATATAGAAAAAAATCCTGTGTTTATATTTTAGGAGCTGCAAGGCTAAAACCTCATGGCCGCGCCATTGAAACGGTGACGAACACGTTATCGCCGATATCTCGCTGAAAAAACATCTCAGACGTTTGAAGTTCTTTGTAAAATATAGATTTTAATTTGTCGAAACATGTAAAAATACAACAAAAAATCCTAGGATTATATTTTAGGAGCTATAAGACTAAAACCCCATGGCCGCGCCATCGAAACGTTGAAAATTTAGTTTTTCACCAATATCTCGCTGAAAAAGCATCGCAGAGGTCTGAATTTTTTTGTAAAACCTAGATTTGAATATGTCGAAACTACCAAAAATACAAAAAAAAATCCTAGGTTTATGTTTCAGGAGCTGTTGAACAAAATCTCTAATACATCTTTAATATCTCGATTAGGGTGACCACGGATTATTATTTACAGAGAACTTTCCACCTATTTTTATATAAGAAATGATAATATCTCAAGGATTCGAATTTAAATGAAACAATAAGGTACGTAAAAAAATAATGTTATTTCTTTAAAAATCACATAAGTCACAGATTGTTGGCTTACACTAGGACATACATTTCTTTAAAAATCACATAAGTCACAGATTGTTAGCTTACACTAGGACATACATTTCTTTAAAAATCACATAAATCACAGATTGTGAGAAATGTATGTCCTAGTGTAAGCCAACAATCTCTGACTTATGTGATTTTTAAAGAAATGTATGTCCTTGTGTAAACCAACAATCTGTGATTTATGTGATTTTTAAAGAAATGTATGTCCTAGTGTAAGCGAACAATCTGTGATTTTTAAAGAAATAACATTATTTTTTTACGTACCTTATTGTTTCATTTAAATTCGAATCCTTGAGATAATATCATTTCTAATATAAAAATAGGTGGAAAGTTCTCTGTAAATAGTAATCCGTGGTCACCCTAATCGAGATATTAAAGATGTATTAGAGATTTTGTTCAACAGCTCCTGAAACATAAACCTAGGATTTTTTTTGTATTTTTGGTAGTTTCGACATATTCAAATCTAGGTTTTACAAAAAAATTCAGACCTCTGCGATGCTGTTTCAGCGAGATATTGGTGAAAAACTAAATTTTCAACGTTTCGATGGCGCGGCCATGGGGTTTTAGTCTTATAGCTCCTAAAATATAATCCTAGGATTTTTTGTTGTATTTTTACATGTTTCGACAAATTAAAATCTATATTTTACAAAGAACTTCAAACGTCTGAGATGTTTTTTCAGCGAGATATCGGCGATAACGTGTTCGTCACCGTTTCAATGGCGCGGCCATGAGGTTTTAGCCTTGCAGCTCCTAAAATATAAACACAGGATTTTCTTTACATATAATAAAATCGTAGAGCTGTCATTCCTGTACATTGAATATTTTTTTCTTTTTGTATTTTTTTCGAGATAAGGGACCGATTCTGATGCCAGATCAACTTTTATTTTTTTTCGAATTTTTTTATGTTTTTTTGATTTGATCTATCTCCGAAACTACTGTAAAGTTGTCGATCAAATTTTCCTCAAATATTCCTAATAATATGCTTCTCTTAATATGCTATGTATTATTACGCTATTTTTCCTGGGAGATGAGCAATTTTGAATTTTGTTGTTTTTAGATGTTTGTTGATTGTTGGAAACTAAACCACTGGATATTATTTAGTCAATTTTTCCTCAAATATTCCTTAAACTGCTGTTCTATTAATAGGATATGTATAATTACGCTATTCCCTTTGGGGGATTAGCAATTTTATAATATGTTGATTTTCAGTCATTGTTGACATTTGTATAAAAACCGCTATTTGATAACACTGTCAGCGTACTAGCCAGTCTGGATGGTATCCTGCTTGACTTTCGTGCAAGGGGTCTCTGGATCGAATCTCGCAATTTTTTTTTTCTCTTTTTGAGTTTTTTTTATTTGTCCTTAGAGTTTTAAATAATTAAAAAAAAAAATGTGCATACTTTTGTTTCAATATTATTCGCGGTTTTAAATAATTATATTTTTTTTCAATACTTCTTTAGGATATAAATCTACACCGATTTAAATTGTAGGTAGTAAGTTGGACATTTTTTTTAATTGTACCTAATTGTTTCGAGGTGTGGAATTTTAAAGATTAGAAAAAAATCAGGGTTTCTATTTTGTGTTTATTTATGTTTTGAATTGGTGCTCAAACCAGTGCATAGATTCTGTTTTAAACGACGACAAGTTGTACTCATCGAGTCAGATAATAAGATATTTTTTAGGTATCACGCGATATGCTAAAGGGAGAAGGGCAATCCTATGGTACGTTCAATTTGCAGCGATACTGTAAATCGACCCAAAAATGTTAGTCTAAGTTTAAAATAAACACGGTTCTTTGAAATTAATGTCGCTCAAGGACGTTTCCTATGCAAACTATGTACCTAGATATAACATTATTGATCTAAACTAATAATAAAAATGCAAGTATGTTTGTTTTTTACCTTTTCTCGCATTACTACCTACTGAATCGATCGTCCCAAAATTTAGCATATACATTGTCAGGAGTATAGATACGGATATAAGGTATCTTACATCCCGAATAACAGAAGAGAGCTGTTTCCGAGAAAACAATTACGTTCATATTCCAGATGGCGCCACACGATCCGTATTGTTTCTCAAATTCTAAAATAACGCAAGCGAAGCCGCGGGCAAACACTAGTTTTCTATATTTTTACATTTGGTTTACAAATTCAATCTACTATTTCCCAAAATTTCAGGTCTCTGCGACTCTTAGTTTTAAAGATCTCCATGGCCGCGCGGTTCGGAAAGTTTCGATGGCGCGGCCACGTTCAAACCCTTATAACTTTTTAACCATTGCTTTGACAAATTTATGGTTTTTGGGAATCGACTTTTACATTTTTTTACAAAAACTTGGGATGGTTTTTATTTAAAAAAAACGTCGTGGCCGCGCGGTCGAAACGGATACCTTGAGAACAGGAACGTCGATGGTCTTTTTCTGGTGTCCCGTGACTGTCCTATGAGGTCACTGTGACCCCGGATCGTAAAGGGCTACTGAAGACTCACCGTTGAATTGAGCCAGTGCAAGTCTGACAGTCCCTCCAGCCCCGCCCTGGGTGTGAGGACTCATTTGATAATATTTTTACCACGATAAAAAAGGGGTTGTAACGTTACACTCGTGCAATAGCTATAATATTATGTCAGTATTGTAAATGAAATCATGACATTTTGCACTAAACTGATCTCTTTTTTTATTTTTGTTTCAGAGCCAGGAAATGGTAAAAAATCTCGCAAGAGAATTTAGAATGAAATTGTCTGTGATAACATTTTTATTTAATAAACGTCGAGTTGAAACAATTTACATTTTATGTGTTTCATTTATGGAAGTTAGTGGTTTTATGAAGTAGCAATAACTAGCTGAGCTGTGTCCCGCAGTTCCGTTCGTATTTGTTTTTAGTCGGGTCTTCTGAGGGCTTCGTCAAATATGGAGGGGCGATGCTGGCGCGACGAGAGACTGGCAGATCTTGAGGAAACGAAATTACACCGCCACGCCGCCCTCGTAGTACGAGATCCGGTAGAAGAAATATATACCCTCATCTGTTATTTGAAAATGGCATATAATACACGCTAGACACTCTAAACGACAATATTTTGGTGATGGGTTGTCGGCTTGAATCGCGTACCGTCTATGTTAATTCATAAAAATTGTATGATTCCTTGAGGTGTATTCTATCAGCTAATACTCGATTTATCTAAATAACAGATGAGGGAAGTTGATCGAAAATTTTTGAGGACAATTTTTATGAATTAACATAGACGGTACGCGATACAGGGCGACAACCCATCACCAAAATATAGTCGTTTAGAGTATCTACCGTATATTATATGCCATTTTCAAATAACAGATGAGGGTATATATTTCTTCAGTGTATCCTAGACTATCGCGCCCATTCAGCATCGCGTCGGTGTCAGCAATCTGCCAAATGCTAATGATGTGATCAAATTTCTTTTTGAAACTGTACAGTTACAAAGGAGCTGGCTGTGTCAGTTTTTTATAGAGCTATAACCCATCAAATAAAACATTGGTTACAACCATGTCTAGCTATTTCAACTCGGCGTGGATGGCTATGTCCGAAACTATGAGAAATATTGAAAAACTTTGAAAGCAGTCTCGAGGCTGATTTTGACGAAAACTAAAACTGCATCATTGGATTTTAGAAAAATTTATAATTCTGCCCACAGGAATCGAACTAATAGATCTTGGGGAAAAAAATCACACCCGTATTATTCGCTGGGTGCGAAGTACTAGGTGGGGGTAGTACTGTTCGATGGCAGCGCTCATGGTGGCGAATAGTAGAAGTTCCGACGGGTTTACCTCAGAGTACATTCAGTTTTGTCAACTAACAAAAATGCGCTAAATTCAGGAACTACAAGTTCGAATTGAAAAAATATTTTTGTGTTGGATAGCCCACTAATCGAAGACGGCTATAGGGTGTATAACATTACGCTATGACTAAAAGGAGCAGAACAGCAATGAAAAATGTCGCAAAATCGGGTAAATCTTATTGAGAGCTTACATTGCGTGCGCTGCGTAAACGGTTTACATTACGCAAAAAAGATGTATGACGGAATTGTTCCTCATGAAACGTTCTAAAATAAAGTCCGCGACAGCATATGTCTATCTTTTAAGATTAACTCACCATAACCCTTTTTAAGGAAATCTAAGTGGTTTTAAAATAATACATTTCTTGCGACGATGTTTCTAAGAACATAATATTAATCCTTACCCAAATAAATACGTTAATCATTACAAGCATTTAGTTTTTACCAAAATTGCCCTTGACGTAATTTGATTTCAATGAATATTTCACGAGATATTGTAGTTTTTTCAACGGTAGGTGTTGGGGCCACTACTTAGTAACTGTACAGTTCGGAATACGACGGTTCTGTCAGCTGTCACATTTAGCTCTGTAATCTGTACGTAATTTTTTAATAATCGCATTAATCCGCCACAAAAAAATAGTTCACAGCAGTTGCTGTGTTGTAAACTGCAAGAATACTAGCAGAAATAGTGAATTTAAGTTTTATTGATTCCCAAGCGGTTCTTGGAAAGATGAACAATCCAGGAGATGGTTAGCTGCCGTGAAGAGAAAAACTAAATAACATCATAATCCTCGTTTTTATCCTGTATTTCATATTTTTCTTATAGATTTCAATATGCCTATGTTTATTTAATTTTGTTCAGTGCCAATGGATTCCCATGGAATCCAAATCCAAGTGATTTGTTAAAGAATCTGATTTAAATTAGAACGGTCAGGCCCGTCAAAGTTGCAAACGCTAGGTGGCGCTAAAGTCGTGCACGGTGCCAATAATAACGTAACACTATCCGATAGTGTTGCTAAAAGGATCAAATTCTGGGAAACTGAGAAGTAATCACATACGGCATCTTGTTACTTTTTGCTTCTACTAATACAGCCATTGCCTTGATTTTATTATACATTTTCCTTAAGTTTGCCATAATAATATGATTACTTCCCAGAATTTGATCCTTATTAGCAACATTATCGAATAGTGTAATAATACAGATTTTTTTCCAAAATCAGCGGATTCGATTCCAGGCCAGAATAATATTGAATTCCTAAATTCAATGCTGCAGTTTTAGTTTTCATCAAAATCAGCGTCGAGAATCTTTCCAACGTTTTTCGATATTCCTCACAGTTCTTTGGTTGTCACAGTGGCTGCGCGGCCGACTGCTGCGCAGCGTGCAACGACTATAGCGTGCCACGGGTACGACACTCGCACGGAATAAAATATCGAAATTTTTATTATCATTACCATTGTCTGACTAATATACAGGATATTAGTCAGAGAATGGTAATGAACAAATCAATCAAAGCATTTATTTCAAGTAGGCCAGTTACCTACTTTTGAATGGGAGGTTTTCTTTTTGGAGTTTAAAAAAAAAAGTAGTTTCCAAGAACTCGATAGATGGCGTTGAACTGACGGTGTGCCTTCATTTTTGCACAAATCCACGAGGCACAGACTTCGCTTCTTTTTCTCTTGGGACATTTTCTTTTTGGCGTGGAAAACTCATTGATTAAAAAGTCTTGTAAATGAATATTTTTTTCTTTTTCCTTGTTGTTATTTATTTTCAAAATGCCATTTGTGTGATGTCATGTGACTACAGATGTGACTGACAATGACATGACATGTACTTTTTGTTTTACGATCTCAAAATTACATACAAGTGAAAAAAACAAAAAATGACGTGACGTTCCGTCACTGACTTATTAATCCTATAGACTTGAAATGTTTGACTATACAAAAAGTAGTTATACAAATATGAGGCATATCGACACCAAAATCATAAAAATACTGCTATCTCTTTTTAACTTCTTTCATTTTGCGTAAGTGAAAATACGCAAAAAAGTGTTTTTGACAGTTCCTTTAATGGAAACACCTCATTCCTCGCGTCATTAGATACCTATTTGCGGCCGGTCGCCATTTTCTGACCCCACTGTTTGTCAACAAACTTGGGGTACGTCAACTGTCAAATGTTCGTGAGCTGTGGATATATTTGCGAATATTGGAGTAATTTTGCTGTGTTGTTGCGTTTGAACTCGTTTCTATAGTGGAAATCATCAATTACAAGATGCCCAATTGCAATACAATAGGATGTGGCGTCAAAAGAAGCGGAAATCACCCGAAAATAACTTTGCACCAGTACGTACTTCATTTTTCAGCTTTAATACTTTTAGATTTAGATAATAAACAAAATATTCTGCATTAGTTGAAGAGTTTCAACAGTAAAGCATTCATAATTTCCCTTTTGCCTCTAATATCAACAGTAATAACATTGTATTTCATGAAATCATTTTCTTGTTTATTTTAGGGATAGAGTAGTGCATACATGACATTTTAATATTTATCGATAATGCTATACTAAAGTTCTATAATGGTTTAATGTTTTATTTTCAAGGCTGCCTGCTAATAAAGGAAAAAAAGAAAATTTGGCTGGAAACAACTGGCATTGAAAACTTAAAGATGTCAACAAAAACAATCCACATTTGTTTTCTTCACTTTGAAAAATCTTGTTTCAACTGGACAAATATGAAAATATTGTAAAACATTTTTAAAAATAGTAAGTATGGTGTTTTTTGCCCATTCTTCTTCATCCAACCTACCTTTGCGAATGGGTGTAGAATCAATCCAATCCCATCCCATCCCATTTCCTTAATTTTAATTATGCGACGTTTAAAAGTGCCTCTTTGATGGCCTTATTGAAATAAATGATTTGGCTTTGAATTATTGTTGACTTTCAATTAAAACCCAAAATCATCGGCATGTCATAAAAGATACGTGTTGGAGATGTCCGTGCTGGTAGCCCATCGCGGATGCAGCGTCATTTGTTTTCTTGTGTTGTGTTTGTTCCCTCCGTCTCGAACGTCTACCTAAAGGCGCGGGGCGGGCCCACCGCTGTGCACGGAGAGTCATTGATACAAATGCGTGGCTTGCTCGAATACATAGCTCAACGCTGTTGACGTGGGTCGACATTTCCACTGGAGTACACGAATATGACTCACAGCTATCTATAGCTTATCGTTTGTTTTCAGTCATAGGCCTTGTGGGACGGACGCGTTTCGTGTCCGTGGATTGCAGTGGCACGTGCGTAGCCGTGCCTCCGTGCGCCATGCTATACATAATCGTGGGTCTTGGTATAGGTACTCCAGTGGAAACGTAGACCCACATTGTCAAACAAATTAATACACGGAGCTAAAATGCGCCGCGTGCCCGTGCACAGCATGCACCGCGGTGGGCCCGCGTCTTAACGCAATACTTGAATAACACTTTTAAGCCTGGCGTCGACTGTAGAAGAAACGAGTTGCATCGAGCCAATGTTTATCTGACACGAGCCGAATCAAAGTGTTCATTCATCGCGACTCCTCACCAAAGTAGTTTGTCAATTACTAACTTAGCTCAACCGTCCTTTTCTCGCGCTACCTTAGAAGAAGGATGTTATCTTTGCGCGTCTCGCAAGTAAGCAAGTTCAACTTGCTTACTTAAAAAAAAGAAAATGATCTGGCATACCGACTAAAAGGTAAAAATTCTCCATTTATTTTATAGTTATTGAACAAGAGAATCGGCACCAATATTATCCAAACTAAACATGATTGCACGTGTAAATTTTATCGATGTTATTGTAGAGAAATATCGACATGGGTTTACTCTATTAGCCGCCATTTATAGGCCCCAGCAAAGTTTAGGTATACACGTTTTTCTTGTAGGTATTTCAGGTCCATAGGATTAATAAGTCAGTGCGTTCCGTTCATTGCAGTCACATGTCAAGTTCAGCGCCATCTATCCATTGACAGGGAAAACATAAAAAGAAAATCCCTCATTGTCATAGACAAATAAAAATGTAATCAAACTTAAAAAGATATGATGCTACAGCCCTAGTCACGAGACATTATCAAAAACTGAAAGTACCTTAAGGTGATTGCTTCGATGTAGCCCAAGGTAATAACAAGTATAATTTTAAATATAAAAATTATCAAAAAAATCGCTCCATCAGCTCTCACACAGAAAAGGTGCATCGAAGTTAGATTTCGGAGATTTTAACATGATGCAGCTTTTCTATGTGAGAGCTGATGGAGCGATTTTTTTTTAAATTATACTTGTTATTACCGCAACTCATATATTTATAAAATTACAACATGTCACTGGCCTGCAAATTGCAAAAAAACGTAAAAATATTTGAATTTCGCGGGCTGGTTGGGACTTTTTTTTTCAATCGCCAAAATTCGCCGATCGACACGAAACAAAGGCCTCGAAGCCATATCAGAAACATACGATCTTAGGTTTTACCATGGACCTAAAAAAAAGGCGGACGGAACTTCACTAAGAAACGATTGAAGCACCACAATGGCGGCGGCCTTTATATGTGTGAGTTTGTATAGGGATGCCAGATGAAGGAAAAAATTACCCATTTTTAAACAATATTTAATGAGGGATTTTCTTTTTATGTTTTCCCTGTCAATGGATAGATGGCGCTGAACTTGATATGTGACTGCAATGAACGGAACATCACGTCATTTTTTGTTTTTTTCACTTGTATGTAATTTTGAGATCGTAAAACAAAAAGTACATGTCATGTCATTGTCAGTCACATCTGTGGTCACATGACATCACACAAATGGCATTTTGAAAATAAATAACAACAAGGAAAAAGAAAAAAATATTAATTTACCAGACTTTTTAATTAATGAGTTTTCCACGTCAAAAAGAAAATGTCCCAAGAGAAAAAGAAGCGAAGTCTGTGCCTCGTGGATTTGTGCAAAAATGAAGGCATACATCTTTTTCCTAGAGTCACGCCGTCAGTTCAACGCCATCTATCGAGTTCTTGGAAACTACTTTTTTTTTTAAACTCCAAAAAGAAAACCTCCCATTTAGATCTCCCTTGAACTTAAGTTTAATTACATGCACATTGGTTATTAAAATATTTACAACTCGTTTAATGTTAATAAAGTATTGCAATCCCTTTTGGTGATTCAAATTTTGTAGACTTGTCTTTTACTATCGACACATCTAGAAATCCCTTCTAATTTACTTAAGTGGTTAAAACGAATGTTTAAGTATTTTTCGGCTATAAATATTTAATTAAAGCTATGGCAGCGAGTAAAGGGCAACTCGCTGCCCGACCAAGGACCATGCCCGGGTCGACGGCGCGTTGTGTCCCACGCGCGCCTCAAAGAGCCTCAGCATAATGACGGGGCCCCCCTCTCAGAGGGCCAAAGCCTGCCGGGGTTGCGGGATTATTTCCTCACCGTGACCCCGGTACATAAAGGGCTACTGAAGGACACCGTGGATTTTAGTCAGTACAAGTCTGACAGTCCCTCCCGCCCTGCCCGGGGTGGGAGGACTCATTTGATGATTTCACCACGTTAAAAAAAAAAGCTATTTTATATTTAAATAATTCAACTTAAAATATACCTTAATTAAACTATATAAATATAATATTACTAAATAAATCTAAACTATTAAAGAGCATCGAAAAATTCATCCTCAACGCTGTCAGCTGGCAAAGCTATTTTATGTTCCATTCCTACACGTCTACATTCCTATTCCATGTCTACACTCCCTTATTATTTTATTTTATTTTTATTTTATTTATTGAGGGATAATAAACAACTACAACATATATAGCTTACTATTAACATAATTTACATGGTAATGTTGCAGTCAACTGCATTATCCACAGATAAGACATATATTAAATAACATATTTGCCACTAGAAGGGCATAACCAAACAATCAACAAATCTATAGAGACAATAAATAAATAATAATATTAAAATTATTAATTATTGTAATATTAAAATTGATATTTAATAAAATATTAATTAAAATAATTACTATAAAGCTAGCTGTAAAAACCAAATCAGACAATTTCATTTACTAAAATTACGCATTAAAATTACAAATAAAATTAGGCAATAAATAATTATGATAACGATAAAAGTACAATTAGGATATTTTTTCCATTATATTAGATTTAAATTTATTTTTCGAACATGCAAATATATCAATTTCAATAAAATTACAATTATAGGATTCCAACATCCTATGGATGGGACAGCGCAAGCCAGAATTTGTTCGACAAGAGTTTAGCGCGAAAAGAGTTCGTGCGCGAACTTGACGCACATGAACCGTACGGGGCACAGAATAACAGAGCTTACTCGTTAGCTCGATGGTATCAAAATTGTTGTGAACAATATCGTAAAGCACGTTGGCCTCCAGATATTTACTTTACTTATTATTTTTATACAATCATTTTTCCATGCATCATTTGCCGTGGGGAAATCTGTAAAAATATAGAAGAATACAATAACGATAAATAGTAACATAAAATATAAATCTCCCAATTTTAAAATAATTTGAACCATGAAATAGTTGCAACACTGATTGATTTCAAGATGTTTATTAAATTTATTGACGTAAAATCGAGAAATAAGCTTCAAATTGACATGCTTAACTATGAAAAGTGATCCCCTGGCTTTTTTAATTGAACTACTATGGTTTAGACAACTTTTTGCAACACACATGACCGCATACTTTGATTTTTATTAGACAAAATAACGCCGAATAATACGCGAGCGTCGTTCGAAGCGTAATGGCCGACGGCTGACTTACTATGGTGTGAATGTGTGTGTGCTGGCGTGTGTGGACAAGCGAACTGACTTACTATGGGTGCTTCACTTGTTTCTTAGTGGAGTTCCGTCCGCCTTTTTTTTAGGTCCATGGCTTCAAAATGACATGCTTACCTATGAAAAGTGATCCCCTGGCTTTTTTAATTGAACTGCTATGGTTTAGACAACTTTTTGCAACACATGACGGCATACTTTGATTTTTATAAGACAAAATAACGCCGAATATCACGCGAGCGTCGTTCGAAGCGTAATGGCCGACGGCTGACTTACTATGGTGTGAATGTGTGCGCGCTGGCTTGTGTGGACAAGCGCACTGACTTACTATGGGTGCTTCAATTGTTTCTTAGTGAAGTTCCGTCCGCCTTTTTTTTTAGGTCCATGGATGACAATAAATATTTTTTTATTTTTTTGATCCGATAAAATGTAGAATCGATCAATCGATCCCAGATTCTCCAAAACACACGCTAGTCTCTGATCACACCATAGACAATAAACCGCAAACCGCACTACTCTCTACTTAGTCTGTGCCGCACGACTAGATGACAGTTGACACTGTTGACAGTTCTCGCTCGGTTCTTTAATTTTCGTGCATGCAGAATATGGTGTTTTTCTAATTTTTACACTGTATAGCAAACTTGGTTGGTTTTATTATCGTTTCAGGTCTGAAAAACTGGTTACAATTTGTTTTTATCTTATTGCTGGTTTTGTTGTGGATTTATGGTTTGCAGGTTCAATCATTGCGTTTACACAACCAAAAAAGTTTCATCTTTCTTTTCTTAAATTGTTGTGATTATTTGCCGGGAACAAGTTAGATTAAATAATGAATATTCCGAATTCGTTGCATAGCTATTTCAACTTTTTCTTATTTCGGCCTAGCTAGGTCTCGGTCCAAATAGGTCTTGGTGGTGGTACCATAATTTCCAAAAAAAAAATGGTATTTTTGTATCTTTATTGTTCTTGTAATTCTATCTCTCTATGTTAAGGTGATTGCTTCGATGTAGCCCGCGAAATTCAAATTTTTTTACGTTTTTTGCAATTTGCAGGCCAGTGACATGTTGTAACTTTATAAATATTTGTGTTGCGCAAATAACAAGTATAATTTTAAATATAAAAATTGTCAAAAAATTTGCTCCGTCAGCTCTCACATAGAAAAGGTGCATCGTAGTTAGATTTCGGAGATTTTAACATGATGCACCTTTTCTATGTGAGAGCTGATGGAGCGAGTTTTTTGATATTTTTTATATTTAAAATTATACTTGTTATTTGCGCAACACAAATATTTATAAAGTTACAACATGTCACTGGCCTGCAAATTGCAAAAAACGTAAAAAAAATTGAATTTCGCGGACTGGTTGGAGCATCCCCCTTAAGAAAATTGTTTGGGTTTAAGCTTCATAATGTTTCTCAAAAGATTTTTGGTACAAAAACATTCAGTTTTGTCAACAAAAGTTGGTTTGGTTAGTCGCTGATGTTGATACAGCAGGCGTTGTATACTATACACATGTCTGGGAATGTCGAAACTCATTGTGTCAAGGTTCAAATGTCTGAAGGTTGTCTGGTTGTTCTTTTCCATGTTGCTTATTTTGATAGCCATAAAGTTCTACTAAAAACTTAAGTTATTTAACAAGGTATAATACATTCAACAAAGGAAAATATCAAATATATTATTTGGCTACTGTTTAAAATATGTATAAAAGTTTAATTTAGTTATGGTTTCTATAATACAGTTTTTTGTTTGGTAAATATTTATGTTTAATTAATTTAGTATTTAAATAAATTGAAACTAGTATATCAAGGTAACTAGTTTTTGTTTTTACAAATTAAACTGGCTTTATCTTTTACTTATGTAGACACAAGTGCTGCGATATGTCTGACAGGTGAATAATAATATAATAAAGTCTTTTGTCTTTTGTTTCCAGATCTTACAATAAGTTTGCACAATACAATAGGTCTTATTTTGTTTTTGTTACTTTTTATACTTAAGTCTGTTCTTCAACAAAGGCCTCTGGCAGGTAGATCAGATAGGATTTGATAATCAATGGAAAATTCGTAAATTGTAAATATTATAAATTGTTCTGTAACTGTGACTTTCACAATGCTAAACACCGAGTACAGAATCCAAGTGTGGTGTGAGCCAATCCTTAATTTCATATCCGAAGAAGCTCTTTCGAAATAAATCTGCTTTTCTTAAAACGAGGATTTAGTATAGTGGCCTCGCAAAGGAGTACATTTTTTTCTACTTCTCCAAATCTTTGTGTATGAACCGTTTGTTTGTGAATTTGTATGTAAGATATACAGGGTGGAATTTTGTAATGCCACCTGGAGGGAAAGTACTCTTAATACTGCAGATAGAAAATTTTACTTAAAGAAAACATTCCTTTATTTTTGATTAGAAAGCAAACTGCATTCAAAGATTTTCGAAAATTCTCTTCTCCCACCCGGGAATCGAACCGCCTAAAATCTGAAAAAATTATACCCTGTACTTTTATTGCACCGATCGTTAGGGTCAATTATAACGATGAAATGTCTCTAACAAACATGATAAATCAAATAAAAGGAAAACCAGGAAATCTTAAATTAAAGCTCTCGTAACATGTAATATGGTTTCTTGGTCCTATCGGTGGAATTTTGTTATGCCACCTGGAGGGAAAGTACCCTTAATACTGCAGATAGAAAATTTTACTCAAAAGAAACATTCCTTTATTTTTGAATAGAGAGCAAACTGCATTCAAAGATTTCCGAAAATTCTTTTCTCCCACACTCGGGAATTCAACCAAGAAACCATTACATGTTACGAGAGCTTTAATTTAAGATTTAGTGGTTTTCCTTTCATTTAATTTATCATGTTTGTTAGCGAGATTTCATCGTCATAATTGACCCTAACGAATGATGCAATAAAAGTACAGGATATAATTTTTTCAGATTTTAGCCGGTTCGATTCCCGGGTGGTAGAAGAGAATTATCGAAAATCTTTGAATGCAGTTTGCTTTCTATTCAAAAATAAAGGAATGTTTCCTTTGAGTAAAATTTTCTATCTGCAGTATTAAGGGTACTTTCCCTCCAGGTGGCATTACAAAATTCCACCCTGTATACGAGTTGATAATAGCTGCATCAAACATGAAATAAAATAGGCGCAACCAGTTACGTCTTGATTTTCGCCCAATTGGATATGAGGCACGAAAGTGGTCAAAATGATCAACTCCTCCCATATTCACAGTATATTCGGCGATAGCTGTGGGGATAGTTATATCTTTTTTGGAACCATCCTTTTGTGTTCGCTTGACTATAGACACAGATTTTGAGTTGTGTGCCGTGGTCAAAATATTCACGAGTTGCGTATCCATCCACTGTATAGCGGAAACTGGAGCTTTGCTTTTATACATGAACTCGTGCTTTTCAAGTTTTTCTTTCTTGCTTTTATTTTTAGGCAAAAACTTTTCTGGTAAGCCTTTTCGGTTCAAACGTACGGTACCAACGGCATATATTCCTTTCTTTATCAGCAAATCACTTATCAGAGGAATGCCAGTGAAGAAGATATCGAAAGCTAAAAGAGTATTGCCACACCTTCACATAGTTTCATTATCACATTATATCCTAAGCCTTCTTCACTTGAAGCATTTTCATCTGCTTTCCCGATATATATATCGAAGACATACATGTACCCGGTCTTAGCATCACATCGAGCCCATACTTTATATCCTCTTTTTATTGGTTTTTTCCCTTGAATTCGTCCACCGATTGAGTACTTGATTGAGAACACCGAGTCTGGAATACTTCGTTCAGTCTTGTTATCATAGGACGTATTTTATAAAGCTTATCATGAGCTGGCGTATCTCTTGCAGGTTCTTTGGTATTATCATTCAGGTGAATGTTTTCAGTTAGTTTTTTGAATCTCTTTTGAGTGAATGTTTGGGCAATGTCTGGATTTCTATAAAAAGTATCAGTTGACCAATATAGGTTGACATCGGGTAACGGGTGAAGACCCATCAGTATAAAGACTCCAAGATATGCACGCATTTCAGCTACGAATGTTGGACTCCAATGAAGCGTTTTCCTCTGTGCTGGTGTGCTGCATAAATATTCGTTTGTTCTACCAGCAACTCCACGAGATCATGAGGAAAGTAATTGTCAAAAAATTCTATAGGTAGTGTTTTATGTGTGAAACGCACGTTTACAGTCAGCCGTTTATCAAACTTTGGTATGGTATGCTTTGGAACCTTATCTGACCAGTTTTGTGCCACACGAATACGCCTACTTACGATGTCTGCACTTGTAGATTCATCAGGCTGCGCTAAGTTAGGCTGAGTTGTATTCGGGTTTGATGTTTCTTCATCCCCTAGTTCAGCGCTTTCTGGATATTCCAATGAAACAAGTGGCGAACGAATAGGTCTGCTTACGACGTTTACACTTGCAGATTCATCATGCTGGGCTGTAGCAGGGTTAGGTCCAGGAGCATCAAAAAATATGTCCCTGTCATCTTCATTTCGGGTACTTCCTTCCCTCACCGATTCTTCAGTCACTGGTTCAACACTTTCTAGATATTCTACCGAAACACGTGCCCCAGGTGGATCTTGAAAATGAGCTAGGCCTCTCATCTCCAACTCAGAATCATTACCAAATATTCTCGAAAGGCCTCTCGAAACCTCATCATCGTAATCCAATACGCAATCACCCAAAAGTGGTTCTTCCGATACACTTTCGTCACTACTTTCAAAAGCGGAGAGATCATCTTCCAGAATACTGGCGATAATACTATCAGTTATTTTCTTATTCTGCGACATTCTCCTGAAATAACAATGACGCTAATGGGTAAGGGTAACTATATTACCGCCAAAAACTATGAAGTTGATCTAACCGAGCGATGATAAGAGTGTAACCACCGAGTTTACGACGATTTTCCAATAAGTACTAGTTTCATTTCAAAACTTATTCTACGAGGCATGCAGGATATTATAATCAATTATCTTACCAAATATCATAAAATCACTTACAGGAATCTTGTTAGAACAAACTTAATTTGTTTGCATAAAACACTTACGAGTTTTAAGACTGTTCGATTTTTTTTTTAATGTTGGTAGAACGCAAACTTTTGCAATTAGCGCAATTGCTAGTATTAAAAAAAGTTTTAAGGGTCTCTGCACATCATAAATAATGAATAAAAGCAGGTACGTCTAGGACGACTCGTGGTCTATGGTCAAAAAACTGAGGTGGTAAATTATTGTCCTATACCCTATTAAGGGTTATTTTGTTAATTTAATAGATTGGGTATAAAATAAAAAGTAGTTTAATGTGATAATTTTGTATTTTAAACACCAGACACATGTACAATTTTACATTAAAGTAGGGAATGGTTGACTGGTAATGAATTCCTTGTTGAAACTACTGCAAATAAAATTTAAATAAAATGTTTTTCTATCAAAAATCTTCTTATCAGTATCACCTTCACTAGATTTATCTTCCTCCTCATTGTCAAACTCTGTAGACGAGACGCACGATATCTCCGGAGCAAGAGTTCTAAAGCTTCTACTGAAAATGGCTTACTTTTTTTTCGTTGCCTTTGCCTGGTACTACTCAAAAATTATCCGAAGTTAGCAGAAGCCTGTTTAGCACATCTTTGTTACAGTCTTCGCGAGAAAACTCTCTGGAAAAATTCTGCGTATACAGGCGGAAGTGTTTGTTTCTGACCTCAGCCGCCTCTTCCGACAACTGGCCAATAGGCAGCAAAAGCGTGATCAATGACTGTGGCGCCATGTCTTAAAATTTTGTGTTAAAATCTACATATTATAGCTTTGCAGTTTGTTCAGCTAAGTTTTCAAAGTGCGTATAAATTTTGAGCCCACTTGACAAAGTCTCCAATATGACACTGCATTTTTGTATCACATTGTAATTTATTTATTACATTGATGTCAATCAGAGACTTCTTCCCGCATTACTGCGGTAACTCCTTCCCGCAATACTACTGGAAGAAGTTTCGGGATTTGAGAAAAACCTCCTTGCAGTATTCCCATCATTGGTGTTCCCAAACCCTGACTTCGGAATATCCACTAGCAGCCCCATTTCCTCTTTAAAAGCCTCTTGAATTTTTAATAATGTGACTCCCTGGATTTAAATGATGCAATATGATCACGTTCTACATTTAAAAGAACTTCAGGTGTTTTCCTTACTCTATTTCTTGTATGTTTGCCTCGTTGATGCTTAGGTGTCAATATGTTTGCAGATATTAAGCTTTGTAATCTTTTCACGCGACCCACAGATATACCATGAAAACTGCAAAACGATCGCATGCAAACATTTATTTCTTCCAGTCCCATTCGCACTTTATATTTGAAAGAACTCATTCTTAATTTTCGCGGATTAGAAACTGTGTGTCTAGCAGTTGGAGAGGTAGATATCAAAGCCATCAAATACGCATCCTGTTCATTCTTGATAACAAGGTTATTGAAATTGGCAAGTATCATTTCACGATCTCTGGGTGACACTTTATTAAAACATTGGTATAACATATGCTTGCATCTGAAACAATGTAATAGAATGAGTTAGGCCTACTATTGCAAGAAACTAACAAAAAAAATTAATAGATTAAAAAAATCTAAAAACCCACGTTTTTAAATATCCTGAAAATAAGAAAATAACCCTACGGGGTTGAGAATTTAAAAACGTGGGTTTTTAGATTTTTTAAATCTATTAATTCATTGTATTATTTTTTCGTATCCCATTAGCCGGGTCCACACCGGACGATCCATCGATCCCGCGATCCGCGATCCAGGATCGCGGAGCGTGGATCGTGGATCGTGTTAGGCCGATCCAGTCTTGGAAACTTGCGATCCCAAATATGCGCTCCAAGCGATCCTAAGGCGATCCGTGATTCAGCCAGTCTAACTCTTGTACGATATGGAGTCACACGTACAACGGCGGCGTCTTGCCGTTGCAGCAGTAACTTTTATTTTGCTTAAAAGCTTGCGCAAAAAATCACAAAAAAGAAAACGACGGTTTTGGGTGAAACAAATTTACAAAAATCGCTTGGAATCTGGGACTCAGCTGTACGCAGAGTTAGTGTCAGATAAAGTTGAACACAATTTTGCAAGAATGAATGCTAATCAATTTGAGATATTGTGTTCATTATTAAATAACAAGCTAAGAAAGAATGATACAAATTATAGAGATGCCATTACTGTGAAGGAAAGATTATTACTAACATTGAGATTTTTAGCAACTGGAGATTCGTACGTCAGTTTGCAGTATCTGTTCCGCATTTCCAAACAGTCTATATCGATAATTATTCCTGAAGTTTGTGAAGCCATCATTGACCTGTTAAATGATTATGTAAAGGTAAGTAAAACCATACTTTATTACTCAATAAAAAAGTAGTGTATTACAATCATAATTTAAAGAAGTAACATGTTTACAATTATTAATTATTTTTTGAAAACATGATATAGGTAGGTACTTATTTAATTCGGTGGTGACTGTGGAAGTGAATAATCCTGAGGTTTCAGAAACTGGGACTGCGATGAATTGGAGGCTAGATGAGCAGACGGTGATGTCTGTGGAATTGGAGCTGGATAATTTTGAGGTTGTAGAGACTGGGACTGTGATGAAGTGGATGCTATTGGTGTGCCAGGATATGAATTAGTGTAATATCCATAATTGCTATCCCCATATCTTCCTGTGTCAGCTTGAAAAATAACTTGGCATATAGCATTTTTGACATTAACTAATGTTACTGCATCATATTTCCGCAATTCAGTAGATATATACTGCCCGAAAGCAATGTAAGAATCAGTTTCCGGTTGTGGTGGCTGAGCACATTGTTGCAGAAGTTGGAAAGCCTCTGAAAGAGTTTCATCTGATATGTCATCTGCATTATTAGAAGTAGTTTTCTTTCTTTTTTTTGTTCTTTTGTTTGTTGTTTGGACACTGGATTGTGCATTCTGATCATTCTGCTCTCTACTCTGATCTGTGTGGTGGTTGGCTCTCTCCGGTTGTGTGTCACTAGTAATGTTACTGTTCTCGTTTTCGCTCACTGTAGTATTAACTTCAAGTTCCCCTTCAGTCGTATCAGATTCTACCTGTAACAACAATTATTATTACTATTTACTGCTTATTCTTATTTTCAGCTTTATATTATAATTAAGATCTCCTTTATTTTCAGGTGCCGTCAACTAAAGAAGAATGGCGTACAGTTTCTCAGCAATTCGAGAATAAGTGGAATTTCCCACACGTGATAGGAGCGATGGACGGCAAACACGTCGCTATACAATCGCCTTTTAATAGTGGCAACGACTTTGATAATTACAAATTATTTCCTAGTATTGTTCTTTTTGCATTAGTAGATGCAAATTATAGGTTCCTGTATGTGAATGTTGGGACTAAAGGCAGAATATCAGATGGAGGCGTGTTCAAAAGCACAAATTTATATAAAAAACTTGAAAAAAAAGAGCTAAATATTCCTCCACCGGAGATATTGCAAGTTCCCTATAAAATTGAGGTACCCTATTATATACTAGGTGATAAAGCTTTTCAGCTTAATGATTATACTATGAAACCATACGATGGTACACGGGAAAGGGGTTCTTGTGAAAGAATTTTCAACTACCGACTGTCAAGAGCACGTAGAGTAGTTGAAAACGCGTTTGGAGTACTTAGTTCTGTCTACAGAGTCCTGCGTAAACCTATGCTTTTGGAACCAGAAACTGCGACTAAAGTCGTGCTGGCAACGGTTCATCTATATAACTACTTACGCAGTAATCCTAACTTTATATCGCCAGGAACGTTTGATACAGTACAGGAGAATGGAGATGTAATACCTGGAAGCTGGCGAAATGAACCGCCATCACAATCGCTACAACCGATGGCCGTCGTACCAAGAAGAGCAACAGAAAATGCCACTACAATACGGTCCCACTTAGCAAGACACTTTGTTACAAACCATACAATAGTTTGGCAAAATGAATATCAGTAAACTAATAGCTCACATGTTCCAATGTATCGCGTGTGGTTCCGGGTTCATTTTTATCCGCCATAAAGTCGAAGTCATCATACGCAAACCACTTTGATTTATATGTATCTTGAGCACCTGAAATAAACAAGTTACTCATTAAAATAACCACGTGTATTTCTAACAGCTTAAATGTAAAAAGCGAAATCACGTGAAATCCACAGTAAATATTATGATGTAATTACTTATAATAAAATATATAATTTTAATACCTACAGATAAAAAGTAGCTTTGTTTTCTTACCGGATCCAGTTATACGGCTTTGCTTCTCTCTGTGTTTCTCCCTTCTGTAGCCTCCCGCCAGAGATCGCATTTTTTTCTTTAGGTTCTCGATCGACTTATTCCCCATTTCACGAGAAATCTGACGCCAAGCATCATCTCTAACACCTCTATTGGTGTAATTAGAATCTTTGGGATCCCATAAACATTTAAATTCTTTATAAAGCGATATCAAACGGCGACTTTCTGAGATGTCCATGGCGAGGTGGATCGCGCGAACCAACACAACCGTCCACACCGCGCGCATCACGCAACTGAGGCACCTTTGAGGCTGGCACAAAAAACCGACCGCACACGGATCGCGCGAGGTAGGGAGCGCGCGCTCCAATACGTGCGCATGGATCGCGCGCGGCACGTCCACACCGCCTGCATCTTTGGATCGCGCTGCTGCCGCGCGCGATCGGAGCGCGATGGATCGTCCGGTGTGGACCCGGCTATTCAGCAAACCCTTTCATTTAATACCCATATCATGGGGGTGATTATGTTCCTCACCCTTTACTTTCTTGTTTTTAATAATCGTCTCCTTCTTTTCTTTGCGTTTCTTTTAAAAATTGTATTAAAAAATTCCTCGCGCGAGTAGTCCAACATTTTTGACAGCTATGACTGACGTTTTATTTTTTTACAAAAACTACTTGCGTTCACGTATAGCTCGCGGCACGTAAGTTGAACTAAAATGGCGGCCATCCGCGCATGTACAATTATGGACAAAAGTGTTAAGACGCATGCTCCGCGGTTGCCCGGGAAGTTAAAAGATCTTTAAGGAAAAACCGTGATGTTTTTTTTTTCATTCAAATTATTGTATTTCTCGAACAACAGTGGCGTGGGAAGTGGTTATTAGCTATTATAAAATATAAAAATAAAGGAATGCTAATAAAATGAAAATTTAATAAAGAAATAAAAAATAAAAGTTAATGTAGGTATAGTTAGTAGTAGTAAGTTAGACATCTTTAATCACTGTCACTCATTGGCATAACACCTTCTACATAATTTTGAAGTGGTATACCAGAACTTGGGCCGGGAGTTGCGATTTCATTTTCTATGTCAGTGGAAGAATCCAATTCGGAATCACTGCTGTCAGAATCTCCAACTCGTATTATAAATTCTTCCGTCATATTATCAACGACGTGGTCGCTTTTGACGTAAGCTTCTTCGATTGTCTTCACTTTGTCGCATAGCTTTTTCCAATCACAGGGTCCCATTGCATTTACTTTTTCATTCACTAACTCTATAACACGGGGCACATTCCATCGTACATTTTTGCTACTTACATAACCCTTTATAGCCGCCCATGCCATTTCTATAGGGTTCAGATCTGGATGGTAGGGAGGCAGGCGGAGTACGTCATGACCATGATCTTTAAAAATCTTATCTATACTAAATGTTTTAAACCGATCTTTGTTAGTTTTTATTAAGTTGTATAGTTGAGGCTTAAACATATCGGACGTAAAAGGTATTTCTTTTTCTGAAAGCCAAGCCTGCATATCAGTTTTCCTTGAATTTGCATTTGGTGCTAAATTATATTCTTTATTATGATATGATGCATTATCTAAGACTATTACAGAATTTGGGGGAAGATTCGGAAGCAATTAGGTTCGTATCCACTTCTCATAATTCTCAAAATTCATTTCGTCGTGATAATCCCCGGACTTCATACCTGACTTGAACGTTAATAAGGCGTTAGGCACAAAACCATTCTCCGATCCGGCGTGTACAATAACAACACGTTGCCCTTTTGATATGGGTTTTTTTAATCCCTTAGTGGACCCATCTGTCCAACCTTTCGGTGCTGTGTGAGTAGCGTGAACATATGACTCATCAGTGTATACAATTGGTCTGTTTTGTTGTCGATACTGTCTTAGTTTTCTTAAGTAATTTATTCTTAATAATCTGATGGCTGATGTTTCTATTAAAACTTTCCTATTATTCTCGGTGGGTTTCCATTTAAATCCGAGTTCCTTAATTATGCGGCGAAGACTTTTTTCAGAACCTTCATAATTTATATCCGAGCGTAATTTTGCACGAAGTTTACCAAGGGTCGGTAATTCGTTCTCAGTTATATGGAAATTGTGAATGCATCGTTTTATAACACCCTTGTCAAAATCGTCTATGCCTGTGACTGGTTTTATTCGTTCTCTCTTTTTACCAGGGGTCCTAAATGTAATTATAAATTCTGAACGTTTACTTTCTTTTACAATCCTTTTAACTGTGGACACAGACTTTTTCGTAGCTTCCGCAGTTTTATTCTGAGAATCAGTTACACTATTTTCTTTTAAAAATAGTTATAAACGTCAAATACCATTCTTCTCTCCCCTCTCCGTAAAGTTGGTTGTGGTCGTCTCATTTTCTTGAAATAAAGAAATGATCACACATTTGACAGAAATATAAATGTAAAAGAACTGAAAACTTCGTGCGCGATTGTACTCCAGGGCCGCGCGGAGAGTGCGGGGGAAGCGAAGAGCGAAGTGCGACTGCATGGTGGCAAGCGTCGCCGCGTTGTTATGGTTACGCGCGGCCCCGCGCGTCGCACCTCATACCGCACTTCAATTGAGACCCGAAAATGTGTTTCTGCGCATTCAATGTCATAGTTCAACTTACGTGCCGCGAGTTATACGTCGTTTTTGTAAAATTTACACGCAGTTGCGTAGTTTTTGTAAAATATATGTTTCTTACAGTGTGATTCTGTGTTAAATATGCTGTTTTTGTAAAATCGAATTAAACTGTCTAGTGTAACTTTTTCCATAGATCATATTGCCATCATTAAAAAAAAAACCTTAAAATTGTTAGTTTTTGTAAAAACCTTTCATAATTATGTTTTGTAAAAAGGCATGTTTTTATGATAAAAGTGTCTAAAAGTCCTACAACGTTAATCAAGATTACTCAGTGCAATATCTTTCTAAGTAACAGTGGGTGAACTATTATTGTTTAATCCAGAAATTACAAGTAAATTATGTTGTCTGATCTCTGTGACACAACTGTGTCACACTCACACAGCATAAAAAATCTTACCCGAGTCACTAAGTAATAAAATACCCTAGAAAACTGGTAATCAACAGGTAACTAGGTACACTAGTGTTCTTGGTAGATAAACATCAATAAATCTTATTTTAGTGCTCAACCCTTCCCTACTTCTAGTTTGAGATCCACGATTTATCATAAAATTCTTAAAGATAATCAGTACAAAACTTAAAAATGCACATTGGATAACCAAATATATCTCTTAATAAAAGTAATTTCAGCCATAAACTTTTATTTGGCTATAATATGCGCTTAGATTTTTAATGATACTCTTAATATTAGTAAAGGCAGTGATAACACAAAGCAACGTAACGTCTAATTTTAACGCCGCACAATAGTAACAATAGGCTAGTTGCCCTAAAAAATGTAATAAGTCCGTCTTTTAGATTATTCAAAAATAAGGGACACGTATTTTTTTATTTGTAAATTAGACAAAAAATGACAAAGATATAGCCTATTAAAGTTACGTGTGACGTCACGATGCGTGGCATTTTTCGCGCAGAGTGACGTCACAGGTAACTTAAATAGGCTATTATCTTTGTTATTTTTTGTTCAATCGAAAAAAGCAAAAATACGTGTCCAATATTTTTTTATAATCTAAAATACGGACTAAATAGAATGTAATTATTTTGACCTTGGAAACTACCCTATTACTTTGTAAGTACTGCTCTTCCGCAGGTACATGTATTATTCCGTCGTTGATCACTGCATTGGTGAGGCAGTTGGTCGTAGAATGAGAGTACATCAAGGCAACACAGCCTTCAATTCTTGTAAATGAATGTACTTGTTTCGTAGGATTGGGAGTCTACTGTCATATAAAAGCGGCATAGAATCGGAAAGACCTGGCATTTTAATCCTTCTTGTTAGTTGTGCTAAATCTTGGTCATGTACTTTTTTAAAATAATTGTCCCATCACTGCGATACTCGATACAGCGCAACTCAAAAACTGTTGTTTCCCCAGGTTTCTTGTAAGTAGTCGACGTTGTATGGTTTTGTGAGTTTAAAAATTTCGACGTACTGTGCTGGTGAATAAATCTCACGATTTTCAAGCTTTCTTACTACAAACTAAAACTGCCTGCTCATAATTATGAGCAGGTAGTTTTAATATATTTCTTCCATTTGATTCTCATTGCATTCACATATATTTCTGGTATCTGTGTTGTTATTTACTTGTGTCTTAGTGATTCACTACTGAATCTAGATTTTGTTGAAGTCTTTGAACAATTATTCATTTTTACTATGTTGTCAATTCTCCCTCAAAATTATGTAACATTTATATTCAATGTAAAGTGTCTCTCTTAATAGCTACATCTTCAATTTCACTTCGCTTCATCTTGATGAGATACAGCTTCTTTTAAAAGGGATGCTGCTATGCGGATGATGCTATTTTACCAGACAGTTCCTTTTCATTTTTGCAATTATAATGTACTAGCTGCCAATGCAGCGGTTTCACCCGCTGACTCGAAAATTATCCTACGGGAACATAAAATCGGGATAAATCTGTGTACCAAATTTTAGCCAAATCCGTTCAGTAGTTTTTGCGTGAAAGAGAAACAAACATACATACATCCTCACAAAATTTCGCATGTATAATATTAGTAGGATATCAGAATCAGAAATCTTTATTTGTAAACATAGGTCAAGGTACACATGGTGTGAGGTGTTAAAAATGGGTAGATTCTCCATGTTTTGTCAAAGGCGTACAAATATAATCGTTTAGGTAACGTTAAGTCTGTCTGACTGTATAATAGTCAAAATTGTCTCCACCCTTAAAGAATTAGAAGCAACTTCTTCATTAGATTCTAATAATTGTTTACAGTGGTGCAGATCTGATAATAAATGTGTGGCGTGCTCTTTCATGGGCGTAGTCTTATGTCTTCAACTCTGACCACAATGAAAATGATTTAAGGCTGCATGCGATCTGTGCTTTACTTACCAGCTGTGAAATGACAAATTTTCATAGTACAGTTTTTTGATTTAGAGAAGCCAAGGACATGGAACTCTCACAATTAGTAAGAAACGCAGCGAGGGTTTGGATGCCGCCGTTATAAGGTTTTATAAATTTGGTTAAGAAAGATAGGGTAGTTTTGTCGGATATTTCCTTTGATTTAGGTAACTCTTGTTTGACAGACATAAAAGATTATGATGTGTTGGACAAAATTAAGTTTAACATTAACAGTAGTAATGTTAGAATAATAAGAAATACACAACCGGCAAAATTAGGGGAACACAAAAAAAGAAAGCTTTTTTTTTTAATTTTTAACTTTTTATGTACGTTTTTTCGCTTCATTTTGGCTTGGATATTCAAAATAAATTTGACACAATAGAAACTAGGGTTGAACATTATTTATTTATACATAATCGCAAAAAAAAGAAATGTAAATCATTTTTACTTTATTAACAATTTTTTTTTAAATTAAGTTATCTTTGAAAATTTTGTTACATTACATTATTATTATCTTGTATTGCCGCCGCGGGCTCTAATTAGTGCTTGAATACGTCTGCCCATGCTTCTAATGACACTGTCAATCACTTCCTGGGGCAAATTGGCCCACTCTTCAATCAACGCCAATTTTAATTCCTCAACATTCCTTGGAGGTGGAATCCTTTCCCGCACTTTGCGTCCAATCATGTCCCAGACGTGCTCTATCGGGTTCATGTCTGGGGATCGTGCTGGCCAGTCCATTTGATTAATTCCGATTTCATTTAAGTAATCGCGAACCACGCGAGCAGTGTGCGACCGTGCGTTATCGTGCATAATAGTCCAGTCATTAAAGCCTAAACCCGAAAATAATTAGTAACACGCTGAAATTTTTAGGGGTTTTTAAGGAAGGTAAAATAACATACCGGGTGATTTTGCAGCGTTCTGGGGTGTACGGAAAGGGTTCAAAAGGGGTGAAAATGGTTTTTCGATAATAACATTGCCAAGAAAATTAGTAACACGCTGCAAATTTGGAATTAGGTTGTTCTTACCGTTTTTTAACGTGTATTAAATTTGCAGCGTTTTGCGACATACGGAACATTGCTTTTTTTAAAAAAACAGTGATTGCACTGTTTGTATTGTAAAAACAGGGGTAAGAAAATTAGTAACACGCTGCAAATTTGGAATTAGGTTGTTCTTACCGGTTTGTAACGTGTATCAAGTTTGCAGCGTTTTGCAACATACGGAACATTGTCTATTATAAAAAAAACAATGAAATTATTTAATCACACAGGTGAAAGAAATTTGTAACTCGCTGTAAATTTGTAATTAAGTTGTTTTTACCGTTTCGTAACGTATATAAAATTTGCAGCGTTTTACAACAAATTGAACATTGTTTATTATTAAAAAAACAGTGCGATTTGTTAGTAACAAAGGTAAAAAAGTAGGAACATACTGCAATTTTAGAATTAGGTTGTTCTTACCGGTTTGTAACGTTTTGCAAAAAACTGAACTTTTTTCATTCATTACCATAAAAACAAATATTTCAGTTAGTAACAATAGTGAAAAAGTTAATGAAGAGTTGCAATCTGGAGAAACAGTCTGCTGACTGACAGTCCACCTCCTTCATTAGGTTGCAATATGCGTTCCAGATCTAAGATAGTCGACGACCCGATACATTTCATTCATACATTTGTTGTTTTCTGAAAGAGTCTCATAGCCTTCAGTACGCGGAACTGTCAGATCCCAACTAACGGTGGGACGGGTTTGCATCGCCGTCGAATCAACGAAGCTCGACTGATACTCGTCCTTGAAATCCCGTGGAACTTCAAGAAGCAGTCCCGGGGCTGACTTCAAGCTAGTTACCCAATATTGCAAGGCAACCGCCTCTTTTTGGAGACTACGTGGAAGTGGTACGGTTAAAGTCCATCTATGGGAACTCTGTGTCCGTTGTCTCCATAAGCTGATCGCACCAGGGAATCATGGCTTTTTGGGTGATCCACTCATATATGCTTGGGGGGCTTCTGTATCCAGATCACACCGTGGCAATCCGGTAAGGAGGCAGCCGCTTCTTCTGCAGTAGCAATGACAGCGAAGTAGGAAACAGAACACGTGAAGGAGAGGACGCCCTCGAAATCTCAATCCAGCTGCATACGGCGAGTAATGAGGAGCTAGTCGTCTTATGCCTGCCAGGTCGCAGGACTATCTTAGCAGGATACCGTAGCACAATTTTGATGATTTTATTAGCCAAACAAACGTGGTTGATTCAGAAAGCAGTTCTGTTGGTCAGGATTTAAATTGTTAAGAGATTTCTTTCTCAAGATCCCTACCACAGGCACAGCGGATTTATATATTATTTTAACATGTTTTAACTTCTTTTCACAAAAAATAAATAGATTTTCATTCATTTTAATTGGGTACACCTCTACCTAACCCTTTTTTCTAACTAGGTAAAATCATCAAATGAGTCCTCCGACCCCGGGCAGGGCAGGAGGGACTGTCAGACTTTTACTGACTAAAATCCACGGTGTCCTTCAATAGCCCTTTCTGTTCCGGGGTCACGGTAAGGAAATAATCCTTTGGCCCTCTGAGAGGGGGCCCCGTCAGTGTGCTGACGCTCTTTGAGGCGCGCGTGGGACTCAACGAGCCGTCGACCCGGGCATGGTCCATGGTCGGGCAGCGAGTTGCCCTTTACTCGCTGCCCGCATGGCCGCGCCAACGGTGGCCGGAGATCATCTGCTGACGTCCGACGCCGCCTACCACTGCGGCTGGGGTGGAGGGAGGACGCTGTCCTCTCTCTCTCTCGGCCCACCTCCTCCTTCGCGAGCATGACTGCTTCGCAGAAGGAGGCGACCGCTTCCCACTCCGTCTCGCCTCGCTGCATGGCCGCGACCAATGCCGGGCGCGAGAGGTCTCCGCCTATTGCCGCCGTGAGGTCACGGCGGTTTTCCGCCCAAGCAGGGCAGTCCTGCACCGTATGCTCCACCGTGTCCTCCGGGCGGCCACAGCAGCCATGTCCGCTAAGGACCTGTGTCATGCGATAGCTGAGGACGCGGTGGGAACTATCCAGCCACTCCTCAAAAAGGGGTCTGACAGCCGCGATTGCGGTTAGCCCGTGCCTCGGTTGCGACAGTCGTTCTCTCCAAACTGCCATGAGATCGCGCCGGAGCTCTTCTCGCTGCGCCTCGACTTCTCGAGGCAGCGGGGATACACCCCGACGCTGCGCCTCTACGCGCCACTCATAGACGCGCCGGAGGGCAGTCCCCCCCAGATCCCAGGGCAGCGATCCGGCAAGAACGTTGGCCGATTCGCAGCAATCGTGCGGTATCCTCAGATCATTCTGATATCCATGACCCTCTGGCATGCGAACAGCTTTGCCGGCCGCGTACGAATGCTCAAGGCACACACGGGGGCCCCGTAGAGGGCCATGGAGCGCACGACAGTGCGCGTGCAACCTCCTGCAGGTGGCGTTTGGCCCGCCGGTATTGAGGAGCCGCCTGAGGGCGGCTGATGCCCGGTTCAGCCTTGGGGCCAAACGCAGGAATCATCATCATCGACCGTGCTACGGTACCTTTCCCGCTGAAATGGTCCCGCAAGCCGGTAGGCGTTTGGGTTCTTTAGACGAGGGTGGAACACGATATGCTGTCATCCTCGGCGAGGGCGTCCTTTCGCGTGTTCTGCCTCTTCCTTCGCTGTCATTACTGCTGCTGAAGTAGTGGCAACCTCCTTTCCGGATTGCCAACGTGTGATCTGGAAGCAGATCCTCCAGCATATTTGTGTATGAGTGGATCGCCCGAATAGCCATGATCCCCTGGTGCGATTGGCTTGTGTGTTTGCTTCCGTAAGGAAACGACAGACACAGGGTTCCCGTAGAGGGGCTTTAACAGTACCACTTCCTCGTAGAGCCTTCAGAAAGCGGCGTTTGCTTACAAGGTTGGGTAACAGCTTGATGGCAGCCCCGGCTCGATCCTGTTTTTGATCCAAACGTCGGAAATGCTCCTTAAAGTTCCACGGGATTCCAAGGACGAGTTTCAGTCGAGTCTCGTTGATTGGGCGGGCGGTGAGGCAAACCCGTCTCACCGCTAACATACAAGTATCGTGTTCCAAAGCTATGAGGCTCTTTGAGAAAACAACAAATGTATGAATGAAATGTAGGTACCAGCTCGTCGACTATCTTAGTATCTGGAACGCAAAGGGCGTCTAGGAGTCTGACAGACTCTAGAGATCAGCCCAGAGCGAGATAACTCATTTGATGATTTTATTTCCCCCTAAAAAGGGCTGATTCAAGCAGCAGTGCTGATCACGTTTCGTATTGTTAGGAGATTCCTCTCCCAAGACCCCTAACCACAGGCAACCCCGATACTGTTCCCGATGCTGGTCCTACCAGCAGATTTGTATATTTTAAAATGTTTTTGTTACTTTTCACAAAAAGAAACAGATTATTATTCATTTTTATTCGGTACTCCTCTGCCCAACCCCTCAGGGATTACAGGCGTTATGTTAAATTACTTGAGGTCGCTAGTTCTAGCAATTCTTATCATTATTTGGTGAATATCGGCACTTTCAAAATTGAAAAATGTATGAAAATTACGAATCTTCGAACTTGTATAACTTGACCGAGAGCAATCCTACAACTTTTGTGCCATAGTAACTATTGCTCCAAATGACTAGTACTACCTATACCAACCAATAATACAAAAGGTACCAATTTTTTTCGTTGGCACTTTCAGAAATGGCCCAAAAAAAATGATGTCCTTTGAAAAATGTTTCAAAAAGGTTTTGACAACATTTTCTCCAGATTGCAACTCTTCATTAACTTTTTCACTATTGTTACTAACTGAAATATTTGTTTTTATGGTAATGAATGAAAAAAGTTCAGTTTTTTGCAAAACGTTACAAACCGGTAAGAACAACCTAATTCTAAAATTGCAGTATGTTCCTACTTTTTTACCTTTGTTACTAACAAATCGCACTGTTTTTTTAATAATAAACAATGTTCAATTTGTTGTAAAACGCTGCAAATTTTATATACGTTACGAAACGGTAAAAACAACTTAATTACAAATTTACAGCGAGTTACAAATTTCTTTCACCTGTGTGATTAAATAATTTCATTGTTTTTTTAATAATAGACAATGTTCCGTATGTTGCAAAACGCTGCAAACTTGATACACGTTACAAACCGGTAAGAACAACCTAATTCCAAATTTGCAGCGTGTTACTAATTTTCTTACCCCTGTTTTTACAATAAAAACAGTGCAATCACTGTTTTTTTTAAAAAAGCAATGTTCCGTATGTCGCAAAACGCTGCAAATTTAATACACGTTAAAAAACGGTAAGAACAACCTAATTCCAAATTTGCAGCGTGTTACTAATTTTCTTGGCAATGTTATTACAGAAAAACCATTTTCACCCCTTTTCACCCCTTTTGAACCCTTTCCGTACACCCCAGAACGCTGCAAAATCACCCGGTATGTTATTTTACCTTCCTTAAAAACCCCTAAAAATTTCAGCGTGTTACTAATTATTTTCGGGTTTAGGCTTTAGTGACTGGACTATAAACACAAAACCTGGCCCTATGAATGGGGCAAAAGGCATTACATGGGGTTCCAGGATCTCGGTTGTACCTGTGTGCAGTCAGAGAACCGCCATCGATGATGAC
The DNA here is from genome assembly GCA_036375495.1 of Agrotis segetum. Lineage (NCBI taxonomy): Eukaryota > Metazoa > Arthropoda > Insecta > Lepidoptera > Noctuidae > Agrotis > Agrotis segetum. The sequence goes on from JAQSVV010000002.1 coordinate 1,094,545, forward strand.
CAAAGCGGTGCGGGCTGTTAAACTTATGCCACCCCACACCATAACGGACCCTCCACCATATGACACCGTTTCGGTAAAATTGGCTTGATGGTACCGTTCTCCTCGATATCTCCACATCCTTTCCCTCCCGTCGATGAAATTTACGCAAAATCGGCTTTCGTCGGAGAATAAAACACGACCCCTTTCATCGGAGCAATCTTGAGGCGGGTACAGACTGCTGCAACGCAACATGCAATGCAACACGAAACGATTATTGCATCAGTGTAGACGCGGGGCGCGCACAACGTGCGCACGAACCGCGCATGTACCTACTCACATCTGTTTCCGAGATGCGCGCGAACGGATCGCTCAGTCTGCAAAAGAACACGCAAAGGAATGGATCGTGACGACCAATTGCGGGCTCTGATGATAGTCAGTGCTTCATTATTAATAGTGAATCATGTGATAAAACGCAGAAGACATCGACGTTGGTGGCGTACAGAGTTGTATAGTCAGAGAGCTGGTGCAAAACTAATGGCCGATATGAGATTAACTGGACAATTTCAAAATTTCTTAAGGATGAGTCCAACGACATTTGAAGATCTACTCAGATTAGTCGGACCAAGAATTTTTCGGAATCGCACACAGTTAAGGGCTCCAATTTCAATCCAAGACAGACTGGCAATAACACTTCGTTTTTTAGCTAGTGGTGACTCTTACACAAGTTTACAGTATACCTTCAGAGTATCAAAACAAGCCATAAGTGGCATTATTACAGAAGTATGCTCCGCCATAATTGAGGAATTAAAAGATTATATCAAGGTAAGTTTTATTCTTAATAAGTCAATTAAAGAACAGTATTATCACATCAAATCATTAAAGTCGTCATAGGATTGGTTAGATTCTAGTGACGTTACAGACGATGGCTGTTGGTTCATATATTCTTCGTTCCTTGCCGTGGTATAGCCATAGCGTCCGGCTTGATTTGTATCTGGAGTTTGCGCGGAAGGCGAGGGACGATTAAATTCGGAAGTTCCAGGACGATTAACATATCCGGTCAGATCCACATAATCTTGTCCTTTCTTCTGTGATGCATAATAGGATTCTTGGTATGAACTGGGGTAGTTATCCTGCTGTCGATATGATGATTCATAATAACCTCTGTCAGCCTTCATCAAAATTTCAAAAATTCCATGTTCGACCAAATTCCTGGTTTGAAGGGAATAAGTATTCATTTTAGCTGATATACAATGTGTTGATCTGCAACCTAGTCAAATTCAAGGACGTGATTATACTCATGATTCTCGACCCAAATCAACAATAAAACAGGTAGGTATTTTTTTTATTTTATTTTTCCTTTTTCTGAAATTCGTAAGTGTGAACTAGATTCTTCAAGAGTAGTAGATTCAATTCACGCACACCAGCTGCTCATCGCTGTGTGCGTACGCGCGGACTGCGTAGTCGGGTGATTCTCTTTCATTTGTATTGAATTAAGGGTTTAATTCTGAAATACTGTAAAATTTCAACAACAAAAAAAAAGCAGCCCTTATTAGTTTTGCCCGGTACTGTACTTTCAATTGATTATATATGACTTTAGTGACAACCACCTGAAGTTTGACGAAAATGCAAAAAAACAGCGTGTATAGGAAGCGAAAGTTGTAGTTAAATCTGGAGCGCCTGAATTTCCCAACTTATTGGCAGTAGTTTGTAATATGCCCACTACATCGGCCAGTACACTGCTGCTTTCATCTTTTTTTGCTTGTTTAGCTCGCGTAGGTTCATACCGTGTACGTGGAGTAGCAAATTCGTTCTGCAGATTTTCTTCATTAATCGGTTGTTGAACCGCCTCCTGAAAAACATAAAAATAATTTATAACTGTAGGTCCCATATCTTGATATAAACTACTAGATAGTAGATATAACTCTCCAGGAAGGTAGGTATCGTGGCACCGATGGACAAATGTCGAAACGACTAAATATTTAGTTCGTTTTTTAGTCTAGTTCAATATAGCTAGCAATAAAATCAAGAGATGCTCACTATAATGGCACCTCAAAAATTGTCACCAGCGAGTGTTGGGCTACTAAGTACAATGACTGTCTCGTAGCCATAAATTAAATAAAAGTTTTTTGTTTTAGCTTCCAACGACAGAAGAAACTTGGTTGAACATAAGCAAACAGTTTGAAGAGAAGTGGAATTTTCCACACTGTTTAGGGGCACTGGACGGAAAACATGTTGTGCTTGAGGCACCCATCAAAAGTGGAACTGAATTCTACAACTATAAAAACTTCTTTAGCATCGTTCTTTTTGCTTGGTTGACGCCGATTATAATTTTCTATTTGTAGATGTGGGATGCCAAGGAAGGATTTCAGATGGTGGCATCTTTAAAGATACAAAACTCTGTGAAATGATAGAAGATCGTACAATAAACCTTCCATCACCTGATTCACTCCCACGGAGACATATTCCAATACCATATTTCTTTGTGGGTGATAGTGCCTTTGCTTTAAGTGAAAATCTGATGAAACCATATGCTGGGGCACATCCAAAAGGCACTTCAAAGAGAGTATTCAATTACAGGCTAAGCAGAGCCAGAAGAACTGTTGAAAATGCATTTGGTATCATATCGTCTGTCTTTAGAGTTCTCAGAAAACCAATGCTTTTACAGCCTGATAAAGCTGAGCTAGTGGTTATGGCAATTGTCCTTTTACATAATTATTTGAGACGTCACTCTAGAAATACATATATGAATGACACTGAAGATGAAGTTACGAATGAAGACACGTAGGCAAAATAATGAAGATATGAGATCACTACTACCTATGAGAAATATTCCTCGACGATCGCCTGCACATTTGAATGCGTTAAGAGATGAGCTCGCCGATTATTTTATGAAAGAAGGGAAGGTTCATTGGCAAGACAGATGTTCGTAAAAGAATCAATCCAGTTTTAGTTTCAGTAGAGAAAAAAGCCAATTTCAATATTAGTCGGCTATGCCAATTTACATTTCAATACACAAACATTTTTGCGGTTTCCAACCTACGATTGTACTAAGAATAAAGTATATGAATAAATAATAAATAGTAAATTATTATTATTTATTTACCTTTTCCTGTTCCTTTCGATTTCTTTTCCTTCGCTTTTTCACGACGGTAGGATGATAAAATACTAATCATTTTACTGTAACATTTTTCTTGTGTTGTTTCCATCAAATTAGCAATTTCCATCCATGCATCCTCTTTAAAATGTTTTTTATAAAAATTCTCATGTTGTGGATTCCACAAAATTTCCTTTGATCTGTACACTTCAATTAATTGAAGCACTTTTTCTTCACTCCACGTAAATGTAACCGCCTCCTCCGCCGCAGTAGCGTCGTCTTGTTCCATGTTCGCGCGCGTCTAGCCGTACACACCACACAACCTGTCCACACTGACGCTCCGCGCATACTGCGCGCCTCTTTGTGTTCGGGGAAAAAACCGACAAATTTCGGGTCGCTACTCGCAAGAGTTGCAACAATCTGTTCGTGCGCGTAGTAGACGCGGTTCGTGCGCGCAAGGCGTCTACACTATGGGAATTCTGTTACTTTACATGATACATTGCAGCAATGTGGACGTCAAATTCTTGCATTGCATGTTGCATTACATGTTACATTGCACCAATGTGTACCCGGCTTTGGTGTTGACGAGCGAACGCTAATCTTGCAACTCCGTGGCTTACCTCAAGTTTAGGCGCTTTTGCTGGTACGTATGACTTTAAACCAACTTCGTTTAACCTTCTTCTTACTGTTCGTTCACTTACACGCAAGTTACGCACCTCTTCTAAGAGATTTCTGGTCTGGACAGCTGTTTGACAACGGTTTCTCAACGTTTGCACCCTTATAAAACGTTCGTCTACGGCACTGGTTGCGCGTTTTCTGCCTTGTCCCGGCCTCCGCACGTAAGATCCTGTCTGTCTGTATCGTTTCACACAACGGTGGATCACAGATGCTGATACACCCAACATTCGACTCGCTGAACGATATGTGTGACCTTCCTCGATCATTGTCACAGCTCTGGCGACTTCAGTTGCTAGCAAATCACTCATTTTGTGTGCAATACAATGTTAACTCTTCAAACAACAACAAAATAAGCTAGAGCCACTATTGACTGCTCATGCAAAATCCTTATCAAACACTTAAAAGTGTAATTTCTGTTAGAATGTTAAAAAATGTCAAAATATCTCAAAATATTATGTTGTACGAGGTTAATATCATAGTCTAAAAAAACAAGGTCTGGCACTCCCGAAGTGACACATGTTGACGTCACTTTCCAGTTGCCAATTAATTGCAACAAGATACGAAAATAAGGAAACATTTTCACCCATTATTTTGTTTAAAAGAATAAATAAAACATTTAAATTGTATTTAGCATAGCAAACGAAACAATTCAATACGTATACCAACAGAATTGTTTAATAAAACCACAGCGTTTTATCGTATTCGCTTATGTAATAAATGCGCTTAGGGAGTTATAACCACACACTACTGGTAACACAGGAACGGGCTGTGTCATTGTCATGCCGCCATTTTGTCGTATAGCGCTATCCTTGTTTTATGCGTATGCCTGTCTCGCTCAGCGACTGTGGAACCAGCGGCACTCAAACATTTTTATTTGTGAACGTCGAAAAGTTTCTTTGTTATCTTTTATCCTAGGATGGATAAATAATGCTTTTTGTCACTGAAAATCTACTACGCTGAGGTAAGGGATGGCAGCCACGTGCAAAAGTTAGCAGTAATGTAATAATTAGGTCAATGTTTTATTAGGTTAAATTTCCCCAAACTGTAAAGTTTGAGAACCAGCAGATAGCGATGATGACGTAGGCTTGTGTCACCCACGTGACCACTGTGTCTCGGAGTGCCATACCTGGTATTATTATACCATGGTTAATATCTTAAATAAATGAACCACTTGACGTATCACTCACGAGTTCAAAAAAAAGTCATTTTTTTTTTGTGTTCCCCTAATAGGGTTGGCCGGTGAAAGCTGAAAACAGATGGCGCTAGCATAGTTTGTTCCCTTGTCATTGTTGTTGACATTTTCTATGTCGTGTTGATTGCAATAAAGCATTTTTTTTTTTTTTACTTTGTGGCAGCCGTAAGACAATTTAAATAAGTGGAGCACATATTTATACATCATGTATTCTAACTGGCGAGTCCAGGAACTGAAAGACGAATTAAAAAAACGCGGTGCTTCCTTACGAGGAAAAAAAGCGGACCTCATTGAAAGGTATCTAGTTTTGTTCTTAATTCATCAAACACACCTTAATCGAAATTCACAGTCGTCGTAGATCGAAGGGCGCTATGTAAAGTAACAATTTTAAACCAAATGACTTTGAGATTTCGTGGTATTTTCAGGTTAGAGCTTTATGACCAAAATTTTAATTTTGGTCGATCTGAATGCGTAGATGATGACGAACCCAAAATGGAGCTACCATCAAAAGAATCTTATCGAGATATAAACAGTAATACGATTCTGCCACCTTTGGACAAGATAATGATAAGGCATTATCTATGTTAGTAAGTAAAGATAAAATTTAATCTTTCAATTGAGCTTTCAATATTTATTTTTTTCCATATTCTAAGTACATAATTCTTTGCTTTCTAGCACAGAGAAAAAAATAGCAACGGCTACACAGCTATATGAGACACGGCATTTACTGATGGCAAGATCTTCTGTTGTTGGTCAAAGTACTTTTATAAAAGGTTACTGCAGAAAAACAATAAAGAATTTGCAGTACGAAGTGGATGTGAAATTAAATGAAAATGGAAATCCTGAAGCATCACATTGTGAATGCCCAGCTGGAAGTGGAATAAATGCAGTATGCAAACATGTTGCAGTCCTTTTACTTGGCATTGAGAACATGGTCCGTCAAAAAATATTTTGCTTCAAGAAGTATGCACTCAAAAACTACAGCAGTTCCATGTTCCAAGAAAACCATACACAGGTACTCCTGTGAAAGCTGAAAAAATGTATCACAAGAAAAATAAACACAATTTGATTTTTGAGCCATATTCATTAAAACATATGGACAAAGGAAATTATAATAATAGGATAAGAAATATGATATTAAATTTTCCAAATTCCCGGATGCCATTTAAACAACTCTATGGTCCAGCAAACCCATATGCATTAGTACATGACCATCATTATAATGAAATTAATTCACAGCAGAAACTTTTAAATGATTTAAAATTATGTTCAATCACTCAAGAAGAAATTAATAATATTCAAAATATTACCATTGGCCAAAATGAGTGTCCTGAATGGCATACATACCGCCAAGTAAGGCTTACTGCTAGCAACTTCCATACCATTTGTCACCTTAAGTCAAGCACAGTGTGCAAATTTGCAAAAGAAATGTTAAATAGAAAACCATTTATGACAAGAGCAACAAGTCACGGTATAATTAACGAACCAACTGCCCTTATCAAGTATGCAGCTGAATACGGTCTCACAGTAGAACCAAGTGGTATTTTTATTAGTTTAGAAAGACCATACCTTGCAGCTTCTCCTGATGGGTTACTAGGACAAAAAACAATAATAGAAATCAAGTGTCCCTATGCAAGCCGAAACCAAAAAATAAATAGCATTACAGTTCCCTATTTAGAAATAAGTAATGACACTTAAACATTAAAAAAAACAAGCCTATATTACTTTCAAATTCAAGGACAGTTGTACTGTTCTGGCAGAACATACTGCAACCTTATTATATATACCTTCATCGATTTGAAAGTAATTTATATTGAAAAAGATAATTATTTTATAAATTCAATGTTATTAAAACTAGATTCCTTTTTTCCTATATTTAAAGAAGCTTTATTTGACAAATACATTTATTTCAACTATTATGAGAACTTTGGAACAAAATAGAACACAAAATTGGTATTTATATCTGTTTTATTTTTAATATCCTTAACAGTATTAGTAGTACAGTAATAAATGATTGTGTATATGATATAAAATTATTTCGTTTTATTTACTATACCTTCTCTAAAATTACACAACATAATACATACAAAAAAATTTTTGATGCTAAGGGAACATAGAAATGATTAAGTTTATGGTTTAATATTGCATAAGTTTTTATTAATCCTATAAGTCTTTCTATGTGGACTCTTTGGCTAGCCAACTGTTGGTCTAATTTTAATTGCACACCGGGAATTTGAGACTTTCCTTTTAAAAAGGTAGGAATATTTATACCAATACCTTTACAAGCAAACAAATCTTGCACATTAAAGCCCCTGTCTGCCATAATGCTATCCCCAGAATCACAAATATTAAATAACTTACTGCGTTCTACAATCTGTCTGTCACTCACTGAACCGGCATATGCACTTGAACAATATGTTATAAGACCACCTGGTGAGGCACCAACTAAAAACTTCAAGGTATTCTTATGTTTATAAGTACTAAATGTGGCTCTTTGGTCATTGGGCTGACTAGGCTTTTGTATTTCTATTTCAGTTCCATCTAGTATAAGCCTTGTTAAAGGATAATATTTTTTGAAACTGTCAGGCATATAAAAATTTACTAAATTGCGATTAGGCCAAATGTCTATTAAGCTCCAGATATCGCTAACTAAATTTATCCATGTCACTATAACATTTGACACTTCAGCTTTGCTTACACCAAACATTTTGCCTAATTCGAAATCAGTTGTATTTCTTCTGAGCTTAATTAATAGTATTAAAAACTGATCCTCTACCGCCAAGGAAACAACTCTACTCCAACGGTACTTAATATCATGTGCCATAGGCAAAAGAGTATTGATAATTAAATAAAATTTTGCCAATGTCTCCAACCCAGTATAAAAATGCACTGTCTCATCGTCTGCAAGTAATAACTCTGTAGAGAACAATCTTAATATATTAGATGTTTGTGTGCCACAAGTGTTGTGGTTTGGCATATCAGATGCAGGTATTGGAGAAGAACTATGTTCAATCAGAAGCTCTTGAGATACACTACAGTCTTGAGGCACACCACTATCTCCTTCTAGTGGCAATATATTATCATCTTCACAATGTTGTGAGCTTGAAGGCATGTCAAAAAGCTGACTTTTCATGAGGTTGCGGTTTACCAATCTTTCTTCTCTGGCCTTCGCGTTCTCAGAAACTGGTTGCGTATTCCAAGGAAAAACAGATGGTATAGCCCCTTATATACGCGAGAAAAAAAAACATCCCCACTTTACGTGTACAAAAGGTACCCTAAAAAAAAAAAATATCATTAAATAGGTTTTTAAAAAAATATTGATAATTTCCATTAACGATTTTTTGATAAAAAAATTTAAGCTTTAAAGTTTGTGAAATATTAAGCTTTAACAGGTTGACTGCCACTTGCAAAAATTGAAGGTCACCGGGAGGCCAAATATTTTTTTTTGTTTGATCGACTTTAAAAGTGATTATATAAGATTGTAATTATACTTAATTATCTATATGATATTTTACAGTATTTTAAATGAGGAGGGCAACTACACCGCACCGGTGCGTGCTAGGCACTGGGAATGAAATTTTCATTCTCAGTGCCAAAGAACGCACGGGTGCGGGTTATGAATTTATTACGTTTTTATGGTTAATTAGGAATAATACGCTTTTATTTATTTAAATGTGATTTATATTAGATACTTCTTGCATTTTTGTAATGAAATAAACTGCAAAATCAACATTAATTTAGAGAAAAGTAAAACAAATAAATATTTTCTAATTGAACTTTACTTAGAAATGGCATTACACTTTGGCATCAATGTGAATAAAATATCTTATAAAACAAAAACAATGGAAATTATCAATCAAAATGTCATTTTAAAAAAGTTTAAAACCATGAATTATAAATTTACAGAGGAATGAGTGGTAATTTTCAAAACATTCCACACAAAGTCCAGGTTTTCAGGACAGGTGCAAATACCAAGGAGAGTAGTACGTCTTGTGCACTGACGGCATGTCTTTTTTGAGAGCCCATTTAAGTAGTTTCAGTGGCTTTATTTTATGAGTTTGGGATTTGAAGGTCTATTTCCTGGTACATTTTCGGGCAGCAGATATTTATGACATTCATGCGATAATCATAGAGAGATAACGTTGCCCTGAATATTTATTGTACATCTTCATTGAATTCAAGAAAAGTAATTGGAATGTGTTGGCTAATTTCAGATACCAGCGTAAAGTTTTTCTTTCGCAAGGATAGTACGCTAGAAGCTGTATCTTGCATGTCTACTCCTGACATGTAATCGTTATTTTCGAGATAGCTTCTGGCTTTTGAGTAACTTGGCCACGTTTATTTTGGACTGGAACCATTCTGTCTTTATACTGGGTAGTAATATACGTCACAACGCGTTTATCTTTCCACACGCCAACATGCACTCCTTCACGAAACATTGAGATATTTTCTCCTTTCTTAATATTTTTTTTCCTGATTTCCTGAGGATTTTCTTTCAAGTCTTTACGTGGAGTGCCCGTACAATAGGTGTTGTGATCAAGCAGCTTCTTCGCCAAACCAAAACTATTATAAAAGTTGCATGTACAATTCGTGGCCATTATTTAGTTTTCCCTGAAGCAGCTCCATGACAACTTTCTCAGCGTGACCCTTCCCAGATACGTCTGTAACTTTTCCACCTGCATAAACACGGAACTTCAATACCAATCCATCTGGTTCAGTTAGCATATATAACTTTATGCCGTATTTGTGGCGTATATTTTTGATGAACTGCCGAAAACTCAGTCGGCCTCTCCATAGCACCATACTTTCATCCAGAGATAATTGTGCTGAGGATAATAACCGTCAACATTTTGTTTTGAATTCAATGACACTTCTAACCTTGATATTTCCTCACTAGTTCTTTTGAGGTAAAATGCACTCTCAGTATGAGGAGAAATGTTTTGCTCATTTGTTCCCAAAAATTGGAATTGAAAACAGCCTATCTTTTTTCCAGTAATCCTGTAAACGACTGAGAGGGATAGTTCCCATGTGGACAGCAAACCAAGGAAAATTTTCAGCTCGCAGACAGTGACCTGTTTCCATCCAGAAATCCTGGCAAAATATCTACTTCGTCTGCTTGAAACTTCCTGATTATGTCTACTTATCAACCTCTGTGCCTGTGCATTTGTCTCAGTACAAATCATCGTCAAAAAATCTTCAGTAAAAAAAAAAAAAATAATCAATAGGATTTGCTCCTGCAATTTCACCATAAAATTCGTTTGATTTTGTAAAATAAATTTCTCTCATCTCGCCAGTTGTAGTCCATTCAGCGGTTGAGCCTACTGCAGAGGGTTGGTTCAGCTGGGCTTGACCTTGAGTGTCTGATACAGATGGTGAGTTTGGCTGCAGGTCTTGATCCTGAGCTGTAGGTGACACTAATTGACGTGCTGGAGAGCGTAATTCGATATCTAAGGGGTGCTCCTCACCTTCACTCTCTGATGCTGACTCCTCGTCACCAGGCTGATAATCGTCTTCAGAATTATCAGAAAACAATACCTCTTCTATATCACTGTCGTGCATAATAGAAAACAATTGTTTTCGCTGCCTTTTAGGCCTAGAAGGGCCTTCTTCGCAATCCATTTTACTTGATATTTATTTCTGCATAAACACTCAACCGTCAAACATACGAAAAAACCAAAAACACGTTACGAAAATTTAAAATTTCAAGCGCAGTGCCGCTTCAAACACAACGTTCTTGGCCCAGTGCCGGCGCCAAACTGAGTGTATGAATCTACTAAGGCGCGAGACCGCACCGGTGCGTGGTCGGCCTCTCGCATGGACACCACTCCCCGCACCGGTGCGGGGGTGGCAGCGAACTTGAGTGCTAAATTTTGCTCGACTCGAGTGTCCCCCCCCTCTACCAGCTAAACGGTTATGTTTAGGGGGTGAAAAAATTCACAACAGTAGTATATATGTGTATGTATAACGAAGTTTAAAAGAAAATTGTAATGACTAAGTAAATTTCGATTGTCATTTCTATCTTACAATATACACATATAGCTTTAGTCGTGGTCCCGCTGACTGGCCGTAACCAAAGCTTAAATTCAGGATCACTTTCCCACTCCTTGCGATAGTTTTGTTTATAGTTCTTTTTAGAAAATGGCATCTCCATGTTTTTATAAATAGTTATTGTTTATTTTAAACAACACACACAATGAACGGACACTTATTACTAAAAGACTGGTGTTTGCTAATGAATAAGACAAAGAATAAAAGATCAGCTAAAGAAACATTTTGGGAATTCCCCAAGAGTAGAGAACAAAACTCAGATCGGACATCTTTTGTTCCACTCTCCTTGTTCAGAAACAGCTATACGACCATGGAGATACGCATTTTCATAAATAACTAATAATTAGAGGTGCGTTCTGAAATTTAACTGTTTCAGAACGCGCCATTGATTGGTTTTGTTTTTACGAAATTGCGTGATAAATAGCAGACTTTTAAAAATGCGCTAGATAAGGCACTAGGCACTGTTGTGGAATTTAGAGCGCTAAAACATCAAGAAATGCACTAGATCTAGTGCCAAAAGCACTAAGTTGGCAAATTGGGCGTTAGAGACCGCCGCCGTGAGGACACTGCGGTGTTCTGCTCAAGCGGGGCAGTCTTGCACCGTAAGCTCCACAGTTCTCCGGGTGATCCTCGTAGTGGTGACACCCAGGCGTTTCTTCCCTAAAATATACTTACAACATACACAGATCTCTCCAGTTGTCTACTAAACTTGGATGATCTGTGAAATTATAATCATCTGTAAACTCATACACCTTTTTTTAACTTGTTATTTTTGTTCGGTTACCGTTTCTAGTTTTTCTTTTTAATTCTTTTTCATATGTAAGATACTTATCGCGGTCTTCAACTCACCAGTAAAAAATTAAGTGTTTGGTAATAAATCATTGTATACGTAACCTTTGAGACTTGTTCCGATTTGAAAAATTAGTTTATTAGGGTTCTGAAATTAAACAATAAATAGAATCATCTGATTGACACAATATTGAACTAGAAACCAAGTTTGGTTTTACCAGAAAGCAATGTTTGATAAGATTGAGACAGGCTACATTGTCCTCACTTACAAAAACAACTTAATTGCCGCCGGTGAAAAATTTCGTTTTGCACTTTTGATAATATTTGGTGAATTTGCATGGTGCCTACAATAGCCTTCAGGTTACATGGCAACAAAGTTTTAATGTTATAATATTAGAGTTGTTTTTATGAGAAAAAGCTTTTCTGACTTCATGCACATTTTCAAAAAGTTAAATGCATCATAAGCATTGACAATGTAGTGCCCAAAGTAAACACGCCTATCTAATACTCTTGTAGCACCCCAATGCTAGTCAGGAGGCAAATGCATATTTTAAAAGTCGTCTCCTTCATGGTTTTCGTCGGAGCCTCTTCTATATACCAAAAACTGGGATGCTTGTGTTCCTTGTGGTCTACAGAACATGAAACTGAGGGTTTTAAGAAACGGAAGTGGGGGACACGCATAGTTGTGACGTCACAAAAATAACCGTACCAATTTTTTCTTAAATCTCGAGTTCTACTGCATCAATTCCGTTGTTTGATTTATGGTCATTTGAAAGATTAAACAAGGTGTCCAGAAAGGGTATCGGCTATTTGTAAGTTCCATGAAACAAAAAAAAAATGTTAAAAAAGTTCATTGTTTATTATTAGCATATGAATTGGAGAATTACTTGGAAAAGTTGATGTTATCCAAATGATGAACGTTACGCTGCTGGCACTCTTCTAAAACCCCTTCTACACGGTCAGATCTGACCGCTGACAGAGGTGACCTTGGTCGTGTCAACAGTACCCCACCGTCTGGAACGCTGTCGACTGACGGTCGGGTTCCACCGCGGACGGAGCCAGTCGGGACGGATGCGCTCCCGACCATGGTTCGATTGACTCCGCCCATATTTGGTCGCACGACTAACGTCTACACGGTCGATTTTCATTCCCACCGGACCAAGATCACCTCTGTCAGGCGGTGGGGTCCGACCGTGTAGAAGGGGTTTAAACGGAAACGAAGATTTAAGAAACGAAGCTAAAGCGATAACACGTTGACACATAGCTATCGATATTGCTGCCTTTCTGACCTGATGTTTTGCTTTAACTGGGTTAGATTCGCCGGATTGTTTTGATAAACCTTACTTTTAAGGTATGCAAAATAGTCAAGCGGGCTAAGGTGGGCTTCTGGAAGGCCAGTTGATGTTACCCCTTCGCGAAATGACTTTATTAGGGAATAATTCGTTAACAACCTCCATTGAGTCATTTGAGGTAAAGCAAGTGGTCCCATCTTGCTGGAACCACGTTCTTGAGTTGAAACCTGCAAGTTCCTACAACTCTGGGACCAAAAAAAATCGTTTCATTTTTTGCCTCCTCTCCACAGTTAGTGATGTGATGAGTTTTTCTTTACAGCTCCTGTATAAATTTGGCATGTTTTATATGAAAAGTGCTACAATTTAGGCTATCAAATAATTTATCAATCATTTGTATAAATGGTATTATTTTTTCCTTTTCTTTTAGAACTTTATTCCTAACAGACAAGTGTTTTATGGCAACAGCTACGCTGTGGCTAAAATGTTGTGCAGCATTTTTTTTTCGGACATCATAATTTTGTCAGCCTCATAGAGCATGTTAAAATATGCCCATTTTACAGTAACCTTCTCTTTTGAAGTTGGATCAACAAATATTAAACTACCTTGTTTATGTAAACATTTACTATAAGGAACACTATTATCAGAATAGTAAGTATCCATAGTGACGTTATCATTATCAGTTAAATTACAAGAACTTTTTATTAGTAACAAAACCCCCAATGACATGTGCGGGGTTACCTTCAACATCGTAAGAAGACGTAGACTCGGTGCACGAAAGAGCGCGCGCGTTGGCCTTGCCGGCAAACATCACGCTACCTCGCCGTGGCGGGGTAGGCGCTTGCGGTGGCGGCGCGCTGATTTCGTCGCGTTTGCCGCTACGCGAAGAGCGTGTACGACTCGATTGAACGCGGACGGTGGGTGCACAATAATTAGGTTAGGTGCCGAACTAAGGTAACAGAACGCGGAATGTTCACTATTCTTCCCGGTATTACTATTACACTTCGCGCACTTCGATTTTATTACATTCGCAGCACCACAACCGTAACACTTGATGTCTTTTGAGTTTTCAATTTTGGAGATATTTTTGTCACTATTTGCTAACTTTTCACACTTTTCTTTGGTGTGACCATAACGTTTGCAGTAAACACAGAATAACTTCGGATTCCCTGCCTTCTTCGTCGTTGAGTCGCTCGTGCGACTACCGACGGCTGCAGAAGAGGAGCGAGAAGAATGATCCGAAGGGTAGGCGCGCGCGGGCCCGGCTGCAGCGGCAGCGCGAGAGCCCTCTTCGCGGCTTGATGACGGTTTCTGAGCTCGTGACTCATTTATGGAGTCTCCTACGGCTCGTGCTTGTTGCACCATGTTCCCGCCGATGAAGTCAGCAGCATAGAAATACCTAAGAATGCGTTAGCGTCGCTTATATTTAGGCATGATTTATAAACTTCTATTGCATCTATGAAGTTTTCCACGAATTCTACTGGATTTCCGCTGAACTTTGATGTGCACTTCGAGAAATTAGCTGTTGTAGACCTCATGACGCCCAATGCGGCGTTGGCGGCACATGTACTTGCGTCTGCCGACACGTGCGGCGTCGACGAACGTACTTCACGTAAGAGTTGATTGCAAAATTCGGCCTGCGACTGCTGATGAGTAGTAAGCAACGTAGTAAGCGCGTCTTTAGTCATCGAAATGTTGCCTGATGACTCGTCGGCTCCTTGTAACGACTTGCGTCTTCGCGGCATTTTGCAAACACGTTGGTGAAAACTTGAAACCAACGGCTCGTGGCTCTCTCAACCAGCAAAATAATCGAAGCTAAACGCAAAACAGCTAACAACGGCAGTCCCATGGACCTAAAAAAAAGGCGGACGGAACTTCACTAAGAAACGATTGAAGCACCACAATGGCGGCGGTGCTTATATGTGTGAGTTTGTATAGGGATGCCAGATGAAGGAAAAAATTACCCATTTTTAAACAATATTTAATTAAGATCTCCCTTGAACTTAAGTTTAATTACAATTTTTTTGTGACAGATACCTATTTTTAAAATAAAGGTAAAATAATTTAAGCACATTGGATATAAAATATTTACAACTCGTTTAATATTAATAAAGTTTTACAATACCTTTTGGTTATTCAAATTTTTGTACACTTGTCTTTTGCTATTGACACATCTAGAAATCCCTTCTAATTTACTTAAATGGTGAAAACGAATGTTTAAGTATTTTTCGCCTATAAATATTTAATTAAAGCTATTTTATGCTTCATTCCTACACGTCTACGTTTCTATTCCATGTCTACACTCCCTCCGTCCGGGGGGAAGACCAGTTTTTCGGGCCGGTGCACCCTGGGATGCGGGCAAAAACTCTTCCTTAGGCACTGTGTGCCTAAGTGATCTCTTTGCCCGTATGCGAATAGCCTGTCGTGTGGATGCTCCAACGCGTGTTCCTCTGATCAGCAGAGGGCACAGCAGCGGAGCGGGCTTGCGGACGGTGAGTGATGGGTAGCTCGCCGTCCGACCAAGGACCAAGCCCGGGTCGGTGGCTCGTCGTGTTTCGCGCCAAATGCCTGCTGGGGTCGCGGGTTTTTTCTTAACCCAGGTTACCGTGGCCCCGGAACGTAAAGGGCATAGTAAGGAACACGGGTGGATTTTAGTCAGTAAGAGTCTGACAGTCCCTTCCGCCCCACCCAGGGCGGGAGGACTCATTTGATGATTTTACCACCTAAAAAAAAAAATGTCTACACTCCCTTATTATTTTTATACAATCATTTTTCCATGCATCATTTGCCGTGGGGAAACTTGTAAAAATACAGAAGAATACAATAACGATAAATAGTAACAAAATATAAATCTCCCAATTTTAAAATAATTTGAACCTTGAAATAGTTGCAACACTGATTGATTTCGAGATGTTTATAAAATTTATTGACGTAAAATCGAGAAATAAGCTTCAAAATGACATGTTTAACTATGAAAAGTGATCCCCTGGCTTTTTTAATTGAACTACTATGGTTTAGACAACTTTTTGCAACACAATATGACGGCATACTTTGATTTTTATTAGACAAAATAACACCGTATGAAACCGCGAGTGTCGTTCGAAGCGTAATGGCCGACGGCTGACTTACTATGGTGTGAATGTGTGTGTGCTGGCTTGTGTGGACAAGCGCACTGACTTACTATGGGTGCTTCAATTCTTTCTTAGTGAAGTTCCGTCCGCCTTTTTTTTAGGTCCATGGGCAGTCCCTGTCGATTGTAGTGTTGGTCGTATCATCAGATTCCAAAAACTTTTTGTTGAACCGGCGACGAGAAAAAGTTCGATTCGCGCACAAAGACACCGACCCCTTGTTACGCGGTAAAAACTTAAATTAAAACAAAGTACCAGCGCGCCATTTGCTTACTCAAACTACTCTAAACTCTAAGGCCGAGACTCCACCAAAGCTGTGCGAGTCGAGACGTGTTTTGAACAACCAATAGAATTGCGTTATTGACACAGCTCCACTCCGGCATCACCCTGCGACAAAGCCCCAAGACAATACCACTTTGCAAAACACTACAGTATCACACTTGCAGAAGAGCAATGTGACTATTCAGGCCCGAAAGAGCTGAGGATATACACAGATGGATCAAAGAATGATTCCGGAACCGGGGCTGGAGTTTTCTCACACGACCTTGACATAAATATATCCAGCCCGCTGGGAATGTACAACACCGTCTATCAGGCGGAATGCATGGGCATTATACTAGCAGCATATGCGATACAGGCCAGAGGAGTTACGGACACCCATATACGTATATTCTCTGACAGCGCCTCAGTCCTTCAATCGTTGGAGAAACAATATTATACCACTTCAAGCTTAATACTAGAATGTCACAATGCATTAGAACGTCTAACGGTATCTAAACGCAACAAAGTGACACTACAATAAATTAAAGGACAAAGGGGATCATTGATCAAGGGGATCAGCGGCTGATGAACTAGCTAGGAGAGCATCCAGCGCATCAGTTTGCGGACATGAACCCATTATACCCATCCCCTTCAACCAGATACGTAGATGGCTGCAGGAGCGCATCCTCACACAAGCAGAGAGATGGTGGACCTCGACACCAGGCTGCAGGCAATCCAGGGAAGCTCTGCCATCCTTAGATGGCAGGCTAACCAGACGTCTTTTACGCCTGGACAGGACCGGCATGCGTCTGCTGACAGGGACCATAACGGGACACTGCTCCCTAAACAAACATTTCCACACAATAGGCATAACGGACAGTCCCCTGTGCAGGGCTTGCATGGAGACTGAGGAAACCGTTGCGCATGTGCTCTTCGAGTGCACAGGTGTCACCCAGATCAGGACAGAGACCCTCGGGGCACCCAGGACTTACATAGATGTTATCCACAGACCAAAGAACCTGATCAACTTCTGGAGGGAGGTGGGCTGGTTGGAATAAGCCACCAAAGGCCACTATGGCCCACGCACAATGGTCCACATGAAGGACTAAGTGCGGAAACCAAAACCCCTAACATAGAACACGTCTCGACTCGCACAGCTTTAGTGGAGTCTCGGCCTAACTTACGACTGATGTACAAAGACATCGTAAATCTGATTGGTTCTCATACAATTTAAACATAATTCAAACAGACCAATCACTGATCACTAAGCGTTGACCTTGAAGTTATTGTGGCCACTATTGGTCAGAGCGACCATAGACAAACTCTAGCTAACTCTAGTGTCTGGGCGTGTTCGGATACACAATACTTAATTTGGCGAATAACGCCGTGCCGGAACACCTTTGGTCCGCGGATCCCCTCCGGGGGTCCTCAAACCCTTTATATGTATCATATGGGGGTCCGCGGTGTCATCTCAAAGCCCATCTTACACACGGCGGTGAGCGAGACTGAACGAATGATGTGAGTGAAATAAGTGCTTGTGTGTGTGTACAAAAATTTTACATTTGAAATTATACAGAACCAGATTACAAGTCGAATCTGATTTGAGATTACAATTAAATTATTAATAAGTTTATTATGGGGTCTGTGAAATGGTTTGTGCTTGATTTCCTAGGGGTCCGTGGCCGAAAAAGGTTGGGAAACGCTGGGATACACAATACTTAATTTGGCGAATAACGCCGTGCCGGAACACCTTTACCGGTATCATGCGGAACTCCAATGTAGCAAAGTCCATCTTAATTTATTCTTTGTTCTAATTGCATCGAGTTACGTGAACGTACCTTTACCTTGAATAGTTTTTCTTCCACTTTGATTGGAACTGGGCCCATAACTATTGTTGAATTTGTTGAATATTAGAATACCAAAACCACATTTTACAGTTGAAATCATATATTGTAAATGGACGCAAAAAAAAATATTTTCATAATTCAGCCATCATCATCAGAGAAAACACAGAAGTGCAATCATAGACTATAATGATATAAAAAGTCACAGAATAATTAGTGTATGTATGGAGTGAATAATCAGTGAGATGGTTTACGAATGCATGAGTTGTCACTATAGTAGGCAATGTAGCTGTAAGCCTTGGTTTCTTTGGGAAAAATTAATAATAAATCTGAGTTTTTTTATAATTAAACCCTTACTATTAGGTCATAAATTATTTTAATATTAATCTTTATAACACTCTGTGCTATTGATTGCACCCATAAAAAGGCAAAGAGATGCCGAATTTGGAGCTCTTCTATAATTATGCATAATAGTGTCAATCGGTTCCTGGTGAATTTGACCTTCTGGACTTGCCGCATCACTGGATTCCTTTGAAGCCTCGTCTTTTTTTGCAGGGGGCACAACGTCCACAGGTGGTTCCAGAGTTTGCGATTGAAGTCCTAAACTCCCAGGTTGCATGTCGTCAAAATTCGCAAACTCGTTTCTTGTTTCGTTATGTGATTCTCTCGAATGTGAATGGACTGATGAATGGTGTCTCTTTTCACATCAGCTGGCGATACCTAAAAACGAAACAAAAAAACCGGCCAAGTGCGTGTCGGGCCACGCAGTGTAGGGTTCCGTAGTTGCCCATCAAAATACTTATGCGAACTAACTAAACTGATTCGCTTAATTTAATTTTAAAAAGAAGAATTTTCAAAACCGGTCCAGGAGTCTTTGAGAAATCAGGGAAATTACATAAGAAAAAAGATTACGACGAATTTAGAACCTCCTCCTTTTTTTGAAGTTAGTTAAAAGTTGTTGACGATAAAAACCTACCTATCCCCAAAAAACATACCGTAAAAACATACCTATTAAAGCTGTAAAAATAAAGTTGACGAACTTACATTTGCAGTTGTCTCCGATACATTTTGTTTAAGAAAACATATTATCCAAGTACATTTAAGTTGGTCGACTATTACTCGTAAAGTTGTAAAGCCTACTTAGTCATGATAATTTTCTTTTAAACTTCGTTATATATACTACTATTGTGAATTTTTTCACACCCCCAAACATAACCATTTAGCTGGTAGAGGGGGGGGGACACACGAATCGAGCAAAATTTTGCACTTCAAAGCTTAACATTTCACAAACGAATTTCTTTATCAAAAAACTGTTAATGGAAACTATCATTATTTTTTAAAGGCCTATTTAATGATACCCCACACTAAGGGGTACGCGAGAAAAAGAAAATCCTCACTTTACGTGTAAGTACAGGAGGTACCGTAAAAAAAAATATTTTACGAGATTTTATTTTACCACTTTTTCGGCACAACAAATCCGTATATTTATGTGTACACCAAATTACAGCTCTCTAGTACTGTGCGTCTCTGAGCTAAACTGCGGACAGACGGACGGACGGACTGACGGACGGGCGGACGGACGGACATGGCGAAACTATAAGGGTTCCTTGTTGACTACGGAACCCTAAAAAATTATAAGTAACTAAGTTGTCAATTTTCGAAAATCTTCTCTTTGATCTAAATAGTAGAAAAAAGCAAAGATTTATTATCCAGTTGTGTAGATTATAATAAAACATGTGTAATATTTACATTTGAATTAATCTGTGGTAGTACTTGAATTAAGCTTGATGGCGTGTGAATGCCGAAAGTTTGAGGTTATGTTATGCCGGCACGTTCGAAAAATGTCACAAACGTGGTTACAAATTTATGTCACAAACGTGGTATTTTTTGACCACGTTTGTGACGCGTAACCACGTCTGTGAACTATATATCGTATCTCAATCAATCTTTGCGGAATATAATGGTGTTATTGTTGTTCTGTAGATGGGAAGAAAAAAAAAGACTGAAGAACAGATAAAGAGTGCTAAAAGAGAGGCGGAAAGAAAAAGGCGTGCTCGCATTAAAGCTGATCCTCTCAGATATGCCCAACATAAAGCAAAAGAAAAAGAGAGACGCCAAAGAAGGAAAGAAGAAAAGAAGACTAAGAGTATAGCCGATTTAACGCTTAGAGAACAGCGAGTACAAAGAAAGGAATGGCGTGAACGAACAAGGAAAAGTAGATTAGAGAGAAAACATAGGGAAAGACTTTTAGAGCTACTTCGGGAAGACTCTCCGCCAATTGACAGCGACGCAAGTATGGTTGGTGATTTAGCACAAAATGTTCGAGAACAATCAGCGTCCCCAAGAACGCCTGCTCAACAACCTCCGTCTCCATCAGTATCGTCTGTGAGTAACTCCAGTATTCTTAGCAGACAAAAAGTCACTGGCCTCAAAATAGCAAGACAAAATAGAACGGTCAAGGATAAAATTATAGAAAGGCAGAAAAAAACTATAGAATCAATGAAGAAAAAAATTCATGCTTTGTCTATGAAGTATGCAAGACTGGATAAGATTAGTAACCATAACAGGGTTTCACTATCGCCGAAGCAGCTGCGATACTGCAGAAACAAGATAGATGTTCAACGTTTTTTAGAAAAGGAAGAAAACAGCAAATTATGCCCTGGCAAAAAAGATACAATCACACGAAGAGGCAAAAAGAAGCAAAAACGCTATTTGTGTGACACACTAGAGAATCTCCACAAAAAGTACAAACTAGAGTCTAACAAAAATATTAGCTACACAACATTCACAAGATTCCGTCCATTTTGGATTGTAACGCCGAAAGTTTCCGAAAGAGACACGTGCCTCTGTACCTTACATGAAAATTTTAGTTTAATTACTGAAAAATTAAGACAGCTTAATTTGATTGTAGAAAAGGCAGACGAGATTATAGACTCAGTAGTTTGTAGTAAATATAACTTTGAATGTATGATGGAAAAATGCAAAATATGTATGAACAAAATGTTAAACTTTGCAACATTTGACAATTCCGACAAATAGTTTACAAACAGTGGATGGTGAAAACAGAAATCAGAGAAATTAAAGGTAAAGAAAAAAGTATTAAAAGAACAGTCAAAGATTCAATTGAGTGCACTAAGAAGGACTTAATTGAAAATTCCTGGACATGTTACCAAAGTTTCTAAAACACAAATTTAACATTTGGCACCAATATCAAGCAATAAGTCAATTAAAGAAACATTTGACATCGGAAGAAGCTTTGCTGCATGTGGATTTTTCGGAAAATTATCAATGCAAGTATGCATCAGAAACTCAATCGGTTCATTTCGGCGCGTCAAGACAGCAGCTCTCCTTACACACGTGTGTCTTATATTACTGTGATGCTCCTGGGTCAGTTCAAACTATTTCTTTCTGTTCCGTGTCTGAATGCTTGCGTCATGACGCCGCAGCGATTTATGCCCATCTGAAAAAGTCACTAAAAGAGCTCTGTCGTTATAAAAACTTAACGATCCGTAAATTACATGTGCTTAGCGATGGTCCATCCACTCAATACAAGAATAAGACCAACTTTTACTTATTCAGCCAACATTTAGTTCATGGCCTAGGGATAAAGAGCGCTACCTGGAATTTTTCTGAGTCAGGACATGGCAAAGGCGCTGCCGACGGGGTAGGTGCAGTCATCAAATGAACAGCTGATTCTTTGATTGCTAATGGGGAAGATATACCGGACTTTTTGACGTTCGTTACTAAAATGCTTAGTCGCACAAGTATAATCTTAACCACTGTGCTAGAAGCGGACATCAAAGAAGCTGATTTATTGATTCCAACGAACTTAAAGATGATTCCTGAAACTGTTAAAATACACCAGGTCACATGGAGCCTTAATGAGCCAAGAAAACTATTTTTAAGACAATTGAGCTGTACAGAATGTTCTTTGCAAACCATGTGTTCTCATTTTCCAACAGCCAAAGGTTTCTTTGAATATCCAGACGCAGCTAGCACTTTCGATCTGGATTTGGTGAACGCAGAATCTCTTCATAACAATGAAGCTATCGAACAATTGACCGCATCCGCATTCACGAAAAATGGAGCTTCCAGCACTTTGGCTACAAAAGGTTGCCAAGAAGATGACATCAAAAGATCTGTTAAAATAGGTTCGTGGGTATTAGTCCAATTCGAAGGAAAAAAACACACGCTTCATTTTGTTGGACAAATAATGTCAACGGAAAACTATAATCAGGTTTTCGTTATTAAATTTTTAAGAAAGAAATGCTTGGAGTCTGACTTATTTGTCTGGCAAGAACCCGAGGATGTGTCGTTGACTATGATAAATGATATTGTTTGCATATTGCCTGAACCAACACCTACCCGACGAGGTGAATTAGTTTTTCAGTTTGATTTTGGCAAAACAAAATATTTTGTTAAGTAAGTTTTTTTTCCATCATTTAAGTAAAATGTTATGATTAGACTGATTAGTCATTAAGTGTTAAGATCTCAGAAAAATAAATAACCTAAGAAAATTGTTGCTGATTATAACAAAGTTTATGATTAATAATAAAAAATGATTCAAATGCACTAGTTTTAATTAGTAAGTCCTAGAAATAACAGTCGTGCTCTAGTAATTTGCCCTGATAGTCACAAACGTGACGACGTTGTCACAGACGTGTGCCCCAATAGTCACTAACGTGGCGAGGTTGTCACAGACGTGGGAGCTCATTTTTTCAGATGTGTTTTTTCAGGCTTTTAAAGGATTGTAAGGTCAGTCATTTATGTCAGTAGACATATAAAAAGATCATCTATATAATGTAATTAAAAAACTTCAGAATTTAATTCGAAATCTTTTTTACATCAGAAATGAAAATGACCCTTTAGACGGAGCAAGAACTCGCATGCGAGTTACACTATATTGCGATATTTGTTGGATCAACTGAATTCATTGTACCTATAAAGTCCGCAATGTAATGCAACTCGCGTGCGAGTGCAAAAGTCTCAGCTCTCCATACGATTTATCGGCATCATACACCATTTTGAAATAGTAATTATGATTTTCTCCTCGTTATTGGTAACATATCTTAGATCCTTTGTTATTAAATTGTTTCCGATGCCTTTTTCATGACGCCATTCTTTACGAAGGTAAATAATTTGCTTTTGTTTCCTGAACCAATTCTGTTATAGTACTGACATTAACAGCACTTTGGTCACAAACAGTGTTTAAAATTATGAGACCACATTTAGAACATTGTTCGATTACCGCTTTGAATTTTGTTTTAACTCCAATTTACTTAAGCAATTTGTTAAATAATATGCAATTGGCTGCTTATAATTATTTTTCACTCCCTTCACCATAAAGACCCGCACGTGGTCAGCGAATACTTCCTGAGAGACCGAAGTAAAATCTTCTAACTTATCTTTTTGGGCTGAATAAAAAACTTGCGGCGTGATTGACATTTCATCAAATACTAGACTACACAGCCTATCTGGGATCTGTTTTTTGAGCAAAGTTTTATTTATTTTTTCAAAAATTATATTATTAATGCCAGGTACTAATTTTATTTGGCTCAGTAATCTTTTCATAGCTTTGCATGAAGGGAGAGCAAAATATTTAAAGCCTGTACCACTTAGGGCTTTTTTTATATAAAGATAAACTTAGGATTTTCTCCTCAATTGTAAACCGTCTTCCTTTTGGTTTATATTTGGCTGGTTGCTGCATATGTACAAACAATTGAGCTGGTTTAGTCATATGACCATCATTGGTCAAGTTGGGGATAGCGGCTTTACGAAGGACCAATAAGCGTTGTGTAATTTTAGCGGGAAAATATATTTTGTTACGTTACATTGGATCGAATATTGGACGACACAGAAATCGAAAGTGTGGGAAGAATAGGTGTGACTTACTTGGGAGCACTGGAGGGCAGGTTGGTGCACCGACTGCCGGCGTGGTCCGTGGATGATGACACGCGCTCCTGGATGGTCTTTGCACTCGCGCTCGGTGAATGAAATCGATTGTATTGTCCCACTTTATCACTTCGTATCACTTTGTGTCGGCCAACACGTTAAATAGTTTATAACTTTAATGATGGTACAGCGGTTTAGTTTTAAGCGGTGTTGAGCGGTGGGCGGCTTGAAGAGAACAGAACTAAAATCATCATGGCGACCTCTGTCGTCGCGGTGTGTCGCTGCGGCGGAAAACGGCTCCCATTGGCGACCTCTGTCAAGTCGCTGCAGCGCAAACGCTTCTCATTGGCGTAGCGGTGTAGCACCCTTTGCGGAATGGGGTAGGATTGGAAAGGAAGACGGAGTATGATTGGCTCAATACTGTGGTCCAATATGAATTCTATCTTCAATGTGTGAGACGCGTTTGGATACATGATACCAACATTTTAATATTGCTAGCTTGCGTAAGCAATCATTGGTAACAATAGGCTGTTGAATTCTAGATGTGCCTGAACAAAATACAAAAAAATATGTACACTGATATTATTTTATTACGAAGAGCAAACATTTGTTTTTTTTTATGTTGGTTAAAAAGTTCATTTTTTTAGCATGGAAGAAAACCTTATAAAGGTAGGTATAGGTTTATTCCTTTTTAATTAAAGTAGACTTAACAGTATGCACATTCTTCTCCACAAGACCATTAGAAGAAAGCGTATAAGGCGGACTATGCATACACTTAATAGAATAATGTGAACAAAAATCACTAATATCTTTAGAATTAAATGGTGGACCATTGTCCATTACTATTACATCAAGGATTGGCAACCGAGACATACTCGTAGCATCAGCATCACATAACTCTTTGCACTTCTTATATTTAATTTCATAATCATAGGAGGATAGCAACAATGCCCACCTCTGGAGTCTCGGTGCTGCATGGACTGGTATACCCTTATGGGGATTAAAAATAAAACTTAAAGGCTGGTTATCAGTGACTAAAGTAAATTTATGACTCCATAACATTTTATGGAACCTTTTTAATCCAAAAACTATACCGAGATCTTCTCTTTTGATTTGAGAATATTTTTTTTAGCGGGGCTCAAAGTTGAGGAAGCGAAACACACAGGCCTTTCAAAACCATCTGCCACCGACTTAAGACAGCCCCCACACCATAGGCACTACTATCACAGGACAAAATTATAGGTAGATTAGGATTAAACAACATCAACTGAACACCATCTGACAGAATCTATTTGCTCTTTAGAAAAGCATCTTGACACGGCTCAGGCGCAAAACGTCTCTTTCGCAAAATGTCCCCTGGTCGTAAAACGTCTCTTTCGCAGAACGTCTCTTTCGCAGAACGTCTCTTTCGCAGAATGTCTCTTTCGTAAAATGTCGCACCTGGGACTTAAGAATAAATTTCTATAATAGCAGTGTTGCTATTAATTCCATAATATTCAATGAATTTAAGATATTATAAATCAACAGCTTGATATGGGCAACTGCCCCCCTCTCCCCCTGCTAAATGCAATACAGCCAACACTCCCACGAAATGACAACTTTCTAGTCCTTTACACACTGTTTATACCTTTAAAATGATTATGTAAATACATAGCTTGGTTTACACAATAATATATTTGGTCAGCAGGCACTGAAACCGGATGGCAATCTTCCGATTGAAATTTATTCAACAATGACTCGATATTTTTATGATACCTTTAATAGAATTTTCACTCATGTCTATTTGCATATCAACAAAACATTTTCAGTAACTACAATTTGAAACTTTTCCTGTAACTTTAATTTTAATGTGTTACTTTTACAAAACAAAAGTCCGTCATCTACGAGTACATACAAAAGTAAATACATTACATTACTGTATTTATTTGACATAAACGCATATTTGTCTACTTCACAAGCTTTATAACCAAAATCTCTCAATATTTCAGTTACAGTTCGATTCCAGCACCTTGGTGCTTGCTTAACACCATAAATATAGTGACTTCTTTAATTTACAAACTTTATCACTTGCATTTAAACCTGGAGGACCTGTACTCGTTGCATTTTTTTGGTGTCGATATCTGTCGGGTAACGATCCCAATAATTTGGTTATCACGCTTATCTCCGAAGCCAATTCACCAGCATCTAGTATAGCATATGTTTAGCAATTGAATCGCCTTCCGCCATCTTTATGTTGTGAAACTTTTCCAATAATAACATTTTCGTGTTTTCACTTATCTGCTCGTAAATGGATTCTAATTTAATCATCATTTGCTTTACAGTGGTACACGTTTCAACCAAACTAATTAGAGACATATCGAGTCCTGATGTTATTATGAACATCGCTTGCGCATCCGCTTGCATTTTTCAAACACGGAAAAACTTCTTTCTGTCTTTACATCGTTTGTGTTATCGTCACTTTTCTCCTTAGTGAGATGATGTGTGAATCCTTGACCGTGGAAACGCTTGGCAGCAATAACGTGAGAAGTGACGTCCATTTTTCCTGTATTTTCCTTTATTTAGCAACGACTGAGTGGCTGACAAATCTTTGGATAAGATTAATGCGAAATATACTTTCGATTGACTCGCGACTTCACTTGTGCAAGATACTGGGCCCATAACCTGATGGGATATGGCCAGTAAAACAATAATTACTTGGTTTTGTTTGATATGTGATTTATTGTTAACCTTAATTATATTTGTGGCAACACAATATATGTTCAGTTGCACATGGCAACACGAGAATCTGAGGCACGAAGAGGTCACGACGCCATCAAGAAATGGCCGATTAAATAAATCATTTAAAAAGTCCTAATACTGTGGTATTACTTATTTAACATCCTGACATATGTACAAACCATGGTGTCAGGTTAAAACTTAAAATAAGGAAATAAACCTTAGTGGAAGAAACCTTAGTTATAGTCATTCTGGTATGTACAAAATGGAGGGAATAAAACCGCCAACTGGGTTGTTTTTATCGGGCGATGGGGCAAACTGGTCCAGATTTAAACAGTAATTCCAGCTGTATCTGGAAGCAGTGGGACTGTCAGACGTCAAAGAAGAACAAAAAGTGACTGTATTTCTAATTGTTCCGGGAGAGGACGCAGTAGATGTGTGTAATTCACACATGAAACCGAATGAGGTTAACCTTGGATAATTTATTAAAACAATTTGTTGCCTATGTGGAGCCGAGGAAGAATATAATCACGAGTAGTTTCAAATTCTTCAATTTTAAACAGAAAGAGGGTGAGCAAGTAGACAGATTCATCGCGAAGCTAAAGGTTCAAGCTAAACAATACGACTTCAAAGAACAAGAGGATAGGCTTGTGAGAGATATGATCGTCATTGGAATTAGAGATAATAATAATAATAATAATAGCCTTTATTCCAAAACATAGGGTTACAGTAGGTCCCTAAGTTCGGTGTGCCTTTTGGCATAGGCCTCCTCCAACTCTCTCCAGTGTGTCCTGTCCCTTGCTACTCTCAGCCAAAATGGTCCTGCTGCCTGTTTCAGGTCATCCTCCCATCTCCTGATTTGACGGCCCCTGCTTCTTTTGCCGTCGGACAGAGACGGAATTAGAGATAAGGCAGGAAAATCAAGGACTCTCGAAATGTCAATGCATAGCACGCTATACCACCTAATTTTAGCGCCTTTATAGAACCTTTGGTTCTTAATACTCTCTTAAGCAGCTCATGTAGCACTTATTCTTATAACCAAACTGTTAGTTGGGGTCTTTGTAGTAATTGTCATAATTATATTCAGAATCAGCTAAGTTGTATTTGTATAGTTTATTCGGATAGAAGGAATTATCTTTTACTCTTTAATTTTTGACCATTTAACAATTTCTCCATTTAAATTCTTCGTCCAATTTTTGCCAGGTAGGGGTGACTTATAATCTGAAAAATTCGTATGGTCCATTTCAATAACGTTGTAGGGAGTTCTGTCTTGCTTAGCCCATCGCGTTATTGTAAACCATTCTATGGGAGTATAAATTAATTTATTTTTGGCCCATTATTCAATCAGGGCATGGACACTGTCACCTTGTTGGGTATGGCCCTTCTCTAAAAACGTGTGTTTTATTGTTATATTATATCGTTGGACCAATATCATGTAAACTGCGAACACTCGGTTTCTATTTTGTCCCGTGCAATTGTCGGACTATTTCGTTTGCACCTCTTTTGCCTTCACCTTCATGCCACATTATAGCAAGAGGCTCTTTTCTTAGCGAGATCAAATCTAGACACGCGGGAGCAACTTTCTTTTATAATAAAATACACCTATTCGGTTTCTATTTTGTCCCGTGCAATTGTCGGACTACTTCGTTTGCACCTCTTTTGCCTTCACCTTCATGCCACATATAACAAGAGATTTCTTAGCAAGATCAAATACAGTTAACTTTCTTTAATAATAAAATACACTGACTTCACCGTGGGGAGCGTTCAGGACCTTTTGGAAATCAAACGTAGCAGCGATGATTTTGCCATTAGAAGATGAAGCCTCTTTTAACTCGTTTATGGAGAATATTTCCTTCAACAACCAAAGGTCATATAATTTGTAAATATGTCGTTGGCGTGCCTTAATAAATAAATAAATAAAGGGCGTGGCGGTAGGCTAGAACAATTATTAACCAAAATAAGTAACTACACTTATGTTCTAGCTGGGCTCAACGATAAGCAGCTTAAATGCCGGGTAATATAATGCAACTCACCCCTTCGTGGTCGTAGTTCACACACAAAAAAACTTGAATCCGTTTACACCAATTTATAATTTCGACATGGCGGTATATTGGTAAGGTTATTTCACGGTGCGACACAGGTTTGTCTCCAATCAGTGTTTGTGCTGTTATGTGCCCGCAACCGCTGTTTTAAAGGATTTCAATTCATATTAAAAACTGCCGTGTAAAAAGTTCCGTCTTACAAACAGACAATTTAGCCGGCGGCCGGACTCGAACGCGCGACACAAATGACACCGCAATCCACCACTTCATTAAATTGCTGTCTATGCGCTTACTAAATTGACCAATTTTGGGTTCTTGTCATGCTGGAAGCTATGACGTCATTACAACTTCGTTCCAAAAAGTATCGTGACCACTTTTCGTAAGAATTTTTTCCGTCTAGCCCCCTTTCACAACGCGCGATAAGGAACTTCGTTCCAAAAAGTTGATGAATGTGATTATGCATGAAACGGGCAGAGCGCACCCCGCTGACGGGGGTCAGCGGGGTGCCCGTTTCATGCATTATCACATTCATCCGGTCAGCGGGGTGCGCTCTGCCCGTTTCACACTGTCACCTTCTTGTTGGGTATGGCCCTTTTCAAAAAACGTCTGTTTTATTGTTATATTATATCGTTGGACCAATATCATGTAAGCTGCGAACACTATTCGGTTTCTATTTTGTCCCGTGCAATTGTCGGACTATTTCGTTTGCACCTCTTTTGCCTTCACCTTCATGCCACATATAGCAAGAGATTCTTAGCAAGATCAAATACAGTTAACTTTCTTTTATAATAAAATACACTGACTTCACCGTGGGGAGCGTTCAGGACCTTTTGGAAATCAAACGTAGCAGCGATGATTTTGCCATTAGAAGATGAAGCCTCTTTTAACTCGTTTATGGAGGATATTTCCTTCAACAACCAAAGGGCGTGGCGGTAGGCTAGAACAATTATTAACCAAAATAAGTAACTACACTTATGTTCTAGCTGGGCTCAACGATAAGCAGCTTAAATGCCGGAAATATAATGCAACTCACCCCTTCGTGGTCGTAGTTCACACACAAAAAAACTTGAAATCCGTTGACACTTAACAATTTATAATTTCGACATGGCGGTATATTGGTAAGGTTATTTCACGGAGCGACACAGGTTTGTCTCCAATCAGTGTTTGTGCTGTTATGTGCCCGCAACCGCTGTTTTAAAGGATTTCAATTCATATTAAAAACTGCCGTGTAAAATGTTCCGTCTTACAAAAAGGCAATTTAGCCGGCGGCCGGACTCGAACGCGCGACACAAACGACACCGAAATCCACCACTTTGTTAAATTGCTATCTATTGTTCGTGGCGAAAACATAAATAAAATTATTTTGTGAAATCAATTGAGAATCACTTTATTGAATATGATCTATAATTTTTATAAACGCACACCTTTCACTTTTTAACGTTACTCCACCATGATTTTTAACGTGACTTTCTTTTTTTTTCTCGCAACACCTTGTTGCCAGTAACAAAAAGAAAATGGCATGTAGCCAGCGTAATAAAAATAAAATATTTTAAATCTATGTTCGGATACGAACATGCGCTTACTAAATTGACCAATTTTGGGTTCTTGTCATGCTGGAAGCTATGACGTCATTACAACTTCGTTCCAAAAAGTATCGTGACAACTTTTCGTAAGAATTTTTTCCGAACTTCGTTCTAAAAAGTTGATAAATGTGGTCACCGCGCTGTGATGTGTCGCTCAGGTGTAGCGGGGCGGGGTCCCGGTCAGCGGGGTGCGCTCTGCCCGTTTCATGCGTCGGCAAGTGTATATTATTAACCTTAGTAGTGACCACACAGAGCGGATGAGAAAATGATTTAATATGACAATTTGAAACATAGATTTTTTTTCAAAAATGGGGTTAGAGATTGATATGATACCTAATGCCTAGAAAAATTTTGGACGGTGCTAAAAAAGTCACAAGTTGTTTTTAAATAAATCTCGTTTTAATTTTGTTTTAGATACCTGAAGGTGGCTTATTGTGTTTTAATTGTTGGACTCATACTCAGCGTGTGCAAGCACAAGGAATAGCACCATCTCATGTTGAAATCAGTACAAATGCATGTGTATGGTGCCAACGGTCACTTTCTCAAAGATGACGCCACTCTATCCCTGAAGGTCCTGAACGCACCATAATAACAGAAAGAATATATCCAAGAGAGGTAACATTTGTAACATACTTATTACCAACTTTCAGAATGAAATAATTGTGTGAATAACCAATACATATTGTGTTCTTATGTTTTATTCAGATTCCAACAGGAGGACTGGTTTGTTATGCCTGTTGGGTGTCAACACGTAAAGTGTGGAGTATGCTAGAAGGGTTGAGGATAACCAGAAAACTCCAGGCCCATCTAACCTTCATCAAGACTCTTTTTGTGCATGGTGTAGAATTTCGCTACACCGAAGGCAAACACGTGTGGCTAGTGGTCCTGTGAGAGATGAAGTTGCAGCAAGAATTTACCCCAATGAGGTAAAATTATTTTAATTTACTAAACCTCTGTGCACAAGTAATGTCACTGTGCATTTAACTATCGGTAACCTTTTCTGTTGCCTCTAACAAAACTTTTTGTATTATTTCAGTTACCTGATGTAGCAGCTAGATAACATATCCTGCTACTTTCTTGATAACAGCACAATTGATGTAGAACAGTAATGTTTTTTGGGGTTAGTTTTACAATGAAAGCCTGGAACATAAATTACACTTCGAAATAAATAACCTTCATTGTATATAGGTTATTTACGCTTCAGGTAATCTGAAACACTAATCACTTTGAGATAGAACGCTATTCATGTCTCATAATTATGTACGAAAAATTCGACAATAATCAGCATTTTGACAGTCTATGATGATGATTTTTTCATTCATCCCGTTGAGGATAGGCAAAGGTCTTAGACCATACAGCCTGGTCTGTGATATTTTGACGGTCGAATTTCGCAATAACTGTTGATCAGAACTATGACATATATATGCTTTTCGGAATCCTCGTTGGAAGATCTTTCCAAATATAATAATGGTTCTCGGATTTATTACACTTTTAGTTTTATTCTTAATCATGTAATAAATGTCATAGACTCCCTTTACACACGCGCCTCGCTATTCATACGGATGTGTAAACGCACCATCAGAATTGCGTTCCGTTCCAACTCGTTGTGGCTGTCTATGACCATTGCAGTCACCAGCGTTTAAATATTTGTTATTTTTATGTGAACTACATAAACTCGACAAGGGAGTTATTTTTCCTGTCACGGATGTGGTAGAGTGTCAATTAGTTTATGCTGTTTTAAAACTAGAATTAGAAAAATAGTTAAAGCATTTTCAATGTCAACATTTCGTGTGGAACGGACCGTCATCGCTTCGTGGTCGTCGATTTCCGGATGGGATCGAACAGTCTGGAAAAGATGATGGCTTGAGCAAGTTGCGTGCCGTCGGACTCATCTACACGACGCCGAGAAGATGGCGGAGCTGAACTGAATATAGCGCCATGATCGCTTCTCATTTCTCCTTGGGTTTCTAACTTCAAAAACTACAAAATATGGCTAATCTTTATATCCCGATGGATGATTAGCCAGCGTCAAAGTGCGTCATCAGCCCTAATTTGCTCGATGACAATTTTCCGTACCGCGTGCTCCGTGCGGCAGTCCTAAAACTTCCGAAGGGAGGCCTACGCGGCGGGCCTTGTCCGCTAGGATACTTTTCCCAGTGGACGATCCCAAGGATCATCAAAGCCGTTGCCAGCCGGGAGATTCTCCGTGTGCTCCTGGTCGACTTCGCGGGAGGTGCCCTGCGCCCACGACGTGGTGCGCCGGCAGATGGCGTTCGTCGAAGATCCTGGACGATTGACGGCCTTAGTGGTCGCCATCCCGTCGTGACGCCGGACCAACTTCATCGCCGGCGTTCTGCTCAAAAACCCATGGCCTCCGGGGCCACATCGTGAACGTGTGTGTGCGTGATCGTGGTACCACGTAAGTCTCTTGTATTCTTTTGGCCAAACTAGAGTCAGTGCGCGTTTTGCATATCACAGGCACCGATGCCCGTCCTCTTTCTAGAACTTTCTGGTCTCAGGATTTTGCTACATCAATTTCCATAATCTGTTTATAGCTGTATAATTGTTAAATGTTGTAATATACAGTTATCGTTTACAATGTTAATTTATTCGTTTTATTCCAAATGAATCACCCATAGGTTCCCTTTAGACAAGAGGTCCTTGAAACAATAGCCCAATGCTGAAAGCCGAGAGTTTGAAGGCCTACTGTACTACTTTTCAACTTGTAACATAACGGTAACTTTTACAATCCAATATTCTTCTTCTCTTCTTTTTTTTTTTTCTCTTTTTTTTCACACCGTTACAATGGCGCCCGAACATCTATTATATTTATAATCTATGGGATTTATTTGGAATATTTCTTGTCAATAATTTCAGTTTAGTATTAATAGATTGACATTTTTCAACACATTTTGCATGTCTAGTACATTGTTTTCACATGTCATGTCAAGTCTTACAGGTTATTTGAAATTGCAATAACATTATGTGCCGTATCTAAACAGTGAGTGCATGTTTACATTCTTATCAGTGTAATCATCAACAAAGCAACATTCCATACTAATGTCAAGTTGATAGCAGTTGCAAACATAAAATTCAAAGAATATTTGTGTACTTGCAATAATAATTTCAATTAATAAACACAATAGTCACTTGCTACACCTTATGTAAGCACTGTTTGGTTACAAACTATTGTTTTGATTTAAAATTTTAAAACTTTTGTAATTGTGTCCGTCACAATGGCAGAACCACTTGAAAAATTCCAAGGTACAGAAGGTACTGCTGATAATGAGGATGATTCGCAAAATGTAACTTATAGACGTAAGGAGGCTTTACAGTCTGCAATGTCAACCACATCCCGTGACACGAAACATAACCCACCACATAGTCAATCGGCTCCAGCAGAACACTCGAATGTCGTAACTTATGTAGTACGTGACGACAATTTCAAGTCGTGGAATTTAAAGTTTACCGGTGACTCAAGCATTGTAGATTTTTTCTTGCGAATAGATGACTGCATGCGCACTAGAGACGTACCTGAGCAGAAAATAGTGAAATGTTTTTCAGATTTCTTGAGCGGCAAAGCACTCGATTATTATAGGCAAATTAGAGACTCAGTAGTCACCTTGGAAGATTTGCAAAATAAATTCAGAACATTTTTCTCATCCTTCGACAGTGATTTTATTTCGGAAAAACAGATTAGGGATCACAAACAAAACTTAGGACAACCATTGCATATTTATGTATTAGATATGCAAACTTTAAATTCAAGACTAACATTGCCCTTATCTGAGGCTACTTTAATAGAGATTATAAAACATAATTTATTACCAACATATGCACAACTGCTAGCAGTCAATGACATTCAGACCATTGACAGATTAATAACATTAGGCAAGCGTTATGAAGCATATGCAGTTACCACACCAGGTAACTCTTCCTCGAAACCTATCAAGGGTCAAAAACAAGTTACTGTGGTCAACACTCAGTACAAGAAAAAGGAAACTTTAGTAATTACTTGTCAGAAATGTAAGAAATCCGGTCATTCATACAAACAATGCAGATCAATTCCAGGCATTGTATGTTTTAAATGTGGGACAAAGGGAGTAATCACATCGCGTTGTTCAAAATGTAACCCACCCACAGATACCCACCCTGTCCAAACTAAAAATTCAAAAAACTAGAACGTCCAGGAGTGACTGCTTCTTGCTCGAATAAACAACATCTGGGTACGGTGACTCCTGGTTCATCAAGTGAAAAATTAGATAACAGGATTTTTGTAGAATTTTTAATTAAAAACATACCTTACATAGGACTTTTAGATACAGGTGCAAACCTCTCCGTCATTGGTAACGGATATCATAAACAACTTTTAGATTTTGGATTTCAAATAACACCAACAAACTGGAGCGCAAAGTGTGCCAACGGGTCACAAGTACAAACAATAGGAGTAATGACAATACCAGTAACATTTAGAAATAAAAATTGGGAAATAGCATTTATGGTCATTCCAGAAATATCAGATAACTTCATATTAGGTATGGACTTTGTACATCAATTCGGCATTTTAAATTATTTTAATTTCCATAGCATAGAACTTGTGGGAAAAACTGAAGATACACACCCACAAACTTCAAATAAGCTGTGTGGTATAACATCAAAAAGTGAATTATCACCATTAGAAAATATTGAATTAGGAAAAATAATTGATAAATTTAAAACCATTAGTACTGAAGAAAAAGGATTAGGAAAAACTAATATAATTGAACATAGGATAGTAACAACTGGTTCGCCAATAAAACAAAAATACTACCCTTTATCACCAGTGAAATTACAAGCACTGAATGATGAAGTGGACAGAATGTTAGAACTAGGCGTGATTGCACCATCAAAATCACCTTGGTCAAATCCAGTTGTTATGACACCAAAAAAAGATGGTTCACTTAGATTCTGTTTAGATGCTAGAAAACTAAATGACGTCACTATTAAAGACTCCTATCCATTGCCTTATATATCTTCAATATTAGACAACCTTAAAGGCGCTCGTTATCTATCTTCAATAGATTTATCAGCAGCTTACTGGCAACTACCACTCTGCGATTCAGATAATTTAGACGGTAATGGCACTTCATGTCAAAAAACCGCATTCGTAGTACCTAACAGGGGACTTTTCGAATTTAAAAGAATGCCTTTCGGTTTATGTAACGCTGGTTGTGATATGCAACGTTTGATTGACTCACTTTTTCAACATAAATATGGTGAAAAAATTTTTGGGTACTGTGATGATCTCCTTATAGCCACCTCTTCATTTAAAGAGCATATTAATATATTAAACGATGTTTTGGAAACATTAAAGCAAGCAGGTTTGACAATAAACTTTAATAAGTGTGAATTTTGCAAAGATGAATTACATTACTTAGGTTATGTTGTAAGTTCAAAAGGTCTGCAAACAGATCCAAAAAAATTAGACTGTATTAGAAATTTCCCTAGACCAACTACAGCTAGACAATTACGTGCTTTTATAGGTTTATGCTCATATTACAGGAGATTTGTAAATAACTTTTCAACAATTATAGCACCAATGACAGCATTAATCGGTAAAAGAAAAGGTAAAGAGGCAATAGCTTGGTGTAGTGAAGCAGAAACATCTTTCATATCACTTAAAGAAGCTCTCACTCAAGCACCAGTATTAGCATGTCCTGATTTTAAAATACCATTTCAGATTCATACAGATGCTTCATCGGTTGGCATTGGTAGCGTTCTCGTTCAAGAAATTGACGGTATAGAGCATCCTGTAGCGTTTCACTCCCGTTTACTTTCAAAAACAGAACGAAATTATAGCACAACTGAGCGTGAGCTGTTAGCAGTAGTTGATTCAGTCATACATTTTAGACCTTATATTGATTGCAGCCACTTTATTTTAGTAACAGATCATATGTGTCTTAAGTGGTTAAAAACACTAAACAACCCATCAGGTCGTTTAGCGCGTTGGGCTATGCAATTAGCTTGTTTCGACTTTGAAATACGTCATAGGAAAGGTGCTCTGCACGTAGTTTCTGACGTGTTATCAAGGGCAGAATTCAATGCAGTTACATTTACAGGAGGTAATAATTCAGGTGATGATTGGTACAATAAATTATTTAAAAATGTACAATCAAATCCAATATTTCACAAAAATTATCAAATAAAAAATAATACATTGTATAGATTCAGTAAACCTTCTTCAAAGTTACATGAGGCAAATTCTTGGAAAATTGTCTTACCTCAAGACATAGTACAGGAATGTATAAAGGAAAATCATGAACTCACCGCAATACATCCTGGTACATTTAAAACTTTAGCTAAAATAAAAGAAAACTATTTTTGGAAGGGTATGAATGCAGACGTTAAGTCGTATGTGTCTAACTGTGAAAAGTGTAAGGCTTACAAACACTCAAACGATGTACCACACGGACACATGACACACCAGAAACAAGTGGAGCGTCCCATGCATACACTTTCCATCGATACAATTGGTCCTTTACCTAAATCATATTCCGGACACATTTATATACTTTCAATTGTAGACATTTTTACCAAGTATTGTTGGCTTCATCCACTTAGAACTGCAACCACAAAGACAGTAACTTCATTTATAGAATCAGAAATTATACTAAAAGAGGGCACACCATGTGTCATCATATGTGACAATGCCACTATTTTTCAAAGTAAAGATTTCAAGAATTTCTGTACAAAATATTCAATTCCAAAAATATTTTATAACGCATATTATTCACCACAGTCAAACACCGTTGAACGTTACAATCAAACCATTCAAACTTGCTTAGCAATGTTAGTAGAGGAGGACCAGCGAAATTGGTCTAGGTTCCTTCCTCAAATACAACTATTTATGAACACTACTATAAATTTAGCAACTGGATACACACCATATTTTCTCGCCAGAGGCCGTGAAATCATCTCTGATGGTTCATTGCACACCTTAAGGGGCAACGCACCACAATCGATTGATGATATTCAGCTCGCAAATAGGAACGAAAAAGCTAATTCCTTAAATGAACTCGCAGATATTTTCCAACGTGTAAGCAGCGCATTGACCAAAGCGTACAAACAGAATGCAAACAGATATAACCTGCGTCGCCGTGAGCTCAGGCTACGTGTGGGTGATATCGTGTGGAGGCGTAACTTTGTACAGTCAAACGCAGCAAAGTTTTTCTCAGCTAAATTAGCACCAAGATTTATCAAGTGTAAAGTAGTTGATAAACTATCTGATGTTGTTTACCAATTAGAGGAAACAGACACAGGAAATATAGGAAAGTATCATGTCAAGGACATAATAAAAGTGCCAATATGAGTAAATGGTGTTATTTATGCTTAAATTTCAATTAATTGCACAGTGTTACACTTGCACATTATTGGACAAATTTTTTTGGGAAAAAAAAAATTTTTCTTTACTAAACTGAATTGCTTTTGTATCAGTGGCTCTTAGCAGCCCTGGTCCCAGTTATTTTTTAAAGTCAGTTCAGAATTTTTTTCAAAACAGTTAAAAAAATTTTTTTTTCTTAATAAAAAGGAAAAACTATTTACTTAACTGACTTATTTTTTATATCAGTGGCTCTCACTACCCTTGATTCCTTTTATTTTTTTGAATTCAGTTCAGTACTTTCTTCAAAATAATTAAAAATAAGTTTTTTTTCCCCTTCAGAAAAAAACTATATGCTTTACTAAACTGAATACTTTTTGTATCAGTAGCTCTTGACAGCTCTGATTCAGTTAATTTTTTCAAATTCCGTTCAGTACTTTTCCCAAAACAATTGAAAATAAGTTTTTTTTAACACAAAAAAAAAACTATTTTCTTTACTGAACAGAATTGTTTTTGTATCAGCGGCTCTAGATGGCTCTGATAACCTTCATTTTTTCAGAATCGGTTCAGTACTTTTTTCAGAACAATTGAAACAAAGTTTTTTATTATAAAAAATAAAAACTATTTTCTTTAATTACCTGGATTATTTCTGTATCAGCGGCTCTTGATAGCCCTGATCCCGTTTATTTTTTCAAAAACGGTTCAATACTTTTTTCAAGACAATTGAAAAAAAGTTTTTTTGTGGTATTGAGTTAGGACGTTAACTCACAAACATATTCGTACATTGCTCGCTTTGAATTGGGTGACGACTCATATTCATTTGCAGCATTGCCTGTCACTCCAGTGACGTACTAAATATAGTTCCCAGTACTGTTTCGCGACCAGCACTGCGGTTATTATATTTTGAAAAACTAATATTAAGATATGTTATAACTATAACCGTTAATAGACTAGGATTATTTGATAACTTTACCTAATAAATATCAATAGTTCATAAGTTAATACACAATTAGCCAATAGTTTAGTTAGCATATGCATAGGATTAAAAATGCTTAGATTTAAAAAATGCTTAGATTTGAAAAAGGTTAGGTTTAAAAATGCTTAAGGTTAAGAAATAAAAATTATAATAAGCTTGTACCTTATATTTACATAAAATTATAACTTCATATCTAGTTAGTCGTTTCAATAGCTGTAAGAATATTTTTTTTTCCTCTGGGTGGAACGGCTGTTTTTTCCGAGAAGAGGGGTATTGTAGCAGCTAGATAACATATCCTGCTACTTTCTTGATAACAGCACAATTGATGTAGAACAGTAATGTTTTTTGGGGTTAGTTTTACAATGAAAGCCTGGAACATAAATTACACTTCGAAATAAATAACCTTCATTGTATATAGGTTATTTACGCTTCAGGTAATCTGAAACACTAATCACTTTGAGATAGAACGCTATTCATGTCTCATAATTATGTACGAAAAATTCGACAATAATCAGCATTTTGACAGTCTATGATGATGATTTTTTCATTCATCCCGTTGAGGATAGGCAAAGGTCTTAGACCATACAGCCTGGTCTGTGATATTTTGACGGTCGAATTTCGCAATAACTGTTGATCAGAACTATGACATATATATGCTTTTCGGAATCCTCGTTGGAAGATCTTTCCAAATATAATAATGGTTCTCGGATTTATTACACTTTTAGTTTTATTCTTAATCATGTAATAAATGTCATAGACTCCCTTTACACACGCGCCTCGCTATTCATACGGATGTGTAAACGCACCATCAGAATTGCGTTCCGTTCCAACTCGTTGTGGCTGTCTATGACCATTGCAGTCACCAGCGTTTAAATATTTGTTATTTTTATGTGAACTACATAAACTCGACAAGGGAGTTATTTTTCCTGTCACGGATGTGGTAGAGTGTCAATTAGTTTATGCTGTTTTAAAACTAGAATTAGAAAAATAGTTAAGGCATTTTCAATGTCAACATTTCGTGTGGAACGGACCGTCATCGGTTCGTGGTCGTCGATTTCCGGATGGGATCGAAGAGTCTGGAAAAGATGATGGCTTGAGCAAGTTGCGTGCCGTCGGACTCATCTACACGACGCCGAGAAGATGGCGGAGCTGAACTGAACATAGCGCCATGATCGCTTCTCATTTCTCCTTGGGTTTCTAACTTCAAAAACCACAAAATATGGTTAATCTTTATATCCCGATGGATGATTAGCCAGCGTCAAAGTGCGTCATCAGCCCTAATTTGCTCGATGACAATTTTCCGTACCGCGTGCTCCGTGCGGCAGTCCTAAAACTTCCGAAGGGAGGCCTACGCGGCGGGCCTTGTCCGCTAGGATACTTTTCCCAGTGGACGATCCCAAGGATCATCAAAGCCGTTGCCAGCCGGGAGATTCTCCGTGTGCTCCTGGTCGACTTCGCGGGAGGTGCCCTGCGCCCACGACGTGGTGCGCCGGCAGATGGCGTTCGTCGAAGATCCTGGACGATTGACGGCCTTAGTGGTCGCCATCCCGTCGTGACGCCGGACCAACTTCATCGCCGGCGTTCTGCCAAGAGGTCCTTGAAACAATAGCCCAATGCTGAAAGCCGAGAGTTTGAAGGCCTACTGTACTACTTTTCAACTTGTAACATAACGGTAACTTTTACAATCCAATATTCTTCTTCTCTTCTTTTTTTTTTCTCTTTTTTTTCACACCGTTACACTGAACATTCGTTACTTTTTTCCAACTGTTGAACACGTGCACAGGAAGCAATTCAAACAGACCAAGATGTTGTGCAACAGTTTGATATTCAGCCTTCAAGTGCAACAATAATGCTTGACGGTTTTGCCCATACAACGCAGACAAGTCGTCATTGTTTTGTGTCAGCTGGCAATAACTCAGAAAGAAATAGAGTTCCGGAATATTTAAAAAATTTGTAACTGGAAGCGCAAGAGTATGTAATGAACATAAATCTGTATACAACTGGGAGTTTCTGGACCAGCTGGACTTCTCCAAATTATGTACTAAAACGGAAATAGAGTCAATGCTGAGGCTGAGTGTACAGGACGATGAAGTAAATCAATTAGATTTTGATAATATCACAAATATTGATGAAGGGTGCGTCTCATTTCATATAAAGTTATTTGATATATTTTCATTTCAATAACGTTCACATGATATAATCAACGTGAGATATACCAACGGTTCGTATAATTTCTCCACACATAATGTTTGTGTTACTCTAAAACTCATTTCATATAATTTTAGTTGATATAACGTTTAATAAAGCGAAAATCATTACATATAACGTTTGAAACGTATAATTTTTCACTTATTTGATCTAACATGCAAGAGCGAGCGAAGCGAGCTCGGGACTTGGGGCACTGGTTAGGTTCGAAGGGGATGGCGGGGTCTGAAAGACCCCGCTATCCCCTTCGTGTTAGGTTACTTTAAACCCTGTACGCAGAAATAGGAGCCCCGCGAAGCGGGGCTCCGTCGAAGATTCACGGCAGGTGGTACTATTACTAGGTACATCAGTGTTAGATTACTTGCCAGAAAGAAAAAAAAAATTAGACCAAATAAGTTTTATGTCTTTTGAGCGGTATACAAAACGATTTTATATTCATTGATTGTTATGCTTATAGAAATTAGTCATTATAAAATTATGTCTATCGTTTATTATATTAACAGATCGTTATATCAAATAAAATTATATGTTCAGTTGTTATCTCTTGTAAGTTTTAGAGATTTTGTAGTTATATCATATATTACTTACCCATTGATGAAGGACTTTTTAAGTTCTGGACCGGAGTCACTAAAGAAAATTATCAGAATATTTTAAATATAGTAAGCCCAGCATTGACTTGCAAAAACCCAAAAACGGAACCTATTTGGTGAAAGCTCGTACAGGGGACTCCCATGAAAGAATTGCCTCTCGGTTCATATAAGCAAGTCCTCAATAGTACGATTTCTACAAGTAGCGAGAGAGGCATTGATAAGCCTATTTGTGCCTCTCCACATGGGAATCAATCAATCGAGAAATGATTTAATTAATAGGAATTTATTAATACCCGAGGGCTTATTTGGAAACAGAGAAGCAAGAGTACCAATAGTTATATGTGATGATACCTCCAAAAATCATCCAATTACATGTTCCAAAAAAAACTTATAGCTTGCACAAATATAGAAACCTTGTAAAGCCTTTTCTCATTGTTGCCACTGATGGTTACATTATTGATATTTTAGGGCCCTATCCAGCAACCAAATGAGATTCAGACATCACGAAAAACTTGTTCCAAAATGAAAACGAGGGTCTAAGAACTTTTTTTCAGCCCAATGACGTTTCATTTTGGACCGAGGCTTTCGTGATTCCATTCCATTGCTAGAGGGGTTGGACTTCAAAGTGTATAAGCCTGAGTCTTTAGAAGGCGAGACTCAGTTATCAACCATCTGTGCTAACAAGACAAGGTGTATGACACTATGCAGATGGGTGGTAGAGGTAGTTAATCGTCGACTTAAAAGAGATTTTAAGAAAATGAGACATGAATACTTTAATTTGGCTGCCAGTATCTGATGGACGATATTCGTATTTGTGCAGCCTTAATTAATGCCTTCCATCCAGTGATTGAAAATAGACCAGATGCTGCTGC
Organism: Agrotis segetum; assembly: GCA_036375495.1. NCBI lineage: Eukaryota > Metazoa > Arthropoda > Insecta > Lepidoptera > Noctuidae > Agrotis > Agrotis segetum. The sequence goes on from JAQSVV010000002.1 coordinate 1,137,079, forward strand.
TATACTTAATCGGGCAATACAAAGGAAAAATATCCCCAACCGGTTGGCAGAACTTACAATCGGCAACCGCATCAACCGCTTTAGAGCCCAATTCACAAGAATTGATGGTCAACTTCCGGAGTTAAATATTTTCCCTGAAATGACCATGTCTGACTTAATACTCTTTGCACTGGGTACCTACCAAATAAAACAGGCTAGAAGCTATTTTGGAGAACATATTAGGCAGCATGGATCATTTCAGGTAGAAGTGTCAGACCAACTGGAGGTAGTGGCAGAAGAAACCCCATCCCAACTTGATCCTCTACTAATAAGAGGCCGTATAAAATCCCGTCATAGTTCAGGACGAAACTATTACACATATATATTGCTGGCAACGGAAGGATCAAGTTTTGATGATAAAATAATTAGTTATTATTGTAATTGCATCTCTGGACGACGGACAATGGGTTGCTGTGCTCACATAATGACCATTGTGTGGTATTTGGGTTGGGCCTGGCATCAAGACCACATAGAAGCACCAGCGTCATTCCTGGATGGCATATTAATAAGGGATTATGTGAAAAATGAATAAATCATAAGTCTCAACAATTTGTTTTATTTAAATGTATACTTTTAATACCACAAAAAAAAAAATAGCCTTTATTCACTGACTTTTACATTTTCTTACCAATTTATCTTTAATTAACTTGATTTTATTGTCAGGTTGTCCTTTGACATGGCCTCCTCCAGGTCGTGCCACTTTTTATGGTGTCCTGCTAATCTCCTCCACCCCTGTGTGAGATTCAGGGCAGTATGGAAGGAACGACTGTCGCGACCGAAGGCCGGGCACGCCGCAATTGCGGCGGTAAGACCCCTCTTTGAGGAGTGGCTGGAGAGAAGCCATGGCGTCCTGAACTACCGCTTGACGCAGGTCCTCACCGGACACGGAAGTTTCGGGAGGTACCTGTGTCTGATGCGAAAGGAGGAGACGCCTGGGTGTCACCACTGCGAAGATCGCCCGGAGGACACGGTGGAGCATACGGTGCAAGACTGCCCAGCTTGGGCGGAGCACCGACGTGTCCTCACGGCTGCGATAGGCGGAGACCTCTCTCGCCCGGCATTGGTTGCGGCCATGCTGCGGGGCGAGACGGAGTGGGAAGCGGTCAGCTCCTTCTGCGAGGCAGTAATGCTCGTAAAGGAGGAGGCAGGCCGCGAGCGAGAGAGGACAGCGTCCTCCCTCCGCCCCAGCCGCAGTGGTAGGCGCCCACGGCGACGGACGTCGCTCGATGATCTCCGGCCACCGTAGGCGCGGGCATGCGGGCAGCGAGTAAAGGGCAACTCGCTGCCCGACCAAGGACCATGCCCGGGTCGACGGCGCGTTGTGTCCCACGCGCGCCTCAAAGAGCGTCAGCAAAATGACGGGCCCCCGCTCTCAGAGGGCCAAAGCCTGCCGGGGTCGCGGGATTATTCCCTTACCGTAACCCCGGAACTTAACAGGCTATGAAGGACACCGTGGATTTTAGTCAGTAGAAGTCTGACAGTCCCTCCCGCCCTGCCCGGGGTTGGCGGCTGGCATTTGATGATTTTACCACGCTAAAAAAAAAAAAAAAACCCTGTGTGAGATCGTCTTCCCACCTTGTGTTACCTGTCTCTATACCTTTTCCCGTCGCGTGGGTACCACTCAATCACGCTTCTCGTCCACTTTTCTGTCCTGTTTCGCATTGTGTGACCTGTACATCTTCACTTCAGTCTCTTAATGGCTACGTCCGCCACCCCATCTTCCTTTATGTCTACATTTGTTTCTAAGGCAGATGCCTAGCATGCTTCTAGCCATTCCTTGTTGGCAGACTTTTAGTCTAAAAATGTCTAATGTCGCTAATAATCTATACATATAATAGAACAAAAAAAAAACTGTCTGTACATTGACTATATTAAAAAAATGCATACATACATACACACTGCTGCCTTGAACTACCTACTTAGTAGGTATTTTGGCAGGCTCTTTACGCCGAAACGCTGTTCTTCTTCGTAGCCGCACTAATATAATTGCAGCCACTGTCTGGTTTTATTCCACGATGCTGAAGTTGAACAAAATGGCGGGTCGTTTTTGAGCACGATGAGGCAGCAATCTGGCGAATTAAAGTTCTTGTATTTCACATTGTCCCACGTTGGATCCTCAATTCTCGAAGGACCATGTTGCGTTGTTTACTGCATGTTAAACGATATTTGTTGGCTGTAGAAATAAAATAACGAAAATCTTGAAGAGAGCGTTGTAATCGTGGGATCACTACAAAATCGGAACCAAGTGTTGCCACACGGCAAGATATTTTTTACATTAAATCAAATGTTGCCATACGGCATAATTATATTATTAATGTTGCTACATAATTGCAACAAGGCTTGAACGTTAAATTAAACTTTGTGTTGAATATTTCACGGTATCTATCACGGTATTTGCTATCTTGGAAATTTGAACATTATATTCTGTGTTATAAGTTTTGTACAGATCATACATTCGTTCGACATTTAAATCCGGTCCTAAATTGTTATATATTGATGGCAACACCGGAAACGGATGACTGACGTGGACGCATGGGTGTGGCATCCAATATGGTGACCACTGGTTGTGTAGTTTTAGTTTTGTACAAGACGCCAACTGAAATAAAGACATTCGCCTCAAGTACTCAAGAGTTTTATTAAATATACAAAACTGGCGACGAGGACTATAGGGAAAAATGGCGTTGATTGGGAGCATAGAACATTACATTGCAGAAAAACAAGATTTCAAGGACTATGTATAGTGAACGAATGGAACAATTTTTTATAGTAAATGGTGTGCAGGAGCCAATGAAAGTACCGATGCTCATTACATGGATTGGACTTGAAACGTATAACGTATTAAAAAATCTTTTGTCTCCAGCTACGCCTGCGAGTAAAACATATGCGGATCTCATCCAAACCCTAACACAACATTATGTAACCAAGAAGTCCGCCATAGCCGGCCGCTATGAATTTTACATGAGTAAGCAAAAAGAAGGACAATCGTTGAGTGATTTTGTGGAGGAAATTAAAAGAAAAGCTGCGGTATGCAGCTCTGGCTCATTTTTAAATGAAGCACTCAGAGATCGTTTGGTCTGTGAGCTGCATAAAGAGCAGGTCATTAAAAAGCTGTTGACCGTTGGAGACAGCCTTTCATTTGAAGAAGTGGTAAAAATTGCTGCAGCTTATGAAAGCGCAGAAAACGAAACCAGAAATATTCAGCCTGAGGTGAGTGTACAGGCTATACAAAAGCAGGTTCCAGCACAAAAACGCTTTCCATCCCAAGGGCAGGCTCAAAATCAAGGGAGTAGCAGGGAAAAACAAGAGGCAACATTAGCCAGGGCGCAAAATAATGGTGAATGTACACGGTGTGGAGGTAAGCATCAGACGGACAGGTGCTTTAAGAAGAACTGGGTGTGTTTTCGTATGGTTTCATCATCTGTCATAAGCTGATAGTTTGAAAAAAGGAAATTCAAAAGTGGAGTTTGTGTAGGTGAATTCACAAGCCTGATTGATCTTTCTGGTTCATCGCTAACCGTGTTTCCTTTCTCATGTGTTTTAATTTCAATTTGTACATCGGGTAGATTTTCTTCTTTATCAGAGACTTAATTTCTATCTTCCATGGAGTAATTACCAGTAAGTGTTTTTATAGGGTTCTGTGGAGGAAATAATTCTTTCTTTGCTGACCTTTCCATGTATCGATTTTGTCGTTCTATAGCAGATGTTGAAGGTTTAGGTGTCCATGGGAAAATGGAAGTAACAACACCTTTTTTTAAATGTTTACAAAGTGGTGGCAGTCCTGGAAATAAATTTCACTTATTAATTTCAGTGACAACAAACACACGCATAGTAACCTATTTACTAGAAAACGAATTGAAAAATATATTATTAGAACCATTTCTAATAAGATAATCTTACCTGTCGTAGCACATATCCTACTACTATTATAAAGGCGAAAGTTTGTATGTATGGATGTATGGATGTTTGTTACTCTTTCACGCAAAAACCACTGAACGGATTTGGCTTAAATTTGGTACACAGATAGTTTATAACCTGGATTAACACATAGGATAGTTTTTATCCCGATTTTATGTTCCCGTAGGATAATTTTCGAGTTGCAGCGGGTGAAACCGCTGGCAACAGCTAGTTTCTTCATAATCGGATTCTTTATAATGTTTAGGGCCTGCGCAGACGAGGTACTGTCCCCCGGGTACTTTTTTGTCCCTCATTATAGATCTCTTATAACTGTACGGAATAACGCACACAAAGGATTAAAAGTACCCCGTACAAAAAGTCCCCCGAACCACCGAGGACACCGAGGGACCGGACTAGACAAAAGTACGGGGGAGTCCCCGAAAAAAATAGAACCAACGTGACTAGGCCCAGCAACGCACACAGCGAACTTTAGTCTGCATTGACCGCTCGATGGTGACGCACGCGTGCACGACAAACAATGGCGCACGATATCGATTGTAAAATTTTAATAAGTGAGATTGAAAAAAGAACTCCATTATATGATACGTCAAGAAAAGAGTATCACGACCGAAATTTAAAGAAAAAGTTGTGGAACGAGGTATGTCAGGAAGTTTATTCCTCTTCAGTTTGGGATTTAATGTCGAGTGAGGACAAAACCAAATATGGTAAGTTTTTCGGATTTTCAATAAAATGCGTATTTAGTGATTTATTGTTTTTATTCAGGAAAGTTGCCACTTATTTATTAAATTTGGTTATACTGCCATGGTACAGATCCTTGAGGAGACGTAAAGTAATTGGCCATGTAATTTCGAGTTTCGATACCAGCATCTGTACCTCTTACACCAACTGGAGGTATATCCTCGAAAGTACAAGAATACAGTGTATCTTCAAAATGAATGCCATCCCTTTTACGGACAAAATTATGAAGAGTACATGCAGCTTTTATTATTGTTATTGCAAATTTCATATCAACATTCAAACTTCTTTGAAATATTGCCCATTTATTACTCAAAATACCGAATGCATTTTCAACTATTCTTCGTGCTCTTGATAGACGATAATTGAAAATGCGCTGCTTTGGACTTAAATTGCGATCAGGGTAGGGCCTCATCACATGATTTGAAACAGCAAACGCTTCGTCTCCAACAAAAACGAAAGGCATGGGATTTCCGTTCTCATCATTAGGAAGATTATGATTATTGGGAAGGGGTATTGAACCACTTGAAATAACCCTTTTCTAAATTGGAATTTTTAAATATGTTTGAATCACTATGTTTCCCATACGCTCCGACATCAATGAATGTAAAACAATAGTCAGCATCAACAACCGCCATTAAGACTGTAGAAAAATATGATTTGTAATTGAAATAATTTGAACCTGAGTTTGGTGGCATCTTTAAGCGAATATGTTTACCGTCCACAGCTCCCAAACAATTTGGGAATTGAGTTTTTCTGTAGAATTCACTTGCAATCTCTAGCCATCTTTCCTCATTAAAGGCAGGAAAACATGCATTTTTACACAGCTGCCAAATTGCTGTACAAGTTTCTTTAACGATAGAACGTATAGTAGATGCTCCAATTAAGTAGTCTTCTTCAAGATCAACAAACGATGAACCTCGTGCTAAATACCTGTAAAATAAACCGGAGAAATTAAAAATCTTGCAGCCTTTTATATTGTCATTTTATTTTGCAGGAAAGGAGTTACGTTAGTTCTCTTAGACATTGTTTTAGAAGAGAACTCGCCGCCCAAAAAAATACGCCGTCTGGAAGTGCAGCCAAGAAGAGGAGGAAATACATGTACTTCGATTCTCTTCTATTTTTGTTGCCTTTTACAGAAATTGTAGATACAGAAGGATCTATTGAAAACGATGAACCTGAGCTGAGCAATGTGGAAAATAGGAGAGATATAACTTCTCAAGCTGAAGCAAGGTTTTCAAAACCAAGAACGGTGAGAAAAAACACCGATGAAGAAATAGTAACTCTACTTAAAGAAGGTAATCAAATGCTTTCTAAATCAAAAACATGCGATAGCGGGCAAGACGAAGATGAGTTTTTTTTACGTTCGCTTACTTCATATATGAAGGGATTTTCTGAAGAACAAAAATTATTATTGAGAATGGAAATTTTAAAGTTAATTTTAAATTTTAAGCAATCATCAAACGACAATTCAAGATTTTCTCAAATGACCGTAACACCTAATGTTAGAAATGAAACACCTAGGAGAGAGCCGCTGTCATCTATTCAAAATCGTTTTAATAATCCAATCCAGTCTGTATCGTACACCACCGCAAATGACTTGTCTGAAAATCTTGAATATATTCCTCAACCATCGACATCACAGCTCTCAAATGTAGTATCTTATACACCAACACCTGTGCATCGGGATTACGTTTTAATCACATCTCCAGAAAATGATACCTGCGACACTTTATTCAGTCTTGGCGATGGCGATGAAGAAAATTAAGTGTCTGGCTCAAGCCTCAGTAGGTACTTTAATTATGGTAGATTTATTATATAACATAAAGACTGATTAATAATTATGCATCCTTCCAAAAAAATTATGAAAAGTTGTACCTAATGTGAAAAAATATTTTATTGTGATTGATGATGATTACCAAATCTAAGATGATTAAATGATTATTACGAACTGGAAATGCATTTATTTACTTACTTTAAAGTTACTGACAGTCTCTCTTCTGGACCAATACATTTCCTCATCACTGTTTCAGAATGACTTATAGCAGGTTCCAAAATTGACAGCAACTCATCAAAAGTTCCTACCGACATTTTATAATATTTGAAAAATCTTTCTGGATATTGTTTTAACTGACCATGCTTCACATGAAAATATCCATTCAATAATCGATCTGAAATAAAGGGATGGACCCAGTATTTTCTTTTAAAACGTCTTTTTTTATTCTTAAAGTGTATGTAAATTATAACACAACGCAATTTCAGAATATTTGCTTCCATAGCGTGCGGTGCGCTTCACTTCTGGGCAACAAATGACCGCACACCGTCTGCGTTAAGTCCTTGGCAAGTCCTCGGAGGACATTTTTTCCACCGTACAGGGATTTTTGTCCTCCAGGGACAAAAGTACTTCGTCTGCGCAGGCCTTTAGAGCATAACCTCGAATTCTTTGAAGCTTTGAATTTTTTTATTTTTGTAGCTTATGGTAACTTTTTAATTTCGGATCGTTTGGAAATGTATGTCTTCCATTCTCATTGCACCCTACTATCACACATCGAGGCATTTTCTAATGAAACCAAAAATAAAACTTTGTAATTCCTCCAAAATGTTTATGGCTCAGAAATACAAAGCGCAGCCTAGCGGAGGAAAAATGTACTATCCCGTAAACATCTTCATTGTGTGGGTTTTTTGAACTTTCCTGGAAACACCTTTGATAATCCTCCTTGTTCTTTAATCACGTTGGATAGCTGTGGTTCCGCAAACAGGTGGGTTGTGGAAGGTGGGATTGCATGTAATAATCGCTTATGGTTTTATTACGTTTTATTCTGAGGCTTAAAGAGGGCTCTTCTTTGCTCCAGAACCTCTGCCCTTTTCCCACAAGTGTATTGGAGAAGAGCATCCGAAACCTTTCGGAATGGGGCTTTGACTTTCATGGCCAGGTTTTTTGTAAGGCACGCTTTTACTTCCGGAGAGGCGCGTTGGTACAGGTATCTATAAATTCCTTACGCTGTTGCAACAAATCGTGGGTTATAGCTACTAAGCACTGGTCCATTTTTTCCAGGACTGAGACTAGTTGCCACTGAGGTGATACTGTTGCCAAATGTCCGTTGAGTTTTAACGCAGTGAACACAGGCGTTGCTTGGAATTGTTTCTGGACATCCGCGTATCGAATGTTTTTCCAGCCGTCAGATTCCAACTTTTGGCAGTGGGTATCTCCTTCCACTAATTTCTCAGACGCTCTGCTGATTTTTCCTTCACTCTCTTTCGTCTCAGGTGCAAAGTCAAGAAGAATCTCTTCTTCTACATCTTCTTCTTCTTCCTCCCCTAAGGGCGATGCGTTCCAAGTTTCATCTGCTTCATCAGCTGTCGAGTCCGCCTCCGAAGGTGCCTAAATTTCAGTTTTCGAGGTCGACGGGGGCGGTGGCGTTAGGCCATAGGTGAGTTCACAGTCTTCCTAAGATTTCATTTTGTTGGCCTATATAGTCCTTTAAGGATTCCGCTGAGAAACTTTCTGTTGTTCTAGGGACATGTCTCTTGGAACCACGTGAGGAACCAGACGTATCATTGTCTTCTTCGGCCTCAGCTTTCAGAGCATCCGAAGTTTCCTTGCGTGATATGAAGTATGGCTTTAGGGATTGTAGGGTGGCATCAAATCCATTTAATACGCCGATTGGATGAATTTTTGTCATGATAGATATCGGTCGGTAAATAAGAGCTAAACCGATTGGCCGCTCAAGTAATTTTCTTTTTAGCTTTCTATAACGGCGTTCACTGAGTGAATTCCCGCAGCGGAAAATTTTGGCTAGACGCACTGTCGGTATTGCAAAACGTAACCTTGCTTCAGTGTCTGGCGCTAAGGATCCACCGAACAGATCCTTGTAGTTGACAGCATTTACCACCCAGTCTCGCCAGTTAGTAGGGTATCTTTTGCAGAATAACAATTATGTAATCAGGTCTTATTTTCGGGTCCACCCTTTATAGCAGAACTTTTTACGTCATAATTTTATTTTGCATAGCAACGGATAGCATAAACCTCTTTTCGCAGAAAATCGTTTGGAATACACTCATTTACCATAACACTGAAACCCATAATTTTAAAAGTCAGAATCATCTTTAGGTATAAATTTCATTTCCATAATAATCAATAAGTATAACCATCATATCGTAGAAAGTTCACAACCAGAATCATCTTTTGGCATATATTTTATATCCATATAATCAAAAGTAGAACCATCATATCGCAGAAAATTCACAGCCAGAATCATCTTTTGGCAACAAGTGTAATAAAAAAAATCTGCCTAAGCAGGGTAGACGAAGCCCCGCTTCGCGGGGCTTCTATTTCTGTGTACAAGGTTTAAAGGAACCTAACCAAACCGAACTTCGGGGTGTCCCTGAAATCTTGCTAAAGCGAATTTTAGATTTGGTGCACATTCAGTATATTTGGTATACAAAAAGAATTATTGATGCGCATTTAAATTTTATCCTTTTATAAAACATTTTTTTTTATTATGACTAAATTATTTCTATTCTGAAATTCTGTGATCTTCGAAGTATACTAAGTCAAATTATTCCAAATAATTGGCGCTCTAAATAAACGTTATGCTTAATGAAAATATGCAAAATTATAACTCTGACAAAGGTAATTATGCAAAATACAATTCTGCCACCTTAAAAGTATCCCAATTTAAATTCGGACATAAAAACATTCGGCCAAAAAACAATTATACTAAACATTTTTTATACCATAACAATGTTCGTTTAAAAAAGTTTCTGCCAAGTGAGTTCTGCCAAATAAGTTTCGGAGCAACAAGTTTCTGCCAGATAGAGGGCACCCCTTATTTTCATTTAATATTTTTCATTACTTTATATTTCCTGTATATTGGTCTAAAAGGTGGAGCAGGATCTGGCATTGTCATTTTGTACAATTGTTTTATAAGAAGCACATTTTGGCTTTAAATATTTTTTTTGTCTTTGTATTTTCTTCAATTTCTCAGTGAGTTTCGTTTTAGCTGCCGCTTCGGACAATGATTCTGATACTTCCTGTTCACATGTTGATGGCTAAAAAGAAAAAGATATTTTTTAAGCCTGTAAATGTTCTAGCGGTACAGTAAAATCAATCGCTTTTATACTAGTTAAGCCGCTCATAAGTCCCGTAAGCATAGTTCAGTGTACTTATGGGACATCACAAAAAGAAAGATTTCAAATCACAAAATAAAACAAAAATTATTCAATAATATAATAAGGTTATCGCATGGTACTGCAGATTTTTTTTTTTTTTGGTTAGTATCTGTTTTCCGCGGACTGAGGCGTCCGCGACTTTGTTTACATATTACATTATTTATTTATTTTTACATTATTCATGCAGTTGCTGCACTCCTTCATCGGATCCTTACATCTAAACTTAAATGCTATGCGAGTCCATATTTGTTTTTTTTTTACACGACACGTCTGTCCGCATGAGTGACAGCTCCACCTTCAACGCCATTAAATCCCGAGTGTGAGCTCTCTCGACTCGCACAAGCTCTTGTGCATGTCGAAAGCGCTCCTTCTCGAGGTTGAATTTATGGCGTGCTCTTGAGTCTGCCAATGACAGGGCTACCTCGTAGAGGCCTTGCAGACACTCATGGGCGGTAACCTTGCACTCTCTCTTCATATTTCCTGCTGCTTCCAATGCGTCCTTGCCTTTTTGGAGCAGTTGGTTCGCTTCCCGTGTGGCAAGATCCATCTCTACCCCTGTTCCCCTTCTCGGTGTTCTATATCACGTTAGCTGTCCAATGTACCGAATACAGTACACACCGCGTGGGTCCATCACGTCCGTGTACCGTAGATGGTACACTCGCCCCTGCCTCTTTCTATGCGCTCTAACTTCATGGACGTGTGTGTTATGTTGCTCTATTTATTAGGACTTGTCAACAGGACACCAATGAATAGAAAAAACGGAAAACATGATATATTTTTTTTTGGTTTCTAAATGTAGGTAGTGGAAAAAATAAGCAACTGTTTATTAGTAAAAAGGCTTTATTTATGCAAAGGAACTTCAGAAAAGCATTGAAGACAGTACGTCTTTTTACATTTATTACAGTGCGTTGTCACTCTTTTAGCTTTAGCTCTCGCATCCTTTGGAAGCATTCCCTGATCGATAAGTTTTTTGTAACACCCAACACATCGTCTTCGAACAGAAATGCCCCTTACTTTGCCTATGTTTTCTAAAAAATGTGGAATCCTCTTAGATCCTACCAGGGAACTTGATGAAGAAGACACTAGGCTTTCGTATTGCCTTTGTCTTACGGGTGAACGTGAAGTGCTCGTCTGCGGTTGCGCTTCATGTGTTTGCTGCTGAGCAGGTTCAATTTGCAATAATTTCTTCACGATTGCTTCATTTGCCCCCAAGACAGTGTACCTTTCTTTTTTTTCAGGGTGCAATTCATTGAAAATTATCATAGAGTTTATCACTGCTATGGCCAGCAAATCCGTTGCAACTTTCTTGTACCAGATTAACGTTTTTATAACAGGCGTGTTGTAACTGGACAGTTGATCAGCAATGTCTATTCCTTTTTTAGCTTTGTTGTAGGTGAGAATCATATCAGGCTTCAGCTTTGGAGTGCGTGCTGTCGTCATAGATAGTCCTTTGCCGTGACAAGTCGACAATACACAAACATCTCGCTTGTCTTTCCATTTTAGAACAGTGATATTTTCATTTTTTTGTTTGACGGCAATTTCCCCTACTTGCAAAGCAGTATTGATAACATCTTTTGGTATACCTCTCCTTTTTTTATTTAGAGTGCCACAGAGATCTGTATTACGAGAGAGAAGAAATTCTGCAAGAGGCACACTCGTGTAGTAATTATCCGTGACCATACAACGACCTTCATCTAACAGTCCTTCTGCTAATTTCACAACAATAGTTCCTGTTGTATCTAAACCAAAAAGCTGTTCGCTCTGTCCGCAATATATTTGGTATCCCCACGTAAAGCCATCTACAGTGCATAACTTATATATTTTGATCCCGTACTTATGAGACTTCGAGGGTATAAACTGGCGAAAAATTAATCTGCCACGAAAATGCACCATTGATTCGTCAACAACTATTGTGTCCCCAGGCGTATAAATCGATCTAGAATTATCAATAATAAGATCTAGCAAGGGGCTAATTTTATATAGTCGATCATTTTCACGTCGAGGCGCTTCATTGTCGCAAAAATGCCAACATTTTAGTAAAAGTGTGAATCTGTTGTACAACATTTTGATATTATGAAGTAATGGATGATAATAAATTACATCCTTTTTCCAGTATGATTCTATCGTTGGGAAGGGTATTATACCCATTAGTAGAATTACACCAAGAAATTTCAGCATTTCTGATTCGTCGACATCTGACCATCGTTTTTTGCGACTGTGTGGCTTTGCCGGTTCTTGTAAAAGCCGCGCGGCATACAAATTTGTTTGTTGTACCATTAGTTTCAGGACATCATCATCAACAATTTTTCGGAAAATTGTATAAAGATCTGTGTTTACATCGAATAGCTGATTTTGACGAGTTGGTTCGTCGTGCCCTGTGAAAGGTTTTCTCGATAAATCTTTTACAACTACCTTCCACTCGGAGTCAAGAGACACTTGTGATCGTATTCGTCTTGACCTCGACGTTCGTGAAGATACATTTGGTGGGTTACTGATGGTGATGGGGCTGTCTGGTATTTCAGCATTTTCATGTTGTCCACTAAGAATTTCAGGATGCGCAGACTCACCCATTTCTCCACCATGTTGTACGTCTCTGGCGATTGCTTCGACTGTCTCTTCTTCACGTTCATCAATTTCCACATCATCGTCTTTGACAATTTCCTCATGGTCATATACATTGAACAGTGTATCTTCACCATCAGACTCCTCCAACACTCTCCTGATATCTTCGTCGTCAAAGTTCTGCATATTTATCTAATATTATTCACACAACAAAAAATTGGCGCTCAAACGGGCAAACTAATTTGAATGTGAGTTGTCACTTTAGCCATTTGACAGTTGACAAAATTTGAGCCTTTTTTACTTTCTCTCAATGACCATAAACAAGGATATTAATAAAAAAGGCGTTATTGTTTGAAATTATTAGACGTTCACAAGTGACAAGTCCACGGTACACGCCAAGTGTACACGCTGCTCCAACTCGACCAGTCCGTGTACCGAATACGGTACACGGGTAAAAAGTGTGATAAACCGAGTGATTTGTTGTTAATTATGCATTATTTATCCAAAACTAGTTATTTTGTATTGATTTGAGACAGAATATTACAAAAAATGATTTGGACATTTGGGGTTATCGAAAAATTATGTATGGGGACAGTTAACGTGATATAGGAGGCTCGGCCTTCCGCACTCGGAACGACTTTGGCTTACGGTCGAAGCCACTGAGCTCTCATCCTCCGAAAGGATTTGATGGGGAGGGGGAGATACCGCACTGTTCCCAGTTGACGACGATCTCTGTGGCTCTGATCCGATCGTCGGGCGTGTGGAACTCCTGTGTCTCTGCGGAAACCGACACTGGAGGTGTGACCGTCACATCTGGTTCCGACGCCGCTTTTGTCACCTGGGGCACCTGTGATGGACGCGCCGCCTTCTCGGAGACGACGGACTCGGCCGTATTTTTAAGGACCTTTTCCCTAAAGGACTTGGCCTACCTGACCTAGCGGCGTCCGTGGTCGTTTTGCGGGAGGTGGTGGATGACATGATTTTGCTAGGTTTTGAGAGGAGTTTGAAGTTTAGAACTTAATTATACTACAATATAATTCTTATATCTACGTTATTGCCTTGGTTTTTTTTTTTAAATTAAAATATGGACTCGCTGGTGCTGCGCTGGTGGTCTGCGGCTGCTGCCCGATGAGGAGTCCGACAACTGGTACAGCTCGGTGATGTGAGCTGTGTAAACGCGCTGGCGGTGGTAACGCAGTGGAATCCCGCTGAGTCTCCGGATGTTGTGGTGTGTGGGCGCCGAAATTTAGGTTTCTGTTGGGGCCAAGTTGTAGGGTGTTTTGTGCCCTTTCAAATGAGCCCAATCTCGGCCTTCTAGCTCCAACGGGTACGGAGATAGACCGCGGGGGGGTGAGGTAGCCCTGAGAGGGGGTTGGGGGAGGGGAGTCTCGTGTGGAGACTATTGAGGGGGGGTGAGGAAAAGGGGAGGGGGGATATTTGATGAGGGGGGAGATCAAAAGGGGTGAGGGTCCCTTTACGGCTCAGGCAAGGTCTTGGGATACCAAGATGAATGAGCCCAAACTTGGGGGGGTAGGGAAAAAGGGTTCAGGAGTTCTCTCGGGCTTACCTGATGATGAGCCACGGTATGGTCACTACGGTAGCTGGTATGCAGGCAGATTCCTCGTCCGGCTTCGAAGTCTCCAGTGAAGGCTGGGATGGCTGGTGTTTTAGTGTGCCTCGTGCCGTGCGGTTACACGTGTAGCCAATTTGAGGTTATTGATGGCTGTTACCGCGTGTTGCGGCGTTTTTCGACACTTAATATCTCCCAGGCCCTTGCTCCGATTTGGTCGATCCAGGTGTCTATGGATAGGTCTCTGCCGCTGCTCGCTTTTTACAAATTTTCAAGAGTGACCCCACTGACCTGTGGCAAGTTATAGTCCTCCAAAGTTTCTTGGCTCTTGCTCCGAAACCCGTAGTGTCAGACACTTGCCCACACGTTTCCTGTTGAGTTGACACTGCACAATTCCACTGGTAACTTTATTCCGCACTTATAACAACGCGTTGATTTTTGGTGATTTTTTAACGCGGAGCGCGATGTTTAGACGTTGGAAGATTGTCGGATACTCTCCGGTACTGCAGATTCCTTTAAGTACACTCTTTCTGTCTTTGTGGTGTATTTATGGTTTTCATGGAAATGCACGGAACATAAACGTGAATAATCAGAAGCTAACCACGTTTCTTCACTGCGATTCTTCTGTACAAAGATCCATGTTTCTCTGGTTTCATGACACGGCCGAGGAAACCTTTAAATCCAAATAATAAAAATATTAGTGTTATTACATTAAAATGATTATCGTGATTTAAAATTAATATTTTACTACCCTTAATTATGTAAACATATACGTCGATAGTGTCATGTCTGCGCATACATACATATGTTTAACTCTTTGACATTCACGTAAACATGGCCGCCGCCGCAGTGACGTGTTGCAATTGAAAAGTTATTACTAAATTGCGTGTTTTAAAGATAATAAATGAACTTACTGGTGTAAAGTCACTCCTTGACTTTATCTCAATGCACACGAAGGCATAAAAAAAAAGTCACTCAAACGTGTCACGTTGCAGCAAGTGCTCGGCATAGACTAAGTGACTTGAAGTGCGAGCGCCCACTCGTGTTACAAACCATCAAGTTGAGGTGTCTTCTCTAGTACGTAGTACATTCAACTGATGGATGGAACTCAATGGATGGAGTCAGCAAAATATAGAATAGAACCATTCTGTGGAAAAAACTTTGCTACATGGGCGTTCCGCATGAAAAGTATCTTAACTGAAAACGACTGTTTAGCGGCAATACAGAGTAAAGCGTTTGTTAGTAAAGTAGAGAATTCGAAAATCTAGTCAAGGGCGCAAGCCTTATTGATTGCTGGTGTGGCGGACTCCCACATTGACTATATGAGAAAAAAGTCGGCATACTTTATGTGGAAATGCTTGGAGAAGAATTTTAAGGAAAAGAGTACTGTTGGGACTTTGTTTTTAAGGCGACAATTATCTGAAATAAAATTTAATGAAAAGAAGAGCCTTCAAGAGCACATACTAGAGATAGAAGGAATATTCAATGAATTAGAAGGAGCCGAGGTTAAATTGTCTGAAGAGGAAAAATTAAATTATTTGTTATTATCAATGCCAGAAAGTATAGCTTTCTACTACACTGTCATTTCAGTATTGGAAACCCAAAGTGAGTTTACTTATATATTTGCAAAAAGAAGGCTACTAGCAGAGGACGAAAGGCGCCAAGGGCACAACATCAAGTCAGACGTAAATCCACAAGCGGCATTAAACTGTTATGTCTGTGGAAAACCAGGACATAAAAAGTTCCAGTGTAGAATGAATAGAGGACAGCGATACCATGCTGGACGAGGGCAAGAACGACAGGATAATGCAGGTCAAGGAGAAAATGGACGAGGAGGAAATACCAGACCTCAAGATAATACCAGGCAAGGATATGACATGAGGCAACGTGGACGAGGGAATAACTGGAGAAATGGAAAATATCCTGCCAGTAGGCGTGAACTTTACATCCATATGCAAAGAATTTCAAATATATTGCCAAGAGAAAAACCTGAAAGTTTGTAGTTGGGCACATTTTCACCAGATGATCAAGAAGTTAAATCTTTCTACAGCAGAGCCAGCTCAAGATATTTGTTCAAAATGCAGAAACCATGAGATTTGTATAGACTTAGGCAAACATCTAGAAAACAAAAGAAATACAAGAAGGGATTTGAAAAAATTGAAGAAAATTCTGAAGGACGAGACGTGTTGTATACCGTAGATATGCAAAAAGCTATATGTATGCCATTGTTGACGACAAAAGAATAATTTTTCTCAAGAAAACTCGTGCATTTCAATGAATAATTTGTCCCCCTCGGAAAAAACAAACAGTCTGTCTGCGCCGTTTGGCAGAGATAATCTTCTAAGATGAGAACTGTGATCTTTCTAATAAAATATTAGACAAAAGTGGCTCACCAATGCACTATCAAATCTTTGAATCATTTCTTTAAGTAGGTAGTATTGGCTTATCTCGATTTAAGGTTATAAGTTAAAATAATGTGTCCATTTCCTGCTGGATGCAAACATATTTCATTATCCCTTAGCATGACTGATACTTATCAGATTTACTGACTTCTATCTAACTATAACAACTGTCAAGGCTCTTCAAAATACAATAGAGACCAATAATTAAACCATTAGGATTAAAATGCTTTCTGAGGTATGTTAAAAAACCACAGAAGGAATGTAGGACACGGCTATTAGAATAACAGACAATAGGAATATATTCTCTGTGGAAATAGTCTATGGCACAAGGTCTATGGGTGTGCGCTGTACTGTGCGCCATGTCTGTGAATCCTATTGTAATTTGTGAGAACTTAAATAAAACAAATAGGAGATTATCTGTATAACTGTGTATTATTGCTTTAGCCGGCAAATAAAGATAAACATTCAGCAGCAGAGCGTGATTAATAAAATAAAGAGAGTGATTGAACATGGCGAGTGGACATTACCAACAAGATTCGCTACCGAGATTGGATGATGCCGCGAATTTCTCTAACTGGAAATTCAGAATTAGAATACTATTGGAAGAAAGAGGATTACGTGAAGCGATTGATGCGAAATTTGATTTGAATAATAAAGAATCTATGTTAAAACATAACAAGGCGAAGTCACTGATTGTGTCATGCGTGTCGGACAGCAATCTTGATATATTAAGAAAATGCAGCACTGCGCATGAAATGAACGTAAAATTGGAAGGCGTATTTGAACGAAAAAGTATATTCAACAAATTGTATTTACGCAAAAAACTACTGTGCTTGAAATGTGACTCCAAGAAAACAATGCAGGAACACTTCAACGACTTCGACAAAATAATTAATGATTTAGACGCGGCTGGCTGTAAGTAAAATCGAAGAAAGCGACAAAGTGTGTCATTTATTGTTGACTTTACCGAAACAATATGATATGGTCATAACTACGATTGAAACTATGAGTAATGAAAAAGAAATAGATATAGAATTTGTCAAGTCGCGACTACTAGATTCGGAATTGAAAATCAAAGATGAAAAGACAACAGATAATACTCGCCAGGAAGTGGAAACCAATTTTTTGACTTTCTTTCGATGTGGTAAACAAGGACACAAGGCCTTTCAATGTAATAATAACAAGCAAGAACGGGGCGGACCTAGCAGAACGTACCGAGGAAGAATAAACTATAGAGCAGTGTTTCCCAACCTGTGGTCCGCGGATCCCTGGGGGTCCGCCGGTATATGTTTGGGGGTCCGCGGTGTCATCTCTGGACCATACATAAATGCTAATGTCTCGCAATCTCTTCTGCAATGACTCTTTTTAGCTCCCTGATGTTTTGTGGAGCAGGTTGCACTGATCTTACCCGGCTCTTTAGAACATTCCACACATGCTAAATTGGATTGAGGTCAGGACTTCGAGCTAGCTAGTCTAAAAGACGGATCCCAACTTCTTGCATGTAAGTCGTTAGAACGGAGCGGGCGAGCATTGTCGTCCATAAAAATGGAATCTTCCCCAAGTGCAGTCAATGTGGGTTGTGCATATGAAATTAGGACTTCCATTATGTACTGGTGTGCATTTAATGTTCCATTTTCTATGAAAACTAACTCCGTATGGTCCGTCGCATTATTTGCTGCCCAAAACATAACGGAGCCTCCGCCATAAGGAGTGATTTCTTCGAAACTCACTTCCGCATAGCGTTCCCGTGGTCTTCTCAGCACTCACCGGCGTCAGTCCTCTCCACACAAAGAGATTCAGCTTCATCAGAAAACAATACTTTATTCCAATCCTCCAGAGTCCATGAAGCACAGTTCCGAACAAATTGAAGTCGAGCAACACGGTGCTCACGGAGTAATTTAGGGCCCCGAGCTGGGCGGTAACTCCTGATATTGGCAGCCAAAAGCCTCCTCTTGACCGTCGACAAGCTAACTTCCACTCCTCTTACTTCTTCAAGGCTCTTCTTCAGGTCCACACTTGACGCCTTACGATTCCGCAACGCCTGACTCACCAAAAAGCGGTCATCTCTTGGTTCTGTGTATCGTTTTCTTCTCGAACCGGGCCTTCTTTTGACTGAACCGGCCTCTTGATACCGTTGCCAAGTCCTCTGGACAGTTGAACGACTCACATTTAGCCGCTGAGACACGTAAGTTTGCGAACAACCTTGTTCAAGTGGGGCTATAATTTTAACGGCCCTTATCACTTTATCACTCATATCAAAAGTGGAATTTAATGTAAAAAGAAAGATTAAATTGTTTAATTTGCAGAAAATATCCAAAAAGATTTAAAATATCGTAATCAGTTAAAAATCGTTTCAGCAATTCGCGCCCATTAGTAAAGCAATTTTAGAAAAATCCACAAAAATCATTATTTTTATTTTATTAGTTTCAAATTTTAAAGAACAATGGCAAATCTCCTTACTTTAAATTGTCTGGAATTAAATTGAAGCATCCCGTAGTAAAAAATATGTCTAAAGATTCGGCGTTAGTAGCAGAATATACAAGCGAGTCTATTTTGATTCGGAAAAGCCGGAAAACAAAGATATCAGAGTTTGAATTTTTAGGTTATGAATGAAGTGAACACGACTATTATAGGATTTATAAATAATGGGTATGATAAAATGATATCAAATAAAAACTAATATTACGGACAAATGAAGTAAAAGTATCTAATTGATTTTTAATATTATGAAGTTTGTTTCGACGCACGTATTTGTGGATTTTCCAGTCTGATTTAAAACTTATTTTTGCATGTTGTAGCCTATTTATTGAGGAAACCTAGTTGTATGACATCACGCTATGATACGGAGGTAGAGTGGGGATGGCTTTTCACATCACAAACCCGTAATAATACTTACACTCACTTCTGCCGAAGAATCAAGATCCGTGCGGGTAGGTAGGGAACTATACCGGACATTAGGAAAAACAAAAAAAAACAACATTTTGTAAAACAATTTATTCTTCACCTTCTTCAAATATTTCGTCAAGAAATTCTGCTGGTGCTGAGATATATTCTTGATGTCTGGCCCATCCCAAATACCAAACTAACGTCATTGTGTGGGCGCAGCAGCCTATAGTGCGCCGACCAACCAAGCAACTACAGCAATATTCTACTATGCCAGTTCTGCCAGGAATATTATTTTCAATTAATAAATATACATAATATTGCTTACGTGATATGTGACGGGATTTTATTTTTCCTCTAATTAGGGTATTTTCACCACTACCTCCTCTAAGGTTATATTCATTTTGAGGAATGGCTTCGCCCCTGTTCACCTCGATTATATACCTGCCTTGGGAACGTACATGTTCGCCGTAATAAGAACGAGCTTGTCTTATTTGGTACGTTCCCAAGGCGAACAGAATCAAGTCCCTATATTCCAGTGTTGGAAAAAATGATAAATTATTTTGATCAGCACATATATTTTCAAAGTGGGATGATCGTCTATTCATATTAAGGGCCTCTACCATGTTTGCCAAATTATTTTCCAAACCCATTCGTTCTCGAATGATCGCAAGTATTTCCGAACTATATATATTGTTCGTAAAGCGGACACCAAATCTATTTAACAGTGCTGCAGCTATTTTGAAGTTCTGCATCATGTGTGGTAGAGACCGATGAAAATATTCTTGTCTGAGAAGCTTAAAATCTCTTTTAAAATGCCCATTAACGGCCTCTACCACCCACCTGCATATTGTAACGCATCGGCTTCTATTTGCTTGAGCAGTTGTCAATTGGTGTTCACCTTGCGACAAAGATTCTGGCATACATGCTCTATAGCCACATCCCTCTAAGAAGCTTATGCTGTCTCTAAATCCTCTATCTAATATGAACACATCGCCACGTACAAAATATTCTCTTAAAGCAGAACCGTCGCAAAACAAATCATTCATGATTTCAGCATCTGACTTAGTTGTTTTATAGGGTCCAAAACAGTCAAGAATATATCCATCACAAGCAACAATCAAAAAAGGTTTTACCAGATACTTATGAAGCGAGTATGTTTGTTTTTGAAATGAGTAGTTTGAACTCTTATGTATATAAACATAGGTACCATCGCAAATGACTATAGCATTTGTTCCATTTCCGTAGAGTCCATTTGGGATCATTAAACTATGATTTAATAATTCGTCCCTGGATAAATGATTTTGTCCCACTTAAAATCTTGGAGAAGTATTTCCCTTACTTTGTCCATTAAAACTTCTAACGTTCTCCGTGGAACATTCACTAATGTGGCAATTCTCTCATCTGAATCTCCCGTTCTTAATTTGAGTAGATTTACTACGAGGCCTAATGTGCCTCTATGAACATTTCTTATTTGTGGTACTTCATCTAATAATAAATGAAAGTTTTGTTTTGTACGCCCTATCCAGAACTCAAATACCCTATCATCCATTTCTTCAACATTTTCAAAATCTATTGATGCATTAAAAGCATTTACAAGTGAAAATATATGTTTGAGGAGTCAAACAGCGTATCCCAAGTATTGCCTGTCATATGGTCATCACAAACCCGAGCTTCCCAGGGCAGATAATATTTATAATTTGATAAAATTATCGCTCTTAATTTATCAGAAATACTGCGCAATGTTGTGCTTTCACAATTGGGAAATACACAGTGATGATTAGTATTGGCAGCTCTCCTGTAATCTGGTAAAATGACTCCATTGACTGAATATGTCGTTTCATCAGACTGCGTAACTTGCGGTTGCTCCAACACTTGAGGCTCCTCTTGCTGTGGTGATGAACTTGGCTGAGATCTAGTAGCATCAACAGTAGTTCTGCGATGAGCTTCTCTTTGTACTCGCAGCCAGCAAGGATGGCACACAGAATCATTTTGTGTAATCTATTAATTAAATCATGTTTATAACAAGTCATGACTAAAAACTATCAATTTGTCAGTTTTTTTTTATATTTGCTGTTTATAAATAAATTCCTATTCTATTCATTTAAATTGTATTAGTAAAACTAAGGCATAAGTCTACTACAAGGGCCCAGTCTAGATAGGTTGAATATATATACATATCCTTGAAATATCTCACAGACATGATATTGGTTTGCTCACTTTTCTTTCACCAAAACAAACAAGTTATGATTTATTTAGAACTAGTTTAGAATATGCACATCACTTGTACAAAGTCAAGAGGTGCGTGCTGGGGAACTTAAGACTATGCTTGTTAATGTTAACCTATCTATAGTTACCGGCTCGGGTCTTGAGCAGTGGCTTCGGCAGAGAAGTGAATAATTATTCTGTTTTAATGTGAGATTACAATGTGTGCAGAGCCATTCCCACTCTACCACCAAGCGCTCAAGATCCATGTTGGTATCTGTAGCTGGCTATCACTACTCTTAAATTCTAAGATATTACTTTATTTAAATTAAAATAAGTCATACCTCTCGTGGTGCTACTCTGCTTTCTATTATAGCAATCATGGCAATTGTAGTTCAGAAGGATTGTTTCGTAATATTCTATCACTCCGTCTCCTTAAAGTTGATAATCCACATAATAGACACACATTTGTGTGGCCTTGCTGGCTTGGACCAGCTTGTTGAGTATCATTGCCAGAGTCCTGTTGTAAATTCTCGTTTACTGCGAACATTGCCAGATCTCTGCACTCTTCACACACAACGTCTTCTTCTAAAACCTGACAACAATATAAGTTGTTATAGATACTACTTACGCTATTTTTTTTAGTTTTTCCCATTATAGAATAGAACAAATAGTTACTTACAACTCTTGGGTATGCCCAGCTGCAAAGTAAGCCAGCAACTCTCGAGTCAAATGCTAAGACTTGATACCGGCGCAATGTGTTCACGCATATACGACAGTTAACACATAAAATGCGCGTGCGGCGCTGATTTCTATTGGAATCTGCCATTTTGCAAACGAAATCCAAATCACTCGGCACAATCGGGGTCCAGTTTAGAATTAGCACAAAGTCACGCAAAAGCAATATCGGAGTCCTATGGGCAAGCAGTAGTCACACGGGGCAATATCAATCAGTCCATAAACAGTCCAGGTCGGGTAGAAATTAATAGAAAATCGAATAAACACACAAAACACGAACGAAACGGAATACGCAGAGGAATTCTGTGGTATCCAACTGTCAATCGGTCACTGTCAAAGACAAAAGTAGAGCTGTGCAATTAAAATCGATTTGATGTAAAATCGATACAACGTTAAATCGATCCTATGCTCTTTTTTTTAGATTTAAAAGTAATATTACATAAAGATCAAATCAGGTTGATTAGAGACAGAATAACTGCATTTCAATAATTATTTTAATAATTCAATCCCAAACCCTAGAATTATCAATAACTAAATTGATCGTTCATTTAAATCGGTACAGATAATAACATTCATATTGATTGTATGTGTAACACCACTAAACATGAAAACAATTCGCGTTTCTCGTTCCGAAGCAGTTGATATACTTTTATCATTATAAATTAACTCCGGCTTTTAAGAAATAAAGTGAATAATTGAAAAATCATAAAAAAATAATTCAATTTGTTTCGTTTTTGTAATATTTACGGTCGCTAAAATATAACCAGTCTAAATTCTACCCTTCTTCTTTGGAACGTAAAGAATCATGCGCAGGATGCTTTGAATAACATGCCAATACATCGTCAAATTAATAAAACCTATTTCTTGTTCTTCTTCATTGAAGAAGGGAAAAAATTTAAAGTGCCCGTTTTTTTGCAAAAGCGTTTATATATTTTCTAATAAAGGCAGGGCATCTCGGAACCCTCTGTCCAAGATAAACATTAACGGGTCTAAAATATTGCCTGTATGACCCATTTTCATTTTGAAATAAAAACCTCATAATCTCTGCATTAGAGGTAGATGCTGGATATGGGCCACACACATTTAAAATGTACCCTATCAGTTGCCACCAATAGAAAAGGCTTAATTAAATTGCGGTATGTATTTGTGGAAGCTGTAAGTCATTTTTTGATACAGATAATTAGATGACTTCTGGATATACATATAAGTGCCATCAAAAATAATTATTGGCTTCCTTTCTTCCCTGTTACCAAACAAGCCCTCGGGTATTATTAGATTTTATTTATAATATATTCACGGTTTATGTGTTCTAAACCTAAATGGTATGGAGACGAGTGACTGTTCTCGTGTGAATCTCCTGTACGACCTTTTACTAAAAATAACCCGAGGGCTGTTTTTGGTATTTTACAATTTGCCCTTAACTGAGGGACTTCGTTAAAGACAGTTAAAAACTGGGCTCTATTTATGCCAGTCCAATATCGTAAAAGATCATCATTGATATTTTCTATATTGGCAAACTTTAAGTAATGTTTACTTCCATCATTTTTTTCAATTTCTTCTGCACTGAAAACATTACATAACAATTCCAAATTGAAAATATGGTCACAATCATAGGTAGTCTTGTGAACTACACACACCCAGAAAAGGTCGATAATACAGGGTGCAATATTAGTCGTGGGTAATATTTTAATCTAAGACTCAAGTCACGATACTGATTGCATTAGGGCTAATAATTCACAAATCAAAAATATTTTTAATGCAAGTTTGGAAAACCTCAAAAATGTTTTAAGTCACATTGCAAAGGCATAATGTTGCAAATGAACACCAAAAATAATTAAAAAAAATCTTAATCCCCAATAAGTCTTGAAGTATCAAAATTTTAAAGCGCAGTATAACGGGTCGCGAAAGTAAACAAACATTAATAACTAGTTTAATGCCGGCCGGCGCGTACGCGGCATAATCCAAACAAAAGTTTTTTTTTTTTTACAAACCGGAACTAACTTGTGTAGTTAGTATCATTACCATTTACATTAAACGCCGCACGCGCCTCTCGTATCTCACTCGTACCTAATATGAAACTTGGATCGCAGTGTTAGTGGACTTTACTGTAAAGTGTGTGTCAGTCAATTACTGTTGTGACAATTTTGTGATTGTGATAACGATGCCTCGACCGCGTAATGTACAGGCTAGGTACACTAATCATCAGTACTTTCAAATGGTCACTATTTACGATCGTACCAACAGTCTTGTGCAAACACGTGAAATGTTTTTTAAGAACAACACAAAACCTTTGGACTTTTCTTCATTTCACGTGCACGTTCACCCTTATTCCCTATACCGACGAATAAGGTTTTTTCAAAATAACCCACAAGCTAGCTCCCGGCAAGCGTCACGACAGTTTAATGTTAGTCATAATTATGTTTGGTAACTGTTAAACAGTTCTGGACGACACCCATATCGGTTTCAAAAGGTGCAAGAATTAGTATTGGCGGATTACGTACGACGACGAGAGTTTTGCCACTGGCGCTGACAAAATTTTAATAATAACATTTTGTGGACCGATGAAGCTACATTCGTTAGAATTGGACTATTCAATAGTCATAACGCCGTCACGCTTTTCAGCATCGTTTTTCTGTAAATGTCTGGGCAGGCATTTTGAATGAACAGATAATTGGGCCCTACTTTATTGAAGGAAGCCTAACCGGAACTAATTACTTACAGTTGTTGAGGGACGTTGTGGAAGGGAATGAACTGGAGCGAGTGCCTAATTTGTACTTTCAGCAAGACGGTGCCCCGGCGCATTTCCGACGCGATGTTCGTGCGGACCTTAATGACACTCATGGCGAGCGATGGATAGGTCGCGGTGGGCCCGTGCCATGGCCGGCAAGGTCACCCGATTTAACTCCCCTGGACTTTTTTTATGGGGTCAAATTAAAAGAATTGTTTACGAGCGGGAAAGTGAGTCGAGAGACGACTTAAAAATCAAAATTCACGCATTCGACATAGTGAAATCACAGCAATCTGTGTGGAACAGTTTGAAAGACAATCACAGACGTATGGCTAAATATGTTCCTGCAAAAGACGCCTATTATGGTCAAAATTGTCAGAAACCAGACATGGATACATTAACTTACAATGAAAGGAAAAATGATTTTTTAAAAGGATTAGCGCTCTCTGAACAAGAAATAATTTAGAAAGAAGCACCGTACTACAAAGTGCAAGCTCCAAGTGGCTAGAAGCTAGGCGTAAGCTTTTAACAGCTTCTTGGTTTGCTAGAGTTTGCAAGCGGCGTATCAAAATAAATTGTGACCCACTTGTTCGACAAATATTATACGGCAATGATCTCAGCAATGTTCCGTCTATTAAACATGGAAGAAATAACGAGCACACAGCGCTTCGCGAGTTTGAAAATGTTTTACAATTAAAAATAGAAGAATGTGGACTGTTTATTGATAATGAATATCCATTTCTCGGTGCCACACCAGACGGCAAATGCGATATAGGTATTGAAGAAGTAAAGTGTCCATTATCGGCGTATAATTTACATCCTGAAGAAGCAATCAAGCAAAAATAAAATCGACTTTTGGGTGCACAGGTCTGACGCCTTCATAGTTATTATGACAATTCAAAAAGATTTTTTGATTTTTTTATCTTTTATATTACCGGCAGAGAACGTGTTAATCACAATCTATAAAACTAAAATCGGTGAATAAATCAATGAAGATTTCTTTGTTGAAATTCTTTTTTTTTTTTTTTTGTGGCAATCACTATTTAAAAAAGGAACAGTCGTTTCTTGTATTTTCTGAAAACAAGATACTAGGGAGTCGGAGGGAAAGCAAAGCCACTTCTTATTTTCGCTATATTCTCTGGCACGTATGTATTTGTACATTTCATCGTCCGAATTGCTTAGTAGCTTGCTTTTACAGTTTTTGTATCGTTTGACTACTTTTTGTAGAGACTTCGTCAAGGCCCACCCACAGACGTAAGTCCTTTGATCGGCCCCTTGGTCGGAATTTTTTCTTGTATTTTGCATAACATTCAAAGGCTGATCAATACGATAATACAATACTTTGGGATTGCAAAGGAGCATTACTTTTTTCTTTATTTTTAAGGAAAAAGGACAGGAATTGTAGACATTCATTAGAACCCTCTTCGCAATTAGAGCCTACGGAATGATTTGTGCTGAAATTATTTAATAATTAAAGTTTAAAATGCTCCCTCAAATCCCACACAGTTGGGCATAACATTTCAAGCCCCCAAACTTCGAACACTTCCAAAGAAATTTTCGAGCGGGTCTTGGTTAAAATTGCGTGTCAGCATTGCGTCAAAAGGTGCGTACAGACCATGTAACAATATTATATAACACCTCCACACCCTGTATCATTGTTATATAACACGTCCACACCAAGTAACATTGTTATATAACATTGCAACATAAAACAATGATAAATGATATTTTGCAAATAGGTTTTCACAAACACTGTTACAAGTCAAAACCGTACACATTAGTGTAACAGTGTTATATAACAATTGTCATTTGTCGTTTTTCAGTGCTATCCACAATGTCGACACGAGACGACGTTTTGCTGGCTGCAGCAGCGACAGTTTTGTATTTAAGTATTAAAAGTAAACCCAAAAAAACGTAGATGCTGGGTTCGTACTTGTTTATTGGCCAGAGCAAAATACAGAGGCGAAACTATGGTGAATAACCTTATTTAACCTTTTTTTTATTACCGAAAATACGTTCTATAGAGAATTACGTGACAACGGGAATATTAAAAACTTTCTACGGATGTCCAGCACAGACATAAAATATGTAATTAATAACGTGGGCCCTAAAATTAAAAAGAAAGATACTGCATTTAGTAATTCCATATCAGTTACAGTTACAGAACGTGTAGCCATCATATTGCGATTTATAGCCACTGGGGATTCATACCAAAGCCTTGAGTATGTATTTAAAGTGACAAAACAGAGTATTTCTTCTATCGTACCAAAATTGTGCAAAGCAATAATAGACTCATTAAAAGACGAAATAATGGTAAGTACATATTTATTCATTAAAAAAATGTTTGTTCTTACAAAAAATCTGAATCGCTTTGAGGACGTCAAACATCGATAAGAATTATGTACCTATCGTTGTCTTGTGATTGTTGTATATTTAACAATATATCGTCTCAGTCTTCGGAAAACTGTGCATAGTTTGAGTCCGTATTTGGCCAATCTGCTAGACCAGAACAATTGTGTAGAAAAGAACTTATACTCGTAGTAGCCTCTGTTGATACTTGTACTTGCGCTGCCGGTATTTGGACCAATTGTATTGGCGTTGCCGCTGTATGAAACAATTTTATATGAACTGTAGTCTAATTGTGTAAAACACTAACAGTAGCAATAGTTTTTATTTTGACAGTTCAACAACATTCATTGCATTTTGTTGAGCAGACAAAATTTCGAACTTGAAACAATGAATTAGCAATATCTTCAAAATCAATCCCAATTGGGGTGCTGGCCTGTTTGTCCTGTGTCTTAGCCAAGAGCCACTCGAGCTTGAGTTTACCCAAACTCTTGGTAGATTAACTAACCATCCATTAAACATATTTCATGGAATTAAGCAAAACTTTAATCACTTGTGCGAGCAATTGATCTAATAAACCTGAACATATTAAATAAATATGATTTTAAATATAATCTCCCAGATAAAACTTTCGAGTATCTACAAAAAAAGGCTGAAACGCAGTGTGCCAGAAAAACAAGACAAGTGCAAAATGAAGTGAGAAGATAACGCCAAAAACTTAAAATTTACAAGTTGCGCATTATGCAATTTAAAACAAAAGTGCTGACAGGGATTTTGGGAAAATATCTCGTAACATGACTGAGTCAGCTAAACTGTTTACTCGAATGCAATGCATAGAAGGAAGGAAGAAAAAAAAGGGGCATAGATTCACTCACGAAGAATAGATTTTATCACTAAATTTTTAAGAAAAGCCCTAAAGCCTACAAGGTAATGTGCAAGCATTTTACACTACCATCAAAAAAAGTCCTGAAGTCTTTGCTTGAACAAGTAAAATTGACTCCAGGCATAAATGAAATTGTTTTTAAAGAATTAAAGTCCACAATGTCGAAAATGTTACAACAAAATCGTCTGTGTAAGTTATTTGATGCAATGTCCATATCTCCCCAACTTCATTACAATGACTGACGATCTTGTAGGTTTTGAGAACTATGGGAACTGTAAGACGCAACATTTTGCCAATCATGTTTTGGTGTTCATTGTCGAAGGGGTAAGGAGAAATTACAAACAACCAGTAGCTTACTACTTGACGCAAACACTAAAAACGTCAAAACTTAAAGATTTTTTTGTAGATGTTATAGCTAACGGACAAAGCTACTGGTCTAAAGATAATCGCTACTGTATGCGATCAAAGCTCGGCAAATGTAAGCACTATAAATAGCTTTATCTCCGAAGCAAAAACTGCATATTTCCAAGCAGGAAAAGAATGGCAAAAGGACATAATTAAAGTTAATAATCACGAAATAATTTCCCCTTTTTCATGTATTCCATTTGTTAAAAAGAGTTAGAAATAATTTATTAAATAAAGAAATGCATTTTATGCACGAAAATAAATTAAAAATAGGGAAATGGGAATACTTTCAACGGGTTTTTGAAGCCGACAGATCGTGTGGAGAGTTGCTTATGCTGCCCACTTCTGTAAGAAAGACGCAGGCAATGCAGCACTTTTGTAGAAGCCTCTGTTGATACTTCTTGTACTTGCGCTGCCGGTATTTGGACCAATTACATTGGCGTTGCCGCTGTATGAAACAATTTCACATGAACTGTAGTCTAATTGTGTAAAACACTAACAGTAGCAATGGGTTTTATTTTGACAGTTCAACAACATTCATTGCATTTTGTTGAGCAGACTAAGTTTTCGAACTTGAAACAATGAATTAGCAATATCTTCAAAATCAATCCAATTGAGATAATTAAGGTGCTGGCCTGTTTGTCCTTCTGTGTCTTAGCCAAGAGCCACTCGAGCTTGAGTTTATCCAAATTCTTGGTATATAGGTACGGTAGATAGTGCAACACCTTAAACATATTTCATGGAATTAAGCAAAACTTTAATCACTTGTGCGAGCAATTGATCTAATAAACCTGAACATATTAAATAAATATGATTTTAAATATAATCTTCCAGGTAAAGCTTTCGAGTATCTGCAAAAAAAGGCTGAAACGCAGTGTGCCAGAAAAACAAGACAAGTGCAAAATGAAGTGAGAAGATTACGCCAAAAACTTAAAACTTTCGGTGCTAACAGGGTTTTTGAGAAAATATCTCGTAACATGACTGAGTCAGCAAAACTGTTAACTCGAATGCAATGCATAGAAGGACGAAAGAAAAGGAAGGGGCATAGATTCACTCACGAAGAAAAGATTTTATCACTTAAAATTTTTAAGAAAAGCCCTTAAGCCTACAAGTTAATGTGCAAACATTTTACACTACCATCAAAACAAGTCCTGAAGTCTTTGCTTGAACAAGTAAAATTGACTCCAGACATAAATGAAATTGTTTTTAAAAAATAAAAGTCCACAGTGTCGAAAATGTTACAACAAAATCGTCTGTGTAGGTGTACGTTATTTGAATGTCCATATCTCCCCAAATTCATTACAATGTGTACACTGACGATCTTGTAGGTATTGAGAACTATGGGAACTGTAAGACGCAACATTTTGCCAATCATGTTTTGGTGTTCATGGTAAAAGGGGTAAGGAAAAAATTACAAACAACCAGGAGCTTACTATTTTACGCAAACACTAAAAACGTCAAAACTTAAAGAATTTTTCGTAGACGTTATAGCTAACGTACAAAGCTACTGGTCTAAAGATAATCGCTACTGTATGCGACCAAAGCTCGGCAAATGTAAGCACTATAAATAGCTTTATCTCCGAAGCAAAAACTACATATTTCCAAGCAGGAAAAGAATGGCAAAAGGACATAATTAAAGTTAATAATCACGAAATAATTCCCCTGTTTCATATACCCCATTTGTTCAAAAGAATTAGAAATAATGTTTTAAATAAAGAAATGAAAGCATTATATGCACGAAAATAAATTAAAAATAGGGAAGTGGGAATACTTTCAACGGGTTTTTGAAGCCGACAGGTCGCATGGAGAGTTGCTTATGCAGCCCAATTCAGAAAGAAAGACGCAGGCAATGCAGCACAGCACAGTGCAGGGCAGGGCAGTTGAGGCAGAGATGTGCCCCCTCCGCATGCTGCGACACAACTAACATTCGCATCCTAGCTAGTACAAGGAATAGACGCTTGACGTATTATTACAACAGTTCACCATCCAACTGACACAGTATTTGTAAAGAGATCTCGGAAAGATGGTACTAAAAAAAAGTTCTCATCCCCACAGCTATCGCTCAGTACACGCTCACCATGGGAGGCGTCGATCACTTTGATCATTTCAGATCATCATATCCGATCAATAGAAAATGCAGGAAATTTTGGATGAGATTGTTTTTCTTTGTTTGATGCGGCAATTATAAACAGCTTTAAAACCTACAACACTGTGCATGTAGCAAGTACTCATTCTCATAGAAATTTTCGATTGCCATTGGCTCGTGAGCAGTTTTCAAAAACAAAAAGGGCTCCAATTGTGGAGTTCCAGATGCGATACGTTTACTCAATGTCATCTTCCAGATGAAGGAAATACTTGCAAAAAATGCCGATTTTGTAGCACAAAAAAAAAGAGGAGAGAAGAACAAAAATAGTATGTTCCACGTGCCAAGTTGCACTACGTGCAAAGAAATGTTTTAAATTATTCCACGAGGCTTCAACCCAAGAGTAAGTATAATATTGATAAATAAACTTCCTATTAATTGCTGGTAAGGATATTGAGTACAACAACTACTTTCTTTAGCTTTAAATTTACCTCCATAGGTGTGCGTGGTTTACAATTTTTCATATTAAAATTATTCAACAAATGATCAACAAATTGTTCCTGGTCTACAACTTAGCCAAAATTTGTAGCGCTCTGGAGAAGATTTCTACTTGGCAAGACAATAAAACTACTAATGATGCGCATTGCTTGCAAACATTGCGCAGTACGACTTTGTTATATCCTCCATCTGTTAATACATTCTTAGTTTTTCAGGTACTACTGTATCTTTAAGCAGAATACTGCAATCGAATATAATTGATTAAAAAAACGCTACGGACGCTATTAATGATACTAAAGTGTTTTACAAAATAAAACAGAAAATGTGGACGTAATCTATTGACAGCTTTTTGAAGAGGTTAAAGAAGTAGCTGAGTAGCTAGATGTAGAAATTAAATTACCTAGAATAACATCAAAACAAATACATAGGGCCAATAACCAACTTGCTCAATCTGCTGATGAGTATTTCCGCAAAGCTGTATTGAGAGGGATAGAAACTCTGAAACAACTAGCTAGTACTTGTAGCAACCGACGATACATTATTACAAGGTAATACTCCAGTTTCTGTCATTTTAAATGAAGATCGGCTGTGAATGGTGAAGTGGTAGTGAAGCCAGGACATTCCACAGTCGATTTCTGATCTTATTTTAAATTGTGACATCGATATGAATCCTAATAAAAGACAAATTTTATGTATTATGGCTACACTACCTGTCAGTGTAGCAACAGCAGAAAGGTCTGTGTTTATGGATGGCTCAAACTACCGCGTTCCGTTGTCATGTGTTTAGTCTAAACATACGCCAGTCACGTAGCCCCCAAATATCCTCCCTTTATGGAGACCAAAACTACAAAGGACACAAACATGGTGTCAAGTGTGGAGTATTTGCAGCCACTGCCTCAAATGTCTTTCGAAGGCAATCTCAAAGAAGACTTTAAGGCTTGGAAACAGCGGTTTGATATTTACCTTATTTCTAACGGCGTCAATAATGCATCGGACAAAGACGTATAAATATCTTCCTAAAGTTCATTGGGGAAAAAGGCGTTCAAATTTACAATACATTTAATGTGACGGTTTTTTACCTCCAGTACTTACACGTAAAGTGAGGTTTTTTTTTTCGCGTACCCCTTAGGGACAAAAATTCGAAGAAATTGTCAGTAAGTTCGAGAAATATATAAATCCAAGGAAAATTTTCTAATGAAACAAGGTGGATCAACTTTAGAGGAAAGTTTTAAATGGGTGATAAGCCTGGGTCTTGCATGCGACACGGTCGATCGGCGATGGCCTTGGTGTACTAAAAGAAACCTTAACGGCGAGTAAAATAATTTCGGGACTAGACGTCAAATTCAAAAATTTGAAAATCAAACTCATTACGGGAGATGAAAAAAAAAATACACTGGAATACGTAATGTGTATTCTGTTATGTGTCGAGCGAGACATCCAGGTCGTATGTCGAAGACAAAATGGCGACTGAAACGAATGAAAATAAAGAGAAGGAGATTTATTTCTCGAAGCAAAATAAATCGAATGGAAAAAAGATCAGCTAGTAGAACCTTATTTTAGCTATTTTAGAAATTTATTTCAGGTTTATTGGTTCAGCGGAACCGAAGATATTGATTTTTTAAGCTCTTTTGCTATTTATTCCAAATTTAACAGTAAATAATAAATTTTGACACTAGGACTGGTTCCACCTATTGTGACTTAAATAAGTCCAAACACGGACGGTTTATCTTATCATTTGAGTTTTTTCACAAAATTCCGCCATCTTGGTTTTTAGGTTTTAAATTTAAAGTACTTATATCTCTGGAACCGCTGGGCCGATGAAGTTCGGATTTTCAACTAAGAGTGTGAAATTCTGTATAAATACTCGGTTTTCAGGACGTTTCAGGATACTGAGATTTTTATCGCTGAAACCGCTTTCAGGAGATACCTGAGGTGACGGCCAACAGCACATCAAAACCCCAACTTCCTACGATAGGGGGTTCGGGAGTTACATGCAGATTAATAAGGCGTTTGACAGCTCGGCGGCCATTTTGTTTATTTTGAAGCCGATTTACTGAAATAAAATTTTTTCAAGCTGAAAACTATTTCAGTGGATAGGTCTCGTCGAGCCAATCACGAAAAGCCCAAGCACGAGTGTTTTACGACCGGTGGTTCCTCTTGTAACCACTTTTGGTTGCCATAGTGGCTAAAAACCATATTATTTTGAATGGAGATATCTCCGAGACCCCTTGTGGTAACAACCGAGTTTGGTGTCATAAGAAAGGGCTCGAGGAGAGCTATCCACTTTAAAAACAAGATTCTACATAGAGACAAAAATTAAATTAGCTTTAAATCGAAAACGAAGAGTCCTGGAGCAAATTTTCTTGGGAACCCGGATTCTTGGGCTTCAGAATTAGCATAAAAACTAGATTTTACAACATCACTCTATTAAAGACTGGCTCTACAAAGAATTAATATTTTCTTTATTTGTTTTTAATTATTATTCTCTTGTTTGTGGATTTTGTACTGCCGCTTCACAGAACCGCGCTAGGCCATGTCAAAAAATATCCCCCCTTCTAAACGTGTCGCTAGAGCTTCAGCTCCAGCCCCGCCAGCTGCGCAACGGGCCAGAACAAAAGCTATTGCGAAGCCTTCTGGGCCTAAGAGCGCTGTTGCAGCACTTGGCTCCGAGGACGCGCTGATGGCTGCACATCTACCCGAAACTGTCGAGTCGCAGGAGACGATGTCGTCCGACGTCGGGAGCGTGGGGCCACCCCGGGAACCAGTACTCGCCACCCACGTCAAGAAACGCTCGCTATAGTGGCTGAGATACCCTCGGACACTGAGTTTTCCGAGACAGAAGACCCACCACTGTCGTCCACTCCACTTAAAAGTGGAATTAGAACGGCTTTCGCCCAATTGCGTATACAAACGCAGATAAGGCAGGCACTGGCGGCTGGCCCCGGGGAGGCCCCAGCCCGGCGGCTTAAAACTATCAGACTCTCGAAACCTCCACATGGTGGAAAGTCATAGATTAAGGGAGGGTGTTGCCAAGCGAAGGGAGCGGCTCGCTCACAAGCATGCCCGCACTCTTGAAGTGGCCCTGGCGGAGTACCGAAGGTTCGAGACTCAAGTTGGAAAATTAACGAGGGATATAGACGCACTTCGCTATATTCTTCTCTTTGACGCTTGTGAGCCCATCAAAGAGCTTTACAGTCACTAAAGGAGTCGCCACAACTAATGAGCTCCGTTTTGACCGTGGTTGCGGACATGACTGCACAGCTCGAGCCGCTCAGAATAGCGCTGCACGCGATGTTGCCTCTGGAAACTCAAAGACCGTCTTCAACCACAAACAGCGGGTTCGACATGGCTAATGTCTATTCAGAGTTGAACCTCATACGGCAGGAGATCAGTTCATTGGGCCGACATCGCTTGGACACTCTAACGGAGAATCCAAACACGGAGGATATTGTAGCTGTGGTGAGGGAGGCTGTCCGAACTGCTCCATCCCATCCTTCGGTAACTAAATACGGAGGAAATCCAACAAATCCTGCAGACATGCACGCAGGAAACTGTAGTGGAATTTCACCGTGCCATCGACTACCGCATCAACCGTTTTCAACATGCCACTGACTACAGCATAGAATTTAAATGTAGTTCTCTTGTTTTTTTGTTGTCACGGGTTTTTGAGTTGTCTTTATAATTAGTCTGGCTTGCGGAGGTAAACACATTACCCACATCTGCTACCGTGCCAACTGTATTCACCGTGCCATCGACTACCGCACCTACGGTTTTCACCGTGCCATCGACTATCGCATCAACCGTTTTCAACGTGCCTCTGACTACAGCACAGACATTTCAATGTAGTTCTCTTTTTTTTTTGTTGTCACGGGTTTCTTAGTTGTCTTTATAATTAGTCTAGCCCGCGGAGGTTAACACATTGCCCACACCTTCTGCTACCGTGCCAACTGTTTTCACAGTGCCATCGACTACCGCATCAACCGTTTTCAAGTTTTCAACGTGCCACTGACTACAGCACAGACATTTTATTGTAGTTATCTTGTTTTTTTGTTGTTACGGGTTTCTGAGTTGTCTTTATAATTAGTCTGGCTTGCGGAGGTAAACACATTACCCACATCTGCTACCGTGCCAACTGTATTCACCGTGCCATCGACTACCGCATCAACCGTTTTCAACGTGCCTCTGACCACAGCACAGACATTTAAATGTAGTTCTCTTGTTTTTTTGTTGTCACGGGTTTCTGAGTTGTCTTTATAATTAGTCTGGCCCGCGGAGGTTAACACATTGCCCACACCTTCTGCTACCGTGCCAACTGTTCACCGTGCCATCGACTGCCGCACCTACCGTTTTCACCGTGCCATCGACTACCGCATCAACCGTTATCAACGTGCCACTGACTACAGCATAGAATTTAAATGTAGTTCTCTTGTTTTTTTTGTTGTCACGGGTTTTTGAGTTGTCTTCATAATTAGTCTGGCTCGCGGAGGTTACGTTGCCCACACCTTTTGCTACCGTGCCAACGGTTTTCACCGTGACACTGACTACAGCACCAACTGTTTTCACCGCGCCATCTACTACTGCGCCCACTGTTTTCACCTCACAACTGCAAAAATTTCAATAAGTGTTGTCCAAAACAAAATGTGGTTCCCTTGTTTTTTTTTTTTTCGAAACATTTAGAAAATATTTCGATTATATGCGTAAACAAACATTCAAATGTGATCCTTTTGTTTTGTTCCAAAATATTTCAATAATGTGCGTAAGGATAAAATGTGCGCCTCTTATTTTTTGTTGTCAAGTGTTTCTAAGTAGTCTTTTTAATTAGTCTGTCCCGCGGAGGTTAGCACCCACAGCGGCAACGTCTTGTCCCGACTCTTCAAGTCGCCGCTAGATGGCACGGGCGGTAACATAGACTGTGTTTAAATTATTTGCGTAGCAGTTTTTACAGGTTTTGTCTGTCAGGTTTTCAATAATATACGCAGTGTTCATAAATAAGAGTTTCTCGATATTCATTGCTCTTTCTTATTCGATGTCCATTATCTGTTTTAACTATATTCAATATAGTCAGCCTTGTATATTTTAATAGGCATAATGACAAACATTTTTACACATAAAGGACCATATTTATTTTTAATTAATACAAACATATCTATTGAGTCACACATTTATTACAAAATTTGAAATTAGATACAGAAAAATACTTTGTGCGGTTACGACTATTACGAAACGCCTTATTATTAAGCTTTAATGTGTATAAAATGTCCGCATCCTAATAAATAACTTTTGCAAATATAATTTCGGAAAGCATGGGCAGGGCGGTGAAAAATGTAAATCTTTTATTTGTTCTTAAACAGACATACCAATTTTGCAGTTTATGTGATCATTTTGAAATGCTTTTTGGAATATCTGCTCCATCCTCTGAATATTTTCTACAAAGTGGTCGGGTGGAACCACTAACAAAAACGCTTTAGAATAATTTTTGTAGTGAAGGTACCTAGATTCTGCACTTAAATTGCGAACTTGCTGATTAGCGTTTACGATTTAAGTTGTTCGCAATCCTTGTGACGATCCATGCATTTTTTCAACAAGGTTTCGCATATATACGTAAAAAAAAGCTTTTTTTTCGGGAATATCAAATTCTATATAATCTGAACAACTAATATCCTGCAATACACTATTTGACTGCATTATATTGATACCGGCTGGAACGTTATTGATTTCAGTTGCGTCATTATCCGTATTTTTTAAATTACTTAAGTGAACGAGAGATTCTGTCAAATCTACCGTACAATTGCCTTCTTTCGGAGCCCGGGTAATATTGGCAAAGAAAATTTTACGATAAGCAGATATAAATCGTCGGCTGGTTGGTTCTAGAGCATTTCAATTTTTCGATCTAATTTTACCAAAAAAAATCTCAATTACGTCCTGATTAAGACGTCTTGTCAGAATGTATTGATATCCTTCTTGCTTAAGATCTTCATACAGATGTAAAATTGACTCGATTGTGATCTGAAAATAAATTTCACGTTTTGAGTAGCGTCGTTTCCAGTTCGAGGATCTCGTAATTTTAATGTTCCTTTACGCCCACAAAACGCTCTTTTGTACTTATAGCTGTCACGGAGACTTGATGAATTTAATGCGTCAAATAGATCGTTCATCAACATTACTAATTCAACTGTGTGCCTTGCTGATTCATCTATCACATTAAATTCTTTGTATGTTGACAAACCCGCTGCTACAGATCTGCTTAAAAGTTGCGTCGCGTAACGAACTTTCATGTTTTCAAAGTTTTTTCAAAGGCTGTTAGTCAATTTATGAGCTTGTCTAAAATTTTTCTTCGTATCGTGCTCATAGAATTCTTTTATGTGACAAAATTTTGCTACAGCGCCATTTTGGAAATGAATCGTACGCCATCAAGTTGGTACGGACCAACTTTATTAAATGTGGTGCATCGAAAATTAAATTAATTTTATGACCATTAACAGTAAAATAAGTTTTGTTCAGGCAAATCCCTCTTTTTTTAGCAGCTTTTAACAAATCTGGGCCCATATCTGAAACGCACACTCTGATTTTTAATCCGGTCTCAAAGAGTTGTGTTGTCTAGTATCAAAATCCGTCAGATCCAAAAAAGTAAATTTTGCAATAAATGGCTTTTTTTCTTTAATAAAGTTACAAATACTATATCATTTTATATAATTTAAAGTAAAATTACTTTTAATATTTCTGGGAGTTATCAAGTTAAATTGTTTTTAGATTTTAAATTACAACTAATAAAAAATAAAAAAAATGGATGTAGCGGTTATTGACACTGAGTTATGGATCTGGCGGAATAAGTTACTCAGCTCAATGGATGTAGCGGATTTTGACATTTACTTTCTTATTATACAGGATGTTATAAAGAGTAACTTGAAACTAAAACAAAAACGCAAAAAAAAAAAAAAACTAATGATTGTCGGTAGGAATTAGTCTTTGAGGATTTATAAATAAAACTTTTTTTCGTATTATTAAGAAATTTAATGTAAAGAAATTAATTAAATAAAGTTTTCACTTTCTTCTAGTGTAACACACTGAAGGTACTCATGTTCTTCAAATTGGTCATTAGTTTCTTCTACTTCTTTATAATATTTTAAACTGGCAATAGTTCTCCAATCTTCACCGAAATGC
Organism: Agrotis segetum; assembly: GCA_036375495.1. NCBI lineage: Eukaryota > Metazoa > Arthropoda > Insecta > Lepidoptera > Noctuidae > Agrotis > Agrotis segetum. The sequence continues at coordinate 1,175,404 of JAQSVV010000002.1, forward strand.
TTCTTCAAAAGGTTTGCTACATCAAGTATTTTTTTAAAGTTCACTTTGTTTCCTCTTCGCAAAATTGCAGGTGCCAAGTCAGTGATATGTTTTCCCCTTTTCGTGACATATTTTGGTTGCCCAACTTCATTCCGATAGTTTTCTTCGCCTTGCACACTAACGTTCTGTCGACCACGGCGCAGTATAAAACGCTTTGATGGGTTGAACCTGAAATGCCAGTTTCCTGGAGTTTTAAGTGTTGTAGTGACTTCTTTTTTCCAATCACGCACTTCAACGTTGCCATCGCCTAAATGAAAACAAGTCGCATGTTCTTTGAATAAATTCACATAAATTTGTGGATCGCATATGATCGATTTTTTCTTTGTCTGTCTTTCTATCTTTGCGAATATGCGGTCCGGTGGTAAGAACGAGTGTCCTACCATAGGAAATATAATTTCAAGTTGTTTCACATGTGATGGTGCATTAGAAAATAACCAACTTGAACACATGCCCAAAAGAATTGTGTTCTTATTCTGGCCTCCACAACCGTCAGCAAATAGTCTTATTTTAGTTTTATTTTCAGGAATTGCCAGATTGTTCAATGTGTGGAAGACTGCACTTGCAATTTCGTTTGATGATTTTGAGTGTTCGTTTTCACACCAATAGTATGTACGTACATTATCCAAAGCTGATTTGGAAGTGCCGATAACAACTGTGAAATTGTACATATTCAATTGCCTACTGAAGTAAGCCGCTTGGTCAGGTAATTTGGGAAGTGGGTTGTTTTTTTGACAATCAAAAGATAGTGAAATACAATGTTCCGGTTCAACTTTCAATAATCCATAGAAAGCCTTAGCTTTCAAGGTATGTATGCGTTTTTGCGTCATGTATGTTACCTTTTCTTCACTTGTGGGTGCAGTTTCTATTTTTCTAGTCAGCTCATAACATCGCGAACAGGTATCCTTCAAAGGAGATCCAAATCCAACATTATACTTCTTGTTAAAAATGTCACGAAAAAATGATTGTTTAACTTTAAGCTGTGGTGTCTCTTGAACTTGCTCTTGGTACATTTTCCAGAGCTTTACGATATTAAGTTCTGGTGGTAAATATAGTCTAATAGACGATTTGGCTCTACAGTAATGCGGTTCTGCAGCTTCTAAAGTCTCTATAAATTCCTCTACCCTTCTCCGTTTTTCGGCATATCGTGCCTCTTTACGGTTGCCACCACGATTCTCTTTTGCTATACTCCCTCCATCTTTGAAAGATCTCTGTAAGATTCCTGTGACTCGATCTTTACCCACATTTAATATTTTAAGAAAGGCGGTTTTACAAACTCTTATTTGTTTATGTGGATGTTTAATTGTAACATAGTATTCTGCGCTTAGATTTTTTGGACCTCTAGATTCATTTTTTAGCCTAATTCTAAAACATTTTGCAATACGGCAATGCTGCAGAATGAAATTATCTTGATCAATTTTACTTCGCAATTCATAGAAATGACGGTGCATTCGAGCAATATCTTGCATCTTTATTGTCGAGCAACGAAAAGTTCTGTTATGTGTATGATTGCACTGAGGAGGTTGCGGAAAGGATTTCGAAGCATATCTGAAAAATAAAACTGTATTTATTTTAAAGTGTTCACAATTTTATTATGAATGAAATGAAAATGACACTAATCTAACCATTATAATTTTGCAAATTAATTCAACATGTATTTAACTTGCAACGGGCAAATAATAATTTCATTAGATAGATTCAATCTTTATTTTACACATTTATTCATTAAATGAAATCACTTGTTATTTTTTATAAAATAAAATAATTTGATCTAAACATTATAATAAAATAAAAAACCATCACTAAAACGGACACTTTTGTAACAACCTGTATGTAATTTATACCAATTTCAATGAAACTTTGGCTCACATTTCTCGACGTTTTCTTTCTCTTTTCCAGTTTTCTTTATTGACGCCTTGCTTCCTTGCCTCATTAGGCGGAACTTTTTCAACTTTTTTCAACTAATCGGCCATTGTTTACCATTTAATTCAATTAAATTGCAGCACGAAACCCACATAACAATGTACGAACGGCCATACTGATGCCAAGAACGCCATGACAGTTGCCCGTCAAAATCCTGCGATTTGATTGGTTTATTTGGATCTAGCGGGGTATGGAACTCAGTGGTCAAGGATATGGCGGGTTTTGAAAATAAATACAGATATTGATCTTAATTTGCTAGCGATCTAGCGGAGATTGATACTAATTTAATATAGGGAAGCAAAGTCTTCAAGAAAACGAAACCATAGAGCATTCTAACTTTTTTTTTATATAAAATTGGATCTGGCGGCTTTTGATACTAGACAACACAGTTTAATTATAAGTTTATCAATCCATATAGGTAGATGTAGGGGGGTATGGATGACCGAAATAAAACTTTTACTTCTTGAAACTTCTTTTCTTTAATATTTTTTACTTCTTACAAAATGGATACGTCTTCACCATTTTTTAGCTCATTCGCCATCTTTCTTCCCTCTCTCTCACACACACACTCTCTCTTTTGCTCGTCGCTGCGTTCAAGTTAATTTTTAATAACATGTGGCAACTTCGAGTCATTATTCTGAGCTGGCAGCACTGCGAGTTGCATTCATTCATTCCGAGAAAAAAAGTTCTGTTCATGGCGGACGATAGAGCGCCGAATAATAATCGTTTCTGAACCTCTAACTCAATACCTATTTAAATGTTAATGTCAATATATGAAAGTACCTGTGTTCAGATTATATATAATAAATATCATTGATGTAGAATCTATGTGTGTCTGTCTTGTGATTGGCAACCGAAACCCAAAACTGGTGACCCCGACGCGTGCTACATACAACACGTTGCTGAGCTGAAAAAGACTGCCCCGACAGACGTATAAAACACAACCACCGAGGCATAATTCCCAAATCCTCACGAAGAGGAGGCTGCACGACTCCGAACGCCAGCATTCGCCATGTGATCAACCTGGTTTCAACCACGCAAGACATTAGCGCGCGAAAACGGCTCAGGATATTATATTAAATTGTGCTGTGTGTGGTGTTATCTTATCGTGAAGTCTAAGCTTTCAAGGGTAAATTAACTCTCCCGAAAACAAATTGTGTGCCTATAAGGAATATCTAGCGTAAGCAAAGTACGCTATTCTTCAATACCTACCTCGACGATCACATCCGTTTCCGGATTCATCGAGACCTCAAGAGACTACGTTCAGCTACTCGACAACAGATGTCGCTTTTCGCCGGTGCATATCACGAAGGACATCCGAAAGGAAAGAGCGACTGTACGGAAGAACGAACGTAACTTCAAAAGTTCGGTCATTGGTAAATAGTGCAATCAAGTGTCATAATTTTTCTGCAAAAGTGTTAAACAAAGTTTTTAAAACAAAATACAAAATTAGAGGAGTGCCTTACTACGATACATACGGACATTAAGGTAACTTAAGTTTATTTAACCTCATGGCGGACGATAGAGCGCCGAATAATAATCGTTTCTGAACCTCTAACTCAATACCTATTTAAATGTTAATGTCAATATATGAAAGTACCTGTGTTCAGATTATATATAATAAATATCATTGATGTAGAATCTATGTGTGTCTGTCTTGTGATTGGCAACCGAAACCCAAAAACATTAAGATGCATTCAAACTTAACATCCTACAACTCGGCCATTCTGCTCTCAGTCTGTCCTCAGACTGACTCTAGTACAATAAGATAAGCTAAGCTGAATAAAGTTTACATTATAATGATGTTACACTTTCTTTAACAATCTTTAAAATTCACAACTAAAATTACAATGTTAAAATAATAAACTAAACCTCATATTACTACTTAAAATAAAATACACTCACACAACCATTCACTCCTTAACAATACACCTGAGTATTATCTAGGTAAACTCTTACTTTTAAATGTTGTTTAGGTACATTATTTTGTTACACAGAATTACTATCATGGTTATTACAAGGTAGGTGCTTCACTTCTTTATTACATTACTGATAGCTAGACATATTAAGTTACACCAACTAGGCAAATGTTAAACTCTTTAACTTTAAACAATGATATAAAATGGTAAGTTAGCTGTGTTCAACGGTAAGTATGAAAAATTAAATATTATTTTCTTATTTAGGATAAACTTAAATGTTTACAAGACATCATCGAATTAAGGCCATCTTTTCATATAATCTACTCCTGTAGTTGTATGTTTAGGTCCCTCTTTACTATTATCTAATTTCCTAACTTCATACCTGTCTTTTCCTAAATCTTTTACTACTTTATGAGGTCCAAAGAATTTTTGTTTTAATTTTAATGCATTTCCAAATTGAGTTCTTTGTATTGCTACTATATCTCCTATTTTGTATTTCTGTCCTTCCTTCCTTTTACTGTTAAAACTTCTTTTGTTTTCTTCTTGAATCTTTAATATCTGAACTTTTGCTTCTTTCCTTAATTCATCTCTTTTGTCCATGAACTCTCTTCTATTTTGTTCTTCTAACAGCTCTAAAATCTTCATGTCTTCTTTAAGCTTCATTTTAGTCCCAGTTAATAATTCAAAAGGTGATGTCTGGATGGATCTATTATCTAACTTGAAAATGTAATAATCTTGTTCTATTATATCCTTAATTTTCTTTTTTACAAAATTTCCTATACCGTGAGCTCTTCTAATAATCTCAAGATCCATTAATTCAGGAACAACCAATTTCTTATCTTCCCCTTTATAAATGACATCATTTTCAAGCACATAGTCTTCATACTCATTGTCCTTGAGAACTTCTTCTTTTATTGCCTTCAGGCCTTCGTCTTCTTCTACTGGTAAATGGAAAAATCCATTTTTTAAATCTAAAGTGCTAAAAACTCTAGCTGTACACAATTTGTCTATGTGATCGTTGATTACCAGCAAGGGATATTCATCTTTTACCATCTTCTGGTTTATCTTTCTGTAATCCACACAGATTCTGGTACTTCCATCTTTCTTCTTCACCAAAACAAGGGGACTGGCATATTCAGAATAGCTAGGACGTATGATTCCATTAGCCAACCAATTTTCTATTTGCTGCTTCACAGTCTCTTCTTCTTGCAAAGCTATACACCGTGGACGCTGTGCTATTGGTATGTCATCTTTTAATATTATTTTCAACTTTACTGGTGCTTCTTTTATCTTTAAAGGTTTGTAATTATCTACTATAGTTTGAACTCGAATTGGTATTTCACTTTCATCAGTGAAGCTAGAAAGTAAACACTGTAAATACGAACTGTCATAACTCTGAGGCCTTATCTCAATGATACCCTTGTTAATCATCATAATAGTATTAGCTAGGAAAGTTTGCCCGAGAATAACTGCATACGGAATTACACCGTTAGGCACTACATGAAAACAAACCTCATAACAATGACGATCTATTATCAAATTGATGTTAAACTTACCCATTGAATACACCTTACTCGAACCAAGGCCGGTTAACAACATATTTTCGGATTCATATTCGACTGACAACATCTTAAACACATCGTGAGATATTAAATTAAGATCGCTACCCGTATCCACTAAGCACTTCACTGTAATACCACTTATAATTACATTTTTAACAGATCTATTCACCGCAATATTATTGTTTACATTAAGTACGCTACTTTGAAATTGACAACTTTGACACTGATTTATTATTTTCCCGTTTGACACTAGCGTGCTATCTCGTTCAATCTCCGTTCCGTCATTCGATTGTTGATGGTGAGTGAACATGGAACGTGCCAATGCTCCGCCTCCGCTGCTTCCGCCATCGCCTCGCGTATTGCCAACCTTCCGACTTGTCGATGGTTCGCCTTTCCCTTTTCCGCTTTCGTCATTGTTACCAACTTGACATTCGGTACCAATATGGCCGTATTGGTTACATTTGAAGCACTTGGTACCTTTTGTGCATGAATTCGCTAAATGACCTCTTTCTCCGCACTTGAAACAACGATGAACTTTGTCACTATAGTTTTCCTTGGCGTTCATGTCATCTGCTTTAGCTTGCTTTGTGGATTCGCGACACTCACGATCACGCTGCTTGCCTGTACCGCTTGAACTTCCTCGTTGTTTCAACATTTTCTGCTTCATGACTTCATATTGCGCCAACTTTTCCTTGAGAACTGCATACGTCGTAATACCATACAGACCAATTTTGTTCTGCTCGTAATCGGCAATCCCGTCTATTATGTATTGAATTGAAACGTAATCGGCGAACTTTGCTCTCTTGCCGAGCTCCTTCATGACGAGCATAATATATTGATAGTAGGTCTCATTGCTTCGTTTTTTTCGAGCCGCCATGATTTCATGCATCTGCTTAGTATTTACAGAATCTGGAAATTCCTTTATCAGGGCATTCTTCAATTCTTCGTACGATCTGAATGGTTTTTCCGTACGTAACCATAACTCAGCGGTTCCTGTAAGCGATCTTCTGGCTATAATAAGTTTTTGCTGAGCCGTCCAACCGAAGATGTCGGCATTGTCTTCAATGTCTTGTGCTCACTTCGAAGACGAGTAGGTCATGTCTTCACCGTTGAATCTCATGATGGTATCCAGCATACCATATTGCAAGAGTGGGTTTTTAGTTTCCATGGCATCGGCTTTTTCCATGATGTTTCGTAACGTAAAATACAATTTTTTCATTTGTTTTTTCACCGGGGCGCGAGCAAGCGGTTTTCGTAATGGCCGTCGCCGCTGTACCGGTGTTTTAAATTTTTCTTCTTTCGTCGTATTATACACCTTTATTATTACGGTCGATCCCGGACGAGGCTGTAGGGGGGTATGGATGACCGAAATAAAACTTACTTCTTGAAACTTCTTTTCTTTAATATTTTTTACTTCTTACAAAATGGATACGTCTTCACCATTTTTTAGCTCATTCGCCATATTTCTTCCCTCTCTCTCACACACACACTCTCTCTTTTGCTCGTCGCTGCGTTCAAGTTAATTTTTAATAACATTAAGATGCATTCAAACTTAACATCCTACATAGATATATAAGCATCACTTGAACATTCAGACAGTAAGGCGTAGCCAATTGGCTGGCTCCATTTTACAAAAATACCTCTTATTATTACCACTAAGGCTTACCTTGCTGGTGTCGGCGATTGAACGCCATCTACTTCGTGGAAGTCTATTATTTTATCGTTTTTTATATCTTAAAAGACGTTCGTTTATAAACTCATAGCGTTCATTACTAAAGTTCAATTTTTCTTATACAACTATTGCATAAAATACTATTAACATAATTAATTTCTATTTGTGACGTTTTCAGTGTTGGTATTGAGTTATTGATTTTGCCATAATCTACAGAAATTCAGCTATCGAACAAATAAATATGTGTGATTCTAATAGATATTAAAAATAATGTTAAAACTTATAAGTCATTTCATTAACCCTTAACTTGACAGCGTACATCACACTGTACATACATTTAAAAAAAATATCTCTCATTAGTTTTGGAAAAAATCATAATTCTGTTTTTCATCAATATATTGTCAAATACAGTAGAATTGGTAGAAAATTATTTATCTGTGACAACACTATTAAACACATGTCAAAATCAAAATGGCCGCGAAGCAACAAGCTGTACGTGTGACACGAGTAAGTATTTTATTTATTTTTTACTTTTTGGCTCGAAACTTGGCAATGTTTTGTCTGTGATTTGCTGTAAAGAATATTTAGCATTCAATTAGTGCATGTTTACGTAGCTACCTAGACACTATCTCACGCATTTGATAAAATAATTGAATGTACATTGCACTGCACGCTGCCAATGACACGCTGAAGTACTCACCGTAAACTATGGTAACCACACTGTACATTGCCAGGTTTACGAAGTATTTGGATTTTGATTGTTTTGGGGTATTTGCTTGTTATTTTTGACAGAAGGTGTTGGTTTTGACTTTGTTTTTTTTTTTGCCTGCAGAATTTAAAACTAACTCGCTCGCACAAAATCTTGGCTTTGGTTCCTGAAAAAAATGCTTGTTCTGAGGGTAGTTCTTCGTCCGATGAAGAAACCAACGTATATATACCACCTTCTCCAGATACCTCTGATCCACCTTCGCTAGCGTCTTCGCTTGAGGGCCTCAATTTACTAGATAGCTCGACTGAATCCAATAATGAGCAAATTGATATCTCTGTAGATGCACCTCTAACGCCAATATTCAACGAAGTTTTACCATCACCGACTACAAGCAACTACAACATTTTACCTACACTGAACTCCATACAGTCTTTACCAACCCCAACCGTTGAACAATCGTCTCCTCAGCCCGGCACTAGCCGACAACAGTTGCCACTTACCAGATCTAAGCGTAAGAAGACAACAAGGAATGCAGTGACCAAAAAAGTTGCGGTCAAGAAATTTGTTCTAGATTATCATTGGTCCAAATCAGTATTCCGTCATAGTGCTTGTCTCGAAGAAAACCTATACGACCTCCATCAAACAGATATTGATACAGCCCTGGATTATTTTTACTACTTTTTTTCACCTGATATAATTACTGACATTGTTCATAACACAAATTTATACTCAGTGCAACAACTAGGGCGATCTATACAGTTGACAGAAGATGATATAAAAAACTTTCTAGCCATTCAAATGTTAATGGGTATAGTACATATGCCAGCCTATACGGATTATTGGGGTAAAAGGACAAGATACCCCCTCATTGCTAATCTTATGCCTCTCAAAAGGTATCAACAAATACGTCGGTACCTTCACTTTGCTAATAACACATTAGAAGATTCAGACCGCTACTTCAAAATTCGTCCCGTAATGGAAAGAATACGGCAAAACTTTTTGAAAGTTGAAGAAGAAGGAAAATATTCTATAGACGAAATGTAGGGTATCATCATTTCGTCTATAGAATATTTTCCTTCTTCTTCAACTTTCAAAAAGTTTTAAAGGTCGTATTAAAGGTCGTAAAGCAGGTAAAAGGAAGCAATATGTAAAAATGAAACCCAAAAAATGGGGATTCAAGAATTTCGTGCGTGCGGGAGTCTCGGGTATTATATACGATTTTCTTCTTTATGGTGGCGATGACACGTTTCGTGGACTGACATTTAGGGAAAAAGAAGCTTCACTTGGTTTAGGGGGCAAAGTAGTGATTGCATTGTGCCAAACTATAAGGCAAAAGCCGGCCATTATTTACGCCGATAACTTTTTCATGTCACCTGAACTAACGCACATACTGCGAGAAGAGTACGGCATTCTAAGTCTCGGTACTATAAGGACTAATCGTTTACGAGGGTGTCAGGAATTATTGCCAACGGACCAGCAAATGAAGAAGAAGAAACGTGGTTCTAGCGCTCAAGTTGTCTGTAATAAAAACAAGCTGGCGGTAGTGAAGTGGAACGATAATAAGGTCGTCACCCTTATTAGCTCTTATATAGACTCGCACCCCATCGAAACTATCAAGCGATATGACAAAGATGAGAAAAAGAAGGTACATGTAGAATGTCCCCAAATTGTAAAACATTACAATAAACACATGGGTGGGGTAGATTTGGCGGACATGCTAATATCTTTATATAGAACCCCCTTTAAAAGTCATCGTTGGTACTTAGGAATATTTTCACAACTTATTGATATGTGTATCAATAACGCTTGGCTTTTGCATAAACGAGATGGGAAAAATATTATGTTAAAGGATTTTAGATTTCAATTGTTCGAAGGATTGACTAAATCAAATAAAATAGTAAAAGGTATAAACGCCACAGAAGACATAGGCGAGGATCTAAAAATCCATAAGCCAGTCTCCGTTCGTCCAACAGATAGCGTCCGATTCGATGACAAGGGTCATCTTCCAGAAGCAGGGGATGAAACAATGCGTTGCAAGTACTGCAAAAGTGGTAGGACAACTGTCTTCTGTATAAAATGTAACGTGCATTTATGTTTTGTTGTGGGAAAACAAAAACGTAATTGCTTCCGTAATTTCCACACAAAATAATTAAGATTTTTAATATTTCATCCTTTTCATTAAAATAAATATATAATTTAAATTAAAAATGCATTTTATTATCAACCTGGCAATGTCCATCACAATGTCATCACATATCATCATCATCACAAACGATATAATATCGACATTTGGGCATAATTGGCAGTGTGCATTGTGATGTACATAGTTTTTTTCCCGAAACCCAGGATATCTAGATTTTTTAATTTATTTTTTTCGTATCTTTTAGTCATAATTAACGCCAAATATATCAAAAAAGTACATATTTTAAAGATTTTTACGTCCTGCCACGTTAAGGGTTAAAGTACATTGTTGAGAAAATTTAATTCAACCTGTTACATCCAAAAAGTAGGTATGTTATGGTACAGTTAACAGTACCTACGATTTTCTACTTGGACACTCGAAAAATCTTGGTTTATCGTAAAAATTAGTTTTTTCACATACAGTAATATAAAATCCCAGAATTTACTGATATAAAATATTAAATCTACGTCATATATATTTTATTTTTAGTTTGGGTTTCTGTATGTTATAATAAAGTGCCTTACGTTTAATTAATATAGGTAATCAGTAATAAAATCCCAGCTTAGTATAGAAACTTGTTTAATATTCTTAATAAGCCAATAATATTATAACCAACTTCTTACGATTATTACATATTAAATATCCATGATCTATATTGAATGCTGCCACGGAACTCGTCCTTCGGGAGATTGAAAATAAGTTGCAAACATATCACGAGTTTCAAAAGCAGATGCCGAAGATTCACTTATATCTTCTGGAATTGTACTTAGATTACTTAGTAATCTCTGTTCATCATCATTATTGGCCGAACTCTGCCTTGTGTTGACTTCATCATCGGATGGTATATTATAACATCGCATGACATTGTGTAAAATACACGTCGCAAAGACCACAATATCAACATATTTTGGGTGTAAATGCAAATTCTTATTATAAATTCCAAATTTTTGATATAAGATGCCGAACGCGTTTTCAACTACTCTGCGAGCTCGCGATAAGCGATTATTGTATATTCTTTCCTTTTCTGAAATGCCACTTGAACGTGGATATGGTCGCAATAAATTCCTTTTTAAAGGAAACGCTTCGTCGGCTACAAAAACATGTGGCATTATTATTTCAGTACCAGGTAATGGTGTGTCAGTTGGAATATTAAATGTATTCATTTCAATCGCTCTTCCTAATCTTGACGATGCCAAAATTCCGCCATCACTATTCTTGCCATAGGCCCCTATATCGACAGCTATAAATCTGTATTTATCATCGACGACAGCCATGAGGACGATAGAGAAGTGTTTTTTATAATTAAAAAATAGCGAGCCGCTGCTAGGAGGGGCAATTATGTTTACATGTTTGCCGTCGATGGCACCTATACAGTTTGGAAAATTCCATTTTTTATTGAAACCATCTGCGATTCTTTTCCAGTCTTCGGTAGTAGGTGTGGGCATGAACTTCCCCTTCATTGTATTTATAATCGCATTGCACACATCTTTTTATATCGACCGGATGGTACTTTCGCCTAACCGAAAGCTTGAACTCATAGAAACAACCAATTTTTCTTTATATTTATATTATTTTGTTACGGCGTCAGAATGTAAGAAGATATGGCAAAACTTAAGGGAATATCATAGAAGAGCCATTAAAAAGAAAGCAACTAAAAGTGGTCAGAGTGCTAATACTAATAAAAAATGGCAATATGAAACTGAAATGTCTTTTTTATTACCACATTATAAAGAACGGTCTACAGTGACGTCAGTGGACAACACAGATGATGGTGATGATGAAAATAGCTTATCTGCTGCGGAAATTCTTGCCAATGTGACTAATAATGAAGAATCTCAAGACTCGTCAATTATCTCGGAGCGTCCTGAATCTTCGGTGTCTATGTACGATTCATCTAGATCAGTGTTTCCTGACATTCCAAAAACGACAAAACGAAAGAAATTGCAAGAAACAAGTGCATCGGCGGTTTTAATGGAATATTTATTAAAAAAAAAACGATGAAGATGGAAAGCAGAATGACGAAATGGATAATTTTTTTTTTAAGTATTTCTAGCACAGTAAAAAAATTATCTACCTATAATCAAGCACTTTTAAAGTCAAGAATTTTTAATTTAGTTTCGGAAGCTGAAATACAAGAACTGCAAAATAATCGAAACTGTTACTATGATGATTTTTTTGCACCAGGAACTTCTGGCTACACAACTCAAAACCTAAATGCAGGTACTACCGGTAGTAGCACCGCTAGCACCCAACAGCAAAATACAACGCCTATGGAAGAATCGAGGGTTGATGGTTCTTCTTAACACAATTAAAGTAAAATTGCTTTGCTTTGATTTATCCTTTAACTTGATATATAAATAAATACATATAAATTATAAAAAAGTTTCTTATTGCTTACCTTAATGTCACTGCCAGCTTTTCTTCCGGTGATACAGCTTCTCTTAATCGCGTGTTTCTTTTGTAGATGTCGTCCTCAATAATATTAAGTATATAATAAAACAAGTATCTCGGCATACGGAAATAGATATAGAATTTTTCTTCGTCATCTAGCAGACGTTTCCGGATATTCCAATATTCCCCTTCTGATTTCCTTTGTCGCAACATATCATGTACCCAATATCTTCTTTTCCTGCTGTTTCGTTCATTTTCATTATCAAATATAATAGCTATAATCGCCAGTTCACTGAATGTAAAGTTCGACATTTCATAAGCAACACGACTTCTTTGGACAAAATTTAACCGAAAACTGAGATTAGACGAGTTGTCTGTTGAATAACCCACTCGTTGGCACCGCGTTGGCCACTCCTTGACACCGCGTTGTCCACTAGTGACCATTGGGTGGATCAACTAGTTGACTACTCATCGAGAGTGTGAGTAGAGTTGCTGCCGCGTTGGCGTGGAGTTGTTATAATGTGCGAAGACCTTTACCCTTTTCTGTGGTTGTTTTTGAAGGCGGTAACATTTTTTTTGAAAAAGTTTTTTCTCTCTCCGACATATTGTTTATTATTTATTTATTTATTATTTTTTTGATACAGTACGGAGGCGTCTTAAAGACGCCGGAAAGAAATGTTGCCGCCCTGCGAAGAAAATCCTAATGAACCAGGCTCATAAGGAAGCAAGGGTAGGTTTTTGCCTGGAACATTATAATTTTGACTGGGAAAACAATATAGTCATTTTTGTAGACGAAAACAGCTTCCGGTCGGATATGGATGTAAGAAAAATATTATGGCACAATAGCAACGAGCGCTATGTGGAAATTAATACTTTACCAAATCGGGCAAGTGGAAGAATCTCCTTCAATTTTAGGGGATGGATGAGCTCAATGGGACCATGTGAATTGGTGGAGGTTAGCGGGCGCATGACTGGGGCTCAGTACGTCGAAATATTACGCGACGTAATGATCCCCACCGTGCGCCTGCACTATCCAGAGGGCGTTATATACTTGTGCCAAGACAACTGCCGCGTGCACACCTGCAGAGTGGTGCAGGAGTGGGTCGCGGCACAGGAGGACGTCATATGCCTGCCATGGCCTGCAAAGAGCCCTGACTTAAACCCAATCGAGAATTTATGGGGTCTCATGGTTCTCGATTAGGATAGCTCAGAAATCCGCAACAACGATAACTTGCGGCGAGAAGCGCATTTTACGTGGGAACAATTCCGTGGCACTGACACGTGTTGGAATATGGTGGTCGGAATGAAGAATAGGCTGGACGCTGTGTTAGATGCGCAAGGAGGTCCGACCAAATTTTAAATACCAATTCCTTTATGGAAAGATCCAGTATACAGGGTGAATTGTCCAACTGGACGTGGATGACCAAATCGGAAACTATGAGGAACAGCGAAAAATGATAATAGGGAGTCTCGAAGACGATTTTAATGAAAACTAAAACTGCAAGAATCGATTTAGAAAATCTATAATCCTGGCCAGAAATCAATCCTAGCGGCAACGTAACTTCTCAGAATTTGATCATAGTAAGCTACACCATCGAATGATTTAATAATAGAGCATGTTTTTTTTTTCAACATCATCAGTTTTGATTCCTGGTCAGGAATATTAAATAAAAAAAAAAAATATTTTTGCAGATTTAGTTTTCGTCAAAATCGGCATCGAGGCGCCTTTGAGTACTTTTCGATATTCCACAATAGTTTCGGATATAGCCATCTACGCCAAGTTGGAAAATTCACCCTGTATATAGGCTTTCCATAAGAGATTCAACACGGCACGACCAATAAATCCGAACAGGAGAATTTGTTGAGCATGGGAGATGTGGATTTAGATAAAACTGTGAAGAGGTTACGTTTCTCAGAATTCAACAGAAGTTGTTCACAAAGAACAGGTGAAAAAAATCACTATACAGTGCAAGTGGTGTGGTGGCCAACATGAGCGGAACCTCAACAAATGTCCTGCAAGGGGAACAGAATGTGCAAAACATGAGAAATGTAATCATGCAAAAGTGTGCCGCACCAAGAAAGTGCAAGTCATATCTGAGGAGCAAAATGACAAAAAGGAACTTTTTTATTATTTATTTTTATTTATTCATTCCTTTTTTTCAGGCAACTATGGCCCATAACATAAAATACATACCATAAATGTAATAATTATAAATAAACTAATAGGGCATTGTTGAAAGAAAATTCATAAACAGTATCAGAAGTAATCTTGTTTTTTCAGACACAGTTCAATTTCGAGATCACAAAATCTGAATATTTTCGAAAAAGAGATGCGAAAGCGAGAAGCCTAATAGTATGCGGCCTAAGCGAAGAGTACTTGAAATACGTGAGAGATGCAAAAATTGCAAGGGAAATGATAGAAAACTTGAAGAAGGTATTTGAGAGGAAGAGTACACTATCTGCATTATACAGAAGAAAGAAATTATTAACCTTAAAATGTGATGCCAATATGGAATTGTGTGACCACTTCAACAATTTTGACACATTGATCATACAATTAGAAGAAACTGGAGGTCCAATGGGAGAGCAAGATAAGGTGTATCATCTATTGTTAACCATGTCTGAAACATATAACACGACGATTGCTGCTTTGGAAACAACCAATATGGAACTCACAGCGGAATATGTTAAAAGTAAACTGTTGGATGCGCAGTTGAAAACTCAGAGTCACCCGGCAGTATCTGAAGATGCCCACAGTGTTTTAACCTGTTTTAAATGTGGTAAAAATGGTCAAAACAAAGCCTACTAATGTAAAAAACCAGAAAGTCCAAATTAAAGAGGACGAGGCTACTCAAGAGGAACGGGGAGCAGATTTCAACTCAAGGTCAAATCGAACGCCATCACAGACTGTTAGAATGGCGCAGGCTGAAGATGAAGACAAGGCTATAGTGTTTACAGCGTTCAGAGTAAGCGAATTTCATAGTAAAATAGAAGATGATTTTGTTCAGTAAATTGTTGACTCAGGAGCTACCGAACATTTGATAATGTCTGTAGTAATTTTACACTAGTTCTAAATAAGCTTTTATATTTTTGCTTTGACATTTTTCTTTAGAACTTCTGCAACAATATATTCTGAATTAAAAAAAAATGAAAATGTTTTACGACTTGGGTAAGAAACCGAAGTTTTTGTGCTATCATATTCTTTAATTTTAGTATATTTATGATAGTGTTAGATTTCTTCAGACTCGAAATCATATCTGGAGGCTTGACAATCCTTATAAGTATTTTTTTAAAGATAGATGAGCCACCCGCCACAGTATGTTGTTGCACATTTTTGTTTGTTATCGGGATTTGATAGTAAATTTTCTACATCTACGTTCCCTATGCACAAGTGCCCCTCCGCTATTTCATAGTTATCTGAAATCTGGTTGGGGCAGTTTTCGACCTGCAAGCAGTTCTGCAATGTCCTAGCGGTGATTTGTCTTTTTCGATTACAAAACTGAATTACCTCAACTTTATAATCGTGGAATTACTAAATAATGAGAGAAAAATCTGGAAGAAAACAGAAATTTACTCATCATCATCATCATCAGCCTATTATTGTTCCCACTGCTGGGACACAGGCCTCCTCTCTGTGAGAGGGAGTGGGCCGTTATCCACCACGCGGGCCCAGTGCGGATTGGTGGATGTCGCATGTCTTCGAATTTTTTGGTTGTAGGACATGCCGGTTTCCTCACGATGTTTTCTTTCACCGTTTTGAGAGCAGTGGTGATGAAATAAATTACACAAAATAATGCGCCTGCCTGGATTCGAACCCACGACCTACAATTCGTAAGTCGGGGCCCATACCACTGGGCCACAACTGCTCTTGACGAATTGACCCGTCATAAATTCGTCCGACCCGTCGTAAATTGATTGATCTTGTTCACGTTTGATAGGGTATGCTGCAGTGTTATTCTTAGACGCACCGGGCGAAACAGGCAAAACTTTCCTAACCAAAGTTATTTTGGCCCGCATAAGGAACCAAAATAAAATTGCCCTTGTTGTCGCCTCTTCAGGGATAGCAGCCACATTATTGCCTGGAGGAAAAACAGCTCACACAACGTTTAAAATACCTATAGACTTAGACCGTACGGAAAGCCCGGTTTGCTACATATCGCGAAATAGCGATAAAGCAAAGGTTTTACGCGATTGTGTTTTAATTATTTGAGATGAGTGCACAATGGCAAACCGCAAAGCTGTTGAAGTAGTGGATAGAACATTACAGGACATAAGGCAAAATGACCGGCCGATGGGAGGCATTACGGTGCTGTTCTGCGGTGATTTTCGGCAGACACTCTCGATAGTACCCCGAGGAACGAGAGCCGATGAAATTGCTGCCTGTCTAAAGAGTTCTCTTTTATGACGCAATAATCATCTACACACCTGAGTGTAAATATGCGTGCACAGTTAGGAGGCTGTGAAAATGCACGGGAGTTTTCCAATTTTTTGTTACTAATAGTCGATGGCACGGGGTATCCGTACAAGAAGAAGGAAAAGTTAAGTTGGTCGCTAATCTCTGTTCTTACGTTACATCGCAACAAGAGCTCATTTCTTCTGTATACGGAGATTCCACAAATATTGGAAATCAAGCCGGTTCTTGGCTATGTCAGCGAGCTATTTTGACTCCCCGCAATGACCAAGATGCGGCAATTAATTTAAAAATATTGATTCATGTGTCCGGGAATAGTAGAGAGTACACCTCTATAAATACAGTTATGGAAGATGATACCACGCACTACCCGGTAGAGATTTTGAATTCCCTCAGCACCCCTGGACTTCCCCCACAAAATAGGTTTTTAAAATCGGTGTTCCAATAATTCTCCTCAGAAATTTATGTCCTCCCAAACTTTGTAACGACCCTCGGCTCAAAGTCACAAATCTGCAGCAAAACATATATATCGAAGCTGAAATATTAACCGGTTGCGGCACCGGTGATACTGTTTTTATTCCAAGAATACCTATTATTCCTAACAACTTTCCTTTCTCTTTCAAACGAGTGCAATTTCCAGTCAGTCTTTGTTATGCCACGACGATTAATAAAGCTCAGGGCCAGACATTATCCGTTGCGGGGGTGGACCTAAGTATTGGATGCTTTTCCCATGGCCAACTAAGGTACCCGCGAGTATTAAGGCCTGTCGGGCAATAAGGCCTAAGTAACAAAAAACGAACGAAATACAGTATTTGACGATCAAGGTTACACTCACACAAGCTTGAAGCGTACACAAGTCGCTGCGAAGTGGCGGCCGAACGCTTGCACGTCTCCCCCCGCCAATGTCGTCGAAATCATTCAGCGGTGCAGTCACGCGGCACGAATTATAAAAATTGGCTCCAGTAAAACGTAAGTTATTTTGAAAATATCATATTTACAAACCTGTATTGACTGTCCGTTTATTAATTAATAATAATAATAATAATATTCCACAACTATCACACAACGCCATCTAGTCCCAAGCTAAGCAGAGCTTGTGTTATGGGTACTAGACAACTGATAAACATACTTATATATTTCTAAATACATACATATTATAGATAAATTACACCCAGACACAGAACAAATGATCGTGCTCATCACACAAACATTTGTCCTGGGTGGGAATCGAACCCACGACCTCCGGCATAGCAGTCAGGGTCACTAACCACTAGGCCAACAGGCCAGTCCATTAATTAATGTATGCTTGTCCCTAGGTTACCGTATTAAAGGACTATTAGTTGTAATTTTTTTTATTAGTTTTTTGTTCTGTAGACACGTGGTTAAAATTTTACTATAGGCCTTATTATACTCCAATTTTTTTAAGCTGCTATATAAGTAGGAGCGTGGTTTTAAATTGTTTTCAGTGCTCATAAGCACCGTATACAGTCACGATGCCTCCCAAACGGGCATTGTGGTCAGAAGACGATCTGATCGCAGCTGTTAGAGCAGTACAAAGAGGAACTTTGAGTACGTATAAGGCTGCAGAGAGATATAAGGTTCCAAGAAGAACAATCAGAAATCATCTGCAGTCTGGCAGTTTAAAGAAAAGATTGGGACGTAAACCTATATTAAATGATGAAGAGGAAGCTCAACTTGTGCAAAGGATAATCCGGTATTCTGAAATTGGCTTGCCTGTGACACCAAGAATATTGCGTCGATTGGTGTATAAATATTGTGAGCAAAATAATATAAAACACAATTTTAATGATGAGGGCAAACGCGCAGGCAAAGACTGGTTCAAAGCGTTCATGAAAAGACACCATGAAATATCCGTAAGAAATGCGCAATTCATGAACCCAGCTAGAGCCCAAAAGCTAAATAAATTTATTGTTGATGACCATTTTAAACAACTGAGAGATATATACGATAAATTTGAGTTATATGATCATCCCGAGAAAATTTATAATAATATGGATGAGAAAGGATGCCGTCTCACTATCCACCACCAGCAAAGTGTTTTGGCCAAAAAAGGGGCTAAAAGGGTTCATTTGCAGTCTTCTGAACATGCTGAAAGCGTTACCATCGCAGGATGTGTAAATGCTCTTGGCACAGCCATACCACCTATGGTCATATTTAAGGGAAAACGTTTGAAACCAGAATTGTACGATAATTTGCCTCAAGGATCTTTAGTAGAAAAATCAGCAAAGGGGTATATGACCAATGAACTTTTCAAAATATTTTTAAAACACTTGTCTAGATATAAAAGCCAGGGACCATGCCTTTTGATATTTGACGGAGCAGCATGTCATTTAGATCTTTCCATAGTCGATATATTATCCGATTCACTTGGCATTAATTTTTACTGCCTACCTTCAAACACTACCCACGAATTACAGCCCCTCGACAAAGCCGTATATCGATCATTCGAGCACCACTGGGACGCTGAATTGTTACCATTTTTGGACCAAAACAAAACTCACTAAAGCACGCTTTAATGTTATTCTTTCAAGCGTTTGGTCTAAATGTATGACACACAGCAATATCACGAATGGCTTTAAAGCGACTGGCTTGTATCCCTTCAACCCACAGGCCATACCAGAAACAGCTTTTGCCCCTTCCATTTTAACGGAACTTCCTGCACCAGATGGTGCACAAGAAAACGCACCAGCTCTCGAACATCCGCATGCAAAAGCTTCAGAATCTGGAGATACAACACCGTCTATTTTATCTGAAGCCTCAACGCCTGATCGTGATCAAGAAAATATACCACCTATTAATACTGATCAACAGAAGAGTCCAGAATCTGCTACTTGTTCACCATCAATTTTGTCACAGATTCCAATACCCGATGCCTCGCTTGGAAATATTTCACCTCTTGATTGTCTTCGACCAGCGACTCCAGAACAAACTCAGCAATCACCAGCTATAGCATCAACATCCACAGGTCAGATCTCAAGAGTTCTGTCTGTTCTCAAAATCAATTGTGCAACGTAGCTATTATCGAACAGTTTATGAAACAAGCTCTAGTTCAGATGAATCTGATGATTTACCACTCAGTCGGTTGAATAGAAATGATTTTTACGATCTTCTGCCTACGCCTGTTAAAGTTCAAGCATGCACACCGACTGTTAGACGAAAAGCCATTAATTATCGAGGTACTCCAGTCACAAAAGATTTATTTGATAAATATAATCAAGAGAAAATAAATAGTAAAGAAGTGAAAGGCAACATAAGAAAGAAAAATGAACAAGACGAAAACTTTACTGATGTTAAAACAAGTAGAAAGGAAAAAACGAAGTTTAAAAAGACTTTAAATCCGAAGAAAGCTAAAAACGTATCTGCAAAAAAGTCCACTACCGTCAAAGGTAAATCACAAACACAAGCGAGTTGGTACTGTCATGCCTGCAAAGAAGATAGAATGGACGATGCAATGAGGCAATGCTCGCGATGCTCCAAGTGGTACCATGAAGAGTGTGTCGGTTTGACTGCAGAAGATACCGATGACTTTCAATGTCCAGGTGGATGCGAATAAATTTAATTTTCTTAGACCACTATGATTCCTGTTGCTTTATGTTAATGATTATTGATCTCAAGAATACCAAATTATGTAGTATGAGTTGATTTTTTGATAGTTTAAAGTATAGGCCTTTTTACCTTACCCTGGTATAATAAGGCCTACAGTCTGCGTTTTTAAAAAAGTTTTAAATTGTTTTGGTTTTAACCTAGAGAAGCTATTTTTTGTTTAAACTCTTTAATATTAAAAAGTACATTACTGATTAATAATAGAACTTGTTGATTATGTTGGATATTTTTCATTTTATTACAAATTTCCCTTAGCTAGGCCTTAATATCCTCGGGTACTTTATACGTAGCTCTTTCGCGCGTAAACAACCCCAATAACCTTTGCGTGTACGCTCCAGATGGTTCCACAGCTAATGTTGTTTATACAGAAGCACTAGCATAAATAAAAAATAAAGATTTGAATCGGTATCCTCAAAACAGCGCTTCGCACTAAAAAATACATTGTTAAGTTCCAACGTCCACGCGAACGAAGTCGCGGGCACAGCTAGTTTAAAATATGAGTGCGATAGGATATAATATTAGTAGTCAACTTAAGCGAGGAACAAGACGACCCTATTGGCATGTCATATACTATTCTGTCAATAAACAGTAGGGATTTAACTCACGATTGGGACAAATTATTCGACGCGATGCCTACAAGAATAAGTCTGTAGACTGCCTCTCTTGTCTTCGCGAGTATCTTTATTCAGGCAATGGTCGTCAAGTCTTACAAGAAATAGGCTAGTTTCCTAAAAAAAAGTAATTAGTCCGTCTTTTAGATTATTCAAAAATAAGGGACACGTATTTTTTTATTTGTAAATAAGACCAAAAATGACAAAGATATACTTATAGCCTATTAAAGTTACGTGTGACGTCACGATGCATGGCATTTTTCGCGCAGAGTGCCGTCACAGGTAACTTAAATAGGCTATTACCTTTTTTATTTTTTGTTTAATCGAAAAAAGAAAAAATACGTGTCCAATATTTTTTTGTAATCTAAAATACGGACTAAATGGAATATAATTATTTTGACCCTGGAAACTACCCTATTCTCCGTCCGGAACATATTAGGACTAGTGAGTACGCCGAACATCATTAGAGTGGACGACCCGAGTGAATTGCGAGTTACGAAGCTGATTGTACCGAAAAGGGAGATTCAGTACATGGACCAGAAGGCATGTCATTCGAAAAAGGGTTCGATGGAGTGAGCGGTGGATTCAACTGTTCAAGCCGATGACAATCAAACGGGGAAAACGATGATAATGAACTTGTCTTGTGGAATGTCACTTTAATTTCTGCCGTTTTGACCGGTTTGTAAAAAGCGGATTGCTACACGTAAAATAAGAGAACAGAATAAATGTGATGTGCAAGACGTGGTATTGTATAGTTCATATATTCATATGTAGGAACTAGCACTACGCCCGCGACTTCGTCCGCGTGATTTTCGAACGTTGCCTTTGTGAATTTCTAGACCCGGTCACCCTCTATACGGGATACTGTTGTTAAAACTAAATCAACATTCAACAAAACCGAAAAAGCCCCTTAGGGGTCGAATTCCGCAAAACCGTCTTAGTGAGCATTTACATCTTAAAAAGAAACCCTCGCAAAATTCGAGACGCCTAGCACTTGTAGTAAAAAGTTTCGCACAAACTATCAAACCTCTTTGGGGTCGAATTTCGCAAAATCCCGCCATGGTGTGCATCTAAGTCCTATATGAACCCGGTGCAAAATATGAGACTCCTCGTACTTGTAGTAACAGAGTTTCATACAAACTGTCAACAACAAAAACAACCTCTTAGGCATCGAATTTCGCAAAATTTGGTGCGCATTAACATCTTAAAAAGTACCACCATCCAAGATTTGAGACGCCTAGCACTTGTACTAAAAAAGTTTCATACAAACTATCAACCCCTGAAACAAACGCTTTGGGGGTCGAATTTCGCAAAATCCCGTGATGGTGACCATCTACTTCCAAAATAGAACCCCTATGTAAAAATTTGAATCTCAAAATTATCAACCCCAAAAACAACCCCTTAGGGGTCGAATTTCTCAAAATTTCCACCTTGGTGAGCATTTACATCTTAAAAAATACCACCATGCAAGATTTGAGACGCGTAGCACATGTACTTAAAAAGTTTCATACAAACTATCAACCCCTAAAACAAACCCCTTAGGGGTCGAATTTCGCAAAATTCTGTCTTATGTAACTCTTACGTCCTCAATAAACCCGTATT
Organism: Agrotis segetum; assembly: GCA_036375495.1. NCBI lineage: Eukaryota > Metazoa > Arthropoda > Insecta > Lepidoptera > Noctuidae > Agrotis > Agrotis segetum. The sequence continues at coordinate 1,198,046 of JAQSVV010000002.1, forward strand.
CAAAATTTAAATTTCCTAGCACTTGTAGTTACGAAGTTTCATACAAACTATCAACCCCAAAAACAACCGCTTAGGGGCCGAATTTCGCAAAATCCGTTCTTAGTGCTCACCTACGTGGTATAAGGAAGGTTTATGCCAAATTTCAAGTTTCTAGGCCCAGCGGTTTGGGCTGTGCGTTGTCAGATCAGTCAGTCAGTTTTGAATTTTATATATATAGATAGATATATATATAGATTATCCGATCGAAATGTATTGTAATGTACCAATGGCACAGGAGGCGGTAAAGTCGAGGACCCTAACTTACGAGTTGAAGAGCCGGAGTCCTTGGTACATGATGGTAAGCCCGCATATATGAAAAAAAACGTTGGAATTAATGTAATCTTGTAGTTATACGGTGAATAATCTAAAAAATAGAAATCCAAAAACAAAGATTTTTGGGTCCCGTTGTTGTTGCGGCCTATCCGCTCGACCCAGATCTACGAGTCCCTTGTACGTTTTGGAGCGTCTTTTTTACATCCCCGAATGCGAGTTTTGCTTCCAAGTTCAGAGCTGGGGGGCCGGGATTAGCGGCTCTTTATCGCGCAGTACGGGGATGTCCTAAGTTCTTAGGTATTGTCATCGACCAAAATTTCAAATAAGAGCACATAAGGGCTAAATGTTCTTAGATGTCTTGCTGGGATATCTTGGGGTGCTGACCCAAAAATATTGTCAATACTGTACAAAGCAATTGTAAGAAGCATTTTGATTATAGCACTTTAGCTTACATTAATTGTACATATGTACAGTAGGCGTTCAAAAGTGGTTAGGCACGCTTTAAAGTCAATAGCTTGACGTTTAGTTTGACTTATGACCTTCTATTTTTAAGAGACACATTCATCATCAACTACTGATTGTATAGGATTCATAATTTCAACGCGTATAGTATGTGTTCACTTGGCCCAGTGGTAAAGCGTACCGCCTGACGTATGCGGTGAACGGCAAGGCGTGAGTTCGAACCTCTCGTAGTGATATTCTTTTTGTAAGTTATACTCAATTGTTAAATATTGTAATGGGACAGAAATATGATTATAATCGTTTGTTCACAATTTCTGTGAGGTAGACGAAGTTTTAGGAATATTTAACTTGACCGAAATCAAGTTGTCGTTAGATTGTGGTTGTTGGTTAGTGACGTGTGATTATATGTATAGATAGCGATATATTTAAGTATTCTCAAAATGCCGGCGAATATCAATATTGAGGCAAGAACGAAATTTATTGAAATGTCACGTTGAAGTTCATCAAATGAGTTGACTGTTGTCAGGTTCGTATGAATCTGATATCACGAAAATGTAACATGAGTTTGTTAATCATAAATAAATAAAACAAAATTAACATTTTAATTCAGCATGACTTTGTTTATTTCCACCAAGACCAAAAAAAAAACATAAACACATAAAACTAATAATTATTTGACTTTTTTTTAATAAATAATAAGCATGAATAAATTGTAAATTAACATGAATAACTAACAAGTTATTGATTAATATAATTATCATGATTTAAAAAAAAAAACTAAAAATTAGCTAAACACATTATAAGACTCAGATCTCATTGATATAGCTCCACTTAGCCCAACAGCTATCAGTAATAAAATAAGTAAATTAAAAATTCGAAGTGACGATAAAACAATCATTATTATCCAATTTCATTAGCTGATTATAACGACTAAATTACGTTTAATTATATTTAATAACCTAAAGGGTTTTTTTATAAAGTGCGGCCTTTTTAGTATGTTATCCCATAAAAAAAATTATGTGTAATTTTGTCTTTATGTTAACAAAAGAAATTTAAAGATAATATGACTATTTATTAAAGCCATTTGAAATAGTAATAGTTCAGCAGGCTAATTTCTCTATGCGTTCCAAGGCCGCGGTGCCTTGTTACTATTTCCAACAATCGTCGCATGGCACTGCGGTCCTGGAACGCAAAACGCTATTTGCCCTTTGCGTTCCAGGGCCATGGTGCAGAAACAGGTTGTTTTTAGCAAATAAATTTCTTCCGCTCCACCAAATGCGAATTACTAAAAAAAAAATATGGAAATATATGTTCTATTACTGAAATAGAACCACAAAAAAAATAACCGCTCTGCATAAAAATACCCTTTTGAGGACATCAGTTTAATTTTCGTTTTCTTTATGAAAAGAATGATTGAAACTAAGCCTCAAATCTAAGCCCTAAAGTAATAAGAACTGTGAATAAAATGATGTTTTCGCTTACAGTCTATTAACAATGAATACAACAAAAGCTATATAAAAATATGGTCGTGCTTATAAACGTTTCTTTTATTTCTATAGGTAAAACAAACGGTTTTTGGCTGATATTTGGTGTAATTTTTGTCTTGAGTGCACTGTTATTCATTTCGTGTTGAATTAGTTACTCATTGGGGGAAGCTATTTCCTTCGTATTCATTCACCATAATTTTATTATGATGTCTGACAACCGTCGGCGTCGGTGTTGGACTTTGCTATCGACAAGCTTAGTATTAGCGCTTGTCGTTCCTCGTATCTCATATCCACAGGACTGCCAGTATTTCACTAGAACAAAACATGAAATACTATTATTATCTATAAGCAAAATGCAACTGTTAATTTTTTTTACCTACTTAAAGAAAAATCTATAAATAACACTTATTACTTTCAAACAAACCTATTTTAGGGAATCTTATCTAATAAATAAGATATTAACATGTGAAATAACTAAAAATTAAATGTTAATACTCACACTTACTCCGGTTTAATTTGATATTTGTATTGTTTCATCCATATTTATGCACGGCTATAATATTCACCCTCAGTGATTATAATTATTATTCCCACTGTTAATATTTCACAGCAAAACAATAACATTAAAACAGCGTAATAGATGTAAACAATCGTCACACAAAATAACCAGGAATCAAATCAACAACGTTCTATTATGAGACTTAAAACGAACTAACATAGTTATGTCTACCTCACAAATCGAAATAATTTACTTTTGTAACTTTTGTTTTGTTTCCTCTGATCTACCTACAAAACTTTATTATACTTATTATGATGATAACGGTCGACACACAACACTAATGACTAGTATTAGTAATTATTAAAAAAAAAACAATTTTATTTATCAAATTTCTACAAAAAAATGCATGAAAAATAACAAAAAGAATATAGCAATTATTTAAAAACATTAAAATTGCTTACAACCGGTCCTACTGGAAGTCCAAAGGGGAGGCCTATGTTCAGCAGTGGACGTCTTACGGCTGATATGATGATGATGATTAAATAAAATAAAAGTAATTAGAAAAAAGCGAGGATCGATCCTTCGACAGCAGTGATGGAAACATCCGAGCACGTTAACCACTGCGCCAGCATTACTTGTAGGAAAAGGTTGAAATTATGAAGTATACCGTAAGTTCCTTTGATTTGTATATGTAACAACTTATAATAAAAGGTCGTAAGTCACAGCGAAGCATCAGGCCATTGCTTTCAGAAATCGACCCAGGAATTTGGAATTCGACTGTACATAGATTAGATATAATTCATAACAAGGCTCTGAGAATAATGTTACACGATCGTATTGCTAGACCAATCTACAAGCTTCTCGAAGGTTCCACGAGGTTCTCGACTATTCGAGTGAAGATTGGTCTGGAAGTTTCTAGAAAGTTCTACCCTGTTCTAGATGTTTCGAGATGGTTCTAGAATGTTCCAGAAGGTATGGGACTATGTCGAAGTCTATGGATGTTTCCAGAACATTCGACCACCTTCTAGAAACATCTAGTGGGTCCGGCCGGGTTATAAAAAGGGCGTCGATCGCCAACCTGAGTCAGTCTAGTTTTGACTACGATCGAGGCGACTCGAAGTGAAATACAAGCGATATCTAAGTGAGTTCTACGTGTGATTAAGAGTGTGTATAAGTGTTAAAGTGTTGAGTAGTGTTTTGTGATTGTTTTAATTTGTGATTTGTCTGTGAATAAAGTTGTATTTGGTTTTAATTGGTGTTAATTAATTTATCCCTATACCCAGCTCGTAACATTTGGTGTCAGAAGTGAGGGATACAATGCCAATTTTACCAAAGGACGACACGGACGGTATCCGTAACAGGAGTCAGCGCCAGCAAGACATGGACCAGAGGACGTTTGGAGGTTCCCCGATACAGACGCCGGGTGGTGCTCAGCCTACGTCGGAACCAGCCGCTGGTCCATATGCAGTCTCTTCAGCACCAGCGGGTCCAGACCTGTCTGCGCTTATGGCGCTGCTGCAGAAGCAGGCTCGCCGCCAGGAGGACCAGGCTCGACGCCTGGAAGAGCAGCTACAAAAGGATAAGGAGGAGCAGGCTCGCCGTCAAGAAGAGCAGATGTTCCTGATAAAGGATCTGCACTCGACATTTGCTAAGGAGCTCAAGATGATGAAGGAACAATTTCACCAGCTAGAGAGTCGTATCTCAGAAGCTGAAGTTCAGATTGCTGAGATGAAGAAGACTTTGGGTGAACTTAGGACTGGAGACGGGGTTGTGTGTCCAGTGGTTGCGGTACCTTCGGCACGAGGATTTAAGGTGCCGCCATTCGACGGAACAGCATCATGGTCGGCTTACAGGATGCAGTTTGAGGCCGTTATGAAGGCGAATGGGTGGACCAAGGAGCAAGCTACGACCGCGCTCATCTTAGGTCTGCGAGACCAGGCCCTGACCCTACTTGAGGCCCTTGGCAAGGATGTGACATACGAGCAGCTGCTAGAAACGTTAGAGTCCAGGTACGGCGACGCGCACCTGGAGTAATGTTAGTAAAGATTTTGTTAGTAAATGAATGATTGTAATTACAAAGGTTACTAATTTTTGAATAGCGTTGTTCGTGGCTTCCATGCATAACTTTCACTAAAGAGTCGTTATTTGTTACCATACTTACCTAAAGTTATTGTTGTTAGATTTAAGTTTTTGTATACCTATACATAACTGGACCGACTGGGGACGTAGAGTACTTACCTCAGCCCTACAGAAAACAACATCGACGCTTAGGTAGTGTTGTGTTCCTGTTGGTAAGTAGGGTATACAGAGCTCCAGAACTCCATAGGTGCAGGGGTACGGGTTCGGCAACGCGTTAGAGATAATCTTTGGTATTACCAGGGCCTAGGTTTATGGTAACTGTTTACCATTGGGTGGTCAAAACCGAAACTGGAATGTTTTACACTTTATGACCACTGAAAACCAGCGCTGTGCTGTGGGTCTCTCACAGCACAGCATTATGCTGAGTGGTCACCTTTCTTCTTACAGTCATGGCATGCAGCTGTCGAATTTTGTTTTTGCTAATAATGTCTATTTTTTTTTTTTGTTTAGTTTAAGTTAACTTTTAATTTCTCTAATCTGCATGCATTGCTGTAAAAGAATAAAATAATTTTCTTTCTTTTCTTTCTTTCTATGATGTTTCTGGTTAATAAATCGCCATATCTAGAAATGATCACCATGCATTATCTCGTCAGTGGCCATACTTACCTGCCTAACGACACTGACTTCTCTTTTATAAGTCGAGAACTAAAAAAGAAGACTGATATCTATACACCAGAAGATTGGATGAAGCTCGTCCGAGACTGCAGAAAACAAAAACCTTTTACTGTGCGAGATATGAAAAATAAATTTCTAGATTTTGAAAGCCTCGCAACACTATTCAAAGATCATCAGGTTGTATTAAGAGAAGGCGCAAAAATTTCAAACATGCGGAAGATAAAGTTTTGTAAAGGTTCAAGTATACTTAGTTACAATGATGACTACACGGAAATATATGAAACGGTTGATTTGAAACCAAATGATATAGATTCTGAAAATTTCTTTTGTAACCTAAAGAATTATGTACCAGAAAAAGCCCCTGAAACTAGACTAATATCGTATCAAAAAATGCAAGATATAAAAAAAGCTATAAAATTTGTACCTCCTATCCATCATCAGTTTTACTTGACCCTACCACATGTGCCTAGAAGAGGCGGCAATCAGGAAGCACAAGATGATAATTTTTGCCTGCTGTATTTGGTGATGATTAATGTGATTTTTTCTTAACATATCAAAGTGAAAACTTACACTATTATCACATTTTTTTAAATTTGTGAACTGCCATAGTGATCTAAGTGATTTTTTTTTGTTGTAAAACTAAGAATGTTAGTTTTAATAAATAACTCATACTGATAAAAATTGTTATTTCATTATTTAAAACTTACATGAAATACATATAACTAAAAAAATATAATAAAAAGCTCATAGTTTGCAAATAATAACGCGTAACGCATTTCCTTCCTTCTTTTCTCAGAAACATACTATTGTGCCCTAGATCACTCTGGTTCCAACGTCGTCATTTTAGATAAAGCCAAATGCAAAAATCTGTTTTTAGAAGATCAAAATATTAGCAAAGCTTCTTCCTCTCTTTGTGTAACCTTTGACTTACAAAAAGTCCTGCCACGTGGTAAAAGCGTTGCCCTATATTACTCATGAAAATACTCATTTTATAACGAAAGTATCTACGAAAGCGGTACGACGGCTGGGTATTGTTACGTGTTGGGCGAATGTCAAGGAAAAAGAGGTTGTAACGAAATTGTTGCTGTCCTATTTAAATATTTGACTCTATTAGACGGTAAAGGAACTCATAGCGTCGTAAATCTGTATGCAGATACTTGTGCTGGGCAAAACAGAAACCGTGCAATGATATCCATGTTAATTCATTTCTTGAAGACAACAACTACGATTACTACAATAAAAGTAACTTACCTTCTACCTGGACACACTATGTTGCCTGTTGACTCTATACACAGTACAATTGAAAGTTTTACCCGCAATAAAACAGTATGGGCTCCTTCTGAGTGGCCAACTATTATCACCAATTCTAGATCTGATCCAACAGGTTATTTTGTACATGTTTTAAATTACACTGATTTCATGGACTGGAAGTCTTTTTCGCAAGCTTTATTGCCAGCTAAATTTAAAATAGCCTTCCAAACATTAAGAATGGTACATTTTAAAAAGAACAATCCAGTAATTACACTGCAATACGGTTTCTTCGAAGAAAGCAATAAACAAGAGTTGAATATGGACCTGATTATTAGATCAAGAGGCAATACTGCAACTATACATAATGGACCAGCAAATTTATACCACTCGGAACTAAACATTTCAGCTGCCAAGATCTTGTGGATTTGTGTAGTAAAAATATTATTCCATACAGGTACCACGATGAGTATGTGAATATGAAGCATGATGGAGCAGTTCCTGATGTGTTACCTGAAACTGATGCAGATGATAGTGATAAGGAGAATTAAAGGTTTGATTTTAGTGTTCTTTTAAATGTTAAATTAATGAGAATTAATGTTAAGTAGCAGAAACGAATGCAGGTAAGAAGTATTTTACTTTAATTCCTTTGATAAAAGTTTAACAATTCTATTTTAAGTTAAATATATTGATCTCAGTGTTCTCTCAAATGATAAAATAATGAGAAATAATTACATTTTAATTTGTGTTTAATTTATTAAGTAGGTATCCGTTTATTTATGAAAATAGATCCATAGTTTGAATGGCTGATTGTCACTTGCTTTATAACTTTAACCAGGTTACTTTTTATCGCACGTGTTATCTCAAACGCCCGGAAATATAAGAAGGTCGTTAGTTTGAGACAGCAAAAATATTGTAAACGCCAAAAAATTTGCGCAATTATTTATTAAAATATTGAAAAATACCTTCTGCTGTAAAATTTGATTTTTGTCGGTTACACTAAGTCGGCGGTAATGGCTCGACATATAAGAGGTGTCGCTACTGCAGCACTAAAGTAAATAATAAGAGATCTAAAATAGAATCTGAACGATGTAAAGTGGCACTATGTATGCATCCCTGTTTTAAAATATTTCACCAACTGACAGAAAATCAATGAAGACTCCAAATTGGTGCTGGCAACCATATTGCCACCATGTTTTTTTCTTATCCAAAATATGTCATTTTTTTTTCTTGAACATTTATTTTTAAAATACCCACAATGATTCCATAAAACGCGATTTTATTTCTTTGACATAAAAATGCATCTACCAGTAAAAGGGCTAAGTACGTACACGAGTTACCGTTCTTCGACGGCCGCAGCAACGAGTGGTTGGCCTTCAAAGTTGTATACAAAGACACTGCGCCAATGTTTTATGATGTTGAAAACATGGCACGGCTGAAAAGAGCACTAAAAGGGAACGGAGAGAAGCAATCAAGAGCCTGTTGTACTCAGGAACCTCTCCGCTGGAAGTTATGCAAGCATTAAGAAAAAGATACGGGACACCGGACGCACTAATGCCGGCAGAATTAGAAATAATTAAGACACTACCGAAGATATCGGAGAATCCAAGGGACATGTATCTTCGCGAGTCAGATCAGGAACAGTGTAGCAGCCATCAGAGGATTGAAGAAACCTCAGTATCTACATTCGCCGGAAATGGTGAAACAAATCATCCAGAAGATGCCAACGGTTCTCAAGTTCCGCTGGTATGTACGACTTCACTGTAGCATCAGAAGAAGGCGAGAACTCCAACCTGACAAAAAGGCAAGGACGCCCTAGAAGCAGCGGGAAACATGAAGAGAGTGCAAGGTCACCGCACATGAGTGTCGGCAACTATTTCTTAGTGCTACATTTACAGTATCAATAGCTGCAGATAAATTAGAATTAGAAGTATACAGAACTAAATCATCAGCAAACTGCAATATATTTACATTCTGAGTATCAACATAATTATTTACATATTTCACAAATATGTAAGTTATAGATCAAGGGTGACAGAGTTGCACCTTGCATTGTGCCTTTACTGGCCCGCTCTGGTCCATGAAGAATGTTATTATGTTTAACAAAGAGTTTTCTGTCACTCAAGAAGTTGTAATTCCATTTGGACACAAGTCCAGGGGGGGTATTACAACGTCTTTAAACCAGGCTAGTTCCAGTGAGTGAACGAGATGGCGCTAGACGACTTGTATAGTTCTGTCACTTCCACTCGCCGGAACAAGCTTGGTATAAGACGTTGTAATACCCCCGCTGGTAAACTTAAACGGGTTGTTGTAAGTTTGCCACAAAGTTAATTCGTCACGAAAAAAAGTATCTGTAAATTGGCCACGATTCTATTTTGTTTAGAATATTTTCAAAATAATATTTTATCTTATTGTAAATTCGCCACGATGCTTTCTTACGTACGGATAGCAGAAAAATCAAACAATAAGTTCGTTTATTGTATTATTGTATATACTCACCTAGCTGTACCACGGGAAATTATTTTTGCCCGTGGTTGACCTGAATGTTTTTAACGTAGAAATAAACGAAAGAAAAATAGTGATATGAAATTGTGAAGTCAGTATAAAAATGTTGCAATCTTTTTATTTTACATATACATACATTTTTACTGATGTGTAGAATTTGTGAAGTAACGCTGTCTTCACATTTGGCCGACAGTCGCGCGACAGCAGCGCAGCAGAAGCACATTCCTTTACATTTTATATGAACAGCCGCGCATTAGCAGCGTCTGTCGCGCGACTGTCGCCCAAATATGAAGGCAGCCTTAGGGTTGGTAGAGTTAGGCCGTGTAGATTCAGAAGCTTGGTTCTACATGATATCTGATATCTTTTTCGTAGGGCAAACCAAATGTGCTCGTTTTGGCAACACTTTACATGAAATGCTTTTGGTGGGAGAAACATTAAAAGTTCTAGGCTGGCATGAGTTCAAGGTGGTCTTTCTTATATTATGGTATTTGTCGGAATCATTTTGAATATAGTCTAGCAAAAGTACAAGAACGGTCAGGTGTAGGTGTTTAAAAACATACCCAAGTTCGGTTGTCACTAAGTTCCATAACAGTTCCATGATGGAACTACTGATTATTTTTATTATCATTAGTTCCATTTTATAAGAATCTTAAAATAATCGAACTAATGTTGAATTTGTTATCACTAGTTCCATTTTAAAGGATTCTGAAAATAATGGAACTAATGTTGAATTTGCCTTTTTTATTGACTAACCAGCAAAAGTACTAGGCTAACATAAGTTCAAAGTGGTATTTATTTAAATATTTCTGAGTCAGTACAAGACAATTACAGGTAAACTATTCCTGCCACGAAATATTTAAATAAATACCACTTTGAACTTACGCTAGCCTAGTACTTTTGGTGGTTAGTCAATGAAAAAGGCAAATTCAACATTAGTTCCATTATTTTCAGAATCCTTTAACATGGAACTAATGGGGACAACAGGCATAAATCGAAAAGCACAAATTACAAGAAATTAACGGGGAAAGATTATGGGGACAACGGGACGTAAATTATTTTTTTTTATTTAATTCCCTTTGTCCCCATTAATGGGGACAACGGGAATACATCACAATCCACTTTTTCTGGGTAGTAACATTCTCTCATTCTAAGCTTTTAGTAGAATTTCGTGCGGACATCGAGCTACCCATTACTCCCATGGCCCAGTTGCCCCCTAATAAAAACATAAGGTGTCACTGGTTCCTACGAATCTTCATAAATGTGAAAAACAATTTGCAAAAGGTGAACCAAGCTGGTGGACTGTGGGCAATAAAAGAATAAGTGGAATGAAAATGTTATTTATTTTAAATAATCACAGTAATAAACTCAAAGTAAAAAAAAACCTATATGCTTTTTGCAATTATCCAATCATCATCATTCCTTTATGTTATAGTGCAGCCGGACTTCTAGAGTTCCACATCTGTTGAAAGTCAGTATACCTGCCATTTGACAATGTCCCATAAAAAATTTATTTGGTTTGATTCAGTAGTTTTTATTTTATGAGCATTTTTAGCTCATTGTGTACATGGGCGATGTTATTACCGGTGCTACAGATTACAAAATTGTACTACTTCGAATTAGCGATGGGTCGTTGACGGTTTTTCCGTCAACGTCATGTATTCAGGAGTGCGAATATTTAAATTCGAGCTATAAAACCAATAACTTTGCTTGCTATCGTTACTTTTAGCAGAAATCATGTCAAATGTGGATTTGTGGCAAATTTACAATAACCATGACCTACCTATTACGAATTTTCTTTTGTTTTTTTATGCATGTGGCATATTTACTTTCAATGTATGGACTTTACAAAACCGTGGCAAAATAACTTTGTGGCCAACTAACAACAACCCACTTAAACTACCAGTCAATATTTTGACATGTATGCTAGGGTCAACATTTTCAAAAGCACCTTGTACGTCCAAAAATACGCAAACGGTATGTAATTTGTTATTTTGTGCTCTTTTCAGATCTGCTATTAGAGAAATGAAACTGTCAGCACAGCTACGACCGCGCCCAATTCCATTACACTGATGGAATAATATGTGTATTATTGGATTCGGAGTACCAGTCCAAACGATTCTTCAACATATTCTCAAATAATTTTCCAAGACATGAGGAGAACGAAATTGGACGATAACTGCTAGCTAAATCTGGTGGTTTGTCAGGTTTTAATAAGGGAATAACGGACTGTGTTTTCCATGATTCTGGTATTATTTGCTTACACCAAAGACACTTGATTTTTTTTTTAAATAAATGCTTTACTTCATCATGAAGATTTTTAATCAATATGTAAGGGAAGTCATCTAATCTGATACTGATACTGCTAGCCTACATCATCCCACTGCTGGGCAAAGGCCTCTCCCCATGATTTCCAATTTTCACGTTCCAGGGCCAAAGTGGACCACTGTTCATCGGTTTTATCAAGTTCATTCCGCCATCGTCTCCGAGGTCTGCCGCGACGCCTTCTGGCTGTGTCAGGGCTCCACGAAGTGGCTATTTTGGCCCACAGCTCATTGGGCATGCGGCAGACGTGGCCGGCCTAAGCCCATTTCAGTGCAGCAGCCTTTTGACCAACGTCAGCAATTTGTGTTTTGGAGCGTAGTGTGGTGTTGCGTACGCGGTCTGAAAGTTTAACGCCTAGAATACTACGCTCCATTGCACGTTGGCAAACCTTGAGTTTGGACTTTTAAATTTTTGTCAAAGACCAAGTCTGGGATCCATAGGTCAAAATGGGAAGAATGCACATGTCCAGAATTTTCCGCTTGAGTGTCAAAGGGAGACTTCCTTTCATAAGCTCCTTCATGGACCAGAAGCTCTTCCAGGCATTTTCGGTTCGTCTTGCGACTTCCGCATCTTGTCTGGACTGGAAGGAGACTATCTGGCCCAAGTAGATGTATTCCTGGACATATTGCAATTCTTCACCATTTACTCTGATCCTATGCTTAGTGGTGTTTGACATCAGTTTGGTCTTCGACATATTCATCGCCAGTCCAACCTCAAGGCTTGCATTGCTGAGTTGGTTCAACATTAGCTCTAGTTGTCCATCTAATCTGGGGAAGGATTTTTCTAGATTCTTAACGCATTAAGACATTAGTCCATGTAAAAGTATCCAATAAAAATTTTGGGTTTTTGGGTTGTCATTATTGATATAAAAGTAATGGTAATATATGCATATATTATTTGATCAATTATGTACATGTACAGAGCGCCACTAAATGTAAGGAAGTGTGGGAAAACTTACAACAGGCTTTTAATGACGGCGGGTTGTACAGGAAAGTTGCCTTGTTGCGTAACCTCATCACAACTACATTGGACAATTATTGTCTATATTTTAGACGACTATGTGAACAAAATAATGTCAGTATTGTTTCTCCTTTAATTTTCAAATCCATCCAAAGGTTGTCTTGAAAAGATCGCTTTTAGCGATAAGACCGCCCATTGTGTCATATTAATAACAAGTATTTTATTCTATTCTATTGTCTACGGCTCACAAGCTCCGAAATATCAAGTTTGACATTAATGATGAATGGCTATGGAACACTGATGTAGGCTGACTTACCAGAGATATATGGGGTGACTGGTAATTAGTGTACGATACTTAAACACGTTATTGTGCTCATGATAACAAACAATTTTTAATATGGGAGCAAAGCCTAAATCGTGAAAAAAAAAATTGTTACTAGCCAACCAACCCAACCAATATTGAGAATCCCTGACATGATATTGTTTTAGAATCAAAATCAGTCATATCCATGGTGATAAGAATCAAAGATGCTCAAATCCAACTACATCAATAACAAAACTAGTCAAATCCAAAATAATATCTAATTTTTTTATATTTTATAATTTTAGTTCTATATATATAGTGACTGGCCTGTTGGTCTAGTGGTTAGTGACCCTGACTGCTATGCCGGAGGTCGTGGGTTCGATTCGCACCCAGGACAAATGTTTGTGTGATGAGCACGATCATTTGTTCTGTGTCTGGGTGTTATTTATTTATATATAATATGTATGTATTTAGAAATATATAAGTATGTTTATCAGTTATCTAGTACCCATAACACAAGCTCTGCTTAGCTTGGGACTAGGTGGCGTTGTGTGATAGTTGTGGAATATTATTATTATAGTTCTATGGTTATGAATGTTTTCTTTTTAAACAGAAATACTAGCCTAATGGTAGGGGAGCCAAGACTGCTAAATGTGAAGTTCCTCGAGCGCCATGGCAATCTGTTGGATTTTATTGATTTTTTAGTGGGGGGAGAGCGTGTAAACATTTAAAAAACCGTAAAAAAAAAAACAGTTGCAAAGAAGACCTCGAGCGCGTCAGCCATTTACAGTGTAAACGCGCTTTAAATTTCTGATAAGCAGTCATAATCATTTTTTACAAAAACTCCTTTACTGAAAACCAGTTTAATGAAATAGCCCTAAATCGTCAATCTCGCTTTAGACGCAATGCAAACCGTCTGGTTTTTCCGATAAAACAATTTAATAATACAAAATTAGAGTAAACTACCAGAAAAAAAATGACCAAAAATCCTTAATAGACAGCAATTTAATCGCACGGTATTATGCAGAATAGTTTTGCAATGTTATTTTATAATTTTTTCACTAAAATTTTCTATCCCAACAATGTTTTTTGTTGAACTTTGGTTTTTTTTTCTATAATTTCGTACATTTCTAAAAAAATACTGGAGATAAGTCTGATTATTTTATAGTATGTACAATGATAATGGAGAAGATGTTGTTTTTTTTTTTTTGTTTAAGTAACAGAATTTTATGTTTGGTAAACGGATATTCTAGATTTATTTAAATAAATTTGTATCTGAACAAAATGTTTCTTTTTATTACCTTGTGATAATAAGTATATATATTTTATCACTGTAAAAGTAAATAAAACCATTTTTGGTAATAATAAAATTGTTTTAAAGCTTTTCTATTTACTTACTACGTACGTACTTTTATTGAAAAGTAAGTCCAAGTGAAACATTGAAATAAATAAGTAACGAAAAAGAATAATTTTTTTCTAACTAAATAAATTATTATTTTTGGAGAATACTTAACAATAAACGGAATTCAACACTTTGCAAATGGCATAGTAATAGAGAGGTTACAGTCGTGTCTAGTGAACATAACGTAGACATGGTTCCAAAACCCCAGGCGACCACAACGCAGACTTCTAAAGCCCAATGCTATTTTTCAATACAAAAAATACACGTGCAATGTAGATGAAATAGATCAATTGGTTTCATACTTAAAAAGTGAACACAAAACTTTAAAATGGTACAAGAAAGGTAATCATTCATATTATTCAAATATGTGTCAAAAATTCGTACCACATATTTAAAATGACCACTAAATCCAGAGGCAACTTATTAAACAATATAACTGATTGATATCTGGGACTGTGCTTCACAATATTCAAATGAGACTGTACTATCTTGTGATGTTAGTTTATTGAGGGCATTCAAGCATTATAGAATCCATGTAGGACACAATACACAAATTCCCTCACTCTCTTCTGGTACGAATAGCCACCAGGAAGATCACTGCGGATCAAGGCGGAGCATAGGTACGGATTTTCGGCATATACTTGCAATAATATCAAGTAACAAGTATCGATTGCTGCGAGAACAGTAAGATCCGTGCTGCAAGAATCCAACAAACATAATACTTCGTCAAGAAGTTCCTTACCCCGGCCACTCACATGCGCGCAAAGGTTCGTACATTGTACGAATCTTTGCGCGCATGTGGAGGGCCGTCAGACATACATTCGCGAACTTTGCATATTTGCAAATGGGTTCGCATACTCTATTTGCGAATCTGTTCGCGCTTCCTCCTACACTTGTTTACGAATGTCTCAGTCTTGCTTGCGATTTTGTGAATCATGGACAGTGAAGATGATTTTTTTAGTGTGGTTGGTTTGTTTTACCTAAGTTCATATAATTACATATATCATAAGCCAATGATAGCTTGCGTTGAGTGTTGTGCAACATTTATAAACAACATTTTAAAAGAAAATGGCCATGCAAAAACTTTAAAAAATATTAAAGAAAATTACTTTGAGAATGGAAAGCTCTACATCTAATCCATCCCATGGGGAATCTAATTAAAGCTAAGACGAAAGCTCTGTAATGCCGCGATATGTAAGGAACATGCGAATTTGATGTGTCAAAATTGTACTGATTTAGATAACGAATGATCTCCCTTATCTATATATATAAAAGCAAAAGGTCACTCACTCATAGGACACGAAAGCTCGGAAACTACCAGTGCTAAGGGTTCAAAATTTTGCACAGGGGTTCTTTTTAGGACGTAGGTACCCGCTAAGAACGGATTTTGCGATATTACGCCCCTAAGGGGTTGTTTTTGGTGTTGAAAGATAGAGGTCTCAAATTTTGCATGGGGCTTCTTTTAAGGATGTAGGTGCTCACTAAGACAGGATTTTGCGAAATTTCACCTCTAAGGGGTTGTTTTTGGCGTTGATAGGTTGTATGAAACTTTGTTATTACAAGTACTAGAAGTTTAAAATTTTGCATGCGTGTTCTTTTTAGGAAGTAAGTGCTACTTACGACAGGGGTTGTTCGAAATTCGATCCCTAAGGGGTTGTTTTTTGATGGTAGTTTGTATGAAACTTTCGTTACTAAAAGTGCTAGAAAACTCAAATTTTGCATGGGGTTTGTTTTAGGACGTACGCACTATCTTAGACGGGGTTTCTCGAAATTCAACCCCTGTGGGGTTGTTTTAGGTGTTCATAGATAGAGATCTCAAACTTTGCATGGGGATTCTTTAAAAAACGTAGGTGCTCCCAAGAAGGGCTTTTGCGATATTACGCCCCTAAGGGGTTGTTTTTGTGGTTTACAGTTTGTATCAAACTTTTTTGCTACAAGTACTAGGAGCTTAAAATTTTGCATGCAGGTTCATTTTAGGACGTAGGTTCTACTTTAATTAATAAACTAAATTCGACCCCTAAGGGTTGTTTTTGGTGTTGAAAGTTTGTTTGAAAACTTCGTTATTACACGTGCTTAGAGTCTCAAACTCATGGGGTTTGTTTTAGGACGTACGCACTACCTTAGACGGGGTTTCTCGAAATTCAACCCCTGTGGCGTTGTTTTAGGTGTTGATAGATAGAGATCTCAAATTTTGCATGGGGATTCTTTTAAAGACGTAGGTTCTCACCAAGACGGGCTTTTGCGATATTACGCCCCTAAGGGGTTGTTTTTGTGGTTTACAGTTTGTATGAAACTTTTTTGCTACAAGTACTAGGAGCTTCAAATTTTGCATGCAGGTTCATTTTAGGACGTAGGTTCTACTTTAATTAATAAACTAAATTCGACCCCTAAGGGTTGTTTTTGGTGTTGAAAGTTTGTTTGAAAACTTCGTTATTACACGTGCTTAGAGTCTCAAACTCATGGGGTTTGTTTTAGGACGTACGCACTACCTTAGACGGGGTTTCTCGAAATTCAACCCCTGTGGCGTTGTTTTAGGTGTTGATAGATAGAGATCTCAAATTTTGCATGGGGATTCTTTTAAAGACGTAGGTTCTCACCAAGACGGGCTTTTGCGATATTACGCCCCTAAGGGGTTGTTTTTGGGGTTGATAGGTTGTATGAAACTTTGTTACTACAAGTACCTACTAGAAGTTTCAAATTTTGCATTGGGTTTATTTTTAGGACTTTATGCTCACTATGACGGGGTGATTCGAAATTCGGACTCTAAGGGGTTGTTTTTGATGTTGATAGATGCAGGTTTCAAATTTTGCATGGGGATTCTTTTAAGGACGTAGGTGCTCATTAAGACGGGATTATGATATACCTCACATTTAAAGGTTTGTTTTTAGGGTTGTTTCTCAATTTTTGCATAGGGGGATATTTTTAAGACTTAGTTAGTCAGGGGGTGATTCGAAATTCGAACCATAAGGGGTTGTTTTAGTGTTAGAAGTTAGGTGTCTCAAATTTTGAATACTTAATGGTTTTTTAGGAAGTATTTAAATCACTACGGAGAGATTTAACCCCTAAGGCGTTGTTTTTGTTGTTGATAGTTAATAGGAAACCTTCATTACCTACTTTAAGTGTTTGTTTTTGCTTTTAGTATTGGGAGTGTCAAAATCTGCTTATCTAGAGGTATAAAATTTTGCTTATCTACCTCAGTCGAGCACCTCCAAAAGGGTTGTTTTTGGTGTTGGTTACTTTATATGAAACTTCGTTACGACAAATGCTGGGAGTCTCACTAAGTTACTCTTAAGTTACTCACTAAGTTGAGATTTTGCGAAAACCGGTCAGAACCGGTTGTTTTGTGGTCAATAAAATTTTATTTGCACATTGATTTAGATTTTCTAAAAGATTTCCACAAAGGGACTGGCCGGAGAAGAAATCCACAAAAGCAAAGTTCGAAATAAGCGCGGACGAAGTCGCGGGCGAAGTGCTAGTATAGCCATAAAGTGCTAATTGTGATTATTTTTATAAAGCCAAATATATCTTGTTTTATATAATATAAGTAAAATATTTGTGTTAATTTTAAGAAATACTTTTGTTGATTTTTATTTTGTCTCAACATTTTATTTGTGTTAATTTTAAGAAATACTTTTGTTGATTTTTATTTTGTCTCAACATTTTATGTTGATTTTTATTTTGTCTCAACATTTTGTTAAGTTCACGGAAAGGTTGTGATTTTTAAGTTTTTTTATAATAAATTAATAAATTTTTATTTTATTCATTAACTTTCTGATGTACTTAGTTATATAAAAAACTCATTCAAACTTTTTGCACTTGGCGCATACATAAAGTAGAAGCAATCCCTTGTATGCCGAAGGTTAATAAATAATGTGAATATTAAAATCATCATTGTTTTTTATTTAAAATGATTACTACCAGTTCCGCTATAAATCAACCGCGTCCGGTCCCAAGAACTTCAAGGACGGAAGAAACAATAAGAAGTGATAGCTAGCGTTCGTCGCAATCCACGCTTAACGCTCGATATGCAAAAGAGCGGAGGCAAATCAACCGTAGAGCGGGTTTTAAAACGTGATTTGAAATTCCGTCCCTACAAAATAAAGATAGTACAGGAAATAAATGAAAGTGACAGTGTGGTGTGCTCTTTCGGTCAATTGAATAATCGGCCCGTTTTATTTTGAAAATGCGACACGTGCTTCGATAACTGTTTCTGGTGAGGTGGTGACTGCAAGAGGCACTAGGGACCAACTTCGTGAATTGTTTCCTCAAAAATTGTTATCCGGCTTTGGTGATATCGCGTGGCCTCCGCGATCACCAGAGTTGACTCCCATGGACTTTTTCCTATGGGACCGCCCGACTCAGTCGTTACTCTCGACTTAGTTGCGATTTGATAAGTTGTTCCGTGACCATACATTTTTTATCTATGCGCGCACTGTATTTGCGAACTGTTATACCCTTGCTATATAAGGCCCTTAAGGCTAGATCCGCACCCCTACCTAAGCATCATGATTAGGTCATCAATCCAATATGCCCTACGCGTCCCTATGTTGCGCGTTTCAGTCTACTCCCGACCTCGTTCATAAGCGGTTGCCCAAAGATCTCTTAACCTTCAAGTGTTAAGTTGCACTCGGTCTCTCGAGCTGAACGCCACGCAAAACCACGCGCTCCGTACAAAAAAATACCTAAAAATAGGTTTTTTCGATCATATCGCGAAGTGTGAAGTGTCGTTGGTGCGGAATCCAAAGCCCCACAAAGTGTTGTGCTCAACATAAACATATCACAAGTGCCTAAAAAGTTATTTGTGAAAAACCTCATTCTTAGAGGTTAAGTGAAGTGCTTAAAACCTTAAATCGCAAACGCTGCCAAAACGCGATCGACGACCCCCCATTTTCTTTTTGAAAACCTGTGGACATCGTGATCCCCGACCAACTGGGACAACGAGCGAGACCCTACCACCTCGCATTCGCGAGTTATTCAGGAAATTTCAAAAACCACCAAGCTGGACCATCACAACACAAGGCGAGTGCAACTTGAATTAGAATTTTTGGACATCTGGGAAATTTATTATTTTACTTTGAATCTACCAAATTTGGACCCCTGTAAATCCGAACAGAAGAAATTTTAGAAGAATCTGCAACTGCAGCATCGAGCGCGCTCAATAGAGGACCTTAGATTTTAAAATTTAGATTTTTTGGACTAGCCGTTTAGACGCAGTAATTAATTAACCATTTAAATCTTAAATTATTAAAAATTATCATAAATTATCATTTTAAAAATTCAAACTTGTTTTCATTGGAAAGTAGACCATTTTTGATAATATTAGCATTTTTTCCAAAATTTTATAACCAATAGACTCAAAGTTATTTATTTTTAACTGTTTTTCGTCAATAATTCCGTAAATATAGCAAAAATTCGATTTTTTATTACATAGTTGTGTTCATATAGCTCAGCTGGTCCCAAATAAGCCCAAACACGGGCCGTATATCTTTAAATTCGGCGGATTTTGCAAATTCCGCCATTTTGGTTTTTGTGGTTGCCATTATCAGGTACGAATAACTTGGGAACCGCTGGGCCGAATAATCTCGGGTTTTCGATGATTGTTGAAGCGTGTAGCAGATTTTGTGAAAACTAGGTTTTCAGGAGTTTTCAGTAGACAAAAATTCCTTCAGCTGAAAACACTTTCAGGGGGTGCCTGAAGTGACGCCATCCTGTGCGCCCAAAACCCCGTCTTTCTACGATCAGGGGTTCTGGAGTTACGGCCGGTTTAAGTAGTCATTTGACAGTTCGGCGGCCATTTTGTTTATTTTGAAACAGTCATAGCTCCTGAATATGTCCGTATAGCGTTGGCATTAGGGCCACCTCGACTCGACACATTTCGATTCATGGGTGTAGTTTCTTGTTCTTGTCTATGTTCTATATTTTGGTAACTTTCAAAATTTATACCATCTTTTTCTCTTACAAAATTATGTAAGACTGCACAAGCTTTAATTACTTGAATTGCTGTGTCTACGTTGAGTTATAGCTCGATTGTAATTAAAGAACATAGAACCACTCTTGGCTGGTTTCAAAATTCTGATATGTTTGCCATCTACTGCTCCAAGACAGTGAGGAAAGTTGGCTTTTCTTTCGAATCCTGAAGCGATGTCCTCCCATTCTCTCTCAGTATCAGGCAGCTTAAGGAAATCTGTCTTTAGGTTTTCCCAAATGACGTGGGTCATTTCTTTTATTAGTTTACTTATTGTCGAAACGCCTACTCTGTATGAGTAATGTATTTCTTTGAATGAACATCCTGAAGCTAAATATCTGAAAAAAAAAGTATTTTTTGTTAATACATTATTACTTTATACGTCACCAAGAAACAAATTGTATTGTTTTATGATATTTTTTTATTGATTTCAGGAAAACAGGTTTCAACTAAATGGAATAATATACGAGATTCGTGGCTTAAGACAGTAAAGAAACAAAAAGATGAGTCTAAATTGGATCTTCGACCAAAAAGACACGAAATTATTTATATCACGAGCAATTAATGTTTTTGAAAAAAGTCTCCGAACCTCGACCACCACATGAGTCAGTTTCAAAAAAAGCAAGAACCGAGACTGAAGTAGGCATGGAATCAGATTTTCGTTCACCTTTAATTAAAGATAAAAAAAAAAATCATAATAAAGAGGTAAATGACAGGATGGTAAAGTTTTTGGACTCCAGAATAAACCCAGAAAAGGAAAACCATCATCTATCTTTCTTCAAAGGCATTATACCAATCTTGAACACTTTAACTATCGAAGAGACTTTAGAATTTCAAGCTAGCGTCATGACAATGTTGCAAAAAATTAAAAGTAGGAATTATGAGAGACCAAATTACGGACATTGGCGTGATTCATATAATCAGATAACCGGACCAGATCAGTATTCTGGATACTACACACATAATAGCGTCAATCAACAGCCAATACCTACGCAAGATCAACACTACCCTGGATACTCTACGCAATATAATAGTAGCAATCAACAGGCAACAACATCTATACCATCAACTTCATCTCAGACATCGAATCCGATTCCAGCTTCGCCATCAGCATCTAGTAATCGTTCCATACATTCCCAAGACTCAGATTACTTAGATTTTGAAGGGATTTAAGTTTGAGTACAAATAAATACTTAAATAATTGTTTGCATTTTTAATTCATAATGATTATCAAATACATACACCCTCCCACACACACACATTATATAGTATATTCACATTCATGAAACAAACAACCCTCCTTGCGTTCAATCGCTCTACGCACGTATGGAGAGCACTCATTCCTGACATCAGTACATGCGCAGGCATCTGAGATTGTGGAAGTGAGAATCGAAGAGGGGCGACCGCTACTAGCGTATCGGCTCACCAGGAGGCAGACATATAGCATAATTTCAATGCTCGATCTACACTCCAGAGTGCTAAGGGCACACTCTTGGGGCCACACTAAAGAGGTATTCGATGCTTGGATCAGGGAGCGACGGATTGAGACTGGAGACGAGACCTCCGATCTCTATACGTTGATCATCCCCGACTTGGCGGCAGCCGCGAAAGTGAATGCCGCCCTGACGACTGCGGTAGGCCATCTTGTGCCATTACTGGTTACGAGGAAACTATCGAAACAGCTGCTCCGGGCGTTTACGCTTGACAGAAGAGCCAATGAGGAGGTCCAAGCTTTCCTCGTACGGTATGTGTTCACCGTGGCTCCCGATCCGAATATGCAAGCGCTCGCGGATCATCTTCTTAGGCGGCATGGCGGCGCCGGATCTATGACCACGAGAGTGGAGCGCGTGGAATACGAACTAGACCACGGCGAGCGTGAATTGCAGCTGAGCCCCGAAGACCAGAATTTGGAAGAGAAGTGGGGAATTGCCGGATGTGACGATGACGATATTTATGACTATTATGGTGGTAAAACCATAACCCGGGAGCGCACGCAGCAGCTCGCTGCTGGCGGCGCGGAGCCCCAAGAAGACCAGGTCGGCCTGGGCCCAGAGGCAGCGGCGCTAATGAATGAGCTGCTGCCGAGCTCCGACTCCGACGAAGAGAGAATTACTCTAAGAGATGAGGACGGTATACCACGGATCGCAATGCTCAACAACACTTTGACCTCGCTATACCTCGATGCGGGCTCCTCCAGCGACACCGGAACCCCTCGAGAGGATGCGGAATCAAACGAGACCGGATCCTTCGTTACGCATCCAGATGCGTTCTCCACGCAGGTGGAAGGCATCTTTGAGCCTACGGAATAGATATCGCAATGGCATGACTAACGCTGGAGTTAGCCGAATAGCGAGTACAACCGTTTTACGTTCGGGTGATAATTGAAGAACTTTGATTCGTCTCTTCTAAGTTCACCCATTAATGTTTCAAATGTTCCAAGTGAAAATCTTTCCCGTAAAATAGGGTGTACCCAATGTTTTCTTTTATTTATTTATTTATTTATTTCATTAACACATACAATTGCCATTACAGGTAATACCCAAGCTAACAAAAGTAGTCATAATCATTTATTTTGCCTTCTATTAAGATACCACCAAAACACAACAATTTCGTCGTCCATTGTGCGCGCAGGTCCAAATTCAACTGAGGACTGTCTGAATTTCTTCCGGGATCCGATGTAATGTAAACACTCTGTCCGGTGTCCGGTTTTCGGCAGATCTGCCGGTCCGGCGTAGTAGGAACCCGGCCTTATTCAAAGTAAAGACATGGTGTAACGGCGCGGTGGGATTGTCGGCGGGCACGGAAATGAAGCAGTGAGCTACAGTTACCTACGGTACGTACTAGCGATGGGTCGTTGACGGTTTTTCCGTCAACGAAACGTTAACGTTGATTCACGTTTGTCAACTAGTTAATCAACTAGTTAAATTCGTCAACGAGTTGAATGAGATAACGTGTTCATCTCGTTGACGAATTCAACTGTCAACTTGCAACGTAAACTGTTGATTCATCAAACGGTTTACAATCAACGATTGCGCGTTTAATTTAAGAAACAATTTGATTCAAATTTTGTATTGGAAACGTTGTATGTACAAACTAACCTCGTGCGTCTCAAAAAATAGTACATTTCAAATAATACATTGGGATAATTCAACAAACTCCACCAATATTTATGTACTATTCTTGAAATAAATAATTCGAAAATCAACTCATTCAACCGCTCGCAATCTATGACTATAAAAATATCGAACCATAAAACTCAACGTTGAAGATAACGTTTGCGTTCTCGTTAATTCAACTCGTTGAATTAACGAGAACGAACGAGTTCAACTCATAAACGTCGTTGACGAATTCAACTAGTTGTACACTCGTTCGTTCGTTCTCGTTAATTCAACGAGAACGAACGAACGAACGAGTTCAACTCATAAACGTCGTTGACGAATTCAACTAGTCAAAATCAAAATCAAAATCAAATAATTTATTTCAACTAAGCCAATTACAGGCACTTTTGAATTGTCAAGAGACATAAAATAAAACTAGTACTAGAAAATAGTTATGGTGCTACAGTCCCAGTCACAAGACATAAAAACTGTGAAAGTACCGTAGGTGCTCATTCCAAAGCGTAGATCTCTATGGAGAAGAATGAGCAAGAAACTCCATGGACACTCTTTTTCAATCGCCAAAATTATTACAGATCTTTTATTACATCATTCATCATCAGATGGTACACTATGCGAGAACGATGTGGCAAATTATTAGTGTCCATAGTAATAATATAAAAAAGACAATTCAAAAACAAAGTTGATAATACGTTATTAAAATAAACCGTGGCAGCTAAGAGATGACCAGTCTCAACTGACAGCGCCCGTTCACGAACATGACACATATATCAGCACCATTCAGCTCAACCATTTTGAAGGGAGCTAAATGATCCGACACACACGCCACCATCAGCGAGACATTTGAGTGAGCATGACATACTCTCAACTGCCAGAGTCATTCAAGTCAATAAAGACGTAGGTATCTAGTCAACAATAGCTCTCGCACAATGCTGGCTATGAAGTTATATAATACTAGGCAGTTTGACTCTATACAATGCAAGGACTCTTATAAAATCTTCATCCGCTTCGAAAATGTTAATAAAAAGATAACCTACAAATGTCCAGACATAAAAAAAAATGCACAAAGGAAAATAAATAAAAACTAAAATAAAAAAGGACGATAAAGTCCGTTAATCATTATAAAATAAAACAAACACAAACACATAAAAATAAAATAAAAAATTAAATGACTTAACAAAGTCAAATAAAAATATAAAATAAATAAACAGTTACATGGATTCATATAACTCGTCCGGAAGTTAAAACTAATCAATCAAATCAATCAAAAATAGTTGATTCATATTCAGTTAACATTGATACGTTGACAGGAGATCAACGGTTGATTCAACTAGTTCGTTCATTCAACGCTCATCCCTAGTACGTACGGTGTACAATCAACGTATATTCAGTGTACTACATAAACTATATCACAGTCATGAATATTAATCTAGGAACGTAGATTACAGTTTATCTAGGGCTCGCTCGTACATAGTTCGCTCCGTGTTTGAGTGTGCGCACTGGGTTGCATTAGGGCGACTGCCTGCGCGAGCGCATGTTTACGTACCGCGCGGCTGTAGGTATTTATTTCTATCATGCGGCCGAGTTCCACTACGGTAGATATTTATACTGTGGTATATGCTCCTTTACTTTTTAGAAAAGCAGCCGTGAAATATCAACGTGTGCCAGGAACAAAGAAAAAAAGCAATGTAACAACAGTATTTCATTCGTTGTTACAGCCAACTACAGTGATGGGAAACCGGTCAACCGCACTTTAAGAAACACAGCTGAAGTAGCATCATTTTTCGATGTCTTATTTGACTCGGTCAATGGAGCTTGCTTAGCAGGTAAAACAAATAAAGGAAAACCCTTGGGGACAGTGGTAACTAAAACGTCTCCTCACTACAAGTTTTGTCAAAAAGGCATTGAAAAGTTGAAAAATATGAGATTTTTACATAAAGGTAAAGAGATTACGCTCGCAAAAAAATTGGGACTACATAAAAAATTAACATTAGACTGTGGCAATTAATTGAAGGCAAAAATATCAAATATATGTGCCCGAGCTATTTAAATTCAGACTCAATAGAAAATTTCTGTAGTCAAGTACAACTTTAGGAATAAATCCTGATTGCCGCAGTTTTAAATGCACATTTAGATCATTGTTAATCACTAGATTCATCAAATTTAATTCTGACAGTTTTATTGTGAAGAGGATTCGGCTAAGCAGTTGCTAAAATTACTATCATTATTTAATACAGAAAACTCTTCTTCATAAAAAGATACAAATAACTTGTGACACTTTTTTTGGAGAAGAGTTTTCTGTACGTATGGCCGTTTCCTCTAGTATCAATGTAAACCGACAAAGTTTTCATCACAGGGGGTCAAATCTCTATGTAGCGAATGCAAACGTCGGGCAAAAGGAACGAAACAGAGACAACGATATACGCTAGACAGAGAAATCACTATTGTTGCTTTGCTTGACCAGATTAGAACATTTGACTTATTCGTCAACTCGCGCGCAATTAACTCGCTCGGTCGAGCGAGTTGGCACCTTCCGATTTTTTTTTTTGTGTTGTCGTCATCTCGCGACTGAGCGAAAATCTGACGAATTTACAGTCGTCTACAAAAGTGTTTCTATAAGTTTAACATTTAATTTAATTGAACCTGCTTCACATGTTTAAGACACTAAACGACTGTAGAGTTGGTTAACTGAGGACCAGTATGCCGTCTTAGAGGTGAAATTCTGCTCGCGGTTCGAATCTTTCTTTCTAAAGAAAAGCTTTGGCTTTAGTTGTCATTAATTGACTTGGTAAATTACACTTTATTTTTTGCTGACAAATGGTCTTGCTATAACAGGCATCATCGTACTAAAAACATGGTCGAGAGCTGGCATTCTACTATAAATAAAAAAGTCGGCAATAAACCCTCAAGCATTGCACATTTTTTGACCATCTTGAAAAAAGAAGATGATTATTATCAAACCTTATACTTGAAAGCGTCTAATATAACGTGTGCAATTGATGAACACATTACATTTACCATAAACGAATTTAAACACGGCGCTATAAGTATCGATTTATGTTTCGAGCTTCTGATCTTGTGATTATTAAATATACATAATATATGTAGGATGTTAATTCGGAATGCATCATAATTTTAAATAAAAATAAACTTGAACGCAGCGACGAGTGAGTGATTTTATAGTTCCTAAGACTGATTTTTTATAGTAGTATTAAGTAATAATTAACCAAATGTATTTTGATATTGGTGATTTTACTTTGTAATATTTGTTTAGTTTAGTCATGTTACATACTAGGTTATTTATGAAAAAGAAACTAGAAAAACGTGATATTGTTGATAATCTTCAAAATGTAACATAGGTAACATATAAGCAGTTTTTTTATGTTTGGCATGTGTTGTAAATTATAAATACATAATATACCTATTAAAAAACTACATTCCTTTTATTTCAAATCGTACAACGCCTTATACTTATAAAGTAGGTTTCTATATTGAATTTATTATAACACTTTTATAGAGGACTGCACAATTTTTCGTACAGTCGCGAGTTGACAACAACAAAAAAAAAATCGGAAGGTGCCAACTCGCTCGAGCGGGCGAGTTAATAATGCGCGAGTTGACGAATAAGTCGAACATTTTACCATATTAGTAGAATTATTTTGTTTAAAAAATGGTGATTAATGACCCCATTTCTAAATAAAATAATTATTTTATTATATAGATAAAATTCATGTGCTGAGATCATCTGCGATACTTTTTTATTATTATAAAAAAATAGTTTTTTAGAACACGGGTGGATTTTAGTCAGTAAGAGTCTGACAGTCCCCTCCGCCCCACCCAGGGCGGGAGGACACATTTGATGATTTTACCATCTAAAAAAAAATTGTAACATCACTGCAACAGAAGATAGAAATAGCCGTAAGGTTTTTAGTATACCAAATTTCAATCACATTAAACAATAAATGAACAATAAAACCTGTGATTTACTTATTCATTCATTTCTTGAGGGAGCTGGATTTAAGCAAGTCAGTAGAGTTGACCCCTAAAAAACTCAAACTTTACAAAAAATAAAGGAGAAATTTGAGTGAAATTGTGAGACTAAGAAAAAAAAAAAGAAACAACCACGTACCCTCTTCAAACAATTAACTACAGATAGAAATGTGAAAAGTCTCATAGATAAAAATATATCAAGGCCATTTGCATTATTGTTCAAAGTCAACTTCAAAATACTCCCAGAAAACTGACAGCACGGAGGAGGAGTATAGATGACAAAGTTATGGCTTTAAGCATCTACAAAAGATCTACTGGATGCTATAGCAGGCTATCTACTAGCGATGGGCGACCCGAGTTATCTAACTCGGGCAACTCGAGTCAGGCCGTAAGCGAGTCAGCCCGAGTCAATATAAATGCAACCCGGGTTGACCCGAAGAGCGCGCGCGGCAAGCGTGCCGCCGCCGCCGCCTAGCCCGCGATTCGCGAGGCCCGAACGATTCCGAGCGAGCCCGAGTCAGCCCGAACGTCCAAACGTCCGAGTCCGAGCCGCGAGTGAAAGAGATAGTTCTCGTCTCTCATTGTTGCTTGTTGGTTTCTTATCAGACGGTTATTCAGATAGAACCGATGAGATAGTTTTAACATAGAAGATTATTTGTTTTGTTTACGTTTTTGTTATTATTACCTACTTTATTAAGTGTTGTTTGTCTGTATAATAAGTTAAGCTAATCACAGGATTAGCTTGTGATTAGTTTGTAGGTCTTAGTAGATAAATACGTGACCAAATACCTAACGTTACGATGTTTAATTTGAGGAATAAAGTACGAGTAGGTACCATTAGATTTATTTTAGTTATAGTTGTGATTTGATGTTTGTAAACACTTACAATAATATTAAAAGTCTGATCTTTGAACGGGCTCAATTTTATTTGACTATCATTATCATTGACTCGACGCCACGCAGCCCGTCAGATCCGACCCGGTGAACCCTGTACGAGTGTACGTAGCAAACTAGCAACCCGCGGAACGATGCACCGAGTTGAGCGTTTACTGACTCGGACCGACGACGCGGCGACAAGCGACGTACCATAAGGCAGCCCGGGTTGAGTCAACTCGAGTTGCAGCCCGAGTTGGTTAACGGGTCAACTCGAGTTACTCGAGTTATCAAAAAGTCGACTCGGCCCATCGCTACTATCTACCAAGCGAAGGTACATATAAGGTAAGTGTTCAAGCAAAAGTGACATCCCTAGTAGCTTGGCGCGTCACTAGTGACCGTCGCCGTCGACGCGAAGGCACTTTTCCGCCCAGGCGCCCACACACTTCAACGATGGGCGCGGTGCGCAGCGCACACGTCAATATTAATCGGTTGTAACGTGTTCTTCTTACAGGGATGCAAATAGAAATAGGGACCCTAAGGAGAAATACACTATTTATAAGGTAAAGGGTTACAGTCGGAAGTACCCAGAGGAAAAAACAAAAAAGGAGCTGGTTGTTTTTTTAAATCACGTCGAAGAAAACCATCGCATGGCGTTGTCGAAAGGCATAGGCGAACACGGCGTTTCAGGCGTCTCACACATGCGATCCATAAATAAATATAAGGTTGGCATCACCTTTGATTTGCCAAACAATGCCAATATGTTTTTAAATAATAATAAAATATTAGATCAGTTGGGTCTTAAGGCTTCCATTCCTGCTTTTGATACAGAGGTAACTGGAGTCCTCACTTCAGTGCCTATAGATATGTCCAACGCAGATATATTTTCGCTAATAGGCAGCTCTAAAAATGTTGTACAGGTCAAGCGCTTTATGCGCAGGGTAAAGAGTACTTGGCAGTGTAGAATTCGCACCTACACAAGCGGTCGCTGTTACTTTCGCATCCACTATTCTCCCAGCTTATATATACTTGGACTCATGGCGCCACGAGGTGAAAACTTATATTCCACCTGTTAAGCAATGTTTCAAGTGTCTGCGCTATGGTCACATTGCAAAATTTTGTCGCAATATCGAGGTATGTTCAATCTGTACACATTAAATCACAATTTTAAGTAACGTCAAGTTGAATCAAAGGATGCTAAGTGTGCAAACTGCAAGGGTGACCACAATGCCATTTCCTCAGTTTGTCCAAAAAAGAAAAAAAATAAGAAAATAAAATAAAGTCAAGAAACGCCACATATTCTGATCTTTTCAATGTAAATGCTTTTCCAGCTCTTAACTGCAAAAAATTTAGACGTACAAATAAATAACTTAATGAAATCTGATAAATTTATAAATATTTTAGTAGAATCAATAACCAAAATTGTTAGTAATAAAGATGTCCCTATAAACTCGTCTTCAATTAAAAAGGTCTTAAAAACAACTCTAAGTAACAAAATTCCTTCACCAACATAATGGATTTATCAAATTTAAATATAATGCAATGGAATGCACAAAGCCTCAATAGCAACAAACATATATTTATCAATTTCCTCTATACACACAATATTCATAATTATTGCAATAATAATTAGTGAAACATGGTTCAAACCTGAACAAAATTTTAAAATTAAAAACTACAATACTGAAAGAAATTTTAACTGGAAGGTTCCGGTGATTATTAAACTTTAGTTCTACATTAGAAAATATATAATTCAACCTTGATAACGGAACAGTACTCGGTTTATCTCCAACTCCCCGCGACCTAAGCTCTTCTTTAAATTCCTAGGTTACAACTGGCTAGCTTTGATTAATTGAAAAGAGTAAAGAATTTAACCACATTTATTTAATATAAAATTATTTTAATTTAAGATAATTAATAATTATAATAGTATAGTTCGGGAGATTGTTACTCGACATAATAAACTGGTTTATGTTACTTTGTGGTTTTTTATTATAGTCTGACTCTAAACGGATAGGGAGAAAATATTTTATGTAACAGTTAACTTTTGTATTGCAAACTTATTAAAAGTGGAATTGTGAAAACTGTACTGTATTGTTCTTATTCAGTGACTACAATAATAGTGACCTCCCAACGTTTTTTATCCCGCGATCTTTTATTTCTTTATATCTTTGGCACTGACCAGCTCACGTGGGATGGTAAGGAGACGTCGAGCTCGAGACACCAGCGACGCGCGAGGATTCCTCGTACTGACCCACCTCCCATAAGGTGCGCGATCGCGGAGCTGCGGATGCGCGCAACAGTAAGCGAATCAGACGCGCCGCTTTTAAATACGGCTGGTTCACACTTACGGATTTCAGTAAAAAGGAAAAATAAAACAAAAAATACCTACCTATTATATTGCTGTTTTGGGTCGAGAATCATTAGTATAATGACGTCCATGTATTTGACTAGGATGCGGATCTACACCCTGTATAGGCATTGCCGATGAGCCGTCCGTACGATGCGGATCAGTGGACGCAGTTGTATGAGTTTTAATACAAGGCAACCTAAAATCCGTTACGTACGATACGTCCGTTACGTGCGATGCGGAGCTGTGGACGCTTATCATAAAAGCGTTAATAAACAAAATACCGATGAAATGCGGTATAAATAGCCAAATTTTCGAAACAATTAAAGGAATTACCGGTAATCTGGAACCAGAAGAAAATCTGTGCATGTTGGCATTCGACGAAATGTCTATTCGAAAAAATTTACAATATATTTGTAAACAAGATATTATTGATGGTTATCAAGATCATAAGAATCAAGGTAGTGAATAGTTCATTCATAAAACTGTTCATGTCTCAAAAATCAGCTTTGGAATGTTTTTTGAATGGTAAAAAACACGTTTTGTTCCTAGAAAGTCAACGGGTGAAGTGGTTCTTCTGTAAGACGGCTACTCAACACATTGCCATGTAGCAGCAAGTAGAGAAAGGCTTAACGTACACTCACAAGCTCACACAACAGGATGGGTAGCTGGAATTTTTTTTAAAAAAAAATGCCAATTGTGAAAATAACCTAACATCACACGAAAATAAAGCAATTCACAAGTGGATTTCTTTTAGGGAATATAATTCATAAAGAAATAAAACTAAAATATCCTACCCTTCAGAGCAAGCTGTTAGGTTATTTAAATACATATATAACAGAAGAAACTATTGAATACTTGGAAGAGAAAGCTGAGAAGCTAAATATTAAAAACATAAGAAATAATTAAGTCCATGTATTCAATGGATTTCTTAGCTTGTGGGTTACTTAAAGAAGTTCATGAAGACTTTATGAGTTTGACTCTAAGGGTAACAATTTTCAATTGGTACAATATAATAAAATATTACGAGGTACAGATATCTCAAGAATTACCAAACATTTACCTCCTATGCAACAGAACGCATGTAATAAGTATAGGAGCAAATTGAAAAATAAAAACCTTAATAAACATTTCTGTATTTTATTTTTAAACTTGTTTTAGATAAATTTAACCAAAACTATTTGTAGGTAAAAACGAAACATTCGAGACAAAAGCCTGGGCTCCAAAACAGGAAAGCACGAAATTAAAACGGGCAAAAAGTCTTCTAATCAGATCTTGAAACCATTTTTAAAAAGTCATTTCATTTGAGCATTTATGTAAATGTATTTAATATAATATACATAAGACATGATAATAAAAATTGGATCTAAATTTGTTCTCTGTACCCTTTGCTTTACAATATTTACACATGTGAAATAGATAATTATGATGATGATAATGATCTTGTAAAATACAACAGTAGCTCAAACATAATATCGACTAAAATATATAGTACAGTCAAATTAGCAAAAAGATTGGAAGGAACTCGTGTAGTTGTAATTTTTTGTGGAATCATTAGAAGACATGAATATAAGTTTTCTCTTAGTTTGCACTATTCCTGTTATGTACGGAACATCGTTTAATATTAGGTATTATCATAAAAGTCACAAAATTTTGAAATTTCATTAATAACTTATTTTGGTTTGTTTAGTTATATGTAGATACACCGTTGGTGGATAATTACTTTTCACTAAAAAAGTGTAAGGTGTAAGAAACGTTTTAATTTGCGCCTGAATGGAAATTAGTCTGATGGTGCAAACTCATAATTAGCACCCTTTTTATTTTGCACCCACCTAGTTACATTAGCACCCTTTTGCACCCCTAGGAAACCGGCATTTTACAATTTTTGTAATTGTACTTCGGGGTAAATTATTGTAGTCATGTTTTTTTTTTTAAATACAATGTATTCTTAATATACTACATTCGCACCTAATAAAAATAAGAAATATATAACTGGAAGTATTATGTAGAGTTAACGTGGATACATACTACGTCTCGTGGTGTTCGTAAGGCCAACGCGGGGTTGGGGCGGGGGCGAGGACACCGATACATGTTCAATTGTTCATCATTGTTGTGGCAAGAAGCGATCCGTGCTCTACGCAAATTCATTTCTTATTATCATCTCCTCTTTTTTATTTTATTTAACAGACTTTTTAAGTAGCTGTGTTCAATAAAATGTGAAAAATGGATTATGAAGTGTATTGCATTGTTTGTCGTGAAGGTTTACTGAGTGGAGAAGATACTGCTGAGCTGCGTTTAAATTAGGGGTTGCCGAACCGGGACTTTTTTAAATCCAGTACCGAAGTTTCGGTACCGGTTTTTAAAAAGAACCAGTTCCTGCAAGCCCTACTTGGAGGCCACTGCCGTTTTTTGTTTCGTTTAACAAGCTGCTTTTGTATAATAAAAAATCTTTTGGTTGGTATACTATTACTTACTAACAGAGCATTCACAATCAGAAAGTACTCCTTCCTCGTAAAACACATCCCACAACGCGCATACGTTACGACGACGCTTGTCAGTTTATTATTATTCCGTGTCGCGCGCTTGTCACTTTCATAATTGCTCTTTGACTATCACTAAAATACTAGAAAAATGTATGTAAAAAAATGCTAATTTTTTATAGGGTGCAAATATAAAGGAAACCAAATTAATATGATTGTGATTTTGAAGCAATCAAAATTTCCCCCGAAGTACAGCGGCAGAAAAGCGTGAAAAACTAATTTCCGTAAATGTCACACTAGGGTTCTAAATCAATAATGTATTTAGGTCTAAATGTATTTCCCTTTCCTCAGTTTACAAAACTACACAGTTTTTCCCGAGGCCGCAATGACCAAAAAAAAAAATTCTTAGTTTTTCTTTTTTTTCTGGCACTGCGTTGGTCCGATTAAAATAAATAAAATGTAATCATGTAGATTGAGGTGTACTAAAGCATGTAAAAAATTACGCTGAGTACACCTGTATTCTCTGGTAAGTTATGACCAAACAAAAAAAAAAAACAGTTTTCACCCCCTTCCGTAGGGAGGGTAAATGAAATTTGTTTTTTAAACTTGATCTTTAACTCATACAAAATCATCAGAAATGTTTTTGTCTCTCCAGAGAATTTATTCCAATCTTTATTAAAAAATGACCTAATTTGACTGTACTAATAGCAGGATCTACACTTTCAAAAGCACCTTGCACATGTAAAGCACAAACGGTTTGCAATTATTTATTCTTTGCATGTTTCAGGTCAGAAATGAGAGAAATCTACCTACACAACTGCGGCCGCGACAAAAGTTATATATGTGTACATGAGAAATAATACCATTAGATTCAACATACCAATCAAGACGAAATTTAATCACGTTTTCAAAAAAATTATCGCGACAAGATGACAATGAAATAGGTCTGTAAGAACGAGGAAGTTTCGGAGGTTTCTCTGTTTGATAATCTCATCAATTTCGAATCCGAACAAAGATCAAAAACTCTTGAATATTCGAATTATTTCCTTAGCACTTTACGAAAGCCAAAGATGAAATCGCGTCAATTTATTAAACGCATAGGAATAGTAAACATGGCCTTGCTCTTAGACGTCGACAACTTTTTTTTTACGAAAATTATTTACACATGCTTTTAAACGATCTACGGCGACATTATCGCACAGCGACAAAGCCGTCAAATAAAGAGAAAAAAAAAAAACGAGCTACAGTGGCCCTGGCCAGAGGTGCACTATGTGCTAGACTCAAATTGCTTTGGCTGCAACAGCCAAACAGAGGCTGCACGGCCAGTCCATTTCGTAATGGACATGAACAATATACAAAGTGTAATGGACTTCGTGGAAAATGTTAACAATTTTTGTGAGGTGTGTTAAGCGTGTGTATACTCGCATACCCAACTGACGAGTGTCACGTTTGCGCCGGAAACTAAAGGTATGGTAAAATAATTATATTATAATTCTTTTTTTTTACGAAAATTATTTACACATGCTTTTAAACGAGCTGCAGTGGCCCTGGCCAGAGTTGCACTATGTGCTAGACTCAAATTGCTTTGGTTGCAACAGCCAAATTTCAGAGGCTGAACGTCCAATCCATTTCGTAATGGACATGAACAATATACAAAGAGTAGTGGACTTCGTGGAAAATGTTAACCATTTTTGTGAAGTGTGTTATGCGTGTGTATACTCGCATTACCCAACTGACGAGTGTCACGTTTGCGCCGGAAACTAAAGGTATGGTAAAATAATTATATACGAGCTTTGCTTTGTCGGGGCCCGGTCACGGTCGCGATCACCACTGGATCGCCCGGAAACACCGTCATCTCCAGCGCCAGTGTAAGTTTTTACTTCTTCCTTTCCTAAAAACTTTCTTGCATGTTATGCTTATTTTTTTTTAATTTTAAGCAGAAGACGACCTCGCACGCACGGACCGCGACGTGTAATTATATTCGTGTGCGAGGTAGCAGGGCTGCTGTGGAGGAAGTGGTGGAGGTTGTGGCGGCAGATCGCGGTGCTACCAGCCGCGCTACCCACCGTGGAAGAGGCGCGGAGGCCGCAGCAGCTACGAGCGCCCAGGGTCCTTCAATATTGAAGAAATAGTTTTTTTATGCAAAATTAACTCAACTCACTTTACAATTGAATCATTTTGAATTTTAGCCTAGACTAAGTGTCCATTGAGGACTGGCCGGAGGGCCAGGGTCTGGAGACGTTATTTGTTACACTTACTCGCAAGCAAGTTTTAACTTTTATTTTAAAATGTCCATCTAGTCCAGCCCTGACGCGACCGGCACCCTCATTGACATCGGCGCCGGCGTAAGTAGTTCTTACTTGTATGTTAGTTGTAATAGTTACTCGCAAGCAAGTTTTAACATGTTTTAAAATGTCCATCTAGTTCAGACCTGGCGGCGGCACGGCTCTTCACCGTCGTCGGCGATGGTGCCCTCGCCAGCGCTGTAAGTTGCTTACGAACTTTGTTTATGGCAACACAAAGTATAATTTTTAATCTGTATTTACTCTATCGTCTGTACCTATACCTTTACAAGATTACAGTGAGCATTAAAAAGTGTGCGTAATAAAAGGCAAATCGTTTCAATCCATTGGAATCATCAACCTAAATAAAACTACAGTCCACAAGATCAAACAACGAAGTAAACAAACTTTTCTATTTAGCTTTAAATATATGTGTGTTGAACACTGCATTTGTTCCAGGTTTGCGACGGTAGACTTCGAGCAGCAGGCAGCTCCTCCGTCTCCACTTCTTCCGCCACCTCTTCGTTATCGTCAGAATCTAGGGGATGCGAAAGTCATGGAAATCCTCAATTATGGTAAGTATCTGCAATTTATAGTTTCGTTTGGGGCTGTGACTTCTGGTTGCCACCCGATTTTAAACCAATCTATCATTTGTAACAGTAAGCGACCCCAACTCCGACGAGAGCGCCGATGACGAAGAGGAGCAGGCGGCGGTTCCAAGGGTGTTGGCCAGGACGCTGCAAAGTGAAATGGAAACACCCTTGGACGAAGATTTTGGAGAGCCGGGAGTGCCTGCTGCCGAGTCCGGACTACCTGCCGAAGGTGCTGCCGCTGCCGCTGGTGCCGCTGTTGAAGGTGTCCCTCTAATAGCGACGGACCAGCCTAGGAGGTGGTACGATTTTGAATGGAAATCGTTTCCGAATCCCCCGATTCGACCTGAATTGAGGAGGGAAATATTTTCCGAAAGAAATGTAGGTCCGACAACTCCACGGGACGACCAATATGACATTTTCCTTGACATTTGGGATCGTCCAATTATGGAGCACATAGCCTCGGAGACAAACAAGTATGCTCAGCAGTATGAAATGTCGAAGAAAACATGGAAAATCATGAGAGGCACATTTTTAAAAGAATTGAAAAAAAAACAACCGAACCCTCGTTCTGGGCTTGACGCCGAAAACGAGCCAAAGTATACAGGCACGTGGCCTTATTATGAGTTTATGTCATTCTTAATAGTAATTTTGAAACCCCGAAAAACAGAAGGAAGCATTGTACTAGAAACAGATAGTAATTCAAGAGGTCTGTGGGAATCTACAGACGCTGCTAGTTTGGAAGACGATTCTGCCGTCGGCGTGGCTGACTACACCCAACTCCCTGAATCTATGTCTATGTTGAAAGAAATACCACAGAATACAACTACATAATATATGTTAACACGCATAATGATAGAATTCATAGAAAAGTACCAAAATTCAGAATGTTTGTGGAGAGTGAATGACAAAAATTATAAAATAATCAGCAACGCCAGAAAGCTTTACAGGAATTGCTTTCCATTTACAAAAAAATGACAGTGGTGCTAATTTGGACGCCGTTACCAAAAAAAAAAACAATTCTATGAAGAGTGCATTTAATTTTTTTTTTAAATAAGGAACATAATATAGATAACTTTATTTACGGACTTTATCGTCAGGAACTGGTATTTGTTTATTTCTTTTTCTAGTGAACGAAGTATAAAGGAAACTATTATAATTGTAAAAAAAAAAATCGATGATGAGATTTTGATTTGGATAGGTTCTCTATCTCTATCGTTTACCGAGTCCAAAAAAGTAAGAAAATCAAAATGTGTATGTATGTGCGTCTTTTTTCAGTTGTCAGCTCTGGAGCCTAAACCGCGTAGCAAACTGGATGAAATTTTAAAATATGGGATGTTTTGTAAATATCCAGGTTTTTTTTTTTTTGGATAACTTGATTATTTATGGTACCTGTCTGTCATACAAATAAAATATAATTTTTCATTTAGCTCAAAAATGGCACCAACGCTTTTCTCAAATTTTTATAACATACTGAAAAATAACGGAAAACTGTAAAAAGGTAGCTGCCAATCTGCCATACAAAATTTAGTTTGTAAATTTTCCTATAAGCCCGGCAATCCGCGCCTTCACCAAAACCAGTTTTGTTTTGTGATAAAATAAAATACTTCTTCGGTTGAATAACGAAAGGGCGCAAATACAAAAAAATCGGATTTTAAGTAATTTACACCATTGAATTTTAGATGTCGGTTTTATCATGTCACGAAAAGGCGTAACCAAAATCGCAGTATTTAATGACTTATGAGTAGTCGCGGAGGGAAAGAAGGAAGGATCTAATATTCTTTTAATTTTCAGATACGCCTTTATATTAGTTAATTTTTTCACGAAGAGGCGTAACGTAATTTAGCGTACCTAAATATTTCCGCGTGTGGAGTCTCATTTTTATAGAAAAGACAGTAAAAAAGAATATGAACAACATGATTTAGCATTAAAAATAATGTACGATATGTTTTTGCATAATTATTATAACGAAACCGTTAATGTGATACTATAGAAACGCATTCCAAAGCATGAATTTATCCTTTTTAGTCTAAAAAAACCGGCCAAGTGCGTGTCGGGCCACGCACAGTGTAGGGTTCCGCAGTTGCCCATCAAAATACTTATGCGAACTAACTAAACTGATTCGCTGAATTTAATTTTAAAAAGAAGAATTTTCAAAATCGGTCCAGGAGTCTTTGAGAAATCGGGGAAAATACATAAGAAAAAAGATTACAACGAATTTAGAACCTCCTCCTTTTTTTGAATTTAGTCAAAAATAGTTGACGATAAAAACCTACCTTATACATATAAAGCTGTAAAGATAAAGTTGACAAACTTACATTTGCAGTTGTCTCCGATACATTTTGTTTAAGAAAACATGGATATAAGTACATTTTTAAGTTGGTCGACTATTACTCGTAAAGTTGTAAAGCCTACTTAGTCATGATAATTTTCTTTTAAATTTCGTTATATATACTACTATTGGGCCCCAAACAGAACCGTTTAGCTGGTAGAGGGGGGGGATAGATCGAATCGAGCAAAATTTAGCACTTTAAAGCTTAAATTTCACAAACGAATCCTTTTATCAAAAAATTGTTAATGGAAACTATCATTATTTTTAAAGGCCTATTAATGATACCCCCCGAAGGGTACGCGAGAAAAAAAAAATCCTCACTTTACGTGTAAGTACTGGAGGTACGCTAAAAAACATTTTACGAGATTTTATTTTACGACTTTTTTGGCACAACAAATCCGTATTTTACACCAAATACAGCTCTTAGTACTGTCCGTCTCTGAGCTAAACTGCGGACAGACGGACGGACGGACGGACGGACGGACGGACGGACATGGCGAAACTATAAGGGTTCCTTGTTGACTACGGAACCCTAAAAAGGACCAAAGTAATCCTTTTAAGTCTAAAAAAAATCTCAATATTTGACATTGACCCCGAATAACTTTTAAGGCACACATAGGATCGATGGAGAGTTTTAATATTTTATTTGTAATGGTAAACCCTAGCTGTCCACCAAAATTCAGCTTTACGGGAATTTTTGTTATTTCAAATGTCTACATTGACCGGACTATTTAGAGAGAAGATCAAGCCTTAATATTGAGGAAATGACAAATGAAGATTTTGTATTTTGGTTTGGCGCTCCATAATCGTTCTAAATGACCTAAACTTGACTTGCTGTGTTTTGTGCAAACTCAGAAATGGAGAACCGAACAACATTGATCGGATTGGATCTTTATTTAATTGTTCCAAATATACCATAGGATTAGGACCTATACTCGCGCAAAAACCGACAAAAAAGGAAGCAGTGGGCAAGACGAGGAGCATGACGTGTGGCATGACGAGGATTGTTGCCACACTATGTCTCTGCCTCCTTTCCTCGTTACTTCCCATGCCACTCGTCCGAGTATGTGGCAGGCGCATTAGACAGAGGCTTTCGAGACGCAATTCCACAGGCTGAAGAAAATGCTAATGAAGTTCATATGCCTCCTTCAAACAGACGAGGTCAAAGACAACTCAGTACTGAGGAATCCAAAAAGACAAGACTGGTTACAATATGTAGATGGGTTGTTGAAGCGATTAACGGTCGTATGAAACGTGACTTTAAATAGTTTCGCCACAGGGTATTTAACCGTGACTTACCTGACATATACGATGATTTTAAAATAGCAGGCGCATTAATAAATTGCTAAAGGCCTTTCGAGGACAGTGTCTATACTGAAGAGTTTTGTCAAATAGTAAGACCGAATATGCATAAACCAAACCCGTTAGCAGATTATGTCGAAGAACATATGGTGCTATTTTCGGATAACGGACGGTGCTTTTTTTTTACCCTGCAGGAAACAGGAGCTTCGGTTTCTGAAACAGATATTTTATTTTGAAGGGTAGCATAATTTTCTGGCTTTCGCTACTTGATGATAAGGTGGATATAGATTAAATCCTCTTTTCTTGGAGTCTTGCTGTAAAAATTTATATGTTTCGACGCTTAATCTTCTGTCAATCATTATTTCAAGAGCTTCTTCTGGAGTATAAGGATGAGTTTCTTGATTTATAATAGTTAGTATTTCAGTTGGTTTGTCCGGAGTTTCAATACACTTATTAATAATTATCTCCAAATCACATGCACTTTTTTCACTTAATTTTTCGTCTCCAACAGTAATGGTTTTAGTAAAAGTTTTTGTCAATTTTTCAGGTGGTTCATCTTCCAGTTTCGCTTGAAGTCTTTTGGCTCTTTGTTTTTGCCGTGGATTAAGTTCGTCGAATCTTTTTTTGCTGCTGTCTTCTGTACAGGGACTGAGACTAGTAGTAAATGATGTATCCACATGTTGTTCTTCAAGGTCATTAGCACTTACTGTAGGTTTTATTTGCTGTTCTTCCTCAATATGCAACGCACTCTGTGTAAAATTTTGAGGAAAAACATCAATACGTGAGCAAACTAAGTCTTGAGGTATATCTTCTATAAATAATTTGTTCAACCAGTCTTTGTTCTTTTTCACGAAATAGGAAAAGTTGCTTTTACAAGTCTTGAATTTTTGTTCTGCTTTACAAATAAATAATCCTATAGCCATAGCAAATTTTTCCTCTTGAGCATTGGAGAGCGGAGAATTCAAATATTTTGAAAGAGTTAATGACATCAAACATACCCTTTCGGATTTAGTTAGATCCGTTGGCCTACCCAACCGTCCATTTATTTTTTTACTCTCTTCAATAAAAATCTTAAAAGCCTGTAATCTTGTTAATGGAGGATCTAGGTCTTGGTGTACTCCTCGTATACTTGCGGTCTCTTCCGGAGCATGTGAAGGACCGGCTACGGCGCAATCCGTAGCTTCACTTGCCACTCGCCGACCAACATGAGGGTTGGCGCCCTCATGCCCTCCTTGCATTAAGTCATCCGATCGGAGCTCGGAGTGACATCCCTCAGCACGGTGGGGCAAGCTGTGCTGAAGCAAAGTGGCACTATGAGTCTTTGACGGCTCCATAGTGCCTCACCCCCGTGCCCTCCAGAGTAATATGCATGTACGGGGTTTTAGCGATTGCCTTTCGAGGGTGGACTCCTTCTCGCACCATATTACCTATCACTGGACAAAATTAGTTGTATAACTAACTAAAAACACAAATACAAGCAGTTCTCTTATATGTACCCAACAACCTTTGTTAATTAAAAAAAATACTACACTAAATAA
This sequence comes from Agrotis segetum, assembly GCA_036375495.1. Taxonomy (NCBI): domain Eukaryota; kingdom Metazoa; phylum Arthropoda; class Insecta; order Lepidoptera; family Noctuidae; genus Agrotis; species Agrotis segetum. Next base: position 1,239,119 of record JAQSVV010000002.1, read on the forward strand.
TTGCTCATCAAAATACATAAAAATGGAACTCCACAAGAATCACACTGTGAATGTCCTGCCGGTAGTGGTATAGAAGCCAAATGCAAACATGTTGCTGTACTCTTATGGGGAGTTGAACACAGTCATGGTGCGTGACAAGATAATGTTACTTCACCAAGTGTGCACACAAAGGTTGCAGACTTTTCACGTGCCCAAATTTGAATTTACAGCGTCACCCATAGCTGCACACAACTTACTCAGAAAGAAATTTAGTTCTAGGTTTATTCCTTATGCCACACAAACAATTAACAAAGAAGAATATAACAATAAAATCCGAAACCTAATATTAAATTACCCAAATTCTACAATGCCATTAAAGCAGTTATTTGAACCTGCGAATCCTTACGCTATTGGAGCAGATCATGCTTATACAGCTAACAATCCAGAAAATGAAACTCTGGAAAAACTAAATTTGTCAAAAATCAGTGAAGAATGCATCCAAAATATTAAGCAGCACACACGAGGACAGAAAAACTGTTCAGTATGGTATGAAGAGAGGGGACACCGCATTACTGCCAGCAAGTTCCACACAGTTTGCCACTTAAGAGATGCATCAAAGGCAAGTTACAGCAGGCAACTTCTAAATCAAAGAACCTTTAAATCAAGTGTAACAACTCATGGCATTATGAATGAAGAGTCTGCTATAAAAGAGTTTGAGACAAAATATGGGTTAACTGTCAATAATTGTGGATTATATATAAGCAAGCACAGACCATATCTAGGCGCCTCACCAGATGGCTTACTGGGATACGACACAATAATTGAAGTGAAATGTCCATATTCTACCAGGAATGCACTGATCACACCAGTGACTGTCCCCTATCTGGTTAATAATGTAGAAAAACATAGTTTAATGTTAAAAAAAAACTAGCCCTTATTATTACCAGATACAGGGCCAGCTATATTGTACTAATAGATCATTCTGTAATTTAATTGTACATACATTTAAGGCCCTAGAAGTAATATATTATGTTTCAAGAGATGAGGAATTTATTTACACCTTCATCACACAAATTAATCAATGAGCTGCATTCAATCATCTGCCTGTCACTTGTTGCTCCTCCATAACCTCGTGAACAATAAGACAGGAGGTGTTCACATGGTGTTGACCCCACCAAAAACTTAATGGTTTTTGTGTTTTTATATGAGCTGTATGTGGCTCTCTGAGATATCGGATTACTTGGCCTAGCAATAGGTATTTCTGTTGCATCAATAATAACTCTAGTTTTGTTATTATGATCTTTGAATATTATCTCAGGCATGTAATAATCCACTAAATCACGTCGAGGCCAAATATCTATGAGGGACCACACATCATATATACATAAAGAGAATCCAAGTTACTAATATATTTGAAACTACTGTTTTGCTTACATTTAACATTTTAGCTATTTCATAATCTGGTTTATTGCGTCTGAGCTTTATTAATAGCATTATGAACTGGTCCTAAACTGACAAACCAACTACTTGACTCCAGCGGAATTTTAAATTATTTGCCATTGGTAAGAGTATTGAGCACTAGATTTAATTTTGAGTAAGATTCTAATCCAGTGTAAGGCCCGTATTAATAAACGTTACTCAGCCCAAGAGACCGCACTTGATATGAATCTTAAGAACCTGATCGTATTAATAAACGAGATTATTTATGTTCTCAAGTTGCGGATTAGGTTTACGTTATCAACTGAGTAATGGACTGATTAATAAACGAAACTCGACCCTTAAGTATACAACGAGTGCGGGTCCTTGAGATGCTATATCGTGAGTGCAGACAGACCGTGACTTGAGGTGTGATTAGTGTGGCGCGAAACATGGAGTTTGAAAATATTTTGAGGGATATTAATATTATTACGATGAAATAGATTACTATGACGATATTTTGTGGCCTATGCGATTTCGTTCACCAAAAGTTTATGCTGGCGGGATGCTTCAAATCCTTTTGAGTTACCTTGAGAAAACTTTAAAAAACAATTTCGATTTATTAAATAGTCAGTATTATATATATAGTATCATTAATGAGAAAATCATTCGTAATATAATAATAATAATATTTTTTTTTTATATTTTTAAATACTTTAACTTTTTTTTGTATTTAATAATATTTAAAAATGTAAAACAATATGTACGAAAGATGAATAAACGACATTGTTTCGTTATTGCAAATTTAACTATCGATTTCCGAACGCATCTTTAAAAACGTATTCGTAAAAGTGACAGATCCGATGACAGTTCAGTTCAAAGCAATCGCGCGTGCGGCGAACCAATACTGCTTCGCATCTTTCGTCTTTTCTCCGCTTCTACGTCCCAGAAGACCGTATCATCATCTTAATCACATCACCTGCATCACCCCCTGGCCAGGTGGGAAGGCGAGCCCGTTCGGAGGCAAAAGGTAAGCTGCACGTTTTCCACTGCGAACGAACTTAATTTCGAATTTGTCACGATTTACTTTCTTTCAACGAAATTCGGCGTTCATATTCTTATGGACGACCCAATATATGTAACTACCGCATTCCTTTTTTCTCCCGTTCCGTTACATATATTTTTTGGAGGCCCCGACGAGATCCACCACTAGCGTGGTCCGCCATTTTATAAATTCACTTTAAAACGCAAATCAGTCATCTATCGAAGTCCCACCCAATTTTCATTATTCTCTAAACGCTGTTGTTAATTGGCAATAAATTAACACAATTTCATCTCGCTTAATGAGATTGGTGTGAGTGTGACTAATTCACTATTCATTCTCGAAAACTGCGTTTCAATTCCATTCAATTCCAATACGTAAAATAACTTGTTACGTTTGTCGTAAAGTAACTATTATTACCGTTAGGATAAATCCTTTGTACAACTAACATAATTATCATTCGTTTCCATTGTTAATCCAACATTTACGTAACATTTTGATTCAAATTAGAATCCATTTCATTTTTTCGTTTACATTTTTAAATGTGGGTAAACTGTTAAATCTGCAGCGTCATTGTGTTACGGCTAGTGATGTGCAACGCGTGATTATACTTTTCGGTTTTACGTTAAAACTTGTAATCGATTTATTTCAAATTAGTCGATTATTCCATAATTCGTAATTCGGTATAGTTTTGGTTTATTTATTCGATTAAATATTTAATAATGCCTTATTCAACAGTACGAAGACGTAGTACAGATAAAAGAATTAAAAAAGCTGTTGGTAAACAAATTTCTTTTGATGTTACGGACTTACCTTCATTAAGGCGCAAGCGTACTCTTGCTTTTAATCGGTTAAAGCGTACATATGAGATAGCTGAACAGGCAAAGGAAAACATACAAAATATAGGCTTATTTCTCGCTCATTTCTCTGACGTTCAAAATCTTGTAGAAAAGTTTGAAGACGCTCATCAGGATATTTTATCTCTGATCGACGCCGCCTTGGAGGAAGGTGAAGATTCAATTCGGGAAGAATTTGATACATTGTATTATAAAATTATAACGATTCATTCCGAGTTGAATCCGAAACCTTCCCACGATGATTCTTTTAATTCTGCTCCATCGAATGCTTCATTAAACGTAAAGCTTCCGAGAATTACTATTCCGTCCTTTTCAGGAAATATTAAGGCTTGGCCTAAATTTTATGATGTTTTTACGTCACTTATCCATGAAAATGGCAGTTTATCTGACACGGAACGTATGCATTATTTGATATCGAGTCTCACTGGCGATGCGTTAAGTTTAATCAAAACATTTCCGGTTCAGGGTGCGTATTATCGAGAGGCATTCAAAAGTTTAGTTTCTCGGTATAACAATAAACGTGAATTAGCATTCGAATGTTGGAAGGAAATTCTTAGTGTCAATTTTAAACCGACATCACCTCACGATTTTCGTCGAGTGCTGGACACATTTAATGAAAACCTTACTATCCTTAAAGAATTGGAATTACCGACCGATAAATGGGACTTTGTGTTGTCTTATTTGATTCTCTCGAAATTGGATTCTAAAACGAGATACGAGTACGAACAAGCTAATTCGTCTATTGAATTACCGTGTTATAACATTTTAATTCAGTTTCTTTATTCGAAGTGTGAAGCTCTCGTACGAGACATTCACTTCACATCTAGTCCGCGTGTGTCAATTGAGAAACCGCGTTCAACTGAAAAATCAGCACAAGCTAATCAAAAAAGAGCTTCGTCATTTGTAGCAACAAAGGATAATAATAATTCAACACCTCAACCTAATAAATCAACCGTAACGGAAAAGTCTGCTCCTACCAGTACTTCATCTCAGATAAAATGCTCCTTTTGCGGAAAAGATCACACCATATCGTTCTGTCCTGACTTCGGCAAGAAGACTGTCGACGAAAGACAAGAACATGCCAACTCGCATAAGTGGTGCTTCAATTGCCTTCGTCCTTCACACAGTCTCAAAGATTGTAAATCTGTATTCCGGTGCCGTCAGTGTTCTCAACGACATCATACATTACTTCACCCAAGTACAAACGAATCACAGAAATGTGATAGCGTTTCTGTGCCAACTACCTCGGACTCCGTCCTTAAGGCTTCCTCTAATCGATCTGCCATTTTGCTATCGACAGCGCGGGTGCAAATTCGTGACTGTAATGGTCAATTTCAATCGTTTCGTGCTTTAGTCGATTCTGGCAGTCAAGCTCATTTCGTTACCGAAAGGACAATCGAGAAGTTAGGTTTTGATTCCATTCCAACCACGCGGAAGATTCACGGTCTCGGCTCATCTGCTGCGGCAGTGTCTGGGTCTATTCAGTTAGAAATCGGTGTCAAAGGAGAGACCATTTTGAAGATCGAAGCGCTCTCTTTGCCTTCAATCTGCGGTACTATGCCTTCATCGCGCCTTAATACTGCTTCATGGCCTCATTTGAAAAACCTTAATTTAGCTGACCCTGACTTTGATAAGCCCGGCCCAGTCGATGTTTTGCTTGGCGCGGAAGTATTTGCCTCGCTCTTAATTCCTGGCAAACATAACGGTGGTCCCAAAGGACCTTCTGCTATTAATTCTATCTTTGGGTGGCTTCTTATCGGTAACGCTGATAGCAATTCAGTGACAAACTCATTTCTTTCAATGGAGTTTGACTTGCATCAACAAATTCAACAATTTTGGGAGTTGGAAAACATTCCTACAAATTCTCGGCTAACCCCATTAGAGGAGCGTTGCGAGCAAATATTTACAAACACTGTATCGCGTAACGATCAGGGACGTTACATAGTTGCCTTGCCGTTTAAGGATCTTGAAGATCATTCGTTTCCCGGGTCCAAGGAGAAGGCGTTACGTAGATTCTATTCTTTGGAAAACAAACTTTACCGTAATCCAGTTGTACTTGAACAATATAAGGATTTTATGGAAGAGTATTTGCGGTGTGATCACATGACTCGCGTGTCTATTCAAGACCTTTCCAAAGGCAATTATTACATTCCTCATCATTGCGTTATCCGTCCTGATAGTGTTACGACTAAACTACGTGTCGTGTTTGACGCCTCATGTAAGAGCGACAATGGTGTTTCACTTAACGAAACGATGTTAATAGGCCCTAAACTTCAAACAAACATTATGGAACTGCTTTTAAGATTTCGCATTCATCCAATCGTTTTTACATGCGATATGCGTCAAATGTATCGTCAGATTTTAGTGCGGGAGCGTGACCGCGACTACCAGCGCATTCTATGGCGCTCGGATCGAAACCAATCCGTTCAAGAATTTCGCCTTAATACTGTTACCTACGGTGTGTCATCTGCGCCCTTTTTAGCTTGTCGAACAATCCAACAACTAATCGCGGACGAAGGCGCGGATCTTCCTTTAGGAAGCAAGGCTCTACAGTCTGACTTGTATATCGATGATCTGGTCACTGGTGGATCCAGTCTTTCAGAGGTCCGTACGATAAAACAAGAGGTTATCGAACTTTTAAACCGTGGGTGCTTAGAACTTCGAAAGTGGGCGAGCAACATACCTGAACTTCTTTCTGATTTGCCAATTGACCACTGCCTAACTGACTTTCTTTCCATGGACATTGGACAATCCATGGAAATCAAAGTCTTAGGCCTTAAATGGGATCCGCTTAGTGACGTTTTTATGTTTGACGTTGCACCACGTGATGTCAAATGTAATAAACGTAATATACTTAGTGAGTTGGCACGTATTTTCGACCCTCTCGGTTTTCTAGCTCCAATTACATTCTTTTCGAAACTCCTCGTTCAAAAATTGTGGATACTGGGCATTGATTGGGATGCGGTTCCGCCAGAAGAAATCATTTTACGTTGGCATTCTTACATAAAGCAATTAACTTCACTTAAACTTTTGAAAATACCTCGTTGCGTTTCTCAAGCTCATTCCACAAACTATCAAATTCATGGCTTCGCAGATGCGTCGGAGGCGGGATATGGTGCTGTTGCATACCTAAGGGTTGAAGATCATAACGGATCCGTGCAAACCGTTTTACTGTGTGCAAAATCGCGTGTCGCTCCAATCAAAAGAGTTTCCTTACCACGCCTCGAGTTGTGTGCAGCTGTTCTTCTTGTTGATCTCATAAGTCTCGTTAAACAAGTCTACTTCTTGCCGTTACCCGTTTCAGCCATTTTCACTTGGTCTGACTCTATGGTCGTGCTTGCGTGGCTCCAGTCACATGCTTCTCGTTGGAAAACTTTTGTATCGAACCGTGTTGGTCATATCCAAACTATGCTTCCCGAAGCCCGATGGAATCATGTCCCATCTACCGACAATCCTGCTGACATTCCCTCGCGGGGCATGCTTCCTGAGGAGCTCGTCAATAGTTCGTTATGGTGGGCGGGTCCCCCCTGGCTCCGGCAGGCTGAAGAATGCTGGCCAATATCGAACAATTTGATTGTTCCAATTGAGACTCAAGATGAAGAGCGTGTCAATTCCATGGTGACACACAGCGAGGAAGATATAATCGAATACTTACTAGAAAAATTCTCGTCACTTCGCAAGACGCAACGCGTCCTGGCATATTGTTTAAGATTCTTTAATAATTCTCGTATTCGAAACACATCTTTGCGTAACCAATCTTCTAATTTATCTCGTTTGGAAATTCATTCTGCGTTATTAGTTATGGTAAAACATGTGCAAAACCAACATTTCAATAAGGAAATATTACGGCTTAAAAATGGGTTGAGCTTACCTAAACAGTTTCGAAAACTTAATCCTTTCATTGACGAACACGGAGTTCTCAGGGTGGGCGGTCGTTTGTCACGTTCTGGGCTAGATTTCGAACACAAACACCCAGCATTCCTTCCTCGCGATTCAAAATTAACTTATATGATTATTAAAACGCTTCACCGTGAACACTGTCATGCTGGTGTCAATACTTTGCAATACCTATTGGTTCAGCAATTTTGGATTCTATCTGCAAAGCGAGCCATCCGCCATTGCTTATCGCAATGTATTCCGTGCTATCGAACTAATCCAACCCCCATAGAACCCTTTATGAGCGATTTGCCTGCGGTACGCGTAAACCAAGTAAAACCATTCTCTATGGTTGGAGTTGACTATGGAGGACCTTTTTCTATCAAATTCGGTCGTTATCGAGGTGCCAAAACGGGCAAGGCCTATCTGTGCCTTTTTGTGTGCCTCACGACAAAGGCCCTTCATCTCGAAGTCGCTTCAGACCTCTCATCTGATGCCTTTATCGCTGCTCTTCGAAGATTCGTTGGACGTCGCGGTCGTGTCAATTGTATATTTTCGGATCGAGGCACCAACTTCGTCGGTGCAAAAACCCAATTTGACAAGTACATGAGCGACGCGGTGCGCACCGAACAAATTGAATTCCGTTTCAACCCTCCTTCGAGTCCGCATTTCGGCGGAATCTGGGAGATTCAAATAAAAGTCGTTAAGTCTCATCTATATCGAATCATAGGTACGCAATGTCTCACATTCGAAGAGCTTACAACGTTGTTCGTACAGATAGAGGCAATGCTAAATTCGCGTCCTCTTTGTCCGTTGAGTACCGATCCTAACGATCTTTCAGTCTTAACTCCCGGCCATTTCCTTACTCTTGAGCCACTTACAGCGGTCCCTGATGAGGATCTCACCAAAATTAACATTAATCGTTTAGGCCGATGGCAGTTAATTCAGCGTTTTCAACAAACCTTTTGGGAGCGCTGGAAAACGGAATATTTGCATACACTTACTCAACGGGCAAAGTGGACTGCCCAATCGCAACCTCTAACTGTAGGATCACTTGTTCTAATTAAAACAGAAAATACGCCCCCCCTTTTTTGGCCGCTAGCTCGTGTCATTAAACTGCATCCGAGTCCGGACGGGATAGTACGCGTGGCGACGGTTCGAACGGCCACAAATACACTGACACGTCCTTTCGTAAAATTGTGTCCTTTGCCGTCGCAAAGTGACCAATAATCTAATATTTCAACATCATTTAATCTAATCTTAAAATTAAGTAAAAAAAAAAAAAACTTTTAGTTTCTAACATTTCCTTTTCGATTTCTGTTCAAAACTTATTTCGAATTTTTATTTATTTATTTCACTCGAATGAGTAACCAAAGCTATCAACCGTAATCGATTACCGATTTTTATTCACTTGTTATCGTTCATCGCATGCACATCACTACGTTTGACATTTGTATGTCACTGTCAGTCAGTTGATCATGCCACATCGAATTGTAAACAACAACATTCCCTTTCTATTATAAATTTAACTCGATATCTCGTCAAATTGGTGGGCGGATATGTTTCGTTATTGCAAATTTAACTATCGATTTCCGAACGCATCTTTAAAAACGTATTCGTAAAAGTGACAGATCCGATGACAGTTCAGTTCAAAGCAATCGCGCGTGCGGCGAACCAATACTGCTTCGCATCTTTCGTCTTTTCTCCGCTTCTACGTCCCAGAAGACCGTATCATCATCTTAATCACATCACCTGCATCACCCCCTGGCCAGGTGGGAAGGCGAGCCCGTTCGGAGGCAAAAGGTAAGCTGCACGTTTTCCACTGCGAACGAACTTAATTTCGAATTTGTCACGATTTACTTTCTTTCAACGAAATTCGGCGTTCATATTCTTATGGACGACCCAATATATGTAACTACCGCATTCCTTTTTTCTCCCGTTCCGTTACAGACATAATAATAATAATATTCCACAACTATCACACAACGCCATCTAGTCCCAAGCTAAGCAGAGCTTGTGTTATGGGTACTAGACAACTGATAAACATACTTATATATTTCTAAATGCATACATATTATAGATAAATTACACCCAGACACCGAACAAATGATCGTGCTCATCACACAAACATTTGTCCTGGGTGGGAATCGAACGCACGACCTCCGGCTTAGCAGTCAGGGTCACTAACCACTAGACCAACATAATAACAGAGTTCTTCCAATTTCCCCGAAATAGCTGTCTTGTTAACTTTAAGATTTTGTGCAACAGCATACATTTAATCCATTTTTATAATTTTAATTTATGTCGAGCTGGTAAACAAACAATACGGTTAGGCGTCCCCAGTGTGACCACTTCTGACACTTTTGACACACGCTATAATTATTGCGTTTTGTTGTTTACGCTTACTGAGATAAGTAGTAAACAATTATGTCGTATTGGGCAATAAATACACAACCTTTTTAACAATTTTACCTTTTCTAGGGTAGCAACCCACTTTATAACGTGTATTAGCGCTATTCGTTAAAGATTTAATGAAATAAAAGTATTTCAATAACAAGTTTCAATCTTTTGACATAGCAACAACCAAATGCGTGAAGTCTCATTCAAAACTTCGGTCAATGTGACGTCATCGTTCACGAGATCAACCCATCAAGTACAGCTATTTGTGGAGCTGATCTTGGTTACTGAGATACTGTACTTATGTGTCTATTAATTAGCAATGATCTTGAGATTCTGATGACGTCATAATGGCGTATCAAATGATAACGCACTTGAGTACGTTGTTGAGGGACGTTTATTAATACGGGCCTAAAACATAATTGCCTCATCATCTGTCAACAATAAATTTGTACAAAAGTTTCTTAATGTAGCACTTGTCTGTGTTCCTGAAGACTTATATTGGACCGAGTGTGGGATTGTTTTCTCTAGTTCTTCAGTTACTTCTGTTTCTATGTATTGTTCACTGACAAAATCTGGTGTGTTTGTGTGATGATCTTGGGTAGAAATGTATACATTATCAGGAAGACTCAAATATTCTGAACTGGTAGTTTGCACAACTGATGTCTCTCTGTGTCATTTCAAAGAGTGCTTTTCTAATATTTCGGTTTGCTAATCGCTCTTCTCGAGCTCGAGCTTCTTGAGAAAGAGTTGTAGTAGTCCATGGAAACAATGTTGGGACTGCTGTTTTTTCAGATAACGGTGCTTGTTTTCAATACCTAGAAACAAACAAAAAGGATAAAGAACACACATTTTTATTATGATGCTAAATATTTCTAGAATACAATTTAATGACGTACCTGTATAAAAACTAGTTTTATGGTAATCTGTTTCCAAGAAATGATTAGGACATAATCTCGAATTTTTTTCAGGCTTTAAGTTTTTACTCCTTATGGCTTTTAGACACTTTTTTCTCATTACTGAATTTTGAGGAAACTGATGCGCACCTATTTCCTTACAAAAAGGTACTTCACAGATCTTTGGCATTGTGAAAATAATTACTTAATCAAAACGTTAATAGAAAACTCTTTTGTTTTGGTGAAAACTATGCTAGCGCCACTTTGACAGTTGCCAACCCCATTGCCATATAATTATGAGTTGGAAGGTCAAAGGGCCCAAGGGAAGATAGGGGGACCAGATAAAGTGTTGCAAATTGATGAATCAAAGTTTGGTAAAAGAAAATATAACCGTGGTAGACACATTGAGGGACATTGGGTGATTGGCATGACAGAAGACGGCAAAGATGATCTGCGGCACATTGGTGCCATTAATAAAAAAACATGTTCAGGAAAGCTCCATTATTCACACAGATTATTGGAGAGCGTAACTCGGCCTTTCTCAGCAGGGTTATATTCATAAGAGAGGAAATCACAGTGACCCAACAAATAAATTTGTGGCACCAGGCGGGACGCACACCCAGCGTATAGAGAGCAAGTGGGATTGAAAAAACAATTTCGACAACAACAAAACAAACACAACTTTACAGACTGGTTGTGCGAATATTCATGGAGGCTTAAAATCATGGTAAACCATCTGGATCCATACGAAGAATTATTAAAAGCAATAAAATATGTTTATAAATTCGATTGAATAAAAAATATTTATGAAATTCCTTGTGTTTTCCACTTGTTGCCATCTCATTCGTGGTTATTTTTATAAACCACCAAGAAGTAGGAGGTTGTTGGCCCGCCGACCAGGGCTCCGTCGACCTCGCTCCCCCGACTCTTTCCTTCAATAAATCAGGTTTATAATATCCAAAACATTACGAAACCCGGAAAACGTAACCTTAAAATTCAGTCTAAGGGGAGCAGCAGATTTAAGACTAAAACCAATGATCCTAGAGTAAGCGTTAGACGGATTTCACTGCAACTTCAAATGTCTAAGTGGCATGATGAAGAATTTTGATAAGACTGATAACACACAGAAGGATTACACCCATATCGTTAATGGGTAGTAACATACGAGAACCAAAATTATCTGTATAGTCACACGCAATCTAATCCATGTTAACACATGATTTTACGTTTGAATTCTCTAAAAAAAATTCTGAAGTTCGTTTTTCAAGTATTGTGCTTTTTACACACTTCACTAACGCGATACACATTCCGTCCGTCAGAAAGTTTCAAGTTGTACTTTATTAACGCAGTCTGCATTTTGGGTCCCCACAAGTTTTGTTTTGGATTTAAAAACTTTGTAAGTAATTATTATGTACTATTAATTTGTTGTTATTAAAAATATCATTATAACATCTTCTTATAAATCTATTACTTAAACATCTTTTCAGTTTAAAATGGCACCACATTCGGGTTCGGCTACTCCAGAGCAAATCGAAACCCTTCTCAATTTCTTGGAAGTTACTGATGCATCAACAAATGATGAAAACAATGTTCTACTAACCACTCCACACAGGTGGGAATCAAGCCCACGACCTCCGGCATAGCAGTCAGGGTCACTAACCAATAAACCACCAGGACAAACAAATTCAAATAAATTATTTATAACAGAAAGTGCTCGCATTATGTAGCGATATCACTGGCCCTAACAATAAGAAATAAATAAATTCGATTTTGAAAAATTAGATGTTATGTCTGATGAACAATGGAATTACTGGACAAGCATAACTAAAGAAAAATACATGACAATAATCAATGAAGCTACCCTGTTAAGAGAACAGTTTCATGACTGCACTGGCAATATTTTTAATTAACTTAAGAACAGGATAGTCAAATTGAAGATTAGGACAAATGTTTGAAATGTCTAAATCATCTATTTCAAAGACATTAACTATAGTGAGAAATATTTTAAATGAACTATTTGTACCACTGCATATGCGCCCATATCTTTATCCTTCTCAGTTAGAGGCAGTGATATCACTGGCCCTAACAATTAAAGAAATAAATAAATTCGATTTTGAACAATTAGATGTTATGTCTGATGAACAATGCCATTACTGGACAAGCATAACTAAAGAAAATTCATGACAATAATCAATGAAGCTACCCTGTTAAGAGAACAGTTTAAAAATATAAAACTGCACGTGCAATATTTTTTTGGTTAAATTAAGGACAGGGAGTCACATTCGAGATTAGGACAAATGTTTGAAATGTCTAAATCATCTATTTCAAAGACGAGTATAGTGAGAAATATTTTAAATGAACAATTTGTACGACTACATATGGGAATTGGTCATTTGCCAAGAGATGAAATAATTAATCACAATTTAATTATACCACAAGGTCTATTTGGTGGTGAGGAAGGAGGCAGTAGGATGGCTATTGTAATCTGTGATGGGAACATTTTGGTAATCCAACCAGATTTATTACTGATCGAGGAACGGCGTATACGAGCAATGAGTTTCAAGAATATTGTAAAGACGAAAACATACAATCCCACACACACGTATGGTACAAATGTTAGGTTAAAGCAACACTTGTTTTTCAAAGTATTTATAATAATGAGAGACAAGATTTCGTGATAGGTTTTGTAAACAATGGACTGGAGACAATACAAGAATTCGCAGACCATGCACAGGTTTTTATGATCAAGGGTCTGATTAGAAAATATAAGCAACCTGTTGCTTCATTTGCACAGCCGGCCACTGAAGGCCCAGAGCTGGTTTAGCAAATTAAAACTATTATCCAAAATCTACAAGAAACAGGGTCCAACGTAGAGGCTAGTGTGTGACCAAGGCACTAATAATAGACATGCCTTTAATCTTCTTTTAATTGAAACCAGGGTACATATGATGAGAAATGGACAAGAAGTAAAAAAAGATACAAAAATAATTATAATTAATGACACAAAATGTTTTCCTCTATGGTCCCCCCCATTTACTAAAAGGTATACGCAACAACCTATTAGAGAAGAATTTAAGGTATACAACAGATCGAGAAAGGACTGCTAAGTGGGATCACATAAAACAATTGCATCAAGAAAATCCCGCAAATAAAGGAATCCGATTAGTGCCTAAGTTGACTGATAGCCATGTTGATCCGACGAAGACGAAAATATAGTAGATTATTAACCAAGGGGATAAAGCAGTGTCTTCTGTCGCGGGTGACGATTTAAATCGCGAGCATAACGAAGGACTCGAGGCTTACTGCCGAGCGTAGCGAGGGTGTTAGAATCTTAAATCACGAGCGAAGCGAGGGATTTAAGACGAGTCCTGAGTGTAGCGAGGGATTTAAGTTCACCCAAGACTAAGACAGCTTTATCACCGAGGAAAATACTCTACTTTTCGTACCACTTGCGAAAAAATTAACATAATAATAATATGAGATAAGCATTAATTAAACATTTAAATTTAACAATAACGTTTAAGTATGTATTTTTTTTTTTTTTTTAGCTTGGTAAAATCATCAAATGAGTCCTCCAACCCCGGGCAGGGCGGGAGGGACTGTCAGACTTCTACTGACTAAAATCCACGGTGTCCTTCATAGCCTGTTAAGTTCCGGGGTTACGGTAAGGGAATAATCCCGCGACCCCGGCAGGCTTTGGCCCTCTGAGAGGGGGGCCCCGTCATTATGCTGACGCTCTTTGAGGCGCGCGTGGGACACAACGCGCCGTCGACCCGGGCATGGTCCTTGGTCGGGCAGCGAGTTGCCCTTTACTCGCTGCCCGCATGCCCGCGCCTACGGTGGCCGGAGATCATCTAGCGACGTCCGTCGCCGTGGGCGCCTACCACTGCGGCTGGGGCAGAGGGAGGACGCTGTCCTCTCTCGCTCGCGGCCACGTTTATGTATTTGAAGAAAACAAAACGCGGCAAATTCCTAGATTAATATTGTAATATCTGGTTGACCGAGCTTCGCTCGGTTTTTAATTTGTCTATATATTGGGAACCGAGTTTTTCTCGAACCTGGGACCTTGATAAATCGATTCCTTGAGCCGAAAAACCCCTAATCTGTAACTTTCATGAAAATCCTTGGAGCCGTTTCCGAGATCCTGATTACATATAAATAAATATACAAGAATTGCTCGTTTAAAGATATTAGATTCTCGGAAAAGCAAAGGCATCAAGCTCATACGGCCTCTTCGATTTTCGTAATTTTATTAAAATCATAACTGCATTAATAAATGCGTATTCCTTTTTCAAAAAGTTGTATAATGCTTTACATACAAACTCAATGGTGTAAAGACAGACTGATGTAGTTCACTATCGGTAAGTATTCGAAATTCAAATCACATTCTCTCCCTAGAGGATGAATGAAATTCAGTACAACTTTCTTTCCCTAGGGAAAGCTGTTTATAACAGATTAATAATGACTATTGTTATGTACGCTTTTTGTGGCATAGAATGTCACTTTTTTGAGCAAGTGGTACGAAAAAAGTATTATTTGCCAGTCAAGTGTTCAATAGATCTGTCTCTGGGCAAGTTGGCAAGTTTAGATGCCGAAAAAGTAACTGCTGGGGGAAAAAAATCTCCCGTGCTATTGGGACATGGTTCGAAAATGCACGGTTGCCCCTAACGTTAATATTTCTTATCACCAAACGAGCAAAGAACTAGTCAAAGTCAAATCATTTATTCCAATTAGGCCATCAAAGAGGCACTTTTGAACGTCGATATTTAAATTTAAGGGGAATAGGAAGGGAAGGGATTGATTCTACACCCATTCGCTAAGGTAGGTTGTATGGAGAAGAATGGGCAAGAAACTCCATACTTACTCTTTTTAAAAAAATGTTTTACAATATTTTTTTTAACAGCATTTGAAATAATTAATGTCAAAGCAATGTACCTTGATAATCTAGACTAAAAATTAAAAAATAATAATAAGAAATAAAAAAAGCAAAAAGGTACATGGCGTTCACATTTTAACAAAATATTGAAATTACACAATTTACGAATATAATTTAAGTGTGTGAGCATTAAAATTTCAACCAGCTTGACCTTGTTTAAGCCCTACATTGTACTATGGAGCAGGACCAGCATGTTTCCAAACATTTTTATCTTGAATATAATCTTCTAATTTATAATATGCTTGTTTACTAAGGGTGTTTTTTATGTACCTTTTAAAATTTTTTTCATTTAGATTTAAGATTTCACTCGGTATTTTATTGTAACATTTAACACAGAACCCCATAAAAGATTTTTGTACTTTCGACAATCTAAAATATGGTTGATCAATTTTATCTTTATTTCTCGTATTAAAATTATGTCTGTCGCTTATTTTATTAAAAAGATGAAGATTTTTCCTAACATGCATTATATTTTCATAAATAAATTGACAAGGCACTGTCATTATATTAATTTTTTTGAATAATTCCCTAAGAGATTCGCGACGACGTAGATTGTAAATTGCTCTGACAGCTCTTTTTTGCAAAATAAAAATAGATTCAATGTCAGCTGCCCGGCCCCACAATAGGATGCCATATGACATAATGCTGTGAAAGTAGCTGAAGTAAACCAAACGCGCAGTTTCGACGTCGGTTAACTGCCTTATCTTTCTAACAGCATAAGCGGCTGAGCTTAGTCGCCCTGCTAGAGATGCTATATGGGGGCCCCATTGTAATTTATCGTCTAATGTGATTCCTAGAAAAACTGTCTGATTAATAAATTCCAATTTTTTTCCGTTCAATAAAATTTCACATTCGCTTCTTCTAACATTTGGTAAAGTGAATCTAATACATTTTGTTTTCTTTTCATTAAGAACTAAATTATTAACAGTGAACCAATTTTGAACCTTAAGAATACAGTCATTAACGGTGTCTAAATTTTGTGCACGTCTGTCAATTTTAAAAATTAAAGATGTATCATCAGCAAATAACACCATCTGTGGTTGATTTTTTAATAAATGAGGTAAATCATTAATATAGACTAAGAAGAGGAATGGACCCAAAATAGAACCTTGAGGCACTCCCATAGTCATTTCAACCCCCAATGAGTTTGTACCGTTTATCTGAACTTTAACCTGTCTATCTTTTAAGTATGAATTTAGTAAATCAAGGGCTTTATTTTTAATACCATAATGTTCTAACTTCAGCAAAAGCGTTTTGTGGTTGACGCAATCGAATGCTTTTGAGAGGTCGCAAAAGATTCCTATGGCATCCTGTGCTTCCTCCCAGGAGTTAAAAATGTTCTTCAATAGGGTAACACCGGCGTCAGTTGTACAACGACCTTTGGTGAAACCGAACTGTTGACCATGAAAGATGGAGTTTCTATTGAAGTGACATAGCAGTTGTGCAAGCATCAACTTTTCAAACACTTTACTGAAGACTGGCAAAATTGATACAGGCCTATAATTGTTCGGTTCTTTACAATCACCCGATTTGAAAAGTGGAGCTACCTTACTGTGCTTCATAAGATCCGGAAACACTCCTTGGTCTATACTGCTATTAAATATAAAAGCTAGATAAGGTGCCACGGTTTCTATTACAGATTTACAGGCCTTTACAGACATTCCCCAGAGATCTTCTGTTGACTTAATTTTAAGATCCTTGAATGCTTTAATCACAGCTTGGGGGTTCGTGTGCCGAAACCTAAACTCCTTCGGGCAGGCCTTTACATTATTTCTAAGTAAGGCAACAGAGAGTGCGGGTGACGAATTTAAAGACGCAGTCGTCTTGAGAGGTATATTCGAAAAAAACTTTTCAAATTCCTGAGCTACTTCTACATCTGTGCTTACAGGGCCATGTGCAGTTTCTAAATTAAATTCGTTATTGCGCTGTTTATTCCTACCTGTCTCATTATTTATAATTTTCCAAGTTGTTTTAATTTTATCATCGGCTGATTTCATTTTATTACTAATATGAATAGCTTTAGCTGTTTTGCATACATTTTTGAAAGTTTTAGAATATTTAGCAACATACTGATGAAAGGTATCATTCACAATGTGTTTCTTTAGACCATAAAGTTCAAAAAGCCTTTCTCTGCTTTTACGAATTCCAGGTGTCGCCCAATCACTAAATAAGAATTTTGTGACGATAGTTTTAGTTTTAACTGGAAACGTGTCAGTAAATTGTGTATTTAAAATTGCAAAAAACTCGGCGTAAAACTCATTTGGGTCATTTATATTATTAAAGATATTTTGATCACATAATTTACTCGCTAGTGAATCATTAAATTTTTCTAAATTTTTACATGTAATTGGCCTATACCTTATTTGGGTTTTTTGCGTAGGTGTGTAGGCGCAAAACGTTATTGTTTGGCCACTGTGATCAGATGGCAATTTATTTATAATTTCCTTATGCAAATAATCACAATTTGAAAAAACATTGTCTATACAAGTGGCAGAAGAAGCTGTCACTCTGGTAGGTTCCATAAAAATATGTGACAAGTTAAATGATTTAAAAAGACTCAACAATTTGATACTGTTGGAGTTATTTTCTAATATATTAATATTGAAATCACCACAGATGATGATAGATTTATTACTACTACATACTTTATTTAACACATCTTCCATTATAGAATCGAATATAGGAAGAGTCTGGTAATTTGGGGGTCTGTATACACACACTATAACATGCTTATCAAGCTCAACACAGGACAATTCAATTATGTGTTCAACTGACAGTTCAACAATGTCATTTCGAGTTTTAGATTTAATTGATTTCTTAATTAATATTAAAGATCCGCCATGTAACATACGTTTGCGGCTGAAATGACTTACTACACAATAATTATCATAACAAATTGACAAAACTTGATGATCTTTTAACCAGTGTTCAGTAAGGCAAACAATATCAAACTTGGTTGACTCTAAAAACATTTCTATTTCGAGTAGTTTGGAAGAGCACCCTTGAATATTCTGGTTAAACAATTTTAAAGTGTGTTGCTCTCCATTTGATATTTTATACTTAACTAATTTGCTAGAAGAAACCTGTTCATTGTTCACTAATAAAGAGTTACTAACTGTAGAGGTTTCTTCTGTTGTCTTACAATCTAGTTTAAAATACTATCCGGAGTAACCTCCAAAACTGAACCATTAAGTGTACCAGCAGGAAGGGAAAACCCAACCTGACTAGTAATGGTCTCCAAGACTGGTGGTATTTCAGGCAGACCCTCCTTCGTACAGCATGCAGGTATAGAACGCTGTATCACTATGTTGTTAGGGCAACTTAACAACACAGATTCGTCACTTAAACTAGCGAATGATGATGGTCCGAGACACTTGCCATATATGAGTTGGAAGGTCAAAGGGCCCAAGGGAAGATAGGGGGACCTGATAAAGTGGTGCAAATTGATGAATCAAAGTTTGGTAAAAGAAAATATAACCGTGGTAGACACATTGAGGGACATTGGGTGATTGGCATGACAGAAGACGGCAAAGATGATCTGCGGCACATTGGTGCCATTAATAAAAAAACATGTTCAGGAAAGCTCCATCATTCACACAGATTATTGGAGAGCGTATCTCGGCCTTTCTCAGCAGGGTTATATTCATAAGAGAGGAAATCACAGTGATCCAACAAACAAATTTGTGGCACCAGACGGGACGCACACCCAGCGTATAGAGAGCCGGTGGGATTGAAAAAACAATTTCGACAACAACAAAACAAACACAACTTTACAGACTGGTTGTGCGAATATTCATGGAGGCTTAAAATCATGGTAAACCATCTGGATCCATACGAAGAATTATTAAAAGCAATAAAATATGTTTATAAATTAGATTGAAACTAGACTTAGACTAAAACCAATGATCCTAGAGTAAGCGTTAGACGGATTTCACTGCAACTTCAAATGTCTAAGTGGCATGATGGAGAATTTTGATAAGACTGATAACACACAGAAGGATTACACCCATATCGTTAATGGGTAGTAACATACGAGAACCAAAATTATCTGTATAGTCACACGCAATCTAATCCATGTTAACACATGATTTTACGTTTGAATTCTCTAAAAAAAATTCTGAAGTTCGTTTTTCAAGTATTGTGCTTTTTACACACTTCACTAACGCGATACACATTCCGTCCGTCAGAAAGTTTCAAGTTGTACTTTATTAACGCAGTCTGCATTTTGGGTCCCCACAAGTTTTGTTTTGGATTTAAAAACTTTGTAAGTAATTATTATGTACTATTTATTTGTTGTTATTAAAAATATCATCATAACATCTTCTTATAAATCTATTACTTAAACATCTTTTCAGTTAAAATGGCTCCACATACGGGTTCGGCTACTCCAGAGCAAATCGAAACCCTTCTCAATTTCTTGGAAGTTACTGATGCATCAACAAATGATGAAAACAATGTTCTACTAACCACTCTACACAGGTGGGAATCAAGCCCACGACCTCCGGCATAGCAGTCAGGGTCGCTAACCACTAAATCACCAGGACAAACAAATTCAAATAAATTATTTATAACAAAAAGTGCTCGCATTATGTAGCGATGTCACTGGCCCTAATAATAAGAAATAAATAAATTGGATTTTGAACAATTAGATGTTATGTCTGATGAACAATGCCATTACTGGACAGGCCATAACTAAAGAAAAATACATGACAATAATCAATGAAGCTACCCTGTTAAGAGAACAGTTTTATGACTGCACTGGCAATATTTTTAATTAAATTAAGGACAGGACAGTCAAATTCAAGATTAGGACAAATGTTTGAAATGTCTAAATCATCTATTTCAAAGACATTAACTATAGTGAGAAATATTTTAAATGAACAATTTGTACCACTGCATATGCCCATATCTTTATCCTTCTCAGTTAGAGGCAGTGATATCACTGGCCCTAACAATTAAAGAAATAAATAAATTCGATTTTGAACAATTAGATGTTATGTCTGATGAACAATGCAATTACTGGACAAGCATAACTAAAGAAAATTCATGACAATAATCAATGAAGCTACCCTGTTAAGAGAACAGTTTAAAAATATATGACTGCACGAGCAATATTTTTAATTAAATTAAGGACAGGACAGTCAAATTCAAGATTAGGACAAATGTTTGAAATGTCTAAATCATCTATTTCAAAGACGAGTATAGTGAGAAATATTTTAAATGAACAATTTGTACCACTACATATGGTCATTGGTCATTTGCCAAGAGATGAAATAATTAATCACAATTTTAATATACCACAAGGTCTATTTGGTGGTGAGGAAGGAGGCAGTAGGAAGGCTATTTGTAATCTGAGACGGGACATATACATTTTTACAAAAATCATCAAATTACTTATTTAAAAAAAAATCGTATAGTTTACATAAATACAGAAACTTAGTAAAGCCTCTTTTAATAGTAACAAACGGTCACATACTCGATATTTATGGCCCCTATGCGGCAACTGCGTCGGATGCTGAAATAATGTCACAATTATTTAGACATGAAAGTAATGAGCTGCGACAATATTTTAGGGGAGGAGACGTTTTTATTTTAGATAGGGGATATTCAGGGATAATATTCCTATCATACCATCTTTAAATTATGTTTATAAACCTGAATCCCTGGAACCTGGTGAGACACAGTTGCCTACTCTACGAGCAAATAAATCTAGACTTGTTACAATGTGTAGATGGGTAGTGAAAGTTGTAAATGGTAGGTTTAAGATAGATTACAAACTAATAAGAAATGATTTCAGCAACAATGCTGCTACCCATCTAATAACTGATTTTAGAATAGCAGGAGCCATGATAGATGCTTTTTGTGTTCCCATTATAGACCAGATGCTTCTTTACTTTCGGAACTTTCTTTACCTTGTAAAAATTGTATCAACCTTTATTAGCTGATTTTATTACCGACAATAGTATAAATAGGAGATCATCTTTTGCAGACATACTTATAGGTTTGATTTAACCGCGTGCTAAGAGCACGCCCTCATCAACCGGGATCAGTGGGGATTCGCGGGTTCTGGCGCACGTTCCAAAGCCCCGCGCCAGAGCCCCACGATCTGATCCACCCATCCTAAAAAAAAAAAAAAAAAAAAAAAAAAAAAAAAAAAAAAAAAAAAAAGGTTTTGCCATGCTCTGATCACGTTTCTGCAGTCCGTTTTAGCGTAGGATGCGTGGTTCTGGAGTTATACAAATCAATTAACTGTTATCTCATTGATTTCCGGTGGTCCTGCACCCTCATTAGCGCACCATTGTTCGCCTAATCCTCTTATCTATTGTACTTCGAACACCCTAATTACGGTTGGTTTGGTGTTCTTATCTATTACTCATTGTTAACCCTCATTATGTCTGCATTTCTATGTCATCAATAAAGCACGTTCCTTCATTTTTACTTCGACATTTTATTACTTTTTTTCCTACAAATGTTCGTAAAACTATGCATTGATCATCCCTGAAACTATCGCGGGTTCTGGCGCAAATATCATTGTACAGTGTGCATTGAACATCCCTGAAACTATCGCGGGTTCTGGCGCAATAAAACATATTCCTTCATTTTTATTTTGAAATTTTATTACTTTTTTTCTACAAAATATGAGCGGAACATCTCATCCACAAAAATATCATTGTAAGCGTGTTCCCAGTAAATATGTTCGTAAAACTATGCATTGAACATCCCTGAAACTTAAATAGCAAATACATTAAGCAATATTCACCACAAACTGAAGTCCAATCATTCTGAATCCTATCAACATTCCAGTCCCATCTCTTACAATTCCTTTTCAAAAACTGGAGATGATATCGCTCAGGTGCTCGTCCATATGAATCAAAATATTGACCGATGCCATTCGTATCGATATGTACAGCTACCCAGTGTGAACCTGGTTTATCATCCGCATCCAAATTGCATATTATATACGTTGGTACATGTGTATACATAGGTAGTCTATTAGCAGCATAAACATTATTTTGTAGACTGGGATGAATCTTTTTCATATGTTGTTGTAATTCTAGTGTATCCATGATATTACTGTTATTAGCAGATTATTACACTACCAATCTATTCAATGGTTGTCATAGGAATGTTCAATTATAGTGATTTGTAAATATTAAATCGCATTCTTTGTGAGTCACAAGCAGGTTGATGCCTGTAGGAACGTGAGATAAGTTTGTTGACTCATAGAGTTACAATCAGTTTCGTTGTACTTAGGAATTTGTTTTAGATAAGAATGGTGCTATATAAGATCGAACAGTTGCAGTCATGCAGTCAGTCTATGGTCGTTTGACCACAGTGGATTGTATACGTCTACCAATACTACGTTTGTGTTACTTCAACTCATCAATGGCCATGGAGGTAAGTGTTTATTCTATTGACAAACTTACTTGTATTTGTACTGTGTACTGTCTTTCCTAACGTGTGTGTGTCAGATTAAGTGTAAACAAATTGATATTAACGTGATAACTCTGTTGTTGCAGAGATCATTCAGCTTCGCAGACGATATTGAAAATACCTATAAACAGTATTACTACTCACCACTCTCTCCTCAACACGAAGAAAAGAGTGATGACATCGTCGTTAATAACACAGACGATAGTGGAAAAAGGAAATCGCAGCCGATTGATCAATTTTTTGAAGTGGCACCAAAAATAAAAAGGAAGAAGCTGCTATCGTCGACTGTGGCACGAGCTGCTAGAGATGGCGTATCATACATCTCTACAAATACTGACGACGGAGACCAAGCGACGCATCTCATAAAAATAGAAATGTATGATATGAAGAAACTATCCAAGATTCCAACTAGTGATCACTGGAAGCACGCTACCACGAGGATAAAATATTATACAAAGAATAATAGGGATAGCATCCTCGACGATACAAACAGCCTTGCATACAATATAACAAAGCATATTGCAGAAAGTGAAAAAGTTAAAAAATACTTTTTTAACAATGACACTCATTAGTGGATTAGTGAATGTGATTCTGTTTACTTAAAGTACTTCTGTGTACTCATTAGATTTTACATGACTTTCCTAATCCTTTGCTAGACTATATATTGGACATTATTTGAAATTGGACATCAGTTGCTCTACCAATACTTAACTGTTACTTATTATAAAGATGGAAAACTTCAGTGAAATGTGCACCAGTGCTTTCTTTTCCGCAACCATTGAAGAGAATATAGAACAATCCAACAGCGAATTCAATCAGGAGCTGTCTAAAGTTTGTGATGAAATGGAGAAGCGTGAACTGTTCGATTCATCGTATGATGATGACTTGTATAATCAATGTTTGATGGTTGAAACAACGTTGATGTAAGTATTAGAAGCACAAACTCAATAAGAAATATTATTGTAGTAATGTTTTATTTTAAGATTTGTCTAATAATTTTCTTTTTTGTTACAGTCAACAACAAGTTGGAAGAGGTATCAAACGAGGTATCACTACTGATGAAAATAAGGTTACCAAGAAAGCAAAATTTGATGAAGGAGCTTCTACATCATCAATTGAAACCAATGACGTGGACAACAATAAGGTGGAATGTGATACATGTCATGTTTATATTAATAAAAGGTATCTAAACAACCATTTAAAAAGCAATACACATAAAAATAATCTTTTAAAATCACATAATTCATTAACAAATGTTACAGTTGTTGAAACCGCTTTTGGCAATCGAATTTTAACATATAGAATTAATAGTAAAACACTTCAATCGGGACAATATTTTGAAACACCGGAATCGTTTTTAAATTCGTTAAAAATCGATATCTTATTTTTGATAAATGAATGTATTCAACAACATACAATTTTTAAAATAAACTTCATATTGCATGCTGATTTCATACAACAAACTAAAGATATTAAAAATACGTTTGATTTTCAAACGTTTAATTACATAATTTGTCAGGGAGATGACTTAAATATTTTTTATTCATCATTAATAGACACTGTAGTCGGTAAAATTTGTCAATTTGAAAAAAAAGATAGTGGTTGGAGTCTTAATCAAATTAAATACATAGATATGAATGTTAACAAATTCAACCCCCTACGCGGTAGTTCATATATCGATCTTCCTCAAGATATTAAATCAAAAAAAGCTGTAATCAATGTTAAAAATAATGATAATATGTGTTTCAAATGGGCATTACTCTCTGGTTTATATCCTGTATGTAAAAGTGTAGATCGGGTAGCATCTTACGCAATTCATGGAAATAAACTAAAATTTACTGGTATTTCTTTTCCGGTTAAAATTGCAGATATATCAAAAGTAGAGAAATTAAACAATATTAGTATTAATGTTTTTGGCTTAGAGTATAATAAAGAAAAAAAGTGTAATTCTGTTGTAGGTCCTTTATATTTAACAAAATGTCGTACACCTAATCATATTAACCTACTATATATATCGAATGGTACTAACAATCATTACTGTTATATTAAAAACTTATCGCGACTAGTTAGTTCACAAATATCAAGACAACATCGTGCAGTTTATATATGTGATTCATGTTTACTTCATTTCCCATCAGAGGAAAGACTTAATAACCATCAACAATATGATTGCGCTCACATTTGTTCGGAATTACCAAACGGTGAGGATTCCAAAAAGGATTGGTTTGGTAAAGCAACCTCAAATAATAAATTAAAATTTGATAAATTCGCGAAAAAGTTTGAAATGCCCTTTGTGGTTTATGCAGACTTTGAGGCATTTTTGAACCCGATAGAATCATGTAGTAACGATCCATCCAAGCCTAGTACAATTAACATTCAAAAACATGAGGTGTATAGTTTTGGATATTACATTAAATGTTCATATGATAACAGATTATCAAAATATGAGACGTATAGTGGGTCAAACTGTGCACAAGTGTTTATGAATCGCCTTTGTGAAGATGTGAAAACAATAGTTAAAAAAAATAGTTTCCAAAAATGTCCCGTTCCATTATCAGATGAAGATAAAATAAAAATTTCAAATTCAAACATATGTCATATTTGTGAAACTGAGTTAAATGAAGATCTTTTTTACGATTTTGATTGGCACACTGGCAGTTTTAGGGGTGTTGCACATCAAGTGTGTAGTTCTAAGTACAGAACCCCTCGTCATATTCCAATATTTTTACATAACCTCAGTCACTACGATGCTCATTTCATTGTCCATGCATTAAACCTCGATGATGGTAAAGTTGAAGTTATTCCACAAAATAAAGAACGATACATATCATTTTCAAAACAGTTAACAATAAATAATCAACCAGTAAGTTTAAGATTCGTAGATTCATTGAAATTTTTATCGTGCAGTTTAGATCAACTAGCTAAAAATCTTAATGATGATCAGTTCACAGAGCTAAAAAGGAACTATCCTAATAATGAAGACTTTTCACGTTTAAGACGGAAAGGTATTTATCCTTATGAATTTATGTGTAATAGTGATTGCTTGAAACATCCATCACTTCCTGATCAACACCAATTTTATAGTTCACTCACAGATTCAAATATTTCAAATGATGATTATAATCACGCAAAAGATATTTGGCAACATTTTATGTGTAGTAGTATGTCTGATTATTCCAATTTATATTTAAAAACTGATGTTTTACTTTTGACTGATGTATTCGAAAACTTTAGAAAGCTTTGTATAAAAACTTATGGATTAGATCCTGCTCATTACTATACTGCCCCAGGTTTAAGTTGGGATGCAATGTTAAAATTTACCAAAATAGAATTAGAATTGTTAACGGACTATGACAAAATTGCTTTTTTTAAAGCCGGTATTAGAGGGGGTGTATCTCAGTGTAGCAATCGTTTTGCTAGAGCAAATAATAAATTCATGGAAGATTATGATAGTGAAAAACCTAATTCATATCTAACATATTTCGATGCGAATAATTTATATGGTTGGGCAATGTCTCAATCTCTTCCTGTTGGTGGTTTCGAATGGATAGATTCTAATACAGATTATAATGTGTCGGATAACTCTGATTTCGGTTATGTTTTAGAAGTTGATTTGGAATATCCTGATGAACTTCATAATTTGCATTCTGACTTTCCGTTATGTCCTGAAAACATATGTGTGGGTAATACTAAAGAAACTAAATTAGTTCCTAATTTAAATAATAAAAATAAATACATCATTCACTACAGGAATTTAAAACAATGCATTGAAATGGGGATTAAATTAATTAAAGTACATAGAATTTTAAAATTTAAACAGAGTTCTTGGTTAAAGAAATACATAGACTTAAATAATAGTTTGAGAACGTTAGCTACATCAAACTTTGAAAAAGACTTTTTTAAATTAATGAACAATTCTGTCTTCGGTAAGACTATGGAAAATATTGAAAAAAGAGTAAACGTTAAACTACTAACTCACTGGGATAATCGTGGTAAAGTTTTAGGTGCTCAGGATTGGATTGCAAAACCAGAATTCCATAGTTTATCAATATTTTCAGAACATTTAGTCGCAATACAATTACGGAAAACAAAATTAATTTATGATAAGCCGATTTATTTAGGATTTTGTATTTTAGATATATCTAAGACCCTTATGTATGAATTTCATTATAACTACATGATTAAAAAGTTTCATAATAAAATTAAGTTATTGTACACCGATACCGATAGTTTGATATATCAAATTTTTACAGACAATTTTTATGAGGATATAAAACCAGATCTACTTCAATATTTCGATACATCAGATTACCCGGAAAATAATATTTACGGATATCCAAAAATAAATAAAAAAAAGTTAGGTTTTTTTAAAGATGAGAACAATGGTAAAGTATTGAAGGAATTTGTAGGGTTGCGATCAAAAATGTATGCCTTAGAAATAGAAGATAAATTTATAGCAAAGGCAAAAGGGGTTAACAAAAGTGTTACCAAAAAAATGAATATGGAAAATTACAAATCATGTTTGTTTAATAAAAATGTATTATATTGTAGTATGCTTCGATTTAAGTCAATCAAACACACTATTTTTACACAAAAAATAAATAAGTCATCTTTATCATATAATGATACCAAACGATGTATTATGAACAACAACATTGATACATTGGCTTGGGGACATTATAAATTACGCTAAGTGTAATACTTTTTACTTTTATTTCTGTGTGAATATACAAAATTTGTACTGATTGTAAAATTATGATATTACTTTATTGTTATAATTGTGATAGTTTATTACATATTTAAAATTTATTGTTTGATTGTAAATAATGTAAAAATAATTGTATTTTTTATTTGTGTGCTTAAATTTGATGTTTAGCAATATATATATATAATTTTTACACCAACATTTTCATTTTTATTTCATCCCTTTAAAACTCTAGACGTGTGAAATGTTTCACTTTATCCATCCGTTTACTGCTATTGTGGCAGGACCAAGTGGATGTGGGAAGTCAAATTTTGTAACAAATTTCATAAAATCAGTTAAAGAAATATGTAATTGTGATTTTAATCAGATCACATGGTGCTTTGATGAAATGCAGCCTTTATATAATTTACCAAATGTTAACTATCATCAAGGAATTCCAAATCTTAATATGTTTGATGGTGAAAACCCACACCTTATTATTATTGATGATCTAATGAGAGAGTCTGATGGAAGAATTGTGGATATATTTACAAAAGGTAGTCACCACAGGAATCTTAGTGTATTTTATTTAACACAAAATTTATTTCATCAAGGTAAAGGTCAAAGAGACATTTCTTTAAACTCAAGTTATATAATTTATTTTAAAAACCCTCGAGATAAAACTCAAATAAGATATTTAGCACGCCAAGTGTCACCAGATAACCCAAAATTCATTGAAGACGCCTACAGGGATGCAACTTTAGAAGCGCATGGATATTTAATGGTAGATTTAAAACAGAATACAAATGATTTTTGTCGTATCAAGACAAATGTATTCCCATTTAATGGTTACTGCACAGTCTACGTCCCCACGAAAGAGTTTAAATACACCAAGAATCAAACAATTCAAATCATTTCTAAATGATACATCGTCGACTCACAACGCTTAAACATTTCGTAAGAGTTTAAATACATCAAGAATCACACAATTCAAATCATTTCTAAATGATGCATCGTCGAATCACAACGCATAAACATTTGCTAAACGCTTTGCATACGCTTAAACCAAAATATCAAAGAGCGTTACTTAAAACGTGTGATGAAGAAGAAATAAATTGTATTTGTGAATGTATTCATAACGTTTTACAAGGAAAGATACCTCTTAAAGATCAAGATAAACAAAAATTGAATAAACACAAAAATATACTCCGTAAACTGGTGCATAAGTGTAAACATAAACTAAGAAAAAATATTATTATACAAAAAGGAGGGGCTTTCTTACCAATAATATTAGGTGCAATATTGAGTGGATTAGTAAGTGGACTAGCCAGTTAACATGGAAAATGCTAAGAAAATGATACTTATTGAACCTGGATTGATTGAAAAATTAAAACAAGAAAATAAGATTACTAGTAATTTGTCTCGACTAGATATTGAAATGCAAAATATTATGAATAGTAAGACAGAAGACCGAAAGAAGTGGATGTTATATTTACAAACACTACAAAGATACCTTCACTTTACCGAAGAGGATCGTCAACCACTCAGATTACCAATTTATTCTGATACATCTAATGAAGATTCAAATGGGTCAAAAATTGGTTTTAAAAATAAAGATAGAGATCTAAAAAGTTCAGTTGATGCTGAATCTTTGTTGGAGGAGAAAGGATCTATTAAAAGTATAGAAAGTGAGGCAAATCCACTGTATTCACCAACACAAATACTCAGTTTAATACCAAAAACTTATAATAAAAAAGGTGAGTCATTATTAAACTTAATTGGAACAAGTAAAAGTAAAATACGTTGGGATAATGAAGGCACAGTCATAATTGATAATGAAAAAATTCCAGGAAGTAATATTATCGATTTAATAAATGATTCACTTAGACCCTTAAAAAAAAGTGATCCGATAGGGTGGGATAGATTTGCTAAAGCATTAAAAGATATTAAAGTGCCACTTACTTATATTGGAAATCCAAAGAGATGTGAGTTTATTAACCAACTTCAAGCAAAAGATCTGAACAAAACATCTGAGATTGAAGTTCAAGAGTTTTCTACACCGAGCAGTGGAGATAAAAGATCTATAACTAAAATACGTAAAAAGATCGATTGGGAAAAATGGACCCCGTACTAGAAGAAATTAACAGGATTTATTATGATCCATCTAACCCCGCTGGTTTTGGTAGTATTGATAAATTATCAAAAGCTATGAAGGGTAAAATGGATAAAAAGCAAGTAAAGGAATGGTTACAATCACAAGAAACATATACATTACATAAACCCATTCGGAAAAAATTCCCGCGTAATAGGTACATTCTATCAAATATTAATGAGCTGTGGCAAGCTGATTTAAGTGATATGCGAACTTATTCTCAATATAATGATGGTTTCAACTACATACTTTGTGTTATTGATGTATTTAGTAAATATGCTTTTGCAAGACCAATGAAAAAGAAAAACTCAGAAACAAGTAAAGAATGTTTTGAAAGTATATTTACTGAAAGTAATTCAACACCTACTCACATACAATCTGATAAAGGTACAGAATTTGTTTCAAAAGATGTACAAAAATACTTTAAATCCAAAAAGATAAATTACTATACTACTAACAATCCTGATATTAAGGCTAGTATTGTTGAACGATTTCAAAGAACTCTAAAAATGAAAATGTGGCGTTATTTCACTCATAACAATACTTATAGATATATAGATGTTTTACAAGATTTAATATACTCTTATAATCACAGCATTCACTCGAGTATTAAAATGTGCCCATGTGATGTAAGTTCCAACAATATTATGACAGTTTGGACTAATCTTTATGATAGAGGGTCAAACAAACTTTCTTTAGAAAATCCAAAACCAAATTTCAACGTGGGTGATTATGTTCGAATAACTAAATATAAACATGTTTTCCAAAAAGGATATGAATCAAATTGGAGTGATGAAATATTTATTATATCTTCAATAATTGATAGATCTCCATGGGTTGTTTATACAATAACAGATTTACAAAATGAACCAATAGTTGGTACTTTTTATGAAAGAGAATTACAGAAGGTCACTTACAACCCCACCTCACAATATAAAATAGATAAAATAATTGGCACTCGTTATTCGGGTAACAGAAAAGAAGTATTAGTGAAGTGGAAAGGTTATCCAGATAAATTTAACAGTTGGATTTTAGCTTCTAGTTTAAAAGAAATATGAATAAAGAAAGTTTTTATTTAACTTTGCTTAGCAACAGTTCAATGGAATACTTTCCTGATAATAAGACCACAAATTTTTCAACAAAATTACCAAAAGCTATGAAATTAGAAGGTGAATGGTCGGTTGGAGTTGTCGAGTTTCAATATCCATGCACCATGTTTACTGTTCAAGATCATGAAAATGTTGTATACATCACAAAAACCATGTTAATGCCTAATGAAGATAAACCATCAAAAGTGTACTACAAAAAACATATTCCCGCTACCAACTACGATAACGTTGAACATATTTTAAATGCGTTAAATGGTATCAGAGAGAACTTGAAATTTCGTTATGATGAAATAACAAAATTTGTGTCTGTTTCTGTTTTGGATAAAAATATAACATCCGTAACATTATCACCCAAATTAAGTTTACAACTAGGTTATGAACCAAATACAAATCTCCTAGACAGAAATTTTGGGAAGTGTCCTGCTAATTTACACTTAGGGTTACCATCTCAACTATTTCTATATTGCGACATTATCGATCCCCAGATTGTGGGTGATGTTATGACTCCGCTATTAAGAGTCATTTCATTAGATCCTTCAAAATACATTTATGGTGCGAATAAAATGCACATTTTCTCTCCACCTCACTACTTACCTGTTATGCGAAGAGAATTCGATACGCTGGAAATAGATATAAGATCGAGCACAGGACAAAAAATACCATTCCAGTTTGGGACCGTGTGTATTAAACTCCATTTCCGCAAATTATAATAATGTATTCTCCTCATGATCATCATAAATGTCCATATGAAAATTATTATTCACATCAAGCTGGATCAGGAGTTGGAGTAATTTATAAGGGTTCACCATACCAACGCGGTCATGGTATTGGGAGCTTCTTAGGAGGGTTATTTAGATCAGTTTTACCTTTACTTTCAAGTGGTGTTCGAGTGGTTGGTAAGGAGGCATTAAACGCTGGAGTAGGACTATTATCGGATATGGTTCAAGCCCGTCCTATGGAAGCCTCAATAAAAGATCGTCTAAAGCAAGTTAGTACGAACTTAAAACGAAAGGCTGATGACAAAATTGATCGATTTAACATGACAGGATCTGGGTATATAACTAAAAGAAAACGATTGGCCTCGTTCATTCCACCACTAACAGCTAAAGTGAAAGCTACGAAAAAACTTGGTCTAAAACCAAAAAACATCAAAGATATATTTTCAAATTAAGTATGTCTTTCCTTCATAATCATTCTTGTGAGTGCGTTAAGTCAGAATTAGATTTGTTTGCATTACCGTCTACACAAACAAGCATTGAAAATGGATTGTGGATTCACTATAAACCAATTTCATCTCTTGCTGATGATGGACCTATCGAGTTTCAAGTTCCTGGAACCGGCGATGACTACATAGATTTGTCTCATACATTACTCCACATAAAGGCAAAAGTATTAAATCAAGATTCAACAAACTTGATATCAGCTACAGCAGTAGCACCCGTAAATAATTGGTTGCATTCACTTTTTAGTCAACTCGATGTTTATTTAAATCAAAAACTTGTATCACCACCTAATAATACCTATGCCTATCGAGCATACATGGAAACCCTTTTAAACTATGCTCCTGCTGCTAAACAATCTCATCTTACTTGTAGTCTTTGGTATGATGATACAGCAGGAAAAATGGATTCCACAGATGGTAAAAACATAGGATTTGTTAAAAGACAGGAATTAGTTAATGAAAGCAGGGAAATAGAAATGATTGGTCATCTTCATGGTGACATTTTCAATCAAGATAAATTTTTAATTAATGGCGTTGAAATGAGTGTAAAATTAGTTCGGTCAAGAGAGAGTTTTAATTTAATTGCTGGGTCAAATGATGTAAAGTTTAAAGTTTGCATTACGGACGCAACTCTTATTGTTCGAAGAGCACGAATTAATCCAAGTGTATTACTCGCACATCAGAAAGTTTTAGCTTCTACCACTGCTAAATATCCTATTACTCGTGCTGAAGTTAAAGTTTTAACAATTCCATCAGGTGTTCAAGGAAAAACTCTTGATAATATATTCTTAGGACAGGTACCCAAAAGATGTATTATTGGATTTGTGAACAATTCCGCATTTAATGGCTCACTTACTAAAAATCCATTTAACTTTGAAAACTATGGTATTAACTCTTTCAGCTTATACATTGATGGTCAACAAATACCTTCAAAAGCTTTGCAACCATCTTTTAATAATAATATATTTACATCGGCATATCATACTCTATTCTCGGGGACTGGTATTCACTTTCTTAATGAAGGAAATGCAATCTCTCGTGAACAGTATGCCAAAGGCTACTGTCTTTTAGCATTTGATTTAACTCCTGATTTATCAGCTAACTCATCAGCTCATTGGAATCTCATAAAGCATGGTAGTGTAAGATTGGAAGTACGATTTGAATCCTCACTAATACAAACAATTAACTGTATTGTTTATGCTGAGTTTGATAATATTATTGAAATAGATAAAAATAGAAATGTTACTGTAGACTATAGTAGTTAAGGTTATAAAGTGTGTTGTGTTTTAGATTTATGTGTTATGCTTAATGCATTTTGTGTATATGTAACTAAAGGAAACATTATAAAATTAAATAAAACAAATTGTATGCAATGTATTATTTTTTATTTCTTTATAAACTCCCTATTTAATCTTATACAAAACACTGTTCGAGTTTAAGCTTTACATAAGCACACTGACTAAACCACTGAACATGCTGCTGCCAAGGATCATCGTCATCTTCCCAATCTTTTAAACCACCACCACAATGGAAACACTTGGTCCTGTCTCCATGGCCAGTATAAAAGAAACCGGCTTCTGCAAGATCTTCAGGCTTCTGTTGCATAACGAGAGGCCAGTTTTCGAAACTGATCAGCCGTCTAGATTTTGAACTGAAAAATGGATATTCAGCTCTTGGGTACTGCATATTCTTCACTTTTTCTTCTCCAATCAATTTTGTAGTTTTGCTTTTCCATGAAGTGTTCTGTACACGTATACCACACTCATCTCTTCCTTCTGCTCTTGTTTTTCTCTCAGCATCACAAGACGACAGCTCCTTGGATCTAATGAGTACACAGAAGTACTTTAAGTAAACAGAATCACATTCACTAATCCACTAATGAGTGTCATTGTTAAAAAAGTATTTTTTAACTTTTTCACTTTCTGCAATATGCTTTGTTATATTGTATGCAAGGCTGTTTGTATCGTCGAGGATGCTATCCCTATTATTCTTTGTATAATATTTTATCCTCGTGGTAGCGTGCTTCCAGTGATCACTAGTTGGAATCTTGGATAGTTTCTTCATATCATACATTTCAATTTTTATGAGATGCGTCGCTTGGTCTCCGTCGTCAGTATTTGTAGAGATGTATGATACGCCATCTCTAGCAGCTCGTGCCACAGTCGACGATAGCAGCTTCTTCCTTTTTATTTTTGGTGCCACTTCAAAAAATTGATCAATCGGCTGCGATTTCCTTTTTCCACTATCGTCTGTGTTATTAACGACGATGTCATCACTCTTTTCTTCGTGTTGAGGAGAGAGTGGTGAGTAGTAATACTGTTTATAGGTATTTTCAATATCGTCTGCGAAGCTGAATGATCTCTGCAACAACAGAGTTATCACGTTAATATCAATTTGTTTACACTTAATCTGACACACACACGTTAGGAAAGACAGTACACAGTACAAATACAAGTAAGTTTGTCAATAGAATAAACACTTACCTCCATGGCCATTGATGAGTTGAAGTAACACAAACGTAGTATTGGTAGACGTATACAATCCACTGTGGTCAAACGACCATAGACTGACTGCATGACTGCAACTGTTCGATCTTATATAGCACCATTCTTATCTAAAACAAATTCCTAAGTACAACGAAACTGATTGTAACTCTATGAGTCAACAAACTTATCTCACGTTCCTACAGGCATCAACCTGCTTGTGACTCACAAAGAATGCGATTTAATATTTACAAATCACTATAATTGAACATTCCTATGACAACCATTGAATAGATTGGTAGTGTAATAATCTGCTAATAACAGTAATATCATGGATACACTAGAATTACAACAACATATGAAAAAGATTCATCCCAGTCTACAAAATAATGTTTATGCTGCTAATAGACTACCTATGTATACACATGTACCAACGTATATAATATGCAATTTGGATGCGGATGATAAACCAGGTTCACACTGGGTAGCTGTACATATCGATACGAATGGCATCGGTCAATATTTTGATTCATATGGACGAGCACCTGAGCGATATCATCTCCAGTTTTTGAAAAGGAATTGTAAGAGATGGGACTGGAATGTTGATAGGATTCAGAATGATTGGACTTCAGTTTGTGGTGAATATTGCTTAATGTATTTGCTATTTAAGTTTCAGGGATGTTCAATGCATAGTTTTACGAACATATTTACTGGGAACACACTGTACAATGATATTTTTGTGGATGAGATGTTCCGCTCATATTTTGTAGAAAAAAAGTAATAAAATTTCAAAATAAAAATGAAGGAATATGTTTTATTGCGCCAGAACCCGCGATAGTTTCAGGGATGTTCAATGCACACTGTACAATGATATTTGCGCCAGAACCCGCGATAGTTTCAGGGATGATCAATGCATAGTTTTACGAACATTTGTAGGAAAAAAAGTAATAAAATGTCGAAGTAAAAATGAAGGAACGTGCTTTATTGATGACATAGAAATGCAGACATAATGAGGGTTAACAATGAGTAATAGATAAGAACACCAAACCAACCGTAATTAGGGTGTTCGAAGTACAATAGATAAGAGGATTAGGCGAACAATGGTGCGCTAATGAGGGTGCAGGACCACCGGAAATCAATGAGATAACAGTTAATTGATTTGTATAACTCCAGAACCACGCATCCTACGCTAAAACGGACTGCAGAAACGTGATCAGAGCATGGCAAAACCTTTTTTTTTTTTTTTTTTTTTTTTTTTTTTTTTTTTTTTTTTTTTTTTTTAGGATGGGTGGATCAGATCGTGGGGCTCTGGCGCGGGGCTCTGGAACGTGCGCCAGAACCCGCGAATCCCCAGATCCTCGATTACAGCAGCCGGCGGATAAGGCGGACGAGGCTTTGGTCTTCGAGCGTCGCGGTGATAGCGTAGTGTTCGTGTTAAAACGTGTCAATAAAATCAGTGTGTGTACTTATTAGAAGTGCAAGGTCCAATAATAGTGTACAATTATTCTTTTGACTGCATGTTCACTAGGAATTTTAATTAGGACCCATTCGAAAACTTTTTTGGGAATATCAGGAGTTTTGGAGCAAGAATTGTGGCACCAAATTGTCAGGCTCTCGAAGGTGCATTTAAGGCCTTACTTCTGAACAACAATAATTCGCCTCACTCTGTACACGCAACCTGCGAAGAGGACAATAATGATTGTTTGCAAAATTTAGATTTTTTTATAAAAGAAAAGAATAATCTTCCTATAATCAAAGAACAACAATTATTGATACCTTAAAAAGACAATGCAGTCACGAATTTAGGGATGATCAGGATGCTGGGCAAAGGACATGTGTTTAAAAAATGTAACAAATAATTGTAAAACTTGCAGACTTTCATTGATAGGGAATAAAGAAGACCAACAAAACAGTTACATCAGGGCAAAAGAATATGTAAAATCTAAAAGGTGGTTGTGTTACCCTACATATCAATTAGATAAAACTTACCAGGATGTGCAAAACATTACAATTTCACATTTAAAAAAGAGGAGCCAAAAATTATTTAAAAAAAAAACTATTCAAATGTTTTGTAACATACCCGTTCGATTGTCCAGAACACAAAGAAAAATTAACCCAATATTTTGAAGACCATGTAATTAATGTAATTGTTTAGAGTTGGTGCAGGTCAATTAATAGAATTTTAAGTGGAAAATTGACGGACGTAGGCAATGAGGTGAAAATCTTAGCACAAAATTATTTTAAAAATAATTTTGTGCTAAGATTTTAGCACAAAATTATTTTTAAAATTTGTGTTTTTTTAAAATTTGTTTTTGTATACTTTATTGCTGAAACTATATCGATGTTGTAGTATAATTATCAAATAATAATCAGAAGATATTAAAATTACATTAATTCGTGATTGTACTACATTATAGACTAGTATATAATAATATGGGCAAGATGTTTATACACAAGGCGCAAACGTGTGTCTTGTAAATATATAAACATCTCGCCCATATTAACTAGCTATAGATAATATGTAGGTATTTATACATTAGAGGTCACGTGACCTATATGGTTTAACTCAGGAGCGGACTACCAGATAGCAGTCGTAGCAACTGGGGTACCAAAAAATCTGACAAGAGGGCTCTCTATTCCATTTATAATCATAGTTTTCTTCTCCCATGAATTAGTTGATAATGTTGAAGACCTTAACTTCTCAAGCCTGTTAAATTATTCAAATTTCATCACTATAACAGTAGCATCAACTAGTGAAACACTAAATAGTTGTGAAACACCAAAAGAAAGAACGATTGAGGAATCTCAAACAGATGCAATCGAAGCTGAACAAGCATGTACTGAAAGACATGCCCAGAGCAGTCAAAGTCTACGTAACTACCTCTCATCTATAAATAATGATAACTAACATTAATAACATACAAAAAACTATCTCGGAGAAAATCAGGAAATATACAGAACTAAAAGAGGAAATTATTCGAGTTTTGAAAATGAATAGAGTCACAACAGTCCCAATTGATATATGAACAACAGGTGTTATTCCAAAACAAATATTCAATAGTTTTAATACACTTAATCTGTCTAAATACACATATCTTACACTACAAAAACCCGCCATATTACTTGTCGAATAGTCAGGAAATTTTTACAACTAGATTTAGATAGTAGTTCCACAGTAGCACAAAATGATTTACTCCCATAAACAGATAACTAGGATTTTTTTTTAATTTTTTTTTGATTTCGCCTTGGTTCACACCCGTGAGATCCTAGAAACAATTTTCTTGAGTTCACAGATATCCACAATGCATTCTGGAATCCCTACTTGGGAAGGTTACCAGTGACACCTCATGTCCCGACCTTCGTCCTAAGGTCTTGGTCGGTAGAACTATATTTACATCCAAAACCAACCATCATCGCTTGTAAATTCTGCATCACCTCATCATCTCATCAGCTGTAACTGTGTTCGCTGAAATACATCTTCTGAAAACTTCGTGTGTGTTTCCATCAAGTGTGAAACCCCTACCAACACCTGCTACAGTAGTAATTTGTAGGCAAGGTAAACTGGTGAACATGATCAATCCTAGCGTAATACGTCAAAACATTTAACTATTATAGAGTATTATAATTCAAACATTCTGAAAAATGCTGAAAAATTTGAACCCAATGAAGCAATAAACGACACGGAAAGCAAGAAGAATGAGCCGTAAGGTAAGATCTCTGTGTCACTGAAAGGAAACCCACCCAAACTGTAGTGCTCACTTTTGAAGGCCAAACTTTACCTAAACGTGTCTTCTGTTTTTACTTCGCTCTTTCTGTCGAAATGTACATGTACCCAAGCATCCAATGCTATATACATTTTGTAGATTCATTCACACTCATACTGTATATCGCTTTGAACCCCGCTGTTTTAAATATGCCCAAGACTACATATGAATACGGTGGAGCTTATGTTTATTTATTGGTGGTAGATGTGGTAGCT
The DNA here is from genome assembly GCA_036375495.1 of Agrotis segetum. Classification (NCBI taxonomy): domain Eukaryota; kingdom Metazoa; phylum Arthropoda; class Insecta; order Lepidoptera; family Noctuidae; genus Agrotis; species Agrotis segetum. The sequence goes on from JAQSVV010000002.1 coordinate 1,277,581, forward strand.
CGAAATAGATTAATACCCAAGGGATTTTTGGGAATCCAGATTTACAGAGATGTTAAACCAACCATAGTAACTTGTGATGGCACGTATGCATATTATATTCAGAGCAGCAGTAGTTATAATTATAATAAAAAGATACATACACCTTGCACAACTTTACTCATAAAACCGATTGTTTGTTGCGATGGTACTATTTTATCAATCAGGAATTACAAAATGATCAAAGCGAATCAAGAATGTTACTTAGAAATAATGATGGTTTCATTTTAGACAGAGGTTTTAGTGATGCCTTGCAAAATCTGGGAGCTGTAGGATATAAGGCAATCACTGGCAGAATATGAACATCAACTGACAACCTTAAGCACACATACCTATGATCCACAATAAAATATTTTGAATTTGAAATTTAAAAAGTAATATATGTTGTTTATGGACGAATGTAATAAGTTGTGGACGAATGTAATAAGTTGTTTATGGACAAATAAAAAGAGACTTCAAACTTCTACGGCAAGATCATTTTAATTGTGTGTTAATATGTGCGATGAACACATGATGGATGATTAGGAGTGCATGTGCTAACAAGTTCCACCCAGTATCTAGAAATTGCGAAAACCAGGATTCATCTACAAAATCACCCAGGTGAGGCAGTTTCATTATTAATGAAAACATTCTTAGACATGCTGTATTTACAGCTACAGGTGGTAATATACCATAATTAACCCTTAACCACCTGACGTCGGTCTCAGAGACTCTGGCGGTTTTATTTTCAAAATAAATCCTTTGCTATGCGCGCGGTGCAAACTTTTTCCCCTTCCCCGGCAGTATGCGCCACAAGCTTGGTAGCTGACTTGCGATGAACAGATTTGAATTATAGGTAATTATATTTTGTGTGCGGTCTGAGTGACCGACGTCAGGTCGTTATGTTATTATTACTACATAGTATTTATTTTATTGTCGGCTCATAATGGCTGAAGCAAATATATTACGATGGCTACAGACTCTGAAAACCATCTCAGTGTACCAGAACTTCGTTATTGATGGCGACTGTCAGTCAGATTTAGAACCTAAAGGTGACGAGGCTAAATTGTACCCAAAAAGAAAACTGACTATCATCAAAAAAATAAAAAAAAGGAAAGACATGTTCAACATGCGACCCTAAGAAGAACCGTTATACAGCATTGTTTCGTATGTAAAAATCCAATTTACATTGAATGTTGCCAAAAAATGTGCCTTGATTGTCACCGCAACTTGTAAAACTTTCCACTTTGTGATTTTATAATAATTGTGCCTTGATTAAGCCAAAAATAATTGTAAACATAAGATAATATGTTCGACTAATAGTAAATAGGTATATTACGATATGTAGTAATTAAAATTCCTATTCAGACCCCATATATCCAAAGTTCCTTCTTTTTTCTAATATTTCATGTGTTTATTTTATGTGTTGATTTAGTATAAGTAAATAAAGACTTCTAATTGTTTAAAACCTTAAAATTTATAAAAAATATAATAAAAATATATATTTCACTTTCATTTAAAATAATATATAAATAAAAATAATTAAACAAAGGAAATACGCAAGCGGTCTCTGTGACCGACGTCAGGTGGTAGTGTAACTGAAAAACACGTCAGGTGGCTAAGGGTTAATATATTTCCCAAAACTTGGGCAAGTGGAGCTTAAAAGATTTGCTATATGCTTGTATCAAATTTAACAAGCCAGTTTTTCCTACTATGTCAAACACATATGGCAAAATGGTATTCTTATACCATATTGAAGTATCAAAAGCGTTGGGAGAGGAATTCCTGAAAACATTGCGCTCTATGATAATGAGCAGAAACTACACAAATAATAAAGGCAACAGAGCCTTTCAAAAGCGATTTACCAATGATCAAAATGATCATTCCGATCAATATAATCACAGGGAGGAGACAAAGCCATTAGGCAAAAAGAAATCAAAACCCACAAACCGCGATAAACATTGCGCAGAGGAATACCTTTTGAAACCAGACTATTTCTTTGACAAGTAATCAATACCTTAACCAACACAACCATGTTACAGTAATATCAAATGAGACTGTAAGACGACATTACTTAATTCATATTTTGAGACTTAATTTAGTTCTAAGTAGCATGTTATTTTGTCTGCAACAATAAGAATAGGCCAAAAAGAATATTGCTATGACACAAATTTTATTACAAAATTCACACAAAAACAAAACACCACGATGGACAAAATTCTCAATCTTGTATTTATTTATATTATATTGATCTGAGAGAAACTGATAACTTTTAATGAACAAAATACGCCATGACCTTTAAATCGAATACCCAAACCTAAACAAGAAGCAACCACGAAGCGACTCTAAGCACAGTTCAACTTGCCAAAATATAAACGTAAATCATGGGAACGGCAATAGCGGCGGTTTGGAATTCTGGATTAAAAATACGTTACTAAAAACTTAATGAAACCAGCGACTAGCAGAAAACAGTAGAAGAAAAAAACAACACGACACGACAGAAGTGACATTGACAAGTGACAAGATGGCGTACCGCGTAGGGATGAGCGTTGAATCAACGAACTAGTTGAATCAACCGTTGATCTCCTGTCAACGTATTAACGTTAACTGAATATGAATCAACTAGTTGAATTCGTCAACGACGTTTATGAGTTGATGTCGTTCGTTCGTTCGCACTCGTTGATTCAACGAGTTGAATTAACGAGAACGAACGAACGAGTGTACAACTAGTTGAATACGTCAACGACGTTTATGAGTTGAACTCGTTCGTTCGTTCAATTCAACGAGTTGAATTAACGAGAACGCAAACGTTATCTTCAACATTGAGTTTTATGGTTCGATATTTTTAAATCGTTGCAGTTTGAACTGTACCAACTAATCGGAACCAATCGTAACTAATTATCGTAAGGTGTGTAGCAGCCTTAAGGTCGTGCGCTGCGAGCGTCCGTCGCTCGCGGGGACCCACGCGACCAGCACTTTGAATGATTTTATTTTATTTTTCGCTTATTACAGGTTGACATAAAGCTGTAAAAAACTGGAAGTCGCCACTGTCTTCTCGCTATTCTTATGGCACAATAATAAATCTAACAAACCTGTGGTTTTTGTTTACATCAAATATCAAAGATTTTAAAACGTTGTCAGAAATAAAAAGATTAGTTCCGTTTCAATCAGTTCTGACCAAGCTGTAACAAACCTGCGGTTTTTGTTTACATCAAACATCAAAGATTTTAAAACGTTGTCAGAAATAAAAAGATTATTTCCGTTTCAATCTGTTCTGGCCAAGCTGTAGTCATTTCATCGTTTGATTTTTTTACAATTTATTTCAAAATGATGAAGCATTTATCTAATCTATCTAATATATTTAAACGAGAAATTCTTGTATATTTATATATAATTAGGATCTCGGAAACGGCTCCAAGGATTTTCATGAAAGTTAAGATTAGGACATGGACCTAAAAAAAGGCGAACGGAACTTCACTAAGAAACAAGTGAAGCACCACAATGGCGGCTGCTTAAATATGTGTGAGTGCACATGTGTATATGGATGCCAGATAAAGGAAAAAATTACCCATTTTTATACAATATTTAATTAAAATCTCCCTTGAACTGAAGTTTAACTACATTTTTTTTGTTACGGATATCTTTTTTTTTTTAAATAAAGGTAAAATAATTTAAACACATTGGTTATTAAAATATTTACAACTCGTTTAATGTTAATAAAGTGTTACAATCCCTTTAGTTGATTCAAATTTTTGTAGACTTGTCTTTTGCTATCGACACATCCAGAAATCCCTTCTATTTACTTAAGTGGTGAAAACGAATGTTTAAGTATTTTTCGGCTATAAATATTGTGATTAAAGCTATTTTATGTTCCATTCCTACACGTCTACATTCCTATTCCATGTCTACACTCCCTTATTATTTTGATACAATCATTTTTCCATGCATCATTTGCCGAGGGAAATCTGTAAAAATACAGAAGAATACAAAAACGATAAATAGTAACATAAAATATAAGTTTCCCAATTTTAAAATAATTTGAACCTTTAAATAGTTGCAACACTGATTGATTTCGAGATGTTTATAAAATTTATTGACGTAAAATCGAGAAATAAGCTTCAAAATTACATGCTTAACTATGAAAAGTGATCCCCTGGCTTTTTTAATGAACTACTATGGTTTAGACAACTTTTTGCAACACATGACGGCATACTTTGATTTTTATTAGACAAAATAACGCCGAATAACACGCGAGCGTCGTTCGAAGCGTAATGGCCGACGGCTGACTTACTATGGTGTGAATGTGTGCGTGCTAGCTTGTCCACATTAGCGCACTGACTTACTATGGGTGCTTCAATTGTTTCTTAGTGAAGTTCCGTCCGCCTTTTTTTTAGGTCCATGGATTAGGGGTTTTTCGGCTCAAGGAATCGATTTATCAAGGTCCCAGGTTCGAGAAAAGCTTGGTTCCCAAGATATAGACATTTTAAAAACCGAGCAAAGCTCGGTCAACCAGATCATCATCATCATCATCAGCCTATTAATGTTCCCACTGCTGGGACACAGGCCTCCTCTCTGTGAGAGGGGGTGGGCCATAATCCACCACGCGGGCCCAGTGCGGATTGGTGGATGTCACATGTCTTCGAATTTTTGGTTCTAGGACATGCCGGTTTCCTCACGATGTTTTCCTTCACCGTTTTTGAGAGCAGTGGTGATGAAATAAATTACACAAAGTAATGCGCCTGCCGGGATTCGAACCCACGACCTACTACTCGTAAGTCGGGGCCGATACCACTGGGCCACCACTGCTGCTGGTCAACCAGATATTTTATAATAATTATTTGAGTTATTTGAGCTATTCTTTATTATATTCAGCTGCATATTGTTTATTAAATACCCCAGTTGGGACAGATCCAAATCAATCAAAATACTGAAGTGGTAACCATTCAATGGGGGCTGATTTCCGACCACACATAATTATTTTATAATTTTAGTGTTAGCATTGAACAAGATACTTCCCCTTAAGGTGATTGCTTCGATGTAGCCCGCGAAATTCAATTTTTTTGCATAAAACGTAAGTTTTTTGCAATTTGCAGGGCAGTGACATGTTGTAGCTTTATAAATATATGAGTTGCGGTAATAACAAGTATAATTTTAAATATAAAAATTATCAAAAAATTCGCTCCATCAGCTCTCACATAGAAAAGGTGCATCGTAGTTAGATTTCGGAGATTTTAACATGATGCATTTCGCGGGCTACATCGAAGCAATCACCTTAAGTTTGTACAGACTACAGACTAGATAGTACAGACCGAAACCGGACATGGCGCATAAAGGTAAACGCAGACTTAGCCGCACCGCAGTCTCCGCAGTCGCCGCATTACGAATTCTTTGCATGAAGTTGTATGAAAACTCGCACACTCACCCGCATCCCAGTAGCCACAGAAGCGGTAAGAAAACGATGTCTGCGGAGACTGCGGTGCGGCTAGGTCTGCATTCACCTTTACCATGCATTACGCCCATTCTGTGCGCACACACACGCGTTGAAAGATCTACGCGATCGCTCGAGACGTACTCGAGACGATACGTAGTATCTCTTAGTAGTCTGTGTCGAGACGTTTGGGAGGCGTTCGGGAGCTAGTTATGACTAAATAAGCGCTTGCCTCAAATCATCGAATTAATGGCGCTATGTGAAGAAACATCAGCTGACAACAAATAGAGAGTTGCACTGCTGAACGATACATCTGCTGAGAATTTCTCTGAGCAATTGCTGACTTTCGGTAATAGTCGAGTTCCCGTCGACAAATCGAGCGGATTGATTTAATTTTCTCTGAATAATTATCATCTAATACAATTTATTTAATAAACGCCTAAATTATTAGGTAACACCAAAAGGACTTCTCCCATGCTCATGTTTCATTTGACCTGGACCGTGGCAGTCACGGGACAACCTATTCTTTGTTACAAGATTTTTGATTTTTATGAAGTAACGTTTACACATAATTATTGCAAAATAGTAAACATGCGGGTTCGTCTCCGTAACACATTCTCGTCTATGGCACTGGCATGGTCAGAAGCTCGGTGGCATAGACAATAGACATATACACTCTGTGTCCTGTGAGTCTGTGGTAGTCTGTGGTCTGTGGTCTGTGGTTAGAAGGTATACTCTCTAGTCTCTACTACTTAAGCGCTATATTCACGATCCAGCTACGGCTGTACAGCATTTTTGCTACAAGGTCGTGTTTGCATGGTTGCTAGAAAACTTTCGTAAGCAATGCCTCAACATTTCTTTGAATAAAGTCATTTGCATGAATGACGTACTTGGATTCAAGGCTTGTATTTCCAGCAACGCGACCTCAAAAAGCTGACGTACAGCCGTGCTGGATCGTGAATATAGCGCTTTTGCTACGTCCAGCAACGCGACCTTGAGCTGCTGTACAGCCGTGCTGGATCGTGAATATAGCGCTTTAGTCTGTGGTTAGAAGTCAAAAAAAGACCACGGAGCGCGTACGTGTTTAAAATATTAGTCAGCAGAACCTGCAGAACCAAAGAACAAAATTAAAGTTGGTCTTGCGTGGTGCGTGGGTTTTACCTATTTATTTTCAGTAGATAAACTCACGAAATTCATAAAATTTGTAATGGCCTAGGCAGGTGCGATGTGTTCTATTGTTGGGCAGAAAGTTTGCTCTTTCATAATCGAATCTCGATGTCGCCGTGGGACCTCGTTCAGGGAGTCGCGATGGCGTGGTGCGCAGGGCGGGACGTGTCAAAAGTGTTTTCACTGCCAATGGACCGGTTTAAAGCAAAATGCAATGCTTCATGGCGCTTCACATACGTAGTATCTCTTAAGTAGTCTGTGCGTTTCACCCGCCGATTTGTCGGCGGCGACGCGTATGGCGTCTTTCACTGGTTCACAGTTCCACAATTTTTTTTCCGTACTGCCAGTCTTGTTGGGATAGTAAGAATTCTATATTGTCTGAGGTCCGAAATATGTTCGTGGTACCTAGCTGTAGACGGAGGGGGTCAAAAGATGACCCACTCACCCAAAAGTTAAAAGGGTTTGTCAGGTTGTTCATTAAAAAAAAAAAAAAAAAAACTTGATTTTTTGTTCTGGTGATGTTGGTTTCATATTGATTAGTGTTATGTGTAGCTCATGTTGGACAGCAGTATTTGATGTCGCATGGAACAAATATTTGTATGACCTACAAGTAGTTGTTGTGTTACTCGGGTAACTCCTGTAGTTCTACAGGAGAAATCCTCAAGTGCAATATTCAGGTGCACATTTAAAATATGGAGGCAAATTGGTTGAATTAGGTGTGAAATATTGTTTGAGTTTTTTTTAAAAGATATTGGTTGAAGTCGATACCTACAATATTACAGTGTCGGTTTTCCTTGATTTGTGGCTATTTTTAGCAGCTGTTGTGCCTGATATAAGTTGACAATGCAAGTTTTCCTTAAACCGGTCACTCAGACAGTTCACATTGAAGTTAAACACTTATTTAACATTCATAATCAATATTCTTGATGAGAAATTGGAAAAATCTTTAAATCTAATAATAAAATCAATTATTTAATGTTTCAAGTTGGTGATTGACAGTTGTGAAAAAGTCTTACAGCTTTGTCAGGACCAACACAACCCACTGACCATATTGGTTGAATTAGGTGTGATATTATTGTGGTTGGGAAGCTGTTGATGAAAACACATTGATCTGACGTTAAATGTTCAGACTTTGAAAGAGTTATTTCTCATTCTTTTATTTTGAGGTTGGCGATCTTTATACTTGTTGGTTGCGTTATTGTTGTTATTATTATTTATTTTTCACCTTGGACGGTTACAATATTAGTAGGATTACTTAAATTGTTTGAGAAGTTGATAAAATACATATTGGTTGAAGTCGACACCTAAAATATAATTGTAGGTTACAGTGTCGGTTTTTCCTGCTTTATGGCTATTTTTAGCAGCCGTTGTGCCTGATATAAGTTGACAATGCAAGTTTTCCTTAAACCGGTCACTCGGACAGGTCACATTGAAATTAAAAACTTATTTTACATTCTTAAACAATTTTCTTGATGAGAAATTGGAAAAATCTTTAAATCTAATAATAAAATCAATTATTTAATGTTTAAAGTTGGTGATTGTCAGTTATGAAAAAGTCTTACAGCTTTATCAGGACCAACACAACCCACTGACCATATCGGTTGAATTAGGTGTGATATTATTGTGGTTGGGAAGCTGTTGATGAAAACACATTGATCTGACGTTAAATGTTCCAACTTTGAAAGAATTTCCGGTCGGCCCCAAGTGGCAAAAACCTGCGCTACTCCACTGCAATGACTGTATCTTTTGTGAGGGTGAGAGGCATTGGCAGGACTAGGATTAGGGACAGCTTTAACATGGGCGTGCACTGTCAATATTTAGACTTTACTATGTGAACATGCAGTACCAGGCTACTTCAGTTTATCGACGGGGACAAGTAGGCCGACATCGGCAATTTCTAATTCTAATACCATTCCTTCCTAGTCCTGGGTATAGTCGGTGTATGTCACGCAGCAAACGGCGGAACCTAGCAGCGTCCGTGGGTAGGCTTCTTAAAATATTTTGCCGGTACATGTATTCGCCCATGTACCACTTTAACCGCCGCTGACTCCTACACGTGCGACATTGGCGTTTTAATTCTAGCCATTGCCGCTCTATGGTATTTGTGTGGACCACGCACCGAACGTTATTTGTGCCTGGTACTGGGTTCCCAAGGCTGGGATCCACAGGGATACTGACAGTCCCTGCCGTAAATTGTCGGCTGTGGTTGACACTGGAATGTCCACGCATACCCAGTCTCAAGTGCACGCCCATGTATGATCGGTGCTGGTCAGACATAATATAAGAGTCAGGTCTAACATTTGCTTGGATAATTGGATCTAATGTGGTCCTATTTTTATTTTGTATAAGCTCCACGTGTTTTTTTTTTGTTAACCGACTTATGCATCCGAAAGACCACGTTTGTCGCTGCAATAATCGGCCCCTGTGGTATTTGTTGGTATAAAGGTGGGTTTCGTCGACCTCTACAATGTCGTTGTCCCCGCCGATCATTTCGCGGTCATGAGCTTCGGCCACCTCGCACACCTCACGTAGGTAGTGGTATACCTGAATGGCTGTTTTGCGGGTTACTCCTACGTCTCTAGCAGCCTGTGACACTTGGTCTTTTCTAAAAAAGTGCAGCAAAAGTCTCAACGTGTTCAAAATTGTCACATTGCTGCGTTCAAAAAAAGTCCCTTTTAATGGAGACGTAATGACATTGCAGCCTGCCCTTCTACAACGCCATCTGAACCCCAATTTGTAATTAGCATTACGTTCCGCATTCATCGGCCGCCTGCACGACGGGCAGCGCGGCGTTTGCGTTGGTATAAGCAGCCACTTTTTCGCCGCTTCAATGGCCCTTTCCTCTGTGGAAATATTGGCTGCATAATTCCAGAAACTAAAATTCCTATCCAAAATAAGCTGGAAAGGATCCATGGTTTTTGATAATAAACCAACTAATAAACTAGCTAAAACTAAGAAAAACTAACTGAAAACTAATAAGAAAATAAAAAAAACTAAGACTAAAAAATAAAACAAATTAAATCTTACTAACTAAAAAAACACGAAAAAAATCAAATAAAAAAACCACTAAAACAAACTAAAATCAAAAACTAACAAAACGAAAATAAAAAGAAACAAAGTAAACACTAAATAATATCAAATTACAACAAACTACAACGAATTATCTAACGACAGCAAAAACTTTGGATCGCCCGAGTATTGAGAATTCCCAATAATTCGCGTATTTTTAGCATAGTTGAGGTAGGGTCGAAACTTTAAACCGTAACGAGAGCCACCTGTTATGGAAAAATTTAGCAAGTCCCAAAAATTTTTTTTTACCAAATTTTTTTTTTTAGTTTTCTGCACGGCTCATGGTGCCTTTATGCGTATGGTACCAAATCGAAAAAAAAAATTTTTTTCGAAAATTTTTTTTTTTTCGTTTTCTTTGCTTCTCATAGCGCCCCTAAGGATATACTCCAACTCCTAAAAATCCGCCCCTAAGGCTACCCACTGACCAGAGTTATTTCTCATTCTTTTATTTTGAGGGTGGCGATCTATAAACTTGTTGGTTGCGTTATTGATGTTATTATTATTTATTTTTCGCCTTGGAGGGTAACAATATTAGTAGGATTACTTAAATTGTTTGAGAAGTTGATAAAAGACATACTGGTTGAAGTCGACACCTACAATATAATTGTAGGTTACAGTGTCGGTTTTCTCTGTTTTGTGGCTATTTTTAGTAGCTGTTGTGCCTGATATAAGATGACAATGCAAGTTTTCCTTAAACCGGTCACTCACACAAGTCACATTGAAATTAAACACTTATTTTACATTCATAAACAATTTTCTTGATGAGAAATTGGAAAAATCTTTAAATCTAATAATAAAATCAATTATTTAATGTTTAAGTTGATGATTGTCAGTTGTGAAAAAGTCTTACAGCTTTGTCAGGACACGACCCACTGACCATATCGGTTGAATTAGGTGTGATATTATTGTGGTTGGGAAGCTGTTGATGAAAACACTAGTAGTAGTAGTACTAGTTGTTACCAGAGGCTTCAAAAAAAAATTAAATAAAATAGGTTTTATTTTATGTTCTAGTGTTGATTACACTTTATGTGTCTTCCTCCCTTTTTTTTTCGCCCTTTTGGCAACAGTTTTGATTTTCAGGTATTGATCTCATGTTGAGTTGTAGTTATTGACATTTGTGTATTATTTGAGTCAGTAGTGAAATGTAGTACTTAAAAAACGATGAATTAGAATTTCTTTATTTTAAAACGTGGTATGGTTTTACAAACTTATTGTTACAAATTTGAATAGGTTCTTAGATACTCGTATGTGAGAAAAACGTAGGCCTAGTAACAAGAGAGAAGTACTTACGAGAATTAGTATGACGACATGTTATAAAATGCATCAGGTTATTCATGCTAGAAATAAATAAATTATCTTGACTAGACAAATTGTCAGAGTATGGTAAAGCACATAGTATTAATTTGCCTAATTTTAACTTAAGTAGGGTATCAATAGCATTGACTATGTCGCTCTTTGAAATGCTCAAGCCATTTCCAATAAGAAGTACTACTGTGGTTTGCTCATTTAACACATTGAATGCCGACTACGGATATATACGTAGGACTTCTATACGAGTTTCAATAGAATCTACAGTAGCTGGCCTCACCAATAAGGTATTTTTATATAGGATGGCATCTCAAATAAAACAAGCTTTAATAAAAGAATAACTTTATTGACTATAAGTAAGAAAAAAAACAAAAATTCAAAAGCTTTTTGGAAATTTATAGACCTAATTATAATTTTTTTTTAAATAATTTAGAACCCCAATTTTTGTTCTGAAAATCAAAGAACGACTAGGCATTATTGCTGATTATTGACGCAAACACTAAAATAAAATAAAACTTACATAATTATTTTTCCGAATAAAACGAAATCAGTCTTACATTTTAGTAACTCAGAAATATCATAATCGTAACTTCTAACCAGCCTTTTGTAATACTCGTAAGATATATTTTGGGACTCTAATTCATAAAAAAGAACTAATAAAATCAGGCTACATAAATCTGGGATCTGTGTGATATATTTTGAAGCATTCGAGAATGCATAAGGCCGGCTTTTCGGGGCATACAGGGCAAAAGTAACAGCTTTCTTTGCGTTTTTTTTGTGTAGTGCAAACTGCATGGTTTACCGGGAATCTTCTTTTTTTCGATGGGAGGTATCTTTTCCAAGTAGTGGAAATTATTTGGAGAAGCTCTAGACATCTGATTTGCTGGATGGATTGATTGTGATGACATGGACGTCCGTGATGTAGAAGTTTCTGTATCAATATTCGACATTCCCAACAGATGTGTAACAAATTCTTCACGAAATTTTAGCAACCTCATCTTGGAAGTTCGATCTTGTTTTCGAAGAAGTCTGTGCGCATTTTGCTCGTAAACATCAAATATATGCAGAGCCAACTTTTTATGCCATCGCAATGTTTTTCTCAGGCAAGAATAATAGGAGATCATTTGGTCACCTCGGTCGACTCCAGACATGCCTAAATTATAATCAGCAACTATGTTTGGCTTATCTGAAATTTTCCCATTCTGGTTCTTTACTTTTACCAATTCCAGCTTGTGTTTGTTTGAAATAACCAAAACATCTCGCTTGTCTCTCTTGTGACCCTTTCAAGAGGTTTGACATAACGACCATATTTGAAGTTGAAGCTACGGTCGCGAGCCTGAATCATACGTGGCGCCTTGTACTTCCCTGCCGCTACTTTCTCTACCTTAGTGAATGGAGTGACGAGATCCACAACCTCGCCGCCCCCATCAAGGTTATCTGCTGCTGCCTGATACACTCTTCGACGAGCCGGGTCGTCGATTGTATCAACGTATTGTTGTCTTGTAAATTTTGTTGGATGGTGCACAAAGCAGTTGATGTGCTTGTAGAGACCGCCGATGCGGTTGCGGTCGTACCCTCCTGTAAACTGCGGTCGATGGCACTTGAGATAAGCGGCAGCAGTGTTCGGGGTAGTATAGCAGCTATTGAGACGTGCGAAGTGCACCATCTCCATGCCGCCCTTGCGGCCAATCCAGCGGCTACCACCGACATAGCGGTTCCCGCTACCACCATAAGAAGGGCCACTAGATGTGATACTCAGAATGACCGTTCGTCGTCCCAGGGGCGCTCGGAGTTTAAAGTATTAGCTATGGTTGTGCGGTCCCATTGCCAGTAAATGTAAGAGTTTCTTGTTTTAATGTCCCTACTAACTTCATTGAATATGTTGACTTTATCAATGGTCACCTTACTCCACCTGGGTTCACTTCGTAGTCGACGTTCAATGTGTTTTTCTCTGGTATTAATTTGGCTCGTCGTGTGACATTCCGCGTCGCGTGTCGATCCAGCTCTTGACCGAGAGCTGTCGCGCACTGAGCACGATATCTCTCCGTCATGAGCTGTCCATAGAACTTGACGTCGAAGAAGTCGCCGGCTGCTGTTTGGTCAAATTCACTTACCTCGTCGATGAACTCCCTGGTAAGCCGGATGGCATCCAGCCCTTGCGTACCATGACCTTGTACTTATCACCCTCACGGGTCTTGCAGGAGTTCACTAGGGGTGCGCTTGGAGAGTGGGCGCAAAGTCTGGTCATGGTAATAACACGATTGGTAAAACTGATGTGTGAGTTTTAGATGTTCTTTTGTTACATACGCATCGAATGTTTAAGTGTCTAAACACACTATGCCGAGGATACGCGACGGAAATTCGGCATGATTACGCCTGCAATGCTATTTGAATTACTGGCGACAAATTATGCCGAAATTACGTTGCGTTATAGCGTACAGCCGAACTTCAGTCGGGCGTAAGTTCAGCGGAAATTCGGCGGTAAAGTATACTGTAGAACACACATTATACGCGACCGAAGTTCTGTGCGGCTGTTTAGATAACACGACACGACGACGCCACGACAGCGCTCGAAACACTGAATATACACACAAAATGCGCAACTGAATTTCTGCAGCGTAAGTTCGGCACTTATGGTGTGTCATATCAGCCGAATACGTTGGAACGTAAAATCAGCCGCGGAACTTCGGTCGCGTACGTTCGGCATAGTGTGTTTAGACACTTATGGTTGGCTTCGGTTGCGTAGCGGTAGCGACGCTTCAATCACGCGATCTTGACCTAGGGGTCAAGATCAGAAGAAGAGACCAGTTCCTGTTGCCGAACTCTCTCACTCAACACCCTTTCAAGAGGTTTGACATAACGACCATACTTGACGTTGAAGCTACGGTCGCGAGCCTGAATCATACGTAGTGCCTTGTACTTCCCTGCCGCTACTTTCTCTACCTTAGTGAAAGGAGTGACGAGATCCACAGCCTCGCTTCCCCCTTCAAGGTAAATACAAAAATAAATAAAAAGTAAATATGAATGTAAATCTAAAAAATATTGAAGTACCTAGTATCTTATGGCTTGTGATAAGCTTTAAAACACCCCTCTAAGAGCACAGGTTGTCGTCGCACTCCTCGCATTTCCAAATTGTCCTGGTTTTTTTTTTGGGCACATCCAGCAACAGGTTTTTCGACCCCGTACGAATTGGGAAGTGGTTCGCTTCCACCTTTTGTCTGGCCTGCATCTTGTGGCGAGTGTTACGTTTAAGTAACGTTGTCTTCACCTGTTCAGTCTTGTTAGATCTAGTATTCAAACGTCGGTATTCAGTCGTCAAGTATATTTGTCTGTCTCCTAATCAAGTTTTCCGTCAATTCAGTACGAAATTGACACACTATACACTGGAAAATATCACAAAGCAGTTAAAGATGGCGACATTGTAAATCTGGCGGAAAAGTTTCTTGTACTTAATCTTCTTCCTCACTTGTTCCATGGGATGAGGTGACAGGTATTGGTCTTTCCTATCAACTCCTCCCGTGTTCTGTTGTAGTCGAGTACAATGTTTGGTTTATATGTCAGTCTGTTGTACTTGTCCTGAGTCCCGATTTGGAGATTATGCTATGTAGAGATCATACTAACTATATTAGCGTCTCGCTATACCATAATAGCTACTTCTGAATAGTACGTAGCCACTACTTCACCTTGTCGAAGTTCAGTTTTGTAAGTTGACAACCGAATTGGTTTATAAGAGGGATATCACCTATTTCCACTCGATAATCTATGTTTTCCAATTATGATTTGTGGGGAACACCACTTCATTATCATAATTATAAAATGTTCACCTATTGAAAATGTATTCAGTAAGGAAAACAAAAAAAATACAATTTAGATCTACGTGTTTTATTTTTCTTATTGTGCATATACCTAAGTTATTGAGGTCGTGGGTTCGATTTCCACCCTGGACAAATGTTTGTGTGATGAGCATGATCATTTGTTCTGTGTCTGGGTGTAATTTATCTATAACATATATGTATTTAGAAATAAGTATGTTTATCAGTTGTCTAGTACCCATAACACAAGCTCTGCTTAGCTTGGAACTAGACGGCTTTGTGTGATAGTTGTGGAATATTATTTTTATTACTCACATAAAAAAGTTTTTACTGCTTCTACATACGGAAATCTGTTAGAGTAAACAATTCTTATAGAAACAGTGTAGCATAATATTTTTTCTTAGTTTATGTTTACACTTATGCACCAGTTTACGAAGTATATTTTTGTGTTTATTCAATTTTTGTTTATTTTGATCCTTAAGAGGTATCTTTCTTTGTAAAACGTTATGAATACATTCAAATACAATTTATTTTTTCTTCATCACATGTTTTAAGTAACGCTCTTTGATATTTTGGTTTTAGCGTATGCAAAGCGTTTAGCAAATGTTTATGCGTTGTGAGTCGACGATGCATCATTTAGAAATGATTTGAATAGTTTGATTCTTGGTGTATTTAAACTCTTTCGTGGGGACGTAGACTGTGCAGTAACCATTAAATGGGAATATATTTGTCTTGAGACGACAAAAATCATTTGTATTGTTTTAAATCTACCATTAAATATCCATGCGCTTCTAAAGTTGCATCCCTGTAGGCGTCTTCAATGAATTTTGGGTTATCTGGTGACACTTGTCGTGTTAAATATTGTTACGAGCTGGTTATTGGGATAAATTAATTAAAACCAAATAGACTTTAATCACACACGAATTACAAAGTAAAACAATCACAAAACACTACTCAACACTTTAACACTTACACACACTCTTAATGACACGCAAAAGTCACTCAGATATCGCCTGTAGTTCGCTTCGAGTTGCCTCGATCGTAGTCAAAACCAGATTGACTCAGGTTGGCGATCGAGGCCCTTTTTATACCCCGGCCGGACCCACTAGATGTTTCTAGAAGGTGGTCGAATGTTCTGGAAACATCCATAGACTTCGACATAGTCCCATACCTTCTGGAACATTCCAGATACATTAAGATTCCTGTGATGACTACCTTTTGTAAATATATCCACAATTCTTCCATCAGACTCTCTCATTAGATCATCAATAATAATAAGGTGTGGGTTTTCACCATCAAACAATTTAAGATTTGGAATTCCTTGATGATAGTTAACATTTGGTAAATAAGGCTGCATTTCATCAAAGCACCATGTGATCTGATTAAAATCACAATTACATATTTCTTTAATTGATTTTATGAAATTTGTTACAAAATTTGACTTCCCACATCCACTTTGTCCTGCCACAATAGCAGTAAACGGATGGATAAAGTGAAACATTTCACACGTCGAGAGTTTTAAAGGGATGTAATAAAAATGAAAATGTTGTTGTAAAAATTAAATATATAATATGTTGCTTTATATAAAACATGTAATTTGTGAAATACAGAATTACCTGTATACTATTTCTAACACAATTAGTACTTATCAGAATTTCACAACCACCTCAACGACAAATTTAAGCACAAAAATAAAAACTACAATTATTTTACATTATTTAAAATCAAACAATAAATTTTAAATATGTAATAAACTATTATATAACATTATAGTACATAATATCATAATTTTACAATCAATACAAATTTTGTATATACACACAAATAAAAGTAAGAAATAGTAGTAGATTATTAACCAAGGGGATAAAGCAGTGTCTTCTGTCGCGGGTGACGATTTAAATCGCGAGCTTAACGAAGGATTCGAGGTTTACTCCCGAGCGTAGCGAGGGTGTTAAAAACTTAAATCACGAGCGAAGCGAGGGATTTAAGACGTGGCCTGAGTTTAGCGAGGGATTTAAGTTCACCCAAGACTAAGACAGCTTTATCACCGAGGAAAATACTCTACTTTTCGTACCATTTGCAAAAAAATTAAAACGATAATAATATGAGATAAGCATTTATTAAACATTAACATTAACTATTTATAAAAATAAATTAAGATAAACTTAACGTTTATGCATTTGAAGAAAACAAAAATGCGGTAAATTCCTCGACTAATTTTTTTTTGTCGGAAATGCAAAGGCATCAAACTCATACAGTGTCTTCGGTTTACGTAATTTTATTGAATAATCGTAACTGCATGATAAATGCGTATTCCTTTTTCAAAAGTTGTATAATGCTTTATATACAAACTCAATGTTGTAAAGACAGACTGATGTAGTTCAGTATCGGTAAGTATTCCAAATTTAAATCACATTCTCTCCCTAGAGAATGAATGAAATTCAGTACAACTTTCTTTCCCTGTTTTTAACAGATTAAATACTATAAACTACACGATAAAAAAAATTATGAATCTACGAATCTTAAACTTACTGGTTGATTATTTATTGTTAACTGTTTTGGAAAATGACATGTATCGTTCTTTATTTTGTTGAATAACTTCAACTTTGCCATCATCGATGTTTAATGCATGGACAATGAAATGAGCATCGTAGTGACTGAGGTTATGTAAAAATATTGGAATATGACGAGGGGTTCTGTACTTAGAACTACACACTTGATGTGCAACACCCCTAAAACTTCCAGTGTGCCAATCAAAATCGCAAAAAAGTTCTTCATTTAACTCAGTTTCACAAATATGACATGTTTGAATATAAATTTTAATTTTATCTTCATCTGATAATGGAACGCGACATTTTTAGACAACTATTTTTTTAACTATTGTTTTCACATCTTCACAAAGGCGATTCATAAACACTTGTGCACAGTTTGACCCACCTCATATTTTGATAATCTGTTAACATCTATGAACATTTAATGTAATATCCAAAACTTATACACTTCATGTTTTTGAATTTTAATTGTACTAGGCTTGGATGGATCGTTACTACATGATTCTATCGGGTTCAAAAATGCCTCAAAGTTTGCATAAACCACAAAGGGCATTTCAAACTTTTTCGCGAATTTATCAAATTTTAATTTACTATTTGAGGTTGCTTTACCAAACCAATCCTTTTTGGAATCCTCACCGTTTGGTAATTCCGTACAAGTGTGAGCGCAATCATATTGTTGATGGTTATTAAGTCTTTCCTCTGATGGGAAATGAAGTAAACATGAATGCACGATGTTGTCTTGTTATTTGTGAACTAACTAATCGCGATAAGTTTTTAATATAACAGTTATCATTGTTAGTACCATTCGATATTTATAGTAGGTTAATATGATTAGGTGTACGACATTTTGTTAAATATAAAGGACCTACAACAGAATTACACTTTTTTTCTTTATTATTTTTTAATTTTAACCGGAAAAGAAATACCAATAAATTTTAGTTTATTTCCATGAATTGCGTAAGATGCTACCCGATCGACACTTTTACATACAGAAACCAGAGAGTAATGCCCATTTGAAACAAATAATTATCATTATTTTTAACATTGATTACAGCTTTTTTTGATTTAATATCTTGAGGAAGGTCGATATATGAACTACCACGTAGGGGGTTGAATTTGTTAACATTCATTTATCTATGTATTTAATTTGATTAAGACTCCAACCACTATCTTTTTTTTTTTCAAATTGAAAAATTTTAACGACTACAGTGTCTGTTAATGATGAATAAAAAATATTTAAGTCATCTCGCTGACAAATGATGTAATTAAACGTTTGAAAATCAAACGTATTTTTAATTTCTTTAGTTTGTTGTATGAAATCAGCATGCAATATGAAGTTTATTTTAAAAATTGTATGTTGAATACATTCATTTATCAAAAATAAGATATCGATTTTTAATGAATTTAAAAACGATTCCGGTGTTTCAAAATATTGTCCCGATTGAAGTGTTTTACTATTAACTCTATAAGTTAAAATTCGATTGCCAAAAGCGGTTTCAACAACTGTAACGTTTGTTAATGAATTATGTGATTTTAAAAGATTATTTTTATGTTTATTGCTTTTCAAATGGTTGTTTAGATACCTTTTATTAATATAAACATGACATGTATCACATTCCACCTTATTGTTGTCCACGTCATTGGTTTCAATTGATGATGTAGAAGCTCCTTCATCAAATTTTGTTTTCTTGGTAACCTTATTTTCATCAGTAGTGATACCTCGTTTGATACCTCTTCCAACTTGTTGTTGACTGTAACAAAAAAGAAAATTAATAGACAAATCTTTAAATAAAACATTCCTACAATAATATTTCTTATTGAGTTTGTACTTCTAATACTTATGTTAGATACGTGGGGTATATAAATGAGGCTCAGGCGAAAGCAAAAATGGTATGAATATATTTTCAAAATGTTGGTTCCTTTTATACAAAATCATTAGAAATAATTAACACATAGTGGGTACATATATAAAGTTATTCAGAACACAAAAATGTCAGTATACCCTACATACTGAATTTCATCTGTGCTGGGGATATTCCGCTACACTTACATCAACGTTGTTTCAACCATCAAACATTGATTATACAACTCATCATCATACGATGAATCGAACAGTTCAAGCTTCTCCATTTCATCACAAACTTAAGACAGCTCCTGATTGAATTCGCTGTTGAATTGTTCTATATTCTCTTCAATGGGTGCGGTAAAGAAAGCACTGGTGCACATTTCACTGAAGTTTTCCATCTTTATAATAAAGAAGAAAGTATGTAGCGCAGTAAGTAACAGTTAAGTGTTGGTAGAGCAACTGATACCCAATTTCAAATAATGTCCAATATTTATAGTCTATTAAAGGAATAGGAAAGTCATGTAAAATCTTATGAGTACACAGAAGTACTATAAGTAAACAGAATCACATTCACTAATCCACTAATGAGTGTCATTGTTAAAAAAGTCTTTTTTAACTTTTTCACTTTCTGCTATTGTCTTTGTAATATTGTATTCGAGGCCGTTTGTATTATCGTAGATACTATCCTTATTGTACTTTACGTAATATTTAATCCTCGTGGTGGTGTGCTTCCAGTGATCACTAGTTGGAATCTTGGATAGTTTCTTTATATCATACATTTCAATTTTTGTGAGATGCATCGCTTGGTCTCGGTCTTCAGAATTTGTAGAGATGTATGATACGCCATCTCTAGCAACTCGTGCCACAGTCGACGATAGCAGCTTCTTCCTTTTTATTTTTGGTGCCTCTTCTTAAAATTGATCAATCGGTTGCGATTTCTTTTTTCTACCATCGTCTGTGTTATTAACGACGATGTCATCACTCTCTTCTTCGTGTTGAGGAGAGAGTGGTGAGTAGTCATACTGTTTATAGGTATTTTCATTATCGTCTGCGAAGCTGAATGATCTCTGCAACAACAGACTTATCACGTTAATATCAATGTGTTTACACTTAATCTGACATTTGTCAATAGAATAAACACTTACCCCCATGTCCATTGATGCGTTGAAGTAACACAAACGTAGTATTGGTAGACGTATACAATCCACTGTGGTCAAACGACCATAGACTGACTGCATGGCTGCAACTGTTCGATCTTATAATCATGTAGTTATAATGAAATTCATAGTTAAGGGTCTTAGATATATCTAAAATACAAAATCCTAAATAAATCGGCTCATCATAATTTTTTTTTTCCGTAATTGTATGGCGACTAAATGTTCTGAAAATATTGATAAACTATGGAATTCTGGTTTTGCAATCCAATCCTGAGCACCTAAAACCTTACCACGATTATCCCAGTGAGTAAGTAGTTTAACGTTTACTCTTTTATCAATATTTTCCATAGTCTTACCGAAGACAGAATTGTTCATTAATTTAAAAAAGTCTTTTTCAAAGTTTGATGTAGCTAACGTTCTCAAACTAGTATTTAAGTCCATGTATTTCTTTAACCAAGAACTCTGTTTAAATTTTAAAATTCTATGTACTTTCATTAATTTACTCCCCATTTCAATGCATAGTTTTAAATTCCTGAAGTGAATGATGTATTTATTTTTATTATTTAAATTAGGAACTTATTTAGTTTCTTTAGTATTACCCACACATATGTTTTCAGGACATAACGGAAAGTCAGAATGCAAATTATGAAGTTCATCAGGATATTCCAAATCATAAGCAGCGATAGACTATAAATATTTATAGTCTTCAAAATAAATATTTATAGTCCAATATTTATAGTCCAATATTTATAGTCTAGAAAAGGAATAGGAAAGTCATGTAAAATCTTATGAGTACACAGAAGTACTTAAAGTAAACAGAATCACATTCACTAATCCACTAATGAGTGTCATTGTTAAAAAATGTTTTTTTTTTAACTTTTTCACTTTCTGCTATTGTCTTTGTAATATTGTATTCGAGGCCGTTTGTGTTATCGTAGATACTATCCTTATTGTTCTTTACGTAATATTTAATCCTCGTGGTGGTGTGCTTCCAGTGATCACTAGTTGGAATCTTGGATAGTTTCTTTATATCATACATTTCAATTTTTGTGAGATGCATCGCTTGGTTTCCGTCGTCAGAATTTGTAGAGATGTATGATACGCCATCTCTAGCAGCTCGTGCCACAGTCGACGATAGCAGCTTCGTCCTTTTTATTTTTGGTGCCACTTCAAAAAATTGATCAATCGGTTGCGATTTCCTTTTTCCACCATCGTCTGTGTTATTAACGACGATGTCATCACTCTCTTCTTCGTGTTGAGGAGAGAGTGGCGAGTAGTCATACTGTTTATAGGTATTTTCATTATCGTCTGCGAAGCCGAATGATCTCTGCAACAACAAACTCACGTTAATATCAATGTGTTAACACTTAATCTGACATTTGTCAATAGAATAAACACTTACCCCATGTCCATTGATGCGTTGAAGTAACACAAACGTAGTATTGGTAGACGTATACAATCCACTGTGGTCAAACGACCATAGACTGACTGCATGGCTGCAACTGTTCGATCTCGATAAAAGGATAAGGCGAACAATGGAACGCTAATGAGGGTGCAGGTCCACCGGAAATCAATAGATAACAGTTAATTAATTTGCATAACTCCAGAACCACGCATCCTACGCTAAAACGGACTGCAGAAACGTGATCAGAGCATGGCAAAACCTTTTTTTTTAACGACACTACTCCGGAGTCTTGGTCGACAGAGACTGTGACTTTAATTAGTTCAAATAAGTGTTTACACACTTGTCCGTCGGTCGCTCACCTATGTTTCAGTCGCCGAGGTACTACGTCGCTGGCGACCAGTCGATAGTGCGTAATGGACGCTGCATCAATTTTCTGGCGAAGTTCTGATAGATTTTGTATTGGTTTCGAATAGATTTTTTCTTTTTTGCATCCTCAGTAAAAAAAATCAACTAGTTTCAGATCGGGGGAACGAGGAGGCCATAAAATTGAACCACTGCGTCCGATCCATCTATCAGGATATTCTTCATTCAAATAATCTTACAGACCCAAGCATAGTGCGCGGGACAACCATATTGCTGAAACCACATTTCTCTGTAGATACTGAGTGGTACGTACGGTAACGTTGGCAAATCGTTTTGAAGAAAATTCAAATATGGTGGCGCCATCTAAATTTTAAGTTAGTCCAGATAGTCCAATTATTCGTCCGTTTAAATTTCCAGTCCACATGATTACTTTGAATTGGTATTGGGATCGATCTTCACGCATTAAATGCGTATTTTCGACGCCATTCATGAAGGTTGTGTAAGTTTAAATGTGGATTCGTCGGTCCATAAAATTTTATTTAGGAATTCCGGATCTTAACGAATTTTCGCTCACATTGTCCTGCAGAAATCACTTCTAGGTGCGTAATCTCGTGTTAACAAACTCTGGCCGCGTTGCACATGATACGGATGAAATTCGTATCTTTTTAAAATTCGATGAGCGTTTCGGTACTCCCGTTGCTATTTCGCAGGAACCGAAGTGCTGGGGTCATTTTGAATTTCATTCAAAACTATGTCGTTGTAGTCTCTTTGCGGTCTTCCATCGGACGTACGAACACTGGGAAATCGTCCTTCCGAGTATGACTCATGCATATTTTGAAATACACGATAATCTGAGTGACGCTGCACATTTGGGTACCTCTCGCAATACAATCTGGCTGCGGCAGAGGCATTACAACGGCATTCACCGTAGATAAGATTGAAGAATATGCATATTTGCATATTCTTCTGTTGTGTATATCCGGCATGTTGTTCACACACTGTTTTCACAGCACAAAGTCCAGAAAAGCAAAGCCAATGTCGTCAGTACGAAATGTGGATGATTCCGAGCATCATCCAGACAGAAAATAGGACCAATATTTCGTGTATATTGGTGTCATACCAGTCCCGGGCAAAGCTAGCGGATGAACTAGCTAGCCGCTGAGCATAACGATTAGTCTCGATCACTACACCCCATACACATTTTCAGATGCGAAAACAGGCCCCGTTTGTTCAGGCAGAAATTCTCGTTCAAAAGTGGTTTCACTTGGTTCATGTCATATGGCTGCAGCAATAGCAGTTCCATTTGCTTGACTTGACACACTATTAGATGTCTAGATGTTAGAAATTTAATACCCATGGAATAAAGACTAAAGTTTCCAAATTATTAATTAGAAACTAACATCGACAGGCAGGCAATCCATCCACCGCCACTGGACCAATAATGGCTAGTAAGCGCTTATCATGCTCGTTCAGCGGAAGGACTTTGTTTGGGCCGCCATTAGTAGCAGCTGCAGACCTGGAATCTGCAGCTTTGCACTTGGTTTTGGCTTTGAGCTCGATCCAGTATTTGATCGAAAAAAAAGCGTGCGTTAGGTTAGGTGCTTCGCAAAACCATTCATCAAGCAAAACCAAAAAAGACAATGTAAACATGCAAACTATTGCAAGAATTGATGGTGTTTCTGTTGGATTGTTAACTTACCCTTCGCCATTGGTCACCTGTCTTATTGACTCCTCTTCCGATGGAGTTAAGCTGTAATGCGACAGCTTCCCATGATTCTCTACTCGTCCGTGCAGCCTGTGGGCTTCCGGAGTAGCGACCCAAGGCTACGTCGCACTGTGGGCTGAAATCAGCGTTTCATAGACATTCAAATCATTTTCTTGAAAGTGTGTTTTTTTTTTCATATGGAATGATAGAGGAGACTAATTACATGCTTAAAAATATATTTTTCATGAAATGGGTACGTAAATGGAAGTGTGAGATTTTTTTCTTTAAAAGTTTGTATGGAGACAATAAAAAAGAAGTTTTTTTTTTGTGGCAATTTCTTTGGACCAATTTGGCTTAACATACATGAATATGATCGGAACAATCAACTACAACAGATTTATAAAAAAAAAACCAGTCATACCAATAAAATAATTTAAATTTTAGATTTATGTGTCAAGTTTTGATTTAAGTCAGGTATCCAAATAATTATTAAATTAACACAAAAACGAGGTATTTAAAAAATATATATATAATTTATCACAAAGAAAAATAAAAAAATCTTCAAAATAACCAAAAATGAAATGAAAATTATAAACAATAAAATATACAAAATACAACAAGAGTTACAAAAGTAATAAAGTTCATCAGTCATCCATCAATATCATTATCTGAGTCTAACTTAGAGTCAGATTCTATCTGGGAAACGTTTACAACCTCTAAGTCAGAAGAATCAGATTCAGCTAGCTCCAGCAGAGTTAATGTTTCTTCGAAAAATATTTTCTTTTTTTTCGCATCCATCGTGGTTCTTACTGATGAAATAAGTGGATCAGATGAAAGAAGAAGAAAATTCAAAATATCTTCGTTGGAATTCGCTCTGCTCTTCTTCCGAGGGTGGTGCTCTCTGAACCTCCTGAAATCTTTGTTACGAGCTTCCGATGCCTCTTCAGAAAGCTTTCCGATGGGTACAATTTTATTCTGGTTGATGATTTCAGATGCATGAAGCAGTACTTTGTGTACTGTTGAAGACATATAGTACCAATTATATAATGCCACATATCTTTCAGCAGTCTTGTAAGTAAATTACTCTTATATGTTACTCTCTAACGCCATCTATTATCAATTAACTGTACTATTTACTATCAGTTCGCGTTTTTGTTACTAGAGGGCGCTACCCGTCTAAAATAATCAATAACTACTTTTATTAAAAGCTTCTTTATGGTTTTTTTTTCTTTATTGGTTAAGTGATAGTTGTGAACGCATGTCTTAATTACTCCTTGATCAACATTATTAATACCAGTTATGGGTTTTGTTCGAACTCGTTTTGTGGGAGCTAGAGAAGTGGACTGTAATTAGGTACTGGTTTTCAAAAATAAGAAGAGAATAAAAGGGATGCGAGGAGCTCTGTATGAACGGACAATCCCCAATCCAGAACAAATTCAGCTGCAAAAATCGTAGTACGACTAACCTTTTCGCCGGCTGCAGTAGACCACCAATCGTCGCACGCGAACTGCTGGCTGGATCACTGGTGTCACCTCACAACACGGTTATGATACACTTAGTCCTGGATTTTCCTGTTTTACGCACGGCGTTGCAAAATAATGTTTGCGGGCGGGGGGCACAGAGCACACTATTCGAGAGAGCATGCACCGGACACTCGTTCGTGCTTTCTCCCCCTTCTTGGTCACGTGTGCGGAAGTTCCGCGCGATTGGTTTTTGGCATGGATTGTTCTTGACCCTCCAGCCAATCACAGACCGACTACTCGGTTTGCGTACACAGATAATTACAACCGATCCGTTCAGGAATGGGCTAAGTACAGAACACGTTTCTTTCCGCGTGTTCGTAAAACTGAAATTAAATCGGATTGGTTGCTTTCCTTGATAATCCTCTTAACTGTGGAAATCGATGGTTTTGTCATTTCAGCAGTTTTATTTTTTATTTGAGTTTCGTTAAGACCACTATTACCACTATTATCTTTTTTATGTAGCAATAGACATAGTAAATAAGTTGTCTTGCTTGTCTTTTCAAAACTGTATTACTCTTCTACGCAAAGGCGGCATTCTGTTTACTCAGAATTCAAACTTTACACTTCAAAAACTTAAAAAACTATCACTGCGCAGGTTCAAGTTATCGCGCACTGTACAAAATAAATTGTAAAAAATACAAAACATTAACTAAAACCTACTGTAATAGTAGAGTTATAACCGAAAGGAACTCTAATAAGGAAGAAAGAAGAAAAGGAAGAGACCTGTAACTATGACGATATTTTAAAATCTTTATAAAAAGTAAATAGTTCGAAATTAAAAGTTCATACAAAATTATTCTATCCAGGACTCAAAGGAAATAGATTTTGTAGAGAGCACGAGTATAGTGAGGACTCGAAGAGTAGTTTAAGAGTGAGCAGAGAACAGTTTAGAAAATTTAAAAGAGTTTTTAAGGCGAGAGTCAATTAGTACTTAATTTTGCCATAGCTAAAAGATCCATAGCAAAAAAGTCAAAATAGTAGGAACTATGGGCCTGTTGCCTAGCAACCAATGTCGACTTCTTTAATAAAGAGAAAGACGATAACATCGTTGTTTAATTGGAGGAGTATCACCTGTATCAATACGATGACTGATAAGATGAGTGCGGCCTAGTTTTCCTCTACTTTCAAAGGATATAGCTTTAAAACGTTTAACCATATCATCAGCGATAGTTTTTTGCTCTAAAGAGAGATTATTATATGGAAGTATCTAACTTGTTTAGTTTTGGTTACCCCTGAACATTTAGAATTTGCTTAAAAAGCCGAAGAAAGTACGTGTGGAACACAAAACTAAATATCTCTATCTATTGCTAGATATAACGTCAGACGTGATTTCTTATTATGGTTGGATTTACAAAACATTTAACTGGAAAAAAATATTGTATTGCTACTACTACAAAATCAATATTTACTAAATCGATTATGGTCCATGACCTGTCGAAAAAAATAAATTTTGCTCAGAAACACAAAATACTAAATCATTTTGTAATTATGACACATAATTTTCTCTCCTGCAAACATTGGTGAACCATTCCTATGTATCGTTAGTTTCACTTTCCCACAGTAAATCACTTTTCTAAATCCTTTTAAACAGTTTCACTAGGAGGGAACATCATCTCTTCCATTTAGGACCATCCTTAGGATCCAGTGACCTTCTACTCTTCGAGCTTATTTTTTGGATCTATTTTGATGATTTTGGAACGTATTAACATTTTTTTTTTACAATTAGTTTTCTATTTATTCAATTTTGGATAGGTATTCAAAAATGATTTTGAATCATAATCTGAGGTATCAAAGTAGAGAAAAGGTCAGCAGCCTTACTCTCGACACTCGATCTCAATTGGAATTGTAAATTGGGATCGAGATCTTGTCATTTGGCACTCTTGAATGTTACACTAGCTCACGATTGGAATAGTATTTTGCGGATTTTTTTGGAACTAAATGAAATCGATTTTACTCGAACGCATGCACTTTTTGGTACTCTTGACGCGATTTTGACGTTGACGTATCGAGTTAGAATTCGTGTTTATTGTCAAAGTTTACGATATCAAAAAGGATACTTTTTCGGGATCGAGTTTGATATTGTGATCGATTTGTGAAGTTTTATTTGTGAATAATGGCACGTTTAGCACTTATGTATGATATTTTGGACAGTGCTCATAAGTTAGATATGAGACAAAGGCGGAATTTGAGGTCCTCACCGGACACGGAAGTTTCGGGAGGTACCTGTGTCTGATGCGAAAGGAGGAGACGCCTGGGTGTCACCACTGCGAAAATCGCCCGGAGGACACGGTGTAGCATACGGTGCAAGACTGCCCAGCTTGGGCGGGGCACCGACGTGTCCTCACGGCTGCGATAGGCGGAGACCTCTCGCGCCCGGCATTGGTTGCGGCCATGCTACGGGGCGAGACGGAGTGGGAAGCGGTCAGCTGCGAGGCAGTAATGCTCGTGAAGGAGGAGGCGGGCCGCCGTAGGCGCGGGCATGCGGGCAGCGAGTAAAGGGCAACTCGCTGCCCGACCAAGGACCATGCCCGGGTCGACGGCGCGTTGTGTCCCACGCGCGCCTCAAAGAGCGTCAGCATAATGACGGGGCCCCCCTCTCAGAGGGCCAAAGCCTGCCGGGGTCGCGGGATTATTCCCTTACCGTAACCCCGGAACATAACAGGCTATGAAGGACACCGTGGATTTTAGTCAGTAGAAGTCTGACAGTCCCTCCCGCCCTGCCCGGGGTTGGAGGACTCATTTGATGATTTAACCACGCTAAAAAAAAAAAGCCGGAATTTGAGACGAATGGCGCGTTATGCAGACAACGCGTTTGCCATGACTGAAGATGAATTTTGGAAAAATTATCGAGTAGATAGGGAGCTTTTCGACGTGATCTATAAGGATTTGGAGCCTTTGATGCCCCAGCCTACTCGCCGTAGTGACATACCAAGAAAATACAAGGTTTGTGAACTAGCAATTCAATTTACACATGAGATTTTTTAACCTAAAAATAATCCTAATTTTTGTATTCTTTAGGTTTTAGTAGCACTTTCTTTCTACGCCACAGGCAGCTACCAAAGATTAGTGGGTGGGACACAAGGTACAATGATGTCCCAACAATCAGTTTCTAGAGCTATAAGAGAAGTGACAAATGCTCTTAATTCAAACGATATTTTAAGTAAATGGATTAAGTTTTTAGGCAACGACATACACAATGAGCCATTGCTGTCTAAGTTATTTATTGTTAAAATACATATAAATCCAAGCAAAGAACACTTTAAATGATAATTTATGTTTAAATAAATATCAGCACAAAATTTATTGATTTAATGAGTAAATCAATATTTTTAAATTTGGTAATTAACGTTTTCATTTGTATCGCCACCCCATGACGATCAGTGTAGTCGAACATGCAGTCGATTCCAATCTCAATCTCGACTTCGTTCAAGAGTGCCGATTTTCTGAATATTGGAATTGAAACTGGATCGAATTGGAATACGATCGAGATTGGGATTGATTTCAAGAGTAAGCCTACAGGTTTTTCTCAGATTAGGTTAGAACTTGATTCTATTAGCTTTAAAAATGCTTCGAAATCAGCTTTTTTCAAAACTATCAAATTTAATTTTATCATTTGTAGTCGGTTGACCAAACCAATTCTTTTTTTTTTTAATTGAACTGTTTGTTAATTCTGTACAAGAGTATTCGCATTTAAATTTCAGTATAAATCAATGTATTTGGTTTTTTGTTTACCACGTAATAAAAAAGGAAGCAATGCAAATGATTAAAAAGTAAAATTTTATTTTATCAGCAAAAATTACAACAAAGTCCTTAACAACAGCTTAAAACCTAGTGTTACCCCCCTAGCCCTGATAACTGCTTCCATGCGTTCTCTTATGGGCCTTATTAATGTGACAACAGTCTCTTGCGGAATTTTGTCCTATTCTGCAACGACCGGTAGCACTGTTAGGACATCGTCGAATTGATTCCTTAAGAAACTTAAATAATTTTGACCGTTAAGACTATGCGGCAAGAAAACTGGTCCTACGACATCTCCGACTATGCGCCCACACGTTTAGCCGCCATTGGTGTTGGAACGACGACTCACTCAGTCGAAGCATGCGAGTTTGTGTGAGACCAAACATGTTCATTGTGGATGTTACTAATGCCCGCTCTCGTGAACGATGCCTCGTCGGCCCACAGTACTCTTGATCCAAAATCTGGCATCACTTCCAATTGGCTTCGGTACCACTCGCAAAAGGCCACACGAGCAAAAAGTCTGCCGGTTTCAACTCCTGGGTGCGACAGAAGTGATATGGGTGCTGGCCGTCATTATTTAGCACTCGTCATACTTGCATGCGATTAGAGGCACCCAGATTTTGCTTAAATTGCTAAAGTACCGCTTCATCAAATTCTGGATCGATAGATCTCGGGCGGCTCTCTGAAGCAGGAGCGTGGAATGATCTCGTTTGATGCAGACGATGTACCATCCGACTAAAACGCACCAACGAAGGCAGTTGTCGTCCCTAGTCTTCGCCACTTTCAAAAATCAAGGGTTCTGTAAAAAATAATTATGAGCTTTATTAACTATCAGCTGCGTTGAACCCCCTAGGTCTATGATGTAACCAGATTACCATCACAAAGGAGAAATAAATAAATATCTCGCCTTGCCGAAGACGTCGAAGGACCTGGAGATGAATGCTGCAGTGAGGCAGCAGAACGCACTGCAGAGGATGATGTGCTCGGCGACAACAATACCAACTCAAACTCCGTAGAGACCATGAGGTTCTCGTCTACCTCATGGCCTTCACCCACCAATACAACTTTCCCTACGAAATAAAAATATATTAAGTCGGCAAAAAAAAGGCTCCTCATTGTAAAATGACTGCAAATTGTTATTGTTCAATGCAAATTTGAATTGCTATGAGAAAAGTAGCAGGTTACAAAATATAACCGCTACAATGTTGAAACTTATTTACTTCTATAAACCTATGTATGCATGAATGCAATAAAGAATTTGAGTTTGACTTCATCTTATTCTGACACAGTTCGAGTTTGGGTATTTGAGAAGAGATTAGTAAAAATTTTAGAATGAGTGAAATGCGATCTCAACTAGTAGAACTCATCTCTTTTGGATGAAATGCGAATTAAGTAGCAAAAAGAAAGAAAGAAAAAATCTCTCGCTTAGTTTGTCCACCTGAATACAGTAGAATACATTCAAGGTTCTTGCACATTTTCTGTTAAATCTTACCTACTAAAGTAAGACAAATCAAGTTTTTTTTAAATGTAATTTTATTCCCACATAATAAACTTGAGTCGGCATTTTGATGGAGACGAGATTTGACATTTCCACTCGTAAAACTTTTTTTCTCAAAATGTTTTGTACACACAAAATACTTTTCAAAAAGATTGGGACCTGTACGCATTGTATCCACTAGAGTTGCTGTTGTCATTGAAATGGAGAGCTCGGCAAAGAATTTCATATCGTCTACTGGAGAACTAAAGATGTTCGTTGGGAAGAGAGGGTTTAAAGTAAAACAAGATTTCGTGGAGGGCATCCGGATATATAGGACGAAAAGTTCGTGAATATTCGTGTCATACCAATCCCGGCGAAAGCTGACTGCCACTGCCACTGGCCAGAACGGTTGGTCTCCGTCTCAATATGTGACAAAACGCCATCATAGGTACTGCCTTAACGCCTCATACGCGTTTTCAGATGCGACAACTGGTTCTGTTCGCTGCGGCAGAAATTGTTCTCGCCCGCCTCTATGGGTATCCATAGGTAACCATTTGAAGTGAGGTGAAACTTTTCCTCTAGCAAACAAGACCTTATCCCGACGATCATCTGCATCCAACCATTCCTCATCCTCATGCACTTCACCATCTGCCATCACTTGCCTCCTTGCCCTCGCTATCGTTCGCTCTCTCGTAGCTAGTCAAGCATTCATCATTCGCATTACTTTCTTCAGGCACATAATGATCATTCATGCGTACCTCTATCAACCTATCGTTTTTCTGCAACTGGGGCTCACCTGCCTGTCCCCCACCCCTGTCCTGGCCGCGTCCTCTCGGTCCTCCTCGTGCTCCACGCGCGCACCCCCTTTCTCGCACAGGCTGCAGACGCTCCGATGGTAGCCTCTTGCTCAAACTTAAGGTGTTCGTCAGCAAGATGGAATTGATCACCCAGAGCAATGATGTCATCTTCCTCTAGCGTTATGACAACGTGCCTACTATAAATATACAGTAATATCATAAATCTACGTATATCTTTATCAAGAAAAGTAAAAAGACGAAGATGAAAATGTAATTACTCTGGGTGAAGTTTAAATGGCTAGGGCTGAGCGTTCAGCGGGCTTGATTTGTAAAAATTTTTGATGAAAACATGTTTTATTACTTACAGCTGTCTGACTGCTGGCGCACTCGAGGAAGGGTGCAACACACTCGAAGTCGAATTCAATGGATTTGCCCTATCAAAAGAGGTTTTCGTTTTAAAAAAGACTCATAAACAACCTTACAAAAAAAAACATTTTGACGAAAGTATTGATTTATTTTTATTAGCGTTGAATTGTCAGGAGAGCGTTATCATTTATACCTAGACTAACACTAGGGGGCACGCGTCCAAAACTTTCCTAGAAAGCTGGTGCGTGGAACAAAATTATGCCACCCATCAGTAGCGGGATTTTTTTAATATTTTATAGCCCCATTGGCCATAAGTTCTGCGTGCTATGTAGCCTGGCCACTGCCATTTCAACTTGCTAATTCGTTGGGCTATGTCGTTAACTTTAGTTCATCTACAAAACTCTTCATTTCTGAGTCGATCGCGCGTGGTAGAATCTACAAAATATAACTTACTAAACCATGTCTTTTCGCCACTTCCTAACGAAACTGCCCTTTCTTCCGATAGCAGTAGCGAGGAACAAAGGACTTCGGATTTATACAAGTTAATATTTATTTTTATTTCCGTTGAATTGTCAGGAGAGCATTATCATTTATACCTAGACTTTAACACTAGGGGGCTCGCGTCCAAAACTTTCCTAGAAAGCTCGTATGTGGAACATAATTATGCCACCCATCAGTAGCGGGATTTTCTTACCATTTTCTTACTACCCCTTAAGACTTCCAATAGGAGCGGTTTTCAGCGTGATCCTGTGGCCGACGATCTTATGAATCGTCTGCCCATCGTGTTGGTGGACGTCTTAAGCTGCGCTTGCCGATGTGTGGTCTCCATTCGAGAACCTTACGGCCCCACCAGCCATCAGTTCTGCGTATCATGTAGCCTGCCCACTGCCATTTCAACTTGCTACTTGGTTGGGCTATGTCGTTAACTTTGGTTCGTCTACAAATCTCCTCATTACTGAGTCGATCCCTTCGGATACCAGTAGCGAGGAACAAAGGACTTCGGATTTATACAATTTATTTTTATTTCCGTTGAATTGTCAGGAGAGCATTATCATTTATACCTAGACTTTCCAAACACTAGGGGGCTCGCGCGGGGGACATATGCCACCCATCAGCATCAACTTGATTTTCTATCTTTTCTAATTTTGATGAAAGAAAATAAGTTGTAATAAGACTAATCAACTTTATTTCTTATCTTACAGTTTAACAAAACTTAACAATTGTCTTAAGTTGAATTAAATACGAGTATAAACAAAAGAAACTGTGAAAAAATTGAAGTTTTACTTATTGTGATTAACCAGTCGCATATTTTTTTCAAAACCTTAATTTGGCCTTTTTTAATCTTAATTTTGGTTCGTGTCTACAAATCTTCTCATTCGGAATCGAATTGCGGATCGCGCCTTCTAAAATCTACAAAATTCAACTTACTAAACCATGTCTTTTCGCCACTTCCTAACGAAACTGCCCTTTCTTCCGATAACCAGTAGCGAGGAACAAAGGACTTCGGATTTATACAAGTTAATATTTATTTTTATTTCCGTTGAATTGTCAGGAGAGCATTGTCATTTATACCTAACACTAGGGGCCTCGCGTCCAAAACTTTCTTAGAAAGCTCGTGTGTGGTTCAAGCACGCTGGAAGAGTTTGATTTATATTTTCGAAGGTTAAAACAACCTGCCTTTAGAGCCTTCGATACGGCCTTCTGAATATGTTTTAATTCTTCCTCAGAATTTCGTGGATGTCCTACGCTGCGCTTGCCGATGCGTGGTCTCCATTCGAGAACCTTACGGCCCCACCAGTTCTGCGTGCTATGTAGCCTGGCCACTGCCATTTCAACTTGCTAATTCGTTGGGCTATGTCGTTAGCTTTGGTTCGTCTACAAATCTCCTCATTTCACACCACCACCCCACTTCCTAACGAAACTGCCCTTTCTTCCGATACCAGTAGCGAGGAACAAAGGACTTCGGATTGATACAACTTAATATTTATTTTTATTTCCAAAACTTTATTAGAAAGCTTGCGCGGGGGACATAATTAAGCCTTTCATCAGTAGCGGGATTTTTTTAATATTCTAATTTTTTATGGCCCCACTGGCCATAAGTTCTGCGTGCTATGTAGCCTGGCCACTGCCATTTCAACTTGCTAATTCGTTGGGCTATGTCGTTAACTTTGGTTCGTCTACAAATCTCCTCATTTCACACCACCACCCCACTTCCTAACGAAACTGCCCTTTCTTCCGATACCAGTAGCGAGGAACAAAGGACTTCGGATTTATACAAGTTAATATTTATTTTTATTTCCAAAACTTTATTAGAAAGCTTGCGCGGGGGACATAATTATGCCTTCCATCAGTAGCGGGATTTTTTTAATATTCAAATTTTTTATGGCCCCACTGGCCATAAGTTCTGCGTGCTATGAAACCTGACCACTGCCATTTCAACTTGCTAATTCGTTGGGCTATGTCGTTAACTTTAATTCGTCTACAAATCTCCTTCTTTCACACCACCACCCCACTTCCTAACGAAACTGCCCTTTCTTCCGATACCAGTAGTGAGGAACAAAGGACTTCGGATTTATACAAGTTAATATTTATTTTTATTTCCAAAACTTTCTTAGAAAGCTCGCGCGGGGGACATAATTATGCCTTCCATCAGTAGCGGGATTTTTTTAATATTCTATTTTTTTATGGCCCCACTGGCCATAAGTTCTGCGTGCTATGTAGCCTGGCCACTGCCATTTCAACTTGCTAATTCGTTGGGCTATGTCGTTAACTTTGGTTCGTCTACAAATCTCCTCATTTCACACCACCACCCCACTTCCTAACGAGACTGCCCTTTCTTCCGATACCAGTAGCGAGGAACAAAGGACTTCGGATTTATACAAGTTAATATTTATTTTTATTTCCAAAACTTTCTTAGAAAGCTCGCGCGGGGGGACATAATTATGCCTTCCATCAGTAGCGGGATTTTTTTAATATTCAAATTTTTTATGGCCCCACTGGCCATAAGTTCTGCGTGCTATGTAGCCTGGCCACTGCCATTTCAACTTGATAATTCGTTGGGCTATGTCGTTAACTTTGGTTCGTCTACAAATCTCCTCATTTCTGAGTCGATCGCGCGTGGTAGAATCTACAAAATATAACTTACTATACCATGTTTTTTCCCCACTTCCTAACGAAACTGCCCTTTCTTCCGATACCAGTAGCGAGGAACAAAGGACTTCGGATTTATACAAGTTAATATTTATTTTTATTTCCGTTGAATTTTCAGGAGATCATTATCATTTGTACTTAGACTCTTCTTTAACACTAGGGAGCTCGCGTCCAAAACCTTCTTAGAAAGCTCGTGCGTGGAACATAATTATGCCACCCATCAGTAGCGGGATTTTCTTACTACCCCTTAAGACTTCCAATAGGACCGGTTGGAAGCGGCTTGTTTTCAGCGTGATCCTGTGGCCGACGATCTTATGAATCGTCTGCCCATCGTGTTGGTGGACGTTTTAAGCTGCGCTTGCCGATGTGTGGTCTCCATTCGAGAACCTTACGGCCCCACCAGCCATCAGTTCTGCGTATCATGTAGCCTGCCCACTGCCATTTCAACTTGCTACTTGGTTGGGCTATGTCGTTAACTTTGGTTCGTGTACAAATCTCATCATTTCTGAGTCGATCCCTTCCGATACCAGTAGTGAGGAACAAAAGACTCCGGATATAAACAAGTTAATATTTATTTCCGTTGAATTGTCAGGAGAGCATTATCATTTATATCAAGACTGTTCCAACACTAGGAGGCTCGCGCGGGGGACATATGCCACCTATCAGCATCAACTGGATTTTCTCACTTTTCTAATTTTGATAAAAGAAAACAAGTTGTAATAAGACTAATCAACTTTATTTCTTATCTTACAGTTTAACAAAACTTAACAATTGTCTTAAGTTGAATTAAATACGAGTATAAACAAAAGAAACATGTGAAAAAATTGAAGTTTTACTCATTGTGATTAACCAGTCGCATATTTTTTTAAAAACCTTAATTTGGCCTTTTTTATTAATCTTAACTTTGGCTCGTCTACAAATCTTCTCATTCGGAATCGAATTTCGGATCACGTGTTCTAAAATATACAAAATATTACTTACTTACCATGTCTTTTCCACACTTCCTAACGAAACTGCCCTTTCTTCCGATACCAGTAGCGAGGAACAAAGGACTTCGGATTTATACAAGTTATTATTTATTTTCATTTCCGTTGGATTGTCAGGAGAGCATATCATTTATACCTAGACTTTAACACTAGGAGACTCGCGTCCCAAAATTTCTTAGGAAGCTCGTGTGTGGAACATAAGTATGCCACTATCAGTAGCGTGATTTTCTTACTATTCTAATATTGATTAAAAAAAAAAAACAAGCAGTAATGAGACTAATCAACTTTATTTCTTATCTTACTGTTTAACAAACCTTAACAATTGTCTTAAGTTGAATTAAATACGAGTATAAACAAAAGAAACATGTGAAAAAATTGAAGTTTTACTTATTGTCATCAACCAGTCGCATATTTTTTTAAAAACCTTAATTTGGCCTTTTTTAATCTTAACTTTGGTTCGTCTACAAATCTTCTCATTCGGAATCGAATTGCGGATCGCGCGTTCTAAAATCTACAATATTAAATATAACTGACTATACCATATTTTTTCCCCACTTCCTAACGAAACTGCCCTTTCTTCCGATACCAGTAGTGAGGAACAAAGGACTTCGGATTTATACAAGTTAATATTTATTTTTATTTCCGTTGAATTGTCAGGAGAGCATTATTATTTATTACTTAGACTGTTCTTTAACACTAGGTCGATGCTTGGTGTCATTTCGAGAACCTTACGGCCCCACCGGCCATAAGTTTTGCGTGGCTTACAGCCTTCATGCCATTTCAACTTGCTAATTCGTTGGGATATGTAGTTAAATTTGGTTCGTCTACAAATCTCCTCATTTCTGAGTCGATCGCTCGTGGTAGAATTACAAAATATAACTTACTATACCATGTCTTTTCGCTATTTCTTAACAAAACTGCCCTTTCTTCCGATACCAGTAGCGAGGAACAAAGGACTTCGGATTTATACAACTTAATATTTATTTTTATTTCCAAAACTTTCTTAGAAAGCTCGCGCGGTGGACATAATTATGCCACCCATCAGTAGCGGGTTTTTTTTAATGTTCTAATTTTTTACGGCCCCATTGGCCATAAGTTTTGCGTGGCTTACAGCCTTCATGCCATTTCAACTTGCTAATTCGTTGGGATATGTCGTTAACTTTGGTTCGTCTACAAATCTCCTCATTTCTGAGTCGATCGAGCGTGGTAGAATCTACAAAATATAACTTACTGCCCTTTCTTCCGATACCAGTAGCGAGGAACAAAGGACTTCGGATTTATACAAGTTAATATTTATTTTTATTTCCGTTGAATTGTCAGGAGAGCATTATTATTTGGCTCGCGTGGGGGACGTATGCCTATTTCTTACTATGCTTATTTTGATGAAAGAAAACAATCTGTAATAGGACTAATCAATTTTATTTCTTACTTTATACGAGTAGGTACTTTAAAAAAACTTAACAATTGCCTTAAGTTGAATTAAATTTAAACAAAAAATTAACACCTGAAAAAATTAAACAGTTTTACTTATTGTTTATTTTCTGCTTCATTAATTTCATTCCTAGTTTTACATTCTCTCATTCTATTTTTTTTTATTATTCAATACAACATTTTGTGCCTTAGCTTGCGAGTTAGCTGCCAACTTTAGATCCTGTAAAAGCAGTTGTTTGGACTGTTATCTCGTCCCAGCGTTATTTTAAATGAAAGGATCTTATTCACTTCTTTTTATTAGGTGAAAAATTCATGTTTCGATCGCGGCAAACGGGGACTAGCTCGCGCGCGTTTTATGTGTGGTGACGACGCCTGCTCGTAATGTCTGCTCTGGACTAACGTACAAGCACTTTTTGGAGTGTTAAAAATACTTTCTCTAGTGTGTAACTATCACCACCCAATACCATAACACTACTATCCTGAGCTAATTCTGGCAATGGTTGGAAATCTAAAACTTCTACAATTGCTTCACAGGTGGCTTCGCTAGCAACAGCTTCATCCTCCCTATCACCACAAAACTCCGCATTTAATCCAGTGCTTGTACCTAAAATGGATGCTACTCGGTCTATAACTTCATCAGGAGGAATGTAAGACTTCGTTTTCAATTTACAGACTGGAGGGGGCTCCAGTCTGTAAATTGAAAACGAAAGTTTAGAGTATCCACAATGAAATGCATGACTACATGTTATTATTATAAATTCTTGTAATACAGAGTTAAGTTAAGGTTGTTTTGTCTTATGAAAGCACAACGCTTTCTGGCAGATTTCTTCAGATTCTCCCATTTGAATTGAATTTGCTCAGGACTATCTCTCGTAACAGCACTGAATTCCTGTTCAATTGAATTCCAAGCTTCTTCCTTTAGTTTATTGTCTGTAGCGTTCGTTGCTTTAGTTGCTATGCCTTGATGTTTCATTATCATGTCAAGAAGAAGAATTATTCTGTCCCCAAGCGACTGAGCCCTAATCTGAAAGTAAATTATAATTTAGGCGCGAATTGATGGCAAGGGAAGCCTTCTATTAACGCATCTGTCTCAGATATTGGTGTCCTTAACAATATAATCAATAGGTACGCGCAATATTTCGAAATCGTTGCACATACATTTTATTAATGCAAATTAGTTGCTTATTTCCAGACGTATCACAAGTCGAAACACTTCAAAGCAGATGCGAGCGCGGGAGCACAAATGTCAGAAATGCGTTTTATTGCTTCGTCACGTACCGCATCGAGAAAAATCTAAACTCGTCGCGAATATCATCTTGTACAAAGTTGATACTCCCAGCAAGGTAGTTGTTCAGCGTACAACTTACTGTAACATTATTTTTAGTGATTTGATTTTGACAAACGAACTAGTAAATATTGATTTTTTTTTAAATTCTATTTTCATAAATGTTATCCTTATAAGTATATGTATACGTCCCTAAAAGGAACAACATGGTTTTTGATACAGCCTGTATATGCCAACAAAATAATATATAATGTGATAATATAACATTAATTTAAAAAAGCTAAAAGAAAAAAAAAAACGCTCACTGAGTAGCAATGTCAACATGATTTAATGATTAACTTAATTGATTTGCCTACGAAGATCAGTTTAAGACTTAGTCAGGAAGTTCTTCATTAATTTTTTCTCGTATGGTTTGCCATCTAAAACCCGATCTTTGTGAATTAAAATTTTGATGTATTCCTTTTTTGTTGCTTGACCTAGCGTGACGTACAATTGCCCGTGACTAAACATGTCCGATCTAAGATCTTTTCTGACCCGGCTGTGGGTTAGGCCCTGACTTTTGTGAATAGTCATAACGTAAGACAACTGTTAAGGAAATTGACGGCAGCACATTTCGAATGGACTTTTGGGATCAATAGGACCCTAAAAAATGATACGTGGAATTAAATATTCATCTGTACCCGACGATTTTTCAACGGTAATTAAGCGGGGCGACGTACCTGTTACAATTATTTAGTTCCGTTTACCAATCCGTCGTTAAAACTGAGATTACGCATGATCATACAAATACATCCTATTTTGAGATTAAGATCGTGCTCTGGAAAACCTCTTGGTTGCATTCTGTTAAGTGCATGTGGCCCTAAAAGTAATACGTCTGCATCTTCATTTTCGACTTTATCGATGGAGTTTGTTCATTGTTCCTCCATCTAACTGATCGAGTATTAAGTTATTTACTTCTCGAACGTTGTCGTTCCGTGTTCATGAAATTGCTCTGTGTATGCTAGCACAGGATTCTATATTTAGAACGGGGAAAACAAAGTCAATCAAGTCGTCCAATTCCGATACAATTTCAATACCACCTAAATTTTTAATATTTTTGCCAATTAGAAAAGCATAAGATGTTAATTTATTTGAGCCTTAATTCTGCAAACTCGACGTCATCCCTGCTGCATCTTTGCGAAGTAGCTAAGGAGAAAGATTTTATATTTTGCCAGATGCGCGATGTTTTTACTGATGCATTTAATATATCTGAATTAGTTTTTGCATTTGTATCTACAGGGGGAATTTGTCTAAAGTCCCTGCAAAGATAATAATTTTGCCACCATAAATTTTATTATTACGCTTGAGATCACGCAACGACCTATCCAGTAGAAAAACTGTATGTGCGATACGCTCCATCGTATATTATAACGTCCGCGTGTGATATTAATTCCGCTTTTGCGTGCCGTTTGTGATATTCCAGAAGTCATTATCGTCTACCAGATCTATGGGGAATTTAAACATATATCCTTCGTAGTTTTGCGCCGCGATGGCAGGACTCGCTGTACATAGAACTACTCCGTTTATGTTACCGCGTACGTACGCAGAAATAACGTTTTACCGGTACCCGCGGGACTCAATGAAAATCGCGGTATCATGAACGTCACGGAAGTCAGTATCGTTACAAAGTTTTGCAACGTAATCAAAAATACAATTTTGCTCTCGAGACAAGCATGGAATCCATTGATCTGTAAAATGTTCCAATGATTTGCGGTTGTGTTCTACGCGTTCCCTGCCTAACTTGGTAGTGGTATCTTCGATTTGATTTGATTGATTTGATAATGAGACACAAAGGGTGTACCCTTTCTATGTCCGCATCCGCACCTAACCTATATGAAATATCTTCACTGAGTTGATTTTTAAAAGTGTACGACGCGACTGGAACACCGTTTACAGCCAAACAAATGAAGAAGCTACGAAGGCGTGGTCCCGTTAAAAAGTTTGATGCTTCCAACGTAGCTCTTTCGTATTCGACTTCGTCATCGGCAAGACCAACTATTTTAGCAGCTTTCTAAAGTTTTACAATCGGGACCACCAAGAGATTTAAGATCGATGTAACTACGACACGATTTTTTTTTAAATAGAATTCTAAGATAAAACTGTTCACCTAGACGGACGCAATAGACGCGCGACAAGCTCACCTTTTTGTCTTAAAGTAATAAATTTATGATTTGATGTTTCAAAAATTTTCCGTAGTTTTTGTTGATGAGGCTTGGAATGAATGAACAATGTACTTGTTCGTGTAAGTCCAAGTAGGTCAATGAGTCAAATTCTTCTGTTACGGGGCGGTTAAAATAGGTAATAACTACCCAAGTATCATTTACAATTACATCGTTACCGCGATATTTTATAATAGCTTCGTTTTTACTGTAAAAAAATCCTTTTTCATCAGAAGAAGCGGTGGCTGTCTCAGGTTTTGGAAAAAAATTTGAACATTTACTTTTCTTACAATCCCAACAAGGTAAATTAGTTCAATGCGAGGGACCGCAAGGACCGTGAATCATGTGATTCAGAACAGCTTTTCGTAGTCCTCCCTCTGCCTCTGATGCATCAGGAAAGTCTGCTTTAAAAAAAATATCAATATCTATGTTTTGGACAGGCCCGTCACCTTCAACTCTAAAACAAATGTAGCGTGTGGTAAACCTCGCTTTTGAAATTCTATTACGTGCATCTTATAAATACTTTGGCCAAACCAATTACCACTTCGGATATCTCATAATAATTCTGCTAGCTTTAAATTAAAAATTCTAGCACACACAGAAGGATTTACATAGGTGCTTTGAGTGGATTGTTGAATTTCAGGCCACTTGGGATTTTGGGATTAAAGGTAAACGTCAAGAAAATGATGAGTTCCCCAATTTGCTTACTATTGCAATAGCATCACTATATTTTCATGTATCGCGGCCTCCCCGTAAAGAGCTGGGCAAATAAACGCGACCTGGTACGAATCCTTCCTGAATTGTTTCATCCTGATGAATTCGACTTCTTGAAGTGGAACGGACCTCAGTGCATTATTAGAGTTATGTTTTTGTAGACTTTTGAAATAAAACGAAGGCGTTCTTCTATGTTTCGGCAATGCATGTCAACTAACCATTCTTCCGATAGCCTGCCTATATCAGAAAATCGTGGCTCCGACAATAACAAGCAGCGAACATTTTGCTTGGGTTAATTTATTTCCGTTATTATCTACTTTGTTCGGGTACCAACCCGCATTACTCTCAGGATAAAATAATGGATACTGAAAACTTTCATAATTATAACGGATGCATTATATCTACAGTGTGGTTTCTGATCACCGATTTTCCAAACTGCTATGCAATGTACAACATGTTCGCGTTCTGTCCCAATAATGGCCGCGACTTCTCAACCCACAGGTAAATCTCCTAAAAGTTCCCGTGGATTGAGCGAGACGTTTGCTGAAATTTAATAAAAGTCTGATCGGATGGTTCCCTACGTAATCGTTTAAACATTCGATAAAAGGATTGACGTTATGTAAAAAGTTGGTTATGCAACTAATAACCTGCCTATAAAGTTTCATATTTGCGGCTATTTGATCGCGTTCGTTTGTATCGTTAATAGATAGTCCTAAATTATTTACGCTACCAGTGTAAGCTAAATCAAAAACTCTTGAATTGATTGAAATCTTGAATTTTAAGAAAAAATATTCCCGTTGGTTGTTGGTACCAGTGAGAAACGCCTAAGGCACTGAAGGCAAATAAATTATTTTACGCTCGCGGCCTTAACGGCATGAAATTTTGTGTGTTGTAGGCGCCCGATCCGCAACACCATTGTTTTCTAGATTTTTCTTCTTCAAACAGACCGCATTACAAGTTGGACACCTAAAAATGTCGGAAGAAGATAAACACGTTTTTTTTAAAGAAAATAATTTTATTACGTTTAACTTAAATGGGATTACAAAATAGTCGCTGGGTAAAAATATGCACTCAATGGTGGCGCCACTTGGGTGTCAACTACTACCGGTTCAGGGGTTTCTTGAAATCCAAGCAATATAGATTGTGATTCTGATAATTGACTATGATCTGTTGATGCCGGGCATGCGCGGTCTATAGACGACGGCAATGGCAATGCATATCCTCGTTATGTTGAATACAAGTAATTATATTATAATCGCATGCACAATTAAGCAAATAATTGATTTTTTTACTCAATAGTATTGTTTCTGGACAATCACGTAGACAGGTAATGATTATGTGATAAATTTCATTCATCAAATAATTAAAATTTTCATTTGGGTGCTTAACGATTTCTTTGTATAATCAACTGCATAATTAAATGATTGCAAATCAGCTTCAGGTCTGCACAAATCACGTGCGCAATTGTAACAATTTTTGAATACTTTGGATTTCATTTTTTAAATCACATACCCGGTCACATACTTTTTCGATTCATTATAAATCAAAGAATCATTATTTTTATAATTGTTCATCGTTGTTAATAAAGCATCAATATCACATGCAAAATCATTTTTCTCTGAATCATTAGATTTATCGCCAAGCAGATTTACCATTGATTGAAATGATTTATTAGAATCATTCTCACAATAATTAGCTCTAATAGAATGTACAGAATTAAAATTATTAATCAATAAAGTTTTATACGAACACATAAACTGATTACAATTGGGATTAATATTACGCACACCATTACTCCTAATACCACTAAAAAAAAATTCTGAGGGGTCTTGATTAAAATTTCTAATTAATGGATTTTTCGCACCATACTTTACATTTAAATATTCCCATAATTCCATGAAGGTTTTAATATTATGAATCCAATTTTTATTGATGGAATCGATTCATGCTTAATCACCACGGAATCATTTTTTCTAATTACTGATTCAAATTTAATCGAGTCTAAAATCGGCAACAAATGCAACAAATCATACCACAGTTGGAAATGGGGCGAGTTATTTTTCAAGCATCGCTTGTATATTTTTTTTTGGTGACCCGTCGTAAAAATGACCATTAAAAGAATCGAACAGCTTGTCAAATAGTAACAGAAAATCTGCAGTCCCTTTGCCTTCTTCTAGCAGAATGTTGTGTTCTGAAACAAAATATTAATATTTGTTAATAACACATGAAAATTTTGCTAGATAATGTTACAAGGATCAAGTATGTGAAAATTGATAACGCGGAGTCTGTGTATTGAATACTGACTTACTCCTATATTTCGCATTAACAGCAATCTGGCTAATTCGCGAATCGAATAAAATTTACTATTAAATCAGAAATCATTCTTATTTAACTGGTTTGTTAAACAATTAAGTACCAGTAACTGGTAATCTTTTTGCTTGTGATTATATCATTTACATTTCATTATACGTAAGCCGTGGAAAATCTGTTACAATATTTTCATTTACAATAAGTGGTCTAAAAGGCTCGTGTTCTGTTTAATTGATTTTTTATTACATAATTGGCCAATCTATTTTCTAAGAACATATTTTGATGAATAATTTCCTGAATTTCCTCAGCATCATCCCGGTCAGTTAGAACATGATAAAATGAATTTTTAAGTGCGGCAGCAACTTTAAAATCTTTCATTGAAATGTCTGCTTGCACGATTAAAATACTCATGCCGTAATAGTTTAAAATCCCTTTTAAATGTTCCATTCACAACTTCTACCCAAC
Organism: Agrotis segetum; assembly: GCA_036375495.1. Classification (NCBI taxonomy): domain Eukaryota; kingdom Metazoa; phylum Arthropoda; class Insecta; order Lepidoptera; family Noctuidae; genus Agrotis; species Agrotis segetum. Next base: position 1,321,848 of record JAQSVV010000002.1, read on the forward strand.
GGCAAATAGTGACTGCCCTTGACTTATTTGAATCTATTGTAGATAACCGTGCTTCACTCTGTGCTAATGACGCGGGTACAAAATATGTTCGATAACCACATGTGTTAGGTTGAGGCGTCCCTAAATCCCCTATCCAGCACAAAAGCATCGTGATCCTCAAATTAGTTTCTCATGACTGTTCCATCTTTAAATTCTTGTTTCATTATGACTGCATCTGAAGTTTTGTAGCTGGATAGGGGCCTAAAACATCTATTATATACAAATTAAAAATGGTTTAACTAAATTCCTATACTTATGTAGGCTGTGTGTTTTTGGTACATTTGGTTACTGCTTTTCTGTACGTATATATATGTTCCATCACAAATAATTACTGGTTTGATAACACCTTTGTGATTCCCAAATAGCCCCTGGGGAATTCTCAATGTTTTTTTCGCACAATTGATCCTTATTAATATGGATAATGCCCTAATGCAGTGGCACATAATTATTCGACAGCAATTCTCTCGCTTTATTCTTTAGCCTTTCCAAAGTAACTTGTGGGATTTTTGACGTGCATATTCCAAAGCTCCCGAGATGCCAGTACCTAGGTTTGGAAGCCTGCTATTAATGTTAGGTTATTTACGTAACAGAACTATCCAGGAATAAGACATTCTGAATATTCCACAGCTGTGCCTCCGCGACGCCGACGCGGAACAGTTGATAACTTTTCAGTACTTGTTCGTTTCATGTTGGAAATTAATTAATTTGATAATAATTATTAATCAATATCAACTTGCAACAGATCCTCGAAGACGCTCTACTTTGCCGCTCTTTATGTATTTTTTTTATTAAATGCAAAGTTCTAAATTCAAATTGATGGACTCTATGGTCGATTGTTGGAAAGCTAAGCTAGTCGACTCTTTTTTAATTGAATCTTAAATGATTAATAATTTCTCGATAATCTCATAAAAAAAATACCATATTTTTTTGAGACCTACAAAAACTTTATTTTAAAAGTTTGTTTTCTCTAGCCATTACTTATCTAAACTATCCACTAGCAAATTAACCCAGTTAATGCTATCACAAGCGTGAAAAACTTACTCCCACTCAGCCGTCCGCCTTCATCGTTCCGTGACATTGACTGCGCCTGAGTCAGCATCACCCCGCGCGTGCTCAAAACACGCTACACGCCGCCGACCTTGCTGAGTCTCCAGTCCACGACGAGCATTATCGCTGCGACCGCGCATTCCATCGCTATGACACGCTGACATTTTTTCGCGTACGCTCAACAGCTGTTTCATGCTGCGCGTGTCTGTTCTCTACAGTGTGCCGCCTATGATTATTTCTGCGATTTCTATTTTCCGATGAAAAACCACTTCTTGCGCGCCAGCGCTAATGTGTCATGACTTGCGTCGACGAAGCACAATCCTCGTGTTCCGCTACCCTGATAGCATCTTTTAAACAAGTCAAATTCTGCGCCGCAATAACAGTAGTAAGACGCTGATTACGAAGGCCGTCAGAAAACTTCCATATTGCATATTTTTCGTTCAATGGCTGAAAATTTTGTAGGCTTCCGAACTTTCCCCGGCTTGAGAAATTTAAATTGACTGGCTGAGTATCAAGCTCCAGGTGAGATGCTGGTGTTCTTGAATGATTATAATTTAAATGAAACTGCTTCTTGACAATTTGGAAGACTATTAGGCACTGGTTACAATCAAGAAAATCCGCTAGTATGCGTGTGCGCGTTAGAGGGGTCCGCGAGTGAGTGGCGCGGCGCTGTCCCACCGCTGTAATTGCGGCTGGAGGGGCATGCAAAGTTATGTCGCCGCTGCGATGTGTGGAGCTCGATGTGACGTCAGGAACATTGACCATCAATTTCTCTTTCTCGGCACTTAATTCCGCGATTGATTTATTGTTTTGCCTAGCGCGAGCAAGTTTGGCTTGCACAGTCACGTCCGACTTAACTGTTAATAAATGTTTCCTCATGTCAGCCAACAGATTGTCTACTGTTGCGTAGTTAGAAGACAACCGTATCCTAGGCCCCTGGTTAAGTCGTGTGGTTCAAACGAATTTAACTAAAAGAGTTTAGAAAACAACCGTATCCTAGGCCCCTGGTTAAGTCTTGTGGTTCAAACGAATTTAACTAAAAGAGTATTACCAACAGACTGTCTACTGTTGCGTAGTTAAAAGACAACCGTATCCTAGGCCCCTGGTTAAGTCGTGTTATTCCAATTAATTAAGCTTTAACCATACAGCAGTGATTTATCATACAAAACTCATCAGCGGCCATATTGTTTATCGAAATGTTAGCGCCTTGTGGTTGGCTGATGTGGACAATGGCGTTCTTGTAATTGGATGTTTATGTTTATGTTTTTGCACCATAACATAATTTTAGAACGTGTTTTTCTATGGGACAGTGGGAACATTGCTTTGAAATCATCAGAATATTATTAAAGTTTACATAAAGATCTAATAGATGGCATCATTAGTTACGTTTTGATAAGAAATGGACAGTGGTGCCTTTGCTTTTGAACCCTTCATTTATACTATTGTCTCTAAATTTACCGCTGGTCATCCGGTTAATTTGTGAGCACTCGCCACAACACAAAGCTCACATAATGGAATCACTTCTTGACGAGGGAACGTCACTTGGTCCATATCTACAGGCCATCTGCACAGCTTTGCGAACCTCCCGCTGATTCATCTGCGCCTCGATCCAATTGTGGTGACATCTTCTATAAATCCGGACTGCCACTCCAACGATTACAACGGCCAAACACACAGCAATAAACAACAGCAACGTATTGATAGCTGTCAGCAGCTCCTGTGTAACCGCTGCAGTATTTTTACAATATTCATATGCTTGTTGTTTTATATTGTCATTCTTATCGAATCGGGAAATCCTTCCATTTAAAATCCGATGTACCCCAGTACACCAACTATGTATAATAGCTTGATTGATAGATTATTAATACATTCAATGAACTCCTCGTTATGTTGAATACAAGTAATTATATTATAATCGCATGCACAATTAAGCAAATAATTGATTTTTTTACTCAATAATATTGTTTCTGGACAATCACGTAGACAGGTAATGATTATGTGATAAATTTCATTCATCAAATAATTAAAATTTTCATTTGGGTGGAATAACGATTTCTTTGTATAATCAACTGCATAATTAAATGATTGCAAATCAGCTTCAGGTCTGCACAAATCACGTGCGCAATTGTAACAATTTTTGAATACTTTGGATTTCATTTTTTAAATCACATACTTTTTCGATTCATTATAAATCAAAGAATTATTATTTTTATAATTGTTCATCGTTGTTAATAAAGCATCAATATCACATGCAAAATCATTTTTCTCTGAATCATTAGATTTATCGCCAAGCAGATTTACCATTGATTGAAATGATTTATTAGAATCATTCTCACAATAATTAGCTCTAATAGAATGTACAGAATTAAAATTATTAATCAATAAAGTTTTATACGCACACATAAACTGATTACAATAGGGATTAATATTACGCACACCATTACTCCTAATACCACTAAAAAAAAATTCTAAGGGGTCTTGATTAAAATTTCTAGTTAATGGATTTTTCGCACCATACTTTACATTTAAATATTCCCATAATTCCATGAAGGTTTTAATATTATGAATCCAATTTTTATTGATGGAATCGATTCATGCTTAATCACCACGGAATCATTTTTTCTAATTACTGATTCAAATTTAATCGAGTCTAAAATCGGCAACAAATGCAACAAATTATACCACAGTTGGAAATGGGGCGAGTTATTTTTCAAGCATCGCTTGTATATTTTTTTTTGGTGACCCGTCGTAAAAATAACCATTAAAAGAATCGAACAGCTTGTCAAATAGTAACAGAAAATCTGCAGTCCCTTTGCCTTCTTCTAGCAGAAAGTTGTGTTCTGAAACAAAATATTAATATTTGTTAATAACACATGAAAAAATTGCTAGATAATGTTACAAGGATCAAAGTATGTGAAAATTGATAACGCGGAGTCTGTGTATTGAATACTGACTTACTCCTATATTTCGCATTAACAGCAATGTGGCTAATTCGCGAATCGAATAACATTTAAACGAACGTGCTATTTCGCATGTACAATTTAATTTGTAATATTCATCTACTGCATGACTGCTAAATAAATGGAATGTACTATCCAATCTCCAAAAGGAAACTATAGTGTTGCCCGGTAAATATCATGCTACCCGTCTCATCATTGTTTTGATCGAAAAAATTTGGATTCAATTATGTTTGCAAGGGTTAAAATACCGTTATATTCATTTTCTGAAAGGAGATAGCCCATCTTCCCTATAATATCTCGGGGCCTACATGTTAGTCATGAAATTGGTGTTATTTTTTTAATAACATATCTATTAATACGTTACTTAATTTCAATGAAATTGTCAGTGTGTATTCAGAGATTTTTAATTTGAATTTATGGCTAAAGTGAGGTTAGAAAATGGATTAAGTGACAAGCAACAATACAATTAAATCAGAAATCATTCTTATTTAACTGGTTTGTTAAACAATTAAGTAACTGGTAATCTTTTTGCTTGTGATTATATCATTTACATTTCATTATACGTAAGCCGTGGAAAATCTGTTACAATATTTTCATTTACAATAAGTGGTCTAAAATTGGCTCGTGTTCTGTTTAATTGATTTTTTATTACATAATTGGCCAATCTATTTTCTAAGAACATATTTTGATTCATAATTTCCTGAATTTCCTCAGCATCATCCCGGTCAGTTAGAACATGATTAAATGAATTTTTAAGTGCGGCAGCCACTTTAAACAAAAAGATCTAATAGATGGCATCATTAGTTACGTTTTGATAAAAAATGGACAGTGGTGCCTTTGCTTTTGTACCCCTCATTTATACTATTGTCTCTAAATTTACCGCTGGTCATCCGGTTAATTTGTTCACTCGGAATCACTTCTTGACGAGGGAACGTCACTTCGTCCATATCTGCAGGTCATCTGCACAGCTTTGCGAACCTCCCGCTGATTCATCTGCTCCTCGATCCAATTGTGGTGACATCTTCTATAAATCCGGACTGCCACTCCAACGATTACAACGGCCAAACACACAGCAATAAACAACAGCACCGTCTTGATAGCTGTCAGCTGTTCCTGTGTAACCGCTGCGGCATTCGAACCACCCTTCTTTTCTTCGAATCACTCTTCCTTTGATGTTGTGCTCCCCATGGCCCGTGACTCGATGTGACGTGAAGCTCACCGAAGTCTAGTAGACTTCTCCTGCTGCGAATCCCTCGATTGGGGAACTATAACGCCGCTGCAGTCCAGCCGACTGGCAGGGTCGTCATGCGATGTGGGGTGGAGGAGGGGTTAAGAAAACAACATGATGATGATGTGAACTACTCCGAACGTCAACTGTAGAACTGAACTATCTCCTTTAGTTTATGTCTTCTATATACATAAATACCTACAAATCTTATTTCAAATGAATAATTCCCAGTCACCAATAAAAAAAAATATATAAGGGCGAAAATATTAAAACGCTAGGAGTTGCCTGTATCCTACAATGGGCGTACTCAAGTATAGAATGTTTATGTAGTTCACATTCTATTTTTCAACGTCGTCCCTTGCCTTCCTTCTGCAGACCTCAGCCGCGTGTAGAGAAAGGGATGAGAAAATATATACCTTATTTACCTTTTTTAGCTATTTTTATATTTTGTTGATTATTATTGTATTGTTACGGTATTCTCCTTTTCTCGTACTGTTCTTTCTATATTTCTTGCCTTCATTAAAAAATCATACTGAGATGCCCTAATGAACCCAACCCAACCTATCTTTCTATTAACGATTGAAAAGAGCAGTCTTTTTTCTCATAAATAACAATACCAAACTTTCCGATACTAAATGTCTCAACATCTCCAAACAATGTCCTACTGATATTTCACCCTGCTGCAACTGAGCGCCTTCAATGAATTCGTCGGTAAGAATTGATTTTCTCAAACGTTTTGCCGGACGTACTGCGTCATTTCTTCAGACGGAGATCAGAGTAGAACGAAGCAGCTCAAGGTTTTTAATAGCAGATAATTGTTGCCTAATACATGACACAAAGTCCCAATAAACTGCTAGCTAGTTAAGTCAACAGACTTAACAATACAACTTTAATCTAAAATGTTGTGTATGTAGTTATTAATATCTTATGTTTATTATCGTAGCGATCCCTCAATAATTTTCGAGCATCACTACAACTTTCTGGAGTTAAATGTTTTATCAAATTGTTTGGTTCGTTCGACTGTACTGTGATTTTGTAATTAGTCTGGCTTTATAATGAAAATGTGTGTCATCCAAGTCAGTCAAATTTCTAGACCAAGAAATTTGACAGACTTGGATACTTTAATGAGTAGCAGTTTGTGCTACGTTGTTTTACAAATTGTGAAAACTACAAATGTATATCAATTGAATGTTGCCATATTGTATTTTTTTTAATTTAGAATTTTTGTAAATTTATAAATTAAACAATTTTATAAATAGTTTGTAACAATTTATTAAAATTCGAAGAAAAGTCATTATTATCAAAATCAAAGCATTTATTTCAAGTAGGCCAGTTACAGGCACTTTTGAATTGTCATAGACAATAAAAGACTATTATTAAACACTACAAAAGTTATGGTGCTACAGTCCCAGTCACAAGTAATAAAAACTGTGAAAGTACGTAGATGCCCGTTCCAAGAAGTAGATCTCTATGGAGAAGAACGTGCAAGAAACTCCATTACAAGAAACTCCATTTTATATTTTGTTTTTTCTGTCTCCCTAGATTTAAATAAATATTGCCTCCTGTTGCGGGTAAAGGGTCTAAATTAATTACGCCTAATTCTCTTCAGGCATATCAGTAAGCTCAAAATTGTGGGCAATACATAAATTGTGTAACACACAGCAGCCGTAAATTATTTTAGTGGCCTTATTAGGACTATAGTGCAAAACCCTGTCCTTTAGAAGACATCAGAATCTTCCTTTTAAAACTCCATTACAGCGCTCGATAATGGATCGTGTTTTCTTTAAAGCTCCGTTGTAGAGAAACGCAGGCGTATTCTCTTCATCCTCCTCCAAGTTTAATATTGGTGTTAGACACCATGGCCTTAAGGGCCAATCAAATTAAGCCACTATCACCTGAAAATATATTGCATTTGTAATGTATGAAAGCCTGACAGAGTAATTAGAAGAGCACAAAACCTGTACTACAATTTTATTATCTCACCAAGTTTTGAGATTTTGATAAGATAGTAGTATAGTACCTACATACCCAATAAGTGATAGTTGGTGTTTCGTTATTGCAAATTTAACTATCGATTTCCGAACGCATCTTTAAAAACGTATTCGTAAAAGTGACAGATCCGATGACAGTTCAGTTCAAAGCAATCGCGCGTGCGGCGAACCAATACTGCTTCGCATCTTTCGTCTTTTCTCCGCTTCTACGTCCCAGAAGACCGTATCATCATCTCAATCACATCACCTGCATCACCCCCTGGCCAGGTGGGAAGGCGAGCCCGTTCGGAGGCAAAAGGTAAGCTGCACGTTTTCCACTGCGAACGAACTTAATTTCGAATTTGTCACGATTTACTTTCTTTCAACGAAATTCGGCGTTCATATTCTTATGGACGACCCAATATATGTAACTACCGCATTCCTTTTTTCTCCCGTTCCGTTACATATATTTTTTGGAGGCCCCGACGAGATCCACCACTAGCGTGGTCCGCCATTTTATAAATTCACTTTAAAACGCAAATCAGTCATCTATCGAAGTCCCACCCAATTTTCATTATTCTCTAAACGCTGTTGTTAATTGGCAATAAATTAACACAATTTCATCTCGCTTAATGAGATTGGTGTGAGTGTGACTAATTCACTATTCATTCTCGAAAACTGCGTTTCAATTCCATTCAATTCCAATACGTAAAATAACTTGTTACGTTTGTCGTAAAGTAACTATTATTACCGTTAGGATAAATCCTTTGTACAACTAACATAATTATCATTCGTTTCCATTGTTAATCCAACATTTACGTAACATTTTGATTCAAATTAGAATCCATTTCATTTTTTCGTTTACATTTTTAAATGTGGGTAAACTGTTAAATCGGCAGCGTCATTGTGTTACGGCTAGTGATGTGCAACGCGTGATTATACTTTTCGGTTTTACGTTAAAACTTGTAATCGATTTATTTCAAATTAGTCGATTATTCCATAATTCGTAATTCGGTATAGTTTTGGTTTATTTATTCGATTAAATATTTAATAATGCCTTATTCAACAGTACGAAGACGTAGTACAGATAAAAGAATTAAAAAAGCTGTTGGTAAACAAATTTCTTTTGATGTTACGGACTTACCTTCATTAAGGCGCAAGCGTACTCTTGCTTTTAATCGGTTAAAGCGTACATATGAGATAGCTGAACAGGCAAAGGAAAACATACAAAATATAGGCTTATTTCTCGCTCATTTCTCTGACGTTCAAAATCTTGTAGAAAAGTTTGAAGACGCTCATCAGGATATTTTATCTCTGATCGACGCCGCCTTGGAGGAAGGTGAAGATTCAATTCGGGAAGAATTTGATACATTGTATTATAAAATTATAACGATTCATTCCGAGTTGAATCCGAAACCTTCCCACGATGATTCTTTTAATTCTGCTCCATCGAATGCTTCATTAAACGTAAAGCTTCCGAGAATTACTATTCCGTCCTTTTCAGGAAATATTAAGGCTTGGCCTAAATTTTATGATGTTTTTACGTCACTTATCCATGAAAATGGCAGTTTATCTGACACGGAACGTATGCATTATTTGATATCGAGTCTCACTGGCGATGCGTTAAGTTTAATCAAAACATTTCCGGTTCAGGGTGCGTATTATCGAGAGGCATTCAAAAGTTTAGTTTCTCGGTATAACAATAAACGTGAATTAGCATTCGAATGTTGGAAGGAAATTCTTAGTGTCAATTTTAAACCGACATCACCTCACGATTTTCGTCGAGTGCTGGACACATTTAATGAAAACCTTACTATCCTTAAAGAATTGGAATTACCGACCGATAAATGGGACTTTGTGTTGTCTTATTTGATTCTCTCTAAATTGGATTCTAAAACGAGATACGAGTACGAACAAGCTAATTCGTCTATTGAATTACCGTGTTATAACATTTTAATTCAGTTTCTTTATTCGAAGTGTGAAGCTCTCGTACGAGACATTCACTTCACATCTAGTCCGCGTGTGTCAATTGAGAAACCGCGTTCAACTGAAAAATCAGCACAAGCTAATCAAAAAAGAGCTTCGTCATTTGTAGCAACAAAGGATAATAATTCAACACCTCAACCTAATAAATCAACCGTAACGGAAAAGTCTGCTCCTACCAGTACTTCATCTCAGATAAAATGCTCCTTTTGCGGAAAAGATCACACCATATCGTTCTGTCCTGACTTCGGCAAGAAGACTGTCGACGAAAGACAAGAACATGCCAACTCGCATAAGTGGTGCTTCAATTGCCTTCGTCCTTCACACAGTCTCAAAGATTGTAAATCTGTATTCCGGTGCCGTCAGTGTTCTCAACGACATCATACATTACTTCACCCAAGTACAAACGAATCACAGAAATGTGATAGCGTTTCTGTGCCAACTACCTCGGACTCCGTCCTTAAGGCTTCCTCTAATCGATCTGCCATTTTGCTATCGACAGCGCGGGTGCAAATTCGTGACTGTAATGGTCAATTTCAATCGTTTCGTGCTTTAGTCGATTCTGGCAGTCAAGCTCATTTCGTTACCGAAAGGACAATCGAGAAGTTAGGTTTTGATTCCATTCCAACCACGCGGAAGATTCACGGTCTCGGCTCATCTGCTGCGGCAGTGTCTGGGTCTATTCAGTTAGAAATCGGTGTCAAAGGAGAGACCATTTTGAAGATCGAAGCGCTCTCTTTGCCTTCAATCTGCGGTACTATGCCTTCATCGCGCCTTAATACTGCTTCATGGCCTCATTTGAAAAACCTTAATTTAGCTGACCCTGACTTTGATAAGCCCGGCCCAGTCGATGTTTTGCTTGGCGCGGAAGTATTTGCCTCGCTCTTAATTCCTGGCAAACATAACGGTGGTCCCAAAGGACCTTCTGCTATTAATTCTATCTTTGGGTGGCTTCTTATCGGTAACGCTGATAGCAATTCAGTGACAAACTCATTTCTTTCAATGGAGTTTGACTTGCATCAACAAATTCAACAATTTTGGGAGTTGGAAAACATTCCTACAAATTCTCGGCTAACCCCATTAGAGGAGCGTTGCGAGCAAATATTTACAAACACTGTATCGCGTAACGATCAGGGACGTTACATAGTTGCCTTGCCGTTTAAGGATCTTGAAGATCATTCGTTTCCCGGGTCCAAGGAGAAGGCGTTACGTAGATTCTATTCTTTGGAAAACAAACTTTACCGTAATCCAGTTGTACTTGAACAATATAAGGATTTTATGGAAGAGTATTTGCGGTGTGATCACATGACTCGCGTGTCTATTCAAGACCTTTCCAAAGGCAATTATTACATTCCTCATCATTGCGTTATCCGTCCTGATAGTGTTACGACTAAACTACGTGTCGTGTTTGACGCCTCATGTAAGAGCGACAATGGTGTTTCACTTAACGAAACGATGTTAATAGGCCCTAAACTTCAAACAAACATTATGGAACTGCTTTTAAGATTTCGCATTCATCCAATCGTTTTTACATGCGATATGCGTCAAATGTATCGTCAGATTTTAGTGCGGGAGCGTGACCGCGACTACCAGCGCATTCTATGGCGCTCGGATCGAAACCAATCCGTTCAAGAATTTCGCCTTAATACTGTTACCTACGGTGTGTCATCTGCGCCCTTTTTAGCTTGTCGAACAATCCAACAATTAATCGCGGACGAAGGCGCGGATCTTCCTTTAGGAAGCAAGGCTCTACAGTCTGACTTGTATATCGATGATCTGGTCACTGGTGGATCCAGTCTTTCAGAGGTCCGTACGATAAAACAAGAGGTTATCGAACTTTTAAACCGTGGGTGCTTAGAACTTCGAAAGTGGGCGAGCAACATACCTGAACTTCTTTCTGATTTGCCAATTGACCACTGCCTAACTGACTTTCTTTCCATGGACATTGGACAATCCATGGAAATCAAAGTCTTAGGCCTTAAATGGGATCCGCTTAGTGACGTTTTTATGTTTGACGTTGCACCACGTGATGTCAAATGTAATAAACGTAATATACTTAGTGAGTTGGCACGTATTTTCGACCCTCTCGGTTTTCTAGCTCCAATTACATTCTTTTCGAAACTCCTCGTTCAAAAATTGTGGATACTGGGCATTGATTGGGATGCGGTTCCGCCAGAAGAAATCATTTTACGTTGGCATTCTTACATAAAGCAATTAACTTCACTTAAACTTTTGAAAATACCTCGTTGCGTTTCTCAAGCTCATTCCACAAACTATCAAATTCATGGCTTCGCAGATGCGTCGGAGGCGGGATATGGTGCTGTTGCATACCTAAGGGTTGAAGATCATAACGGATCCGTGCAAACCGTTTTACTGTGTGCAAAATCGCGTGTCGCTCCAATCAAAAGAGTTTCCTTACCACGCCTCGAGTTGTGTGCAGCTGTTCTTCTTGTTGATCTCATAAGTCTCGTTAAACAAGTCTACTTCTTGCCGTTACCCGTTTCAGCCATTTTCACTTGGTCTGACTCTATGGTCGTGCTTGCGTGGCTCCAGTCACATGCTTCTCGTTGGAAAACTTTTGTATCGAACCGTGTTGGTCATATCCAAACTATGCTTCCCGAAGCCCGATGGAATCATGTCCCATCTACCGACAATCCTGCTGACATTCCCTCGCGGGGCATGCTTCCTGAGGAGCTCGTCAATAGTTCGTTATGGTGGGCGGGTCCCCCCTGGCTCCGGCAGGCTGAAGAATGCTGGCCAATATCGAACAATTTGATTGTTCCAATTGAGACTCAAGATGAAGAGCGTGTCAATTCCATGGTGACACACAGCGAGGAAGATATAATCGAATACTTACTAGAAAAATTCTCGTCACTTCGCAAGACGCAACGCGTCCTGGCATATTGTTTAAGATTCTTTAATAATTCTCGTATTCGAAACACATCTTTGCGTAACCAATCTTCTAATTTATCTCGTTTGGAAATTCATTCTGCGTTATTAGTTATGGTAAAACATGTGCAAAACCAACATTTCAATAAGGAAATATTACGGCTTAAAAATGGGTTGAGCTTACCTAAACAGTTTCGAAAACTTAATCCTTTCATTGACGAACACGGAGTTCTCAGGGTGGGCGGTCGTTTGTCACGTTCTGGGCTAGATTTCGAACACAAACACCCAGCATTCCTTCCTCGCGATTCAAAATTAACTTATATGATTATTAAAACGCTTCACCGTGAACACTGTCATGCTGGTGTCAATACTTTGCAATACCTATTGGTTCAGCAATTTTGGATTCTATCTGCAAAGCGAGCCATCCGCCATTGCTTATCGCAATGTATTCCGTGCTATCGAACTAATCCAACCCCCATAGAACCCTTTATGAGCGATTTGCCTGCGGTACGCGTAAACCAAGTAAAACCATTCTCTATGGTTGGAGTTGACTATGGAGGACCTTTTTCTATCAAATTCGGTCGTTATCGAGGTGCCAAAACGGGCAAGGCCTATCTGTGCCTTTTTGTGTGCCTCACGACAAAGGCCCTTCATCTCGAAGTCGCTTCAGACCTCTCATCTGATGCCTTTATCGCTGCTCTTCGAAGATTCGTTGGACGTCGCGGTCGTGTCAATTGTATATTTTCGGATCGAGGCACCAACTTCGTCGGTGCAAAAACCCAATTTGACAAGTACATGAGCGACGCGGTGCGCACCGAACAAATTGAATTCCGTTTCAACCCTCCTTCGAGTCCGCATTTCGGCGGAATCTGGGAGATTCAAATAAAAGTCGTTAAGTCTCATCTATATCGAATCATAGGTACGCAATGTCTCACATTCGAAGAGCTTACAACGTTGTTCGTACAGATAGAGGCAATGCTAAATTCGCGTCCTCTTTGTCCGTTGAGTACCGATCCTAACGATCTTTCAGTCTTAACTCCCGGCCATTTCCTTACTCTCGAGCCACTTACAGCGGTCCCTGATGAGGATCTCACCAAAATTAACATTAATCGTTTAGGCCGATGGCAGTTAATTCAGCGTTTTCAACAAACCTTTTGGGAGCGCTGGAAAACGGAATATTTGCATACACTTACTCAACGGGCAAAGTGGACTGCCCAATCGCAACCTCTAACTGTAGGATCACTTGTTCTAATTAAAACAGAAAATACGCCCCCCCTTTTTTGGCCGCTAGCTCGTGTCATTAAACTGCATCCGAGTCCGGACGGGATAGTACGCGTGGCGACGGTTCGAACGGCCACAAATACACTGACACGTCCTTTCGTAAAATTGTGTCCTTTGCCGTCGCAAAGTGACCAATAATCTAATATTTCAACATCATTTAATCTAATCTTAAAATTAAGTAAAAAAAAAACTTTTAGTTTCTAACATTTCCTTTTCGATTTCTGTTCAAAACTTATTTCGAATTTTTATTTATTTATTTCACTCGAATGAGTAACCAAAGCTATCAACCGTAATCGATTACCGATTTTTATTCACTTGTTATCGTTCATCGCATGCACATCACTACGTTTGACATTTGTATGTCACTGTCAGTCAGTTGATCATGCCACATCGAATTGTAAACAACAACATTCCCTTTCTATTATAAATTTAACTCGATATCTCGTCAAATTGGTGGGCGGATATGTTTCGTTATTGCAAATTTAACTATCGATTTCCGAACGCATCTTTAAAAACGTATTCGTAAAAGTGACAGATCCGATGACAGTTCAGTTCAAAGCAATCGCGCGTGCGGCGAACCAATACTGCTTCGCATCTTTCGTCTTTTCTCCGCTTCTACGTCCCAGAAGACCGTATCATCATCTCAATCACATCACCTGCATCACCCCCTGGCCAGGTGGGAAGGCGAGCCCGTTCGGAGGCAAAAGGTAAGCTGCACGTTTTCCACTGCGAACGAACTTAATTTCGAATTTGTCACGATTTACTTTCTTTCAACGAAATTCGGCGTTCATATTCTTATGGACGACCCAATATATGTAACTACCGCATTCCTTTTTTCTCCCGTTCCGTTACAGTTGGTATATCCAGCATTATGGAGATTATGTAGTAAAGGCCATACTGCAGAGTTGCTCCAGATATAGGATTCGTGTGTACTGCCTGGGAATAGTGCATTCACATTCAAAATTATCTTATCTTAACATTTTTACACCAAGCATATTGTCTTAATGGTCGCAGAAAAAAACAGTACTTAAAAGGTAAAGAATATTTTTTTTATTTGTTAATTAATTACCTAGAATTGTGGCACAAGTTCGTAATGCAATGTTTGGTGAAAAAACTCCTGGAGATTTATTAGCGGACGGGAGGCTGAATTCTAATACCTCTAGCCTCCAAGGTTGCTTCGAAGTAAGTGGTTTAAATACTACAAATAAGTGCTGCTGCTGAGCTGCCAGGGAAGGCACATGTGCAGAAGGAACTATTGCCACACATCCTTGTCTTCAAACACCGATCAATTAACGTGAACGCCAAAGCCTATTCATTATGTTTCGCCTACGTAATTGCCCTAGAGTTAAATCGGCGTTAGATGGCAGATCCCCAGTTTGCCTCCTTTGAACTTCAGCAATTGTTTGGAGCTCTTCTAGTCGCTCTTCTTCAGAAACTGAATGCTGGAATTCCTACGCGATTGCACATATTGTGCAAAACAACATGCAATAACTATTTTTGCAACTACGTCTGGATGATAGTTGAGCACTCTCTGTACTAATAAGCACCTAAATCGTCGTTTTAGGAGGCCTATTGTACTCTCTTCTGAATTGCGAGCAGTTAAATGAGTCAATGAAAGCACTCCATTACAGCGCTCGAGTGGGAAATTATAGTGCTGCAGTCCCAGTCACAAGACATAATAACTGGGAAAGTACCGTAGCAGCTAGCAGCAGCGATAGTAAACGAGATCTAAAAACGGTTCGTAAAGGCATCCTAAAACGTCGGAACATGACCCTCGTGCGAGGGCCCGGATAATCATCCCAACTCAAACTAAAGTCGTACTCCATATCCACACAACAAAACTACCGTACATCTTCGCCTGGGAGTTCTGCTGCAGAATACCAAACTCTCCAAAAACAAAGATATACGTAACAAGTGACACACTTCGAGTGAATAAATTTGGTTTCTTCCTTTCGGTAGCAATTCACACATCGACTTCTATTCTGACGACCTGACAAATACTCTGGCTCGTGCATGATATTCCGCCTCAGCTCCTGGCCTGCTAACCTCCATTAAACAGGGGGGATGCCGTCTAATGAGAGATTGAACTCACGATGCGTTATGGACAGTTTACCGCGCCGCTATATAGTGAACCCGCATACATAACAAGAGCATTGTGAATGCTCACATTCAGCAACCTTTTAAACATTTTCGTATACCACTTCACACCTCGCTTGCGCTCCAACAGATACATGGAGAGCTTTTGATCTTTCACATTATCTCCCCCCATGGTCGTGTTGTAGTCCCTTACACACACAGGTTTCGCAACTCTTTTACCCGCCCTATCAAGGGCGCATTCACACGGGATACGTCTTTGACGATTCGGTATAAAACACGATTCGCCTTGACGGATAGATGTTCACATTGAATACGGAATCGTGTTTTTTCACGATTCGTCAAAATATCCGAATTGATGTTCACATGTTGTTTCGTGATTGTGTTCAGTTGAGAGTAAACTACCAAAGACAATGGACGTGAATACTTTAATTTTGTACTGGTATTATCGTCGATCTAAAAAAAGAAAAACAAGAAGAATACACTGGGTGCATCCAATTTTAAGGCAAAGACAAAGTGTTGGGGATTTTTATACTTTGATGAGCTCGTTACGAGAAGATGATACCAAATTTTACACTTATTTTAGAATGTCTAAAGATACCTTTGACTTCCTTCTCCAAAGGTTGGATACGGATTTGAGAAAACAGGATACATGTATGAGAAAGGCCATTAGCCCTGAAGAAAAGTTGGCGATAACTATAAGGCAAGAAAAACTAATTATATTATTTATTATTCTTATTTATTGGTTATATTTATGATAATTTAGAACATGTTTTAGAAATTTGATAGATCCAGATAATCACTTAATTGACTTAGAGCTGTAGATAGTGCCGGTGATGCACTTGGATCATCGCGATGGATCAGCGATGTTCCAGGTTGTAGAGGGGTGGGCGTTTCTGCAGACACTTCTGCATTTACTATCGATGAACTTTCAGGAAGAGGCCGAGTATTATTATTATTAGACGTTCCTCCCGGTGATTCTTGAGGCTTAGTATAATAACCACCACTATTATAGTTGTGATGATGTGAATTGTAATAATTTTGATGCTAATTCGAATAGTTTCGTCCAGTTTTAATACTCTGTATTAGGTTAATGACCCCAGATTGGAATTCCAGTATTTGATCATCATCAAAATGCTGAAGGGATGGCAGAACCCCCTTAAAAAAATTCATGTTACGGTCATCACTTCCAATTGTGTTTAATTGATGATCAACAAGTTTCATCATTTTATCATCCAATACGCTGCCACTATCCATTCTTTTCTTTTTTGATGATGATTCTAAGTGTTTCTCTTTCTGATTTTCTTGTTGATCTGCATTTTCTCTTTGGGCTTCATCTCTTGTATTTGGATTATTGTCATATGTTTCACCTGGCTTAATAATTGGCTTCAAAAAGCTCATCTCTTGATTATATTTGTAGGGCTTAAATTTTGTACCAGACCCAGATTTTTTTGTTTCTTTGTTTTCATCTAATGATTTCCTCCAAGTGTCTCTCAATTGTGTCCACCTTTTCATCACTGAACTTCCTGAAACAATAATTCATAAAACTGTATGAACGGTTTTATAAGAAGATTTTTATTTACATCGCATTATTCCCAATATTACAAAACAACCACAGATGAATATATAGTGTGTCCGGGCACGAGTTAGCGATATTTGAAGAGGATATTCTAGGCTCATTTTCATCGACAAAAATGCTTTAAAAAAAAATCTTACTCCAAAACTTCGAGAATGGCAGCCATTTCAATTTTTTGATCTGTCGAACTGGGGTGTGTACAATAAAATGGAAATATTTTTGAATCCAAGAGACCTAGATTCATGCAAATGACTTTATTGCAAAGTTAAATGTTGAGGCTTATCAAAAACTTACGAAAGTTTTCTGAATAATATGTAAAAATAACCAAAAAACATGGGCAAACACGAAATTGTACAGACGCCAGCACATCAAGCTACCACAATCTGTCAGATTTCTTTAATAGAATTTCAACCTTATCACAAGAGTGGAAGGTTAATGTTTGAATGGTAAAATCTGACAGATTCGGGTAGGTTGACGTGCTGGCGTCTGTACACAAAAATTACTGAATAATTTCACATTTTTAACTCTAGCTCGATGAGTACCCCTGAATTTTGGTAGGGTTTTTGCATTAATTTAAAAGTGTTTGAGTCAGGCTATAATATGATATCAAAATTATCACTCTACGTTAAGTATCTTAGGAGTTATTCTCAATTGAACATCACCCTTCCGTCTCGCCCCGCAGCAATAAATCCAAGAAACTGTACTATTTCAGTTTAAGGATGGTTACTTGGGGATCATTCACGCGGTGGTCAATAATGCCAGCTCATAAATATTCGTTGGAACGATTTAGCTCACCCAAAGAATGCGACACCTGTAATATTGGGGTACATGCGCTAAGGAAGGGTGGTATTCAAGTGAGAATAACTCCTAAGTTACTTAATGTAGAGTGATAATTTTGATATCATTTTATAGCCTGACTCAAATAGTTTTAATTTAATGCAAAAACCCTAGCAAAATTCAGGGGTACTTATCGAGCTAGAGTTAAAAATATGAAATTATTCAATAATTTTTGTGTACAATTTCGTGTTTGCCCATGTTTTTTGGTTATTTTTACATATGATTTAAAAAACTTTCGTAAGTTTTTGATAAGCCTCGTAACTTTGCAATAAAGTCATTTGCATGAATGTAGGTCTCTTGGATTCAAAGATATTTGCATTTTATTGTACACACAGATCAAAAAATTTAAATGGCTGCCATTCGCGAAGTTTTGGAGTAAGAATTTTTTTTAAAGCATTTTTGTCGATGAAAATGAGCCTATAATATCCCCTTCAAATATCGCTAACTCGTGCCCGGACACACTGTATATACTAGAAAACAACTGTAATAATAAGGGACTCAGTGATCAACTGGGCGGCAATAAACTGGGCCACGTGGACCAGTTGTACATAATTAATTATGCCTACTATTTTTGTGGCCAACTGGGCCGAACGCGCTTTGATCTTGCGGACGTGATTTTATTATTTAATTTGCTGTGGTTAAGTGGGCCGACAATAAAAATTTAAGGCAGTTTGGTATAGTTACGAACACAAGTGTATCAAAATAAATTTGTCAAAAGGTAAATTGTGTTGGGACTTTGAGAGGAAAACAAAACATCATCAATCAATGTATATATTTCAAAAATCAACAAAATGTAGTTGTATAGACAAAGCTTAGCTTACAATAAAATGTTTTATATAACATGTAAATAATTTTTCTTATTAATCTAAGTTTTAAAATGAGGAATATAATTTTTAAAAAACAGTACTGCAATCACAAATTGACATATACACGATAAACATTCATATAACACAATACAAATAAAATTGGTTAATCCTAAAAATCACAGATCAGTTCAGTATAATTTTAATAGAACTACCTTAGCTTAATATAATTTAAGTCTCAATTAAAAAATTATGAGCATAACAGGATACAACATTGATTTTTTAATAAAAATATTTAAAATCACAGATCGGTTTTGTACAACAGTAATTATTAAAATCTTATAATTAATAAAAAAAATCACAGTTTAAGTAATTTCCAATTTTAAAATAAAATCATAAAACAAGGCGCTCTATGCATAAATCAATATTAATGTCCCCTCTAATAAATTCCTCAATCGTCTGCGATATATGTTGGTCTATTTCTTGGGTTTCTGGAAGTTTTTTTCTAATACTAGTTCCGTTGGTATATAAAACTTCATAGTAATTGTTTTCCTTTTCAAGTATTGTTAAAAAATGCGCAATGTTTTTTGGTTTACTTGAAATTTTTTTATTTAAAATCGAATGCCAATTTTCAATCATATTTGTTGTTCGATGCAAATGATTACTACACCATTTGTCTGCAAAGAATGACTTATCATTCAACCACGTTTGCACAAAGTAATCGTTAAATAGCACGACATTTTTGTATGTAGGACATTGTGCCATTATATATAGCCAAGCATTGTCTATAGCCTCTCTAGGCAAATGAGCCATAACAGTGCATCGTTTAACATGTTTTCTGGCTAATTTTGATTTTGTGATATTTAACTCATCGGCTTTTCGCCACAAGCTTTGCGCAAAATGAAAATAGCAGCCATTGATTTTAGTCTTAGGGAAAACATGTTTAATAGCAGACATAGCTGCTTGTTCAAAGTCAAGTATAAATAATTGGGGTGAAAATTGGGGAATTTGACTTTTTATTAATTTAAACATAGTTATGTACGTATTTTTGTTTTTGTTCGGCAGTAAGGCATAAATAATTGGTATAATATTATTGTATGTGTCATTACTACCTAAATCTACATGTAAACTATATAATTGATTAAATGGTTTTAAACAAAATTTGAACGTCCCATCACATAAAATCTGTATCTGACTGTACTGTATACTTTCGGCCCACTTAACCACAGCAAATTAAATAATAAAATCACGTCCGCAAGATCAAAGCGCGTTCGGCCCAGTTGGCCACAAAAATAGTAGGCATAATTAATTATGTACAACTGGTCCACGTGGCCCAGTTTATTGCCGCCCAGTTGATCACTGAGTCCCTGGGTGCGACAGAAGTGATAAGGGTGCTGGCCGTCATTATTTAGCACTCGTCATACTTGCATGCGATTAGAGGCACCCAGATTTTGCTTAAATTGCTAAAGTACCGCTTCATCAAATTCTGGATCGATAGATCTCGGGCGGCTCTCTGAAGCAGGAGCGTGGAATGATCTCGTTTGATGCAGACGATATACCATCTGACTAAAACGCACCAACGAAGGTGGAAGTGAGTGTGAAAGTGGAGGAACCAGTTGTCGTCCCTGGTTTTCGCCACTTTCAGAAATCAAGGGTTCTGTAATATATAAAATGAGCTTCATTAACTATCAGCTGCGTTGAACCTCGTAGGTCCATGATGCAACCAGATTACCATCACAAAGGAGAAAAAAATAAATATCTCGCCTTGCCGAAGACGCCGAAGGACCTGGAGACGAATGCTGCAGTGAGGCACCAGAACGCACTGCAGAGGATGATGTGCTCGGCGACAATGATACCAACTCAAACTCTGTAGAGACCATGAGGTTCTCGTCTACCTCATGGCCTTCACCCACCAATACAACTTTCCCTGCGAAATAAAAAATATATTAAGTCGGCAAAAAAAAAGGCTCCTCATTGTAAAATGGCTGCAAATTGTTATTGTTCAATGCAAATTTGAATTGCTATGAGAAAAGTAGCAGGTTACAAAATATAACCGCTACAATGTTGAAACTTATTTACTTCTATAAACCTATGTATGCATGAATGCAATAAAGAATTTGAGTTTGACTTCATCTTATTCTGACACCGTTCGAGTTTGGGTATTTGAGAAGAGATTAGTAAAAATTTTAGAATGAGTGAGATGCAAATTTAGTAGAACTCATCTCTTTTGGATGAAATGCGAATTAAGTAGCAAAAAGAAAGAAAGAAAAAATCTCTCGCTTAGTTTGTCCACCTGAATACAGTAGAATACATTCAAGGTTCTTGCACATTTTCTGTTAAATCTTACTAAAGTAAGACAAATCAAGTTTTTTTAAATGTAATTTTATTCCCACATAATAAACTTGAGTCGGCATTTTGATGGAGACGAGATTTGACATTTCCTGTCGTAAAACGTTTTTTTCTCTAAATGTTTTGCACACACAAAATACTTTTCAAGAAGATTGGGACTTAGTACCTGTACGCATTTTATCCACAAGAGTTGCTGTTGTCATTGAAATGGAGAGCTCGGCAAAGAATTTCATATCGTCTACTGGAGAACAACTTTCTAAAGATGTTCGTTGGGAAGAGAGGGTTTAAAGTAAAACAAGATTTCGTGGAGGGCATCCGGATTTAAAGGACGAAAAGTTCGTGAATATTCGTGTCATACCAATCCCGGCGAAAGCTGACGGATGATTCAGCAAGCCACTGGCCATAACGGTTGGTCTCCGTCTCAATATGTGACAAAACGCTATCATAGGTACTGCCTTAACGCCTCATACGCGTTTTCAGATGCAACAACTGGTTCTGTTCGCTGCGGCAGAAATTGTTCTCGCCCGCCTCTATGGGTATCCAAATCCATAGGTAACCATTTGAAGTGAGGTGAAACTTTTCCTCTAGCAAACAAGACCTTATCCCTACGGTCATCTGCATCCAACCATTCCTCATCCTCATGCACTTCACCATCTGCCATCACTTGCCTCCTTGCCCTCGCTATCGCTCGCTCTCTCGTAGCTAGTCAAGCATTCATCATTCGCATTACTTTCTTCAGGCACATAATGATCATTCATGCGTACCTCTATCAACCTATCGCTTTTCTGCAACTGGGGCTCACCTGCCTGTCCCCCACCCCTGTCCTGGCCGCGTCCTCTCAGTCCTCTTCGTGCTCCACGCGCGCACCCCCTTTCTCGCACAGGCTGCAGACGCTCCGCTGGTAGCCTCTTGCTCAAACTGAAGGTGGTTCGTCAGCGAGATGGAATTGATCACCCAGAGCAATGATGTCACCTTCCTCTAGCTTTATGACAACGTGCCTACTATAAATATACAGTAATATCATAAATCTACGTATATCTTTATCAAGAAAAGTAAAAAGACAAAGATGAAAATGTAATTACTCTGGGTGAAGTTCAAATGGCTAGGACTGAGCGTGCAGCGGGCTTGATTTGTTAAAAAGATTAGCGTTATTCCTGATGTAACTCAAAAATAATTATTTTGATGAAAACAGCTGTCTGACTGCTGGCGCACTCAAGGAAGGGTGCAACACACTCGGAAGTCGAATTCGATGGATTTGCCCTATCAAAAGAGGTTTTCGTTTTAAAAAAGACTCATAAACAACATTACAAAAAAAAACATTTTGACGAAAGTATTGATTTATTTTTATTAGCGTTGAATTGTCAGGAGAGCGTTATCATTTATACCTAGACTAACACTAGGGGGCACGCGTCCAAAACTTTCCTAGAAAGCTGGTGCGTGGAACAAAATTATGCCACCCATCAGTAGCGGGATTTTCTTACTATTCTAATTTTGATAAAAAAAAAACAAATAGTAATAAGACTTAATCAACTTTATTTCTTATCTTACAGTTTAACAAAACGTAACAATTGTCTTAAGTTGAATTAAATACGAGAATAAACAAAAGAAACATTTGAAAAAAATTTGAAAAAGTTTTACTTATTGTGATAAATCAGACGCATATTTTTTTAAAAACCTTAATTTGGCCTTTTTTAATCTTAACTTTGGTTCGTCTACAAATCTTCTCATTCAGAATCGAATTGCGGATCGCGCGTTCTAAAATCTACAAAATAAAACTTACTAAACCATGTGTTTTCGCCACTTCTTAACGAAACTGCCCTTTCTTCCGATACCAGTAGTGAGGAACAAAGGACTTCGGATTTATACAAGTTAATATTTATTTTTATTTCCAAAACTTTCTTAGAAAGCTCGCGCGGGGTACATAATTATGCCTTCCATCAGTAGCGGGATTTTTTTAATATTCTAATTTTTTATGGCCCCACTGGCCATAAGTTCTGCGTGCTATGTAGCCTGGCCACTGCCATTTCAACTTGCTAATTCGTTGGGCTATGTCGTTAACTTTGGTTCGTCTACAAATCTCCTCATTTCACACCACCACCCCACTTCCTAACGAGACTGCCCTTTCTTTCGATACCAGTAGCGAGGAACAAAGGACTTCGGATTTATACAAGTTAATATTTATTTTTATTTCCAAAACTTTCTTAGAAAGCTCGCGCGGGGGGACATAATTATGCCTTCCATTAGTAGCGGGATTTTTTTAATATTCTAATTTTTTATGGCCCCACTGGCCATAAGTTCTGCGTGCTATGTAGCCTGGCCACTGCCATTTCAACTTGCTAATTCGTTGGGCTATGTCGTTAACTTTGGTTCGTCTACAAATCTCCTCATTTCACACCACCACCCCACTTCCTAACGAAACCGCCCTTTCTTCCGATACCAGTAGCGAGGAACAAAGGACTTCGGATTTATACAAGTTAATATTTATTTTTATTTCCAAAACTTTATTAGAAAGCTCGCGCGGGGGACATAATTATGCCTTCCATCAGTAGCGGGATTTTTTTAATATTCTAATTTTTTATGACCCCACTGGCCATAAGTTCTGCGTGCTATGTAGCCTGGCCACTGCCATTTCAACTTGATAATTCGTTGGGCTATGTCGTTAACTTTGGTTCGTCTACAAATCTCCTCATTTCTGAGTCGATCGCGCGTGGTAGAATCTACAAAATATAACTTACTATACCATGTTTTTTCCCCACTTCCTAACGAAACTGCCCTTTCTTCCGATACCAGTAGCGAGGAACAAAGGACTTCGGATTTATACAACTTAATGTTTATTTTTATTTCCAAAACTTTCTTTGAAAGCTCGCGCGGGGGACATAATTATGCCACCCATCAGTAGCGGTTTTTTTTTAATGTTCTAATTTTTTACATGTTCTAATTTTTTACGGCCCCGTTGGCCATAAGTTTTGCGTGGCTTACAGCCTTCATGCCATTTCAACTTGCTAATTCGTTGGGATATGTCGTTAACTTTGGTTCGTCTACAAATCTCCTCATTTCTGAGTCGATCGCGCGTGGTAGAATCTACAAAATATAACTTACTATACCATGTTTTTTCCCCACTTCCTAACGAAACTGCCCTTTCTTCCGATACCAGTAGCGAGGAACAAAGGACTTCGGATTTATACAAGTTAATATTTATTTTTATTTCCGTTGAATTGTCAGGAGAGCATTATTATTTATACTTAGACTGTTCTTTAACACTAGTCCGATGCTTGGTATCATTTCGAGAAACTTACGGCCCCACCGGCCATCAGTTCTGCGTGGTTTGTTTCCTTCATGCCATTTCAACTTGCTAATTCGTTGGGCTATGTCGTTAACTTTAGTTCGTCTACAAATCTTCTCATTTCTGAGTCGATCGCTCGTGGTAGAATTACAAAATATAACTTACTTTACCATGTCTTTTCGCCATTCCTTAACAAAACTGCCCTTTCTTCCGATACCAGTAGCGAGGAACAAAGGACTTCGGATTTATACAACTTAATGTTTATTTTTATTTCCAAAACTTTCTTTGAAAGCTCGCGCGGGGGACATAATTATGCCACCCATCAGTAGCGGTTTTTTTTTAATGTTCTAATTTTTTACATGTTCTAATTTTTACGGCCCCGTTGGCCATAAGTTTTGCGTGGCTTACAGCCTTCATGCCATTTCAACTTGCTAATTCGTTGGGATATGTCGTTAACTTTGGTTCGTCTACAAATCTCCTCATTTCTGAATCGATCGCGCGTGGTAGAATCTACAAAATATAACTTACTGTACCATGTTTTTTCCCCACTTCCTAACGAAATTCTATCCCTTCCGATACCAGTAGCGAGGAACAAAGGACTTCGGATATAAACAAGTTAATATTTATTTTTATTTCCGTTGAATTGTCAGGAGAGCATTATTGAGCATTATTATTTATACTTAGACTGTTCTTTAACACTAGGTCGATGCTTGGTGTCATTTCGAGAACCTTACGGCCCTACCGGCCATCAGTTCTGCGTGGTTTGTAGCCTTCATGCCATTTCAACTTGCTAATTCGTTGGGCTATGTCGTTAACTTTGGTTCGTCTACAAATCTCCTCATTTCTGAGTCGATCGCGCGTGGTAGAATTACAAAATATAACTTACTATACCATGTCTTTTCGCCATTTCTTAACGAAACTGCCCTTTCTTCCGATACCAGTAGCGAGGAACAAAGGACTTCGGATTTATACAACTTAATATTTATTTTTATTTCCAAAACTTTCTTAGAAAGCTATCGCGGGGGACATAATTATGCCACCCATCAGTAGCGGGTTTTTTTAATATTCTAATTTTTTACGGCCCCATTGGCCATAAGTTTTGCGTGGCTTACAGCCTTCATGCCATTTCAACTTGCTAATTCGTTGGGATATGTCGTTAACTTTGGTTCGTCTACAAATCTCCTCATTTCTGAGTCGATCGAGCGTGGTAGAATCTACAAAATGTAACTTACTATACCATGTTTTTTCCCCACTTCCTAACGAAATTCTATCCCTTCCGATACCAGTAGCGAGGAACAAAGGACTTCGGATTTATACAAGTTATTATTTATTTTTATTTCCGTTGAATTGTCAGGAGAGCATTATCATTTATACCTAGACTTTAACACTAGGAGGCTCGCGTCCCAAAATTTCTTAGGAAGCTCGTGTGTGGAACATAATTATGCCACCCATCAGTAGCGTGATTTTCTTACTATTCTAATATTGATTAAAAAAAACAAACAAGTAGTAATGAGACTAATCAACTTTATTTCTTATCTTACAGTTTAACAAAACTTAACAATAGTCTTAAGTTGAATTAAATACGAGTATAAACAAAAGAAACATGTGAAAAAATTGAAGTTTTACTTATTGTGATTAACCAGTCGCATATTTTTTTAAAAACCTTAATTTGGCCTCTTTGGTTCGTCTACAAATCTTCTCATTCGGAATCGAATTGCGGATCGCGCGTTCTAAAATCTATAAAATATAACTTACTAAACCATGTCTTATCCCTACTTCCTAACGAAACTGCCCTTACTTCCGATACCAGGAGCGAGGAACAAAGGACTTCGGATTTATACAAGTTAATATTTATTTTTATTTCCTTTGAATTGTCAGGAGAGCATTATCATAGACTGTTATTTAACACTACGGGGCTCGCGTCCAAAACTTTCTTAGAAAGCTCGCGCGGGGGACATAATTATGCCTTCCATCAGTAGCGGAATTTTTTGAATATTCTAATTTTTTATGGCCCCATTGGCCATAAGTTCTGCGTGCTATGTAGCCTGGCCACTGCCATTTCAACTTGCTAATTCGTTGGGCTATGTCGTAAAATTTGGTTCGTCTACAAATCTCCTCATTTCTGAGTCGATCGCGCGTGGTAGAATCTACAAAATATAACTGACTATACCATATTTTTTCCCCACTTCCTAACGAAACTGCCCTTTCTTCCGATACTAGTAGCGAGGAACAAAGGACTTCGGATTTATACAAGTTAATATTTATTTTTATTTCCATTGAATAGTCAGGAGAGCATTATTATTTATACTTAGACTGTTCTTTAACACTGGGCCGATGGTTGGTATCATTTCGAGAACCTTACGGCCCCACCGGCCATCAGTTCTGCGGGGTTTGTAGCCTTCATGCCATTTCAACTTGCTAATTCGTTGGGCTATGTCGTTAACTTTGGTTCGTCTACAAATCTCCTCATTTCTGAGTCGATCGCGCGTGGTAGAATTACAAAATATAACTTACTATACCATGTCTTTTCGCCATTTCTTAACGAAACTGCCCTTTCTTCCGATACCAGTAGCGAGGAACAAAGGACTTCGGATTTATACAACTTAATATTTATTTTTATTTCCAAAACTTTATTAGAAAGCTCGCGCGGGGGACATAATTATGCCTTCCATCAGTAGCGGGATTTTTTTAATATTCTAATTTTTTATGGCCCCACTGGCCATAAGTTCTGCGTGCTATGTAGCCCGGCCACTGCCATTTCAACTTGATAATTCGTTGGGCTATGTCGTTAACTTTGGTTCGTCACAAATCTCCTCATTTCTGAGTCGATCGCGCGTGGTAGAATCTACAAAATATAACTTACTGTACCATGTTTTTTCCCCACTTCCTAACGAAACTGCCCTTTCTTCCGATACCAGTAGCGAGGAACAAAGGACTTCGGATTTATACAACTTAATATTTATTTTTATTTCCAAAACTTTATTAGAAAGCTCGCGCGGGGGACATAATTATGCCTTCCATCAGTAGCGGGATTTTTTTAATATTCTAATTTTTTATGGCCCCACTGGCCATAAGTTCTGCGTGCTATGTAGCCCGGCCACTGCCATTTCAACTTGATAATTCGTTGGGCTATGTCGTTAACTTTGGTTCGTCTACAAATCTCCTCATTTCTGAGTCGATCGCGCGTGGTAGAATCTACAAAATATAACTTACTGTACCATGTTTTTTCCCCACTTCCTAACGAAACTGCCCTTTCTTCCGATACCAGTAGCGAGGAACAAAGGACTTCGGATTTATACAACTTAATATTAATTTTAATTTCCGTTGAATTGTCAGGAGAGCATTATTTTTTATACTTAGACTGTTCTTTAACACTGGGCCGATGCTTGGTATCATTTCGAGAACCTTACAGCCCCACCGGCCATCAGTTCTGCGTGGTTTGTAGCCTTCATGCCATTTCAACTTGCTAATTCGTTGGGCTATGTCGTTAACTTTGGTTCGTCTACAAATCTCCTCATTTCTGAGTCGATCCCGCGTGGGAGAATTACAAAATATAACTTACTATACCATGTTTTTTCCCCACTTCCTAACGAAACTGCCCTTTCTTCCGATACCAGTAGCGAGGAACAAAGGACTTCGGATTTATACAAGTTAATATTTATTTTTAT
The DNA here is from genome assembly GCA_036375495.1 of Agrotis segetum. Lineage (NCBI taxonomy): Eukaryota > Metazoa > Arthropoda > Insecta > Lepidoptera > Noctuidae > Agrotis > Agrotis segetum. The sequence goes on from JAQSVV010000002.1 coordinate 1,349,855, forward strand.
TTCCGTTGAATTGTCAGGAGAGCATTATTATTTATTACTTAGACTGTTCTTTAACACTAGGTCGATGCTTGGTATCATTTCGAGAACCTTACGGCCCCACCGGCCATAAGTTTTGCGTGGCTTACAGCCTTCATGCCATTTCAACTTGCTAATTCGTTGGGATATGTCGTTAAATTTGGTTCGTCTAAAAATCTCCTCATTTCTGAGTCTATCGCGCGTGGTAGAATTACAAAATATAACTTACTATACCATGTCTTTTCGCTATTTCTTAACAAAACTGCCCTTTCTTCCGATACCAGTAGCGAGGAACAAAGGACTTCGGATTTATACAACTTAATATTTATTTTTATTTCCAAAACTTTATTAGAAAGCTCGCGCGGGGGACATAATTATGCCTTCCATCAGTAGCGGGATTTTTTTAATATTCTAATTTTTTATGGCCCCACTGGCCATAAGTTTTGCGTGGCTTACAGCCTTCATGCCATTTCAACTTGCTAAATCGTTGGGATATGTCGTTAACTTTGGTTCGTCTACAAATCTCCTCATTTCTGAGTCGATCGCGCGTGGTAGAATCTACAAAATATAACTTACTGTACCATGTTTTTTCCCCACTTCCTAACGAAATTCTATCCCTTCCGATACCAGTAGCGAGGAACAAAGGACTTCGGATATAAACAAGTTAATATTTATTTTTATTTCCGTTGAATTGTCAGGAGAGCATTATTATTTGGCTCGCGTGGGGGACGTATGCCTATTTCTTACTATGCTAATTTTGATGAACGAAAACAATCTGTAATAGGACTAACCAATTTTATTTCTTACTTAATACGAGTAGGTACTTTAAAAAAACTTAACAATTGCCTTAAGTTGAATTAAATTTAAACAAAAAATAAACACCTGAAAAAATTAAACAGTTTTACTTATTGTTTATTTTCTGCTTCATTAATTTCATTCCTAGTTTTACATTCTCTCATTCTATTTTTTTTTATTATTCAATACAACATTTTGTGCCTTAGCTTGCGAGTTAGCAAAAGTTAGTAAAAGCAGTTGTTTGGACTGTAATCTCGTCCCAGCGTTATTTTAAATGAAAGGATCTTATTGACTTCTTTTTATTAGGTGAAAAATTCATGTTTCGATCGCGGCAAACGGGAACTAGCTCGCGCGCGTTTTATGTGTGGTGACGACGCCTGCTCGTAATGTCTGCTCTGGACTAACGTACAAGCACTTTTTGGAGTGTTAAAAATACTTTCTCTAGTGTGTAACTATCACCACCCAATACCATAACACTTCTATCCTGAGCTAATTCTGGCAATGGTTGGAAATCTAAAACTTCTACAATTGCTTCACAGGTGGCTTCGCTAGCAACAGCTTCATCCTCCCTATCACCACAAAACTCCGCATTTAATCCAGTGCTTGTACCTAAAATGGATGCTACTCGGTCTAAAACTTCATCAGGAGGAATGTAAGACTTCCCCCCCTCCGAGTATCCACAATGAAATGCATGACTACATATTATATTATTATAAATTCTTGTAATACAAAGTTAAGGTTGTTTTGTCTTATGAAAGCACTACACTTTCTTGCAGATTCTCCCACTTGAATTGAATTTGCTCAGGACTATCTCTCGTAACAGCACTGAATTCCTGTTCACTTGACTTCCAAGCTTCTTCCTTTAGTTTATTGTTTGTAGCGTTCGTTGCTTTAGTTGCTACGCCTTGATGTTTCGTTATCATGTCAAGAAGAAGAATTATTCTGTCCTAAAGCGACTGAGCCCTAATCTGAAAGTAAATTAGTGGCGCGAATTGGTGGCAAGGGAAGCCTTCTATTAACGCATCTGTCTCAGATATTAGTGTCCTTGACAATATAATCAATAGGTACGCGCAATATTTCGAAATCGTTGCACATACATTTTATTAATGCAAATTAGTTGCTTATTTCCAGACGTATCACAGGTCGAAACACTTCAAAGCAGATGCGAGCGCGGGAGCACAAATGTCAGAAATGCGTTTTATTGCTTCGTCGCATACCGCATCGAGAAAAATCTAAACTCGTCTCGAATATCATCTTGTACAAAGTTGATACTCCCAGCAAGGTAGTTGTTCAGCGTACAACGTACTGTAACATTATTTTTAGTGATTTGATTTTGACAAACGAACTAGTAAATATTGATTTTTTTTTAAATTCTATTTTCATAAATGTTATCCTTATAAGTATATGTATACGTCCCTAAAAGGAACAACATGGTTTTTGATACAGCCTGTATATGCCAACAAAATAATATATAATGTGATAATATAACATTAATTTAAAACAGCTAAAAAAAAAAAAACGTTCACTGAGTAGCAATGTCAACATGATTTAATGATTAACTTAATTGATTTTCCTACGAAGATCAGTTTAAGACTTAGTCAGGAAGTTCTTCATTAATTTTTTCTCGTATGGTTTGCCATCTAAAACCCGATCTTTGTGAATTAAAATTTTGATGTATTCCTTTTTTGTTGCTTGACCTAGCGTGACGTTCAATTGCCCGTGACTAAACATGTCCGATCTAAGATCTTTTCTGACCCGGCTGTGGGTTAGGCCCTGACTTTTGCGAATAGTCATAACGTAAGACAACTGTTAAGGAAATTGACGGCAGCACATTTCGAATAGACTTTTGGGATCAATAGGACCCTTAAAAATGATACGTGGAATTAAATATTCATCTGTACCCGACGATTTTTGAACGGTAATTAAGCGCGGCGACGTACCTGTTACAATTATTTAGTTCCGTTTACCAATCCGTCGTCAAAACTGAGATTACGCATGATCATACGTAAACATCCTATTTTGAGTTTAAGATCGTGCTCTGAAAAACCTCTTGGTTGCATTCTGTTAAGTGCATGTGACCCTAAAAGTAATACGTCTGCATCTTCATTTTCGACTTTATCGATGGAGTTTGTTCATTGTTCCTCCATCTAACTGATCGAGTATTAAGTTATTTACTTCTCGAACGGTGTCGTTCCGTGTTCATAAAATTGCTCTGTGTATGCTAGCACAGGATTCTATATTTAGAACGGGGAAAACAAAGTCAATCAAGTCTTCCAATTCTGATACAATTACAATACCACCTAAATTAATATTTTTGCCAATTAGAAAAGCATGAGATGTTAATTTATTTGAGCCTAAATTCTGCAAACTCGACGTCATCCCTGCTGCATCTTTGCGAAGTAGCTAGGGAGAAAGATTTTGTACTTTGCCAGATGCATGATGTTTTTACTGATACATTTAATATATCTGAATTAGTTTTTGCATTTGTAACTACAGGGGGAATTTGTCTTAAATCCCCTGCAAAGATAATAATTTTGCCACCATAAATTTTATCATTACGCTTGAGATCACGCAACGACCTATCCAGTAGAAAAACTGTATGTGCGATACGCTCCATCGTATATTATAACGTCCGCGTGTGATATTAATTCCGCTTTTGCGTGCCGTTTGTGATATTCCAGAAGTCATTATCGTCTACCAGATCTGTGGGAAATTTAAACATATATCCTTCGTAGTTTTGCGCCGCGATGGCAGGACTCGCTGTACATAGAACTACTCCGTTTAAGTTACCGCGTACGTACGCAGAAATAACGTTTTACCGGTACCCGCGGGACTCAATGAAAATCGCGGTATCATTAACGTCACGGAAGTCAGTATCGTTACAAAGTTTTACAACGTAATCAAAAATACAATTTTGCTCTCGAGACAAGCATGGAATCCATTGATCTGTAAAATGTTCCAATGATTTGCGGTTGTGTTCTACGCGTTCCCTGCCTAACTTGGTAGTGGTATCTTCGATTTGATTTGATTGATTTGATAATGAGACACAAAGGGTGTACCCTTTCTATGTCCGCATCCGCACCTAACCTATATGAAATATCTTCACTGAGTTGATTTTTAAAAGTGTACGACGCGACTGGAAAACCGTTTACAGCCAAACAAATGAAGAAGCTACGAAGGCGTGGTCCCGTTAAAAAGTTTGATGCTTCCAACGTAGCTCTTTCGTATTCGACTTCGTCATCGGCAAGACCAACTATTTTAGCAGCTTTCTAAAGTTTTACAATCGGGACCACCAAGAGATTTAAGATCGATGTAACTACGACACGATTTTTTTTAAATAGAATTCTAAGATAAAACTGTTCACCTAGACGGACGCAATAGACGCGCGACAAGCTCACCTTTTTTTCTTTAAGTAATAAATTTATGATTTGATGTTTCAAAAATTTCCGTAGTTTTTGTTGATCAGGCTTGGAATGAATGAACAATGTACTTGTTCGTGTAAGTCCAAGTAGGTCAATGAGTCAAATTCTTCTGTTATGGGGCGGTTAAAATAGGTAATAACTACCCAAGTATCATTTACAATTACATCGTTACCGCGATATTTTATAATAGCTTCCTTTTTATTGTCTCTTCACAAGTAAATAAATCCTTTTTCATCAGAAAAAGCGGTGGCTGTCTCAGGTTTTGGAAAAAAAATTGAACATTTACTTTTCTTACTATCCCAACAAGGTAAATTAGTTCAATGCGAGGGACCGCAAGGACCGTGAATCATGTGATTCAGAACAGCTTTTCGTAATCTGCCTCTGATGCATCAGGAAAGTCTGCTTTGAAAAAAATATCAATATCTATGTTTTGGACAGGCCCGTCACCTTCAACTCTAAAACAAATGTAGCGTGTGGTAAACCTCGCTTTTGAAATTCTATTACGTGCATCTTATAAATACTTTGGCCAAACCAATTACCACTTCGGATATCTCTTAATAATTCTGCTAGCTTTAAATTAAAAATTCTAGCACACACAGAAGGATTTACATAGGTGCTTTGAGTGGATTGTTGAATTTCAGGCCACTTGGGATTTTGGGATTAAAGGTAAACGTCAAGAAAATGATGAGTTCCCCAATTTGCTTACTATTGCAATAGCATCACTATATTTTCATGTATCGCGGCCTCCCCGTAAAAGAGCTGGGCAAATAAACGCGACCTGGTACGAATCCTTCCTGAATCGTTTCATCCTGAAAAATTCGACTTCTTGAAGTGGAACGGACCTCAGTGCATTATTAGAGTTATGTTTTTGTAGACTTTTGAAATAAAACGTAGGCGTTCTTCTATGTTTCGGCAATGCATGTCAACTAACCATTCTTCCGATAGCCTGCTTATATCAGAAAATCGTGGCTCCGACAATAACAAGCAGCGAACATTTTGCTTGGGTTAATTTATTTCCGTTATTATCTACTTTGTTCGGGTACCAACCCGCATTACTCTCAGGATAAAATAATGGATACTGAAAACTTTCATAATTATAACGAATGCATTATATCTACAGTGTGGTTTCTTATCACCGATTTTCCAAACTGCTATGCAATGTACAACATGTTCGCGTTCTGTCCCAATAATGGCCGCTTCTCAACCAACAGGTAAATCTCCTAAAATGTTCCCGTGGATTGAGCGAGACGTTTGCTGAAATTTAATAAAAGTCTGATCGGATGGTTCCCTACGTAATCGTTAAAACATTCGATAAAAGGATTGACGTTATGTAAAAAGTTGGTTCATCATCATCATCTCAGCCGTAGGACGTCCACTGCTGGACATAGGCCTCCCCTTTCGATCTCCACATATACCTGTTGGATGCGACCTGCATCCAGCGTCTTCCGGCGGTAAAAAGTTGGTTATGCAACTAATAACCTGCCTATAAAGTTTCATATTTGCGGCTATTTGATCTCGTTCGTTTGTATCGTTAATAGATAGTCCTAAATTATTTACGCTACCAGTGTAAGCTAAATCAAAAACTCTTGAATTGATTGAAATCTTGAATTTTAAGAAAAAATATTCCCGTTGGTTGTTGGTACCCGTGAGAAACGCCTAAGGCACTGAAGGCAAATAAATTATTTTACGCTCGCGGCCTACTCAGAAACGACGTGTGAGAGTAAAACTCCTCGGTTACCGGCATGAAATTTTGTGTGTTGTAGGCGCCCGATCCGCAACACCATTGTTTTCTAGATTTTTCTTCTTCAAACAGACGCGCATTACAATTGGACACCTAAAAGTGTCGGAAGAAGGCAAGCACGTTTTTTTTTAAAGAAAATAATTTTATAACGTTTAACTCAAATGAGATTACAAAATAGTCGCTGGGAAAAAATATGCACTCAATGGGTGCCTGAGAATGGACGACGCCGCCGAGGCCGGCCCAAAACGAGGTGGCAGGACGATCTAGAGGGCTGGCCCGAAGTGGCACTAGAAAAGAGCACTTGGAAGGAAATGGGGGTGGCCTTTGGCCAGCAGTGGGTAATAAAAGGCTAAGGAAAAAAAACAGTGGGGACCCTCTTTTCTGCTAATAAGTTTTTAGATTGACGTAGCGGTGTGTCAACACGACGGCTGTTTTTATTATATTTGTCAGTGGCTATTTGATTTATTTCAGGGTTCTGCTTGATATAACGGTGTACAGCATCGCGATTAATTTCTGGATTTTCTATTGTATATTTTTTTACCGCATCGCGATGAATTTCTGGATTTTCTATTGTATATTTTTTTACGGCATCGCGATGAATTACTGGATATTTCTCGGTATATTTTTTAACGGCGCGGCGTCGCGATGTGTTTGCGGTTTTTTTGTATTATATTTTTTAACCGCATCCAAATTAGCGTTTGCTCTAGTACTTAAATTAATTTCCTGCCACGTTTTTGTTTTTTGGGTCGACCTCTCTTTGTTGGCGCCACTTGGGTGTGAACTACCACCGGTTCAGGGGTTTCTTGAAATCCAAGCAATATAGATTGTGATTCTGACAATTGACTATGATCTGTTGATGGCGGGCATGCGCCGTCTATAGACGACGGCAATGGCAATGCTGATCCTTAAACTAAATTTTCAGTAGTTTGATAATTATAACGCGTAGTCTGTGTATTGAATACTGAAAAAGAAACTATAGTCTTGCCCGGTAAATATCATGCTATCCGTCTCATCATTGTTTTGCGTCGAAAAAATTTGGATTCAATTATGTTTGCAAGAGTTAAAATACCGTTATATTCATTTTGAAAGGAGATAGCCCACCTTCCCTATATCTCGGGGCCTACATGATACGTTACTTAATTTCAATGAAATTGACAGTGTCTATTCAGAGATTTTTAATTTGAATTTATGGCTAAAGTGAGGTTAGAAAATGGATTAAGTGACAAGCAACAATACAATTAAATCAGAAATCATTCTTATTAACTGGTTTGTTAAACAATTAAGTATCTAACTAGTAATCTTTTTGCTTGTGATTATATCATTTACATTTCATTATACGTAAGCCGTGGAAAATCTGTTACAATATTTTCATTTACAATAAGTGGTTTAAAATTGGCTCGTGTTCTGTTTAATTGATTTTTTATTACATAATTGTCCAATCTATTTTCTAAGAACATATTTTGATTAATAATTTCCTGAATTTCCTCAGCATCATCCCGGTCAGTTAGAACATGATTAAATGATTTTTTAAGTGCGGCAGCAACTTTAAAATCTTTCATTAAAATGTCTGCTTGCACGATTAAAATAATCATGCCGTAATATTATCCGCCGTAATATTAGCCGTTTAAAATCCCTTTTAAATGTTCCATTCACAACTTCTACCCAACGGCAAATAGTGACTGCCCTTGACTTATTTGAATCTATTGTAGATAACCGTGCTTCACTCTGTTCTAATAACGCGGGTACATAATATGTTCGATAACCACATGTGTTAGGGTAAGGCGTCCCTAAATCCCCTATCCAGCACAAAAGCATCGTCATCCTCAAATTAGTTTCTCATGACTGTTCCATCTTTAAATTCTTGTTTCATTATGACTGCATCTGAAGTTTTGTAGTGGGATAGGGGCCTAAAACATCTATTATTATGGTTAATGCCCTAATGCAGTGGCACATAATTATTCGATACCAATTCTCTCGCTTTATTCATAAGCCTTTCCAAAGTAACTTGTGGGATTTTTGACGTGCATATTCCAAAGCTCCCGAGATGCCAGTACCTAGGTTTGGAAGCCTGCTATTAATGTTAGGTTATTCACGTAACAGAACTATCTAGAAACTTACCAGAAATAAGACATTCTGAATATTCCACAGCTGTGCCTCCGCGACGCGGAACAGTTGATAACTTTTCAGTACTTGTTCGTTTCATGTTGGAAATTATTCAATTTGATAATAATTATCAATCAATATCAACTTGCAACAGATCCTCGAAGACGCTCTACTTAGCCGCTCTTTATGTATTTTTTTTTATTAAATGCAAAGTTCTAAATTCAAATTGATGGACTCTATGGTCGATTGTTGGAATTAATAAGCTAGTCGACTCTTTTTTAATTGAATCTTAAATGATTAATAATTTCTCGATAATCTCATAAAAAAAATAATACCATATTTTTTTGAGACCTACAAAAACTTTATTTTAAAAGTTTTTTTTCTCTAGCCATTACTTACCTATACTATCCACTAGCAAATTAACCCAGTTAATGCTATCACAAGCGTGAAAACCACTCAGCCGTCCGCCTTCATCGTTCCGTGACATTGACTGCGCCTGAGTCAGCATCACCCCGCGCGTGCTCAAAACATGCTACACGCCGCCGACCTTGCTGAGTCTCCAGTCCACGACGAGCATTCCATCGCTATGACACGCTGACATTTTTTCGCGTACGCTCAACAGCTGTTTCATGCTGCGCGTGTCTGTTCTCTACAGTGTGCCGCCTATGATTATTTCTGCGATTTCTATTTTCCGATGAAAAACCACTTCTTGCGCGCCAGCGCTAATATGTCATGACTTGCATCGACGAAGCACAATCCTCGTGTTCCGCTACCCTGATAGCATCTTTTAAACAAGTCAAATTCTGCGCCGCAATAACAGTAGTAAGACGCTGATTACGAAGGCCGTCAGAAAACTTCCATATTGCATATTTTTCGTTCAATGGCTGTTTTGTAGCAAATTTGTTTTGTAGCAAATGGCAAATTTTGTAGGCTTCCGAACTTTCCCCGGCTTGAGAAATATTCAAATTGACCATCAATTTCTTTTTCTCGGCACTTAATTCCGCGATTGATTTATTGTTTTGCCTAGCGCGAGCAAGTTTGGCTTGCACAGTCACGTCCGACTTAACTGTTAATAAATGTTTCCTCATGTCAGCCAACAGATTGTCTACTGTTGCGTAGTTAGAAGACAGCCGTATCCTAGGCCCCTGGTTAAGTCGTGTGGTTAAAACGAATTTAAATAAAAGAGTATTATCTGTCTCCTGTTTCCCGGTACTCTTCTCCGTTTTCCTTCCTTTTCCAGTAAACACTCTTGAACATTTTCCTCCATTTTGTAAACGTTTTTCCAATTAATTAATAGTCTGGTAAATGAGTGCTCAAAAGGGGTATGTGGTTGGAAAAGTCGAAAGCAGAAAATCTGACTTTTGAAGTATGTTTGGACTAGTTAGAAGATAAACATACTAAAAGTCCTGACCCCTCCGAGGTGAGCCCGGGGGAGGGGGGGGCAAAGAAGGTCCCGTTTTTTGGTTTTTTGCTTATATCTCGAAAACGATGCGTCGTATAAAATTTTGTTGTACTACATAATAAAACCTCATAAAATTTTCTACAACTTTGTTGTTCACACTTTTTATCTATCTCCAAAATTTGCATAGCTGTGAGCTCCGAAAAATGACCGATTTTCAAAAATGTGTTAAATTTTCTGTCTCGTTCTTTGTTTTCTTGTTTATATCTTGAAAACGGTGCGTCGCATGAAATTTAGTTGTACTAAAGAAGGGTACATATTTGAATATCGAAGATTAAAATATCTACGCTGAAAATGTCGATGTTCAGAATATCGAAAATTAAAATATCGATTGTAACAAAATATCGAAAAATGTTACATCTACGCTTAAAACGTCGAATATTAAAATGTCGACTGATTTAAATGTCGAATGATTCAAAATATCGAAAGACGTTATGTCGAAACTCAAAATATCAACGTTTAATACATCGCAGTTCATAATATCTAATTTCATAATATCTACGTTAAAAATACCTACTAGTTGAAATATCGAAAAAAAAACCACCTACCAAGGTAAGTCGACGGAGCCCCGCTTCGCGGGGCTCCTATTTCTGTTTGCAAGGCTTAAAGTAACCTAACAAGAAGAGGATGGCGGGGTCTTTCAGACCCCGCCACCCTCTTCGAACCTAACCTGTCCGAATCGGGGTGCCCCAAGTCGCTCTTGCGTCCTCAGTCAAATTACTGATTAGTACCCAACAAGGTAGCTGGACGGACTTCGGATGCAAGAGCGAGCGAAGCGAGCTCGGAACTTGGGGCACCCCGACTCGGACAGGTTAGGTTCGAAGAGGGTGGCGGGGTCTGAAAGACCCCGCCATCCTCTTCGTGTTAGGTTACTTTAAACCTTGCAAACAGAAATAGGAGCCCCGCGAAGCGGGGCTCCGTCGACTTACCTTGTTAGGTTCGATATTTCGGACATTCGATAATCTGTACTTCGATATTTAGATCTTTCGATGTAACTTTTGTAGATATTTAGATTTTAGATATATTGGACGTAGATCATTTAATCATTCGATATTTCAAACTTTCGATATTTCAAGTTTCGATTTTATGGTCATTCGATATTTTCATTGTCGATATTTCGAACATCGATATTTTAAGCGTAGATATTTTAATCTTCGATATTCAAATATGTACCCGTACTAAAGAATAAAACCTCATAAAATTCTCTACATTTTTGCCCTTTACATTTTTTATCTATCTTCAATCACTTAGCTATGAGCTTCGAAAAAAGTGGATTTCTTAAAATATGTTCTTCACTCTAACGTTTCTTATTCTTCTTTACACATCGCTATTTTATATATTTTTTTCTTAAAAACTGGACAACCGGACTATTTAACACTCCCGCCTCTTTGGACATGACGGTCCTGGTTGTGGTTCGTCAGGGTTTGGAATTATTTCAGAAGATGGAACGCAGGCTGCTACTTCTGCTTCATATACCTCGCCGTCGCGCGTCGTCATCATCGTTGTGTTGCAACGAATGAATGCCATTTGTGCAACTTCCATTGCAATCGTAACAAATAGCACATCTAACTCTACTACAATCAGTGGTGCATCGGCCAAATATTAACTTTAGTATTTCTTCCAGTGCAGCTGGTTCCTTGGTTTGAACAGGAAACAAAAGTTTGCTTTCAGTCCGTTCCCATCCCCATAGTTCAGGGGAAAGGTCTTGTCCAAGCCAAGCCAGGACCTGATGATAAGTACGGACAGAATGCTCCATCGCTGCTCCCTCAGTTGGTGGTAGGGAGGAAATGTCTGGTTTAACATTTGATACTGACTGGGGGAAACGCTGGTACCGATAGTTATTAAGAGAAGTCTTCTTCTTGCTCCATACCACCTTAAAAGCATAACTTTCTATTTTTTCTTATGTCATCATGCGATGAAGAGGGGTTTAAAAACACTTCTGCGGCTTGACGGATCTCGGGACTTTTGTAAGTAAAGTTTACAATTGTATAAGGCTTCCGCTGCAACAAGATCAATTATATTGACGCTAGACGACCCACTACTTCTTCACCCCAATCATCTCCGCTTGTATGCCCAGTCTCAATGCATGAGTCTTTAAAGGCTACGTTCCTAACAGAGTATATACTGTCTGTCGTTTTTCTAAAGGTTTTTTCTTTTCAACTTTGAATAGACATGCACAAAAAAGGCATCGAGATTTGACGACAACTTTTGGTTTTGATGGCCTCAAAGTTTGAATCCCGGAGGGTCCAGCATACGGAGTATGTTTCCTTAGATCTGCTTTAATACTGTCGGGTCTTGTGTACTCTTTCTGACAAGATGTGTGAAGCTTAGAGACTTCAAATCTACAAGGTGTGGGCTCTTTTGATCATTTCTGAGTTTACTGGCACAAATCAGAGAGTTTATCCCCTTTTGACCGTCCTTGGTAACATTTTCTCCACCTTGTTCCAGCATTTTACCACGAATTAAACACATTTCTGTCATTTGGAAATCTTTGCTGTGGCTGCTTCCCTGCGTTATCGAGTGCACAGTCACAAAACTGAATAAGTCACGAACGAAATAGCAAGCCCGAAGGCATCTTGATAGATATTATTGGGAGTTTTAGCCAGTTTGAAAGTAAACTGTTTCCGCCTTCACCGCGTGGATGTACTCCCAGTTTATGTTATTTTTTAATAGCGTAAGTGAGAAATAATAAATAATTACAAAGTGCTGTATAGATAGAACACATTTTAAAAATCGCTCGTTTTTCGGAGCTCACAGCTATGCAACTATTGATGATAGATAAAAAGTAGGAAAGACAAAATTATAGAAAGTTTTGCCAGCTTTTATAATTCACTACAATATTATCCCATGTGGTGCATTGTTTTCGAGATATTAAAAAATCTCAAAAATCGGTACAGACAATTGTACACATTTTTGAAAAATCTATTTTTTTTTCACAGGTCATAGTTTTGCAAGGATAAGAGATAAATAAAAAAAAATATAGCAAAGTTGTAGAGAATTTCATCAGGTTTCAATCTTTAGAACAACTAAATTTCATGGGACGCACCGTTTTCAAGATATAAATAAGAAAACAAAGAACGAGACAGAAAATTTAACACATTTTTGAAAATCGGTCATTTTTCGGAGCTCACAGTTATGCAAATATTGGAGATAGATAAAAAGTGTGAAAAACAAAGTTGTAGAGAATTTTATGAGGTTTTATTATGTAGTACAACAAAATTTTATACGAAGCATCGTTTTCGAGATATAAGCAAAAAACCAAAAAACGGGACCTTCTTTGCCCCCCCCTCCCCCGGGCTCACCTCGGAGGGGTCAGGACTTTTAGTATGTTTATCTTCTAACTAGTCCAAACAAACTTCAAAAGTCAGATTTTCTGCTTTCGACTTTTCCAACCAAAATCATTCATTGCCCAGACTATAAGCTTTAACCATACAGCAGCGATTTCTCATACAACACCCATCAGCTGCCATATTGTTTATCGAAATGTTAGCGCCTTGTGATTGGCTGATGTGGACAATGGCGTTCTCGAAATCATCAGAATATTATTAAAGTTTACAAAAAGATCTAATAGATGGCATCATTAGTTACGTTTTGATTAAAAATGGACAGTGGTGCCTTTGCTTTTGTACCCTTCATTTATACTATTGTCTCTAAATTTACCGCTGGTCATCCGGTTAATTTGTAAGCACTCGCCACAACACTAAGCTCACATAATGGAATCACTTACTTCTTGACGAGGGAACGTCACTTCGTCCATATCTACAGGCCATCTGCACAGCTTTGCGAACCTCCCGCTGATTCATCTGCTCCTCGATCCAATTGTGGTGACATCTTCTATAAATCCGGACTGCCACTCCAACGATTACAACGGCCAAACACACAGCAATAAACAACAGCACCGTCTTGATAGCTGTCAGCTGTTCCTGTGTAACCGCTGCGGCATTCGAACCACCCTTCTTTTCTTCGAATCACTCTTCCTTTGATGTTGTGCTCCCCATGGCCCGTGACTCGATGTGACGTGAAGCTCACCGAAGTCTAGTAGACTTCTCCTGCTGCGAATCCCTCGATTGGGGAACTATAACGCCGCCGCAGTCCAGCCGACGGGCAGGGTCGCCATGCGATGTAGGGTTGAGGAGGGGGTTAAACAACATGATGTGAACTACTCCGAGCGTCAACTGTAGAACTGAACTATCTTCTTTAATTTATGTTTTATATATACGTAAATACAAGTCTTATTTCAAATGAATAATTCCCAGTCACCAATAAAAAATATTTTTTTATACGGGCGAAAATATTAAAACGTTAGGAGTTGCCTATACCCTAAAATGGGCGTACGCAAGTATAGAATGTTTATGCAGTCCACATTCTATTTTTCAACGTCGTCCCTTGCCTTCCTTCTGCAGACCTCAGCCGCGTGTAGAGAAAGGGATGAGAAAATATATACCTTATTTACCTTTTTTAGCTATTTTTATATTTTGTTGATTATCATTGTATTGTTACTGAGTTCTCCTTTTTCTCGTACTGTTCTTTCTATATTTCTTGCCTTCATTAAAAAATCATTAAAAGTGTCCGTCCGTCATTGACAAATATGTAAGTTTTAACTGAGATGCCCTAATGAACCCAACCCAACCCATCTTTCTATTAACGATTGAAAAGAGCAGTCTTTTTTCTCATAAATAACAATACCAAACTTTCCGATACTAAATGTCTCAACATCTCCAAACAATGTCCTACTGATATTTCACCCTGCTGCAACTGAGCGCCTTCAATGAATTCGTCGGTAAGAATTAATTTTCTCAAACGTTTTGCCGGACGTTCTGCGTCATTTCTTCAGACGGAGATCAGAGTAGAACGAAGTAGCTCAAGGTTTTTAATTGCAGATAATTGTTGCCTAATACATGACACAAAGTCCCAATAAACTGCTAGCTAGTTAAGTCAACAGACTTAACAATACAACTTTAATCTAAAATGTTGCGTATGTAGTTATTAATATCTTATGTTTATTATCGTAGCGATCCCTCAATAATATTCAAGCATCACTACAACTTTCTGGACCTAAATATTTTATCAAATTGTTTGGTTCGTTCGACTGTACTGTGATTTTGTAATTAGTCTGGCTTTATAATGAAAATGTGTGTCATCCAAGTCAGTCAAATTTCTAGACCAAGAAATTTGACAGACTTGGATACTTTCATGAGTAGCAGTTTGTGCTACGTTGTTTTACAAATTGTGAAAACTACAAATGTATATCAATTGAATGTTGCCATATTGTATTTTATTAATTTAGAATTTTTGTAAATTTAAAAGTCATTATTCATTATCAAAATCAAAGCATTTATTTCAAGTAGGCCAGTTACAGGCACTTTTGAATTGTCATAGACAATAAAAGACTATTATTAAACACTACAAAAGTTATGGTGCTACAGTCCCAGTCACAAGAAATAAAAACTGTGAAAGTACCGTAGACGCCCGTTCCAAGAAGTAGATCTCTATGGAGAAGAACGTGCAAGAAACTCCATTACAAGAAACTCCATTTTATATTTTGTTTTTTCTGTCTCCCTAGATTTAAATAAATATTGCCTCCTGTTGCGGGTAGAGGGTCTAAATTAATTACGCCTAATTCTCTTCAGGCATATCAGTAAGCTCAAAGTTGTGGGCAATACATAAATTGTGTAACACACAGCAGCAGTTAATTATTTTAGTGGCCTTATTAGGACTATAGTGCAAAACCCTGTCCTTTAGAAGACATCGGAATCTTCCTTTTAAAACTCCATTACAGCGCTCGATAATGGATCGTGTTTTCTTCAAAGCTTCATTGTAGAGAAACGTAGGCGTATTCTCTTCATCCTCCTCCAAGTTTAATATTGGTGTTAGACACCATGGCCTTAAGGGATAACCACTATCACCTGAAAATATATTGCATTTGTAATGTATGAAAACCTGGCAGAGTAATTAGAAGAGCACAAAACCTGTACTACAATTTTATTATCTCACCAAGTTTTGAGATTTTGATAAGATAGTAGTTAAGTACCTACATACCCAATAAGTGATAGTTGGTATATCCAGCATTATGGAGATTATGTAGTAAAGGCCATACTGCAGAGTTGCTCCAGATATGAGATTCGTGTGTACTACCTGGGAATAGTGCATTCACATTCAAAATTATCTTATCTTATCTTAACATTTTGACACCAAGCATATTGTCTTAATGGTCGCAGAAAAAAACAGTACTTAAAAGGTAAACACACAAGTTCGTAAAGCAATGTTTGGTGAAAAAACTCCTGGAGATTTATTAGCGGACGGGAGGCTGAATTCTAATACCTCTAGCCTCCAAGGTTGCTTCGAAGTAAGTGGTTTAAATACTACAAATAAGTGCTGCTGCTGAGCTGCTAGGGAAGGTAGAAGGAACTATTGCCACACATCCTTGTCTTTAAACACCGATCAATTAACGTGAACGCCAAAGTCTATTCATTATGTTTCGCCTACGTAATTGCCCTAGAGTTAAATCGGCGTTAGATGGCAGATCCCCAGTTTGCCTCCTTTGAACTTCAGCAATTGTTTGGAGCTCTTCTAGTCGCTCTTCTTCAGAAACTGAATGCTGGAATTCCTACACGATTGCACATGTTGTGCAAAACACAACATGCAATAACTATTTTTGCAACTACGTCTGGGAGTTCTGCTGCAGAATACCAAACTCTCCAAAAACAAAGATATACGTAACAAGTGACACACTTCGAGTGAATAAATTTGGTTTCTTCCTTTCGGTAGCAATTCACACATCGACTTCTATTCTGACGACCTGACAAATACTCTGGCTCGTGCACGATATTCCGCCTCAGCTCCTGGCCTGCTAACCTCCATTAAACAGGGGGGATGCCGTCTAATGAGAGATTGAACTCACGATGCGTTATGGGCAGTTTACCGCGCCGCTATATAGTGAACCCGCATACATAACAAGAGCATTGTGAATGCTTACATTCGGCAACCTTTTAAACATTTTCGTATACCACTTCACACCTCGCTTGCGCTCCAACAGATACATGGAGAGATTTTCATCTTTCACATTATCTCCCCCCATGGTCGTGTTGTAGTCCCTTACACACACAGGTTTCGCTACTCTCTACTCTTTTACCCGCTCTAATAACAATTTAGGTACCGGAGTTGTGATAGGTGGATATAATATTCACTATTTTGGCCAATTATGGAAACATCTCCACAATGGCGAGATAATGTTGTCCCCTTCCTCACTTTCCTCGACTTTTTAGCAATGTCACTAGTGTGGCAAGTGGGTTTCGTGGCAGGTTAGAAATGAAACCAATAATCACCTTACTGTACTTAGGGTCACTCGGCACTATCACTGGTCACTTAGAAGAGGAAGGTTATTGTCCTGGGCTTAAGAACGCCGAAGCACGGTGCAGGGCAGTGGGCGAGCGCGTGGCAGATGCGTCCGCCGGCAGAGAGGCAGGCAGGCAGGGAGTGCCTACCGCTGGCACGTGACCCGCTCAGGCAGGGGCCTGAGCGGGCTACGTGCTCCGTGCTGGCGTGACATTGATTGGACAGTTTTTAGGGAACAAGTGGGAGTGAAAAAAGCATAGTTTTGAAGGAAGAGTCTTTCTCGAATGGAAATGTGGTTGTAATGTTACAAGTGTGCGTTTGTGACTTCAAAAAAATAACTAAATGGAATAATTATGTGTGCATAAAATAAAGCGAATGGCGCAGACAATTATAATATATTAAACCTACTAACCTTTCTTTAAACATTTGTCTTTCTTGTATATTTTGAGGAAACTTTATATATTTTTATTAGTATTACCGGATTATTGAGAGCTTCCACTACTTAATTTATGCAACGAGATGCTGATGGTTGCGATAAATATGTTCTTATGTTTTCTTTAATAATTTTCTAACTGCCATCAGCTAAGAATGACAAGGTGCATAATATCTGTGAAACAATAAATCAATAAAATATTTAATACCTACTTTATCTGGGTCTAGTCAAAACAAAATAGGAACCAATTTGGTTAACTAAATCAAGCCTTGATAAATAACCGCTAAGTTGCTTGTCAACGACTGCGTAGTCGGCATCAAGCTCAGTTGGAGAACTTATTCTACTCAAACGATGAAAGAGATGGGAACCCAAAGCCCTGGCGCTGTTAAATTTCTTAAAACTGGGGGAGTACTTATACAGCACTTCAACTCCGATTTCTGGTAATTTGGCCTTGATTATCTTTAGTTCCGCTTCCGGATCCGTCTCAAATATTTCATCGGAACTAACTAGTTTACTAAGATCCCTAATTTGAATCCGCAGTTCCTCCACAGTTGAGGCGGGTTTAGTGTCCCAGATCAGTACTTCATATATGAGCTCATCTTTTCGAAGCAAATTAAATTTAATTGGTCGTTCCATATTGTAATTTACTAAAAAACTGAACCGAAGTTAAAACTGGCCGTCACAATTTACAAACTCGAGTAATGTGTATTGTGTACATTATATAAAGTAAACGCAGTTACAGTAGTAGCGCTCTTATAGAGTTATACAATACTAGTGTTTTCTTTTTATAAGATGTATGAAACAGCACAAACATAAACAAAGGATTCCGCACGCCGGCTATTTCTTCCTAAAATTAATATAAATGGAAGGTTCCAGAACTCCGGTTTGTAAGTTACAGCAACAAACGTAACCCATATCTCCAACTAATACACACGTTGGTTACCACTGTTACATAAAATATTTTTCACACCACCTGCTCGTTGTGTCACAGCAGAGGGAGAGGGCGTTCTTAGGGACTCACTATCGGGCCATTCTTCCTGCATAGGTTCTATGGCAGTCTCGGCTGGTGCTAGGATACTGGCTCTGCAGCCAAAGGCTCAGAAGCTTCCTCATCACTAGTTGGTATCTGTAAAATATTTAATTTACTTACAATCACACAATATCCAAACATTTAAGTTACAGAAAAACCCATAAAAATATATGTGAAAATGATATAAATTCCTAATTCTATACATAAATAATCTAGATTTTCAACCAGGTTTTAACGGCAAACCAAAGTTTTGAAGAATTGTCCTGTTGAAGTCAACCTTACAGTATAAAAAGCCATGTCAAGCTGTGAGCTAACATAAAATAGATAAGTTGAATATAAAATGTCAAAAGATGCTCCACTTGGTTCACGTAACTAAAGATGTCTGCAGCAATAGCAGTTCCATTTGCTTGAACTTGACACGCAACTTGTAACATCTAGACATCTAGTAGATGTCGATATAAATAAAGAACAAAAACAGTTACATGAAACCTAAACACAAAAACAATCAATTAATGCAAAACAAACGAATCAAGATATTCGTATCAAATTAAATCTATCGTTTTCACCTTCTGCTACATCTGTTTCGCACACTCTGTCTATATCTTTCCTGGTAGGCAGAGTTTTATACCAAGAATTAAATTCTTGAGGTATAAATCCCTTTGGTGCAAAGATTCAACACGTCTTTTTTCTTAGCTTCTGATATTGGGATTGGGCTAGAATCATCATTATCATCATCTCATAGAACATCCACTGCTGAACATAGGCTTAACCTTTTGATTTCCACATTTACCGGTTGAAAGCGACCTGCATCCAGCGTCTTCCGGCGGCCTTCGGTCCATCTTGTTGGTGGACGTCCTACGATACGCTTGCTAGTCTGTGGTCTCCACTCTAGTACATTTCGCCCCCATCGTCCATCTGCTCTGCGAGCAATACGACCTGCCCATTGCCACGTCAGCTTGCTAATCCGATGGGCTATATCGGTAAATTTAGTTCGTCTATTGTTACATAACATATTTTGTCCCTAACCTTTGAGGGTCGGACTAAAATAAAACCACAACATAACATAAACAGGTTTATTACTGCGAGTAACAATCTCCCGTATACTAGAATTATTTGATTAATTAATTGATTACCTCTAAATTGAATTTTAATAAATTAATTACCTTAACATTCTTAAGAGAATAATAACAATCCTTAACCTTGACAACAGTCCGGGAATAAAACTCATATAAAAATACTGTGGTGAGATTCTTTACCCTTTCCAATTAATTAAAGCTAGCCAGTTGTAACTTATGGATATATAGAAGAGCTGAGGTCGTGGGGAGTTGGAGATAAACCGAGTACTGTTCCGTCAACAAGGTTAGATTATAAGAATATTTACTAAAGCAGAACTAGGTAACTACCGGAACCTTCCAGTTAAAAACAATTATAATAATTTAATTAATGGGCGCCAGGGACCTGGAGAGTCCCGAATCTTGGAGCTGAAGATATCCTCAATTCTACTGTCTCCACGGGAGGAATGCAGCAGGAGCTCAAGATTCCCAAAATAAAGTTCGGTGTAGTACCGACATCAACACCGGGTACCAAAATCACACCGGTGTACTAAGGTGCGGTGATAAAAAAAAATAAATATAAAGAAAAAAAAAACCGTCACGCCTGCGCTCACGCTAGGCGGTGTCTGCCAGCCTTACAGCAGCCTCGGCTAGGCTCCCAGCTATGTCGAGGAACGGGGTCCACGTCCCAGTTCTAGCCGGCTTCTAATGAGACGGGCTAAGATCTCGGCGGCGGATCGAATTACTCGAGGGGCCTCACCTCAGGTTATTGCTGGGGAAGGCGGCGTGGGCTGCGGGCTGCTGCACGTTCCGTCGGGTAGAACCGCGACGACAGGCGCTGTTAGGAATCCTTTTACGACTGCGCACCAAAAACTATGTGTAACTCCTCAGCGAGGCTGGCGGCAAGTCACGCTCGTCATCCTAGCAAAGTCTTCCCAACTCGTCAGCCGGAAGCCAGCGTAGAATCGGGTGCCCACCACAAGTCAAACTCCCGGAAGGCGTGGAGAACTCATCACCCCAGTCACCAACCCAAACACCTCACACTAGAAATTCTCCTTAAAAACGGCGGAACGACACTTCCAACAGTCGGCAACAAATTACACAACACTAGATCCTATACCATTCCGTTCTCCATTATAATCTCTCCCAA